>QPKB01000008.1:10600538-13028689 GCA_003546025.1 Camphora micrantha
GAGATGTAAACGATTGAGATTTTCCTTGGAAATGTTTTTGAAGCCCTCTCTGTATGATAGAAAAACACCAACAAGTTTGTATTAGAAACGAAGAACAATCAGGGAACTTATGTTGGAAGAGTGATGGAATAAGAAGGATGCCCAAAAAGTTCTAATGATTCTCCCATAAAACTTTTTTCATGAGATTATGAGAGAGAGAAGGAAAAATGTCTGAGAAAAAAAAAAGAAGCCCATGAAATCTTATGATTTAGAGAGAGCGAGAACAGTAAAATACCAAACATGTTTTATTAGGAAAACACCCAACATGAGATTTTATGATGAGAGAGAATTAGAAAAAATACCCAAGAAGTTCTTTTGTGAAGTACTAGAGAAATTTCCATGTTGAGAACCCCTAACAAATTTTTATTAAAAAAAAAAAAAACAACGAAAACAATATGAAACTTCCAGCAATTTTTATATTAAAAAAATAATTTTTTTATGAAAAGAGAGACCTAATAACTTACTTGAATGGAAGCTGTTCCCATGAGAGATGACATCTGATATAAAGGCCCACTTGTCGGTTGATCCAACGGTGGTGATGAAGTCTCAGGTGAAGCAGCGTCATCAGAATAATCACATGATGAAACTGCAAAGATCTCTCTCTTCATCCATGATCCCATGGCTGTAATTTTCTGGCTTGAATAAAGCCTCCATCCTTTACTCGAATAATCCCTAGATTCTCCTTATAATAGAACTACTTTTTATCAGACAATTCTACTCTTTATCTCTTGCTAACTCTTCTCATACAAAACTTACACATGTCCTTTGAGCTTGAGTTGAGAGACCCAAATATATATAGCACCAAATATACTTGTAGAATAATAAGTGTAGGACAAAAAGAAGATGAGATTGGGTTATCTTTGTGGCCTATAAGGAGACTGAAAAGGATAAGATCGGTATTATTTTGATTTAGCTGTGGATTCTATGTTTTCCACGTTGGGCTTTCCTTGCCCCTGAGAAAGAGAGGAGGAAATGGATAAGGCTCCAACACACACAATTCATGCATATCCACATGCTCCACCCACCCTGCTAACGTATGCACTAAATGCAATGAACGTGTTTGGCGAAGAAAATATTATGGATTGGAATCACGATTTCTATGTCGCTTTCACTAGTTAAAAACGAGTGGAACTCAACGTGGGAGACATAAAATGTAATCTATATCGATCATGTAAGTGCCTAAAATAATACGGACTTGCTCTGATGGGAGCTGCTTTGATAGCCTTTGATAGAAGGGAACGTGCTCTTGACCTGAGAAAAGGAGACAGGTTAGAGACCTTGGTCGTGGAGGACCGAAGGCACTCCGACGCTCAAGTCAGTTTTGTTACTGAACGAAGTGAGCAGGAATGGAGAGGGTTAGAGACTTACTTTTGCCTGTCCTCTCGTCGTTCTGTGCTGTGCTTATTTATAGGTGCTGGTGCCCTCAGATCATTCTTGAGTGGAGGTTGGTGGGCGTACGGTCCCATCGGACCATACTTTTCCCATAAATGATGGTTGGTAGAGGTCCCATCCTGTCACACCATACCCTGATCTTTCATATGATTGCTGATGTGAAGGCGGAATGAAGTCCACGCTTCTTCCGTATCCGGCGCCCATCCCGCTCGTCTGAGCCGGGACATGCCCTCATTAATTGCTGATTGACAAGATGCCGAACCCGGCTAACCACTGCAGAGGTGCATATCGGTACCCATTTCACAACGGGAATGCATCCCCAAGTCTCGGGCGGATAGTCCTTAGGCGAAGCGGAACTCCCCCAAGAAGCCGAGGTCGTGACGGGGCAGCTGACCTGCGTCAGGTCCCGAGCTGGTAGAATACCCCACACAATTGCCCCCCAAGCTCTGGGTCTCGGCACACAACCTCGGGACCAAGAGCTTCGGTTCAGTGAGGGACTTCGCGGGCGTCTTTATCTCGAGTACTCTGATAGGGTAATCAAGGCTGTTGCCACCGTGTCTGTCAGGGACGGTTGATTAGCACATACCCTTTCGCTTCATCTTCCGAGGGAACTAATGGGGAGCGACCTTTCGTTTTTCAAGGAGAGACAGCTGGTGGTGACACGTGTCATTATTTCATGGGTCCTTCAATCGTTTCAGGGGCAGTGTGCGCGCTGCTCGAGGCGACGATTCCTGTCTTCCATATTGGAGAAGGCGGTTTTTCTTTATTTATAGGTAGGGGTGCCTCTCTCCTTCTACTTCTGCATTTTTGACTCAGCGATTTGAAGACCATACGAAGGAAGTCCCCGCTGTGAATCAAGTTTCCAGTCCTTCACATCCGTTGCGAGCTCTTCGTGAGTTTCTCTTCCCTCTTCCTCTTTCTGTTCTTCATCCCTTTAGGGTTTTTCTTTTTGGGGGAATGGGAGTCTATAGGCATTGGGTGGACACCCCGAGGCTATGGAGAGTTTCAGGGAGATGTATCGCATCCCTGCAAATGTTAGTACCAGGATTGACGACCCCGACGACATGTTCGACGGTTTTGTATTCGCCGACGGGTGGATGCCCTTTCCCTTAGTGGCCATAGTCGAGGGAGGGGTCAGGTTCCCAGTCCACCCACTTTTGAGGGCATGCCTGTCAACATGGCACCTTAGCCCCTGCCAGCTGATGCCTAACGGCTACAAGATAATAATGGGGGCCGTGGAACTCAATAGGATTTTAGGGATTAACCTTGGCGTCCATGACATTGAGGACGCATATGACATATGTAAATCGGCGGGGGACAGTACCTGTTTTTACCTCCGGGGGAGGCCAGGAAGGGAACAATTTGTTACCGAACTGGAAGACTCAGGCCGTCACGCTGGGAACTACCGCCTGTTCGTATCAGGCAATTGGGAGTTCGGGGAGGAGGAGACGGCGGCCAAGAAGCGGTACAGGATACCGCGTCATTTCGGGATCCCCCCAAGTAATGCACCGAACTCCTTCATGCCCTTGTTTTCCTGCCATTTTCGTTGGACTAAGCCTTGTGTTTTTTGCCTGCGCAGAGGTCAGCCAGAGGAAGAGTGAGGCTGTCAATTCCGGCTGGAGGCCGAACAGCGACTGGCAAAGGGCTGTGCGCGGTTACAAGGGCCACAACACGCGCGCCGCTTGGTCGCTCCTCGGCTACGAGCCGAGGTACAAGACGTACATCAAGAGGAGGCCCGTGGGTGACGCCGCATTGCCCGATCTCGAACGCCGAAGGGCTTCAGGAGCCGAGGCCACAACGTCCAGAGCCGAACCGGAGCCCGATCTTGAAAGGATCGTCGACTCCTACTCTTCCCCGAGCTCCGAAGGAGGGAGAATGCCGCCACGACGCCCTCCCCTGGCCACAAAGGATTTGGGCAGCAAATTTTTTGGGAAGGAAGCTGCTGCCCCGAACCCCCCAATCTCTACCAAGCAGCCGGTTCCCGCTGGTCAGGGCTCCGCCAGTGCTCTTCCTTCCGCCGGGCCTCTTGTCCGGGAGCGACCCGCGGAGATTCCGAAGGAGAAACCCCGGGCGGACAAGGGGCCCAGGTTGGAGAAGCCGAGCTCCTCAAGGCGGGAACGCCCCGCAGGGGATGAGAGAGAGGGGGCCCCGGAAAAGCGGCCACGTACTGAAGGGCCGGCAGAGAAGGCTCCGGGGAGAAACACAGAGCAGGCCCCCGGGGCCAGTTTGGCAGTCCCTCGAGAGGGGCCGGCAATATGGAGGCCATCCCTGTTGCTTGGCCCGGGGAGGCCGGTGACAGTGGATGATCGTCTGCATGGAAACCCCGCCGTCGCAGCCACGTTTGCCGCTGCCTGCGCCCTTCCGCAGGATATAGAGCGGTTGCAGCGGATGGAGGACGGGACCCTGATGGTCGGCATTATTCAGTCCGCCTTCTCGGTGAGCCTCTTAGGGCGTCTTGATTGTTTTTCACGGGATTCTCCTGACATTTGAAAATTGATCTTTGCAGATTATCCAGCGGGCGAAGGTGGCCATGGACAGAGTCCAGCACCGGGACACCCGGGTCGAGAAGCTGGAGGCTGAGAAGAAGAAGGTAACCGACGCCCTAGAGGGCGTTTGCAAGAATCTAGAGGAGGAGGAGGAGAAAAACTTCAGCCTTGTGAAAGACCTCGAAGCTGCCGTAAACGAGGTATGCAAGGTCAAGGAGGAGAGTGTCGCTCTGAAAGCAGCTGCCGAAGTCAAGGCAAAAAGGGCAATACAGCTAGAGGCCGTGCTGGAAGAAGCGAGAGCCGAGCTGAAGAGAAAAGATGCCGAGCTGAAGAGAAGGAGTGCTGAGCTTGAGGTCGCTTGTACGGAGAAAGCCCATGTCGAAGCTACGACCCAGGCGGAAGTCGATGTTGCTTTTAACGACGGGGTGGGGGAAGCCACCAAGGATTATGAGAGGCAACTCGAGGCCCTGGGTCCGCGCCTGTTTGAGCTTGGGTGCAAGGCCGTGCTAAAGAAAATGGCCGTCTCTGAAGACGACCCCATATTCCGGGATTTGCCCAAGCTTGAACCCCAGGCCTCGGAAGAGAGTTCGGTTCCTCCGCAAGCCCCAGCAGCAGCTCCAGCACTCGAGGCTCCGGTCGCCGACGCCGCCCCCGAAGTCCCTCCTGAAACTTCTGAGAAATGATTCTCTTTTTTGTACTTATTTACTTTGTAAAAACAAGCTTGTACTTCCTCCTCTATTAATAAAAGATTCATTTTTGCATGAGCGTGTTTGTTGTGTCTGTTTGATGGTGGAATCTCGGTCTAGTAAACATGACATCGTTCCGATCAAACATCCTTGGTTTCACGACCGAGCTTAGTTCCTCAAAAATGAGTTCTTGTGCAGCCGGGTTGGCAACTGGTTTGGCCATCAGGCCCAACGCCAGTAATAGCCGGTGGGATAACCGAGGTGGTCGTCTGGCGACCACGAAGGTTGGAAAGCTGGCTTCTTGCTTAGCCTGTTCCACAACCGATCTGCCGAATTCCGCAACTCGGGATCCAGGTGGGCGGTTCTGCGACCGTACCAAGATGACTTCGAAGGACAAGGCACAGCTGGGCTCAAGAACAACTTTTATTTATTTCAGAAAGAGTACATTTTAGAAGTAGAATTTTTTGAGATGAGCGGCGTTCCAAGGTCGTGGCAATTGTTTCCCATCCATGTCCTCAAGCCTGTATGAGGATGTCCCTGCTGTTGAGATTACTTTGAATGGCCCACGCCAATTCGGTGCCAATTTTCCCTCGTTTGGGTTTTTCTCTGACGGAAGCATCTTCTTGAGGACCAGCTCTCCGATTGCAAATTTCCTCTCTTTAACTCTTTGATTATACCCTCTGGCCAGCTGTTGCTGATAGGCGGTCAGACGGATAGCCGCAGCTTCCCTTCGCTCTTCGGCCAGGTCAAGCTCTTTGGCTAAACTTGTGTCGTTCTCACCTTGGTCGAAAAGGCCCGTCCTTAAAGTGGGAAGGCCAACTTCGAGGGGTATCACGGCCTCCATCCCATAGGCCAAGGAGAAAGGTGTTGCCGATGTGGATCGCCTGGGTGTGGTCCTATATGCCCAAAGGACGCTCGGGAGCTCCTTTACCCATCTTCCCTTGGCCCTGTCGAGCCTTTTCTTGATGCCATCGAGTACCACCTTGTTCGAGACTTCGGCCTGGCCGTTGCTCTGTGGATATGCCGGAGATGAGTAATGATTCTTGATGCCGAGCTCCTGGCAAAAGTTCCTGAAATAGTTGGAATCGAACTGAGTCCCATTGTCCGAGATCAATACTCGAGGGATACCAAATCTCGTTACGATGTTCTTCCAGACGAAGTTCCTTATGTCCTGCTCGGTGATGGAGGACAAAGGTTCCGCCTCGATCCATTTTGTGAAATAATCAGTGGCTGTTACTAGCCATCTTTTGTTTCCTGGAGCCCGGTGCAGAGGTCCGACGATATCCAACCCCCACTGAGCGAACGGCCATGGACTTGAAAGTGGGCTTAAGTCCTTGGCCGGCTGGTGGAGAGAGTGGGAGAACTTCTGACATTTCTCGCACTTCCTGGCATAGAGTTGCGCATCTTTCTGCATGTAAGGCCACCAGTAGCCTTGGCTGATGGCCCGGTAAGCAAGCGACCGACCTCCGATGTGGCTCCCACAAATTCCTTCGTGGATTTCATACAGGAAATCTTCAACCTTGCTCGGGTGAACGCATTGGAGATAAGGACCCGTGAAGGACTTCTTGTATAGTTGGCTTTCCGGAGATAGCCAAAACCGAGATGCTTTCAATCTGATTTTGTGGGCTTCGTTTTTGTCTTCAGGGAGTTGGTCGTTTTTCAGGTAAGCTACTATTGGGTCCATCCAACTGGGGCCGAGATCGGCGTACAAAACATACCGAACAGGAGGCAGTTCTATACTGGGTGACTCCAGTGTTCCTACTTCAACGGTCCTTTTCTTGCCGGCTTCGACAGCTGATGCCAAACTGGCAAGGGCGTCGGCATGGGAATTTGATTCCCTGCCGATTTGCCTTACTTCGGCTTTCTGGAACATAGAGAGAAGCAGCTTCGCGCGGGACACATATGCGGCCATTCTTTCATCACGAGCTCGGTAGTCTCCGCTGAGTTGGCTTGCTACTAATTGAGAATCACTGAAAATCACCAGCTGTTTTGCCCCCAAGGTCTTGGCGCTGCCAAGTCCTGTGATTAGTGCCTCGTACTCCGCTTCGTTATTGGATGCTTTGAACCCAAGCGTCAACGCCTGTTCGATGACGAGGCCCTCTGGAGATTGGAGCACTATTCCGATGCCAGACCTCTTTGAAGTTGAGGATCCGTCCACAAAGATTTTCCATGCTGTGCTAAAGGATTGATCTTCCGCTTTGGTGGTTTCATCCTTGTCTGCAATGTTATCTTGCCCGTCGCCCCCCAGTTCGGTACCTGGCTAGGTGGGTGCCGAACTCGGAGAGACGAATTCCACAATGAAGTCCGCAAGGATTTGGGCTTTGATCGCAGTTCTAGGTTGATACTGTATATCATATTGTCCCAATTCGACGGCCCATTTGGAAATTCGCCCGGAGAAATCCGCCTTTCTGAAGAGAGATTTGAGTGGGTGTTCTGTGACAACCACTATAGTATATGTTTGGAAGTAATGGGAGAGTTTGCGGGAGGCGCTGACGAGGGCCAGCGCGAGCTTTTCCAATGGTAAGTACCTGGTTTCGGGATCGAGCAATGTCTTACTCGTATAATAAATAGGCTTCTGCTGCCCATCGTCGTCTTTAATCAGCACCGAGCTGACCGCATGGTCCGAAACTGCCAGGTACAGGTAGAGAATTTCATCTGGAAGCGGTGTCGCCAGTATGGGGGGTGAGGACAAATAGCTTTTTAGCTTTTGGAGAGCTTGGTCACATTCCGGACTCCACTGAAATTTCGAACTTTTCTTCAGGAGTTGAAAGAAAGGGAGGCATTTGTCCGAAGCTCGACTGATGAAGCGGTTAAGGGCAGCTGCCATCCCGGTGAGCTTTTGGACCTGCTTCGTCGTAGATGGGCTCTGGAGTGCTTGAACTGCGGCAATTTGTTCCGGATCGGCTTCAATTCCTCGGCGAGTGACCAGGCTCCCGAGGAACTTGCCAGAACCGACCCCGAATGCGCACTTTGACGCGTTCAATTTCAATCCGAACTCCTTCAGGATGTCGAAAGCTATCCGGAGATCGGCCAGATGATCCTCCGATTTCTTGGATTTGACGACCATGTCGTCAATGTACACCTCCATGGTCTTGCCGAGGTGGACTTGGAACATCCGCGTGACTAGCCGCTGGTAGGTCGCCCCTGCGTTTTTTAACCCGAAGGGCATCACCTTGTAGCAATATATACCTCTGGGGGTTATGAATGCAGTTTTCTCCTCGTCTGGTCCATACATCGGGATCTGGTGATATCCCCGGTAAGCGTCGAGGAAGCTCATTCTGTCGTGCCCGGCAGTGGCGTCAATCAGCTGATCGATCTTTGGCAGTGGGAAGCTGTCCTTCGGGCAGGACTTATTGAGGTCGGTGAAATCGACACAGACCCTCCATTTTCCGCTCTTCTTCTTCACTACCACAGTGTTGGCGAGCCATTCGGGGTAATGGACTTCCCTAATGGCTCCTGCTTCCAGCAGTTTGTCAACCTCTTCCATTACTGCTTCGGTTTGCTGAACTCCTGACCGCCGGGCTTTCTGGATAACCGGTTTGCGCTTTGGATCCACGTTCAGCTTGTGGCTGATGATTTCCAGATCAACGCCAGGCATTTCATAAGGGGTCCAGGCAAAAACCTCTATGTTTTGCAACAGGAAGTTGAGGAGTTCGGACCTTTCCGGCTCGGTGAGCTGGCTACCGAGCAGGAAGAATTTCTCCGGGTCTTTCGAGTCAATTCTGACTTCGGCTAAATCCTCGATGCTTTTCTGTTCGGGAGCTCGCCCCTCGTAACCTCCCAACTCGGCTTCCAGCTCTGCCATATGTATTTGGGGCGGTTCCTTTTCTCCAGATGCGACGGCCATCAAGCACTGCTTGGCCATCTCTTGATCTCCCGAGACCGTAATTATTTCCACCTTGCCATCATCGCGTTCCAACGGGAACTTTAACTTCTGGTGGTGGGTGGAAGGTACGGCTTCCATGTTGTGTAGCCAGCTCCGCCCCAGTATCGCATTGTATGGGGAAGGTACGTCGACCACCAGGAAGTCGGTTTGCATGCTGGAACCCCCGACTTGGACTTTAAGGGAGACCCTCCCTTTTGGGTAGACCGGCTTGGAGCTGAAACCAACGAGGGGGGTGCGCGATTCTTGCAGGTCCTCTTCTTTGAGTCCCAGCTTCCTGAAGCAGTCGAAGTACAAAATCTCCGAGGAGCTGCCCGGATCCACCAGCACCCTTTTGACCACAAAGTTTTTGAGCTTTAGGGTCAGCACTAGTGGGTCATTGTGAGGGAAATGGACTCCTTGGAGGTCCTGGTCTGAGAACCAGATCCCTGGTCTTTCCACCCGAGCTTTCTTCGCGGCCGGTGTCAGTTAGGTCGCGAACACTTGTTTATTGTGGGAGGTCCTTCGGGCCTCTACCCGTGCCTCATTGCCTTTTGCTGGGACGGACGCCAGGTGAATAACATTTATCACCCCTTCCGGTTCGTCGCCATCCGCGCCACCTTGGTGGCGAGGAGGGCGGACATTATCACAGCTCTCCTCCTTTATATATTCTTTAAGGTGCCCTTCTTTTACGAGCTTCTCCAGGTGGGATCTGAGGGACACACAGTTCTCTGTTCTGTGGCCATTCTGTTTGTGATAGGAGCAGAATTTGCTCTGATCTCGGGTAGACGAGTCGCTCCTCATCGGCTGTGGCCACGCGAAGAACGGCTGTGTTTTGATCCTAGTAAGGATCCTGTAGATCGGTTCCTTGAAGACAGTGTTGACTGCCCTGTAGGAGTCTGGCACCGGTCCGGACTTCTTAATGTCCCTTGGGACGTGGGCCGAGGTCCTTGACGGACTCGACGATCCCTTGTACCGACCCCTCTCTGACTTTCGAAATGGCTTCTGGTCCTTTGGGGATGGTCCATCTTCGCGGCGGCCAGTTCTTTGCTTGAGCCCGAAGTTTTCCCATGCTTTCGCCTCATCTTCTTCCTGTGCAACGAACTGGTTTACCCGAGCCATGAGTGCTTTCATTGTGGTTGCGGGGTATCTGACCAGTTCTTTTCTGAGATCGGTTCCAGGCAACAGGGCCTCCTGGAAGCACATGACGGCTAGCTCTTCGTTGGCGTCCTCGATTTGGCTATAGGTCGTCCAAAACCTTTTGGCAAACCGAGTGACATTTTCGTCATTCCTCATTCGTATGGCCATGAGGTCTTTGTTCATTTTTGGGATGACCTTATGTGCCTGGAATTTTTCCAAAAAGGAGCCCATGAGTTGCCGCCAACTTGAGATCGAGCCCGCCGGGAGGGAGCAAAACCATCGGAGAGGGAGGTCACCTAGACTGGAAGAGAAAACTCTGCAGTTAAGGTGACCGACGTCGCCCCACACCGACATTCGCTGAGTGAAGTGTCGGAGGTGGGCCGCAGGGTCGGAGGTTCCGTCATAGAGGGCGAACCTTGGAATGCTGAACTTTTCGGGAGGGGCGTAGTCTCTTATCTCTTGAGAGAAGGGAGACGCGCCGAGCTCTCCTGAATCGTAGGCGCTCGGCCGATCTCTGGCGAGACCGGCCACCTCCAAGTTCTGTCGAATGGCTTGCTTAATGTGCTGATTGAGCCATTCTGGCACATCATCTTCGTCCTCCATCCTCCGCTTTCGGCCCTCGTAGGGATCGGTCGGGCGGCTGCTGCTCGACCCTTCATCGCGGGTTCGCTGGCGTCTTTTACTATCCAGGACATGCCTCAAGTCCTGGACGTCTGGCTGAGACCCAAGGGGCGGGGCCTGATTCGCCGTCCTTTCCTCCAGCTGCTTCTGGAGTTGACGAATCAATTCGTCCTTTTCTCGGATAACGGCATTTTGGGCTCTGACTTCTTCAACATGGGAGTCGTGGCCACCCTCTTCTTCTGACACAATGGGGGTTAGCGACCTGTCCCTCTGGGATCTTTCCACGAGGTGAGATTCGCCTATCACCTTCTTTCGACGAGGAGGTGGTGGCCGTCTCTTGGAGCGCCTGGCAGGCTGATAGTTCCGCCGCGGAGGGGGCGCTACCTTCTTCGAGGCCCCAGGGTGGGGTGCCTGTGTCAGGCGAGCCCTACCCCTGGCCCCTCTCTGACGAGTAGGCCGCGGCTGCTTTTGCAGAATCTCCAGAGCCGGCGGTGCCGTCCCGTCTCGTCGCTCCGTTGCCAGTATTTCCCGCAATACTGGCGAAGGGGACGTTGGGATGGCTTCTCGTCGTTCAGTTTGGGGATGAGACGATGCCACCTCCGGCAGTACTGGTGATTCCGCTGCGAGCGCCTCGCCGATCCTCCTAGCTTTCGGTGGCATGGTGATCTATGAGTTTGGATACAGTTGTGGGCAAGCAAAAGTTTCCCACAGACGGCGCCAATTGTAAGTGCCTAAAATAATACGGACTTGCTCTGATGGGAGCTGCTTTGATAGCCTTTGATAGAAGGGAACGTGCTCTTGACCTGAGAAGAGGAGACAGGTTAGAGACCTTGGTCGTGGAGGACCGAAGGCACTCCGACGCTCAAGTCAGTTTTGTTACTGAACGAAGTGAGCAGGAATGGAGAGGGTTAGGGACTTACTTTTGCCTGTCCTCTCGTCGTTCTGTGCTGTGCTTATTTATAGGTGCTGGTGCCCTCAGATCATTCTTGAGTGGAGGTTGGTGGGCGTACGGTCCCATCGGACCATACTTTTCCCATAAATGATGGTTGGTAGAGGTCCCATCCTGTCACACCATACCCTGATCTTTCATATGATTGCTGATGTGAAGGCGGAATGAAGTCCACGCTTCTTCCGTATCCGGCGCCCATCCCGCTCGTCTGAGCCGGGACATGCCCTCATTAATTGCTGATTGACAAGATGCCGAACCTGGCTAACCACTGCAGAGGTGCATATCGGTACCCATTTCACAACGGGAATGCATCCCCAAGTCTCGGGCGGATAGTCCTTAGGCGAAGCGGAACTCCCCCAAGAAGCCGAGGTCGTGACGGGTCAGCCGACCTGCGTCAGGTCCCGAGCTGGTAGAATACCCCCACACAGATCAAAATAAATGTCTTTTAGTTATATGGGGCACCTCGAATTTTAAGTCAATCTAAGCACGTTCCACTGTTGGATAGATAGTTTGACGGAAAACCGTTATTAATACAATCAGTTGCTTATTCATTACTATGTTTTTCACAAAAACGTCAATCCAATGGTGGAAAAGAAACTTGATTGACATAAGGGTGTTTATTTTGTGCGGTTAGGATTTCAACATGATCACTTCACTGTCAAGTTTTAGTTCTTTAACTCAGGATTTCTCTAGGTTAATTCGAGGATTTGTTGGGCCATCTCTTCATCTGGACTCACCCAAAAGGCATGCCAATCATAAGATCTCAGCCGCAAATAATATTCCCATTTAACTTTATCTTCCCACCAATGAAGATGAACATTTTAGGAAGTGTGGCCCAATATTCCTTCCAATCATGGAGGTTGAATTGTTCTTAGTGGGACTCAAATTTGAAGCAAAATAACTTAATCACAGTTTGGAGGGGAGAACTGCAAGAGGAGGGTATCCAGCGTAAATGGCTTAAATTTGTTTGTGGCATGTCAACTTACAAAATAAAGACAGACAAAAGATTCTTGGGCTTGTTTAGCAAGTTTTATCCATTGAAATAGAGCTGATTGAAATGCAGTTTTTCAATTACATTTTCTTACAAATTAGTTTTAAATAGAAAAGGCACACTTGCCTTACTGTAAAAGTCATTTGGGAACAGTAAGAAAAGTCATCTTTTAGTAAAAAGTAATATAGGCAAATTTGTTATGAGTAATAATAGTACAAGCAAACTTGTCATATAATAAATTAAATGTTATATAAATAAGCTTGTGAAGAGAAAAATAGAAAGTGTTTAATTCCTTTAGACATTTATATCTATTGAAAAAGTTACTTTTTGATTGCTTTAAAGCTGATTAAATCCACCATCCCTTTGAACTTTGTCAAACATGCACCCTGAAGTCTCAAAATGCCTATTTGAATCAGTAAGTCAAAGAGTAAGTAGAATTGCCAAATTGCAAGAATTTGTTGGAATGTTCCAGTGTGTAAGCTCAACTTATAATGACTATCAGAGTCCTTTAAAAGGGAAAAGGTAGTTAGCTTAAAGGAATAAGTTGGAATGGAGAAGTATATTAGGACAAAAAAAAGAAAGAGTTAGATAAGGTGTTTTAGGATGGTGGACTGGGCTAACCAAAATAATAATAATAATAATAATAATAATAACAATAATAATAATAATAATAATAATGAAAGAAAGAATGAATGAATGAATGTTGAATTGATAAAAAGCCAACTTAGACATGCCTGTTTAGTGCTTATGCTTGTTTTAGTGCGAAATTAACTACAATATTCTTATGTCTAGCTACATATATATTAGTGAAAACTCTCTCCCACAAGCAACTACAAGTCCAATCCAGTACTATGAGGCCCACCTGGGGCCACCTTTCTTCAATATAGCCCGTTTGATACTCTTTTCATCCAATGATATTGAATCAAGCCCAATTTTACACTCACAAAACTCTCACTCACCATTGTATCAAATCTCAAGAAAATCTACAGTTGAAATGTCATTGAATTTTTGAGGCTTTTAAAATCAAGGGTTAAGGTAATCTAGTGGAGCTAATTTTTCCTATCCCCTTGTCTATAAGGAGAAGACCTTTTTTTGCTTCTGACCTCCTACTATTTATAAACTCGAATCTAAGTGGGTTTCATGAGCTCAGCTGCGTATAAGCTATATACAGTTTGTTTTAGCTGACCATTAATGAGACCAAGAACAATCTCAACTCCTCTTAAGTCATAACCATTAGAGGTGACTATAAGATCCATCATCAAATTAGAGATGGTGCAAGTCCCCCCAGTAAAATTTTTGTTAAAAACCATTATAATATATAATATATTAAGATGGAAGGTTTTGGATCTAATTTTGACTTTACTTTTTAATTTTGATCAGAAGTTATTTTCGATTTCTATAAATATTGACAAGTTATTTTTAGTTTGCTACAACTACTAACATACTCTCCTTCCCCTTATCACTAATATACTTCCCTATATATGGACTATCATCTTCTCCTTTTTGAATATACATAAAATCATATCTCTTCATACATATCTATGATTAGCATGAATTTTTGTGCTAGTACCCTCTTAAGGGATGCACCATTAGTCTTTTAAGACATTCAATTGCTAGGCACAATCCTATTAAAAAGTTGGCGGATTGGTACAATATGTGGGTGCTCAAAATCTATCCCAAAGCTACTCCACGTGCATTTATATGAATTTAACAGGGCCACCCAGCCGACGAAATAAAATTTGCGGGATCAAAGAGGTCAAAGATACCAACGTCGTTAAGAAAACAAAAGAAAAAACCATAGATCGGTGGCTCGTGTTTCCGAGCTTGTTTCCAATCAAGGAAAACTACATGAAATTGATGTCTCTCTTTCCCAACGAGATTGGGTATTGGCCAAATCATTTTAAAATTCTGATATCAATCCAATGTGGGGCCCACTCACATGCAACACAAACATGGCTGCTGAATATGATCGCTGGGGTCAGCACCCATTCTCCAAAATCCCATGTCACCCATTCTCCAAAATCCCATGTACCAGTGTCTGCCACTCCTTGGCCTTTCTTATTCATTTATTCAACGCATGTTTCTTGAATCGAGTTCGTGGAATTTCTGTTTAAAGAATTTTAAAACTATTATATCTAATGAAAATCTCGAATGCTTCTTTGTATTTGAAAATCGAAGGAGTTGAAGATTTTGAAATTTCAAAGGTATTTGAGATATATTATGTGGTTGAAATTTTGAAATACTTATAAAAAAAATATAACATTTGCAAATAAAAGGGAACTATATACTTTATACCTGAAAACCCCAACATATCAAATTATCGTTGGAAATTTTAGTAAAGAATCAGGCCGACTTTTTTGTGTAATCAATATAGTCTCGCTCCGGAGGGATTTTGTTATCTTGGAAGTGAGGCGTCTAGCATTTTTTAACCCCTCTCATAGAATACTAGCGAAAGCCCCTAACACGGGCAATGTAATTAGTGGTAGTTATAATGTAAATGTCTAAAATATAAAATCGATAAAAATAGTTTATTGTGTAATCCTAATAAAGAAAATCAATGAGTTATTTATTAGAGAAGATGGATAAGAGGAAATGGCTTGTAGTGTTTAAAGGTGAAAAACGTAGAGACGTGAATAGAAACACATAGAGAAGAGGAAAGAGATTATGTAACATTGGATTAGTAAAAAGAACATTATTAATATGGCTAGTATTAGTATGAGGATTAATGAGTGATATTAGAAGGAGGTCAACATGAGAAGAGTTAAAATCAAATTTGAAATTAACAGTGAAATTGAAAATTGAATCCACTTCACTTCATATATAATAATTGAAATACTCATTATAAAAAATGCAATTTAATCTTCTTTATGCATAAAAATTATTTTGCACAAACACGATGACAGTGGGTTGATTGAAAGATTAGAACAATTTTCCTCTCTATTGTAGACTTTTCTCGTCACAATAATGCATCCTAATTCTCTCTTCTTCACCATAATCCCAAAGTTTTAACCACCTAAAATATCTCAAAATTACCTTTGAGAAACCTTGGAATTCCAGCCTCCTCACTATTTGTTGAAATTTCTAGATGCTAAGTACGTCAGAGAATTAAAAAACTTTACACATTGGAGAATATATATACATTTTTTAGACATAAATGAATTCCAAGAAAGAAACATGTTGTATAAATTAATCATTTTATGCAGAGATGAATGAGATGGTCCTAACTGTTGAACCTATTATAACGATCAAGATAGTATTTAGCTGGTTATTATGGATAGAGACGGCAAAAAGTGGCCACCGTGTGGGGCCCACAAAGGGTCGCGCATATGCAAAATGCTGTTAAGCACTCTCGTGACAAAGTGATTTGTGCATATTCTGTTTTGGTGCACATGTAAGCCTTCTCTTAGGCAAGATTTAATTGATTAAAATACAATTTAAAGGGGTTAGCCGAGTGGTAAGGACCACGATTTTTTTCTTTTTTGGAGTTAGAGGTTTTGCTATCGACTCCCGATTTTCCTTTTTCTTCATGAATCGAAGGTTGAGTCAACTAGTGCTACCACCTTGAGGAGTATTTATCCGACCCATAAAACCATGTTTAACCCAAACCAATACCTTACATTCCGGAAAGATCCTAGTCTTGATATAACATAAAAGGAGATTTCCCCCCTGTACAATCACCATTAGCCATAAAAATCCACACCTTGTGATGAAAATTGTGAATGTTTTTCAAAAGTTCTCTATACTACTACTACTTTTTTTTTTATGCGATATCATAAAATTTCAATATGATATTGGATAATTCAATTTAAATTTTACGATATGAGGAGATTCTCTCAACTTTCGTCACCAAAGCATAGATTTCCATGGCTAGGCATAGATTTCCAAATTCCATGGCTAAGGTGACCTTAGAGGAAAAACCCCAATATAAAAATGTCAAATTGGGTCAAAAGTTGTTAAAGCTGGTGGTTGAACCAGTGAAACCCACTATCTAAATATTTTGAAATATTTTATAGTTATTTCATTATTTTAATATTGAGTTGCAATAAGTTGAATTTGTCTGATTTTTAAAATATTGGCGGCGTCTTTATCTTGTATCTGAAATTCAAATTGCTAAAATCTTTATTACCTGCATGTGCATTGGTGAAGGGTCAGATTTCACTACAATTGGAGTTAGGCCAACGTCCCATAAGTAATGACTGGAGTAGAATATGTGTTCATTTTTTTTCCTTATATTAGTGAGTGCTCTTTTCCCCTCATCCTCTATGGCGCCTGAGTACGCCCCCACCTCATCCTCCGCCTGAGTACACTCGGGGTGATACTGGGAAGTGCCAGCTTAGATGCAATCCTCATACGACCTGTGGCATCTCATGCTTTACTCCAATTAGAAATCTATTTTTAGGACCGTAGTCTGATTCTGAACTGTAATTTTAGGCCTCATACCTAAATGGGTACAGCTTAGGCAAGCTTTGGCCTAGTCCAGTCCAAAACTTGACCACTCTTGTGAAGACCCGCATTCAATCCACTGCCTGATGGATTCATTGCTTTCAATTAAATGAAAAACTGGTTGTCAGAACATGCCAACAGCATGCATGCCCATACTTAATATTGATTTCCTGGGATGGTTAGGTAAAGGGATGCATTGCTATTCTTAATTTATCCATTTTGCTCTTAAAAAATAGCAGAGTGTACAAGGCAGTGTTTTCCTCTTGAAATTATTAAGCCAGCTTAGTGATATTTTTATTAAGGCATTCAATGAGAGATCTAGAATGATTGGTGATCAATTATTATATATGAAGCGAAGTGAATCCAATTGCAAAATTAGTCAATTGGATTCAATTGATTTTGACTGAATTTTATTGACCTTCCTCACAATAACCCTTCCACGTTTGTAACTCCTAATTAACAAAAATGTCTCCCTCTTCAATTGCAATTGATTGTTTTGACTGTCCCTTAACTTTCACAAACCCTCCTACGTACATAACTCTCACACGACCATAACACTTCATATCAAGTCCTCTTTAGTGAAAAATCTTCTCCTCATTCTTCTCAGGAACGGCCTTATTTTTTATCTTCTTTTCATCTAGGGTGATGTATGGAAAGCAACAATCATGTTTCATCTGCTCGCGATCATCTCGTCTTTGCCTACTAAACCGGCCATTGATTCCAATACACAACTCGCATTGTTAAGGTAACCAAAATCAGTATTTCTCTGATTTCTTTTAAGTCTTTTATGGTTGGTTCCCCAATTTCCATTTCTTACTCTCTATTTTGAATCCGCTTAACAATCCAGTTTTTAACAAATATATTTATAATGACATTCTTCATTTAACCAAAGTGCTTTCCTCTCTCAAATAAAAACAAGAGAAAAACCATCAATCTCGGATTTAAGGTTCAAAAGTGTTGTTTTTCATGAAACTTACAAGAAAAATGCAAGATTACGAAAATAAATTTAAATAAATCAGAATCTAAATATTGAATTTAAATTTTTTTAAATTCCCAACACTCACGATGGTGAATCAGTTCAAGACTTGAATTCGACTGTACAAACAAAAACAAATGTGAAGGTGAGGACTCAATCTTTTGTGAGATCTAAACTATCCATGAGATGCACAGTGGTAGTCCTAGATATGTGTGAGGTTCTACTTTGATTGAAGTGTATCACCAAATGATTAGATGATTAGAATTCAACTATATCTTCTAAATTTGTTCAAGCTTTTTTTTTTCTACAAATATCACCTTTAATCAAAATCGAAATTTTCCAGTGGCGATTTCCGATCCATTACGATTTTGTACACACTTTTAGGGTGCCCCATGCTTTTCTCTGAGTTGAATTATGCATCTATGAGTCACCAAAATTGGATCTTAAATTGTCATCTAATATTTTCCTTTCATATATTATATATGGGGAAGTTTCAAGTGCATCTATCCTCACCATAGGGTGATGGATACTTTCCTTTTTACACATGAAGACAAGCATCTCTCTCTCACCCTATGTACTTGAAAAGTAACTTTTGTACTTGAAAATTCCCAATTACGGAAGTATCCCTCACCCTATGGTGAGGGATAGATGCACTTGAAACTTTATATATATATATATATATATATATATTTTATTCGTAATCCAAGCAACATCATTTATAGCTAGGGTTGTAAACGGGTCGGTTCCGATCCGGGTCCAGAGTGGAACCGGAACCGTTTTCTAGGGGTGGGAACCGGAACCGGAACCGGACCCGGTTTGGAACCAGAAAACTGGTTCCGGAACCGGACCCGATAATATTAATGGGAATCGGAATCAGAACCGGAACCGTATGTGAGCCGGGTCTGGATCCGGTTCCGGGTCTGGTTCCGGGTCTGGACCCTAATACCTGTATTTTTCCATTTAAAGAAACAATCATGCTTTTTCATAATTCAATTGGAGGATCACCTGCAAAGTAAATTAACTTTTTGTCTATCAATAACAGGCACTTTTAATCAAAAAATTCAGAAATCACATACAAACTCTTATTTTCCTAAACCATCAAAATCCCTAACATCACATCCAAACTCTTGTTCACGGCCCACCATCACAAATCATCAAATCTCAAACAAAGTCCAACCATCACAAACCAAAACCTTACAATACACATTCAAACCACAAGTCTACAACCAATAAGACATCATCAGCCCATAAGCTTTTTCTATTTTGTTCTCCACAGTCAGTCATTAGTCCATGGCATGCTTCACCTAAAAAATAAAAAAAAAAGACATGAGTTAATAAATTCTCATTCAAAATGACTATTCAAACCAAGATTAAAAATACATCACCAAATCCAACCACAAATTTAGCAAGAACCCATGTTACTAACAAGAGCAAATAAGACCTGCCCAGACACAACCTGGTCCACAGTAAACAACAGACTACTATACATATATGTAAAAAGATAAAAAAAAAAAAAAAAAGAATTAGTTAAACTGCTGGCAGCCATGAAATATAAAGGTCCCATTTTCTAGATTTAATCACTAACAGCAAATAAGAAATACCCAAGCACCCAAGTCAAAAAGGAAAAAGTGTGACTCACTAATTATTCCAAATGGTGACTGTCAGTATCATTTGATATTATAGTTGAAGTCTCTTCTTTATCAAACTTGGCTGCATTTGTGATTGTGTAGTGATGAGATTGAAGATCTGAAAATTAAACTTAATGTTAGAAATTTTAATGAATCTAAACCCAAAATAAATCATATAAAAGTAAAAGAAAAAAAGTTACCTTTTGTTGAACTTCTCAACCAATCTTGACTACACATCAGAGCCTCTACTGTAGCTGGGAGTAAATTGCTCCTGTAATCATCAATTGTTCTGCCACCAGTATTAAATGCCGACTCTGATGCAACTGTGGATACCGGAATGGCCAAGATATCACGAGCCATTCGAGCAACTTCCCGGTATTTGGCTGCATTGGTTTTCCACCAAACTAGGATGTCAAAATTCTCTTCATCTTCATCAGGCCATAGTCCTTCATCCAAATACAACTCCAAATTCGACTTTCTTTCAATGGATTTATTTTCTTTGAGAAACCCGTGGAGGCCAAGTCTATATTTATCAAGAGAAACAAGTGGAGAGGCAACACTTGATGATGTCCCAGAACTGTTGCTAGCACCGCTACTGGTACTTCCAACATTGGTTGAAAGTCTTCCATCAAAAGTATTACTGGTTGACTCAATGGCATATTCATTGTAAAGGCTTGTCAAAACAAGCCTAACATCCATAATCCTCGCAGCAGACTCATCACCATAAATCAATGGAAAGTAATATTCGATTACTTTTAACTTGAATCGAGGATAAAAAACTGCAGCAATTGCCAACGGTGTGGAAATGATATTCCAATATTTTCTAAACTTCACAATCATTTTTCCAGCCATATCTTTGATAAAAGATTCTGAACTATTGCACCATTCTATCAAATGCAAGTGAAGCATACTAACATCTGAGAAATACAAGTTCGATGTTGGGTACTTAGTGCCTGAAATTTTTTTTGTCATCTCAAAAAATATTTGCAAACATTTACATATTTTTTTCACATTTTCCCATTCCTCATAACTTAGGGCAAATTTGTATCCACTATCACGATCACTTAAGCGTTTGAAAGCCTCCTTGAATTGTATCGCTGTTTCTAGCATCTCAAAAGTAGAGTTCCACCTATTCAAACTATCAAGTTGAATTTTCTTTCTTGGAGCTCGTACTTGCCGTGCAATTTCATTAAACCTTTGTTCTCTTAAATGTGAAGCTCTGATATATTTTACACTTTCACGCACTTTAAAAATTACCTCACGTATGGAATCCATGCCATCTTGAACTATCAAATTTAAAATGTGAGTGGAACAACGCACGTGGAACATATCTCCATTGGAAACAAGCAAGCCCTTAGTCATGAGCTTTGACTTAAGCTCTCGAACCACAACATCATTGGTAGTACAATTATCTAAAACAATAGCACAGTTTTTTTATCGATGTTCCAATTATATAATTTGTCCAATATGCAATTGCAAATTACTTCGCCGGTGTGGGGAGCTTCAACAGAGCTAAATGCAATGATCCTCTTTTGCAAATTCCACTCATCATCAATAAAATGACATGTTAAAGACATGTACCCAAGATTCTGGTTAGAGGTCCACATGTCACTTGTCAAACTCACCCGACATCTTAGATTGTCCAAGAGATCATAAAGCTTTTGTTTCTCCTCATTGTGAATTTTTATAATGTCGTTCTTTAAAGTATTTCGTGACACCATTATAAACAACGGTTGAAGGCCTTTTACAAAATTCCGAAACCCCTCATATTCTATGAAGCGAAATGGCAATTCATGCATTATGACCATGTGAGCAAGATCACGCCTACTTTTTTCTTGATCAAGTTTGAAATTTTGAATTGCACTAACTCCTCCTTCTTTTCCTTCCCCAATTTGTAGAATTTGTTGTTTTATATCTACTTGCCCTCGCTGCTTCAGTTTGTAAACCACACAATGTTTTAAATGTTTAAACAAATGTGAAGTTCCATCTTTGCTATCTCCATTCAGTAATTTCTTGCAATGATTACAACTTGCTTTTTTAGCTCCATTTTGTTGTATAATTTTTGTAAACTCAGTCCAAGCCGGAGATGTTAGCTTCCTTTTTTTTTTAGATACCCTAGAAACGTCAATGGAAACATTGGTTTCTGCTTCCTCGTCATCAATATCAATGGGTTCTGACATTTTATCTGCATATAAATAATTATAAAATCCATTATAATTATATGATTAAATGTATGAGCTTCATTCACCACGAGATCACATAGAAAAACGATTAAATGTATGACACTCATTACTGATTTATTGTCTATTGGATTTAAAAAAGAAGATGTAAGGAATCTCCTAAGTTCACACTAGAATAAAACTGTCTATTTGATGAAACCATTCTTTCAAATTTATATATTTATTTGATTTCCTCATTCTTTGCCATTGGGATCCTAACACATACACTTGTTATACAGATATCCTATTCATCAACAATTGAGTCACAAGCAAACTAAACCTGTTACAAATAATATTGAAGAAACAAAGACATGAAATTAATTAGTTTGTCCCTGTTGTATACATCATATTATGGGAAACTGAAGATTTTCATTTTTTTTTTAGATTTTCTAAACATTTTCTAGGATTGAAATAAGTTGCAAAACAAAAAGATTCAATGTCTCTAACAAAGACTAGCTGCTAGTTGATGATTTTGGTGATGAGAGTGGGGGTTTAAGCCTTATTTCAGAATTCAGAAATGTGCCCAAGTCTCCGGTATAGAAATGATTCTGGATATGAGATCCTGCTTGTAATACTCAATTTATTCCAAAACTGCAGTTAAAATCCGGTTTCAAAACTTTTGTCATAGGTGTGATGCTGATTCATGGATTTCAAGAAGTGGGCGTGATCTCAATTTTTACTCTGGGAGATGGAAATTGGTTTTATAATATCAATGGTAATAGTGGACCTAGGAATAACTGTGTAAAGCATGGGTCTAAATTGCAATAGATCCCTAGATCTTGAGATTCCATCCGTCAAGAGAGATAACAGAAACTAAAAATGAGTAACTCTAAATTCCAGAAAAGAAAAATCAAAGGGGGGCTAGAAACCCTAGAATGGAGAAATACCCAATTCTTTCCATGTAGCTTCCATGGACACACCTTCTCTTTGATGAACAAGTAAGTGAATATTATCTATCACTACTCTTCATTTTCATCCAATAGAAAGAAACCCCAAATTTGTAAGAGAATATAAACCCTAAAAAGTAAAAACGAGTCAGAGGAAATGAAATGAACTCACATGCTTATTCTGTAACAGCACTACAGTAAGGAAATCAAGAATGAGGAGAGAGGGCCGGAGCCGGAGCGGGAAAGAGTGCTGGAGCCGGAGCCGGAGCCGGAGCGGGAAAGAGTGTTGGAGCCAAAATGAGGAGAGAGGGCGGCAGACGGCAGTTCTACTTGTGGTTTGGGGACGGAAGAGATTATGTTAGAAACTTAGAATATAGGACCTTAGAGTATATTGGGTCGGGTCCGGGTCCACGGGTCTGAGCTACTGTGGATCCGGAACCGGACCCGTTTAAGTAACGGTTCCAAAAAAAGGATCCGGAACCGAAACCATCTACTTATCGGGACCAAAATAAGGACCCAAACCCGGAACCTAATGGGTCGGAACCTTCGGGTAATCGGAGAATCGGGTACCCATTTACAACCCTATTTATAGCGTTCCCTACATTGCTTTTCATTTATCTACTTTTGATTTATTTTCTTGCATTCGAGAAAATGCCACAATGAGCTATATATGGTGGTGTGGAGTTTTAGGATGTCTAGTTTGTTTGTGGCTTGTGGTTTTTATTTTTTATTTTTTAGACATGTCTGTAACTTGTGTTGATTTAGTTTTACTACCTTTGGGCTGATAGGGATGCCATTCCATGCTTATGTAATTCTATATACATTTTTCTTTGACTATTATTATTTTATATTTTAGTCCTCTTCAATTTTGACAATTGTATTATATTATAGCTTATTGTTCTGGAATTCAATTTTGATCACTAAATCCAATTTCGACCTTTTTTTAATTACCTTCAACAATTTTATTTTTTAATCTTTTTAATTGATTTTATAATTGATTTTATAAACTTTCTTTTTTAATTCTCTTTTATTTATTTTCTTAATATCATTTCTTAAATGTATTCCAATAGAAAATGGTCACGTCAATGTCATTTAATTTAGAATAATTCTCTTCTTAATTCTCCTCTTAATTTCATTTCTTAATAGCAGCAGTGTCATGAAACAAAGAATTGTAACGTCATTATATATTTTTTATTTTTATTGTTTCCTTTTTTTTTATAGTTATTTTAGTTTATTTTCTTAAAGGCAATGTTAATGAGAGAATAGTAACGGTCATGTACTTTGGTAGTAATTGTCATTGCTGGTGAAACACCTATCATAAAATATTTGAATATTTAACAAATTAGAAAGCAACAATCCACCCCAAACCATAATAAAAAGTGCCATTTACTTTGAGGCTCCAAACCACATCCTTGTAACCCTCAAATATCCAACTAATAATAACAATTATAGTAGTGGCGGCGGCGACGGCGGCGGCAGTATAACAGTAATGATAATGCGCCAAAATTAATACCAAGAAAAAAAAACATGCACAAGAACTGGAAACTATTAATATTATAAAAGAAGAAGAAGTAAATAGAATTATAGGTACTCCATAGATGAATTGAAAATCTTTTTTTTTTTTGTATGACTTCCCAAAGTTGTCCATAATTTTTGCTAAAATGAATGAAAAAAAATTAGTGGCAGTAAAGATCATTCCATATATCTGTCTCATAGCACATGCTTGGTGAGAGTCTTAGACTTATCATTCATCTGTTACTTAGTCTCATTCAAGGTTTCGACTATCATGTTGGACGTTGTATACATTTTTTTTTCAAAATTAGATATATATATATATATATTGACTCTGCATTGATTTTCTCTATTCGACTTAAACAAGGGCCGTATGGAAAATAAAACGAATTTGTGTCTCTAAGGAATATATGAATAATGAAACTAACGTCTATGGTTAATTAATTTTTATTGCAATTTTTGAACAACTCAATAAAGATAACATTATTTTTTCTTTTTATGAGTTATATCAATATTTTTATAAATATTTAATATTATGACTTTCATTGCCCGTGCTAAGTACGGGGGCATTTTGCTAGTTAATATATATTATAGACATAGACATCGATTTCGAAATTGGAGTCCGATTTGCTAATCGATTGCAAAATTAGACTCTAATTTGAAATAAATTTGAGAAATTGGATTTCAAATCAATTTCAAGAGATAAGCTCTATCAATCAATTCAGAGTCCACTTCTGTTAAGCTTTTTTATGTGAATTCAAAATTTAATATATATCTATTATGGATAGGTGATTAAAGAGTCCATATGAAAAAATCCACCATGCTTAATAACTCTATCCAACCAAGATAAAATGAGTCTTCTTTGGGTAGATTTAGAATTTTAAGATATCTATTATGGTTAGAAATTTTTTAATGATTGTGATTTTTAAAAGTGGATCATTGATAGTGATTTATACATATGGGCTCCACATACAATAAACTTTTTTAAAGTGGGCCTCATATTCTAATTCCTAAAGATGGGGCCACATGCAATTTTGCAATTAATTGTCTGATTTCAATTTTAATTTTGACTTTATTTTATCTTCTTTTTGAAAAATAGAGATAAATCTTAACTGTTAGGATTTTTCTTATAAAGAAATTAAGTTAAATAGAATTCATAATCTATATCTTATCTTTTGGATTGACTTGCAATTGATTAAGAAAGTTGCATATGGTAACTAAAAGATTCTGTGTTGAGTGATATATAATATACATACAATTTCACAGCAAGTTATATTGCAACTTTGCAAGGTACCCAAGTTCCCAGTTCGGAAAAAAATAAATGTGAAATCTTGATCGAGGACATTTTCTTTCTACCTTTTTTTATTCATCCCTTATGTGTACCTGTGAAAGCCAGACTAATAAAGTCCAAAATTATTGTATGTATTGGCACCTGACGTCCAAATGAGATTTTGGCCATTACGCGGAAAGTAAAATGTTTCAAAGTTATTTTTAAGAAAATATAAAAACAAAAGGGATTCTTATAAGAAGATATAAAGACCTCCAGTAATTCTCAAATAAATATAAGATTTGAACTTTTGTCAAATAAGCATGACCCACTTTCAGATCGAATCAGCAGTACCGTGCCGTACCCCAGTTAGGCCAGGCAGTGCCACCCACAAGCTGGCACACATGCCCATCATAATCTTTTATTTTCAAATTTGCTTATATAAATAAAAAGAGACTTTATGGGCTTTTAGGGTTTTCAACTTGAAATAAAGTTGAAATTACTAAAATAAATACATAAACATTGATGTTAATTTACATAAGACTTAAAGTTTCATACTCATTTATATAAATAATAATATTTACTTTGTATAAATGTCAGGCTGGACCATGCTTCGAACCGTAATAAATGGTATATTTGTTTGTTTTATATTTTTTTCATTAATTAATATCTCATAAAATGGCCACAAATTGGATGTGTTTTTATTTATGGGCCCGGGCTTAGCGCGAGCATGCTTTGCTAGTTCATTTTATTAATGCTGAAAATATGATATTTATTATTACTAATCCTTCAAATTTGATTTTAAATGAATTATACTTAATCTCCATGTTTTATATTTATTTACTCTTTCTTTATCTAGTTTTAAAAATAATAATGATTGGTCCGCCACTGCCATCCGAAGGAGAATATTAAAATTTATTTATGCTGCCTCTACGATTCCCTCAAAATTTTAGTAGGAAGGACTGTGACGATGCAGTGGTTCCCCTTTTTATGTTAAAACGCATTTGCAACTTTATTTTTCTTCTGCTACATATGTAACTGGGTGTAAATTTGCTATATTTCAATTTAAATCTAGGTATGGATATGTGTATTGTAGCATTGACCACAGTCTATCCAATCCAGGTGTGGGTCCTCTATTATATCAATTCTAATTTAGGTCCGGGCATAAAATAACCCCCCCTTTTTAGTCACCTAGACGAGAAACTACGAATCCATTTGAATACACCCAACCCCCCTTTTAATCATTAGCTACAAGAAGGATTGTGTTGTTAGAGATTTCTATGATGCCAAATCTCATTGGATACAAACAAATAACAGTTAATGTAAATTAAGATCATATCTGATTCCATGGCTGGGGCTAAACAGAGGAGGGATTTACAACTTCCTTGAACCCTTGACTTTTCTCTCTAGCAAATTGATGGTAGCCAAGAAATTTAACGTAGGCAAGGAAGTAACCCAAGAGATTCCTTTTATAGAGAGAGGATCCTCCCATCAAGGTAAGTAATCAAAAATCTTTCCAATCATATCTCCCTAATTGAGCAACTTACAAAGGCAAGTTTTTAAATCCTTTGACCATGGGAAAATATCCTTTATTGGATGTTCTAGAATGAAGTGGGCCCATGTGGTCAGGTGGGCCACACTCCCTTATTCCAACATTCTCCCACTTGGTCCAATGACCACATAAAATCAAATAATTATATATATTTAAAAAAAAAAAGAGGTCTGATCTAACCCAATTAAAGCTCAGGAAATGACCCATCAACTAAATTTCTATACATACTAGTACTGACTGAAGCTTGAGTGTGACCTATTGGTTTGATCATTTTAGTTATATCTGTAGTTCATGTAAAATGTGACAAGATATATCTAAGCGTAAATTAAATACCGGTGATATGAATAGGTCCTTGATCTGATCAAATCAAGGGGGTATAAATTAATTAAGTGTCAAATTAATCTTAGACACTATTTAATTGATCAGATCAGAACCGTTAACGTCATTCATCAGCATTATAATAATTTGTGGATGTCATTAATCAAAAATCAGAGTGGATCATGTTGGCCAAAAATGGATGGTCCAAAACATATTTTGATCATATTTGACTCATACATAGTTAGAATTGCGTTGTGTTTTCTTCTATGGATTCGTATCGATTGGATCTTTAATCTAAACAGTTTGGATCCATTATAAGCCCTCTCTAATATTTCGGCACATTTCTTGAACATATAAATTAGATTCTTAAAATATTTGTTCCCGCATCAAGTTTGATAGTGTGATTGTTTATTGTGTAAGTGTCATTTGCATGAGGTTATTTCTTTAACAAAACTAATAATAGTTTAAAGATCCATTGATTAAGTTTGGTTTATTTTTGGCCATATTTAAGACTTTTTGACCATTATAAACTTAACTATTAGATCATGATGGGCAATCTTTGAATATCAAATGAAATTTCTTTTTATGACACTAATTTGGTATGATTAAGGATTTTTTTTTTCAAATCAGTTTATCATACTTTTATTTGACAATCAAATGATAAGTGTTATCATATACATCAATTAGAAATTAGTTTTTTGATTAACTTGTTAGCCGCCAAAGCGACACTAGTTATGAAAAATGTATAATTTCTTGAATTGAGTTTAATGAATCACCTCTTATTTGAGTGATTATGGTATCACTTAAGATTGCGGTTTCATTAATGGAGGTTCACCCAAAGGTGAGATCATCCGAACGGTTAGAAATAGGAATTTGACATGTTTATGAATCTGATATAAATTTTTAAATGATTTACACCCAAATGTATGATCTTCTTTAATTTACATTACATTTGTTAGCATGGACAGATTAATTATGGAAAGCAATACTACACATGTTGTTTATCCACCCAAAGGTATAGATTTACATCATGTACCCATTGCTTTATTCTATTTATTGAATCTTGACATATAGCTATTTATTGTTTCTTACAGTAACCAGATCATTAGCCGCACTTTCCACCTTAGGGACCATACCCACTTTGGATGGTTCTAATTTTGTTGAATGGTTTGATGCTTTAATGATTGCTATAACGTTCTTGGACTTAGAAATTGCCTTCGATGAAGCCATGCCTGAAAATCCCACTGAAAACTTTATTGCCGAAGAAACGACAATCTATGAAAAATGGAAAAAAGCAAACAAAGTGAGAGTAAAGATCATCTTACATTCTATTTCACGTACTATCCGAGGGTCCATAGGAATAAAAGATAATGCCAAGGACCTCCTACATACGGTTAAACAGTAATTTACGATAACTGATAAGGCAGTAGGAGCTTCGTTGATAAGCCACCTTTCAAGTATGAAATATGATGGAACCATGGGAGTAAGAGAACACATACTTGCAATGGCGCACATAGCGTCAAAATTGAAAGAAGTGGACATGAGCGTGTCTGATAAATATATAGTCCAATTCATTTTCAATTCTCTTCCTCCCGCTTTTGGAGCTTTTAAGGTAGCTTATAACCAAAGTCCAACGACATGGGACATAAATGAATTGATTGCTAGAGCCGATCAAGAAGAAAGAAGGTTGAAGGCAGAGGGACAAATGATGGTTAATTTTGTCTCTCGATTTAAGTTCAAGAGTAATGGTAAAGGCAAGAAAGGTACAAATGCTCAAGCCACAAAAACAGAAAATGCTCAAGCCACAAAACCAGAAAAGAAAGGCAAAGGGATAATGAAGAAATGCTATTTTTGTGGAAAGAAAGGTCATTTAAAAAAAGATTGCCTGAAATGAAATAATTGGTTTGAAAGTAAAGGTAAAAATCAAACTCTTGTTTGTTTTGAAACCAATTTAACAGATGTTCCATCTAGTATTTGGTGGATTGACTCTGGTGCAACCATTCATGTTTCTGGTTGTATACATGGATTTCTTTCAAGTCGGACTCCAAATGATGGGGAAAGGACCATCACCATGGGGAACCTAAAGGAGTCAAGCGTTGAAGCTATAGGCACATAAAGGCTGGTGTTGGACACTGGATTCATTTTGGATCTCCACAATACTTTCTTCGTCCCAAATATTTCTAGAAATCTTATTTCTGTTTCAAAACTTGATTATGATGGTTTTAAATTTGGTTTTGGTAATAGATGTATGGATGTTATTAGAAATAATAAAGTTGACGATATTTTACTGGATAGCAATGACCTTGGTATAATTCGTGAAACCAAGGAGTATCTAAGGAACAATTTTGATATGAAAGATATGGGTGAAGCAACCTTCGTAATAGGAATCGAGATTTATCGTGATAGATCTCGATGATTACTTGGGTTATCACAGGAAGCCTATATCAAAACTGTTCTGAGAAGATTTCGTATGGAAGAATGTAAAGCTCAAAATACACCTATGATAAAAGGTGACAAGTTTTGTGAGGCTTAGTGTTCAATAAATGAGATCGAAAGAATAGAAATGGATAAATTTCCATATGCCGCCGCAATCGGTAGTCTAATGTATGTACAAACATTCACCAGACCCGATATAAGCTTTGCAGTTGGCATGTTAAGTAGATATCAAAGTGATCCAGGTATGCCCCATTGGGTGTGAGTTAAGAAGGTATTGAGGTATCTAAGCGGGATTAGGAATTATATGCTCTCTTACAGGCGATCTGATCGTTTAGAAGTGATCGGATATTCGGACGTAGACTTCGCAGGATGCCTTGATTCTATAAAGTCGACTTCAAGATATATTTTTCTGTTAGTTAATGGGGCAATTTCATGGAGAAGTGCGAAACAAACCCTAGTTACCCCATTCACATTCGATGCAGAATATGTGGCATGTTTTGAAGCTATAGGTCACGCCCTATGGTTGCGTGATTTTATTTTAGGTTGCACATTGTGGATACAATCTCCAAACCATTAAAGATTTATTGTGACAACAATGCAGCTAGAAGATTTGCACACAATGACAAGGTTGCAAGCAAATCTAAATTTTTGGAAGTAAAATACCTTGTGTTAAAAGAGAAGGTACGAAATCAATTGGTGTCTATAATTGGAACTCCAACAAGCATGATGTTAGCAGATCCTTTAACGAAGGCACTGGCGCCAAAGCCTTTTCAAGAGCATATCAAAAATATGGGCTTAAATGAATTGTCCTCTTAGGATTTGTAAAGACACATCTTGATTGTTTACATTAAAGTTTTGTGATTTCGTATATTCTTTCTTTATTTATGTTCACATGTGTTTAAAGATTTGTAAAGTAAGAATAGTACGATGAATGACATTAATGAACCCATTAAATAGGATTGTCATGAAAGGTATCCTATTTTACCCTTATTAAAGACTTGGTTAAGTGAATATGGAGATGTAATAATTATGGAAGGGAGCATGTCATTTAAGACGTGTAACCGCCATAGTTCTCTTTAACAAGCTAACTTAATTAGTGGTTAAAGATTGAGTTTAAAAGTTAACATGGCAAGTGTTTTGAAAAAAAAAATGGTGCACATCAATTAGAGTCCTCTTTTTTTGTGCCAATTGATTGTACAAATAGGTACTATCTAACAAATAGGTCAATATGAAAATTTTTACCCAAAACTGAAAACGGGCTTAGTGGGCCCTTAACGGGTCAGACCTAAACCACAATTGGCCCATAAACTAGCCAAGACCAGAACCTGACCCAGCCTAGAAAATTCATGAATGACAGGTCAGGTTAGGTCAGGCCGAACCATAACCTGACCCGGCCCATCCAGCTGGGTAGCCAGGCTGGGCTAGGAAGGTCGGGTTGTTCCGACCCGCCAAGCCTAGCCCAGCCATCCAAAAGAGTAACTTGCAGAACCCAATGACGACTCATCATACCGTGCTTTATAATCAGTGCGTTGTCTTGTGCTCTTTATGCGCAGGATATCATACAACCTTTATTTTTATTTTTATTTTTTTTTCTTATCACTACTCTGACATACTTTCATGTTATTATCAAACTACTGGCATGCCCAAAAAAATTGATAATAATAACAAAAAATATCTCTAATGTAATTCTTAAAATAAAAATTTAATGACAAAAAATAAATCTTTTCGTCCCATCTCTTTCAGATTGGGTTGGGCACTGTAATCCTCATTTCTGAGGCTATTATTATTCAATAAATTGAATACCCTTTATCAAATACCCAAAATCTCTTTACTCTGAGTATTTGGGTTTAATTTCCCAAGAAACCAGGAAGCCCCCCCCCAAAAAAAACCCATAGAATGTAAGCGATTATTTGTTATACCCAAAAACAGTCTCTGATATCAAATGTTAGAGATTTTCTATGATGCCAAATCTCATTGGATACAAACAAATAACACTTAATGTAAATTAAGATCATACTTGATTCCATGGCTGAGGTAAACAGAGGAGGGATTTACAACTTCCTTGAACCCTTGACTTTTCTCTCTAGGAAATTGATGGTAGCCAAGAAATTTAATGTAGGCAAGGAAGTAACCCAAGAGATTCCTTTTATAGAGAGAGGATCCTCCCATCAAAGTAAGTAATAAAAAATCTCTCCAATTATATTTCTCTAATTGAGCAACTTACAAAGGCAAGTTTTTAAATCCTTCGACCATGGGAAAATATCCTTTATTGGACGTTCTAGAACGAAGTGGGCCCATGTGGTCAGGTGGGCCACACTCTCTTATTCCAACATGTGTGTCATGGCGTCGTTTCCTCTATAGTGACTAATCACCTTTTCTATTGTTATCATGTTAATAGAGTAGATGTTGATTTAACACCACATTACAAAAGTACAATGATTTCAGTGTGCATTGCAGAAAAGTTTCATTCCCACTTGGAAAAATAAAGCCCTGCATTGCCACCTATCTCTAGCCCTGATGAAACGTGAAGAAATAGAAAGCTAAAGAAAGGAGGAACACTTGTAATATAATCATCGTATGTTGGGGTGATGTCTAAGCAAAGTATGTTCATTTGCACATTGAACATGGAACAATAGCCTTGGGAAGTACTCATGGTGCATTAAAATGGATATGAAAGGGGATAGTGTGCATACCCTGTAGTTTCTGCATCTGGGGCCCATGGTTTGGTGGTTATGATCCTTGATTAGATCTGTTCTAATTCAGATGGACCATTATTGGGCACATGGGCTAAGTCAAGACAGCCCAAAGCCTGCCAAGCCTAGTCTGTTTGTTGATAAAGATTCGGCCATCAATCGGCCACATATTTGAAGGGAAGTTCTCCTATGAGAGAATCTCCCATATTTGAAATTTACAAATTTTATTATACGACGAGACACATAAGTCAAATCCAACGCCTCAGGTTAGGCAAGGTCGTAAACAAGATAGGCTAGGTCACAAGCTGCCTTCGCTTGGTTCAATTAGAGGGGACTTGAAGCTTCATTAAATTGTTTTTAGAGGCAAGCTCAAATTAAATTCTCATTGATTCAATTAAGGTGCCGTGATTTCCAAACCAGATTGAGAACATGGGTTCCTCTGCTCAATTGGTTGGCAACCTTGCTCCTCACCTAGATGACCAAGGTTGACATTGGTCTTCTCCCAGTCCTTGCGTGTGTGAGTTCTCATTCACAAGGTGTGGGTTCTCTCTCTTCGCATGTGCGAGTTTCACTCCCCGCATGTGTGGGTTCTCTCTTTGGGTATGCTTTGAATGCCTTATGAGTATGCTTCATGTTTTTTTTTTTTTTTTTTCCACTGTCGAGGTAATTAGCAACCAAATAAACCCCCAAAACCTCCCATGACCGTCATACTTTCAAGTTGGACCCATGTTAAGCTTGGGACCATGTACACAGAAATTTCTATAACAAAAACCTACCTAAAATAGATTTATCTCATTCCTAAAGATATTTCTATATCAAAGAATCAACGACAAATGGAAACTCATTAATCAAGGAAGACATTTCCTTCTCATATGAGAACCTTCAGAGAGAAATTAAAACCAATTTTGAACAGAACTCAGTTTAAACACTTAATTGGCGAAAATGCTAGTAAAACTAAACTATGATCGAGTGTAAGTAGCAGTTCAGACTCTACAAAAGGAGGATCAGATGAAGAATTCTAATTAAAAACCGACAATAAGGATGAATTTTATCATGGCATGGATCATTGCTAGGGTAAAAAACTCTTACTGTTACAAATTACCCCCCACAAAATAAAAGGATATAGTCCAACCTTATCGAAGACATGTGGAGCCCAGTTAGGTTAAAATGACCCTGGCAATTAGACAAAATGTAAGGTTGTTTCCCAACTTGATCCAAGCTCAGTCAGGGTAAAAATACCCTTGCACCAGGTTTCAGAGTAAAGATATTTCCCTTCACCTATTGTTAAGTCCATCTAAGTCTGCATTAATTTTAGTCTTGCACATTTTTTTTCTCTCTCTTCTTTTTAAGTCCATCTAAATCTCTCCAACTGAAGAAAAGCGGCCGGGAATGGGTTGACACTCTTGGACGGACAGGAGGCATTTGTTAACTTTGTTTCGAACCTCATTTAAATTTGACATTTAAAATAAAATATTTCAACTTGCTTTCCACCACAACCGGCAGCGATCAGGACTAAGACCATGAAAACCTTTCACCATGACCGGCGGCGACCAGGACCAAGATTGTTAAGTCTCTAGTATAATTCCCGTGTGCACCCGTGGTTGAGTGATATTCAAGTGTAATTTTAACACAATCAACCGACCATAAAATTATAGTTGTGCTATTTTTCATCACCAATATAATTTTTTATTTATTAGTGTATCCGAATTCGTTTGTTTAAGCCTTTTCAGTCAACTTCTGTCTCTGTTTACACAACAAACAGTCCCTATAACGACATGTAAGATAGGAAAAAGAAAGAGAGTGGCGATCTGTCTTGACTTATAAGAAAACCAAAAACAGCTCCTATCATTTCTTCTTTTACCAATAAAACCGTGGCATGGTAATTATACTTTCCCACAAGTATCATCACTTCGAACTCCATTCCTCCTTCACAAAATCTCATCTTCTCCTCTCTCCAATCTCTATCTGAGCACAGGGAGCCTGCATATTCACTCGTTTCAGGTAGATTTGGTTTCATCTTCTTTTCATTAGCACAGATCTGTGCATTTTGATTGTCTTTCTTCTTTCCTTTTTTTTTTTTTTACTTTTATTTGGCACAGATCCACTCTGCATTGATGATTTCTTCAGATCTGTGAACCCTAAAATGGGAAAAGCCCTTGAGATCTGTGCCTTGCATATGGTTAATTTCATTGAAATCTAACCAAATCTGGAACCCAACTGGCATAGGCATGTAGTTATAGACATTCTCTAACCTGTGCATGACCTATACTGGAACCTGAAACCATAATCCCTTCTTCAGAGAAAAGAAAAACCCTTTTTTTTTTTACTAAAGATTTATCATCATGTGCCAAAACCTTAATACATGAAATTAGCTGTTTTGGGTCTGGACTTATTTGAACTATTGAGTGGACTTGTTTATGGCGATATTGCAGAAATTGGTTGTAGGTTTGGAATTAGATTTTGTGGAAAATTAGGGCTCTCACTATCATGGTTTATTTTATTTAACATTATTTAGGTTTGTTGAGTTTTCTATCTGTGATATTTTAGTACATTTTTTAAAAATTGTGTGAGATCCAGGCCATTTACAACTGTGGGTAGTTTTGTAGATGGGTAGGCGGTAACCACCTCTTCCAAATCAATCACCCCACTTTGGTTAATTGTGTTTTGAAATAATCTCTTTAGACTGGTTGAAGGGTATTTGAAAATATGTCATGGATTGAAGTGTTGGTAGTACTCTCTTCACACTGTGCAACATGTTTGGAAGTAAATTGTTAAAATGTTGATTAAGAATACATGTGATTTTTTACACATCTCTTACCGTGCATGGACCTTCCCATCCATTCATTTCCTTGGTTAGTGGTGAGCTTGGGCCTTGGAGGCCTATGGTTTTCCCATAAACTGTACACAAGTGTTGCTTGTACAGTTTTGACTTATGAAAACTAGCTGCATTGCTCTCTTTTGGACCCACAAAAGGGCTCTTCTGTGACCAAGCAAAGTGCCTGTCACACTCATTTTGGGGTGCAATTTCTGTTGGCCTAAGCCCCAGCCCACACGGCCCAATCCTTATGAAAGGGTAACTCGAGCTAACTAATCTTAGGCTCAAGCTCAGGCCTAGCTTAAGTAAAATTTGGGTTGGGCTCAAGCTTATGCCTCAATTACCCATGTAAGCTTGGCGGTACAAAACCTCTCACACCTCTTGGAACCAAACATAATCAAATTCTTACTCTAAAAAGAAATTATGAGAATCATTGGAAATCTTAAGAATCTAGATCTCTAACCTAGAAAGAAACTAAGATAATCCTAATCCGCTTTACTCTAGTAGATCACATTTTCATTCAAATGTTCAAATGTTTTGGCAAAGCCCTATCACAGCTTCTTAATAAAGACTACTAATACACTTAACAAATAATGGAGGAATCCTAAGGGCGAAAATCTCTCAATCTAAACTTAGTAACTTTGAGAATTACGAAAGGTAATTTCTTGAAATCCCATAAGTGCGATGTCCAGGAGTGAAAATGAGATGCATCATTCTCACTCTATGTAGTACTATACTTTTGCCTCCCACTTCCCGACAAAAACAGTGACGGGGAGCAACAAAAGCATATCAAGAGCGAGATACAACAGATCAAAACAACAAAAAGATCTCGCGATATCAGGTCCATAGCTTTCAGGTTTTTTTTTTTTTTGTTGAGGGGAGGTGGCGAGTTCTTTGTTTGGCCATTTTATAAAGTGGATTTGGCATTATAGTGGGCCTAATGTGCGGAAAATCTTAGGTTTAACCATCATCCTTTGAGACTTGACCATAAGAGGTGGGGCCCAACTTAGCATAAATTGCACTTAAGCTTGACAATTAGGATTTGTTTGTGCAGGCACCTTGGTTTCATCTTCCGCGAAAAGGGAAGTTTGGCCTCGGAGTTGGACTCCCAAATCCTCATGCGCAAAGAAAAATAATCCTTTTTTTTTTGTGGGTTTTCAGCGATGAAATTAAACCGCACCAAATGCGCCAATCATTGATGTGCGAGGAAAAGCAACCGATTTTTCTTTCATTTTCCATGCCAACCCAGTTGCACAAATGCGTCCTTAAGGTCTCATCTTGGTTTGGCCTTTTACAATTTAGGCAAGGCTTGGACTAGGTTAATACCAACTTGGCCCGCTGAGTTGCACCCCCACCCTGCCCCCACCCAGCCCATCATCTCACTTATATTCACAGCTGGATTAATCCTTGCATAGACATTTCTATTTCCCCATCCCCATTACTGCTGGCAAGGCAAGGTGGGCGCCTTAGGGTGTTGCACAAGTGTCCCTCATGAGAAAATTTCTGTGTGCGTATACATTATTATTAGATTTGAGACCTTCAAATTAAGGGCTACAATCATCTGATCATATAACTGAGTGATATCTCATCCATCAATAACCAAAGTCCGTTGCAATCAATGAAAGACCATATGAAACCAAACTCATTCTACACAAGACCGACAAAAATGCTAAATCAACTATAAAAAAGCTGCATATTGCTTACTGTGTATAACAGTTAAACATGCAAAATGCATACAAACGTCAATCTACTTCTCTAAGATTTCACCATCTCACGGTGAAAAAGTCAATGAATTTGAGAATTCCATGTGCATTTCTTGTAATAATGTAAATATCAATGGATGTGAAGAGGAATGGAAGTTGTACTAGATCTAACCGAGCTTTGAGAGATGTTAGTGAAAAGAAGGAACTTAATTTTCTACTTCTCTATCGGATCGTTGTGAGAGCTTGAGATCTGTAGATTTGAAGGTGGAGAGAGAGAGAGAGAGAGAGAGAGAGAGAGAGAGAGAGAGAGAGAGAGAGAGAGATTTTCTAGCGTTACTTCCTTTTTAGGACATCTTCCACTGTGTTTTGGTGGCTTTGGATCCTCTACAGCCGTTGTAGGAGCTCTGTCATGCTTGAAAGAAAGAAAGAAAGAAAAAAGAAAATATATGTGCTATATTTCATGGGGCAGTGCCGCACTGGGCTACCACATCCATAAATGTTTTGGAAACTTGGCAGACTTTTCGATTTAAGATAAAAATAGAAAACATTCCAACCTTTTGTTTTGTGGCCTTAAATTGGATAGTTTACCAATGTCTTTGGATCTTAGATTTCTTTTATATGGTTATATGCCTATTTTTTAGAATAGCCACACAAGCATGAACGTTTTTAACCTCGGCCTAAAACGATAGCACTTGCAGAAGGTTTACCCAAGTACCCAACAAATCCCGATTGATTAGAAATGTCACACCTGTGCCCCCTGTAGAAGGGTGTTGGGTCCGGCGAGCATCCGCCTAGAGAGAGGGCGGGGGAAACTCTAAAGGACCGGATATGCAGTGGTGAATAAGTCTCACATCGGAAACATGCTAGTCTTGATCCTGGGCATGTATGTGTGTGACCTGGACTTAACCCCACATGAGGCCTTATAAAATTGTGTGGCAAGATTGGGTTAGAATCTCATGAGCCAAAGCGGATAATATCATGTGGACAACGGGCCTGGGTCATTACAGAATGGTAACAGAGCCGAGGACGGCTCTGTTTTTCGGTGGGGGAGTATGTCATGCCTGTGGCCCCCTATAAAAGAGCGTTGGGTCCAGTGAGCATCCGCCTAGAGAGAGAGAAAGAGAGGGCAGGGGAAACTCTAAAGAACTGGGTATGCAGTGGTGCATACGTCCCATATCGGTAACCCTACATGAGGCCTTTTAAAACCCTGCGGCAAGATTGGGTTGGAATCGATAACGGGCCCGGGTCGTTACAAGAAAACCAAAAATCAACTTTATCCGTGTCAACAATCAAATAAGGAAATCAAAGAGTAAAAGTAGAAGATATCTCACCCCAAATCACTAATCCACTACTTTATAGCTCTTCAATCCTTGGGAGAAATGCTCATACCAATGGAGAAGTCAGAAGAGAGAGAATTGCAAATACCAATGCAATCTCATTGATTGAAAATAACACAAAAGCCAAACTAGAGCGGAATGTCCCTCTTGGTCGCTTTTATAATGTTTTCAAACAAAAAGAAAACCCTAATCTCTACTAAATCTTAGTCATCCATTCTAAAAAACAAATGAAGAAATATTGTATAAAAATTAGAAAGTCCCTAGGCAATTTAAAATTTGAATTGGACACCCATATAGAGATATTTTCTCCCCACTTGCTTCTTTCAAACTTGCCTGCTATATTTTGGAAAGCTTCCCCACCCTAGGATCGCTTTTTGGAAAGTTTTCAACTGCCATCTTGCTTGCATGGAAGTCATTGGGTGTGCCACATCCTATGGGCTACAGGCCTATGTTTTGAGTATGTAGATCCAATCAGAGAGGTGGGCGCATTGGCCAGCCTTACTTGCCTGCTGTGCCCTTGGTTAGGAATCATTTGGGTTTTGTTTGGGTCCCCATTAAATTCAGCATATTTGTTTCCCAATTTGAAACATATTAAGCATGTTTGATTTTAGATTTGAGCCCTTCCCTGATTGAGATGGATCAAGAGGCCATTCGACCAATCAAATTGATCCAAATAATTGGGGGTCTGAGCAATCCCAAGATCCATGAAATCTATACCATCCGCTCCCGTCTCTCCTTATGTGTAGCCCAATTCATATAGAAAAGTTTTCAACTCCATTATTTTCATATTTTTTTCTTCCAACTCCATCACTTCATTTGTTCTATGAACCATTGCTCGATATTTGGTTTTAGAAATTTACCATGCTACTGCTGGTTGCTTCTCACTCTTTCATGACACAAGACTACCGCCCCCAAAGTGCCATCATTTGTTGTTGATTCCCATCTGACTTTGAACCTGCATAGTCTGATTGGTATATACTTCCATAGTTAGATGTCCATGGCTTGAGTATAAAGTTTCTCGACCTGATGATTTCTTCAGACTTATAGTATGTTATATACTTAGGTGGCTAATAGTAAAATAAATCAGCTCTGATGATCTTTAATCTCGGTTGGATGATCTTTGTCATCTATCATTAACCTGCACAATGGATGGTTCTACAAAGTTTGGCCTGGCTATCCATTTTCCTGGCTTTAGTTACACGGGCTGGACATCTGAGCAAGTTAACAGATGGGGCCTAGTGCCTTCACATCCCTTCCTGTTCTATCTAACGACCTCTGTGCATAAAAGGGTGTGCCTCAACTGTCTCGCCTTTGCTGTGTTATATGGTGCACAGGATTCAGATTGATTTTATGTCTATCATAACCAAGGCTTTTTAAAGTGTTGCTGTGTGCCCAGGAGATAGAAGGTTAGGTTAAAGCCATTGAAGCCAACATTACTGGTTTGATAGGCTTTGGTTTAATGATACCCCTTTTCTTTATTTTTATAAATTTCTTTAACATTTCCTAAAAAAAAAAATAATGTTCTTAGTTCTATAAAATTCTTGGTTGTAACTGATTGAGACCCATACTGACAGCTTAATGATTTGATTTCCGGCCTATTTGCTTTGCCATGAATGAAGCAAGTAATTCAAATGAAGCTGTTAATTTAGTTCAAGATTTATAAAACCCGGCCCCTTGGACGACTGTAATGATGATTATTCACATCCATTTCAATAATAATAATAATAAAAAAAACAGATTGTTCACATGCCAATGGATTTACTTCAGTAATAGTTGGCTGTTCCTCAGTTACTATGGTGACCAATTAGCAATCATGTTAGGATAAGCATTTATTTTATTTTATTGTATTGTATTTATATCAATGTTGGCATTGGGGACTAAATATGGTGTTCTTATCTTTTGGTATTCTATGATGTATAAATGCATTTCCCTACATCTCAATTTCTTCCTTTATCATCGCTTTAAGGGAAAAGCTCTGATCTCCTTTTTCTTTTATATTTATTTGGACTCAGATGGAAACATTTGGGGTTTAACCCATGGCAAAGGGAAGGCAGCATTTTCCAAATCAAGATACTTCTCCCAGATCTATAAAATCAAGGGAGTGGGATAACATATCTAGATGGTCTGACTACTTGAATCCGGAAATGGCTTCTCCATCGACATCTGCAAGCTGGAAGCCTTCTCATTCAAATGCACCACCAGGGAGCTTGCAGAAGGCTCTGCACATGGAGTGGGTGGTCCAACTGGCTGAAGTCGCGGAAGGTCTTTTGACTAAAATGTACAGATTGAATCAAATATTGGACTACCCAGATTCAGTTTCATATGTATATTCAGATACGTTTTGGAAAGCTGGCATAATTCCCAACCATCCTAGAATATGCTTACTGGTTTCAAAGAAATTCCCCGAACATCCTAGCAAATTGCAACTTGAACGAGTAAGCTCAATTTTTTTTAATGCCTAGTGAGAATTTCTTGTTGTATTGAATGGTTACTAATAATAGAAAATTATCTTACAGGTTGATAAGCTTGCACATGATGATTTGCATGAAAATGCTGGACGATATCTACAAAGCTTAGAACCATGGGTCATGGTACACATCGGCTTTATTTATTTGTTTAAATTTTCATCAGTACACACCAACTGTTTTATCAATCTTTCCTTCAGTATATACATGAGAAGATGCATACTGATGCATGAATGTGTGCTGTTTTATACTGATGCAAACATGTAGAGAAGCTCTATTGCAATGTTGAATCCATTGTGGGCAACCTGGCCCAGGTTTATTCTTTTGTTTTTTTTTTTATCAGTAACCAACAATTTTATTAAAGATGAAAAATGGGATAAAGAGCTGTGGATCAGCCATGAACAGAGTGTCTCTAATGGTATAATAACATTATACCAAACAAGAAACAGCGGAACTGCAAAAAATGAGAAACAGAGGGACTTGCATGATCCACCCCAAAAAAAAAATAGCCAACGAGTCAGTCCACCATATGATTCACAGAATAAAGCACATGCTTAAACTCTACTTGAAAAAAAGAAGACAACATATATATATTTTTTTTGAAAGGTTATAACATTTTGATTTCCCACACAGATTATTCTACTGATAAAAATAATAAAAAAAAACATCTTGATTTCGTTCAGTATAAAAATGAAACTTCCACAGACCCACACCACAAAATGAGACCCAGGAAACTGCATTGAAGGAATGATGCAGGATGAGCTAGGATCGGTTCCATTGGCTTGGAAGGTTTTTTTTTTTTTATTATTATTATAACTAGACCATAAGTAAGTTGTAAGCATTGTAAGTTCATGCATGCTCTAAGAATGAAACATGTAGCTGTAGTTTACAAAACTTTGAGATATTTAACGAAACATTTAGCTGTAGTTACAAAATTTTGAGATATTTAAAAGGAGCACTTGTACCTGGAGTTTTATACACTTGTCATAATCATTGAAATATGGAAGCATATAGATCTGATTAGCTTGGTTATAAGGTAAGTAGGACATCAGTATAGGTGGAAATTTGGTCTCATGGGAGAGCAGAGCAAGAAACCACTAGTTGTGCGATCAAGTTTTGAGGTTGAATATAGTAATGGCTCATAGATACTGCAAATTGTTATGGTTAAAAATATTATTACACGAGTTGGGATTTGAGCAAATTGGAGTGGTGGCTTTACATGACAGGACTTCTGCACTTTACTTTTTGAAAAGCTAGTGGATCATTAGCATATGAAGCATATTGAGATTAACTACCATTTAATCAGAGAGAAGGTCAAAAGAAAAAGTTCATGAGAAAAGTTCAGTTGTATAATACCAGTACAGAAAATCATATTGTAGATTCTCACAAAGACAATCACTAAGAAGCAATTATGTTATGGTTTGTCCAACCGGGGCATGGTAAACATATATGCATTAGTTTAAAGGAGAGTGTTGTGAGGCAAAGTGGACTTTTCTTTAATTTCAGAAAAGTCAGGGACTGATTTGTAAATATTATAAACAGGGGGCCTGGTGCCTCTAAATTGAATTTTTAAGTGCTCTTGTCTCATATGATGTTTGGCTTTACTAGTTGCCTCTGTCCAAGTCTGATGGAGCCTCAATTAGCAAAATCAGACTATTTGATGAGCTAAAATGAATATAACTCTGTTGATTCAGAAAAACCCAAAAATAGATCAAACTCGAACCAGATTTGCAATCAAATATGCAAAACACAAGGAGAAAAGTAGAAAAAAACTTACCCCAAATCGCTAATTCCCCCTTGATTGGTCCTCAATCCTTGGGAGTCACTCTCATACCATGGAGAAGAGAAGAAATTATCAAAACCATGCATCACTTTACTTGAAAAGAAAATAACTCAAGCATAGGGTTGAAAGTCCCCCATGATATGAATGATAATAAGGTCTTTGCAACAAAAGAAAACCCTAACTCTAGATTTAATCTTTGCCATTCATCAATTGAAATCCTATCTAAGGAAACCATTAGATAAATCTTTACTTAACATAATTGCTTAAAATAGGGAAAGAAAGAAATAAAATAGAAAGTTTGTTGGTTCCTAATCCTCCTTGGACATCCCTGTTGTGGAGGTCTTCTTTTCACTTGCCATGTTTATAGTCCGTGCTCCTCGTAGCACTTCTTTGGGCTTCTCCACTTTAAATTTAAGACTTGCTTTTCTAATGACTTTAAAAGTCATTGGACATTCCACTCATAAGTGGGTTTGGTCCCACTTTGTTGAGCATATTTACTATGGGCCCCACTTGTAGAACATGTAGCGTTATGTGATTGGTGCACCCATGGGTCAATCCTTCATGGTCAGGGCTTAATGGACTTTGTTTTGGGCCCACATTGAAATTTGAGATTTTAGAACCCAGTTTAGGACCATTAAAATTCATATTTGAGCCCTTTTGTTTGACTGGGACCCTATCTAAATGGATCAGTGACCTAATGGACCGATCAAATTGATCCAAATTAGTTAGGGCTCGATCCAACACAAGATCCATGAATCTTGGATCTTCTGCTCCTGCATTAAAGTCATATTTAGAGTTACTGTTTCTTGTATTATGACTGTTGGTGAAGTGTGACTATATAGTTCCTGTTTGTAACATCCATGATATCTTTTATATGATGGTTTCTTTGATAAGTGTGGTAAATGAATAGTACAGAGACTTGGCTCTTGATAATCAGATCCATACAGAAAGGTATTATATATAGTTTTCTTCTGGTGGAACCATCCACGTAGTATCATGTAGACTTACCTGTGGAGCCTATGGGGGCCATGCCAATCATGGTGGAGGTGGGTGATGGCAACATCTCATGCGACCTAGGTGGTGCAATACATCAACCCTATTAGATCATTCTAACCCCTTAAATCTATGGCCCTCAAGTTTAATGGTTTTAAAAGGCGTCGTTTCTTTGGATTCTGATTCAATGGTTTGTATTGGTTGGATGAGTGTTGAGTTCTGACTTGTGTCAATTCACGTGCACGGGGGTTGGTTTGGGGGGGCGAGGGGGGGGGTGGGTGTGGGGTGTGCAGACTTGATCATAGGTAGCCAGATAGACGAGAATAGGGTGGACACTCATCAGAACTGTGCAACTCTCATCGGAATACTCCGTGTGTATGCATATAGAGGCCACCTTGGAGCATGATGATCATGGATGGGCAGGGTGTTTGAAAGGTGACGCAACCAAGGGAAGCACAACCCTGTCAATCGTGAGCCCAAAATAGCTAGATCTTTAACCAAGCAGAAAATCCACTCAACAAGGAGAAAAGTAGAGTTCGCGTACTGTTAGATCCATAGTATTAAATATCGGCCGATATCGGTTCATATCGGCCGATATGAACCGGTATCGGCCCATACCGGTACGATATTTTGGTGAGATATCGGTTTCGGTACTGCAGACTAAAATATCGCCAAAATATCGGCCAATCTCGGCCGATATTTTGAAAATATCGGTTTAACCGATATATCGGCCGATATATCGGTCCATCTCGGTCAAAATATCGGCCAATATAAAATAATGGTAAAAAAACCCCTAAAATTTTCACTTTTTCTCTCATTCTTCCCCCACATTTTTCCTCTCCACTCATCTCCTTAGAGCAACCCCTTCTCCTTAGCTCATTCTCTTGCATATTTCCAACACTATTTCGTGAAGAAATCATTTTATTTTGGTAAGAAAATCAACACTCCCTTATTTTAACTATTATGTATTCTTTAACAATCCATACCGAATAAATGATGATGATGATGTTATCTAGCCTGGGCGACACTCCACTTGGAATTAGACTGTCATGCTCATCAATCTCTCTCTCTAGTCTCCCCTAATTTCATGTAAACCATAAACCTTTTAATGCCTAAGTGCTTTTTAATTTATTTATCTCACTATCATATTTCGGATTTTAATATTTTATCTTCATGGTCTTGGATTTCACAATTTATTTGATGATTGAGTTAGTATTAAATGATACTTAGATATCTTATCTTTATTTTCTTATATTTTACACTAATAAATTGATCATGAGCACCAATAATGGTTGCATTATATGAAATACTAGAGAAGACAGCGAACTGCGACACAGACGGGACTCATAACTTAAGGTGACCGAGATTTTGATTTATTGTTGTTACTAATGGAAAAAAATATTGCTTTCCAGCATTTTCTAATATTCTGGATTTTTTGGATATTTTTGCGATTTTTTTTGGATTAAAAAAAAAATTCACACCGCGACGACCGCGACGGACCGATATCCGCGACCGATACCGATATCATATCGGTTTTTCAGCCCGACCGAGACCGCGACCGAGACCGAGATTTTAAACCATGGTTAGATCGCTAAAATCCACCATAGATCTTCAACCTGATGGTTGATCACTCAAACCAATAGGAGAAGAAAATATAAAAGTACAAGAATGCAAACTTTTATTCATAGTATAATAAGATATCCAGATATCCAAAACTGGGCCTTGCCGTGAGCCGTCCCTTAACGATTATTTAAATAGTGTTTAAAACTTCTAAAAGTAATCCAAGACCTAATCTTCAACTGTTCTTCTAATACATGTACAATCATCATCATCATCATCAATGCCTTGTCCTAACTATGTTGGGGTCGGCTACACGAATTCTGTTTCTCCATTCCGATCTATCTTGAGCCAAATTCTCAGATAAGTTACTCTTCCTCATATCCATCTAACGCATGTACAATAAGAAACATAAACTTGAAGAATCCTAATAATACCGAAACAAGAAAATAAGTAGTTTCAGAGAAGGATGGAGCGAATAAAATGGCCACGTGCACGTCTGGGAGATCATTTGCATGAAGCCTCGTTGGTCCCAATAACTGATTCTTTGATACTGAATTTTGATCCAATCTTAAACCTAGTCGTTCCTTGTTCAAATGACTAAGGCGCTTCTAATGAAGGAGGCTGAATTATCCACTATAGAGGACCCTCTTATCATGCACACAAGAGTTTCCAAACACCAAAAAAATCTCCAGTTTGATAATATTTAGACAACTGTTTGGTTGATTCAGCGAGTTTCCTAGTTGGACAAACCCTTATCACTAGAAAGTTCTCAAGAAAGAGCCATGTCCAAGCATCTTTATGATCAACTTCTTTATAATAGAGACGACTTAGAAAAACAAGATTGTGGGGTCCACTAGCTGGGGCCAGCTTCTTCCTGCCAACTGGATTGGGCTTGGTTTGAATCAGTTTCAATACTTCACATTGTTGTCCAACAAATTCACCAGTATTGGGCCCCTTTGAGTTAGATTGGGATGGATGGATGGAATCAATTGATCCATGAATTTCCTTATTTGAATACCCAACATTTTCACAATATTTTGACCTTAATTTGGAATCCATCTTGGCCATTTATTCCATTTTTCGACTATTAATCTTTTATTTATTTATTATTATCACGGATCTTGAGCCCCTTTGATTGATCAACTCGATCTAGGCAATCGAAGGCTGGATCTTTCACGTAACATACTTTAGCTCCTGCTGTCAAAATGTCTCCCTACCTCTGTGCAAGATTACTCAATCATCTGATTATGAGTAGGTAATGTTTTGAGGGCCCTGAAGTTGTCAAAATCTTGGCTATTGGATAAAGTTGGATGGGTGCCTGTCTTTCCTTGCCTTCATATGGGCGATTTGGAAAGAGAGAAACAACAGATGTTTTGAAGGAATTTCATCCTCCCAAGAAGACCTAATCATCAAAATGAAATTCACTGTAGCCTCCTGGGTCTCTATTCTACCAAACTTCAGGGACTTATCATTTGATGCTTTATGTTTCAATTGGAGGGAAGTCATATTGTTTTGATGTGGTTCTTCTTTTTCTTTTGTACGAGGCAGTTTGCCTTTTTTGTTTTAGCTTCTTTTCTCTTTTTTTTGGGCGGTGGCTGTTTTTCTGGGATCCTCCCCGGCCGCTTCTCAGTATAGCCCTTTTATACTGTAAAACTTTTGATCAATACAAGTTACCATTTCACAAAAAAAAAAAAAAAAAAAAAAAAAAAAAAAGTTGGACGGGTGCCAAATCTGCAGGATCCGTTCCAAGGGTCTAGAAAACTTGAACAGCTGTTAAATTTGGCTGTGTGCGCATTCACTGCAGAGTGGTGGCACATGGGTCAGGTGGGCTGCACAGGCTGGCTGTTCCATGCTTAGGAGTTAGGAATACCTTCAATTCCTGAAAACCTGCTTATGCTGTGTGTATATATCACGTACCAGTTCATTATGCAGTTTTTAGTTAGCAACATTATAAATTGTGTATTTCACCTCTTCGTATTATTAAATCAAAAATACATGTATTTATCTGGTAATTGATTACTAAGATTTTTTTTTTATATTATTTTTGTTTAGCTGCTTCTTGACTTGTTGGCATTTCGAGAACAAGCTTTGCGGCTTATTTTGGATTTGAGCAGTACGGTCATTACCTTGTTGGTGAGATTTAGGGTGTTTTGCTTTTGTCATACACAATATGGTCATTCTATGTGTAGTTACAAGTGCTAACTCACAGGAAAAATGCTACTTATGTGATTGTTTTCTATTTTGCAGCCCCATCAAAATTCACTGATCCTACATGCATTTATGGATCTCTTCTGTTCCTTTGTCCGAGTGAACCTGTTCTCTGAAAAGGTTACCCCCCATTCTCTGTGTGTGGTTGAGAAACTATAGAACCTGCCCTCTTTTGAAAATTTTTTTGCCCTCTTTTTGTTAGGATGTTAATTCTATGTGCTAACTCGTTGATGCATATGTGATAGATACCAAGGAAAATGATGCTGCAAATGTATAACCTTTTGCATGTCATGTCAAGAAATGGCCGAGACTGTGAGTTTTATCATCGGTAGGACTATCGTTTGTTTGTATTCTCTTTCTTTATTGCCGCATTTGAACTGGATGAATTAATTTAATTTAATTTGCCATTTTCGATTCTCCAAAATTGCTTTTGTCCCCTTTACTATTGTACTAAGCAACCTGTAACTCCCAACTGATATCCAGAGTGTATTGCAGTTATCCCGTATATATTGGATAAGGCTTTGGCAGTGATGCTGCTCTACTGCTGCAGATGATCCAGAGTGTATTATATATGGCTACAGGATTTCAAAGATAGTGAATCTTGTGCCTTATATTACTTGTAAATTGTAATATATATTTTATCCTAATTCCTTGAATCCTTGTTGGGTCCCAGTAAAAAATATCGCCGGTATTTGAAGTTATCGGTATTTGAAGTTATCTTTACTCAGTAATTCCGTGTAAAAAATATCACCGGTATTTGAAATTATCGCCACTCATTAATTTTTACAAAATGATATTTATCTGATTATACCACGATAGTTTCAATGTATTACTAAAATTGAAAATGCCACAGTAAGAATATTTTTCTTTGAATGGTACCACAATAATAATATTCACGACAAACGTGTGAAAACAGAAGTTCTTTATTCTTAGTTATTGGATTTCAAAACTAGAACAGTTTAATGTACATGTTGGTTACTAAGTTTATTTTTGTATCTAATAAACTATTGTATCAATATTTTTGACTACTAATAGTATTAACTATTAATACTTATCAATGTCTACATTTTTTTTTTCCTCGCTACATTGGGAACGTGAAGTCACTCATTCTTAACTCGCACTCACGTGCCTTAACAGCTGAGCTACAGCTTGGGGACATAAATATCTACAGTTATTATAAGATTTGTATCGATTAATTTTATTAATGGATTAGTGCTAATTCAGTTCACTACTAATATCACGATTCTGTACACGATAACCATACAAGGCAATTGCACTTGTTGCATGTATGGGCTGACCCACCATGAGATGCATGTGTAATCCTGGTATCTATCACGTACAAGGCAAATGCACTTGTTGCATGTCTGGGCTGATCCACACAAGACGCATGAGTTCTCATGGTATCTATGGTATTTTGCTGCGTTAAAATTATATTATTCAATATCAATTTGGTTGCTTATTATATTTTTATTTTAAATTATTTTAGTTTTTGGACGTTTCTTGATAACATCTCAAGGAAATCTTAATTTGGAAAATATCTTGACCTTTTCCTGAGACAAAAAATTCTGAGGACAATATTTGTGATAGTGGTTCAGATCATTGTTCTTTCTAGGGGTCATGATCGGAGAGAGGACACAAGAGATGAGAGTATTGAAGGGCAAGATATTAGGAAAAAAAAAAGACATCCCTCGATGAAGTACATTAATGTTACATTGATTTTCAATTGTACCTCTGAGATTCTATCATCTAATGATTAGAATCATAATAAATATATAAGTGAAATAACCAACAAGCAATAAGAATAGCAATCATCACTGTCATCATGTTGAAGCCTTGTCCATCTATTTGGGAAAATTATAATAATATGGTAGTCATCATCATTGGATTGAAAAGGCTGATATGGTATGAAAGCCTCATGATCAATAGACGATATCCATACGAAGAGATTCTGTGGATTCAAGAAACAAAATGGTTTGTGAAGTTTCCAAGGCTGGTGAATTTAGGAAGTGGCTTGCCTGGCAGTTTGTGAGTTTCAAATAGAAAATCAACAGAGTTTTTGTTCCTTTGCAGATCTGTGCTGGTTTGAGCCAGTGCTTCTATGTCCAACTGCCTCTCATAAAAAAATGTTCTTGCTTTGATGTTCCTTTTTTTGTTGTTGATTCATGAGGCACTGTGAAATGAGTCTCAAAGAATTCACATGGAGGAAACTCTCTATACTAACTTGATGTTCTTCATTAGTTAATTATCCTATATTAATTGCATTCTCAGAGTAGTATTAGTGTAATGTGGCGATGTTCCACGTTTAAGTATAGATGGCTATGTTTATTTCGGTTATTTTGGATCAAAGTCTATCCTTAGTGTGCCCATTAATCTAATGTGTGGGTCCCCCTGAGTATGGGACCTTATGTATGTAACAAACCATATGCCAACTCAAAAGCTTGAGCTGATAGGTGGAAGGCCCAAACCGGTATATGAAGCCTTGTCAAAGGCACGTTAGTTAGGGGATGTGGGATGTGGGGCTTTACTTTACCAACACTCCCCCAAGTGCAGGGCCCAACAGATTTAATATGGACGGGCCCGCCACGTGGGTTACACAGGAATGACAGGATCGAAACCTACTCTGATACCATAGAAGAAACCATGTGCCAACCCAAAAGCTTAAGCTGATAGGTGGAAGGCCCAAACAGGTATTTCAGTAGCCTTGTCAAAGGTACATTACTCAAGCGATGTGGGATGTGGGGCTTTACTTTTCCAACAACGTACGAACTCAATTCTTGGGGATACTATCCACATATCATCTGCTCAAGGATCATTTAGTTCATTCTCTTTTCTCTAGGGGCAGTAAAAATAATTTTTTTTTTACAATACCGAGGATTAGATAGTTTGGGAACCTAGTGTGTTTATTTTTGTTTGATCACACTTACGTAACAAATTGAGAAAGAACTATAAGGCGCAGGCCTCAATAACTGTGTAGTTTGTCGAGGCAATAACTACATGTGAGCCCAATGGATTGATCATTAGGACCGATTTATCTGACAGGACACAATATTTGAGCCCCACAGCAGTCCTTTCTCCCTCTTTTTTATTTTCCTTGATGAGCAATATGCCAATTGAAAATTATTTTTATTTGATGGCCAACCAAGAGAAATTTGAGAAGACACCAACCAGGGAAAGAAATTCCAAGCAAACTGGAAGAGACACCAGCCCACAAGATCTGTATTTGCAGAAGGATAAACAAAAATAGGCCAATAGAATATCTGTCATAACTGGGATACTTGTCAATATTGTATGCTAAATGGACATGATCCTTTTGCTAATTGGGAAACAAGAAATAGGAGATTACTGCGTTGGATCATCCAGCTAGCGATATCAATAGTAGAACCCATTATATAAGCAGTTTTGCTCAGTTAACCATGGCTGCTGCATGAATGAATGACTAAGAAAGTTGTGAATTTGCTAAGATTCGGGATCTTTGAATTATAACTCTTCCAATTTACTGTATATTCCTACTTTGCTTGTATTAATTGAAAGCTTTTACTCTGTTTGTCTTTACTTAAAGTTTGATCATTTGGATGTGTCATCCTTTATCATGATCGAGTGTGAAATAAAATGTCTTGTGATTCTTGAACCCAATTAAGATGTGTTAATCATAATGTTTTTCTTGTGATGTAGGTTGGTTCAGTTCATCGACTCATATGATCCACCATTGAAAGGGTTGCATGAGGACCTTAACTTTGTCAGCCCCCGTATTGGCGAAGTAATATGCCCGGCTTTTTATGTTTTGATTTTTTATTTCTGTAATTCTTGTTTCATTTTCTCGTTATAAAGCTAAATCATACTGTATCATGATAAAGTGACAGGTATTGCTTCCTTTTGTGTCGAACAATATGTTTTTATCAGTGCTCATAATCTTGTATCTCTAGCTCTTACCCCTAGCTTACCTCAATTGCAATATGTTTTGCATCTATTTTCATGTAAGGGTTGTGTTCTAGTAAAGTAGTAAGAGCTCAAGAGTCACTTCTTTGGAAGGGTAGGACACTGGGATTACTGATGTGTCTGTTGTCATAATTAGTAGATAACCAGTGCTACTTTCATCGAGACATCATGGTTTGAGGGAGCAAAACCTGGATATTAAAGCCCAGTGTAACCAAGTGCAGTAAACTTTCATCAAATGAAGTTTTATCATGGAATCTTCTTTTGCCTTAATGTGTTGCCAGTAGTGTTTTGTTTAATAATTCAATTTTCATCAATGTTTATACTTGCCAGGTTTTGGAGGCTGTGGGTCCTATTATTTTTCTGTCCGTTGACACAAGAAAGTTGAGAAATGAGGGGTTTTTAAGTCCATTTCATCCACGTTATCCTGATATACTGACAAATTCTGCTCATCCAATGGTACCTCTGACTTAACTGAATGCTTAAAAAATTTCAGTTTTAGTTCTCTTTGCTTTCTCTATTATGCATGATATATATCTACCATGACACGGTGATAAAATAGATGTCGGTCCATTCTCTTCTCTTCTTTTTTACTTTTCTATTTTTTAATTTTTCTGCAGAGGGCTCAAGATTTGGCAAATGTAACATCTTATAGAGAATGGGTTCTATTTGGATATCTTGTTTGTCCGGATGAACTACTCCGGGTTACTAGCATTGATATTGCAATGGTATATTTCAATCCCTTTTTTCTTTTTAAAATAAAGATCTTGAATGTCAATTACTTTTCTTGGATTTTATTATAATGGGTTGTTTACCTTTTACACATGATAGTAAAATGGGTTTTACTTAAGTAAATTTTACATATGCAAATGTTGCATATGCGAATGTTACACTTGCGACATGTTAAATACATTACCATGTTTGTCAATCATTGTTTTCACGAATAAATGAGTATATTCAATGGTTTTAGATGTATTTGGTTTTTTTTTTTTTTTTTTTTCACAAATTTCTCCAAATCCCTAAAGAATTAAGATATGAAACTAAACCTCCCAATACCTACCATTCAAACAAGAATATTGAATGGTTCAAATCATGAATGGGGGGGCCCACACAAGTGCAGAAAATTAGATCTATAGGTTGGGGCTCTTTCACAAATTGCTCAAGATCTATGAAGATTAAAGAAAGTCAGCTCCAAGATTTTGGTGTTTATTAGTTCAATGAACAAATTGAATGATTTTGATTACAAATATGGGGCCCACAGGAATGCAGAAAAATAAATTGGTTGATGGGGCCCACAAGATGACAAGAATGCAATCACCAGTAAAGTAAAATGATTGATGGGGTCCACAAGATGACAAGAATGGAATCACCGTGTAAGATAATTTACTGGCATCTTTTTGGAGGAGGGATAAAAGTGATTTTCAAACCAGTTCAGGGGTGAAAATCTTAATTTCTAAATGGCCTTATTTACATTCCATTTTCATACCATATGTGTAAATGAGCTTAAACAAATGTGATGATGCATAACCATTACTCATGAGAGTCATTTACATATATTAATGACTTCAAACAAACGACCCCTAAATTACCTCATTGTAAGGGGTTGCATAAGTAGAATAAACGTCTCATCAATTGCAAGTACATTGAAATAACTATAAATCAGCTCATAGAATCTTTTAAATCTAGGGCAATACAATCGACAAATTGGTGCCAGTTTTCTGCCAATCCAACTTGGTTGAGTTGGGGCAGGCTTGGTCTGGACTTTGGGCTCCTGGTCGCAGACTCATATTGGTCCTGACTGGCATTGGTTGACTTCTCCTTCGACTCGGTGCTAGTTGAAATTTCAAACCAGTTAACAAGGTGGTCTTTCAGCTTTCCACTCACATTACTTTTGTGAGTTTTGAAAAAAAAAAAAAACAAAAAAAAAACTCAAGGGTGTTTCAGGTACTTGAGCAAATCAACAGAAGTGATATTTTAATGTTAAGTTGGTGCCTTCTGCTCCATATTAAGGAGTTTCTAGGAACAAATGTTCGAGTTACATTAAGAAAATGCTGCATTATGATGAATATGGGTTGGTCTTTTGTGGGGACATCTTTTAGGAAGCTTTTTTCTTTATCTTACTTTCTTATTTGTCCTTCTGAATAATGATGTCCATAAACATACCGTTAAAGAAAAAAATGAGAAAAAAGAAAAAAATGTCCATTAAAATTGTGCTGTAATGATGACTTTTTCACCTCTAAACTGTACTATGTATCTTTGCATTATTGTTGGTGAACTGAAAAAGGATTCCTTTTGTTAGCTTATGCTTAGTTTTGCTTGTTAATGCAATGTGCTTTCTTTGCAGTTCGAAACCCATCATTATTAAATTGTCTTAGCTCAACATAGTTGTTTTCAGGTTGTTCTGAAGGAAAATTTGATTCTCACATTGTTTAGGGATGAGGTGAGCTTTTGTGCCTGCCATGCTTACACCTGTATTCTCCGTGTTTTCTGCTTTCATAGTTGACCATTATTATATTTTGTAACATGCAGTACATACTATTGCATGAGGATTATCAATTATATGTTTTGCCAAGGATATTAGAATCGAAGAAGATGGCTAAATCTGGACGCACTAAGCAAAAAGAAGCGGATTTGGAGTATAATGTTGCAAAGCAGGTTGAAAAAATGATAAGGTGTGTAGTGCATGAATAAATGCTTCATTAGAATTCAGCATCAAATTTGGTACCCAATTTCCAGACATCCAAGTGCTCTTAGAATGTGGATGACTTTTTCAATTGCCACGATCTGAAACTCAGGGCCCTCGAAGTTTGTGCTGTGATTTTTTCAGAATATATGTGGATCGAATCAGTAATATATTTTTCATGTAAAAAGTAGAAATCGGAGGCAGAATTTTAGCCAATCAAGAAGCAAAACATGTACAAAATTAGTGTAGCAGAGATAAGAATGTGGGATACAATTGGGAGGATAGAATCAGGAATGAACGCTTTTGAGTGTATTTAGGGGTAGCACCAATAGGTGATAAAATAAGAGAAATCTGTTGATGGTTTGGAAATTTTCAATGCAGGCTAGCAGCAGCGTCGGGTGAGGAAAATTTTTTCTTCGTAGGTTGATGGCCCACCAAAGGGATGGGTAGGATGAAGAGGATGTGAATTGAAGCAGTAGCAATAGATATGAAGAAGTGCTATATGAGGATTTGGCTGGATAGATTGAAATGGTGAAAACAAAATTAAATGGAGAACCAATATTCATGTAGCTTACCGCGACATAGTGGAGACAAGGCTTTGATGATGATGATTGAGTGTGGAAATCGAAGCTTATCTTACTGTATTAGAACTTTAATATGAAACCAAAGGATGTCTATAACAAATCTAGACTAAACAGAAACTCATGTCTTAATTACAAATCTGAATCGTAATCTAAGTAACTTAAACCCATGGGATCTGTGACAATTTTTTTAAATATTATTATTATTATTATTATTCTGGGGAGAAGGGCAGTGGGGTTGGTGTTTGGGATGACAGGCTTGAATTGATCATGTGGAGCCCTTGGTGTTCCCCAAGGGTTGTCTCTTTCTTTCTTTCTCACACACACAGTGTGTTCCATGTGCCCAAACTTTTAGCCCCAATAGATGGATATAGAGCTCCTCTATGAATATAGTTACATGTGCCCAAACTATGTAGCCCCCAATAGATGGAGTTCCATGTGCCCACACTTGCAGCCCCAATAGATGGAAATAGAGCTCTCCTACGAATATTTTTCCAAAGGTGTGCAAGTGTATAATTAGTTCTCTTATTGCATTTTATATTTGATGGCAATTGTAGAATATCTTTATCTTTGTAGCATTTTTCACTGGACTCTATTTATATGTTGTAATGGTTGAAAAATTGTAGCGAAGTGCATGAGCAAGCGTTAATTTCTTGTGATGCCATACATCGGGAAAGGAGAGTGTTTTTGAAGCAAGAGATTGGAAGAATGGTTCTGTTTTTTGCTGATCAACCAAGCTTACTGGCTCCTAATATTCAGGTGCTTCTTCGCTTTAGCTTTTCTTCTTCTTCTTTTTTATAATGTTTTTTACCTTTTCCTTTATGATTTTGACTGTGGTTTATGCTTTTCAAGACATGTTTTCAATTACTTCATATCTATGTCTTATAGTTAGAACCATAAAGTATGGAGTTTAAACTATCTCATGTTGATGTGAAAGCTCAAGACTTGTTGACAAAATAACATGATTTTCTCATCTTCTTTGTTACATTACAAATCCTCAATCCTGACATCCAAAGAGCCGCCTACATGTTAGTTTAAAAACTACTCTTTTGTTGACAGTAATTGATGGATTTAAAGACTTGAGAGCATGAAAAAGCTGTTGTCATTTTCTATGGGCAGTCACCCCGGATTTTCATATTGAATTTACTGAAAAGTAAAACTCAAAAAACCGTTGGAATTTAATTTGATTGTGATCATTATTCATATTAGTGCTAAATTAGGGTGAGTGCTATTCCTTTTGTGTGTGTGTGTGTGTGGTTGTTGTTGTTGTGTGTGTGTGTTTTGCGGGTGGGTGGGTTTACTGGTGAGTGTGAGTGGATTGGATGTCATGGGGTGTCTCACGCGGTGGTAAAAAAGTTACCTCACACAAATCCATGATAGCTTGTAGAAGAATAGAGGCATATATATTATTTATATATGGGAAAATGATCCTGTACGTACGGTATGTACCATGTTACATTACATACAACCTAGTTGGGCCCACCTTACGACCCATCAATTGGAATGCCTTAACCCAACCACCACCTCCAATAGTCACTGATTCCATGGATTTGCACAGATCCGAATGGACAGGACTATTGGATTGAGGGTCAATTTGTGTATTTTTTTATAAAGCCATTAAACTTGCTAGCCATGGATTAAGGGGTTAGAGGCATTAGAGTGACTTCAAATTTGATATCTAGGATGGTCCCACTTGGATCTTTCGATACTGACATCCAATGATTTGTGGAGTCCCAAGTGGGCCCACAGTTGCTATGTACCGGAAGTACGTACACGATCATTTCATTTATATGGGTATTTCTCCAAAATACCCCATTTTAAAAACGCCCCGTTTTCCACCCCTCTTTTTTGGTTCATGGGGCCTACCTTGAGTCAATCTAATATTTTCACACACTACCCCCCATGAATAGTCACAAGTCCAAACTTGAGACTCATCCAACTTTTTCTCATCATTGGATTGAAATCATAAGAAAATGATGCTCTAAAACTATTTAAGTTTTCAGGCCATGGATCAAAGGGTAATGATGATCTTATGGAGTCAAAATTTTGCACATTGGTAGGTCTCATATATATCTTTCCATCTAATGGACTTCCATGACCATCATGCATCCTAGTGGGCCTAACTAGGAGGGGCATTTTTCTTATAATGCCTGGGCGCTGTCTAGAGTTGCACTATATATATATATATATATATCATCCAGTGCACATGTTGTGCATGATGTTTAGGTGCATACCTCATAGTAGGCATAGTGGGGCCCACTTGATAACCTATCGGAATGGACCACACACACCACACACACGGGAACCCCTTATCACACCATTCCATTTTTTTTTTAAAAACCCATCTGAATGTACCGCACCTTTATATCAATAGTTCATTGTTATTAAGGGGTGAAACATGTGGCCTGTTGATCAAGGGATTAGGATGATCGGGTGTGCCCCATATTTTGTACATAGGTAGGCCCCAACCATATCTTTGGATCCCACAACCCCATCCCTAGGTGGGCTCCACAACAAGGTGAGCATGGAAATCCCCATGCACACCTATCCGAATGGATTGGACTATTGGATAGAGGGTTGAATTTATTTATTTATTGATTATGAAGCCGTTAAACTTGTGGGCGACGGATTAAAGGGTTATGGGGCATGGGATTGGGGTCAAACTTGATACATGGGGTGGTCGCACATGGATCTTTCAATGGGACCCACAGTTGGGCCCTAGAGAAAGTTCTTTTGCTTACTCCGTGAGAATAGTTCACCTGAACAAAGCTGTATACACAGACACCTGATCCTATGCGCGCAGTTGGGATGGGACTGGGGGAATTTGAAGATTTGGGTGGTGTATTCCTCTATCCATCTGGTTATCCTAACCCTATCATCCATGGCTCATAAGTCGATCCTAACCCTATCCAATAGTCCAATCCATTTACATGGATGCAAATGAAGGGGCCGTGTGAATTATGATTTTTTTTTTTCGGGGGTGGGGGCGGGGTTGTGGTCCAATCAGATAATCAAGTGGGTCCTAATATCGGTGCGCACAATGCACGAGTCGTGCATAGGATAATATATATCGTCATCTTCATCATCATCAAAGCCTTGTCTGAACTAGGTTGGGGTCAACTACATGAATTGTATTTCTCCACATTTCGATCTATCTTGAGGCAAATCCTCGAATAGGTTGCACTTCTTTAGATCTATCTTCACCACTTCCATTCATGTCCTCTTCAGCTTTCACCTTCTCCTTGGTGGGCTATCAGCCTGAATAGAAAAACTTTCCTTAAAAGCACCAATGTTGGCCTGCATCAGGCATGTCCAAACCATCTCAAGCGAGTCTCTCTTAATGTACCACCTGTTGATGCCATCCCTAAATGCTCTGAAAAGTACTCATTTCTGATGTCTTTTTTGGTTTTAACATTCTCATCTTTGCTACACTTATTTTTTTTGTACGTGTTGCTTCTTGACTGGCCACCATTCTGTGCTACAGGTTATAGCTGGTCTAATAGCTTTCCTATAAAATTTTCCTTTCAATCTTGTTGGTATGCGCCGATTACTAAGCACTTTCGAAGTAATTCTCCACCTTAACCATCCTAAGCATGTAAGTCTCCACCTCCACCATCTCGCTCTTTCCCATGTTCAACACCTTCCTCAATCTCTAGATCCTTACTAATTATCAAGCCAAGGTATCAGAATGAATCTCTTTTTCTTATCTCTTGAGCTTCAATTCTCACAATAGTTTCAGGCTTTCAGCTCTTTGCACACCCCACCCTGATGTTACAATTCATATATTCCGACTTTGTATGACTTATGGCGCAGCCAGACAACCTCGATCGAGAAGTGTAGACCAATCTCAGTGATGAGATTGATCGAATCCAAAGGATTCCAGCCCTAGGGAACAAAACCAGCCATAACACTCAAAGAGGAAAAACTCACGTTGATTAATTTACTTGAATAATGCATACAGATAATAAGAGGTTCTTCTTTATATATAGAAGACAATTCCTAAACTAATCAAAACTCTAACAATAGGAAGTTACTTAATCCTACCCTATATAGAATTTAGAAAGCAAATCATATTAGCAACTACTTAATATTACTAAGTTAGATAGGATAGGGATCTCCCCCAATTTAGAGATCATGTGGATCCCATCAAGTGGGTCCATCAGGGGGGCCTGCGGGCCCTAGTCTTCTGTCGGGCTGCATCAACTCTCCCCGGCTTGAAAGAACTCGACTCCGGCGAGTTAATTGCTTGATAGCGCTCATAAAGATCTGGATTCAAGCGTTGAAAATCTGTTGCAGTGATCCATGAAGCATCGAAGAGAGGACGATTCTTCCAGCGGACATAGAACTTTTGAAAACCTCCTTGACGAGTGGAAACAATCTAATCATCAAGAACATCAACAATCTCGTCAACAGGTGGGAGATTCGAAGGGAGGGCAATAGTCTGCTCGTCAGTGTCACCATCATTGTCATGACCACGGTAGAGTGTAAGATCCTCTACGTTGAAAGTAGAATTGACACCGAAATCAGATGGAAGATCAAGCATATAAGCATTGGAACCAATCTTTTTGAGAATCTTGTATGGACCAGCATTTCGTGGATGCAACTTTTTATAAGCTCCTGGAGGCATACGTTCGAGGCGGATACGGACCATGACCATATCTCCTTCAGCAAATTCAATAAATCGACGATGCTTGTCTGCTTGCTGTTTATAAGTGGCATTACTGGCAGATATATGGTGGCAGACCTCATCATGTACTTGTTGCATATGGTGAAAGAAGTTTTCAGCGTCAGCACTTAATCTGGCATCTACTGGCAAAGGGACAAGATCAACAGGTAGTCGTGGTCGAACTCCTGTAACAGCTTCAAATGGAGAAGTACCAGTAGATCGATTGACTGAATTATTGTATGCAAATTCAGCCATAGGCAATGCTTGATCCCGAGATGTGATGTGATCACGAACAAGGCATCGCAATAACTGTCCAAGACTTCTGTTTACCACTTCCGTTTGGCCATCAGTTTGAGGATGGTAAGCAGTAGAGAATTTGAGCTTAGTATTGGACAGCATCCATAAAGTCTTCCAAAAATAACTCATGAATTTGGTGTCTCGGTCCGAAAGAATAGTCTTTGGAAGGCCATGTAGACGCACAACTTCTTTGAAAAAGAGCTTGGCAACCTTGTAGGCATCACTGGTAGAAGTACATGGAATAAAATGTGCCATCTTTGAAAAGCGATCAACAACAACAAAAACAGAATCAACTTTTCGTTGTGTCATTGGCAAACCTAGCACAAAATCCATGCTTATGTCTTCTCAAGGAGTATGAGGAACCGGTAAAGGCTGATAAAGTCCAGTGTTCTTCTTATTACCTTTGGCTAGCTGACATGTCCGACATCGTTCGCAAATGCGAATAATGGTAGTCTTCATTCGGGGCCAATAATATCTATTGCTGACAAGAGCAAGAGTTTTATCGCGTCCCAAATGACCACTACATCCTCCCGAATGCAACTCTTGGACAACATATTCACGAATGGATGCGGCAGGGAGGCAGAGTTGTGTACCTTTGAACAAGAAATCATCATGAATGCTATAATGAGGATGCTTACCAAGATCACCATTGCTGATGTCTGCATAGATAGAACCAAAATCTGGATCATCCGCATAAGCTAGCTTGAGTTGATCAAAACCTGGTACACTAACAGTCATGGTTGTCAACAAATGTTTTCGTCGACTAAGTGCATCAGCTATCAAATTATCTTTTCCTGTCGTATGACGAATGCTGAAACTGAATTCCTGTATATATGCACTCCACTTGGCACGGTTGGCACTGATCTTCGTGATTTTATTGATGGCACGACTATCCACGCACATACGCCAACTTCCGTCTTTCTTTGGAGTGAGAAGTGCAGGTACTCCACAGGGACTGAGGCTTTCCCTGATATATCCCTTTTGTAAAAGATCATCAACTTGCCTTCTTAATTCTGTGTGCTCCATAGGACTCATCCGGTATGCAGGTAAATTTGGCAAGGAAGCGCCTGGGACAAGGTCAATGGCATGTTGGATGTCATGTAATGGAGGTAGCTCCTTAGGCAGTTCATCTGGAACTAGATCAGCGAATTTCTTCAAAAGTGGTTTTACTTCTTGTGGGACAGATGTAGCAGGAGATTCTTCTGGAACTTGTCTAGCAATCAATGCATACATGGCACCTTGTTCTTTGCTTTCATCTTCAAACTTCCTCATGGTCAATATAGGAAGTGCTGGAGCTGTATCAGATGTGGAGGAAGATTTAGCGGGCAATGGAAGTAACCTAATCTTGCCTCCTTTCCAGTTGAAAGAATAAGTATTGTGCTCATGATCTGTGATGACCTTCATTTTCTTTAACCATGGTCGTCCAAAGAGGATATGTGTAACGTTCATTGGAATGACGTCACAACGAATTGTATCTTCATAATTGCCGACTCTGACAGGGACGACACATTGCTTCCGGACAGGAATGGAATAATTATTGACCAATGCAACTTTATAAGGTCTTGGATGCTTCTCAGTTGGTAGCTTGAGTTTCTCCACTGCCTCTTGAGAAATAACATTTATCGCGCTGCCACCATCAATGATCATATTACAAGACTTGCCCTTGCAATTGACTCGTGACCGGAAAATAGATGCATGATTCCAGTCGTCATTCTCTTCTATTGAATCAGCTACTAGGAGACGACGATCAAGGAAAAGCAGTGGGGTACCGTCATCAGCTTCTGTATCTTGGAATTGATCTATTGCAGTTTCATTTTGAGGCTCTGCATTGAACAGCTCTGCTTCTATTTCCTCATCATATTGTTCATCATCTTCTGGCTCATTAGTAGCATATAAATTTCTATGAGGACACTCGGCTGCATAATGTCCCTTTTGTTTACAAGCATAACAACCGATTTCTCTTTTATCTAACCTTCCGCGGGCACGATTATCATTCTGATTCTGCTGCACCCGCTGATTTGGCTGTGGCAAAGCTTGCCTCTGCTGGATGGCTTGCTGTGGCCTCGGTGGTGCTTGCTGGAATGGTTTAGGAGGAGGAGGAGGAGGAGGACGAAAACCTTGCGTCTGAGTACGGTTAAAAGGAAGTTCAGGTCCTCTTCTAGTGGAAGACTCCCCGACTTGAAAAGTGTTGCGTCTCCGCAATTGGAGTTCATGTTGAGCTTTCCTGGCTTTACAAAATACCTCATCAACTCTGGTGTAATCAAACATAGCAACTTCTCGTCTGATATCATTGCGCAATCCATCTCTATATCGAGTGATAGTGAGGCGATCATCTGTTTTCAAATTACAACGAACAATATATTCGCGAAATTTGTTTGTATATTCTTCCACAGATAGATTGCCGTGCTGGAGAGTAAGATATTCTTGGTGCAGTGTGTCAATGTAATCAGAAGGAAGGAAATTGTTCTTGAGCCTTTCTTTCATGTTGACCCATCGAATAATGGGTTGTCCCAAAGCAAGTTCATTATTTTCAACACCATACCACCAGATTCTAGCAGGACCCTTAAGTTTAACCTTCGTAAAGGCTATCCGCTGCTCATCATTCATGTTATACCAAGTAAAATAATCTTCAAGGGAATTAAGCCAATCAACAAAAACTTTCGGACTGACATCTCCATAGAAATCAGCAACATCAATTTTGACTTTCTTCGTGATATCATCAGTGCGTTGTGCAACCATGGGACCCTGTGTGTCTCGTTCAGTAATGAGACGCTGTACAAAGTCACGCATGGACTCACGCTGCTCAGTCCTTTCTGTTTGGATGGGTGTGACTATTTGTGCAGAAGTGGACGACCCTTCCTTTGCAACCGACTGGGTATTTTGCAATTCAATAAGTGCAGCCTCTACTGTGCGTAGACGATCCATTACTTCGTCCATATCTTGGCCCAGTTTGAATAATTGTTCATCACGTTCTTTGTCCGTGAGCCAATGACTGAGATTGTCACCTCTTCTAGGCATGGCTGGAAAAAGTTGTTTTTTTTTTTTATTTTTTTTTTATTTTTTATTTTTCAGTGGGTTGGGTTGGGTCGGGTCTGGACTCAAATTGGGCCAGACTAAAGGCAGGCCCAAAACTCAGGCCCAATTCAGTTTTCACACAGAAAACGTGTGGAAAGGAAAAGGGCTTCTCCTTGGGTTCTGCGCGCAGGGAAAATAAAAGAGAATGGCTGAGAGGGACCTTACTGTTTCGAAACACAGGAAGGAAGAATGAAGAGCTGCCTTCGCTGGGAGATAGCAGAGGACGATGGTAGCAATTGACGATGGGAGGAAGAAGAGAACGATGGCTGCAGGCGAGGTGGTGGATTGGCTTGTGATGGGGTTAGATGTCGAAGCGAAGCTTCCCGACAGAGCACGATAAGTGGAGGTGGGTGCGACGAAGTGGAGAGGCTTCGCTGTTGGTCAGGCGGACGTCGGTGCAAGGTAGCTTCTTTCGACTTCTTTTTTCTGCTGCAACTTCTCTCTCTAGATTTCTCCTTTTTTTTTTTTTTTTTTTCTGATGGGTGGGTTTCGACGAGGCTAGAGGGACGAAGGCAGAGCGTGGGTGCCTTTGGGTTCAATGGGGGCTGATGGCTGGCTTTTGGGTGTTGGTAATGCAGACGAAGGGTTTGGGTTTTTTTTTTTTTTTTGGCAGATGATAGGTTACTGTGAGATGGGAAGCGACGAGGTTGAGGAGCAAAGGCCGGGGGCTGTTTTGGTTTTAGGGTCTGAGATGGGAGAAGGGAGATGGGGAATGGTTCTGTGTTGGGTGAAGGGGAAGGGCTGTTTGGTGATTTCGGATGAGGGGAACAGTGAATAGTCTGGTGGGGTTTGAGTTCAGTGGTGCAGAGGGTTTCGGTAGCAGTGGACGACGGATTAGGGTTTGGGAACGTGGGATTGGGTTTCGGTAATGCTGGGAGGTGGTGGATGGAATCCGAGGAAGACGATTGTTTCCCCGGCGACCAGATCTGGGCTCTGATACCAATTTGGCGCAGCCAGACAACCTCGATCGAGAAGTGTAGACCAATCTCAGTGATGAGATTGATCGAATCCAAAGGATTCCAGCCCTAGGGCACAAAACCAGCCATAACACTCAAAGAGGAAAAACTCACGTTGATTAATTTACTTGAATAATGCATACAGATAATAAGAGGTTCTTCTTTATATATAGAAGACAATTCCTAAACTAATCAAAACTCTAACAATAGGAAGTTACTTAATCCTACCCTAAATAGAATTTAGAAAGCAAATCATATTAGCAACTACTTAATATTACTAAGTTAGATAGGATAGGGATCTCTGTCAATTTAGAGATCATGTGGATCCCATCAAGTGGGTCCATCAGGGGGGCCTGCGGGCCCTAGTCTTCTGTCGGGCTGCATCAACTTATTTAAAACCCTTGGATTTAAAGCCTTTTGCCATCTCTCAAATTTCACGCCATCTCTCTATTCATCGACCAACACCATATCATCTGCAAACAACATACACCAATGTGCCTCCTCTTGAATATGAGTAGTTAATTCATTCATAATCAGCGTAAAGAGATATGGGCTTGGAGTAGACCCTAATGCAAACCTTGTCAGTGGAAACTCACTTGTCTCTCCATAGGTTCCTTTCACTCTTATTGCCTCTCCCTCGTACATGTCTTTAACGATTTCAATATAACCTCTTGAAATACTCCTTTTGCCTAAACCTACTAAATTAAATGTGTAGACACATTGTTGTAGGCTTTCTCTATATCGATGATGTTCATATAATTCTTCTCTCATTATTTTTTCAATAATTTCCTAAGTGAGAAGATAGCTTTCATAATTGACTTTCATGACATGAAACCAAACTGATTTTCAGATATCTTGTTCTTTTGTATTAGTCTTTGATCCATTAGTCTCTCGCATAGTCATATAGTGTTACTCATAAATTTAATCTCACGATAGTTGGTGCAACTTTGTATATCTCTTTTATTCTTGTATATAGGTACTATGAGACTCTTCTCCGTTCATCCAACATTTTCTTTGACCTTAATATCTCATCGAAGAGCCTAGTTAACTAGATCCATCCAATTTATTCTCAGCATTTTCAAGCCTCTATTGGAATGCCATCTGCCCTTGTAGTCGTTTATTTCTTCATTTATGTCAATGCTTTTTTTACTTCAACCACTGTAATTTGTGGTAAAAAGTATGTCCTGCTAATGAAGTATCCTCTCTCCTTACCCCTCCAATAGATACTTCATTTAAAAGTTTGTTAAAATATTCTCTCCACCTTCGTTAATATCATTATTCTTCATTGAAACCTTTTGGTCGTCGCTTTTTATACGTATGACATGATCTAATTCCCTACTTTTCCTTTTCCTCATTTTGCAAGCTTGAAAATATCTCTATCCTCTTGTTCCTAGGGTGGTGAGGATGTTCCTCCTTTTGACTTACGGTGATGTGGGGGAATAAAGAATGGTTTTGCTCCTCTGATAGAATCCCAGTCCCTACAACTAAACAGATTCAAAACTTCATGCAAGGGCCCATTATTACTGGTCCAAAGTGTCATGTCCACATTTACACTGTGAACCTTCCTACATTGTTGCTTCCCTTCTCAAACTTTCAGTGCTTGCAAAGAATGCATCAAGTTCTTATAAGGTACTCTGAAATGTACTAACAGGTGAAGCTAAAATCTACTCCAGATTATCTAAACCTATGACTGATATGGTTAGCATCCTATGGATAGTTTTTTTCCCTGGATTAGTTCACATTTCATGTATTATAGCTATTCGTTAAAAACATGACGGATTGCTAACCAAAAATAATAGAAGGAAAAATATTAATGAAAGCATACTTCTATAATTTTCTACTTACAAAAGTAATTACACATTTTTTGTCCCTCTAAATAAGGAAAATATGACCCCCTTTACATGAAGCAAAATTATACAAAGTGATTGTTGAAAACCTATAAGATTACCCAATATAGAAACTTTGTTGGCTACATGCATCCACAGATGGCTTTGAATCTCGAGGACTGAATTTACATGTTGACGAAATGATGATTCTAGTTTCCAAAAATGAATCATATTTTCTACCCAGGTGGCTTTGTTAAACCTTATTAGCTTTGTTGTGATATAAATTTCTTACTTTTTATAATGATACTGTGGTTCCTGCAGATGGTGTTTTCTGCATTGGCTTTAGCTCAGTCTGAGGTTATTTGGTATTTTCAACATGTCGGGATTGCTTCATCAAAATCTAAAGCTTTACGTCCAGTATCTGTTGACATTGTAAGCAATATTCTTTCTCATATATACATTATGTATTCTTCTTCTTCTTCTTCTTCTTCTTCTTTCTGGATTTTTCTAATATATTTTGAAAGCCATATGGAAATTCCCACACCTTTTTCATCAATGTGCAGATTCAGTCATTGACTATTACTATGATGGTTTCTGTGCAGGATGCAACAGATCCAACTATAGGTTTCTTATTAGATGGAATAGATCGGCTCTGTTGTTTGGTACGCAAATATATAGCAGGTTAGATTTTATTTTTTATTGACATGGCATTTTTGACACTCATGACTGTTGGCAGTGATTGAAACATGTATATGATTTCACAATTAAGTTTCTGGGCATCCAAAATCCATGTCATTGATCTGATAAAAGCTTATTTTTTGGCCCCTATCCTGTTGATTGCCATGTTCCTGCTGGCCTCTTGCAAGAATTCTCGCATAGCGAGTGTTGCAAGAATCCTTGTAGGTTCTGGTCTGTACATATTATATTTATATATTTGTGCGTAGATATAGTAAAATATTCCACAATGAACCATTTGCTCCAATTTTGCAATGAACTGGCACTTAAGAGTGTTTGATGCGGAGTGGGGTACCAAGTGCGGGTGCGGGTAGAGATGGATAGAATAGAGATGGAGGCGAAAGGGATAAGTCAGACTTTCACCTGAAAATTGGTCTCACGCCAAACTCCCCATTGCGGGCGAGGAAGAAGAGATAACTTGGGCAGCCCCAAAATCACTCAGAAGGAAATCTCATTAATCATCACTCTATAGCCTAGGAGGCTTTACAATGCATAAATATGTGAAAACATAACCCTAAAGCTAATCTGGACCATCCAACTACGCCGATGGCCATGATTCCAACTAACAGACATAAATCTTTTTAAAAAAAAAAAAAAAAAAAAAAAAAAAAAAAAAAAAAAAAAAAAAAAACAACAACTTCTAATAAAATAACTAGAAATAGGATAAAAGATAGGTGGGCTGGGCCCAAAGGCGGGTTGACCCATTGGGAGCATGGGTCTGTCCTGCATCAGTGTTGGATTTAGTTGATTGAGCTAATGGCTGGAACTAATCTATTGATAACAAGTTTTTCCAAAAGGATTTATAATAGATGAATGTGGAGTGATTTAAAAGAACATGAGCATTATACTAAAAATATTAAGAATGTGGAGTGATTCCAACATTGTTTTTGCATTTATTTTTAATTTTGTCTAGTTTTTTGCAGCAAGATTTCGTCATCAAATATGTTCTCAGATTTTTTGTAATATACTACAACTATATAGTTATTATAAATTGCGTAATTAATAATATGAACTGCATTATTCATAAGCAATGAATGGATGACTTTTCATAATGTGCTGATTTATTAAATACAATTTATGTTTCTTGCAGCTATAAGAGGCTATGCATTATCTTATTTATCATCTTGTGCTGGAAGGATACGATTTTTGCTTGGAAGTCCAGGCATGGTGGCTCTTGACCTAGACACAACCTTGAGAGACCTTTTTCAGCAAATTGTTCATTATCTTGAAAACATACCAAAGCCTCAGGGTGAAAATGTTGCTGCTTTAACTTGTGACCTCTCTGTAAGAAATCTATGCTACTCATTTCCCCTTTTGATGTGGATGTGCTGTTTGGTTAATTTTTGATGTACCTGTTTATTATTCAATATGAAAATTTTATTTTAAATTTGCTTCTTTCCTTGACCGGTACCAATTTATGATGCCCAAATACGGCATGAATATGGCTGGGAGACACCATAGACATGATGGACGCATATTTTGCACAAAATATGAAGTATCTGATACGATATGACATGATATGTTGCCCATTTTGAAGTATCTGTGCATCATAGGCTACCAATTGCTCTTAGATATTATTCTAGATATTACATCATCATCCCTATCGAGGATGATGAACAAACACAGAAGTTTTTTTTTTTTTTTTTTTTCCCATTTGTTATGAGCAACCCCATCTGTGAAGAAACTTCTGTTTTGAACTATATGGAATTAGGCATGCTCATGGATAGACTCCTACAAGCGGAGTCTCCTAGTCATGAACAGTGATTAGACAAACACATCGTCTATGTCTCCATGATTCGAAAAAATTGCCCCTAAACCACAAACATCACACGGCGGAAGAAGAAAGAGGAAATCAAATTTAAAATCTCAACTGGCAATGTACTAATTTAGGGCATAGTCACACTGGTAAGAGCACCCACTCAATAAACATGGAGAAAAACTGCCTTGACATTAAAAGCACTCAATGTTTCATTTAAAAATACCATCTAGAATATGATGATCATTTTGGTGGGAATTCATGACCCGACCCACCAAACCATGCTGGCGATAGGGTTCTTGTGAAGATGTTCAACCTGATTAATAAACAGGTTTGAAAATGTGAAGTGGGTAATGACATATATGTCTTTATTTAAGTAGAAGGGTATAAAAGAGAACCAAATAAAGATACAAAAACTAAAATGGTATCTCTAAAAATAGCCAAGGAGGCTCCTATATTCTCAATCAGAAATTAAGATGGGTTCAAATTCTGGATAATACAGTATCTTTTCGGATTTGGACGTATGGTTGTTTGGTATTCATTTTGACCTAATTAGTAAATGAGTAGGGTATAGGTTTGGTGCATACTTGTCACCATCTGTGTCCAATTTAACCCATGTGATCAGTTAATAGTCGGACCTGGGCTCATTATAGAGACGTCCACATGCCATGTGACTCGCTAGGCTCAAGGGCCCAGGGCTCACCGGCCCAAAACTAGTTTATTATCGATAAGAACAATTGTAACGCCCCACCCATACCTGGTGGAAAAGGGTGGGGATACTTCTTCCTGACCTTGTCCGCTGTCTCCCATGTAAACTCTATCTGGTTGTGTTGTTACGAGGAGCGGCCGGTGGCAATCCTAGAAACCAAGTAAAGAGCTATGCGGAACAGGACAATGAAACTAGTCAAAGGGGGGTGGATTGTGATGCCCTAGAGTCCCACATCAACTATACAGAGGAAAGTGACTGGGATTATATGTAGAGCTTGCACCCTTACCTTATATGAGTCCTTTTGGTGGGTTGAGGCCTACCAGAAATAAAACCGTGAGGGCCGTGGGCCAAAGCGGACAACGTCATGCATGCGTGTAGGGTGGGGCGTTGCAAATATTGTGACGTCCTAGAGTCCCACATCGACTATAGAGAGGAAAGTGACTTGGATTTATATGTAGAGCTTGCACCCTTACATTGCATGAAGCCTTTTGGTGGGTTGAGGCCTACCAAAAATAAAACTGTGAGGCCCGTTGGCCAAAGCGGATATTATCATGGATGTGTGTGGGGTGGGGCGTTACAGATGGTATTAAAGCCGACTGTCAACTAGTTTGAGTGTGGGTCCCTATCGTGGTCTTGTGCAAGTGGGCGGGTTTCCATGTGGGCGGGTCAAGAGGGCTAGCAGGCTACTACACATGGACGTGCAACCCTAAGGGGGGTGGATTATGACGTCCTGGAGTCCCAAGTCGACTATAGAGAGGAAAGTGTCTGGGATTTATATATGTAGAGCTTGCACCCTTACATTGCATGAGGCCTTTTGGTGGGTTGAGGCCTACCAGAAACAAAATCGTGAGGCCCATGGGCCAAAGTGGACAATATCATGCACGCATGTAGGGTGGGGCGTTATAACAATAATTCTTATTATTGTAATTTTAGCTATCTGATGTATCGTCTAAATCTTAAAGATGTAGTTTTCCTTTTTATTTGTGTAATTCACTTATCTAATGGAACGGGACGTGTGATTCAAGAACAAATGATTCACCAATCATCTCTCGATCTTCCTTTCTCATTTATCATGGTGTATCAGTGCTAAATCTGATGAAGGATAGTTCTTTGGAGCCTGATTAGAAAGAGGAAAGAAATTAGCCGAAGTCTGTCAACTAATTCTCTCTTTGACTCTTGTTGTTTCCCTTCTCTCTTCGTCTTTGTGACCAACATGACTGAAGGAGAGTATGTTCTTCTTTTTATCATGATATGACGTGAAGTGATAAGCATGGTTTTATGCAATCAGCTGTAAATGCATTAAAGGTGACATGCCCCTAGAATGATTTCAGCATATCAAAGTTGTATTTTTCTAGTCTTCGTTAGTCAACTCATGAATGAGCTACTTTTGCCAACTGTTGAAAGTACTAGTTATATTTTAGCTACTTGTATTTGTTTTCGAACTCTTAATATTACAGCTTTGATGCTTTTGATCAGTGCAACTTTATTCCCTAAAGCGAGCTACTTTGGTACCATTGTAGGATTTGCGCAAGGACTGGCTGTCAATATTAATGATTGTCACATCTTCCCGCTCATCTATAAATATCAGGCACCTTGAGAAGGCTACAGTTTCGACTGGAAAGGAAGGCATTTTGTCAGAAGGAAACAATGCTTACAATTGGTCCAGGTGCTTCTCGTTAGGTTCATATTTTTCTGGTAATTTTGTTTACAGTCCGTTTACAGGACCAAGTCATTTATTGAAGGCAATGATTCATTGTCAGATGGAGTGCTATGGAAATGAGACGTGTAGTTTCTTATTTCCAGTTGACCTGATAAATAGTCAATTGCTTACCCGGTTTTGTTAAAGTGTATTGGCCTTAAAAACTTCTCGTTATCTAAGGAAAATTATTTTGGGAACGCAATATAACAATCATATGTTCATAAAGATGACTATTAATTTTCCAGAAGTACACTCATTCAATTTTTAGATTATAGAATACCTATGTATGTCCTAAAATATATTAAAAAATTGTTGCAATACAACTATGTAAGTGGAAATACACACACATATAATGCAATATAATTATGTAAGTAGAAATATATATAATACAATATAGTTATGTAAGTAGAAATATAATTATGCCTATACTTTCTCAGAAATTTTCCTTCTTTGGAAAAGATCTGGATATAAGAACTTGCAAAGCTACATCAACCAAGATCCGGCATTTGCTTATTCCAATTCCTGAGAATGCTGGTAGGTAGACTCCTGTGTCTCATAAAAGAATCAGAACCAATATGATTTGGCAATTTTTAATGGCCAACTACTTGCCTAACGCCAACCCTCTATTAGATGATAAAATAAAGAAAATTAGACACTTTCTCTCGTGCACGCATTAATCCAAGCCTCAAGATCTCGTCGTTTTCATCTTTGTTTATTTACATTCACAATTATGGAGAAATCTGATTTATTTCAAATTTGGTTTAATGGAAAAAAATTACTTGGCTTTGGAATTCCAGTTTTGGATGTTTGTTGAAGGAAAAGAATTGTGGGGGTATGTTGATGGGAAAATGCCAGAGTGTCCAAACCTATTGATCCAACTAAATGTGCCCAAAGGAAACCAACGATTCCTGAGTTTTAAGTTGGATTCTCGGTTTGGTTGAACCATCCATTGTTCTTAATCTTACTCCGTACAAAACTGTTAAAGGCATGTGGGACTATCTGCAGCAGGTTTTTAATCAGGAGAACATAGCTCAATGATTTAAACTTGAATACAGGCATTCTCAAGATAATAAAACCATTCAGGACTACTATGCAGGTTCATAAATTTTTGGACAGACTTCATAGAATTGGCGTGTGCTATAGTCACAGATGACGCCTTAATGCAGATGGCCATCATTAGCTCGAAAATCATATAATTTACCTACATGGAGGCTTATGATCGAGCTCAAGGGCTCTGAACCCATGTTTGAGAGGCTCCAATGTGTTTAGGGACTCAAACAACCCCCAAATGTACTGCGAATTGCAATTTCAGGGACTGTTTGAACAAAACAGAATACTGCAAGGCAGGGCCCACCATCACAATAGGTGGGCCATGTAGGCACATAAGACAGAAACATCCAGGTTCATCTGGATGGGACGGTCTTGGGAAACTGCTAGAAAGCTGACCTTTTTTCCCCTTAAACTCCAAATTAGTCCAACTAGTATCTATTAATTAGTGAAACAATTGTAACGATGATTTTGATGATAGATTTCCAAGATTTCTTTAAAAAATTTCTTTTTTTTTTCTTTAAGTATGTACCATTGACAGTTTCTAGGATTGAAGAGGAGGTGATTTGGGAGGAACGGAACACTTATGTTTCTTGATAGACTAGTTCCCGGAAAGGATACAAGTGTTATCTTCCTTGGAAAAATGGTCACAAATTTATAATGATGGACATCACATCTCATGAAGTTATTCCTTCTTGTCAGCAAGGAATTGGTACATGAAGAAGATGAGGGGGAGTATGTGCCTCTTCTTCAGTCCATATCTCCACCATCGTATCAAGAGCCAACTAATGAGAGTATTGGACAGACCAAGAATCTCAGACAGACTCTTGAGAGTTGAGACAAGCAAAACAGCAGAGGCGCCAAAGGAACCGCTGCATGTGTACTCTATGAGAAGAAAAGCTCTCATTGGTTTGATAGACTCAGTACAAACAGTGATCAAATATGGGTTCTTGAGGTGTTATGTAGACCATACTGTGTTTGTAAAGAAAAAAAAAATATGAAGGTGGTCATACTAGTTGTGTATGCTGATGACATTGTCGTCACATGAAATAATGATGATGAGATCATATAACTTAAGAGTCTCTTTGAGGACAAAATTTGAAATCAAAGACCTTGGATTGCCGAAATACTTTCTAGGAGCTGAAGTAGCAAGGTCAAAGGATGAGATTGTTATCTCACAGAGAAAATGTACTCTTGATCTTATCTAAGAAACATGGAAGCTAGGTGCAAAACCAGCAGATACTCCAATTAAACAAAACCACAGCCTACACTTGGAAAGTGGAGAATTTCTTCATGACAAAAGGATGAATCGGTGGTTGGTGGGGAAGTTGATCTATCTAAGCATTACCAGGCCCGACATATCTTAAGCCATCTCTTGGTTAGTCAGTTCATACATGTGCCCAGAACAGGTCATTTGGCTGCAGTTCATAGAATTCTCAAATATCTTAAAGGGTCGACAGGTCAAGGAACTTTATATAAATAAAATAGGCATGCAAAAGCAGAAGCTTACACTGATGTAGATTGGGTTGGATTCATGACTGAATACTGATAGAAGATCTACTACAGGATGTTGTACCATGTTTGGAGCCTGGAGGGAATCTTGTGTTCTGGAAGAGTATAAAACAAGTTGTTACTGCAAAGTTAAATGCAGAAGTTGAATGCAGGGCCATGGCCCAAGGGTGTTGTGAATTGCCTTGGCTGAGAGTATTGTTGGAGTCAGGGATTCAAGCACATTGACTGTTGGAGTTGGGATTCAAGTAAAATGGTTCTATGACTCTATTTTCGAACAGCACATCTGCAATCAAACTTGCGAAAAATCCAGTATACCATAAGAAAACTAAGCATGTGGATGTGGTGCAATACAGATGATTAAACTGCAGACTTTTTTACTGAAGCAGTTAGTTGGAATAAATTGAGTAATATTTTGACCAAACTTGGAATGGTGAATATGTATGCACCAGCTTCAGAGGACGAGAGAGAGAGAGAAAAAGAAAAAAAGGTGTGTGTGTGTGTTGTGGGGGGGGGGGGGGGGGGGGGGGGGGGGGGGTTTGGTGTGTGTGCTGGGGAGGTGTAGGTTATAAGTAATTTACATGATATAAGGTATGTTTTTTTTTTGTTTGTGATTTGTCAAAACTGCAGAAATAATAAACAAAGGTGGTCGCACAACCCTAGTGAACGACTATTCTCTTTCTTTCCTTTTCTTATACTTATCTATGTTTGACTGTTTCCGGTCCTTAGTAGAGAAAACCATACTTTTCCCTAAATCTACCTTATTAACTCTTCACGTGTAAATTAATGCCTGTTGACTCCCTGACATCAATTTGAGCGGGGGATATCAAAACAATTGGACGGTATGAGGAATACCATACAGCTTCTGAGAGATACACATTTCAATGGACCTCTAATGTATCATCAGCCATAGGAGATGACCGGATATTTTCTTGATTTTATTTATTACGATTAATTATAGTTTACAGCATTTTCCCCAATTGATGGAAACCGATTGCTGTGAGTTGTCCACATTGAGTTATAAAAGGGATAACTGGTCACAATGAAAGGCACCCATTTCCAGAACATTTTCATTAATTTTCTGTGATTAATAGGGCTCACCTGCACATATACACACAGTTGAATTTCACATGGATATGCACAAAATACACCTTGACATTTTTGAAATCTTACCTTGCAGATGTGTGGATGAGCTCGAATCTCAGCTATCAAAACATGGCAGCCTTAAGAAACTATATTTCTATCACCACCATCTAACAACAGTAAGATCTTCATTTCTGCTTCTTTGAGTTTCTAGGCCACATGCATAATTTCTTTCAACGATGTCATTTTGTACATTTTCATCCAAATATGTTGTTAATTCTTCCCATGTAGTGTTATCTTTCTATGTAACTACAATGTTGAGATCTTCGAATCAGGTTTTCAGGAACACCATGTTTGGGCCAGAAGGACGTCCACAACATTGCTGTGCATGGCTTGGAGTTGCTAGTAGTTTTCCAGAGAGTGCTTCTATAATTGTTCCAGAAGAGGTATCACATTCAGTTCCATTTTCATTTAGCCCTTCCAGATGAAACTCCCAAAACCAAATAAAAAAAATTCCTTCAATATAAACTGATGTTTGTCACAAGATGGTTGATTATTCTTTTTATTTTCAAAAATAAGATTTTCTTTTGCTGATGACAAATGACAATGTAAATAATTATTGAATGTAGACAAGATATGAAACACACTACATATTTGCAGATGGTGACTGATCCATTGAGGTTGTGGACACAATTTCCGCACTATTATGATTTGGGTATTGTGTTGCACATTGCTGCTTGAAACTTTCAGATGATTGAACTACAGTAGATTTTCTGTTCCAATGTAGATGAACTGGAAAATATGAAAAAAAGAAAAAATGGAGAAGTGGAGAAAGAAAGAGAGAAGAGGAAGAATCTATTGCTGGTTATCCCACTTAGGGTTGGGTGACCAGCATCATATTGTACTTATACTAAAGAATACATTATTTTGTTGAATTTAAAGAAACCACTATACTTTTCAATGTATTGTAAACTCCTCCCTCTGAGAGGAAAAATTTCAAAAAAAAATAAAAAAAAATAAAAAAAACTGTTTAATGATTTCCAACTTCTTTCTGGCCTGCTTTATCAAGACCAACCTGCATCTTTGTTAAACTCCCTCTGAACATGCACTAAGGGGGCTTCTACTGATAATTATTATTCAGTGTTGTGCCACAAAGAGGGATTAGGAAGAAAATGAGAAAAGAAAAGAGAAGAATGAAAGGGGAGAAGTCGGCACTGGGTCATTAGTTTTATGATAAATAACCAATTTTTTTATCAGTAGGGTTTTTCTTTTTTCTTCAAAGAAAAAAAAAAGGCAAAAATGTTGTTCTTTTATGTCTCTAAATTAATTAATCATCAGAGCTTCTGCTTCTAAGATCTTTAATACAGTAAAGCATAATTGGAAAATCCACTTTTCTTGTGATTCTAGGTGACAAAAATAGGGCGTGATGCAGTTTTATATGTCGAGTCTCTCATTGAATCCATCATGGGTGGATTGGAAGGCCTAATTAATATTCTGGACTCTGAAGGTGGATTTGGCTCTTTGGAAAACCAGGTTCGTCAGTTTTTAATTCATTCTGATGATGAAAAACTAACTCATTGAGTCAACAATTGTGGGAATAACTCAAAACGAATTTTTCAGCTTCTTCCAGAGCAAGCTGCCATACGAATGAATCATGCCACCAAATTCTCTGCTCCAGCAAAATCTCCAAAAGGCATCTCTGGTATGCTACTTCCAGGTCATGAAAGCTACCCTGAAAACAGTAATTCTGTGAAAATGTAAGTTTTTTTTTTTTTGGTAGAAATAAGTTTTGTTGGTTTGATATTGGAAGTTTTCAGGGTTTTTTGTAAAGGAAAAGATGGAGATGTTTCTGATAATTATGCACTACAGGTTAGAGGCTGCCATGCAAAGGCTGACAAATTTGTGCTCAGTTTTAAACGATATGGAACCAATATGTGTTCTGAATCATGTCTTTGTTCTACGAGAGGTGAACTTCATCTACTCTTGGTTTCCTCTGTCATTAATCCTAATTTTCTTATTTAATGTATAGATTTTCATATTAGCTGATCACACACAGAAGTCAGGCTAGGGCAGTGTGGCCTATGAGTTTGTCCAAATAATAACAATCCATGAGTTGCCTAAACTTTTCCATGAGTTGTGTAATGAAAACCATATGTATGTTTTTCCTCTTCCCAATAAGCTTTTCCACTTGTCGTCCAAATGTAAAAATATGAGTTTTGTAGTAGACCTACCTGCCATAAACCTAAAATGGCTCTTTTAAAATATTTTATTCCTATAATATGTGTTTCTCTATCACTCTGTTGCATCATGTAAAGGCTCTCTCTTATCAGGGTTAAAGAGCCTTGTGATGAAATTGTAATACTGTCCACTTAGGTGGGTCAAGGGGTGAAAAACAAGAAGTCAATTATGTTATAAGTATGAACCCCTTTTGAAAGCATTCTCCAACACTTCCCCTTTAGTTGGTGACTAGATGTTGATCATGCCCAGCTTGTTAATTCACTCTGCAACTAATTTTCTGGTTAAGTCGCTGTCATCAAGTCTGGAAGTTTGATTATTTGAGGTTACTGGGGTACTCATTATCTGGCATTGGTAACCTCTCATGTGAACGACAATCTACCTTGATAGGTTTCATCTGCTCTTGGAAAACTGGTTTAGATGCCATGAGAATAACTGCTTGATTATCACAATGCATCTATATGGGTAACTGAATGGGGAAATTCTGACTCCAAGAACTGTTTAAACCACAATCATTGATGTGCCCCTATGGCTATATTTGCTTCTACACTAGAGCCAGATATGTTAAGACTGCTTCTTAGTCTTCCAATTCACCATGTTCCTACCAATAATTAACATTAAAAAAAAAAAAAAAAAAAACTGTGCATGCCGATTATCTGAAGATCCAAGCCAAGGAATATTTGATTATCCAATAAAGTTTTTATCAACATGATTTGCATAAAGAAGAGAACCATTAGCATAGCAAGAAATCCACTTCCATCACTTTATGTGATATCCAAGAGCATTCATGAATTAATTGACCATACTTAATTGCTTGAGAAGATTCAAACAAGTGAAGCCAATTGAGTTTGTCTACAATTTTCTTATAAACCCTTGGGTTATCTAGTGGAACACCTCTTGCCAAACATGTAAAGAATAGAGTAGCATGCGCTTGGGTTTTGAGCCTTGAGCCTACTTGACCATAAGCCCAATGATCTAGTTGATCATTATGGGCCTGTAATCTGGGCCCATGGGTCAGACGATCCAACCCAAGTCTGTTGTAAAGGTCGAGGTAACAGTTGGACTAATCCAGATTCTAGGCCCATAAGTAATCCACTAGACTTTTGGGCCTGTGGCCCATTCAGCTGCGGCCCATAGAGACTCTTCTTTACACTATTAGTCTCATTAACTTCAAGTGGAGTGCCAATCAGCTTGGCTCCTAGGTAAACAGTGGACTTGAGTGTAGATAAGGAAGAAATAGAAGGATGCAGAGTTGAAATTGTCCTTGTGTTCTTGAGACCACACAATCCTTCCTATATATATACAGTTGGGCTTGATAAGCTTACTTAAGAAAGATTATAACAACGGGGATAGGGATGATCCTATAAATATCTACAACTTATCCTTAAGGATGTGCACAAACACTTACATAAGCCCATTTGCTTCTTGCAATGGGACCCAATGCTCATCAAGATCAAGGTCCCTTTATGTGTCTTCACAGCCCCCATCAAGCTCACAATGGGATAAGGAGAACATTGAGAGTTTGTACAGAAGATGCTTGGATCATTGAACCGAATGAGATTTGGTGAAGAAATCAGCAAGCTGCTCAGCAGATGAAATAGGTCTAAGGATGGTTCGTTGATGAATATATTCTCCAACAAAATGACAATCAATCTCAATGTGTTTGGCTCGCTCATGAAAAACATCATTGTGGGCAACATGTTGAGCCGTCTTGCTATCACAGTCAAAGGGAGAGTCTGGTTGGTGACATATTATTCATTTTGTTGGAGAACATATTCATCAATGCACCATCCTCAAATTCCAGAATCAGCTACTGTGGTGTGGCCCTCCATAAGTAATCACACATCGACGCTTTGATGATCTACGGTGAACAGTCCCCAGAAATTTCAGAAGAGCACAGATGTGTATGTAGCGTGTATGCATAGATGAGCTAGTCATGCGCACCACAGATGCACCATCAGGTTAGCTATGTGCAGATCCAATCAATCAGAGAAGACACGATCATCAAAGGAAAGCAAGTCAGAAGTATGTAGAAAACATATCCAATCCAGATCGGTTATCAAAATGCAGATCTAAAAAAAATACAGATAAAATCCTAACCAGTTATAAAAAATACATAAATGCAGAGGCACAGATGCTCTGAATAGAAAGTGAAAGTGGCAGTCCCTTGTGTGGCAAAAGTAGGGATCCTTCCCCCGTTGAAAGAAAACGGTAAACATGAGGTTTTCTTCCAAACTCCCATGAGACGAATGAAAGCATCCCTTTGTTTCAGAGGTCTTCAAACAGGCACAATCTCAGAACTTGCTGAAGGCACAACATGTGCAGGAAGTTGTGTAACAGCAACTTCAAATCACTTTCTTTCATAGGAGAGCTGTCCTTCATCAGAAGATAATCTGATTCTGTACCCTCTTACGTGCTGTTAAGAGGATGTACCCATAGAGTAAACATAGCTCTGATACCATGTAATAAAGAGGAAGCAGCAGAATGCAGAATTGGAAACTGTTGTTGTGTTCTTGAGACCACACGATCCTGTTATGAGTTAGGGAATAGGACTTATTTGTTAATAAATAAGCTTAAGAGGTTTTTATGTAGTTATTGGAAGCACAGTTTTTTTTTTTTAATTTTCTTTATTCTCCAAAATTTTTAAATCAACAACTGACTTCTTAGTAATCCATTCGATTATTCTTCTGTTAACTTACTTGTATCATTTGATGTATGAGTTGTTTAGAGGATAAATTGATCCACCATCTAACTAGAAAGGAATATTTTGAAGCATGATATATCTCTCATTCCTCTGCAGTACATGAGAGACTGCATCCTTGGAAACTTCAGGAGGAGACTCCTTGCAGTCCTGAAAACTGATAATGATCTTCAGCGTCCTTCTGTTTTGGAATCGTTGATCCGCCGACATATCGGCATAGTCCACCTGGCTGAGCAGCACATTAGTATGGACCTCACACAAGGCATCCGTGAAGCCTTACTAGCAGAGGCCTTCTCTGGTCCAGTATCTTCCCTACATTCCTTTGAGAAACCAGCAGACCAAAATACTGGATCTGCCATTGAAATTGTTTGCAACTGGTACATTGAAAACATAGTCAAAGATGCATCTGGTGCAGGGATACTGTTTGCTCCAATTCACAAATGCTTCAGAAGTGCAAGGCCTGTTGGAGGGTATTTTGCAGAGTCAGTCACGGATGTCCGAGAAATGAAAGCTTTTGTGCGTATCTTTGGGGGCTATGGAGTCGACAGACTGGACAAAATGATGAGGGAACACACAGCTGCCCTGCTGAACTGCATCGACACAGCTCTACGGTCAAACCATGAGGCACTTGAGGGAATCGTAGGAAGTATGCAATCTGGTGACCAGATAGAACGAGAGGCAAATCTCAAGCAGATCGTGGACATGGAAACATTGGTTGGGTTTTGCATTCAGGCAGGTCAAGCTCTTGATTTTGGTCTTATTTTAGCAGAGGCTGCCGGTGTCGTGCTGGAAGAAAATGCACCACTGGTGTTCTCTCTATTAGCTGGTGTAGCAAAGCAATTGCCAGATGAAATACCAGAAAAGGAGGAAATAAGGACATTGAGGAGGGTGGCAAGTAGTGTCGGGGTGGTTGGAGAACACGACACTGAATGGGTGCGTTCGATCCTGGCAGAAGTGGGGGGTGCCAGTGATGGTTCATGGAGCTTGCTTCCATACCTGTGTGCTACATTCATGACATCAAATATATGGAATACAGCTGCTTTCAATGTTGACACTGGTGGCTTCAACAACAATATCCACTGTTTGGCAAGGTAAGAATTCTAAGCTTGTCCTTCCATTATGAAGTCAAAATAATGTGGCATTGTAGTTGCTTACCATGCAATCCTGATTCGGAATCCAATGTATCTAGGATTATTTTCAGGCCAAATATCTGATGTTTGATCAATTCATTTGCAAGGCCTGCAAAATGTGCATGTTGGTGCAATCTTCAGGTGAACCTAGCTGTTTATGTTGTTGTTTTCATAGGGATAATAAATACAAGTAACCCAACATCTTCCACTATGGATGCAGACAAAGTGGGCTGTATTTTTCAGTCTGCATGACTACAATGAGACAACTAAGATTAGCATGTGCAAGATATTTCCCACTAGGGCTCATCACATGATGAGGCCCAAAAAATGAATGGAAACAATTTCCAACAGGTGGGTCCAACCTGTATTATTGCTGGTTGGAGCAAAGGGGGAACAGCTCTTAAGTCACATTGCACCTGTTGCCATTGATTCCAACAATTAAGCCTAACAAAGCAAAATACATTATGAAGAAGTTCCATGTAAGATCTGTCATTATCAAGCAATGACAAATATGAAATTGAAATAGAGTGAGCAAAAATGCTGTAAAGAAATGTTAAGAATGACAATAGCATCAATGTTTACATCTTGTATTTAGTTTGTGGTTTGAAATTGGTTGCTGCTTGTGGACCCTACATGAGGTTAGGTGGGCATGTGTCTGTGATCCAATGTCATGGTTGAGTCCCATCATGGATGTCCCCTGTCCCAAACAAATCAAGCTCATGCACTTGTCAGACGGGGCATGATTTACCAGAAATTAAAGTTCACTAGCAGTTCACATTTATGAATAATGAATGAGGCCACTTTTATCAGGTGCATTCTTTATGAGGCCCCACTGATGAATGGAATGGCCAATTTTTGGCAAGGGAACATTCTTGCCCTTTCGGTATGGGGGCGTTCTTATGAGGCCTATTGGTGGACTGCTTCGATCTTGCTCACTATTTAAAGGTTAGATTTATGGATGTATGGGCATAGAAGAATATACAAACAGCCTCCAATTGCATGGCAAGCATTGAGAAGAATCTAGACAGCTGTTTTGCAGTACCATGTCTGAGTACAAAATTTCGCTCAAAGGTGAAAAAAAAAAAAAAAAAAAAAAAAAAGGTAACACTAGAGTTATTAGAAGAAGATTACTAAGAGGAGAGATGAACCAAACGATCAATATGAGGGCTGGGCGACACCTCCACTATATGCTTTATTATAGTTTTAATATATATTTTTAAAAAACCCCAAGTATTTTCTTATTCACAAAACAGTCAATAATTTCCCTAAATTACAAATTAATCCACTGTAACTCTTTACAAAGAATAGTCGTATCATTACTGTTTATCCTGTTGCAGGTGCATCAATGCTGTGATTGCAGCAAGTGAGTTTGTCAGATTGGAAAGAGAAAAACAACAGCAGCAGTCTTCTTCAAATGGGCATGCCGGCGAGATGACAGAGCCTGAAATACACAATATTGTATCAGTTAAAGCAAATATAAAGTCAGCAATGCAACTGTTTGTTAAATGTTCTGCTGCAATTATACTAGATGGATGGAGCGAGAATAACAGGTATTCATACTTTTTCCCCCCTCTGGTACACACTTTCAATCCCACACACTCACACTACCCAAATCCCTATTCAGCAGACCCAGGGATCGATCCCTGGTTGCATCTGCGGATAGGGAGATACCTCACCACTTCAGCTACAAGTGGATAGGCTTTCATACCATTTGTTTACCTTCTGATAACCGTAATTTTATAAGTTATAAATCAGAATGTACAAATTAGATACGATAGGCTAGCTGCTATAGCTGAGACTACACTGAAATACCTGGATACATATATTCTCCCTATCTGACCCACCCAAGCCAATCTGTCAATAATAATGTCGCCTCTTTGCACCCATGGAAGTTTCACACTTCCCAACTTAATTTAGTCCCTTGGTATTGAATGAAAGCCAGTTTTTATGGTTCCTTTTGTTATTTTCCTCGCCATGTTATGGCATTTGAAAATTCTCTTCCTTATTAAAAAATTGTTTTAAGGATGCTTCTTTACAATCTTAATTGGGTGAATCAAGAACTGCCATGTGAAAAATAAAGGCTGCGTTATCCAGAAGATATCGCTTTACCTGTAGCTTGAAGAATATCAAATTCTAAACGATCTTCTTATAACCCTTTTGCTCAAGCAGGTCTCCTCTTGTAGCAAAGCTGATATTCCTTGACCAGCTGTGCGAGTTCTCTCCTTACCTTGCAAGAAGTACACTCGAATTACATGTTCCTTATGCCATTCTCCGTTCCATATATCGCCAGTATTATGCGAATTCACCGTCTTCATCTCTGGCATTACTGAGTCCATCACCCCGACAATCACCTGCCATATCTTTAGCACATGCATCTCCAACTGCTAGGCAATTTCGGGGTGATACAACACCACAGTCAAATGACTCTGGTTTTTTCAAGTCAAGTAGGAGCCAGGAGCAACTTTATGATGTTGATAATCTGAACCTTCGAGCTGGTGACAACAAACACCGAAATGTTCGCCGTTCAGGGCCATTGGATTACAGCTCAAGCCGGAAAGTGAAATTTGCTGAGGGCTCAAATTCCGGGACCCTGGGCCCAAGCCCGTTACCGAGGTTTGCAGTGTCAAGATCTGGTCCTCTATTGTACAAGTAGACATAGCTATAATAGACAAAGCAATCAAAGCATCTATTTATATGTATATTTTTCGTTTTGGCAACTAGTTTTTACACTTTATTAGTCTATACAACCTGTGTTTATGGGACAATCTATTCCAAGTAAAAATATCTCGGAGTTTTGGAATCTTTTTGACCTTTTGCAGTGCTTAGAATGGAATATAACTCATGTCATTGGTGTTTGAACTTGCAATACTAAAAATATGTCTCGAATCTAACTCAATGACGGGAGGAGGGACATGATCATTTGCATATCATGATCATCTTTTTTTTTTTCTTGATATGGAAGACTATAGGTCACGGTTCTAACCCAACTACTATTTTACTTTTTTTTTTTTCCCTTTCCTGGAGCCCTCCCACTTTTCCTTCGGTTAGGTAATTGAAGTTGAGGTTTCAGGTAGATCCTTTTTACTTCTGCATCTTAATTGGGGCAACATTTTCAACCCTTCCAATGGAGGATTGGGTTAAGATTAGAGATGTCAATGAGTGGAGCCAGCTAAGCTTCGCTTGACTAGGCTTGGCTACAGCTGGCTCGTGTGCTAATCAAGCAAAGCTTGAGCCTGCTTGCTTAACCTGCAAGCTGAACTCAAGCTAGAAACTGATTGGCTCAGCTTGGCTAGGTAAGCGCGCAACTTGAGCTCAAGCTTTGCTCGACTCATTTGATCTATATGATAAATACACATGAATTTTGTAATTATTATTATAATGTCTGTTTTTGTGTGTGGGTATTTGATTGGTAATGACTCCAACCCACAACCTCGAGGTTACAGTAGTTAACACCTTCCACTTTGCCTCGGGCTAAACCCAAGTGGATTTAGACTGCGTAGCTCATAAATTCGATGACCAAAATACCTTCTATCTTTTACTCAATTTCCAAGAAGGAAACCTGCCTACAATGGAACCAAGGAAGAACGTGGAGGCAGGGATTACAGCTCAAAACCGTGGCCGCAGACGAGTCCCCAGCCCCCACTCAGCTACTGTCGAGCTCTCCTTTCCTCCCTCCCACACTCATGTTCCTGGCTCCAATTTGAACATCGACAAAGAACAAGAAGAAGAAACACAAGAAAACAAAGCAAAAGCAGCAGCAGCAGCCAACATGTCCATGCAAAGGAGATCATGAAGACTTGAAGGAGCTGAGAACCCGAACGACCCCCCACACATACTCCTCTATGATCTCATCGACCGTCAGCTCAATTAGCAATGCAGGCGCACCAGCTTCCATTCCTCTCCTCCCTTCTTCTTGCATGCTGTAAATGGCAGGCAACAAGTTGTTCCAGTTGTTCATCTTCTTCCTCCATTATGTGGGACAATATTGTGACAACGGTGTCTTCATAACTCATAAGTTTTTTTCTTTTTTGTTTTTGAAACAGACTTGGAAGGCTGAGACTATTATTGTCAGTTGTGATATTCTGAGGTTGTGTCGTTGAGCAACAGAAGGCTGGTTTCTGGATTTTCAGGTTTGCCAACATACAATTTACTCAGTTTGAGTCCGGATCCTACTAAGGAGTATGATGAATGTTTTCAAATGGTCGATAATCCAAGTTATTAGATCAGACGATTTAGGAATAACTAGATGATGGGCACTCACTAGTTTTATCCTGTTCTCGTTTGTTTGCATTAAAATACATAGGAATTGAATACATAGGTGTTTAAAAATTAAGTTTAAAAGTGAATTTCAAAAAATGAGTATTAAATAGCATATTCTTTTGATTCTATCTCCCTAAGGACCTATTGTTTGCATTAGAATAGATAGGAATCCAATACATAGTATTTATTCCACCACAAGTGGTTAAAAATGAAGACCAAGTATGAATTTTCAAAATTGAGCATTAAATAATCTTTCTTTCTATGGCAATAGAATAAAGAAAGGTGGAAAATGAATAGCTATGAGTGATGACTGATTATTCATTTCCAATCTTTCTTTGATACTATTTTCGTAAAAGGAAATATTATTTGATGCTCATTTTTGGAAACTAACTTATTGTCTTTCTTTTAGCTGCTTATGGCATAAATTAAGTGTATTCAAATCATATGCATTTTAATGTAAACAACTCGATTTTAAAAGAAAATGTCATTTGATGTTCATTTTTTGAAACTCACCTTTAATTTTCATTTTTAAGTACCCTATCTATTTTAGTGCAATCAAACACCATTTTCTTTTTCTTTCCAAATCCTAGCCTTTCATTTCTGTAGATGAACTTGTGTTCGGCTCATCCCCACCGTACATGGATTAAGGCCACATCTCAGCTGGGGATATGTGCTAAGAAAATCATGTGTACCATTCTGTGTCTTTTTAAGACACCATCCCTCTGAAAGGCCAAAGTACCCCGGGGGCCATTGACAATGGGACCCAGTTGATAAACCATCAAGATTCACCAAACCATGAAGCTGACATGGGTTGGTCAATGAAGAGACGTGGTCAAAATTAGCCACGTGATTGAACGTGAGCATTATTTAAGATAAGATGAAACTTGTGGCTGGTGGGCCAGGCTCTTGGACACATTGAGAAAGCTTCTTAACTCATCATCACATTGAGAAAGCTTCTTAACTCATCATCTTTAGTGCCTAACAATAACTGATTATGCTTTGTATTTTGCACATTAAGACAGATCTGTATTTTGCACATTAAGACAGATCTACGGTTGGTAGCATCCTTGTCATAATTATTATCAGTGTCATAAAAGTCAGCCATACATTTGAAAGTATAGCAACTTCTTGATTTCAGCTCAAATGGAATTTTGAAATATCATGATTTTTTTTTTGTCAAATGTCATTAAAATTAAAGATAGTATGAGAGAATCATGACAATATCAGAATAAAAGATTTGTAAATTGAAAGTCCATAAAAAACTTATAGCTGTATAAAATAAGAAGTTCTAATCATGCCCTACTACACAATTGGCATGCATTGATTTTTTTTTTGGTAAAAGAGAAGTTTCAATTCAAAATTAAAAAGCAACCACTTTACCCACTATGGCCTATTTATTAATTAAAATTATAAAGAAAAGTTCTTAATGTATTTAATTTTTCTTTTATTCAAGATAACTTGAATTAAATCCCTCCCCGACCTACACCATATAACCTAAACACGTCACGAGATGGGTCGAGTATAGATGCAAGGATGGTGTGAGTGGGGGTAACTATGGGTCTATCCGCAACCCATTGTGAATCCTAGAAGAGCCAAGCAATTAATTGACATTGCTCAAGCACTGACCAAAACTAGAAATTGTTTAGAGTTTTTCTTTTCTTTTTCCCTTTTTGGGGGAAATTGTTGTAAAGTGAAGTTTGTCTGACTCTCCAACACCCACTACTTAGTACTTAGGACTAAACCAATTATTTGAGGAATTCATTACCATTTCTTTTAGTTTTAGCACATCATGTGATAAGGGAATGAAATAACAGTATCCCATTAAAGAACCAATCAACTAAAATAAGCTACTTTTTATTCCTACTCACATCACAAGTCTTCTGAGACTACTAATATATGAACATATATATATATATATATATATATATATATTTATTCCTGCCCACATGAAAGAAGGCTTGAACCGGCAACTGCAGCCCCACCAGCTGTTTTGGCTTGACCCATGACAACCCTTTTGTCCTTAAGCAAGCCCCCCACATCCTTTTTGTCTATAAATGTTCAACTCTCTGCACTTCTCCTTCCATCTTAGTTGCTGTTGTTTGTAATTTGCATAGATTGGGGTAATAGTTATAGGCATACAAGGAAAGGGACATGGGTTTAATAGTACTGAGGCCAACAAGGGCTACCTGTGTATCCCTTGCATGTTTTGTTGTGACCATACTGTGCTTGGTGTCAAATGGGCCTTGCCGGGCCCAGCTATCCTCCACCTTCTATGACAAAAAATGCTCGACTGCACTCGGCACGATTCAAACTGCTGTAAGAACTGCGGTCTCTAGTGAACGCCGAATGGCGGCGTCGCTCATGCGCGTTCATTTTCATGACTGCTTTGTCCAGGGATGCGATGCATCAGTGTTACTTGATGACACTTCTTCGTCCCCGGGAGAGAAGAGTGCATTCCAGAATCTGGGTTCGTTGAGGGGCTTTGAAGTCATTGACAGTGTGAAGTCTAAGGTGGAAGATGTCTGTCCCGGAGTTGTTTCATGTGCCGACCTCCTCGCCGTGGTTGCGCGTGATGCATCTGTTGCTGTGAGTATTAACAGCATCTTTTGAGAGTGAAGATTGCTAGCCTTCTTCAATGGGCTTTTTAATGGGCTTTGGTGGGCTTGGAACTCGATGCACCTAATACAAGGACTTTGTCTAGTGTGCGGCAATTCCTGGTCCAGCAAGCCAACCCAACCCAAATTTGACTCAAATAAATCTACACTATAGCATTAGAAGGTATAAATAATGATGTTGACTGTGTATAATATGCATTGATGGTTGGATATTTTTACAAAAACCAGGTAGGTGGGCCAACATGGACAGTAAAGCTGGGAAGGAGGGACTCCATGTCTGCAAGCCAAAGCTTAGCTGAAAGTAACCTTCCCCGAGCTACAGATGACCTTGACGACCTCATTTCCTTGTTCAGAAGCAAGGGTCTCAACTCAAAAGAGATGGTTGCACTTTCAGGTGTAAAGATCTTCTCATTTGATCCATGCAGTCCTCCTCTTCAGCCATTTCATAATTTCCTTTTAGTGATTTTATTTTTCTTACTATGCCTTTTCATATCAATTGAAGCCCTAGCTTTGATGGGCCATTAAAAAATTCAGACAATCTGACAATTTAAATGGAGAAGGTCAACCCAAGTCCCAGTGAGTTCTCTTTAGGGACAGTTTTATTGCTGGAGTTTCTAAGGAATTTGGGTTGTCTAAAATTTGAATTTTCCGCAGGAGATTGATGGCTTAAATAAAAAAAACCTTGTTAGATTGCAAGAATAATCTAAGGTTAGGTATTTCTTTTTAAAGGAAATACCTTTTTTTAAAGGAATATTTTTTTTTGGAAAGGTATGATATTTTTTTGAAACGAAAAAGTTTTTACCTTATTTAAAAAAAAGACATAAGTTTTAAAACTTTTCAAATTAATCCCCAAGTTTTTCATGAAGTTTTCAATTAAGGACATCCATCCATTTAAAGCTATTTTCTGGCAAATTTTTTCTGATTTTTTAAAAATATCCAAATTACCCTTCATTGAAATAGAACTCTCATTTACTTCCTCTATATTCTCCTCATTTCCTTCACCAGCATCCTCACGGTGATCAAGGATAACCAGTGTTCCCATAGCGATCTGCTACATATAGTGGCTACCAAAACCATATCATGGCTTTAAACGATGGGTAATTTGAGTATTTTCAAAATATTGAGGGGAAAAGTCTCCAAAGAATACCTTTAAATGGCTGGATATCCTTAATTGGAAACTTATAGAAAAGCTTATGGACTATTATGAAAAGCTTTAAAATTTGTGTCATTTTTTTAAATAAGGCAAAAACTTAAGGCTTTATTTGAAATTTTCCCATTCCAAAATCCCAAATGCTCAGGAGTTTCGATTGGTTAGGTATTTGATGAATTTCAGGCTTTCCACAATTAGAATCCAAATCATAGAAAGTCAAGTTTCATCTATATCTCTACCTTACATCCTTCAAGTGTCATCTTATTAATAATCCTATGTTGGAGCTCATTTCACCATAAATTCTCATATACACATCTATTTAGGTCGTCTTTATTAGTTCTCTTTCAATCTTTCTGCTCATCTATGTTCCTTGTCACTCTATAATAAAACATATACAACTTCTGACTACTTCATTTGATGTCATAATTCCCGTTCTCTTGATAAAATTGTGCTTTGTACTGCTTTATATTATTTGAACTATACCTTTCTACATTTTGTGTTCTCTTCTTCATATGCTTAGCCAAATAACCTTACGAAGACATTCACCACAATCATAGGCTCACATACGATAGGCCAAGCTCAGTGTATAACCTTCCGGCCACGTATCTACAATGAAACCAACATAGATGATGGTTTTGCAAGCACTCGCAGGCGTAGGTGTTCCTTCACTGATGGAGATAGTAACCTGGCTCCACTTGATTTGGTGACACCCAACTCATTCGATAGTAACTACTTCAAGAATCTCATTCAGAAGAAGGGCCTACTCACAACAGACCAAGCTCTCTTCAATGGAGGATCCACAGACGACTTCGTCACTGAGTACAGCGAAGATCGAAGCGCTTTCTACAGGGATTTTGCATTGGCCATGATAAAGATGGGAGACATTGATCCTCTTACTGGCTCATCTGGGCAAGTAAGGAGGAATTGCAGGGTCACCAACTGATGGTTGCCACTCTAAATTAAAATTAAGTTTCATTAGTTGTAAGTGTGTGTATATCATGATTGGTTTGAAAAGTTGTAGACTAATGAGTGTGGCGAATCACACAATGTGGTTCATGTCTTCATGATGCATGGAGGTTGAGTTATATAATAAATGATAATTTTGTTCATGGAAAGTCCCAAAGTAATGAAAGTAATTTGTGATAAGTATTGTTTGTTATGGACTTTCAAGAAGAATATAATGGTATTTTACAACATTGGACATATAAAATGTGGAAAAGGACCAAATATTAATGCGCATAATTGTCCAACCATTGGTATTTTTGTGTCATGGTTGATTATTTGTGAGGTGTTTTAAATGTCACTAGTGGCCTCGTAGAAAGCAGGGGTCAAATGAGTATGGTGGCAACTTTGTATATAAGGTTGTGGGGATTTTATTTTTTTTTAAATTTATTTTCTTTCTTTCTGCCTTATGAGGTAAAGAGCTTTCCCTTGAAAAAATGACTTCCTCGCCCCACACGCTGTATTTCCAAAAGTTCTCTCATATTATTGAAGGACAATTCATTCAAGCATCCGAGGGGGAGTTTTGAAAAAGTATTTATGCTATTCTACTACTGTGATATTTTAAGAGGAATGAATAGTTAAGAAAACTTAATATGACATCATAGCCTATCAATCGCAAGTTCGAATCCAGTGAGGAACATAGCCAAAAGTGAGCGGGCTGAGTTCCATACGAGGAAAGTATTGAGGGGTGGGTTTCATCCAACGAGGAATACTGTTGAGAAATATTTATATTGCCTCTATTAACGCGTATAGATTTTGATTGGAATGGCCCAAGAAAGTCAGAGGCCAACCCTAAAATTCCATTTGAGGGAGTCATCTCTGAAATCCAAGTTCTTCAGAATTAATATCCCCTAGGTATTGCTGCTTGGATGGCAACAAGTCACTTTCGATACATTCACACCTTGTTGAGATTAGAATATGATATTAAACCCGCCTTTTGATACTCAGTCTTGACATAGATTATCCTCTTGTGTTTGGTTCTTCCTGGTAGATTAACTTATTTTCCTTTTGATGTAATTAAATAATATTATTTTAAGAAAAATAAGTTTTCTATGTAAGATGTTTTTACTAATAGAAACATTAAAAAACCATAAACATTAGCAAGCAAAGTGGTTTGGGGCTGTCAAAACCCTCATCTTTATAAACTGATGCCCACTACCCATCATAACCACTTGAAATATTGTCATCCTTAACACCAATAAGGGCAGGTCTCATCATTTACAGAATACATTGACATCCCCAGGGTCATCTGTCTTGCACTCATTTACATTTATGTAAATGGTTTACAATATGCATGATCGTTATACACCATTATGTTTGTTTATGCTTATTTAGGCTTGTGATGTATAATGAGTTAAGGTGTTTAAATGAGGCCTTTTCAGCCTCTCATTTGCACACCTCCAAACCCAGTATTCCATTATGCATGTCACTAGTCATAGGTGATAGTACACTTACGGATGTGCAGATAGGTTATCAGTTTAAAACCCATCAACTATATTTTCTGACTTCTACGGACCCCAACAAGAAAAGATGTTTAATTTCATATCTCAAGTTTCCGTGGATTTGTAGAAATTTATAGAGAGCATAAAGAAATTCCAAAACTTCTGTAGGCCTCCAAATATTCATGATATGAGCAGTTCAATATTTTCATATTAATGATAAGCATAATGAAGTCTAGTTGCATATTCATGATCTAAGCAGTTCAATATTTTCGTACTAATGGTATGAAGTTTAGTGGCTTATTTTGAGAAATTTGGGGAAAACGTAAAAAATCCCAAACACATCTATAACTGTTGGATGAACTTCTTTTTTACTCATGTGAAGATGCTGGTTTTGAAAAATACGGTAAGGTACTTCAGTTTCACATGTGTAACATATGCATATGCAATATTTACATATGTAAAGCTATTTTCCTAGCTCATCGATAAAAGGCAAACGACCACTAACACCAATGCATAACATTTGTTAAAAAGCAACACACGCAGGCACCAATACATGATAGTACTTATTTTGAGTATTTTAGATTTTAGAGAGTGCCCTCTCATGGATATTTAGGACTGACCTCAATGGATTTGGATGTTGAAATGGTCGGCTTCCTCTCTATCCAAATGATCACTCACCATTGGGCCCACTCGTGCTCGGACCGTGCCGTGCCGTGCCCATTCCCATGAGGGTTAGCCCAGCACGACCCTAGTCGTGCCGTGTTGGGCCATGCCGCTCATGGGCGGCCCACTTCTTATTCTATTTTTTTTTTTTTTTTTAAGTTGGACTTTACTTGGATTTGGACTTGAGCTCTTGGCCAAACCCTATCCCTAGGAGAAAATGTGCACTAAGAAAAAACTTCTATCTCTAGAAATATAACAGCATGAAAGTTATGAATCTTAGATACTAAGGTGAGAAGTAGGGTTCCCAACTAATAGTGGGATCCAAACTGTTGATTTGGTGGGATCCAATGGTTATTAGATGATACATCTCAACTCTACCAGGTAGTGGTAATTCCTAACCCAGTGCCCCACCTAAGTGCCCCACCTAATAATTAAGGGTCTGGGTAGACCCTTTTATTCTTTGGTGGAATTGGTTTTGTTTTATTTTTTTATATTTATGTAGACTTGGGTTTATTCTTTTCCCACTTCTTCTTCTTCTTCCTTTTTTTTTTAGACCTGTTCACTGGCGTGTCAGGCCGTGCCGCCCGCGGGCTAGAGGCGCTGGCACAGCACAGTCCATCGGAGGACTGCCGGGTCACCTAGGCATGCCCCAGGCAGGGTTTTTCCGTGCCGAGCCCGTGCTGGGCTTGGACCGCCCACCCAGATTCACATGCCTAAGTAGGTCATATTGGATTTTAATCCATCCTATTTCCACAAATGATTGGATTATCTTCTTCTTCCGTTTATCTATTTTCGCATTCATTGCTTTGCATGACTATCTCCACCAGCCATCTTCAGTAGGACCCACTAGATAAACCATCAAAGACTCACCAACCATGGCAACGAATAGACGTGGTCAAAATCTGTCCATTACGTCATGTGGTAATTGTTATTCTCATGTTTATAAAAATAATATGCTGATTTGTGGGACAATGATGTTTTGGAGGCTTTTTACCTAGGCCTCACCTTCCTCGGTATTTACCTATACATACCTTATCATGCCTTGTATTTTGCACATTAAGACAAATGGTGAATGGTTGGTTCTAATTAAAATCAACCATGAGACTGCATTTAGTTGGATATCAATTTGGAAACAAACAAAAGGTAATTATCATTACAGCGGGCCTAACTTTCATTATCACAAGCACATTTATTCTTGTGATTTGGCATTCATCTGAATTTGATACTAATCCAATGCATCATCTACCATTGAATTAAGTCGCAAAAGTGATGCGCATATAAAATCATTGAACTCAATGCACAAAAATAAAGAGTTAGAATAATCAGATTTAAATTGATGTTTGGGATTTGTTCAACATCTAATCCAATCCACCGTGTCATTCATGATGTCCCTAGTCCCTACCCTTTCACACAAGTGCACGAAATGTACGGTGTGGATCATCCAACCATATAGTAACATGGATGCAACCAATAGTCCACACTCAATCAATGTCCCAATCCATTATAGCTGGCTCAGAAATTATACAGACAAAAGAATGAAGTGAGAAGAAGCTTGTCCGAATCTCCCCAACGACCACTTTTCATGACCAAACTCATCATATAAAGAAAATACCAAGTCTTTTAGCAAATCATATGATTAGAAAATGATGTTTATCCCTATTAAGCAACCAATTAACTAAATTAATCACAAGTCTTCTAAGACTACTAATATATAAATTACAGGAAACCACAGTATGAAAGAAGGCTTGAACCGGCATAAGCAGCCTCACCAGCTGTTTGTCTATGACTACGACAACCCTTCGGCGCCATTCAAATTACAATGAACAAAATCAACAGCTATCAGCTGACCTTCTACACCCCTCCTCTCTATAAGATGAGAAGTCTCTGAACCCAACTTTCCATCATACTTGGTCTTGTTTTGTTTGTGATTTTCATTGATAAGGATTTGGGGTGATAGTTATACAAGGAAAGAGACATGGGTCTGTTAGTAGTAAGGCCAACAAGGGCTACTTTTGTATCCCTTGCATGTTTTGTTGTGACCATATTTTGTTTGGTGTCAAATGCGCCTTGCCAGGCCCAGCTATCTTCCACCTTCTATGACAAAACATGCCCGAGAGCTCTCAGCACGATTCGGGCTGACGTGAGAAGGGCGATTTCCCGTGAACACCGGATGGCGGCGTCGCTCATGCGCCTCCATTTTCATGACTGCTTTGTCCAGGGATGCGATGCATCAGTGTTACTAGATGACACTTCTTCGTCCCCGGGCGAGAAGAGTGCGTTCCAGAATTTGGGTTCATTGAGGGGGTTTGAAGTCATTGACAGTGTGAAGTCTCGGGTGCAAGAAGTCTGTCCCGGAGTTGTTTCTTGTGCTGATATTCTTGCGGTTGCCGCGCGTGATGCATCTGTTGCTGTAAGCATTGGCCAACACCTTCAATTATGAATACCATCCTTATTAGCTATCAACAATGGCCTTTGGTGGGCCTGAACCTTGATGCCCAAACACATGGACTGTGTCTTGTGGGCGGCGCCCTAGGCCCATCGCATTATAACCATGGGCTTTGCACTAATAGTTAAAAATCAGCATAATGTTTACATATGATTAGGGGGGTGGCAATTACTGACCTGACCCACTAACCCAATCCAAACCCTACATAGTAATCTCAGTTTTGAGCTTACATTTTGAATGGGTGGGCATGAATTGTGTATATAGATCCAGGATCCTCCTAACTCAGAAATACAACCTCTCCTGGCTTATTTTACTATGACCAGCCAACCCAACCTGAATCCGGCCCAAAAATTCATTGATTTGCAACACCTCATTCTATCTCAAGTGAAAGATGAGGCCCAGAGCTAACTGATTTTCTCAGATGGCTCAATTGGTCATTTATTTCAGTTTCTCGGGCTTTAAGAATATGTCCCTTTTTTTTATTTCAGATGCCCATGTGACCAGCAAATATGTATGAGTCTGTGTTGGGCCCTTGTTAATTATTTGTGGGGACATTGCTAAGTATGTCATTTGTCTCACTAATAAGACGCTTTATGAAAGACAATATATATCCACTACAACATCGGAAGGTGTGGCAAAATGAAGTAATTAAACTGATGGTTGAATATTATTACAAAACCAGGTAGGAGGGCCAACATGGACAGTAAAGCTTGGAAGGAGGGATTCCACCTCTGCCAGCCAAAGCCTTGCAGAAAGCAACCTTCCCGGAGCTACAGATGACCTTAACGATCTCATTTCCTTGTTCAGAAGCAAGGGTCTCAACTCAAAAGAGATGGTTGCACTCTCAGGTATAGAACATCCCATCTCTTGCACAGAGGATTGATGTTTACACTCATGTTCTGATGCATGCATGACACCCTTTTAACTTAATTATAAGTTTCTTTGATATTTTGCTTTTTGTTGTTTGTGCCAAAAATCACTAGTGTGAAAAACCAAATCCAACAAGGCCACAAAACAAAATTAAAAATTAAAGAAGGAAGAAGAAAGAAATAATTTTTGTCCACTAAAGTCCTAATGAGTTCTATTTGGAGCCTGTTTGATTGCTCGCTTCTTATGGGAATTTTAGCTGTCCGAAAATTTAAATTTTCGGAAGAGATTATCAGCTGACAACAATCATTTGATTGCAAGAACTCGAAAGGTAAGAGCATTAGCTTCAAAAGGTGTCATTCTTGGCCTTTGGAATCTCCAAAATTCTAATTTTGAGTACTCAACAGCAGTTGGGTATTTGAGGGATTTAGGAAGAGAAATTACTGACAGCATTCCTCAAATGCTGCAATCAACAGGCCTTTTGGATTAATTTTGTGCGTTAGCCATCATCATTATTACCTCTGATGCCAGACTTACATCATTTGTTTGGGTCAGCCTTGTGAACTCTCTTTCTTATCATCCCAATTAAGCATTTCCATGCCACTCCATTATCTAACAAGTAACTTAGAATATTTCATTTGAAGTCATTTTTCTCATGCTCCTCTCATTTCTTTCTTCTACGGTTCTACCTTGTATAGGTGCACACATGATCCTATTACATTTTGTGTTCACTTCTTCTTATGGCTAACCAAATAATATGGGGTGTATGCACCACAACCGCAGGCTCGCATACAATCGGCCAAGCCCAGTGTGTCACCTTCCGGCAACGTATCTACAATGAAACCAACATAGATGCTGGTTTTGCACGCACTCGCAAGCGTAGATGCCCCTTCAACAATGGAGACAGTAATTTAGCTGCGCTTGATTTGGTGACACCCAACTCGTTCGATAATAACTACTTCAAGAATCTCATTCAGAAGAAGGGCCTACTCACAACAGACCAAGTTCTCTTCAATGGAGGATCCACAGACGGCTTTGTTACTGAGTACAGCAAAGATCGAAGTGCTTTCTACAGGGATTTTGCATTGGCCATGATAAAGATGGGAGACATTGATCCTCTTACTGGCTCGTCGGGGCAGATAAGGAGGAATTGCAGGGTCGCTAACTGAAGGCTGTCACTTTAAATTCAAGTAAATTTCATTTTTTTGTGTGTATGTCATGATTGATTTAAGACCCGTGGATTAATAAGTGTTGCTGATCACACAATGTAATTGATGATGAAGATTGAATTTTACAAATAAATGATGAAAATGTTTGTGTTAGTGTCCCAAACTGCATCTTCTTTCAATCTTGGACTTCCAAGCCGATCTCAGTGTCCATCCTGGGCTATGGTGAAGCATTGGTATGACCCACCAGCCTTGTCACTGCACCTAGTGCATGGAGTATATGAAAGAACTAGCTGGTCCTAGATGGGTGTCGGAATTGAACTCACCGAGAACCTTGTGTGTTCTGGTGCGACGCACGTGCGAACTCGCTGCGAATATTATCAGATCTACTGGATAATCAAGCAAGGGTTTAGGAGTCACGACTAATACGGACTCCACCCCTTTTGGAATCCCACTTCTCTTGACAAGCATGAGAATTCTGCCAACCGAGAGTCTGAACTTGATCCAAACTCTACCACAAAAAGTTTGCTCCTCATCTGACTTAACCAAATCAAGACTTTTTGAGAGTTCATCCGCGGCACACCGTCAGGTTGGATCTGGCATGCAGTTGGCCCACACAATTTTCCTAACAATATAGTTTTCAAGCTAACTATATATACATATTAATTTATATTCAAACTTGAGGGGATGATTAGAATGGAGCAACAAAATTCATGTAGCCGACCAAACTATAGGTTGGACAAGACGTTAATGTTAACGTTAACGATGATGATGGTGATGCTAGGTGTTGATAGCTGTAAGAGCTATCACTGCAGAGATTATAGCAGATCCTATTTACTAGGAGATTTGAAAATATTCAAAATTATACAATTCATAATAGATTCAGTCACTCCTGATTTTCTGCTTCAATTCCATAACAGATTTAGTCACCCTTGATTTTCTGCTTTTGATTCCTCATCTGTTGGTTTGGATAGCTGTACGTTATCAGGTGTGTATATCTGGAGGGGGTCAAGTACAGTTTTCACTGGTGCATCCTAGATTTTGTGTTGATCATGGACGTGCACAATTGTGCAAAGGAAAATGTGGTAAAAAAAAGGGACATTAATTAGAAATCTTTAATAAACTAACAAAATATAAATGAATGATACCTTGAGGCCTAGACGTGTGGATCTAATGAACCTCATGGATGGGTTGTGGTCCACATGTCTAGATGACCAAGGTTAGTTTAATATATGATTTGTGCTAGTTCAATAAGCAATAACATATAAATGTGTAATATTTGTTCTACTTCTTAATTGTAAAAGGCTTTAAACCTGTTGGATCTTTTGGGCATTCCTCATATAGGGGCTTATATTGGGTTTTAAACTTAGGCTTACAAGTGTGAGTGCATAGAAAGTTAAATTTCTTATTCACTTTTCATATTCAACATAATAAGTACAGTTGTAAAGAGAGTCGAGAGAATCCTACAAGCAAAGGTGAATTCCTCTTACTTGTGAGTGAGAAAGGAAGATATTTTCTTTTTCTTCTCTTCTCATCAAGTTGGTAGTTTGGAAATTAAAGGAAAAACTTGTAAACTCCTATTGTGCTCATTAGGTTTGATTGGCGACTTAGTGGTTTCTTCCTTTTATTTTAAAGGGTTTTCCACGTAAGTTTGGTGTATGCTTTCATTTGCTTTTTTGATCTCTTTATGTTTCTGGCGTTGTACTTCTTGTGCTTGCTTGGATTGTGCATCGTTTGTATTTATTGAATTCCCTAGGGCCATTTGTCTTCTACACATATGATGCGAAAATGTCACTTACATAAGTAAAATAGAGTATGTCGCATATCTAAAATGTATATGTAAAACAAAATATCATGTTTGTTTGAAAGCACCATTTTCACGTGAGTAAATGATGAATGGTTAGGCAACATATATAAGATCTTCATATATCTCAAAATCCATGAATGCATATTTTCGCGTTTAATGGGTTAATAAGCAAATTGAATGGTTTGGATTGAAATTCTTGAGCCCTTATAAAATGAAAAAAGATAAATAAAAATTTGTAATGGGATTTGAAACCATCATGTGTCTCTCTTTAAAGAGAGATGCTACTATGAGAATAACTCACACTCTAACTCTCACAGTAGTGCGTAACTCTCATAGGAGCATCTCTCATATATAAATATGGACTCATTTATACACCGTTTTCAAGTCTCATTTAAGTATTACATGCATTAATGAGCTGCAAACGAACATGATCATGCACAACCGTACATAATATGCATCATTTACATATATAAATGAATGCAAACAAACAAATGGGTAAGAGTTCCACATCTCCCCAACAAAATCCAACCATCTAACCATTGGTGCTTGATATACAGCCCATATGTAGTCGAGACCTTTCTTTCTAGTTCCACATCTTCACACCAGATGACTAATTATTGCTCAATTTTCCCTCATTTTATTATGTGGCCCACTTCAGATAGGTTGGTCCCAAGAAAACCCACACCAGGGTAGCTGTCCATATCTTTAAAACTACTTGACTCGTGTGTTCCGATGCATATTTTGTCATACTTCAAAGTGAAGTGTGAGATTCTAGAGTAGATTTTAGCTTGTTCTTGTGAAGCTTAATGAAGTTACTATCTGTGTCAAGGCTGCATAAGGGAGAAGCTAATAACTCCAAAAGTCAGCTATTTCAGATGCCTCTACCATTAGCTTCAATTCAGGTATATAATTTGTTTTTCCATTTCTATATACTCATCCTAGAAGGCTAGAACCTCGTATTGGTTATTGGACTCAATTTGATCACCTAATACAATAAAAGTAGAATATCTTCCTTGATAAAATATCCATTCTAATGCAACTTACTAATCACAATTTAGATTAGTTCATATCCGAACAAGAGACCGACTGTTGCAAGTTGGAACTCAATTATCACAATTTAGGTTAATTCATATCCAAGCACAAGAGATCGACTAAAAAGAAGAAGGATTTTTACGGTTTACTTACTCTTAAACAGGATTCCACGAGAAAATGACCCAAAAAAAAAAAACCAGCAGTCTTAAAAATCCCGGTTTATGTAGGGACATTATACCTCTAGGTGCAAACCATGGTCCTAGGCCAACAGGACTTTCTGGCCGAGAGATGTAGCAGAGAAAATCATGACCGTCCCTATTAGTGAATATTGTAGTTGGATCCATTCAAGTGATGCGCAATGCATAGTGAATTTGGCTTTTAACATGCCAGGGCACAAAATAGTAGGGTTAAACCTTGGGCTGGAATCTGGGAAATGAACGTCTCATCAAAACTTAATACTCTCCCTGGAAAACTGTTATAAACAGGCTCCCAGTTAACTCCTTGTTTAAAGTTCCATTAGCGCAAGCTGCAATGAACTCAACTCAGGCTAGTTCAATTTTTTTTTTTATATATATTTTTTTATATTTTTTTTTTCATTTTATTGGTAACTGTGACTGGAAACCACAATCTCAAGGTTGCAATAGTCAGCCTCTAGAGGGAAACCTGCAATAGTAATTGAAGTTGATTCTGTGAGAACATGCATGTAGAATGGAAATATCACAATTAAGGAAAGCCCTAAATTACACCATACTGACATCAAATACTTTGTAGACACAAGGACGCAACAGACATCATTTACATTGTTCATCACAAATCACTATGGGAAGTTCAGAGATTCCACTTAAAAGTGAGGAATGGTGAAACGAGATCAACTGCTCTTGCCCTTGAATGCCCACTCCACAACTCCACAAAGCAGTGCCACTTCCAAACTACCATCCTCCTCAAGCATGTGGAAGCTTTAAAACCTGCAAAAAATGGCAAAGTTAAGGCCAGAACATAAACTACAATTAGCTAGAACTAGCAGTCTCTGCAAAAGAACAAAAAACCAGGGATCAATCCCTAGCTGTAGCACTGATGGTGAGAGACTTGGGTGACTGTGTGTGGGTTGGGTGTGGGTACTTACCTTTTTGGAAAAAAAAGAGGAGTCTTTGCTGAATAAAAAAAAAAAAAAAAAAAACTTAAGCCCGTAAATTTTAAGACCTTGCATGCATGGATCATACAGATGATCATCAATGACTCCTCCAATGGAACTTGGACATGGGTATGGGTGTCCTGATACAAGATGTCTGATAATACATGCATCTCCACAGGTTGGACCCAACATACATTTTCAAAGGTTGGAAGACCACAAACATTTTCATGGTTTCCAATATATGAATGTCTCCTTGGGTGGAAACCATTTTAAGGGCCTGCCAAACATTTACTTAGTGGATGCGACACGTTTCTCAGATCCAGCCATATGTAGTCTTCAAGAGGGGGCAGACTTTTAGCACCCATCATATGCCCAAATATCACCGGTGGATCCAATGTAAGGGTCATCATATACAGTCTTCATTGCTGAGGTTCACTTTTCAGGTCCAATCAAGCATACTCTTTATTGAAAGGCCCAATTTTTAGGATCCACCATAATCATCATTCCACAAATGGGGCGGGCCCACTTTAAATGCACCATCATATGTAGTGTCGCCAACTTTAAGAGCACAATCATGAATACGTAATCACAGTTGGGCCCCCCCATAAGTTGGCGCGCACACATCACAGTAGAAGGAAGCAGGCCTGACAGAATCCCAAAGCTCAAAATTTTCAGGAATTGTCTTCAGTGGACTGGAAAACGCTGGGGTACCAACATCTCAAAATCAGAAAGCCAAACCAACCACTCACCCAACTTCCAGAAAAAGAAACATTTCCTACCGAAGACCCCAGTAACTTTGACAAGGGCATGGGTCTCACTATTAGAATGGATAGGAGTAGTTTGATATAGCAACTTCAAGAAGCATGAATGCCAGTACATCCTTAAAAAAAACACATTCCTATATTAAAGAAATAATACATGGATACTTTATACATAGAGGTATATCAGAACACAACCTTATAAATAGTGCATGATAAAAGTGGAGTACCAGACCTCATGATTATTTATATTTTTTTCTTTTCTTATTATAAGTGTCAAGGTGTGTCTGCATAAATATCGGTATTGTTATTGGATGCAAAAATTCTTTATAAATAACCTGGGGCATCTTTGTTTCATAGCCTAGGCCACAATTATTTTGGACAATGTGAAACGTCCAAATTTGGTCTGGGAAGAGAAACCTGTAGATCAAGTTCAGATCCACTTTTGAACAAAATTTGAGCTACACTTGGATTAGTGTCAGTTGGGGTTAAAAATCAAGCCCATTTTTCTAATGGGTCTGAGCCGTCTGATTGGTCTAACCTAATTCAACCCGGTTGACAACTTTATGACTTTATGACTAATTATAGAGAAACTACTTTTTAATATTCAAATAAGATTTGAGAAGATCCTAATGGCAAACATGCACGCACACACACCCACAACTTAAGATCTGATGAGCATGCAGACAAGCATATACTCACGATAGGTTTATGATCATTGTGATTGCTAGTATTTTTCTTTCCTAAACAGAGAGAGAAGAAAGGACAAACATATATAACAGGGTCCACCAAGCCATCAGTGTGATAATAACTTAAGCCTTTGAGGTTTTCACAGGATCAGAAACAGGCATGCTGATCTGATTTGAGCTGGGACTAAAAGTTGGTTCCTGGATCATGGGTCAGACTCAGGTATAAACGTCAGGCCACATGGTAAACAAGTTCGGGCTCAAATTGTAGGACCAAACCCTTCTTCACTCCTAAGTCCTAACTTAGTAATAATGCATCGACAGCATAACAGTACATGCACATGAGCTTTCCTTAAAATAAGGACAATGATTTAAAGGAAGAAAACTAAACAGAAACGATACCTATGAACAGCATGTAGAAGCCTGTGTTCGTTCCGCTGGTCTATCCATGAGGACCATCCCTGCCGGATTCTGAGCAGGCTGAGCTCGAGGTAACCTTCTTGCTGTTGTGCCAGAAAACAGATTGGATCATCAAGTAAAGAAATGGAAAGGAAGCTGTATGATTTCGTCAACCAAAATAGTAAGATTGAAATTTATAACTTGTGAGAAATAGGTCAAAAAACTACCAAAAAGATAAAACCTAACTAAAAGTAACACAATCTTGTCTTGATTTGATTAGCTTCCAATCAAGCATGCATTTGGCTCATTTTTGTTTTTTTTTTTTTTGTTTTTTTGGTACCCAACTTAGGGGGGCTGGGACCCAGCCCTCTGGTGAGGGAAGTAGACCTCAGGTGAGATAAGGTAGCCCTCGGATGAGGGCCTTGTGGGGCTATGGCAAGTAAAAGGAACCCATCCAACTTCAAAAGGATAAAAAAAAAAAAAAAAAAAAAAAAGAAGCATGCGATCCTCTTCTATTGATCTGAAAGTGGATCACATAAGCTTGAAGGCAAGCTACATATAAAAGAAGAGCTGAATTGGGTCCTGAAGCGATTTGGACTGCTAAAAACAGAGGATACCACAGATATCTCCCAGAGCTAAGGATACCAGTAACCAGCCATCCAACTTTTGGCCTTTCAGATTGTTGCTTCATTTTATTTATCTTTTTTTTGTTTTTATTAGAAACCAATTTGAATAATAACTATCAGGAGGCCTTATAAGCGGTAGGATCATTCAGATGAAGGATCTGGATCACCCAACCATGGGATCCACTTTTGCAATAGTGCATCGAGATACTGTAGATGTCCTGCTTAATCAGGACATAACAATTCCTTTACATAAAATGACAATCTTGCAATATAGAATCGAAGGTGTGTTAGTAGCATTCAGCATCAAAACCATAATACCACGAGTAATAGCCCACAGGATCCACTTTTGATAATTAGCCACAAGAAAAATGGCACTTACCTATTTCATAGAATATGTCGTTCACATTTATAGCAGTTTTGGCAGATGTTTCCATAAAGAAAAGGCCATTCTCCTCAGCATATGATTTTGCCTCCTGAAACCACAGACATCAGCAGCCATGATATGTTAAATTAAAAAGAAAAAAAGAAAAAAAACAGAAGAATTAGCATAAGGAAGTAAACACAACGTACTGATATCCTATAACATGCTGTGCTTTTTAGGGGATGATTATTATTGAAAGTTAGAAAATTCCATTTGGAGCCTGCATTTCATCATACCTCAGCCCAAATATGCTAATATAGGTACTCTGAATCGGACATATTAGAACAACTCACAGTTTGCTGTAAATCTGGCAAATTGACTATGAAAATTCATTAGCCTCAAATTTTGACAAGAACTCCAGTTGGTTCAGATTTTCCCAATCGCTAAATATGCCAAGATGTCCTAGTTAATTCATTGGCATATTGCTGGTTCATAATAGATGAAATAAGCACATAGCTTTCTCTACTGATATAAGTGGACAACCAACAACAGCCGCTTCGAGAAGCAAAATTTGTGTATGCAAGAACCATAAGAGATATGGGCTGATGTTTTTCTTCTTTTGTGGACCATGAGCGAGACACTTCGACTTGCCATAGGGTAGTGTAATGCATGGTCAACACATTCATAAAACAGTTACAATAGGGATCTGTTCATTTCATTTAATTGAATACCAAGGATAGTATTTCTATGTGGTTAAGGATGAAGAACCAAAGGTGAATATCCAAAAATGACCATCGAATGACCTTCCCTTAAATGGAAATTGAATCAAGATAAGATGGGAAATGACTACCCAGCCATCCACCTAGTAATTCAATACCTAGGAAAGTTAAGGTCCCATCTGCATCTCCAACTTGTATCCTTCACACTTCACCTCATATCCTTCACCCTTCACCTCTTTAATAATCCTTCGGTGGAGCTCATTTCACCATAAATTCATATGTATTCAATTCCTATCTGTTCCTAGGTGATGACCATAAAATACAATTTCTCTTCAGACTTCAAGACTTCAGTAAAAAACAGCCCTTTAGAACCCACAGCATTACAGCAGTGATAGCCTTATAAACACAGTAAGAATTACATAAAACCAAATGCTAAAATCACATCACCCTGAACAAAACCAAAAAACAGACACAAGTTTAAAAGAATATACTTGCCTCTAAAGTCACTTTTCTTTTATCTTCCAAGTCAGCTTTATTTCCTGCAAGCGCCATTACCATGTTTGGATTTCCTGAAATCAAACCAGAACATTCAAAATTACAATATCAATGAAGAAAAATCCAACCAACCAAACACAAGCCTACACGAACCATGCATCAAGCAGCAGGAACACACAACCCAATGTAACTGAAAATCCATTAGTATGTCTGTACATCAAAAATCAAATATTTGGCAGAGCCATGCTGAATACTCCAAGCAACTCTGTAATTTCTTTACATGAGAAAGTATATTCCACAGTAGCATGGCAATTTGATATCATCAATTATTGCTAATAATAATTAAAAAGTAAAGGCCACGCTAGGGCATTACAAAGTTCCCTAATTTGCCATCATCATTCATATCCATCCTCCCCTCCCTCACCCAAACAAAAAAAAGAAAAAAAAAAGAAAAAGAGCATGGTGGAACAAGCCTTCACCTATTTTTTTCTAAGTGTTTTTTCTTTTTTTTTTGAAATGATAACTTGTATTAAAAGAAGAGGCTTTATGGTATAAAAGATTTATACTGAGAAGCAGCTGCGGGGAAAACCCACAAAAAGATAGCTGCCACCCAAAAGGAGCCACAAAACATCAAATAGAGAAAAGAGGGGGCTACAAGGGCCCTAAACCAAAAAAAGGGAGAGAAAGATCCTTTATCAAGGAGAAGTAACATCCCTCCAGTTGTACATGATGCTGTCTAGAGATAAGCCCCAAAAATCCGGAGGGATAGAGGCCCACAATGCAACACAGAATTTCATGTCGTGGATCGTATCTTCAAGGGTAGAAGCAACTCCTTCAAAGCAACAACGATTCCGCTCTCTCCAATATAGACCAGGAACAAGCTAGGAAAGCCTAACTGCCACATAGGGGCAAACCCGGGTGTCAAACAGATCTACATAGGACCTGGGGAGAACCCAGCTACAGTCGAAGTCTCTTACGAGCAAGGTCCATAAGGTGAATGCCGTTTTACAATTGAGAAGAAGGTGGTCTATTGATTCTTAGGCAGAAAGGCAAACAGGGCAAACATTGATGACAACCATTTTGCACTGGCAAAGGTTGTCCATGGTAAGGATTCTTCCATGAAGAGCTAACCAAGCAAAAGCCAAAACTCTCGGCGGAGCCTTAATCTTCCACAAAGAGATCCACCGTTTAGAAGGGGCTGAGCTTTGAGATAAAGAGGTGAAGAAGGAAGACAGAGAGAAACTACCATCAGGAGAGGGGATCCAGATCCTGCAGTCTCGGCCCTCATAGGGTATATAAAGAGCATATAAGACCTCCAAGAGATTTAAAAGGTGATGTTCTTTTGATTCTAGAAGGTTTCTTCTAAAAATGGGACCCCCTAAAATACAGTTAGAGCTTCTGTGATATAATCGCTGACCTTCGCATTACGATTTCAGGCGCAAATATAAAGATCTGGAACCTGAGACCACCTAATTTATGTATGAGATTACATTGAAACACACCTTCTGTAACGATCATTCAAGATAGCATTCCTATTTTATGCACGTTCTATATTTCATTAGGACAACTTTATTTTTCCCTAGAATATCCCCACTAAATCTAGTAGGAATAGGGCTCCTCTTTCTATCTTTGGCGATTGTAATTGTAACCCTATAAACAAGGTATTAGTGATTGTATTAGTCATTCAGAAAATTAACAGTAATGTTACATTTGGAGGTTTCGGTCCCTCAAAGATCCAAAGGAGGTGGCAGGTTCCCTCGGACAATCCGAGGTTTTTTTTTTTATACTAATTTTCTCTTTTATTTCAGGGTGGGACTGTTACACCTTAACCCACATGCAAGAATAAATGAAAAATAAATTTTAGGTCACATCGAAATGAGCATGCAACCTAACTTGCCTAATTCCCTACCCTCTTCCAGTTCTTTTATCAAATTATTGAAAAAAATTTAAAAACTTAATAATATAAGTCTCATCAGAACTAAATAAAGGGAAAAAAAAAAACACAACATACCCTGTTTCTGAAGTTCTTGCACCCACTTCTTTGCGCGCGCAAATGACTCCTGCAGTTAGAAAGGAAGCAAAAACAAATAAGTAAACAAAGAAACACTAAACAAAGATGAAGACACATAAAAATTCTAGAACTCTCAACCTACCTAAGAAATTGATCAAACTCAGTAATAACCAATCCAATATATGTAACAAAAATCAAACAAAAAATCATTTCCAATGAAATCAAACACCCAAAAAAAAAAAAAAAAAAGAAAGAAGAAAAACAGACGAACAAGCTAAAGTAAGCAAAGATGCATGATATAATCAGAAAGCATAGAAAATCACCGTGCTTGTTATATCATAGACAATGATCGCCGCGGCAGCTCCTCTATAATACATGGGAGCCAAGCTATGATACCGCTCCTGCCCCGCCGTATCCCAGATCTCAAACTTCACCGTAGCATCACTCACGGCCAAAGTCTGCGAGAAGAACGCAGCCCCAATCGTCGATTCCTGCAATTAAAAGACGAAAAATCGAAAACCCAAATCAGATATCCTAAAAATCACAAGACCCAGAAAGGTTTCCAACAAAAAAGCACAAAAATCATGAGAATTCACCTGGAATTCGAGGAATTGGCCTTTGACGAAGCGCAAGACTAGGCTCGACTTGCCCGCGCCCATGTCTCCGAGCAGAACCTGTGCGTTTCAGATAGAGAATTGTGAGATTTTGAAAGGGGATTGAGATTGGTTTAAAGGGAATCGTATGGAATCAGAAAAGAGAGGGGTTGGTGGTTGACTTACAAGCTTGGCGTTTAGATTGTTGTTTCCGATTGTCGCCATTGAAATTGCAGAGAAAAGCTTCAATCTTGAAGAGATATAGAGAGAGAAAGCTTCGATCTTGCAGAAAGAAAGAGAGAGAGAGAGAGAGAGAGAAAGAGAGAGAGAGAGGGGTTTTGACGTCGTTGGTTTTGTTGGAAACGCGGAGCGAACGAAGAAAAGAGAATTTGAGGGAGAGATGTGGGAATGTTTGGGTGGAAACGTAGACGAAGAAAATGACAAGGATTCGTAGGTAGTAGTGTACGCTATTTACATACGTAACGTGTGATGGGTGATGACGGAAATGCCCCTGTCTTTGGGGGTAAACTGTAAATTTTCCTAGAGTGAAATAGTCTAGTGACCGGTGGTGAGTCTTTGGCAAAAAGTAAAAAAAAAAATGGTTGGGTGAGTGCAACGAGTTACTTGGGTAGACTTGTCCGAGTTACCGGTCAAGCAATTATACTATATCAAAAAGAAGGGTTTTATTTAATTTTGACCGTCGTTTAGAATTTTAACCATTAGTTTTTTTTTTTTTTTTTTTTTATAATTTTCACTCGCCCGAGTTACTGGTGAAGAAATTATACTATATTAAAAAAAAGGATTTTGTCTTTAATTTTGACCGTCGATTGGAATTTTAACCGTTAGTTATTCTTTTTTTAAATCATCTCTCTCCAATCATGCAACTATACTATAGAAACTACTCATAACAACTTCCCACTTATCTTTTTGTGCAAAAACTCATTTTCAATCCAAATTCTACTATTTCTTTCTACTCCAATTATTTTCTTCATTTCCAATACCACTAGTTCTTGGATTACATAAATAGGTACTCTTATAATATTTTTATTCTTTTATTTTTTTTTTTCAAAAATCTATGAATTTATTTAATGTACCAATATTTTAATTGCAATATTAGTCATATTTATGCTGAACATGTGTTATTATGCTAGTTAAGTTTTTGATGTTATAGGAAGTTATTTTTTGAGATTGGAAGGGGAGGGGTTGAAAAACTAGGAATTGTTTTTATATGCACTGTTACCCAAATGTGGGCAAGTCAAGTTGACTTTTTAGGGGTTTTTTTTTTTTTTTTTTCTTTTTCGACTATGTTCATATCTAGGAAGGAACAAACTTGGTCTGTACAAACTGAACCTGTATGGCCTCAGCCAGCCACCAGTGAAAATTGGGTTCGGGCTCAAGTTGGGCTTGGGCCTGGAATTTGAGAATTTCAAGTAGGTTGAGGTTTGGGTGTACTTGCACAAAATTCATGTCGAGTCTGGATAATGTCAATAACTGATATGAACTGCAGGCCTTGCGGCTCTGGTCTGAGCCAATCATACATAGAGGACCTAGGGCAAATCCAAATGGCTTGAATTTGACTTGTTTTAGGCCCAGAAACTTAAAATTTGAGAATATTCCGAGGGTCAAAGGCAGGCCTCCTTTTGATTTCTCAAAGGCCAGCATTAGTGGAGGCAATCTAATCCACTCTAAATCTAATCCTTGTAGTGCCAGCTTTCTTCAAAGAATTTAACCATTTAAAAAAAAAAAAATGGCAATCCCTCCATGTAAGTTGGGATCAGAACTAGATTGATCACATTTGGAACACATCATTAATCTTCTCGTATTTTTTTGGATAAACATCTTCTCATTTTGTTAGTATTTTATTTAGATGTAAACCACATGAGTGATGAGGAACACTAGACACTCTGGTGGTTAAGGGGTCTCATCTTACACGATGCCATACGTGACTAGGGATCCATCACTGTGAGGCAAACAGGCTATCACAAGAAAGCTTCCAAATCCAATATTGGACTCATATAATTATGAGGGCCAAATTTGTGCAATGTAATAAAAGAAACAATAATCACATTTTTAATATTTTACAAATTATAAAAACGGCCTCTTATCCTAATGGTAAGAGCAGCATGTAGTTTCCCACCTGATCAAGATTCAAATATGGGAAGACACCTCCCCCCTCATAAGAGGTTCACCTTCGTGACCCGAGGGCTCCCTCAAGGTCTCAGCCCCTGAAGGTGAGATACCCAAATATATATATTCTACATAATATAAATTATTTCCACATTAATTGAGCTTCAAATGCCAATAAGCTTATGTACTATTATGCTTAATATGTTTAATATCTACCAATATAAGAATATCATAAATGGACATATAAGGTGTATACACTTAATTAACCCCGAATGGTAGCTCAGTTGGTATAGAACTACGTTTTGCTTTTGGAGGTTGATGGTTCGAAACTGCGCTATCACATTAGGGCCACAGGAGATTTACCCGGTTCCCCTTGGGCCCGTACGGATTAGTCCGGCCTAAAGGACCGGGACATCCTCCGTTATAAAAATAAAAAAGGTGCATGCACCCAATTGTATGTAAAATATGACAAGTGGTTTCTCTATGAGGATGGGATGAGATTCATCTGAATCGGTCTTCATTATATTTATATGGTAGGTATGTTTAATATCTACCAAAATAAAAATTTCATAAATGAATATATAAGGTGTATACACCCACATTTATGTAAAATACAATGAATGTTATCTTCAGGAGGAGGGGATGAGATTCACCTGAAACGGCCTGAATTATCTTTATATGGCCCCAAAATATCCAAAGATTTGTTGCACATGAAATAGCTTGGACAGAGGATATGGAAATGTGGGCCACATGTGGGGTCCCACATTCTAGAATCCTAAAAAATGCAAGGGTGAGTAAGACAAGTTACCAATCAAATAATCATTCCTGAGAAGATTCCAGCCATGAAACATTCGGCACGTCCTTTTGCATTTTTATATTATTTTTTGTTAACATCATCTATTACCTTGTGTAGTGTATGGAGTGATATAAAATCAAGGTGTGATTGCATGCAGCTCTTGGGGCTCATTAGGGGCCAGCTTGTGGGGCCCAATACTTTAAAATCTCCAAAGGGAGGCTAGGAAGAACAAAGGAGATAAGAGAGAGTGGAACCATATAGGGCAAGAAACCATTATGTAAGTCAATATCCAAATATTCAGCTTTGGCCCATACTGTTTTCCAATTGGGGCTTTTTCACAAACTATACTCAAAAGTCTATAAAGATTTTAAATAATCAGCTTCAAAGTCTTGAAGTTTATTAGTTCAATAAACATATTAAATGGTTTGAATTGCAAATATGAGCCTATGAAAATGGAAAAAAAGGTGATTGATGGAGCCCATATGAATGCAAGCACCTTGCTAGAGACTATACATGGGACCTTTTGCAAGAGTTGTAAAGATTTTGATGTCTAAGTGGCCTTATTAATTTACACGCATTTCATATCTCATTTTTACATCGCAGGCGTAGATGAGTGCAAACAAATATAATGATACATAATTATTAAGAATGTGAATCATTTGCATACCGTAAATTATTGCAAATAAACGACCCTTTGTCAAGTTTGACCAAGTCTTTGAGAGACTCATCCAGCCTTGTTCCACTGCCTGAACTGATGGGGGTGTGATTCTTTTGCTTTCAAAGGGAGAAGTCAAAGGATTGACATGTGCATCACATGCAAAGGGACTGTAACTAGCGTAGCAAATCTTGAACTAATTAGAACCCAACTTGGTAAGGGTTTGGATTAGTGTTTCCAATCTACTTTATTAATGGGTTGGAAACTCTTAACTATTTAAAATAGAGCATAAATAGAGCCGTTTCAATTAGATCTTTTTATAAATAAATTATTTGGTATGATTAACACTCATCAAATAGTGAGAGTAGTTATCAGACCTAACCTTTACGGTCCGTTTGGGAGAGGGGAGGGGAGGGGAAGGAAAATTTGAGGGGGAAGGAAAATGAAGGGGAAGGGAGGGGAGGGAAAATTAATTTTACCTTCTCTTGTTTGGGAAGTGAAAAAGTAGGGGGAAGAAAAGTGAAAGAATAGGGTTTTGTTTGTTTGTGAGATAGAGAGAAAATTACCGTTTTGTCCTTACTTTTATAAAAACTTTAAAATTTTCTTTAAACATAAAGGGCAATTTAGTCATTTCTCTCATTTTCCCCTCCTCTCCCCCGTTTTCCCCCCAATTTTGGGGGGAAAATTTTTTCACCCTTTTTCCCCTCCCCCTCCCCTCCTTTCCCAAACACCCTCCAAAAAAATTTTCCCCCCACTTCCCCCCACTTTCCCTCCTTTTTTTTTCCTCCCCGCATTCCCCCCCCCCCCCCCCCTTCCCAAACAGAGGGTTAAGGCTAGATACAGCTCATTGGGGGTGAAAGTTAAGCACAAGGCCGGTCTACTTTTATTTTTGTGGCATGATTGATGGGGACAATGCCACTTTTTTTTTCATGGAATTTAAAAGCTCCTAAGCTCTGCCACATGCTATTTTTAAATTGGGTTAAAAACACTATCGTTCTGGTAAAGATCACCTTAGAGTTGACTAGGAAATGGCGCAACAACATTTCTACATTGGCTGATTATATATTATATACATTGGTAAAGATCACCTTAGAGTTGACTAGCAAAGGGGGTGTAGCTCATATGGTAGAGCGCTCGCTTCGCATGCGAGAGGCACGGGGTTCGATTCCCCGCACCTCCATATTTTTTTTTTTTTTTTGTTTTTTTTACGACTACATCTATTTGCATGTATTAATAATTATAAATTCAAATTATTATTTATTACAATTCAATCAATAATTTTTTAAATTACTAACTCCTAATCTAAAGCATTAATGAAAAAAACAAAAAAAAATAAAGAGAGTCAAGAGTTGACTCAACAAGTTTTGCAACCTTGGAGTGATTATAAAATCAAATTATTATTTATTACAATTCAATCAATTATTTTTAAATTACTAACTCCTAATCTAAAGCATTAATGAAAAAAAAAATAAAGAGAGTCAAAGAGTTGGCTCAACAAGTTTTGCAACCTTGGAGTGAGGTCCATCTTTTAGACCTTCGATCTCATAACTATATATCAAAAGGGAAGAAAAACCCACTAAGAACAAAAAAGGCTCCTGACGTAGGTGTTCAATATGGATAAATGGATTCTACTGCATGATCCTTAGGCCCCATTGGATCATTGAACTCAGTTATCCAGTGCTTGCAAAACCAATAACACCGATTTCATGGAACTCTTTTAACATGTTAACTGGTTTACTGCGTGAGGAAACAGATACACTTGTGTATTTAGGTAATCTAAACTAAGTTCAGCAAAACATATAGAGGTAATCTAAACAGCTGCAGGCTCACATGGAAGTCAATTTACAAAGATCCAGACATGCCTTAAAGAACTCAAGTCCCTGCCCTCCTACATTTGATTTGCTTGGTTGCAATGAATTGGTCTCAGCAAAGAACAAAACAATTGTGATAATGTATCTCAGGCCATCCAAAAAAAAAATAAAAAATGCACTTGGTTGAAGGAGAAGCAAAACAGGGCCCTAGGTTTTGAGCTTGATACAGAACCCCCTTTTGCTGAATGGTACCAACACAAGTATTTTTTCAGTTTTAATATCTCCCCCCTCTCCCTCTCTTTCATATGGTGTCACCCTTTAATTTCCTCTCCATTTGAGATGCATCTAATAGGTCCAACAACCAATGGAGCAGCCAAATAAAAGTACCTAATAATTCGATAGTTCCACCTCCATACTACCTATAAAGATTGTTAGTTATCTCCAGTCACTTTGCCCCTTCACCTTCACAAGATCTATCACAAACTGATTTTAGAGTGGCAGTGGCAGATCCATTATAGGAACAGTAGATGAAAGGAAAATCTCCACTGCTCAACTCTAAAGCAAGGCTTGACACCCCACCCCACCCTTTTTCCTTTGTTTTTGTAAATTCAAATGGTAACAGTGCAGACGATCATGGACGGTGACATTAGTTAAAAACCGGACAAATGCGACCTATGAGGCCCAGATGCAATATGGAAATCACTGGTCGCAAGAAGCAAATCCTGGTCGAGCAAAATTATCAGTCATCTGATCAGAAGAACAGAGATAAATCAAAGGTCATAATACAAATTCACTTCACTGGTACACTGTCCACCATAGGAATTCACAATAAAGATCTTTCTAATAGATTCAACAAAGGCAGTGTGCAGACAACTTAGGTACAAGACCACCAGTCACAGAAAATATGTACAATAAGTCAAAAGGCAAAGGCTGCCACGATATATATATATTTTTTAATTATATAGTTTTCCTAACCAGTTTAAGCAACATAAGCAAAATAAACAGAAGGGAAAGAGTAATTGACAGAAATTCTCCAAAGAAGTCAGCAAGCCCCAAAACTTTCATTTCCAGGTGACAGAAACCACTGAATTTGATAACCCCGACTCTTCAAATGTTAATTTACTCTCGTAATCCAGAGAGTTCGACGCCCCTGGGATTGCTTGCATCAAGCGGAACTGACGTGTTTCACCTTCATCCAGTTGGGAGGAGCAGAAAGACCAAAGCAACTGCAAAAAGGCACCATGAATGCCAGCAAAAAATTGGCACCAACAGAATGGAAGGTAATGAACTACTGAGAAAAAAAATGTTTACCTGTATTGGATCAGAGCGAAGGAAATTTCTCTGGCATGTTCGTCCGTCGGGAAGACGGACTCTGACTCTACAGAGAAGACTTCTGTCGCCCTTTGGTTCCTCTGGGAGAGTTGGATAATTAGCTTTTTCGCTTAAATAGGTTTCTGCCTCCTTGTCAACTTCAGGTTCTTTATCAGTTTTTTCATCATCAATAGGAGTCGGCCTAATAGCATTCACATCTTCCATAGAAGCTGCTAATGCTTGTGAAATCTCTTCATGTTCTTCTTCAGTAACTTCATCTGTTGCAACTAATCGTGCTTATGCAAATTTATAAGTTGGAATAAATAAAATTAGAAAACAACAATAGAACGGAAATAATGTTCCATGCATTCAGCCATCAAAATTTTTTGAATTCAAATAATAAGTCAATTAACAAAAAAACAACAAAAATACTATGAGGGTGCATAAAGCTCAAAATTTTCCAAGTGGGACCGAATTCTTTAAGCCATCGCTATATTTCCATTAGTGATTTTGAAATTTAAACCTCTCAAAATAACTAATACACTTTGTTCTATCATTAAAGATAATCCTACTCCAACTAGAATTGTGCTCACATCAAATTGCTGACACGAATATCATGTAATTTGACTTCCTTGGCTTTCTTATTTCAACCATGTGTTATAGATGTGTTCAATATGGCACTGGGCTGAACTTTGATTGGAGTGAAATAAACCTTCCTGATAGAATAAGGTGGAACTGTGATGACTTTATAGTGATCTGCTTAGTGAATTCCTGAGGCCCACTTTCAGAAAATCCAAACTCAGGAGGTAAATCCCCCTTCTGGAAAACCCAGGGGATGTGAATCCTTATAGCAGACGCCCTTTCAAGATAGAACATGTTGCAGAGTTTATTATAATAAATAGATAAATGAATCAAGTCCAGGATGTGGATAATCATCTGATCTAAGCCGCCAACATGGATAATCAAAATAGAAAATTCACCCTCTATCTACTGACCATCCATTTAGTGGCCTTACAACAATGGTCAAAATGGGTTAGAGTATCATATAAACAATTTAGGTCTTTGAAAAGGGTGGCCCTCATTCCCAGACTTTAACTGTTAGTATTATTCGAGTTTGGAGTTAGTTCCATTGTTAAAGTATTTACTATTTAGGCTTGTCAGGACTTGGGTCATAGACCAAGACCTAACCCATTAGGTCCAAACCTGGTCGGAAAACTGGTATTTTTGAGTCGACTCCAGTTGGGTATCCAGTCTTAGGTCTAGCCTAACCCGTATACGAGTCAATTACCATAAACTATTAAATTATCTGGAGATTTTTGTGACTCAAACAACGTGATGTCTAACCTTTTCTTTTAATAAAAATGAAGGGAACAAATGTCTTTTACCTTCAACATCTTCCTATTTAGCACTTTCGAAGTTCTAATGAAACTAAAACACCTCAAAACATATGAAGAAAAAATGTAAACATGTAGCAAAAGTTACAGTAAAAATGTGAACCGGAACCTACCATCTCCACAAGCAAACCAAACCTCCAACCCGGCAACCCCCGCCAACAAAGACACGCACCCCACACGCACATAAAAAATAAAAGAATAAAAAAGGGTTTCTGAAAATGCAATGCCCATTAAAGGCAATCCAATTAAAAAATCTCCCAAAATAAAAGACTATTCAAACCTTTGTGACTCTAATGAGAGTAGTTATGTCAACTGACCTCCACTTGCCCAGTTACCCCAAGGACCCAACTGGGAAATCCCAGTACGGACCTTTATTTAGGCCCGGTTAGAAATCGGGTCCAGGTCCAAAGTTTAGGTCTGATTAATAATCAAGTCCAGCCGTCCAGGTCTGGGTCCACTTGGGTCCAAATCCAAATAACTATGTATCCAAGTGTTGATATTTTTTCCCCTTGGCAGAATAGTAAGAGTGGGAGTTTAATACACACTATGTAATCAATAGGAAGTGATATTATGTGAACGTTTGCATAAATTCGCTACAAAGAAATGAGCAGAAGCCACCAACACAGCCTATCCCATAGTTAAAAACAAATGGGTTTTTTCTTCCTGTGAAGAGATCTACCTGGGAGGTTAAGAAATGTCATTATGTCATCGGCACTAAAATTTGAAGCCACAGAGAATCATGGTCAACCGGTTTTGTGATATCTGTGGACCCATTGTAGGTAGAAGCACATCCAGTTTAGAAAATCCCCACCATAGTTTTATTAATTTTGTCACCATCATCTTGGTCTGTGTCTTAAAGGTCTGCACCATTGAACGTAGGCACATATATGCAAACTCAAGTTTCTGGATGGTTATATCAGTGTTGTCCAAGTGTCAAAATGTATCACTTTAGGACCATAACCCACAATTTGGATGGTGCTAAATGATGCAATTGTTATAACGCTAGTTTCAGGATGGTTATATCAGTGCTGTCTAAGTGTCAAAATGTATCACTTAAGGACTGTGGTCCACAATCTGGATAGTGTGCTAGTAAGTGTTGTCTACTATGGAAGCATACCAAAAGACTACTGGCTATTGTGGTACAAAATGCCAGCAAAGAAAATGACTCCTTTATAGAGGATTTTCCCTGTCTCTTCAACAATCAACAGGAGGGCTGACCAAAGAGTCTGAATGTTTTAAGGGCAAGGCCCACAGAAATCTGAGTTGCTCCATATAGATCCATCAGTGGGGTCCATGAATTCCAAATTGTTCGAAATCACTAACGAATTCTATTTTAGCTGTGGCTTCTCTCTGACTCTAATCAAAGTTGGGTGCACAAATCTGATGGTGAGCCAACCTTGGTTAGAGCAAGATTTAGATCAAAGCCTAAACAGGAGGAGATAGTGATTTTGAGTTGTCTAGATTTCAAATGTGGATCCACTGACAAAAGTAAATGACTAGACATTTCTAACCCTCGGTGGATCCACTGACAAAAATTAAGGAATAGACTCTCTAACCCTCCGTGGATCGGGATTCCAGACAGGAATGTGCACAATTGCTCACAACATGGTGGGGATTTTGTAAAGATGGGCTCTAACTGCTTGTAGATACATTAACTTCTTGTAAACAGTGTAAAAGGTGACAGTTTGGAGTTTGGGCTGCCATCTGGAAAGACAAACCTTTTGCCTACGATTGTAACATGAAATTGTGCATTTTGTATGGCAGTGAATAAATGCAGATGTCTCCATATAAAGACTAATATAAACATTACCTGTAGTTTACATAATATTTATTAATAATGTATGAGGTTAATATTATTAATGATGTATGAGGTTAATATTATTACATATGATATAATATATAAACTTATGTATCAAACCAGGCACAGAGTCAGGTCAGGGTTCAGTTTGAGTCTATTGGAGTCAAGAGTCCAGTCACATCAGACCAGTGTTCTTAAAACAAGACTGGACAGAGCAGTCAAGCTCACTGGTCCAGTAAGATCAAAACCAAGGGATTGTCCAAAAAAGGGTGAAACCTCCAAAGCCAATAAAGACCAACTAATATTTTTAAATATTATTATTTTTCAGGTCACAGTTGAGCCGTGTTAACCAGATGGTTAAATCGGTTGAGGTTGAACCATCCACCAGTTCACCCTCTGAAACTGTTTTTAATACATTTCATCAGACCCATGCTCTGGGTACCCAAAATAACACTTGTCTCTGGGTCCAGGTCCCTCATTTGGGTGATGGACCCAAATTGAACCCAACACATTTACATCCCTAATTGGTAGCCTACCACTGAGGGACTCTAGAAGGATCACAGCAATAGTCAAGGCATATAAATATCGGATTTAGAACTCCCAGAGCTGATGACTGGTTGATGAGATAAAGCTTCAATGATGATGACTACAAGCTGATATATGTCAATCTAAAGAGGTTGTTCACAGTATGGATGGCAATGCCTGCACGTGCAAGGCCCTCTCCTTCATCAGGTGGAAGCCACTTATCGACATGCTTTGGCTAGCTATCAGGCCATACATGTAAGTTGGCTATTATTTCTTAGATCTTCCATTTTATCAGGCATGTGTGGTTCATCACTCCACCCAACGGGTGGACTAACCTGACCTTTTTGAGCCAGAGCATGTTCCAGGTGGGCCAAACCAAATCAATAGCCTTGATCTTAAACATGTGACAAGCTGACAAGTGCAACAAAGAACCTGTTTGGTTGTCAATCATATTTCTGTATAACAAAATGAAATGGCATATACTTCTGCAGTTAAACACCAGCTTTAAATGCCAGCTTTCCTCTTTCCATAATGCAGCAATTCTAATGTTTGAAAGGATAACTCTCATTTTCATCATACAATACCACCAGTAATCAGATTTTTTAAGAAACTAGAAGGTTACACAAATTTTTAACATACCTTTTATCTTGTTTGCAATGGTGGGCGCACTCTCTCTTGGTCGTTTATGAGGAAGGACCACATGATGGTCCTTCGGGCCTCTATCCATGAATGGCAGAAGATCCTATAGAAAAAAAAATCAAGAAACATTTATGAGTTAGAGAAAAAAAAAATGGAAAATTTACCCGACCTTGGTGAAGCAAAACAGAAGCTTATCGACTCTATACTGCATTACAGGCAAAATGGTCCGTAATGGCTTGAAAGACAATGTACTACCTACCTCCAACAAACTCTCAGGCAGAATCATTCCATTCCATGACCGCATCTTTTGTCCAGTGATGGGGTCGATCACAAGAATAACAGGAATTGAAACCAAGTTGTAGTAGGTGCAAACCTTCCTTCCCTCACTTGTATCATCATATACCTAAAGAGTCATAAATGCAGCATATGGTAATAAAAACATTTCCAGCAACTTTTAAGGAAAGTGTGAGAAATATCATATGAGACTCGATATCCTACAAGGAAAGCTTAAACTTCCAAGGTCATTTGAAAGCTGTGAACTCCTAAGTATAAAATGCCAGATTTTGAATGACCCACATATCTGCTTACTGACTCTATCTGAATTGTTGTAAACTTGAATCCCCAATCAATTCAAGTAGCATCCTATATATTTCCTTTCTTTTTTTCTATTTTATTTTTTCATACATAACAGTACATGTTCATTGAATGAAGATAAGTACATCCAAAAAGAAATATGGTGTAAGAAACACATACTGAGACAAGGCCCAGACAGGCCAAACAAAGAAGAGAGGGGAAAGGGGGGGAATTTTGTTGTAGAAAAACACAAACTACTTCTATCAATACCCTGCTTTACCACTAAGTCAGCAACCACATTAGCCACACCTGAATTATTCCTAAAGACAACATCCACATTTTTGTACATATCCTTGATCTCTTTTAAAATAAAAGCATACTTCCGAGGTCTATATCGGTCATTGGAAACCAGCTGTAAATTTTGAAGATGACCCCAAAAGAATTGCGTACCATGAATGAGCAAAGTGATGGGACCTGGATCCCGACAACAGCTCAGCTGGTTAGAGAGATCATGTATTGTGTGAGGGTGCATGAGATCGAGTCTCTAGTAAATCATACCCCCTCCCCACCCCAACCCACAACACACACACACACACACACACACACACACAATCAGAACTAACTAGACTAAAATTCTTATGAAAGCATACATGTGTGCCAGAATTATATAACCAATTAAATCATTAATAGCAATTAATGCAAATAAGAATCACAGGAAAGACATTTGAGGTATCTCAGAAATCTAGAACACAGACTACATCATTATCATTAGGGTTGCAACTGACCCAAGCAGATTGCCATACAAATCCGACTTTTTGGAACCCATTTTTAGGTATTCATATAGAGGGCCCATCTTTGATCAATCCAATCCCTTCCCAAACAGCAACTCCCTTGAATTGGCAAGGATCCTAATTTCACACTGTTTCAAACATTAGTTACCATTAGCATTAAGGACCTAAAACTAAGGGCTAAGATCATTTGATGGGCGAAAGGGGGAAATTCGGAAAATCATTATAATTAAAAAGACAAAACCCTTTACCATAATCTTACTCTTGTCTCATTCAACTCACCTGCCTCTCCATTTCTAGGAAATGCCTTCCTCTGCTCAGCAACTTGACGTTCGGAGTAGGATTAATATGATGATGGTTTATATCTTGAATATTGTTGATATTCAAATTTGACAAGAACTCTTCATTAATTTTTGTTATAAAATTATGGCTCAAGACAGATTAGAATGGAGAAACAAAATTCATGTAGGCGACCCCAACATTGTTGGGACAAGACAAGATTTTTATTTATTTATTTGTATTGAATGGTAGTTTATATTGATCAACTTAGCAGTACAAAAGAGATGCTGAAAAGCTAAGAAAAATACCAAAAAAGCATAGGACACCATTCCAAAAGAGACAGAAAAGGGAGGCCTCAAAGACCTCATCGAGGCCCACAAAAACTTAGAGGAATCCACATCCCTCCATTTAAACAAAATGCCTACTGAAAAGCTAAGAAAAATACCAAAAAAGCATAGGACACCATTCCAAAAGAGACATAAAAGGGAGGCCTCAAAGACCTCATCGAGGCCACAAAAACTTAGAGGAAGCGACATCCCTCCATTTAAACAAAATGCCTTCTATAGGCACTCCCCAAGATTCCATGGCAGAGACTCAAGAGGCAGCAAAGAATTTTGATCTCGTGATGACAATTGCAGTAGATGAGGATTTGCCTTCAAAACATCTCAGGTTCCTTTCCTTCCAAATGGCCCAGATAATCGCTGAAGAACGCCACAAGAGCCTCCTTTAGGATGACCCTGACCCAAAACTTCCAAGGTCATTAATGGAATTAGGGAGAACCCTGCTATAATCAGAGCAACAAAGAAGCGAGTTCCAAATTACTTGAGCCATTGCACAGTTAACAAGGTGGTGATCCACCGATTCCTCTGCTGAAAGGCAAGGGGGACAACCAGTAACCACCAGCACATTGTGCCGGCAGAAATTATCCATAATGAGAGCAATTTGCACCAGTGGACACTATCCCCATTAGATCAGACTTAAAACGCTATTGTATGGTCAAAATCCCATGTTTGATCTATCTTATTGAGATTATCCAATGGCTATTTATGAAATACAACCAAAAATGTCAACTCAAACTAGGAAACCTAATCCCATAATAACAGGAAACTCTTATAACATTATAATACTAGACTAGTATAACTTATTTAATTAAATCCTAATTTAAGTTACTCAAAATTACAGATAAACCCATTGATCCAAAATTACAAATAAAACAAACCAAAAACAAGGGCTGTCTAAGGAAAAATAAACCTATTGACACCACCTGGATATTTGATAAAGGTTTAATTGCTAAAACATCTAGCCAATAATAAGAACAATAAAGGAAAGACAATCATAGGTGAAGGAAAAGCACACATTGATGAACTCAAACAAGGAAAAAAAAAACACAGGGACCATAGAATATTTCTTAAAAACTGTAAAAAGCACACATTGATGAATATTTCTTTGGAGCTTGGAAGTTTGTGTTTGGTTCCCACAAAAGGAGACTGCTTTGGCATGCTTCTTTTTTTGCAACCAAGTGGGCTATCTGGAAGGAAATAAATTCAAGAGGTTTCCAAGGAAAATCTTCTCCATCCTCAGTTGTTATCTCCAGGTCCAGATTTATGACTGCCTCATTCCCCATTATCCCGATTAGGCAACTCAGCTAGACATAAAAAAAAAGCTAGTTGGACTCTATTTGCCCAACCGGTGGGGTGTCTATTCTTCGAGAGTTTTGCGATCTGCAGCGTATGCCTAATTGCCTATAGACGTTATCCTTCTCAATTGAAAGGAGGTGATATCTTAACCTTTTGGGAGCTCTTTGGTCGCTTGTAAAGGGCCTGTTTTGTTAGGCTTGGTTTTCAGACCTGCCTTTAACTGGGTCTTTGTTCTTTGGTGTTTTTCTTTACTTTCCAGTATATCTCTTTTGTATTGTTAAGTCTTTGATCAATACAATTTAATATTAAAAAAAAAAAACTATAAATATACAGTAGAGACCCTTAAAAAATTAATAAATACTAACCTGCCAGAAGATAAAATTAGTACTGATTGTTTGTGCCATGGCTTCATTTGCCCAAGTATCCCGGTTCAACTACATAAGGTAACAGAAAACAAAAGTAGGTCCAGACATCTGCCAGAAATGAATAGAAGAATGGCATCAATGAGAAAAATAAGATATGCAGAAAGCGTTACCATGTGTGAGCTGAATTCCTTGGTGGACTGCAAATTCACTAGAAGCCACTTATCCTGAAAAGCAGCCTCCGTCTTAGCCTGCAATTATCAGCAACACAATCATCAACAAAGTAACCGTCTTATAGTCTCTCCGAAGGAGGAAAGAACACCCTGTAATACAAGACTGCCTTGGGTTTAGTTGAGCCAACTAGAATTTGACAGGAACCAATTATATATGTAATATGAATAAAAATATGTATATATATATATAAAAGTATTATGATTTTAATTGCAAAATTAAATGGGAGTATCTAGTGGCGGGTGCCAAGGAAGAGAGATTGTTAAAAGCAGGAGAGAGAGAGAGAGAGTCATTAGAACTAGTGTTAAGTGGGGCAACAGTTAGTGGAAAATCTAGTCCTAGCAAGTTTAATGAAATAATAGCATAAAAGGAGAAGGAGCGCTTTCATCTTATGGAAACAAGAAGGAACAAGGGCATCTTCTGGCTTCTGTACAGCAGAGAGGCTATAGGCAAATCAGAGACAGCTACAGGGAAGCAAAGGTCTATTAGGAAGCAGAGAGCTTCAGAATTTGGCTTGTGAGACCAAGACCAATATATGGGGGGTTGATGTTGCAAACAACTCGAGAAGGTTCAGTTGAGTTCCAAGTTCATGGATTATAGTCCTAGCATTCGTGAGGCTCAGCTTTCTATATTGGTCAATGACTGCGCACAAGAACCACAAGTGCCATAAAATGGCACCATTAGAGTAGATTTTCACTCATAAGGAATTTTGTGTGTCAAATGATGTCTAAATTACACAAGTTAAATATGATCGATAGGTTACTTGATAACCTTTCAACAAGCCCAAGGTTGTGCAATTCTGATAAGTTGTCAAGAAAGACAAGAACTGTTTTGTACTAAGGCAAACTATAGTGACATTTTTATAGTATTCTTGTCACTCTTACTTCTAATGAGTTATAAGGACTGAGATCAAAACTTCTTATGCCAAGACAGGCATAGATGGTCTGGATATGTTTTAGGGTATAATAAGCAGATTTACACGTAAATATCATTGTACTTGAAGAAGGAAAAACTTACAATATTCTTTTTAAATTTTAATACAATTGGAAGAATAAGGGTCAAGCGTCAAACTTATTTACCCCTTTCCTTTTCTTCTGTTTTTCCTATAGTAACATTGACTAAATAGTTTTAAAATAACATTTATAACAACATAAAAGAGATACCCAGAGAGAGAGAGTGTTCCCATTGTATGTATGAGCTAGAGTAGACCTCTTTCCTTTTCTTCTATTTTTCTTATAGTAACATTGACTACTTTGTTTTAAAATAATATTTATAACAACAGACAAGCTATATAGTACAAGAGATACCCAGAGTATGAGCTAGAGTAGACCTCAAGCATCATTAAAAAAAAAAAAAGATTAATTAGACTTTGCTACTTGAGAAATTAAAGCACTAAATAATCATAGAATAAAAAAAAAATGTTTGACACCATTCAAAAAATGTTTATGTATACGTGATAAAAAAAATGTATATGTATAAAAAAGAAAAAAAAAAAGTGTTAGCCGGTTGAAATTCTTGTATACCTTTTCAAAAGGTCCTTGGTGCATTAAGGCGAAAGGAGGACGGTATAAAGAAGCAAGATTATCTCGAGAACTATCAGTGGTAGATGCACCATTTTGATCCGATTCCCAAATGCCAGGACGCTTTAACTCCTCGTCAAAGTTACGGAATGCAACCACTGAATTTGCTTCATGTGCTGAGGAGCCCATCCTCTGGTTTCTGTAATAAAAAATGATAAATGGTCATTTTGTTATATAAAAACAAAACAACAACAAAATCCAAAATTACTTCCAAATAATCAAGTAAGGATACATGCTTTACGAATGGGAATAAAGAAATATAAAACCATCAAGGGTTCCATAAATAAGTACACCAATAACTACTATTTATTTGTTAAAAAAAATAGCTACTCAAAGCAAAGCTAAATTTACGACAAGACAGTGATGAATCAGCTAAGCATAGCTACTGCTTCTAACACCACATGGCCTGGTTCTGTCTTAATCTCACTCCAGTACTTTAAGCAGTATTTGGGTTGTTGGCAGCTTTTGCTCCATGGGTCTGAGCGTGAGCATTCTATGGCTGATGCCTGTTTTGGTTTTGGATCGGTGCTAATGTGGTTTTGTGCATGCTTTACAGCATTCACCTCCTATGCTAACTAAAAATAAATAAATAAAACAAAAGGAAAGCAAGAAAGAAGAAAGAAAAAAAGGAAATAAGAATGAAAGAAAAGAGCCATTGACAATCTCTTATGCTACATATGTCCCCTCTTTTTATACTAGCAATACGCAAGCTGTCATTTTTATGAATGAAACTCAGTTCTTTTTTACTGTTCATAGAAAACTGTAACATATATGAGAGCAATTTAAGTCTACAATTGTATATGGATACCTGTACAAAGAGGCATCATCATATAGAACCTCTCTTTTCACTGGTAGAGGAGGGCGCACTTCTTCATTTCCAACATCTTGCCCCACATTTGCATTCCCAATATCTATTTCCTTTCTGCAGAACCAAAGTGGGGAAAAAGAAACAAAAGAAAACATGATGAACGAATAGCAAAATCAAGGAAAACAAAACATTACGATATTTATCTTCATGCACAAATAAAATCATAATATTCCGTGATAAAAAAAGATCCATTATTTTTTACTACCCCAAATTTTGGTTAGGCACTGGAGGAACATTCTCAATTGGGGAAGAAGAAAAGGAAGACGAGGCCAATCCACCGTCATTTCCAATATAGAACAATTGAATAGCTTCTTCAAGCTTCCAACTTGTAGCCTGTGGAACACATGCTTCATACATTCAATCAATGATTTCAAGTATAACCCAACATTAAATACAATAAATGATAGAACATTGAAACAAAATTCCACTAGATTCATTTATTTTTTTTTAATGTTTTTTACATTTCTTGAGCGAAGAAGAGGTCAATTGAACATGGAATTTTCGAGGTTGACCCCGAGCATGGAGGGAAAATCATGGCCGGTCTAGCCCACACTATGGTCAATTTATGTCCCCTTCACTTATTAAACACCCCCATCCCCACACTCACCTCCACCCCATGAATTTACAAATGGAGGTTCTTTTCCTCTTCGATCTCTCTCACAAAGGGTTAGGCTGAATCATTTCCAATCTCCTACCGAGACTACATCTTGAATAGCAACCAGGGCCGGCTTTACCATAAAGCCAACAAAGCCATTGCTTTAGGCCCCATAATAGCAGCTGACATCTTTTAAAATTCCAAAAAAGCAAACTTGCCAACTGCCATCCCTTTTTTTTTTCTCCCCAAAATATAAGCCCCATAATAACTCTCTCAAGAAGATACGAACAAGATTTTCATGGGGCCTTAAAGTATCATTTATGGCTAATTATATTTTCAAATCTCCCCTTATATATCTATTGCTAGGAGTCCAATTGATTTTAGCACACTATTATATTTCTAGCAGTCCATGAGTATCAAATCTCAACCATACATTCACTCATGAACTTGCTTCACAAGCCTTTCTCATTATTTTTGTGTATTCTATTTCAATAGGGGCCCATTCATATTTGATCCATGATGTGGTTGTAAATTGTAATAGATCCATAGCTCGGGATTTCAGCCCTATTAATTGATCTTAAAATTTAAGAAAACAATGGGCCCCCGCCAGAATTTATTCACTTGCCCACAGTGCATATGAGCATCGTGCATTTGGAACGTCCAAAACGTGGGGCACACCTCTGAAGTCCATCTTGGATGGTCCTAACTCATGGTGCATATGCGCACCGAGCACAGGTGAAAATGCTCCAAGCCCCACCAGTGGCAGTCTCAAGATTTTTGTTTGTAGGAGGTGGAGCCAAATAGGTAGTTGGATTTTGTGACAAGATTTACATGTGAGTTTTGGGCTATGATGCCCAGATACGGCAGGGATACGCCATAGACATGGCGGGGACACGGATTTTACATGTAAAAAGTGAAGTATCGGATACGATACGTTACCCATTTTGAAGTATCCGTGCATCATAGGTTTTGGGAATGGGCCCAGAATTTTCATGTGGGTTTTGGAGGTGGACTTAAGATAGGTTTGCAAAACTTGAATATAAAAAATTAATTAGTAATTTTGCATCACAAAAAAGGAAGAAAAATAAATTTTTAAATAAAATATTTATAATAATATTAAAACATAAAAAAGGCCTTAAATTGTCTCGAGCCAGCCCTGATAGCAACATATAATACAATAGCAAGTTGGATAAACATGTTTTGATTAAAGTAGTTGTTCCCCCAAAGGAAAATAATGTCCTTCCAATTGGGTTTTTTTTTTTTTTTTTCAAACTTAGTGATGGCTAGATCCTAAAGCACATTAGATTGCATATTAGCCGCTAGCAAGATCCCCAAATAAAGCAAAGGAAACATCCCCACTCTGCATGCAACAAAGGCAGCTAGAGAATGCAAAGATTCTCCTTTATAGCCAAACTCACCATCAAACACTTCCCAAATTAACCTCAATAAGCACTTCAAAGCACCTAAGAATAGCTTTAATGACTCCTACTTCTTGACAATAGCAATATCATTTTCAAATTGAAGGTAAGTAGCAGCTAGCCACTCGACTGCCTCAAAGCCATTAACAAATTCAACTTGGCATTCCTATAATGCCCCTTGTCCTTCCACCACAATAGTGCAGCGAAAGGGAGCCAACAGATCACCTTGTCTTGAACAGCCCTTCCACAACGATAGTGCAGCGAAAGGGAGCCAACAGATCACCTTGTCTTGAACAGCCCTTCCACAACTATAGTGCAGCGAAAGGGAGCCAACAGATCACCTTGTCTTGAACAGCCCTCCCTCCCTCCCTCCCTCAGATGATTCCAAGTGTACCCCACAAACCAGGCTATTCTATGGTTAGGGACAGCTCATCGCTCTAGAAATGACTTCAATCGAACAATATAAATAAATACGCACATACATAAATGCACACATGCAAACATAAATAGAAATGCATGCAGTTAAACAAGTGATTCACCCTACCTTGCCTCCATTATGAGCGGTTTAGAATTGGTTTTGACGGCTTCATGCCTGGGTGGATAAAGATTTCAACCATTGAGTTCAGGTTTTGGCTATCCCAACCAACTCCACTCTGTTTTTAACATATTTACATATTTATTGAGGAAATATTATTTACAAAAACAATTTGTTTATTAAATTATTTAATATTTCTTTTAAATCAAAAGGAGTATGGGATAAATCACATCAGTCTCACATCAAACCCAACCCAACCCAACCCATATCCTTTTTGGGATAGATTCGGTACCACATCTTCTAGACCAATCACAGGTTGAGTCGGTCCAGTTTACCCTGACCCATACCAAAACCAGCCCCTCTTTCTAAGGACCATAATTGACCCCTTGACATCCCAATATACATGTGTGTGCACGCGCACATGTATGCATGGCATGAGGAGTTCACGTGGCAACAGGTCTGATTGCTTTGAGCACTGTGGATAACATGAAAGGGCTGGGACAGGTTGAATTCTTTCACAAATTTTTGTCACATTCACTAGACAGCGAACTATGGTAGAAAGTATATAGCTCACTAAAGATTTGATGGTGATGGTTATGATGATGAATTAAATGTTCAACTCAAGAAGCAATGCGTTTAGATGGAAAATCATTGCACGCTTAACAGAATAAATCCCTTTGAAGATTTCCTCCAATACCCATGATTTATATCTCCACAGTAAAGTTAAAGAGAAATCTAAATTCAATGGTAAATGATGAGTAGGGACAGCAATCTTGTCAAAGTAAAAAATTTTAACTCAAAATATAAAAAGTTTAAAAATCCTTTCAAAATTGTTTTTGACACTCATAATTATCTGCTTTGATGTAAAAGAAAACCAACAAATGCGACAGGAAGATGTTACTAGACAGCGAGATAAATCTCATTGAAATAAATTTTTTTTTTTTTTTTTTTTTTTTTTAATTCAACTCTCCAACAATCATAAAACGCATTGTCGAAGGAGTAGAAATTTTAGGGACTACATCTTGACAAATTCCAAGTTGTTTCATTAGAACAGCCAGTGGCCATCTATGGTGTACAACCACAGATGATGACTTAAAATAGGAAACCTAATCACACGTGTGATAAGAAAGTAAAACACATAATAATAGAAAACCTAACCACAACTTAACACTAGCCAAATATTACCCAAATTTAATCCAATCCTAAAATCTAAGACAAACTTATCCAACGTTTTTAATATTTAAAAAAAGATCTTCTAACCAACGTCTCTCATAATTACAAATGAACCCGTAATTACTAAAAATTTACAAATAATCCCTAACTGTCCCAACGGAAGGCAAAACCCTTCAAAAAGATGGCTCCAAATCCATTTATAGGTACAAATTAAGACAAAATAGTGACAAGTTAAACTATAAAGCAGTCGTTCAATTGGCATTTGGGCAAGCCTAAGATTGCAATATGTTGAAAATGATCAATTTAAACATTTTTCAAAGGATTTGGCCTAGGGTATACCAGAATGGAGAAATAGAATTCATGTAGCTGATCCCAACATAATTGAAACAAGGCTTTGACGATGATAATGATGATCAATTTACACATTTTAATATCAGAAAAGTTAGTAGGACAGCATTGTCTCGACATAGGATGAAGGGGCATATTAAAAAGTATTTATCCTGCCTCTACTAAAGCCTCGAGGTTTAGGTAGGAATGATCAGTTAAGTAAACTTAATATGGTATCAAAGCCAACTGGTTGCAAGTTCGATTCCCATGAGGAACAACTAGGGCGCTGGAAAAAAAAAAATGTTGCCAAAAGAGCGTCGACTGGGTTCCACCCGAGGGGGAGTGTTGAAAAGTAGGCTCCAACCTGCCAGGAGTATTGAAAAGTATTTATACTGCTTCTACTAACGCCCCAAGGTTTTGGTAGGAATGGTTAGCTAAGGAACTTAATACCATATTAATAACCAAAAGCACCAAAAGCTCAAGCTTTTAATGAATGACAGAACAATGTATATCAAAGTGTGTCCTAACAACCCCCCTCATGTGTGGGACTTTGCACGTGGACAGAAATACATGGACAAAAACACATCCTCAAGGATTCAAATGCATGGCCCTAGCTTAATACCATGTTAATGACCAGAAACACCAAAAGCTCGAGATTTTAGCAAATGACAAAGCAATGCATATCAAAGGGTCCCGACAGGGCACATCTGTTAAAAGCACACATTTAACATGCAGGTGAGGTCCACTGGTTCCACCCAAAAAAAGATAGAAGAAGGGGATTCTGGATTATCTAGCTGAAAGATACTAACCCCATTTGGATATTGTCAGCCATCAAATCAAATACTGTGAAATGGGCAATCAATGTAGAAACCAATCAACTACTCAAAATCACTACCTTTGATTAAACAACTACCAATGCCCTATTCCATAAGGAGGGCCGCATCAAGTCCAGTCCTATCCATCCGATAACAGCCCTATCCCACCCTCAAAAGCCTACCAACACAATCTAATAGCGGTCATCCAGATATAAAGACAAATTACTCCAACTCACCAAAAAATACAATCTTTCACTATAATCACATTAGGATGTCCAATCTCAAATGTGGAATTACATCAAAATCCATCATCTGAAACTCAAGGTACTCAGTTGAATGCAGAAACATAATCAAGCATTCCCAAAGTAATGCACCCTCATATCCCCATACAATCTGCTGAAACCCACCATTTTCAAATTAGGTTTCCATCCAAAGCAACATCACCCAACCATCAAAAATCCCTCCTCTTACACATAAAACAGACACATAAAACACAGAAAGAAATCAATAAAAACCCAACCTGTAGGAACTGCCGGGCAGTTTCTGCAGATTGACCTACAGCAATCTCAAGAAATGAAGAGACCATGTTTTGTTTCTCCGCAGCTGATATGCTCTCCATTGCGATACAGAAGAAACACAGCTGAAACTGAAAACAAACCAAATCAAACAAAACAAAAACAAACAAAAAAGAAGAACCGAGGTTAGAATAAGGATATGAAATCTTAGGGCAAATACACAGATTTCTTGGATTTTCAGGCAATGAATGACCTGGGTCTCTCGAAAGATGAGATGGGAATCGATGGTTTGAGTTGGATCTTCACCAACACAAACTGTGATCTATATGCGGATGGAAGACGCAGCAAATTATAGATGGGAAAGTGAGGAGGAGATGGAACCTGATTGATCTTGGATGGGCCACACTTTTATGTGATTTGGGTAATCTGCAATCAGGATTAAAAAAGGAAAGTGGACTTTCATTAGAAGTAGAATTAGGATTAGAGACTGTGTCATGATAAACTTGAATTCGAGGGAGGGTAGAGGAAAAACCAGGCTTCTGGGCCCACATCTAATTATGGAAATTTGTTGGATGATGATCTCAACCTAATGGACATGAGAATGGAATAGGGAAGGAGATATTGATGGATTAAACCACACCTTAAATTAATGGAGTTGGTCTTACCCCAAGTCAATTGTTTAATCAGCTTAAGAATCCTAATGTGACTTTTATGGTGTTTGTTCTTTGAAAGGGGGTTATCTTTTTTACGATTTCTCAATTTTTTAGGTTATGCGATATCGCACAAAAGTTCTGCCCTAGTTGGGTTGAAAAGAGAATATATGATTTTACAGGATTTTACATAATTAAAGGCATGTTAGTCCCAAAACATCGTATGAGTACGTGTTGAGCAACCAAAGATGATTCCTTTATTCTTCATGTACGACGTTGTCCTTATTGAGTATTTCTCGTAAAGAAGATTCATTGCATTCTACGTTTGACAAACATTTATAGAGCGGTGGATTTATATAGACTATATCACATGGTCGCAAGTTTTTCTCGATTTTCTCACAATCCGTAATGAATGAAGTCCTAAAATTTGAACGCCTGGCCGTTTTTTACCCTTTATAGATGATAAATATTTTTGGTTTCACTCTAACGGTGGAGACTTTTTAACAAAAACTTCAAAATATATGAGGAATCAACGGCTGAAAATTGACTTAGTAGCCGTTCTAAACACGTTTAATGATTTGCATTATGATTATAGGACCCATAAGGTACGGTTTCAAAGCAAAAAATGGTGACCTTAAAGTTATCGATTAGTGCACTGCGCATCCGAATGTTAGGAGTGTGGATGATGAACGGTTGTCGTCAATTTTTGCTATTTTTTTTTTATGATCCATAATAAATGAGGCTTCCAAATTTGACCATATAGTCATTTTAGACTATCTCCGAAGAGACTGAATGGTTTGAATTTTGTAAAAGAGACCCATAGAAGTCTAGAAATCATGATCTAATGGTTTAGACTTTTTTGCAAATATCTAAAAATATATTAGAAATCAGCGGTTGAGATTTGATCAAATAGTCGTTTTGGACCTTCTTAAGATGTTTAATTAACGATTCGGATCTTGGCTATAGGGCTATAAGATACGATTCCACAATAAAAAGATCAATAACCTCAAAATTAATGCCGAAACACTGTTCCGCTTTTTCAGCCGTTTGGCGCTTGCATTCATTGACAAAATCTAAAACACTGTCCTTGTGAGAGTAAGCTTCTATCATTATGGCTGGGTTCTTTCAAGGGTTCCAGCCCCTTGGCTTGATATAAAAAATTAATTTAAAAAATGGACAAAATAATTTGTATGAGCCAAAAATCCAAGTCCTCTCTCTCTATATATATGCATCTCACCTTATTATGAGAGATAAGGTGGGAGTCCTCACATCCATATCCAATGCCAACAACTTAAATATGAGGGCCCCCACTCTTATCTCTCATATAATGTGAGAGATATCTCTTATAGGAGCATCTCCTATATATATATGTGTGTGTGTGTGAGCTAAAAATTCTTAGCAGCTAAGAGACAAGTTATGTCAATTTAATGTATGAACTCTCTGATTTCCGGACGTCTGCTCCAAGATAAGATGAACTCTTGATTGGATAATCTCCACCACTCGTGCACTCGAATGGATGATAATCTCGAATTCTCAAAATCATAGTCTTGCAACAACTTTATAAAATTCAAAACGAAAATCGAAAGAACTTGAAGAAGAAAGAAGAAAACTTTTCTAGGTTAGGAGAGAAGATGTGTGAGAGAGGGATAGATGAAAATGTTCACCTGGACGACCTTATATAGGGCTTTGAGAGCCTACTTATATTTAATCATATACCATTAAACAGCCACACCAATATTAAAAAGTCATTTTGGAAGCCTTTTGTCCAAATATAATGCATTCCATGGATATTATTTCTATTGTTTGAAAGCTTTTCTATTACTGATGGCAGGCAGGGCCACATCTTATTTTGGATTGAGATCCGGAATCAGATATAAGTTGATGCTGGATCCAAATACAGCACATAAGTCCTTGTTGAATCAGAATCCAGATTTGGATCCAATCTATAAAGACCAATCAATGTCCTGGATCCACCATCACTTGCCCTTGGATCCGAACCTTTTGCATCCCTAAAAAGAGAACGAAGTCCATAAGTGTTTCATTCTTGATGGTTCAATCTTGGGCCTAGGCCTTTAATGGGCAAGTTTGACCTGGACTCATATGAGAATGAGTTTAGGCATGACAAGTATTTTGGAGATTCATTTTGATTGAGAGCCTGATTTGGACTAGGGTTGTAAATGGGTGGGTTCCGGTCCGGGTCCATCACCGGACCCAGAACCGTTTCGGAACCGGAACTAGAACCATATATGAGACGGGTTTGGATCAGGTCCAGTAATAGGTAGAGAATGATATTAAAAAAATATAGTTTTTAAGACAGATTTTTGAAAATTGAGGTAATATATTGGGTCTCGGGTCCATGGGTCCAAACCAAGGTGGAACCGGACCTGAAACCATTTACTTATCGGGGCCTAAATAAGGACCCAGACTCGGTTTTTAATAGGTTGAAACTTTCGGATAATCGGAGAATCGGGGACCCATTTACATCCCTAATTTGGACCCTAAAACCTGGATTATAGTAGGCCCAAGAATACCTGACAAAAGCTTGTGTCCAACAAAGGCCCGCTTTTTATAAGGGCCTAAGTATTGTAAAAGTCAGGTTCCAGGCCCGGCTCAATAAGTGTTGTGGACCCTAAACTAGGTCTGTGTCTAGCCCTGCAAACCCACGTTGGGGTGGATCCGAGTTAGCTCCAGGTCTATTGACATCCATGTCAATGGGGGAAGCCAAATGGTACTCTAGTTTGAGGATCCCACCATCCAACTGGTGGCCATTAAATTGATGGTTAGAGAGATAACTGGCAAATTTCTTAAATGGAGCCCATAAAACTAAACCAGGTTACCATCGACCAACTTGCACTGATCAGAGGGGGACCTTTTTTTAACCAAGTACAGGTCAATCCCTAATTTGCCCATTCATTCATTCACTTTGGTCCTATCAAGATGAGTTGACTCACCTTAATTGATCACCAATTGGGTGACTGGAATGGGCCTGACCAAATATGATGAGAGCTTAGTCATATTTGGCTAAGTTTCTAGACTAAATGACTTTCTGAGTCTAGTCAAGTTTTCAAGTTTTTAGACACTGGGTGGATTCTGTAGTTTGGAGTTTTGAGGGCAGACAGGTCTATCACAGCCAATTTAGATATTGGTTCAGTGAATTAGGCCTGGGCTCAGCCCACACCCTCAAACTCAGACTGAAGTGGGCTGGCATAACCCGTAAACAATCCTTCTAAATGCACATAAAAGCTGGAAACCCCAAGCTCTTCGTTGCAAAAGAAGGATGCTTTAAGGCTGTTAGAAGAATTTTAGAACCTGTTTTTGGCACTAGATATGGTTCTTATCCATATGGAAGCCAGCCCAAGTAGGGATGCAGGTTTGGGTTGGATCCGGCCACACCTAGGCCCAAATTGCAAAATATATACATCCATGGGTTCCGGAGGGATGATAGTTTTCTCCACCACTTCTTCATCTAAATAACCCTTAAAAAGCATATATCAAGAGAAATCCGAAAGGGAGCCAAAACCTAGAAGAATCCTGTGCAAAATCCCTTTTTGATTGTCCAGTTATTGGGCATATTGTTGTTCAGGTCCAGATCCAGCCCACAGGTCTAAATATTAGTCTTGGGGCCAACCTATATGTGCCCTCATGCTAAATATGTGGGTTAAGCTTGGTTTTCATGAAAACAAAGACTCGACGTGAGCCTATTTGACCGTCTGGGCCAGAAAATGGCTTGAACCAGCCCAAGGGCCTGAGATCCAGCCCAAATGTAGGTCATTGTGGGACAGTATTGGGCTCTAACCAGGGTGGCCCAGTACAGAAGCAACTCTGGTTTGATCTCTTCTTTACTCTCTCTTATAAAAGATTAATGAAAAATACAATATAGCTAGGTGCATTTCGATTTTAGATTTGAGTATTTTTGCACTGTTAATTTAGTGTTATTTTTAGCTAGGTGCCTAGCTAAGGCCTTGCTTTGTAGTATAATTTTTTTTTTTTTTTTCATATTTTTGGCTTGGTTGGCTTACGGGCCAAAAGTGATACTACCAATCTAAAGAACTACGGCTTTCCGGTACCAACGTGCCAACACCACTCAACCATGAATGTGTTGGTATACATATGTTTTTACTAATATTTTATTATGTATTCTTTTGTATTTTTATTGAGTCAATCCCCAAGCTGTACCTCTCAATAAAGATGGACTTCAAACTCATTGAATCCAAAAATGTGGCGTATGCCTTTGTCACTTCTTGTGTGACCCATGTAAGTTCTCAACAAATATTGGAGAGAAGGATGGGGGTAGGTTAGTCCTCATTATCATTCTATAGCCAAATGATATCGGCTCCATATCGTGCAAATGTATTATGATAAAATATGACTGGTGATTGCATGTGTTTGGAGCAGTGTAAAGCTATGACCAGTTAGTGCTGATTCAAAAGGAGTTGGTGTTTGTAATGGATTGTTCATGAGTGTCATATATATTGTTGATGTCAACGTCCATCCTCGCTCTTGGAATAAGTTGTAGCTCAATGGGATATAAGATCCTACACATATCATGTAAACATAAATGAGGGCATGTAAAATGGATATTTTAAGAGAACTTTGCAAGAGTTTGTTACTAATCTTACATAAAAAGAAAAGAAAAAAAAGGATAACTCTTCTTTTATAAGATGTTTGGTGTCTGATGTGTGTCCACATTATAACAACTGGTTGCGTATTAAAAGTCTTTACATGCACGATTTAATATCATTTGATTGTGTGTTGAAGTCTATACATGTAACTTTTACAACATAGAACTTTGTCTATTGAACAATTAATGAGATGATCATAGCCAAATATTAAAAAACTAACCACCATTCACGATCGATAATAAAATAAATGATAATGACAATCAATTTCTCGAATTCAAATAAAAAAACAATCATCATGATCATCATCAGCATCATCATCAAAGTTTTATTCTTTCTTGCTCATCTATTTGGATTTGTTTTGTGAATTCTACATTTCTAATTTGACTTGTCATGTCTTTGGTATAGTAATAATCTAACATCTTTCTTCTGTACTTCATTACTCATGGCTTCTCAATAACTATTTTACATGAAATCTTTATTAGTCTTCCCCCAATTAAAGCATCTCATGGCAAAATCAGCTGGCTAAACTCTCTATTATCAACACGTGCATTTCACTAGCAATTTTATTAAAGACTCTGAACTCTTTATGATATTGTTTTTTAGATGAGGAACCATGTGTTTAAGCTTTCTTTAATTTCCAGCACTCTGATAGTGATGTAATGAAGTGTCCAACTGAGGAGATAATCCAAAATACATACTCCACGTTAGAAGCCTCACTTGAATATTTATTTAAATGTTTCCAATTTTTGCTGATCTCAGTCGATCACCTGGACCTGCAGGCGAAGGCAAGATTTGGATTGATTGATGAAATCCGATTTACTTGAATGGATGGAATTTTCTTAGATCAAAATTAGTTAATATTAGATTGAGGGTGTTCTTAATGATAGAATTAACTTGGACTTGATGGTATTTTTTGTGTTTGCGCCTCGAACTTAAGCCAAATGAGGTTAATTAGATCATTACCCAGTGTAGGTTCCGCCGAAGTAGGATTATGCTGAATGAGGTTAGATCTAAAGAAATTATCATTTTTGGACAGAATATAGTGGAATTTGTAAATTAGTTGAAAATTGAAGATTGATTGATGGTCAAAGTGGTTGACTGCAATTTTAAGACTAGTAGAGGTGGTAATTTGTAGAATAAAATGTAGGTGGTTATTTGTACTTCTCGAAAATTGATGTGGTCAGATCAATTTTCCTAAAAGCCATGGTTTTGGCACCTACAAATGTCTGAATTAGGTTAAAGTACGTGAGATTAGAAGCTAAGCAAGATGGATTTGCCTCTTACAGTAGATTTATAATCGGTAGGGATAATTACAAAAACGGCATCAGATATTAGAATACCTAATACAAACCGAGAAACCTCCAAAGTGGTTATTGTACAACTTTTTGTGCAAATTTTTTACAACGTAGTTGCACGTGAGTATCTCACGCATGACTTCTCGAAATGTATTGTGATCATGATACATGCACGTACAATTTTTTGTATAAACTTTTTACAATGTAGTTGTGCGTGAGCATCTCACGCACGACCTCTCAAAATGTATTGCGATCATGATACATGCACGCATAACTCTAATATGATCACTTATTTATTCACTCTCCTGTGAAGGATTTATTCAAAGACACTATAGGCAGGTGCATTTCCTTTTAGATTTGAATTTTTAGTGCTGTTAATTTAGTTTTATATGGTTTACGAGAAAAAAAAAGAAAGTGTTATATATAGTTAGGTGCCTAGCCTTGCTTTGTAGGATGATGTTTTCACTTGGAAGAGTGTACGTTTTCGTACCTATATATCATTATTATTATTATTATTATTATTTTTTCAGTCTATAAGTCCTGTAACTCAGTCGGATGGGGATGTGAGTATGTGAGCCTTTCAAAATTAATTCATTGGTTAATCAATAAAGATGGACTTCGAACTTATGACTCCAAAAAAGTGGTGCAAGCCTTCGTTACTTCTTGTGTGACCCATGTAAATATTATAAATTCATAGAAACAAACTACAGAGAGGATGGTGGTAGGTTAGGCCTCATTTGCATTCCAACCAAATGATGTAAATCCTTGAATTTAGCTTTTAAAAGTTTGATGGCTCTACATCATGTGAACTTTTGATGATAAAATCTGACTGGTGATTGTGTCTGGAATAGTGTAAACCTATGGTTAGTTTTAATTCAAAGGGAGCTGGTGTTTGTACTGGATTGATCATAAGTGCGATACATGTGTAAACAGAAACAAGTGGATTTAGGAGAATTTGTATGGAGTTTGTTTACTAAAGCTTTCTAAACAAAAGATAACCCTTCTTTTATATGTTGTTTGGTGGCTAATGTGTCCACATTATAACAACTGGTTGTGTGCTGAAGTCTATATATTTATTACATTTTTATATCATCTGATTGTGTGTTGGAAGTCTTTACATGCAACTTTTACATTATAAAACTCTGTATATCGACCAATTAATGAGTTGATCATGGCCAACAATGAAAAAACAACTACAATTCATGATCAATGATAAAATAAAAGATGATGATCAACTCTTCGCATTTAATTAAAAACAATTATCATTATCATCAAAGTCTTATTCTGTCTGTCCCATCTACTTGGACTTGTTTTGTGAATTTTACTTTTTCAATTTAACTTGTTATGCTTTTGGTAATGTCAAAATCCAACCAACTTTCTTTTGTACTTCATCCCAACAACACATAACTTCTTAATAACTATTTTATAGGAAGTCATTTTAGTCTTCCACCAATCAAAGCATCTGACGGCAAAATCAGCTGGCTAAACTCTCTATCATTAAGACATTAACACGTGCATTTCACTAGTTTTATTACACATTGTGAACTCCTTATGATATTGCTTTTTAGAACTATGGGTTTAAGCTTTCCTTTCCAACACCAAATAATGTAACGAAGGGTGTACAAACCAACTGAGGAGATAATCCAAATCACATACTCCACAATATTAGAAGCATCGCCAGATTCTTCAATATGTAAATGTTATAAAAATCACATAGATGAATTAAGATGATATTTTATGTAAGCCATACTCATGAAAACAATTATGATATGGAAATTTACATATGACCACCTATATTTTAACAAATACGAATAGCCAACTGCAATTTCAATTCTTACTCTCAGTCGACCAACTGGATTTGTAGCCAAAGGCAAAATTTGGATTGGTTGTTGAAATCCAAAGCACATGAAAGGATGAAATTCTCTTAGATCAAAACTAGTTTAAATTACATTGAGGGAACTCATAATGAAAGAATTAACTTGGGTTTAATGGTCTTTTCGTGTTTGCACCCCAAAACTTAAGCTGAATGAGGTTAGTGAGGAAATAAACTTTTAGGACAAAATAGAGTGAAGTTTGTGAATTGGTTGAAAACTGAAGATTGATTGATGGAAAAGGTGGTTGATCAAGATTTTAAGACAAGTAGAGGGGGTGATTTGGAGAATAAAAGGCAGGGGATTATTTGTAGTTGTCAAAAATTCTGGTGGTCATATCAATTTAATTTCCTAGAAGCAATGGTTTTTGGCACCTACAAGTGTTTGAAGTAGGTAAATTACGTGAAATTATAAGCTAAGCAAGATGGATTTGCCTCTTGAGCCGTTCAACTATTATTCATATATAGGTGTCTTTCTTGCCTGCCAATGGTCAGGCACTTGGAGTGCAACATAACTATTTTGGTTGCAAAAGAATACTTTTGCAAGGGAATGGAGCTCACATTGTGAAAGAAAGGCCCACCATGGATAAGGTTGGCCCAACTACCTGTAAAAGCCCATAGTACTTTGAGAATGTTCACACTTTTGATTAGTGTTCAATGTTCATGCCTGTAATTATTTACGCCAAAAAGGATAACAACAGTAGACTACACTAAACTTTTATCTTGTTCTTGGAATGGCCAGATGTTGCAACTTCGAAATCGCAACAATAAGCACCTTTAAACCGTATTGCGAGCTCTAGTTTTGTCAAACCTTTTAATACAACAGCCCAATAGATATGTGTGAATGACAGTGACCCTGTGACCAGTTTTGTAATTTTTTTAGTGCGGGTTCTCGACACACTTTTTTTTTTTTGAACTTTGAAGCGAGATTTCCTTCACTAGGTGCATTCCCATCACATCCAAATACTGTGTTTTCGGCCAGTGACGCAAATGGGCTTGCCGCTTCCAATAGAAGTTGAGGTTGTGATGAAAGAAGGTGGAGCGGATGCTGGAGAAGATGATGGCATGTTTGCAAGAGGAGAAGATGCAGTGATGGTGTGATGGTTCAGGTGGAGATGATTGGGTTTGTGTTTTGTTTGATGGGGCTCATTAGATCATAAGAAGAAAGATGGAATAACAATAAAGTTAGTGAAGATGGATTCTAGTACTGGAGGAAGAAGATATAGGTACTACTTTGAGTGGAATAAAGATATGGGATGAAACGAGCGAGAGATGAAGATTGGTATTTGGAGATGTTGAAGTGGGTGGAATGGGCGAAAAATGGAGTGGGGAAATGGAGAAAGAGGAGGGAGAAGAGGAATAAGAAGACGCGAGTGTTGATATGATGCTCAACTAAGCTGCAAACCTATATATCGACACTCAACTGAGAATACACTGTAATGAATGTCAATATCGATACTCAACCGACGCTAAATTGAGAATAATACTATAATAAGCATAAATAGTAATACTCTAATGATCATTTAAATTTTAGCATCGATATCAACGCTCAAGCAAAAAAAAAAAACAAATAAATAACGGGAGGGAACTAAATGCTTTGCATATAAACTTCCCGCTCACCAATTTAAGTCTCTTTAATTTTTTTTATGGCAAATATTTAATTCTTCAATCAAAACCGCTTTACACTGCACCAACATGCTGTAAATTTATAGCAACCCAAAGTGTGCACTACCTGGGCACACTAAGGGCCTGTTTGTATGTATTAGAATTCATAGGAATTGAATATATATGATTTATGCTATAAGTGGTTAAAAATGTAGTTCATATGTTAATTTTGTAGAACTTACATCAACTAGCCTCTTCACTTATGGAAATATAATCGAAGAAAGATGCCTTATGGCATAAACCCTATGTATTGCAATGCAAAAAAATAGGGCCTAACAGTTTGATTAATGGAACCCTTGTTAGATGCTAGCCCATGTTTATCAAGACCCTCTGAGATATATATATATATATATATATATATATAATATATATATGTATATATTGTTCTGTTGTTCACTAACGGCTCTAGCTTTTGGTGTTTCTGACTATTAACATGGTTTCAAAACCGAGACACGTTTTATATTTACATTGGACATTTGGCATATTTCTGATTATTAGTATGATATCAATTTTTTAGTGTTTATGTTTATTAACAATGTTTTCTATAGCCCATAAAAGAACTATATTCATGGGATGGTGATATTTGATCAGTATCATTAATAGTTGTGGCTAGTCCATTTGACTTAGGGATCCTTTCCATGACACAAAATTCAGAGTACAAATAGTTTACACGCCAAGCGTCAATCTTAATAGTTGTGGCTAGTCCATTTGACTTAAGGATCCTTTCCATGACACAAAATTCAAAGTACAAATAGTTTACACCCCAAGCGTCAATCTTAATTTTGCACTCAAACCCCATGATGAATAACATGCATTATCTGTTAGAAATTTCCACCACGAGTGTTACATTGAAACCAACTTGACGCAATGATAATCAAATGATTAAAACGAGGTCGAAACCTTTCACATGGACTAAAGGTATGTACAGAATAATCCATTTTCAAGGTATTGGTAGTGACCATCTATAAAGGTCTCTAAGTTTATTAGCCTATAAGTGCATGAATGCCTTCAAATTTGGAGCCTTTGAACAGTTTTTACAATCTCACATCCTATAGTTTCACTATATATATGTTGCAACAAAATAAGTTTGAGGTGATTAATCTACTAGATCATTCTGTAAACCAGTCCCCAATAGGATATATTAGTATTTTATATCATTGTTTAAATCTTCTCTATGTGGATTGTTTAGGGTTACAAAAATCAGTCTACCATGAGAGTAAAACTCCCATGAAGTTGTAATCCTACTCAGAGACGGCAGAAATTTGCACCGCTGCATTGGTACACTACCGAACCATATGAGCTTTGTAATGTTCTTTTTGTGTTGCTTGTTTATTTATTGCATCGTGATTGTTTATATTACTCCTAGCATACATCAAAACACACCCATAGCAAGGTTCGTACCCTCGCTTTTTACGGTCCATTTGCTACCAACTCTTCCTCCACTGCACATTCTTAATATAATAGAAATTTGGACTCCAAAGGTCTTAGTATCAATGGAACAACACAATGCAAATCTCTGATCAACCATCAATTAACCAGTAACCTTCAATGAAATCTCCAATTCCTAGTTGTATATGAATGCCCCAATATTCTATTAGGGGGACCACAATTCCTCTAGGCCATTCTTCTATTACAAAGGAGCTATGAAACCATTTATAATAAATAAAGCTGATGTGGACATGGATTAATCTATCTTTCCAAAGTTTGCCGGTGATTTGTAAACAATTGAGCACCATGTCTTTACATTTTTCTCTAACATTTCTTTGATAGGGCGCGTGCTATATGGCACCATCTTAACTTGTCTCGTACACATAAAGAAAGATTCATTGCCTTTTCCTTGCACACTAATCAAGCAATGGTTGCACACCAACAAGATTTCTATGCCAAAAGTAGAGAGTGCTCCAGATGACAATAACACCCACTTAGATTGTGGGATTATTAATCTTATTGGGGTTCCTTTTAGGCATGATGGTAGGTCTAATTTCACATACCTAAAAGTATATTAAAAGTTTTGATTTCTTTTAATATTTAAGATGGACTTGGCTATTTATGTGCCACTTGTCATGTTGTTGGGTCCCATGGGCCCAATGGCGGTTGGCGAGTCCAGCTCCATCGTCAATTGCCAGGTCATTTTTTTTTTTTCTTCTGATGATCTGGATAAAGGCCCAAGAGATTGGTTGATAAATCCACAAGTCAATATTCTCACTGAAGGATAATTGAGAGTGCCCCTGTAATTATCCAAACAGTAAAAAGTAAAATTTAGGTTCTAATCCATAATATTTTCTGGTCTTGAGCATGGTTGGCACTACCAATGGACAAGGAGCTCATTGCTGATCATGGTTCCACTTCTTATTTTTCTAAATTGCATTGGTTCCTATACCACCAACTACAATAGGATATGCCCATGTCATTGATTTGACAGTAAGATGAATCCATGGATGTCACTTATGTAAATGCTATATGTGCATATTTTACATATGCAAATATTATTCATATGAAATATATTAGCATGTTTGCTAAAACTACCATTTTCACATGAGTAAATGAGCACATCCAATGGTTCTAGATGTATCGAGACTGTTTGGATGCTTTTACAAACTTCTCAAAATCAATAAAGAATTATTAGATAAGACATTCACTTCTTTATTATTTTTAGCCATATAAAGAAGATGAATTTGGATCATGAATTAACGGCTCGCAAAAGTCCCAAAAAAATTAGATCTAATGTTTAGACTTTTTCACAAATTTCTCAATATCTATGAATAAATTTCTTAGTAGAAAAATACATGAAGAATCAAGATTAAAAAAACTTGACTAGTTGACCTCTTAACTTTTTTTAGCTATATAAAGAAGATTAAAGGCTTGGATGGTGAATTAGGGGGCCCCATAGAAATGAAAAAAATATAGGCTTTTAATGGGCCCCATGGGAGAAAAAGTTATCATGAAACACACAGTACCAGCGCCTTTTGTAACAAAGGTTGTTAATCACTTTCACAACTATAGAGCTATGAAAGTGAAGGCGTATATGAATGGCCTCACATGATTTATGCACAACATGTGTAAATCAATGCAAACAAATATGACGAATGTAATGGTTATACATGTAAAATTTACATATGTAAATGAGTGTAAATGAGTGCAGATGAACGACGCAAGATTTATCACTTTCTTTTACATGTAATATATATGACAGTCAGAAAGTTGTAAAGATAAATTATAGAAATTTACAAACAACCACCTATACCGTCAAAAGTCTCAAATTATCACCTGCTTTTTTTTTTTTTGTTACAAATAACCACCTCTATTTATCTAAAAGTATTGGCTAGCCGCTTAGATCATCAAACAATGGCCAGTTTTTGTTTGATCACAAAATCCACAATATTTTTGTTCTAATGCTAAAAAAAATCTCATTAGACTAAACCTTATTTGGATTAAATCTGATCAGGATTAGTGTCATCACTTGAATATAAATTGGGTCAGCTCTAAGAAGATTTTGATCCTAGCCTTTTACAGTAAATTACATGAAATTTTACCATTGGATCAATAATTGGCCTTGGATTATAAGTCAAGGTGGCTGACTGATGTTTTTACATAAATAGAAGGTGATTATTTGTGAAAACAAAAAAAGACATGCAGTTATTTGTAATTGTGAAAAGAAAGCAGCCGTGATCTTAAATGTAAATCTCTCAATATTTCAGAATTCGGCAGTTTGAACAAATGAGAAAGAGAGCTTCGTCCTAGTGTGACTATAGAGTTTCCTGATACATGCCGACCAGAGAATCATTATTTCTTGAAAGTTGAAATAGTGGTCATAGAAATTCTATACCAAGTATTATACATCATGGAGTTAAAAGTGTTGATGGGATCCCTCTACATTAGCATTGATATGATCACACCCACACACCACTTTTCACTTTCAGTCACTTGTCCTACTAGTAATGTTATCTACACTTAATTGAGGAGTTCTAATGGATTTGGAAATTGATAATAAAGGAATAGCTCAGTGGTTAGGAGTCTCATTCTCGCCCAACTATTTAGAGTTCGATTCCTGCGTCTCTACGTGAGCAGATGGTTTCTTTCCAAGTGTATGCTGGAGTTCACTCCCACGTTAGTCGGGTCTCTCAATGGTCTGACCATCTTGGCTGGTGTCAAAAACAAAAAAAAAAAAAAATGTTTTCAGAAGTAGGAATGTGTTAATCAAAACCAACTGAAACAATTGAAACATGTTTCTAATTGAGACGCATGCCCATGGATTTGGACCATCCAAATCAGCAGGCCTATCCAATGGCTCAATTCCAACAAACCCAAGAGACTATCCCATTGACTGACATCAAAATTATATAAATCCCGAATAGAAACAAGTGGTTGGTAAAAATTGGCCATCCATAGAATGTAGGTGAGAAGTGTTTGCACTCGAGTTCATTCCTCATGCTAAGAATCCCTTTCAGATGCTCCCTTGGAAACGCAAGGCCTTCCTTAAACCTACCCACCCAAGTGAGAGAAGCCCTCATGTTTCTTTCTCACCAATCAATAATATATGATTTTTCTAGGGCTAGCATTTAGCCTTGTTTCATTCTCCGCATTAGAAAGACAAGACATGTTGCTCATGTGGCCAAGAAAACCTGCGTGTGTTAGTGGCTAACACAAAAGCCACCAAAAGGGGTACTTCACAAAGAAACCATTGGCCTTGAAAACGCAAAGAAAACTCTAGTGGAAATACATGTCACAAGGCCTAATGTGGAGGAGAGCCATCTCCAATGTCTTCTATTATTTTATGCTCATAGGTCAATAGAGGTCTACTACCTTTAAGAAAATATGCATCAGAGAAGATGAAGAGCCTAATTGATGTTTAAGAAAATAATGTTCTTTTTTTTTTTTTTTTTATGGGGATTGAGGCTTCTATTTTATTATATGGGTCCAAATATATCCTAGCCTACTGGCCAGTCACTGATTATGTTATTCTCATGATGGGGGTCTAGGTAGGTATAGTTCTATTCTTTTAAGACTGTGCTTGCCTTTTTACCATTGATTAAGACTTAATTGTAGGGGTTTTACATAAATGTCGTTGGATCTTGTGAACAGGTTCTGAAAAGAGATTAGGAAGTGGAAGTAACCAATCATGTAAGACCCCAATTCTTGTTGAAGAAGAGGATGTGGGCACAGAGAGGGTCCTTAGCCATGGAACACTTGGCAATTTTAGGCGATTCTAGGACAATACTTTCAAAGGCAAGGCTAGTGGCACAAAATGCTCCATTGATGGAAAGAAAAGGAGAAGATAGAAGAAGAAAACCCAACTTGATTCGAAGTTTTACTGAGTTAGCAACTCGAATGATTTTGATGGGTCAACTCAAAGATTGGAATAGGTCTACAACATATGTTCAACATGGAATATAGATTTCAAAAATCATGTACATTTGAACTCATGAAAAGTTAATTCTGTGGAGTTTAAGGGCTTGGTTGAATTAGGTGAGTCACGAGTGGAAGGGTATAACAAGGAGATTTTCCTCAAAAAGAGCCACCATGTTACTAAAAAAATTATGGGTGGGAAGGCCCACGTTATCATATGGCTAACCATACAACTATTAAGATGAGAATAAAGAGATAGGCAAGTAGTTGTGTGTCTTATCCTCATCCAATTGCTCAGATTCTTTTATCCTTTCCCTTCCATGATGGTTCTCTTCTTCTCTTCTTTGTGTGCTAGGGTTCACTCCCGCGACAATTTGAGTCTTTCAAAGGCCCAACCACCTTGGCTGATTATGTAATATTCCCCACCATATATATGAAAATTCCATTCAAGTAAGCGAACGAGGTCAAGTCAGCTCCAACACCTCAACCAACTTTTAGCCGATTGAGTCCGTCCAAATTAGATAAAAAATTAATAATTCTCAATAAGAATTTCTTGAGTTTATCAATTTTTATCGCCTCTAAGAAGATTTTAACTTAGTTTTCACAACTATAGAAAAAAAAAGGGACAAATAGCGGCGAACAGGATGACCCTTAGCGGTGGACAGCCACCAGAGATCATCTTTTGAGGCGGAAAATTTTCTTTCCGAACCACTCCTAAAGGCCAAAAATTCCATCGCTATTTGTCACTTTCTTTTTATAGCAAAAATCTTGACCTTCCAAGTTAAATATTATGTATTATAAGCCGGCTCCAAATTGATGAGATCACAAAAATATTGATGGTGACATTATTTGTTCATAATCATATATCACCCTGGATTGTGCGACCTCTGCAGTCTCATTGAATCTATATCTCAAGTCAGCTTGGATGTGAGAGAGAGAGAGAGAGAGAGAGAGAGAGAGAGAGGGCCACACAGTCCAAAAGCAAAAGACTGGAAGGGATGCACGTTTTGTACATTGTAGATTTCTGATGACAGAGTCATCAAAGAAAATAAGAAAAGAAGGAAGCATGATAAGAGAACCAATGCGACATGTCCTCCCACAAAACACGTGTTGTTAGTGAAACATTGATCAAAGCTGACTTATATTTTAATTCTTACATCAAGTGCCCTACAACTCAATCATATGCTGCTTAGCGGCCTAAGAGCAAATTAATATGCAGTGAAATGGGCTACAATGGGAACACCCTTTCGGCCAAAGTATTCATCTTGCTTGTGAGTTGGTGGGCTGCATCCCAAAGCTCCCTAAACCAATGATTTTACTTAGTTTTTGTGATCCAACATTCCGTAATTTCTGGAGACTTGGCCACCTTTGGATTGTGGACACATGGCAAAGAACCATGGGGCTGAGTAAAAAGGAGTCTTGTTTTGGGGATAAATATTCCCCACCTTATCATGTTGCACATGTGATGATCCCGAGGCATCTTAATCATAGAAATTGACTAATCTCAGTCGTCAATTAAGAATTTTAAATCTCATATATAAATATCAGTGATCCTCGTGAATGGATAGGAATGATGGTTGCCCTGTTTTACGGTAGACATAAGCATGTTTCTTGAGTCTGGATCCCTGTTTTGCATAAATAAATTACGCCAACCGTATAAAATCTTCCCGTTTCTTTTTTTTTTTTTTATAATTTCAAAGAGGGTGCATTAGCGGACATCAAATTTTACACAGATGGCATGACTTGATTGGGCAAAATAGTATCTCCTTGCAAAACAGGGGATTCAGATTCATGTTTCTTTGCATTATAATGATTAGGAATTGAATACATTGGATTTCATAGTAAAATGAGCACAATTATTATGGAAGTTAAAAAAAAAAAAAAGGGGTGTGAATGGTAGAGGTGAAGGTTGAAGGATATGTCATGATCTGGGCCCGAGATCCGATAACCCCGAGCCGTGAGCTCATACTTACTCCCATAAACTCCGAATTAACCGAAGTTAAAACGGAATCCACAAGGGATAACATTCTCAATATACCTGTTAAATATACAACTTTGGCGGAAACATTTATATTTGACAATATCAATTTACGATTTACATGTATACAAAATAAAGTTTTTATACATGTATCAATTCCAACCTTTGTTCGTCAAACACTGCATATTCAAAACACTGTGCAGATAATAATTAATTACACTTCAAAATGAATCTATAAATAGTTCCTCAAAACATTTCTCAAAATGTTCCAATTCCATTTCGCGCTCGGATACTCATTTCAGATGGTATCCCGTCTATTCCCTTCGATCAATCCTCTTGGAGGAACCGGAGCGGTCTCCTCTGCTGCCGCCGGGGGCGCTTTTGGACTGGCATGGACAATCGGGCCTGTAATGCCATCAATAACACTAATGAACATGACGGTTCAACAATGTATAAACAATTCTTGCAATAGCATGTTAATACGTTCATATTGAGTTCATTCAATCTGTTTAATAACAATTTCAATTCTAGAGAAGTCTAGACAGTTTCTAGAATAACAATAGGCAGACATAAAGTCAATCAATAAATATATACAAGATGGCTACTACCATAACATTTATTGCCTTTCATTTACCATCTTCTCTCAAAGGAAGGATTCATTTCATTGTATTTCATTTTAATTACCATCTCCTTTCAAAGGGAGGATTCATCTTCCAATGAAAGGCATCAATCAATACCCAAATATACGATCGGAATGGTGGTACTTACTAATGTCCGGGCTAAGGACAACTAGCATCACCACAGAGTTCCGAAACGCCTCAAAATCCATCTGTTGCAGCATGATTAGTCATTTATTTCATTTATTAACTTATTGAACTCATTTAGAGTTCTAATACAATAGCTAGGTAGTGTCAGACTCAAGGGTCAATACTCTTCAGTAAGCAATCCTTTTATGGATTCAATTCAATTCAATGATTCCTTTCATGACAAAGGAATGGGATAACAATAATACCAATCTCATTAGATTAGAACACAATGATATAAAATAAGATACAGTGAGAGAATTTACTAATCATCTATATCTTTACTTAATCTTATCTCAAAATCTAAGTAACCATTTAGATGTAACCATTAGTTATCAAATGCACGTGTTATTAGCGATGGACATCACATATGTATATTTGATATGTGCATTCTAGCCCCGTAATTATCACCCATGGAGTTTAGGCAATTATCGATCAATTATGGTTCGATCATGGAACCCTTCCTAAAACGTCATTAATTCTCAATAATTCAATTTAATCCATGATTAGTCTTAAAACTAATTGAGGGAGTATTTATACTTATAAGAAGTACTTTAAGTCTATGTAAAAACCCAAAATCCATTAACGGTCTGGCCAAATTTTCACTAACTATTATTGTCCGGCCAGTATCAGGTTCGCTCGAGTGGACCCAAACAGAAAGTGGTTTGCTTGAGCAACCCCAAGTTCGCTCGAGCGGACGTCTCACAGAACGTTGGTCGCACGAGCGACCAACATCACTCTCTCGAGCGGTGACAGAAGGCCATAAGATAGAACTTAGATCGCTTGAGCGGATGTATATTCGCTCGAGCGGATGCTCACAGATGACAGGTCGCTCGAGCGGACTCCCAGTTCGCTCAAGCGAACTGTCCAGAATTCCAATCCGAAATTCTGATCAGTTCTTCATTCTTCTACTCTTCTTTCTCCATTACATTTCTACAACCTGCAAGGAAAATGAGAACCTCCTGCTCCCTCCTCATACAACATTCATTCACAAATAACTTTTCTAATCATCCATTAACCATATCATTAAACCATAACAAATCCCAAAACTCAATGGAAAATGCACACAATACGTGAAAACTCTATGAGCTCCTACAATGATTAACACTAATCACAAGTAAATGTTTATACTTGCCTCTATTTGGAGAGTGATGAAAAGAAATCCCTTTTTGTTTAGCTTGGTTTGACACAATCTCTCCCAAAACTCAAACCCTAATCCATGAGAAATGCAAATGAACTTCATATGAGTCATTTATGCTAGAAATCACTATAAAACAACTATTAACACTTGAAAAATCACAAGAGAAGACCATTACTTACTTGTGGCTCCAAGCAAAGAGATCTATAGTTCTCTTTCAAGCTCTATCACTTCAAAAATGGAGGAAAATGACTTGGGGAAGAAGATGAAGATGAAGATAACTCCTCAAGAACCACTTGAATCAATCTAAATCTCACTCTTGATGAAGGAGATTGGAAGAAAAAAGAGGAAAAGATAAGGATGAGTCTAGGGTTTTGGGTGAAATGAGTGAATGAACTTATTTCATTCTAATATAAGAGCTTCTTATACTAAAACCCCCTCTCATTTAGTTTATTTACATTTTGAGTCAAATGAACGTTCACTTGGTCCATTTGAGGACAAATGGAATCGCGTCTATTATGAAAGTTAACATACTATTCGAGATACACATGTTGGTATCAAGAATTTTCGTATTTGACGAAATACGTGAAAACCCGTATTTACGGAAAAGTCCTTAGCCTACCTTGTTTGAGTCTAAACTCATTTTAACCAATTCAATTTCATTCAAATCCATTCCATTATGCTCAATGCATCATGTGAGACTAATTTGTCTCTCTTTGGTCATTAACCTTGATTAACCCAATTATCCATGCTTAATTAGCATTAATCTCAATTAATTAGTCTTAATCATGATTAGTTCGGGTCGGGGTGTAATAGGATATAAAATAGCAATGTAAATGAGACATTGACTTTCTTAAGATTTGAATTGTTGGGCGATTTTGAGCATTCATTTACCGTTTTTACTTGATTCACTTTTCATTAAAAGAGAGGTTATTTGATTGCTTTTTTGGTATATGCACCTTGAGTCTTCATTTCGAATCACTCATGATATGAATTCCTATGTAAAGGCCCAAAGGGCCTTTTGTTAGGAGAATTCGTCGTAGGAATTTTTATGTTGGGCATTTTTCACGTTGATATGATGATAGTTTCCTTGGCATTTCAAATGCCTCGTTTCTTTTTGGTGGAATTCTGAATTCATCTAGTTTATTTGAAAAGTTACAAATAGCCTTTAGAATTTTATGAATTTCAGAATTTTACATGCTAGATTGAAGACTAGGATTTGAAACTTTAAGTGGAGGAAAATATTTGAAGAATTTCAAATTCTCAAAACATGAATTCTAAGAATTCTACAAACAACCCTCATAGCTGCTTTCTTTGAAAATTGTGCAAGTATCATGTGCCTTCTTATACTCTTTGAAAAAGTCTACATGGACCGAATTTTGGGACCGATCCTTGGACCGGTCCCAAAATTCGGTCTATGTAGCAGGTTTCATACTCTTTTTCTTCTGCCACATCCAAATGTCTCCTATAATAAGTACCCTACCATTTGATGTGTCCTCAGTCCTCATGTGTCTCAACTCTCAAGCTCCAAAAAAGAATGAGAATTGATACGAGAAGGATAGTTTGGGATCTTATTTGTCGAACTAAACTCTTTGAGTGTTTTTTTTTTTCTTTTGATCTTTCCATGAACTTTGAGGCTATTTTTATTCGAAAGTAGCATTGTACTGACCTCAAGAATTTGAGGAAAAAAAGTTATGGCAGTTGAATATGTAGATATGAAACGAACTCCCCCTGTATACTCTGTTTGCCAGAGCATGAAATTTCATTTGTTGATGGGGAGTACTCTCTGGATGTGTGGCTCAGACTGCTCTAGTTGGATACTCAGATTATAGAGAAAAACAGTTAGGATTGGAAGATCCTAACTACCTTCTGTTTGGCCTTTTCCTTGTGTTGAATGTGGACCATGGAAGTATATGGTACTTAACCTTTTTATTTGCATGTTAGAGATCAGTTGCCGGTAATCTAGATTCCTGAATGTTAAAAAGAATGAGTTTTTGCTACTTGCTGTTGAAAGATCAAATACATTTTTAATCCCTTGTCGGTACGCTGAGGACTTTGCAGTCTGTACAATTGTATACGTGTGAATATCCAAAACCACACACTGCAGCACATGAGAGTACGTGGTAGTATCCAAAACCACACACTGCAGCATATGAGAGAGAGAGAGTGAGAGAGAGAGAGAGATGTGGAGTGAACTTCTTTTATTGGTGGTGGAGTCAACATAATTTAATGGGAACTAAGGAATTGAATTTAAATGATGTATACTAAGTGTTTCAAGACTTGGTCGAGTGTTGGGTTGACTTAATAAAATCATCAAGTTGTTGACAAGTGGACACAACTCATTTTTGAGTCAAGTCACATATACATAATGGAGTGACCCGACTTGAACTTCAACCAAGTCAGCTCGAGAGCTTGAACTCAATCTTTAGATGGATTGAAAATCAACCCTAGGTATGATTAGCTTGAACTTGAGTCAAACTCGGCTAAGCTTCTATGCTTTATATATATAGAACAAAGTTTTCATCCATTGTGAACAGTACTCACCATAATAAGTGTGAACACCTTGTGCAGTACTCACTATACTGAGTGTAAACACCTTTTGCCTCCCATTATAAATATTATTTTCCTCCAAATGAATTGGCACTCATCCGATTCCATTGTTATTGGTGGATTAAAAATCTAAATATTACTCTTCATAGTTACTAAACTTAGAGGCCAAAGATCAAGGGGCCGGCCACTATTACATTATGAGGCTTACGTTTTGCCCAATCCAAGGGGTCGATTTATATCCTTTCACCCTCGGTGATTTTTCATGCATTCAAGTGGACTCTGCAATTAGGTTTGCACCTAAGTTAGGCATGGCTAATGTGCAGTGGGTCATTGTCTTATGTGATAGTATGGTATATAATGTGACACGTTTAAAGCCAGTAAAACTTCATTTAAAGCGGACAATATTATGTGGATAGTGGACCTAGATAGTTACATGTGTGGAGACACTTTGAGAGCTTTTCTATTTCTCATTCAACCATGACATAAAATTACTGAAAAATTTAGAACATGTCATCCTTCGATTTTAACACATAAACACAAACTTTCTTGCATGTGTCATCAATAAATGTGATATATATATATATATATATATATATATCATAGTCTCTTGTGTCAAAAATTTGGAGAAAAACTATTTTCAATAGCATTCAACACGCTTTTATACAACTTCATGCGTGTCTTGTAGAACGTATTACATTCCTTACCTCTCGTAATAATAAAAGACCATCTTGTGAGTTTTCACTTGCCTTTTCCAAAGTGACTTTTATAACCTGCTCGGTCCAATATAGTTCTGGAAATTAGATTCAATTGCAAATCAAGAACATATCGCACATTTTTTAGCTTCTTAATCATAGTTATCAATTTCGTTTCGTTTCGGCCATTTCGGCCGAAATTCAAGATTTCAGCCAATTTCGGCCGAAATTCGAGATTTCGGCCGAAATGTGACTTTTCGGCCGAGATGGAATTTTACATAATTAATTTTGTTTTTACTTTTTTTACACATATTTTGTATTTCTTATTTTTTTTCACAAAATATAATTCTAAAAAAAAATTACTATAATGGATTAAATCTATATTTATTACTTTTTCTATTTTTTTTACTTATATAAGTATATGTTATGTTATATTTTTCCCGAAATGTAATTCCGAAAAGTTTCGCCAAAATCCCGAATCGGCCGAAACTTTTCATTTTGCAGATCAGAGCGAAATGAGGTCCGAAACGATATTAACAACTATGATCTTAATGCAATCAACATCGGTTTGTATGTAGATATTATTGATCAAAACAATCTTCGAATGACACGTGTTGCACATCTTCAAAGTTCCAAAGTTTTCAACTCTGTACATCATGAACAACCATGGTAGGATGTCGTTGTGTCAGTAACCCAATTAACTTGATCATCTGCAATACTCGAATTTTCTTTATTTCCACTGGCCAAAATTGCTACTTCATGATCTAAAGCAGCCATAGTGTTCTTAGTGTCATCCTTCTTTTGATTATTAGCTTCATTTTGCTTTGTTTTCCAAACAAAGCAACTTTTCTTAATGTGACCATCCTTGTCACAGTGGAAGCACTTATCAAGAAATTTTCTTATTTTGTGATTTACCTCTAGACCTGCCACGACTACCCTTTGGCCCTCTATTCTTACTCCTCCCCCTTTTTTCCAGTGACAAAGGCGTGTGCTGTTATCCACCTTGTCTAATACTACCAATTGCCTTTCTATACCTCTTATTCTAATCTGCATTAGACATGTCCTTTGGCCAAGTTACATCCCCATCAATGAGTTCATAGAGGTCGTTATGTCTTTGATCTTAGGTTTTCAAACTAATCAATTGGCATGGTTGAGTTTGATCATGGTTGGGTTCTTACTATTGTTCTCCATTATAATTAAACAACAAGTAAAACAAACAACTTTCGTTAACCTTAATGTTTGCACTACGCTATTGATCTCGTCACCATGAGTGCGCTGGCGAAAACGAATTTGAAATCTAACTTCGGATGGTCCCGATATTGCGAAAATAATCTATGCCCTTGATTTGGTCAAACTTCTCCGTTGACCATTGGATTACCAGTCTCTTATTGCAAATACATAGATTTGTTTGTAATGAGTCCATGGCACAAACCACTCATAAATCGGACTCTAGATGCTTTAGATATCACAAAAAAAGTTTTTGTCGTCTTATTTGGTCAAACCGCTATTGACCGCACTCTACCATGGTGCCGAGGTTAGCCTTTGCTTCCTGGGGTTCTTATAATCGGGTCAGGTTAGCCTGTCCCGAACTTTACCTAAATTGACATGATATCAGCATTGCCTAAAAAGCAAATATATAGACAAATCTCTAGTGCCATTTTCTTTAAATCAGAAGAACCCGAACCAGCAGTAGGAATTGGCAACACCAGTTTCGTCTCTGTAAGTGCCTAAATATTATGGACTTGATTTAGATGAGTATAACTCTTCTTGTTGAGCTTGTTGGGAATGATTGTAAGCCAGCCACCAAAAAGAGAAGGAGAAGAGAAGGTCAGAGCCCTTGGCTGCTATCAGTCGAAGGTACTCCAACACTAAAGTTAGTGCAGTCACTGAACAAAGGGTGAGTGAGGAAGAGGAAGAGACAATATGTGTATCTCAATGAGGACATAAGCGTGTGCATGTAAGCATACCTCTTAGGATTTACCTCTTTGTATATATATAAGTCGAGAGTTGACCTTTAGAGGTAAAGTCCCATCCGACCATACCTTAAGTGGAGGTAGGTGGAGGCATTGTGCCATCGGACCATACCTTGATCTGTTAGCAGTTGAATCCCATCGGACCTTATTCTGACAACTTGGAAGGGACGCGACCACCAGGTAATGATAACTGTTTATCTGGCGCATGTCCTTATCTCCTGACACGTTCTGTAACGCGGGACATGTGTCACTGGTTGAGAGTCGGTGCTCATCTCGGTTAATCGAACTGAAGATGACACCGAGGTCGAGCATGACCGTAAGATGGACGCCATCTAAAACTGTTGCCGAGATACGTTGTGCCGAGTTGGTACCGTTACCGAACTGGAGTAATTTCACCGAGACCGAGTCATACCGAGCTAGTACCTTTACCGAACCTATGACGGTCTCGGTACTGTGAGAGTATCTTCACTGGTATTGTTGCCGAGATGGATTAAGTCGAGAGATTAAGAGATGCCTAGCTGGTACTTTTACCGAAGCTAGTAAGATCTCGGTATTGTGGAAATATCCCCACACAGTCTCCTTCTCCAACAATGACGAATTGGCAGCCCCATCTCCTTGAAAACAAAGAATCCGAGATTTCAAATCCTCCTTCTTCTCCAGAATCATTGATCCTTGTAATTGGCCTTGGCAGCAACAGAACCGACTCGATCTCCACAGGCCTCATGGTCTTCTCTGGTTTGGTTTGCAAGAACCCAAATAGGGGTTCGAATCCTCTTCGACCTCCCAATAACGATGAATGTGGCACACTAGATCAGACCGATCCTCTCTAGGTTCCCACACACAATCAGAAATCCCATGTCAACTTAAGATCTCTCTAGAATAGAGACTACGGATCAACTCTCTCCCTTTCGAAAATCTAACAAGATCCCGATGCTTTGATATCTAAACATTTGGATCTCAACCGTTAATCGCATAGGCACAGCCCAAACCCTAGACGAATTCTAAGTTTTGATACCACTTGTCATGTGCATGTGTGCGGAAGTGGGAAAAACTGTGACCAAGAATCAAACCACACAAGGAAGAGAGAAAAATCGTAAAAAACATAATCTAATACCACTATGAAGAAAATGCTCTGATACCATTTTATAGAAAAATATACCAATTTGTAGAAATATGAAGGTGTGGAGTGTGTGTGCGTGTTTGTGTATGTGGGGTTATATGGCCAAAGAGCCATACAGAGCCCCTGCTCTTAATCAAATGAGCAAAACACTTAACAAACTAAATATATATATATATATATAAATTCTCATTCACCTCAGAATAACAAGCCTCCAACAAACGCTTGAATAACTTCACACACACAACACAACCTTATATAGAGTAGCAAAGGACACTTTCAAAAGACGTGACTTTACATATTCCAAGACAACAATAAAATCCCGTGAAGTTTAGCTTTTCTAAATGACCTTTGACCATTAGACTTTTCAAAGTGACTTTTGGATTCTCTAAGAGATTTCATGATTTTCTCATTGGAATATTAAAAATAATAAATCCAACAAAAATCACATAGGCATTAATATGGTTTGGCAAAAGTGCCTACGTACATGGGAAATAAACTAAATTTTATTAATATGGTTTGGCAAAAGTGCTTACGTACATGGAAAAGAAGCTAAATTTTCAGTTCTCTAACTCTATTAGGTTCAACCCCAACCCCCCCCCCCCCCCCCCCCCCCCCCCGCAACACACACACACACACACACACAAAAAAAAAATATATATATCATTTTTTGGCCCCAAAAAAGCCTCGTTACAAATACCAATATACTCATGACCATGAACCCGCTTGGACCCTACCCTTGGCCAGCAATGAGTCGACTTATGAAAAGAACATAAAAGTTCTTTACGTCTCACGAGCTACTAGAGTCTTGAGTAGACCACCACCGAGTCTTTCCCAACTCAGGGAGAGAGAGAGAGAGAGAGAGAGAGAGAGCCTTGAGTAGACCACCACCGAGTCTTTCCTGACTCAGAGAGAGAGAGAGAGAGAGGTGTGAATAACAACCAACAACACTAGTTTCCAAACTTTTGATGACCTCCTCTCGCACTATAATAATTGCCCACGACCTCAGTGGAAAAATAACTTTAGAGCTGCATTTGCGATTGTCTTTTCTCACGATAATCTAAACATCAAATCCTACGTCACCAATGGATAAATTCCTCTTTAAATTCCCACACCCCACCCAAGGAATGAAAAGAAAACCAGCCCACAAAAACCACCAAAAGCATCCTCACATCCATTTATCTACTACTATCAACAAACATGGCTGAAATAGGGTCAGAGGGCTCACTTGCAATCTCTTCCTCTACACCAAACTGGTGGAATAATCTCCATGCAAACCCTCACTCCTCTCTTATCAACATGAATCCATGGCACCCCCAAAACTCTACTTCCAACTCCACATGTGAGGACATGTCAATCTCAAACTCCTTTACCAATGCCTCCAATCACTCCTGCTTAAGTGTCGAAAACGCACCGCGCGAGCTCATCGAATCGACATCATCCGTGACAGAGTTATCAGGAGAATCTGCATCGGAAAATCATCTATGGAGTCAGATTCTTTTGTAAGTTTAATTGGCAGTAGTAGTGAGTACCCATATAAGTTGGAAATGATCGAGTTGAGAGGGTAAATAATATGTGAAGAAGCAGAAAAATCAAGAAAATCTGCAAAAAGAGAAATGTTCATAGGGCACTATGAGTAATGATAATTAAACCAGCTTATAACATATATAACAACTTCTTGGTGTAATGGAAGTTGGTTTTTCTCTTCTGCTCTTTCCTTTTTGTTTTTAGTAGTTTTGTTTCCACTTCTTTTGTCTTTCAAATTATAAAAGTATTAACAGCTTTTTCTTTGTGGTGCCAATAAAACCATAGTAATGAAATCAACAATAATGGGAAGGAGATCAGGAGGATAACCCATATTGTGTTTATTAGTTCATTGTTCAAGAAACTTTCAAAAACTCATGTTTTGGATTTGGGCTCTTTGTTATAACCTGAAAAAATAGGTGAAGTTGGTTTCTCCTGGATTGCGCTATTTTGGAAGAAATATTAACCTAAAGTATTTAACTCAAATGATGCAGAAGTGTGGAAACAAATGGAGACATGCACAACAGTCATGGAGGTGGAGAGAACTTCCTTGATTCCCTCTCTTCCAAAGCTCTAACCACTGAGATGTTCGAACCTGCTAGCGATTTCTTGAAGAAACTCGACAACAGTTGGGAGTTCCAAAACTCGATGCCATTCAACGGCATAGAGAAGCAGCTAAACAGCTATGATCGGAGCTTGATTGGACATGAAAGGTCCACCAACACCTCTGATTTGGTTAGCAAGTGGTCGATTGCACCACCTGACCCACAGCAAGATAGAAGAACTGCACCAACAACATGCAACATCTCTATGAACTCTTTCATGGATAGGTACTCTGACTCATTTCTTTCCCAAATGAGGCAAGACCCACCTGACTCTTCATCTTTCTCTAGCAATGAAGGATTAGGGAATGGAAATTTAGGTCACTTGTCAAGTTATGGGCATGAGTTGAAGAGGGATAATCAGATCCATGGAATGGAAGCTTCTGAAGCTCAGTTTCTGAGGTCATTCAGTGGAAATGGCATGAGATTTCAAATGGGTCTTAAGAACTCAATGATAGGAGACAGCAAGAAGTGCCACTATGGAATTTCAGATGTACCATGTTCTAATAATGCTAGGGCCTTCTCAGACCTCATCTCATTTAGTGGTAATTTAAATAAGCCATTGGTAGATTTTCCCGAGTCTAAGCCTTGCCCAAGAAGTTCAAATTCACCTGACATGAAGAAGCAAGGGCATGAGACTTGTTCATTGGTAAGCTACATGCGCCTTTCATTTTCTTAACTTTTCCATCTTCGTTGTTTTATTGGTTAATTTGTACATTCTTTAGGTGCATGTATATTGTTCATGTTCATGGATATATGTTCCTATATTTGGTGGCACTCTTACATTTGGTATCTATTCCATTACTGGTGTACGTCCTTCTGTGTCCCTCCATAATAGAAATTTTGCAAGGTACATGCACCTTGTATGATAAAGCTAGAAGTTTTGAGTACTTCCATCTAAATATTTCTTTTGTTTTGTCTCCAAAAGACTCCTTATGAACTCAATTTGTTTCATGGGCGCAGACGAGAGGTAATGGAAGAGAAATTGCAAGTGGAGGCAAGAAGAAGCGAAGTGAAGAAAATTCAGAGACGATCTTCAAAAAACCTAAGCAGGAGGGCTCTACAACATCATCTCCTAAGGTATTATAAACCAAAATATTCATATAGATTATATGGATCCAAGCTGGTGCAAAGGAAGTAAAAAGGTATTAATTAATATGTAATCTTTTTCTAATCTTATTATCTTAAAAAAAAAGGACAATAATTACATCTCATCCAATAAAATAGCTTATTCTTACCAAATTCTTACTTTCCCTCTTTGTTAAATTCGAGGAAAAACTGTTTGTAAAACTTAATTATCTATCATAAATTCATAGAAGAAAAGGAAAAGGAACAAAAATGAAGGAAAATGCAGATTTTATCCATGCTTTGGTTACTTAAATCAAACCAAACCCTTTTGATCTTCACTTAAAATCTCCATATGAGATTAAATTCTCTAGTAATATATATATATAAAAAAATCAAGTTAGACCCATTTCTCACATGCGATGTCACAATATTACAGATACAGGTCCCAAAAGTCAAGTTGGCAGACAGGATTACAGCTCTTCAACAAATTGTGTCACCTTTTGGGAAGGTTAGTGGAAATTCAGAATCCACAAAGCACCCCAGATATATGGGATAGGCCTTTGAAGATGATTATTGTTTATTATTTTTCTCAGTTTTCTTGATTTATAAAGTGGGAATAAGTGAAGTTCTAATTTTAAACTGATTTCTTTCCATGGTTTGATTCTTCCAGACTGATACTGCCTCAGTTTTACAAGAAGCAATTGGGTATATTAAGTTTCTGCAAGAGCAAGTGCAGGTAATCTCATCTACCAACATGAGCCTATATTAAAATAACAATAACTATATGATAATGATGATGACAGTAGTAACACAAGATCAATGTCAAAAAAGCATCACTAATATTATAATGATGATGATGATAGTGGTCGCGGTGTTGGTGATGATCTCACAATGACAACCATGGGTCTAGGATATACTCATGGACATGTAATCGTGGGGCCTAAACTGTTAAACTGATGAAATAGTGTTTTCCATGTCCTCAATTTATAAAAAAATAAATGCTTATACAATTAAAAATGAAAATCTTTGATCGTAATGGTTTTCGGGTGATATTTAACATGTAGATTAAGTCTTTGAACATGAAATAGAGTTTAGGGTTTTCGCCCCATTATCAGACAGAGATGGCACCAAACTTAGCAATAGGCGAAACTTAGCCAATCGCCGTTTTTAGGGCTCATACATGATATGATCAGTCATTAGGTTTCGGGGGTTAATATCATTGTTCTTATTATTATGTTAGTAGTAATATTTTTTTTATCTATTTCAAACACTTTATAATAGGTCTTAATGTTCACTGATGTGCAGCTTCTAAGCAACCCATACATGAAGTCAGGCACAAATAAGGTAATGTGAAAATATTTCACATCTGCTGACTTCCATCTCTAGTTGGTCATTGTTAGACTTGTGTAGAAGAAAGTAACTTATGTTGGGTAAATTTCAGGATCATATGCTGTGGGGAGCGCTAGAGAGAAAAGATAAGTCTGAAACAAAGCCCGACTTGAAGAGTAGAGGGCTCTGTCTTATTCCCATTTCTTGTACACCACAAGTTTATCGCGATAATACTGGACCAGACTACTGGACACCAACATATAGAGGATGCTTGTACAGATGAAAGAAATCCATGTGTTTTTTTCCATTTCCTTATCTCAATGTAGGATGTATGATGAGCAATAAAAATATGCAAACAGACAAATTACAAGGAGCAATGGATTCTCTTTAGAGAGCTTATTTTGGGCTTCTACCCATTGTGCTCTCTCTCTCTCTCTCTCTCTCTCTCTCTCTCTCTCTGTGTGTGTGTGTGTGTGTGTTAAGACTAAAGATGTTTGAAAACAAGGCTGATAAGTAAGAGTTTCTCATACTAGTTACCAGTTTCGTTAGTCACAATTACTGTACTGTCCACAAAAGGAACTATATAATTTGCATTAGTATAATGTATTTTTTCTGTTTTTTCTTGCATTTAACGATATGAAATAGTTTTGAAATCTTTTATTAAAAAAAAAAAAAAAAAAACAACAAAAGGAAACTCAAAGAACCAATACAACATTTTGTCCATAATACCAGGAACCAGCTTATTAATAATGACAGTCCTCCAAGGATGAAGGTCCAAGAACCTGCTTTAGAACCAGAACTCATGCTCCAAGAGGAGTGCAAATTTGCACCAAAGACTTGCCTTATTCTATCTAAATGTCTAAAAACTCCATATAGGAACTTATTGCGGATATAAATACCCTTTCTATGATTATATATATTGTGCGTGTGCGTGCGGAAGCACGAGAACTATGATAAACAACCAAGTCACACACAAAAAGAGAGAAATAATCAAATAATAGGATTTACAAGTTTCGGCGATGTGCCTGAGTTAATTCACAACTAAGAAAACTCATCATCTCTTTGCATTCTTGGGTTTATGGTTATGAGTTGCATCATTTGTATAAAACTCTCTTCCTTAAACCCTAAGAAAACCCTTACAATCACCAATATACCCCTGACATAAAGCCTCGGCCCTGGCTAATCCAATGAACCAATTCGGTTAACCCGGAATACGAGGCCTAAACCAAACAGTATACAATGATAAAAATGATTGGTTTCAAGGGGTTGAGATCACTCTATCCAAGTGGTTTATAAGTTCTTTTCTTTGCAAATACCTAATTGGAAATTTTGTGTTCTTTAAACAGTAATAGGAAACTAATATTCTTATAAAAACTCTTTAATAATATATACTAGACTTTTTTTACTAGGGTTCACGTTTTGGAGAGAAACCCAATTCATGTCAGGTGCCCTGTCTTCCTCTCTTTCTCTTTCCTCTATTTTATATTCTTGTTCTCCTTCAAAGTTCAAATTAACCTAACGTAAGAATTAAGTAGTTGGGAAACAGTATACAGTAGCTGTGGTTGTCCAAAACTAGAGCTACTGTACAGGTGAAATGGTACTTTTGGAATTGTTGAAATGAAATGTATCAATTGCAATGCAAGTACAGGTGAGAAGAATGGGAGATGGAAATTGTGGTTGTGGTCTCAGTGCTTTTGGACGTGGCCACTGGTCTTTTTGCTTACAAGCCTTGAAATTTCTCAACCTCGGAAATCATTTCTAGAAGCACATGAAATAAATACAGAGATGAAGGGAAAAGAGAAGCAAAAAAGCGGGTCAAAGAGGAGATGAGCAAAAAGGACAAAAGGACGAATAAGGTGGTGGGCACTAGAGGGTTGAGTGGTGATTCAATTGAGAGCAAAGAAGACTCTCAGGTCAGTGACAGTTAGTTAATTGCCAAGATATATATATATATATATATATAATCTCCTGATTAAAGTCTTAATGGACTGAAGATCAAACTTTTGATAGAGAGTTTTGAATTTGGCATCTAAGGAAGAGTTTCTACGAAGTAGTCTTCTATACCACATTCAGGTTGCTGAAGAATTTGGTCTGATGGGGTGGGTATGGGTCCAATCCCACTAGCTAGGGGTATTTGGAGAACAGAGTCTGCTGGAAAGGCAGTTGTGTTTTTCTCCTGGAGAGTAGCACGGGAGAGGTTTTCATGTCATCCACAAAAGACAGACCTCCAAATCAGTGAATCTCTCCTCTTGGCATAGCATTTGAAATTCTAATCAAATGCAAAAAAGAACCTAATTATAGGAATTTCAAAAGGCCATTTGAGATCTTTTTGGTGGCTGGAATTTGGATTTCTTGTGAAATAAACAAGGCATTTCAAATATTGGAGATAAGAGGTTACATCATGTCAAAAGAAAATTTCTAACATAGCAAATTTTTATCAAGAATTATAGTAAAAAAATAGGCCCTAAAAAGCAAAAGACATTGGACAAAAAGAAAGAATAGTCGTGTAGGAGTCCTTTAGGTAAAGATCACTCCACCCTTGTGTATTCATTTTATCTAACAAAATGTGAAGCTTGGACGAGCAGTTGGTTGAGAACAAGGGGTTGCTCAGTTGGTTGGCAACCCCACATCACTCGATTGCCTCTATATCAATCCCTGCATATGCCACCTTCCCACTTGTGTGGGCTCTCTTGGGTTTCAGTCCCACTGGGTTAGGATTAAAAAAAAAAAAAAAAAAAAAAAGTGAATCCTCATTCTTCTAGCCAAATCGTTGAGAGCCTTCTACTTCCTCATTGCTAGATTATTCCTTCTTAGTAGAGTAGAGCTGACCTGGTCATGGGCTCGAAATTTTAGTACCAACAAATGAGTCGACTTTATGTTCCATCCAAACTATTCATACACACAAGACCCTCTAAATTACAAGGGATCCATCAAGCTTTCACCAATCCGAATGGGCCGGACTGTTGGACCAAGGGTCAACATTTTTCTTTAATATAAAGTCGTTAAATTTGTGAGCCAATAAAGGATTAGAGGCATGATATTAAACCCAAAATTGATATCTAGCCCATTCAAGATGCCTCTTTCCATCCTCCTTATTCCGTGATCAATGAGGCTCCAAGTGGACCCCACCAAGCTGTCCCTCACCATAATATATTGAGGTACATATACATATGAATATTTTCATATATATATATATATATATATCCCTCAGCAACTACTACTATTATAAGAGATTACAACTAATGTATGCTTTCTTTAAATCAGCTATTGTGCTCAATGTCCCACCATAAATAAATAAAACCTTCTGCCCTCTCTCTGTCTCATGAATCTCCACGCGTCGTGGACTGACAACTGCCAAAAAAATACAAAGATTTGGCTCACCATACTCAGAAGCATTTGTCAAACCAAAAACCTACAAAAAAAGCCCCTCCAACAATAGTTGAAAGACATCGTTGAATAGCAGAGCCTGGCCATACTCTCTATTTATTTAGCGGGACAGTGGATTACATGAACATTTGACACCTGCCCCTTTCCACTAGCGGGACTACCACAAGGGAGGCAAGACAAAAGTTTTCTTGAGGCTGCAAACAAATTGGCCAATGCCCAAACCACTAAGGCTCATGGCTAACCCACATGTTGAAAGGACCCACTGCCGCCACCACCTACCCCATACACCCATCCACTCCAACAAAAGAAGAAGAAGAAGAAGAAGAAGAAGAAGAAAGAAGAAGAAGAAAACGACCAACCATCCGCATTGTAGGCCATCAAAACCCATGATTGATGGTCAGCTCTAATTGTAGACAGACCCAATCAAATCCATGATCCATCATCACCGATGCCTATCCTAATCAAAATACAAGTGGGAGGTTGATGGCAAGAGATTCCAATATTTGGGTTATAAGCAATCATAGAGGACCACCTATTTTCACCCTCGTTTCCTTCAATTAATAACATAATCTGAAAGAAAATTCATCAAATGAACGCAATACAGGGATCAAGTTCGCACTGCAGCCATTAATCTAATAGTATAGTATATAAGATATGCCATGAGCTGCATTACCAAAATCCTTCAATGGTGTATGTGGCCCAAACTGCAACAATGCCAAGTAGGACCAGGTTTTAGTCTATCCTGGCATGGTTAGACTATACATACAAATTCAGTTGAAATACATTCCCTGACACCCACCATGTTTGGCTTCAAAACTCTATGAAGTGAGAACAAGGCTCGCATCCAACCCAATGAAAAGCTCAAACATAACAAATTTCATGCTTTCCTGAAAAAGAAAAAGTAATAAACAACCAATACAGTTAAAAGACTTAATAAGATATCTTAACAAAGAAAATATTTCACTTAAATGCCATTCTAGTTTCATTCAGTAAGAGGCCGGCTTCCTGCCAAAAATAGAAAAATAGAAAAAAGAAGAGAGGGAGAGAGAGAGAGAGTCATAGTACTGAAACAAGGACCTTATTGTGGAGGCCACTACGTCCACTTTTGTTGTTATGTACATAATGCACAACTATGGAATGTGACTAATATTATCCTGCTTAGATGATCATAAACATTGAGCATCAAAGGAATATTGAAAAAATGACACCACCACTCAAGCATTATCCCATCTATCTAGGATAGGAAACCACCAACAAGAAAACAAATTCCTTGCAACTAAAAGTTGTAACTCCTCATTACATGGTGCAGGGGGATGTTTCTCAAATCATTTCGTTTTTTTAAGAAGGTCACCAAAAAGATTCAAATCCAGCCAGTCTTGAATAAAAGTCTACTGGCTAAACACTAAAAGCATAAAACATAACTTCTTACAACAACTACAATAAATAATAGGGGTGGGTTGTGAGGTTGACAGGAACTCTGCCAATTTTTATTGCCGGTCCCAAGCCCGGGTAAAGGAGGACGGTTGTGTTAGGTAGATTCACAGCCAGCATAAAATTTTGTCACATCCTAAACATGAATTCTGAGATAAAAATATTCTACAAAAAAAAAAAAAAAAAAAGAAGAAGAAGAAGAAGAAGAAGAAGAAGAAGAGAGAGAGAGAGAGAGAGAGAGAGAGATAACAATATTCCGAGATCATGCTAAGGCCACTTTAAGTGATACATTGTAGCGCCGCTCGGTTGCATTGGAAAGTGGGCACAGGCTACCGCACCATTCTGGACGAGTGCAGTTAACAAAGTTAGTCTAGCATTAGAAGAAGAGAAGAAGAGGAAGATTCAACTCGCTACTTGGATTATAGGAACCTTGATAGGCAAGAGCATGAAATTAGGCGAGGTAATGAAAAGAAGAAATAGTTAGTGTAGCCTGTCTAAAGAGACAAGGTGGAAAGGGGATCAAACTAAGGAGCTCACTAATAGTTATAAACTTTTTTATTCAGGAAAGAACAATACAAGAAATGGGATGAGTATAGTTGTAGATAAGGATTTGAAAGAGAAAATTGTGGGGGCAAAGAGATTAGGTGATAGAATTATAGCAATTAAACTAGTGTTAGAGGAAGGCATAATTCAAATCATTAGGGTATATGCTCCCCAAGCAGGATTAGATGAAAGTGTCAAGAGCCAATTTTAGGTGGAGATGGATGGTTTACTATGAGAGATTCCAACTAGTGAAAAGATTTTCCTAAGAGGGGACTTAAATGGGTATGTAAGAAAGGATAATAGATGATATGAGAAAGTGTATGAAGGACAAGGATTTGGAGAAAAGAATGATTTGGGAGATACTAACTTGGATTTTGCATTAGCATTTGACCATGTAATAGTAAACACCCACTTTAAAAAGCGATAGGAGCATTTAATTACTTATAAAAGTGGAACTAGCAGGGCCCAAATAGACTTTTTTCCAGTTAGAAAACCGATAAGATCCAAAACCAAGCAAAAGCTATGCAAGTTGTCGGACCTAGAGGGGACTACACAAGTCCCTTAAATTGCTTTGAATAAAAATAGCAACAATAGGTTGCAAAATCTTTGATTATGTCAATCTCCCCATATCATGGAGATAATAAAGTAGTGATTTATTACCTTGATTTAGGTAATATAATTAGTGATTGATTACCTTCATTTAAGTGATTAATACATTGACTTGAGGTAATTGATTAGTAATTGATATACATGATTTAAGGTAATTGATTATTAATTGATATCCATGACTTAAGGTAATTGATTAGTGATTGATAGAATAGTTTTTATGTTTGAGGCAAGGAATTCTATAAATATCTTAATCCCTCTTCATGAAAATAAAAAAATTATTCCCCAAAATTCTGTGCTTGCACAAGGAGTTTGTCCATCCTCGAATTGGGCAATCTTATCATCATCATCCAACTGGTATCATATCAATTGGTATCCGAGCATCGACTTTGGCCTACCGCATCTTTACAGGTCAGATCCGATTCATTCCTGCAAATCCCTCTAAAACCCGTCGCCATATTCAACCCCATCCAAACCCACCAAAACCAAATCCATCAACCCCTACCATCACTCGAACCCTATAACTGCCAAACCTATCCATCTTCAATCTTTCTCTTAGGAGAAAAAAAGAAAAAAAAAAAGAAACCCTGTTGAATCCATCGAACACCCCAGCCACTCACATCCTTCACTCCCTAAAATCACAAAAAACCCTCTAACCCCATTCCACCGTCCATCCTCACACCAATAAACAAAAAAAAGCATCAAAGCATTGTTCTTGGAATGGCTACAAATGAGGTTTTGACCATAAAGATTGGAAAACATGATGAGGAAGCCCACCACTGCATGGGAGCCTTGCAGGATATCAAAATGCTCTTGGCTGCGATGAACTCCAAATACGACTGCCTCGTATCACTTCTATCCAACAAGGCCAAAAATGGAGAGTTGCAGGAAAACGATGTGAATCAAACTCAAACTAAAGAAGAAATGCACAAATGCAAAAATCAAATACTACTTCTAAGAGAAAAGAAAAGCAGGTACTTAAATCATGTCAAATGTATTAAGAGCAATGACCAAAATGTTCTAACGAAGAACAATGATATAAAAGAAAGGTGGAACGAAAATTTTAAGAAACTTTTAAATGAAGACTATATAGGAGATACAAGAACAAAAGAGGACACTTTGCTAGCAGAACATACTTTGTTTCGTAGAATTAGGGTGGTGGAAGCGAGGAAAGCATTGAAACAAATGAAGACATGAAAGGCTATGTGCCAGATGACATTTCGATCGAGGCTTGAAAATGCTTAAGAGAAGTTGGGGGGATTTGGTTAACTAGACTCTTAAATAAGATATTAATGATAGAAAATGCCGGATGAATGGATAAGAAGTGTTGTAGTACCTATATATAAAAACAAGGGAGATATACAAAACTGTACCAACTATCGTGGGATTAAACTTATAAGCCATATTATGAAGCTATGTGAGAGAGTGATGGAGCAAAGACTTAGACAAAAGACCAAGATATAAGAGAATTAATTTTGTTTTATGGCAGGGAGGTCAACTATAATAGATGTCTTCTCACTTGGGCAATTAATGGAAAAATATTGAGCAAAGAGGAAAAATATGCCTATGATGGTCTTCATTGAACTAGAAAAAGCCTACGACAGGGTACCTAAAGATATAATTTAGTGGGTTTTAAATAAAAGAAATGTTCCAAGAGGTTATATTGAAATTGTTAAAAACATATATGAATGAGAGGTAATGAGTGTGAGAACTACTTGTGGAGAGACATGTGAGTTCACTATGACCATAGGTTTGCATCAGGAGTCAGTTCTAAACTCTTATCTCTTTGCACTGATTATGGATGAGTTAACTGCTTATATTCAAGAGGAGGTGCCATGGTGTCTGTCATTTACAGATGATAAAGTGTTGGTAGATGAATCACTAGATGGTGTGATTGTATGAATGGAAATCTCAAGAGATGGCCGGAGGCTTCAGAATCCAAAGGCTTTAAAAAAAGCCATTCAAAGACAGAAAATATGGATTGTAACTTCAATGGGAATATAGAAAGAGTTGAAACTATGGTGAGAATTAAAGACCATGACATACTACAAAGAGATTCTTTCCGTTACCTTGCCTCGATAATTAGTAAGGTTGGGGAGATCGATGAAAATGTCAAACATAGGATAAAAGCAGGATGTTTAAAGTGGAGAATTGCTTCTAGAGTGCTTTGTGATCAACAAATGCCGACAAGATTGAAGGAAAGATTTTACAGGACAATGATTAGACTAGTTATGACCTATGGAGCATAATGTTGGTCAATCAAGAAGCAACATATGCACAAAATGGATGTAACAGAGGTGAGAATGTTGAGGTGGATGTGTGGTAAGACTAGGAAGGATAAAATTAGAAATAAGCGCTTTCGACACCATTTAGGGGTAACATCAATAGGGGATAAAATTAGAGAAACACGTTTGAGATGGTTTGGACATGTCTAACACAGGCTAGCAACAAGTACCGGTAAGGAAAAGTTTGGCTATGATGGTTGATGGCCCACCAATGAGAAGTGGTAGGCCAAATAGGCCGTGGATGGAGATAGTAAAAATAAATATGAAGAAATGAAACTTATCTAAGGATTTGATTCAAGATATATCAGAATGGAGAAAAAAATTCGTGTAGCCGGCCCCAAGATAGTTGGGAGTTGGGACAAGGCTTTGATGATGATGATAATGTGGGGTTGACAAGGTTTGATCCGCCAATTTGGCCAACCTTCCTACCAAAATAGGTTCAGTTCTGGTCCATGTTTAGAACATTGATTTTACCAATTGCAAATAAAATCTAACAATCATGTTATATATATATATATATATATATATCAAACAAGCTAATTAACAAAAATTATCAAAAAAAGATTAATAATCAGTTTTCTGTAATTTCAACATGCTGGAAGAAAAAAAAAAAAAAAAAAACGAAAACAAAGAAATCTAAGATTTAGTGTTAGTGAAAATATTCAAGCCTACATTACAAGCCTTTTGGTTGTGAGCAAAGACCATAACAGGAAAAATTTAAGAATATAATGATAGCTCTCAAGACTAGTCTTCAAGAAGCTTATCAACTAGATCTTTGTTGGATTTTGGTGGAAGGTGACTCCTTTATACTATCTGATGCAAGGATCAAAATAGCAGTTGCAGTGGGTGTAGCAGCCAGTGGCTATAACGCTACATAGCGGGCGATACGTAATAGTTACGGTGATACGTAGTGGCGTGAATTTTTAAAGTGGTTAAAAGAATCCAAATCTTGTGTAGCGGCCAATCTTGTGTTTGTTTAGTGATTTGGAACCATATCAATGTAAAGACAACTTTAAAAAAAGCTATCGAGGAAAATAAATAAAAAAATAATGACTTAAATTAAAACTAATTGGCTCTAATAGGTTTTAGACTGTAGCAGTGCTATTTTCAAAATAGCGTAGTCGCCTCAACCGTTACAGCCGATAATGCGATCGCTACGTAGCTATTTTGAACCATGGTCCGATGGGCCAAGCGTTCTAGTAAAAATCATGGTGTTTATCTAGATGATATCAATAAAATAAGTGATAGACTTAGGGCATGTTTGGTAGCAAGCACTCCAGGATTTCTTGTCTGAAGCATTCGGAGAATTCTGAATGTTGTCCTCAATTGGAATCTCACAATTCTCGCCGGCTGTCTAGCATTCCTAATGCTGGATTTCTGAGAATTCATCATGGTAAAAGTGTCATATGGAATAGCAACGGAGAGAATTCTCTTGATTTAAACAAGTCATTTGGAATCCCACCGAGACATCGCCTGCATTGGTGTCAGGAATTCAAGATAGGGGGAATTGCTGTCCAAAATGCTTGCAACCAAACAGACCCTTAGCAAAGTCGCTTGATGCTTCTTTGAATCTTTCATCCATGTTAAGTGATGTTCCAACTCCGGAGTGGATAATCTTGTGAAGGTGGCTGTTAGCCTAGGCATTCTTGTCTGGCAATAAGTTCATTTTGGTGTTTCTTTGTCTTTAAGTCATGGGTTGCTTTGGTTTTGGGCCCTTTTCTTTTTCTTTGGGCTCAGCTTTTCAGTATGCCCCTACACTTTTAGCTACTTCTAATGAAATTATAGTTCCCAAAAGAATTTAAGAACACAATGATATGATAAACAAGAAAGTGCAGCATCAGATAAGATACAAGACAGATGTGCAACTTAATTTGAATTTTGAAGTATCTGGGTCATAGTTACCTAATTCGGTGATCTGGGTTCCGAATCCCGAACCATTCGCAGTGAATAAATCGCTATTCGATTCGGTGAAATTCGGAGTTTGCAAAATGCCGGATTCGATTCAATTCAACTTCTTATTTCATGATATAAGAAAGATGTTGGAGAGTGGAGAGTTGTAATAGAAGTGAAAAACCCTCCAAAAATAGGAGTTACAGAGGAGAGGAGAGGAGAGGAGAGATCTATATTAAAGTAACATTAAAATTTAAAAATAAAAAGTTAAATCGGAAGAAGAATCAGAACAAAATTGATTTTAGAAATCGAGTAGAACTTAAATTGTAAAATACCTATTTAATCTCTTGGTATGCATGCTTGCAGACACAATCGCTTAATCACAGGCCTGTGTAATTTAATCTAGATTTTTGGTTCTCAGACTCCTCGTATTCTCCCGTGTAGTGCGTGCTAGGGCGGATTTCAGGTATGTATCTCATCGCCATCTTCTTCACACAAACATGCAGAGAGTTTTAAGGGGAAAAACAGAGAAAGGGGCTTGCAATCTGCAAAAACGAAGGAGATGAGAAGGGGAAGGGGAAAAGAGACTTTTCTCTCCATCTCAATCCATTCAATCACTGAAATTTCGTTGGGAATGGAAAGTCAATATTATAATTATTGTTTTGGTAGTTCTCAAGACACTTGAAATTTTTATTATGCTGAGAATAATCCTCTTCTTCCTCAATCTCAATGGTACACTGTTTGTGGGCCATAAAGATGAATGGATGTGATTAAAGTGGATTTTCTCTCCTGTTATACTCTTTCTCCTTTTCAAACGTTGCTACTCGATTTGGGGGAAATCAAATCTAGTTGGATCTTCACTGGAAATCTTGAGAAATCCCAAGTTAAAAGGAGAAAAAATTAGTGGGGTCTACCTATTGAAATTCAAACCATATTCAATAATCATCCCACTGGTGTATAGGTTATTCTTAAACTATTCATCAATCTGGACTTTTTGAAAAAATTGTTAAAATAATTATGCATAAAATTTGTGTTGGTCACATTTTTTTATCAAGCAATCAATCTAGAGGCTGATCAAGCTCTGATCGATGTAGGATTTGAAGATAACCCATGTTGGTATATGGCATGTATTTTGAACCGATTGGATTTTGATATGTGAACGCCCACTATGGATTAACTCGTGATTGCGCTGGGTTAGAATGTTAGACACAATGTCAGAGGATCACATTCATGTCTATTAAAGGTTATCTGTTCTCCCTCCTCTTGCATACGTTTTGAGTTTTGACTATTCAACTTACCAACAACTTAGGATACCATATCTATCTATTTCTTTGTTTGTTCTCCACCTTTGGACTTATATTTAATTTGGATGTGTAAATCCCAACGTGGGTCTCACTTATGAGAAACACTTGATCAAAATAATTGGCCCCCTTTTATGTGGGGTTTAATTAAATTTTCTTTCAAAATAAAATACAAAAATAGAAAGATTAGTCACTTACTAGATATGTGTATAAAACATTATAAAAGAATTTACTTATTTATACTAAATAAATCAACAGAGGATCCCTCTCTTAATGAAGTGTAAAAGTAATCAATAATATGCTAAACTCATTTTTACTAGTTTAGATTTTTTATATATGGGTCCCAATATGAGTGGCACAAGTAGTGTTTTATACATTTAGAAAATCCACAATTTTAGACAATAGAGGAGAACCGGAAGTTGAGCCTTGGGTTTTTGGATATGAAATCTTGTAAAACTTGATGTTGGTCCCAACCTATGAGAAATCTAATCACATGCTATATTAAATTATTTAATAAATCAGAATGCAAACATTAAATCATCATCATCATTGCTATGTATGGCTCTTTTTTTATTAAATCCAAGCCATTCTATAATTAATCTTCATCAAGTTTTTGTTAATGATTGAAATTTCACAAAAAATTGAGACAAAACCTTGTTAGATTGATTATAGATTTTATATCTAATTTCATTTGCCTTCTAGCTCGACTCACTAAAAACTAAATGAAAATTGTTATAACTCCAAAGTAGGTCCTACTTATTAAAAATCCAATTCAATCATAATAGATGACTCCATATTTTATCGGTAATAAAAAACCATAAGATCAACCAATTATTTAATATGTGAATAAAATATAAAAAAAGATTATTTATACATATTTGATGAGTCAGATGGAGGCATAATTTCTCATTAGCGTTAATTTAGATTTATACCATTGTCAAGAAGAAATATATCAAGATTTTAGTAACTGGCTCATTGATAGGCCCAATACAAAATATTAACAATTGATGACGATATAAAATGGAGATTTGCAAAACCTTCTGCATTGGACTAAAACTTGACAAGGCCCACTTATAATTTAGAAATGCCATGTTTTCAAATAATTAGATATAGAATTACAATGTTTATTATGTAACAAAAATATTCTTCTTAGTATATTCAAATTTGTGCAACATAACGTTTAGTGGACAGAGAAAAAGAAAGCAACAAGAAGATGATGATGTCATCTGTATTGAAGAAGAAGCCGAACAGTATATCAACCAGAATAGTGATGAAGATATAGATGATAATCAAGATGAAATTCCATCAGGAAAAGAAAGTATTTTTAAAGGAAAGCCACTATGGGATGAAGTGAAGATATTGAGGGACGCGAAAACTGGTAAATTATGGCTTTGTCCACACTGCAAGCGTGATTTCAAAAGTTACTACACAAGAATTCACCAACACTTTTTTGGGCCAGTGCCAAATAAAAAAATCAGATATTACCCGATGTCAAGTATTGCTTAAGCAACTTAAAGGTCCTCAATTATTACAAGAAATTATTGATAGGGTAAAGAAAGCAGAGAAATCCGGAGTTCATTCATAGTTAAAGCACTCAACACTTCTCCCGCTGCAACAAATTAAGCAAAAGAACCCAATTATGGAGTCCTTTAAGAAGGTAGAAAGAGATTTTGTTGACAGTGCAATAGTAAGATGGTTATGTGCTTGTGGAGTGCCCTTCAATATATTGCGGTCGTCATTTTTTCATGAAATGACTTCAGCTGTAAATAAAGCGCCTGAAGGATATAAAGCGCCTTCATTTGAAAAGGCTAGAACATCTTTGTTAGATGAGGAGAAAAGAAAAGTGGAGAATGAAATTGCAATAATTAAAGATACATGGCATATGCATGGTGTGTCTATCATCTCTGATGGATGGACCAAAGTAAAGAATCAGCCACTGATTAATGTGCTTGCAGCAAATAAGGATGGGGCGATGTTTTTGTATGCGGTAGAGTGCTCTGGTGTTGAAAAGACTGGATCTTATATAAAATCCTTATTGATAGATGCAATTGAGGAGGTAGGTCCATCTAATATTGTTCAAATGATCACAGACAATGCAGCCAATTGCAAGCTGGCAGGTAAGGAAGCTGAAAAGGTTTATAGCCATATATTTTGGTCTCCTTACGCCTGTCACACAATTAATCTGGTCTTTAAAGATTTGTCAAAGCATTGGCCATCATATGAAGAATTTTATACCATGTGCAAGACAATTGTGACATATATTATCAATCATACACATGCATTGGCAATATTTAGAAGTCATTCTCGATTAGAACTTCTAAAAGTTGCAAAGACTCGATTTGCTTCTTATTATGTCATGATGAAGCGACTCTTAGATGTGAGATAGGCCCTTAAATCTACCGTTGTTCTTGATGACCAGAAAGAATGGGCAAAACATGGCGATGAAAAAATGCAAGAGATAGCAGAAAACATAAAGCGATGGATGACCGATGATGAGGATACTTTTTGGACAAATGCAAATGGTAAAAATTACCAAACCCATTTTCAAAATGATTAAATTTTGTGATCAAGATGGACCATTGATGGGGGAGGTATATGAAGGAATGGACGATATGCTTGTTGAGATAAAAGATAGTCTCAATGGTTGTGCAAATTTTAAGGAGATTTATGAGATGATGGAAAATATTGTAATAAAAAGGTGGAAAATGATGCATAGCCCATTACATTGTCTTGGATTTGCACTCACACCTCGGTTTTATGATTCATCATATCTTACTAAATTAACACCCGGTGGTGAGAAAAGAAAGCCCCCAAAAAATCAAGATAAAGAGGTCATAACGGGAGTGATGGAAGCATTTGAAAGACTAACTAACGTAAGCATCTTCAATTTAAATTTTTATAGATATTTCATTTATTATGTTTTTAATATGTACCTAACACATTCAATATTTTGCAATTTGTCTTTTCAATAGGACACTGAAGCTGAGGCCAAATTGAGGGCTCAATATGCAATATTTCATTCTAAAGATGGCATTTTTGGGCTTACTGCAGCAAAGGTGGATGCAATCACTATGTCACCAATAAAATGGTGGTCAACATATGGATCGGAGATGCCAGAGCTAGCAGAGATAGCTATAAAAGTTTTTGCACAACCCGTAAGCTCAACGTCTGCAGAGAGGAATTGGAGTACATATTCATTTATCCATAATGTCAAAAGAAACAGGCTTAACGCAAAACGTGCAGATAAACTTGTCTTTATTCATTCAAATCTTCTCCTTTTATCACGCATGAAGGAGGGATATAATGAAGGACCATTCTAAAAATGGGACATTGATCCTGAGCCAAATGTTATGGAAGATTCAAGTGCACATTTAGAAGACCTAAGGTGGAAAGCACTAGACAATGATGAGGAGCCTCAACTTCAAAATCGTAACGACAGTAGAGTGAAGTCCCGACCAAGTGGTACATCAAATGTTGCAGTCACCAAATCCTCTTTACAATCACGTCCACCTAGTAGACAAAGAAGTATTTCATCATACGAATGCAGTTTGCCATCTTCTCATGACAAAGGGAAAAAGCATTGGAAATGAAGACTTTTATTTCATACTCCTATTTCTGATGAATTTTTATTTTACCTTACTTTTTATTTATGTTTTGGTGTTTGATATTTTATATCATTTTTATTTGGTGTTTAGGATTTAATTTATTTTATATGGATAGTTAAATGATTGAAGTTTATTGATTAATAATAGAAAAAAAGTTATGGATTGTTTTTAAACATTTATTTTCTCATAGTTTATTGATTAAATGCTTTTAATCATTTATTTGCTCATACTTATTAAAGCATCAAATGACTAAAAAAAAATATTTATGCATATATTGAATGGACATATGAATTATATCAAACTATATCGAATAATATATTCGAATTAACTTAGCGAATTCATCGAACTCGAATTGCGAATCAAGCGAATTGAAAACCGAATTAACTCAACCTACCCCATTGAATTTTCGAATTTGGATAACTGTCGAATTGCGAACTGTGAATTCGAATCCGAATTGGTCGAACTGCAAAAATCAGGTAACTATGATATGGGTTACATAGGAGAACCTATTATTTCACTCCTTCCCAATAGAATAAAAGAAAACCACAGTGCAAATATTAGCTCTCGTGGTTTCGCAAGGTGGTTAAATAGTTAACAACAGGATAATGGTCAAAATTATTTGAATTTCACTCCCCCAAATAAAGCATACAGCAAGATTTCAAATGAAATGAAGTGGCACGTGAAACTAAATAATATTGCAAACCTCTAAAGACAAAAAAGACATAACTGGATTTAGGAACAACCCTTAACATGCAAATAAGCATGGAAACCATTTACCAGAATTTGATCCAAAACTGAGTAAAAAAAAGATCATAAAAAATAGTAGATCATACTGGGTACTCGCGCAAATACATATCAAATTGTGAATATGCACAATCCTCACTATAAAAATACAATATGTCATACAAACATAGCAATTAGCAATGCATGTTGGAAATCTTATGAGATGTGTTGTTGTCCCCTGTTAATATTACTACAAAGGCTCATTTCAGGATTAAGCTAAATAATTGACCGTGAAAGGGATGGTTGCTTATCATAATGGGTACTCGCGCATATACATATCAAATTGTGAATATGCACAATCCTCACCATCAAAATACAATTTGTCATACAAACACATAGCAATGCGTGTGGGAACTCTTATGAGATGTGTTGTTGTCCCCTGTTAATATTACTACAAAGGCTCATTTCAGGATTAAGCTTATTACTTAACTGTGCAAGGGATGAGTGCTTCTTGTTGCTGAAGGATAAAAGTACTCCAAACAAGAGCATTTTGCTCAAAATGGGATTTTCTTCAGGTCAATAACCCATTCTGTACAGTTTCATGTTCACAGGTTTTTTGTTAGTAGAGCAAGATTTTAATTTTTCTATTATTATGTAGCTTTTAGGTCTAAACTAAGTCAAATAAGATCGAACCTTACTACCTTATGTGGCATAACTGAAGTTAAAAATTATTGAATGGGCACTGAAAAAAAAGGAGCTGTAATAAGCTATATCAAAACCATACAAGATACGTATGAAGAGACAATAACAAGAGTGAGAACCATGCGTAAGGGTCGCATCTGATTTCCCTTATGCGGTTGGATTGCACCAAAGATCCTCTTTGAGATCCTATTTATTTGCCTTAGTTAAAGAACTTAACAACAAATATCAATTCTAATTTTCGTGGGTGTACGTTGTTTGCAACCGATGTGGTCCAAATCAGTCAGCCGAAAAAGTAAGTGAATGATTGGAGAAAGGTGTTTGCGGTGATGGGTTGAAAATTAGTAGATCAAATGCATAATATGGAGTAGTTTAGTGGATAAGAGAGCAGAGAAGTTGAAAGGGCAAAAAAGAAAAAAAATTTAACACGACAGTGTGATCGATTACAATATCTAGAAGCAATAGTAGAACAAAATGGTAGGTTTGAGTTACATGTAGGAATTAGAATCAGAACATAGTAGGCAAAGTCCTGAAATGTTAGCTGGTTTAATTCTTGTCTGATTGTCCTTGTAAGATGACAATTAGACAATCTCTATTCATGGATATGAATGCTCAACAATGAAGAAAAGAGAAGAAATTAAACTCCATATGGTTGAAAGTCACATGCTAAAAAGAATATGTTAAGAAAGGATAATGAGATGCGAAATTGACCTGTTCCTATCCCTATTAGACAACAACAATTCAACTATGAACCTATCACTGGTTTCCCAACTCTTACAACCTATAGATGGTGGGATGGATTGACAACTTTGGGCAACCTATTAAGGCTGAACTTTTTCTCCAACCATCAAAAAAAAAGAAACGATTTTTCAGGTATTTTAAGTAATAATACACAAAAGCTTATAAATCAAAGAAAGGCTAAAAGCATGATTTCCATATTGTTTTGGTATAAACCGTTATTAAAAAATAATGTGCCTGCATTTTTAAACCATGAAACAAGATGAAATGCAATAGAGAAGATGACTCTTCAAAGTCTCCAAGATAGTGATGAAAATACCATTGCAGAGAAAGATTATAGCAAGAGCTTCAGGTTCTGATACCATATAGAGAAACAAGAGAATGCATGAAAGGGGATGTGTTGACCAGTAATACCATGGTGAATCCTATCCCAATGTATTGAATTGTATTGTATTTATATGAGTTTACAAAGAGAGAACTTTCCAAGGGTAGAGTAATCACTAGATAGAGTAATACAAAGATAGAAAAAGAATTCAATTAGACAATTCAATTGATGATGATGTCAATGACAACAACAAGAAGGGAAAAAAAAAAGGCAAATTCAACCCTATTCACCAGACAAAGAGAATCAAACCAATGTACCCATCAATCAAAAAAGAAAAACAACAAAAACCCTAATCACAAACCACTCCAAATGTAACAAGAGAGAGAGAGAAATCACACACAACAACTTGTAGAAAACAGTGATTCTGACCTCATTTACAGTAGCGATCAGCCTTCTTCTTGACGCGATCATCGAGTGCCTCCTCCACCGACTTGGATTTTAACTTGGGTTCATACCCAAACCTCTTTGCCTCCACGGGAAACAGCTCATCATACTTCATCCGCTTTGCGGCGTCGATGGTGTATATATCGACGCCACCGGCCGCTTCTCCTCCTCCTCCGTCGGCGAGATCTTCTTGGGGAGCTTGAGCTTGTTCTTCTTCTTCTTCTTGGGCATCGTCAGAGTGTTTGATTTTCTTCTTCTTCTTCTTGTGCTTCATGTCAGTGGATTTGCGGGCGGCGAGTCCTCCGCCTCCTTTGAAGGTGAGTTTCCCTCCCTTCACTCGCTCGTACGGATCAGACATCTCTCTCTCTCTCTCTCTCTTCTCTCTTTGATGGCTTGCATTTGTGGTTTTGGTTTTGAAGGAGTTGAATGTGCAGAAGGAATTTAGCAAGTCAAGCCTCAGGCCTTGGCCCAGCCCATTCATATCTGTTTAATCTTTGGGGCTGAGTTTGATTGGATGGAAATTGAATTCATCTTAATTTTCATAGGATTTGATTTACTGGGTGATGGCTTGTTATTCGTTTAACATTAGAAGAGAGAAAAGCCTTTTTTGGTAATCCAGTCTAGCGGGCTAGAACTAGGGCTTTTAAAATGCCACACGACCCATTAACACAATACGAACCCACAAGATATTAATAGGTTCGGGTGGGCTCTTATTAGGTTCGGCTCGTTAATGGGTCAAACCCGTTAATACGTTAAGTTAACGGGTCGTGTACGAATTAAACTAGTAGCCCGTCAACAACCCACTTAACCTGTAATAAACTTTTTAGTCCATAAATGTAGTTAGAATTAATTTATATTCATAAAGAAGAAATTGAAATTTATTATTTTATAGTGGGGTTTTAGGTGGGATCCACTCGAGATCCTCACTTATAATTTTGTGTGGCTTATATATTTTTGTATGGATTTTCTTTTAACTTTTTGAAATGACTTAATTACTTAACGGGTTAACAGGTTAGGTTGTGTAACCCGTTAAATTAACGGGTCGTGTTCGGGTTGGATTTTTTGACCCGTTAAGTTAACGGGTCGTGTACGGGTTTAGGTGATTTTAACACGAATTCATTAACCTGTAACCCGAAATTGTTAACACGATACGATTGACAGCCCTAGTTAGGACACAAGAAAAAGCCCACACACATATGAGAAGACAGCTCGCACAAGCAGAAAAAAGGCTCACACAAGTAGAAAAAATGCCCGTACAAACAGGAAGAAAGCCCACAAAAGTAAAAAAGATGAGGCATACCAAGATTAGGGTTTGAACCCTGGGCAGTCAGGTGAGAACGGCCACCAGTGTGGATTTCTTGCAATCTTTGCCACTTAAATAGAAAATCTCTCTCCTTTTATTGGTATATGGTTTCTAGGGAATTTTAAGAATTTGAAGATGTTTTTTTAATTCTAGATAAGAATTCTTCAGATTCATAAATATTAGTTAAGCTGCAACTTATCCTTGTCTTCCCTTTCTAGGTAGATCCTTGTACTTTTATTTCCTAGCCATGGCACTTGTGGGCCAGGTTGGCTTGAGTGTGAACAAATCTTAGTCCATATGAACACCAATATGGCCTATGATTTTAGGGTCAAAGGCTGGAGCCAGCCCAAAATCTCTTATTTCATTCTAAAAGTAAGTCAGGCCCGTTGTGTAGCTTGAAGGCCCAAGCCCAGGCCCAGCGAAAGGTCTTTGGCACAAACCCCTACACTTTTGCAAATGGGCTGAGACTGGGCTTCAATTTTATCCCTGTTGAGTCTGACTATTCACCCAACGACTAAATGGGTTCGCCTCGGACAAGGGTCTGCACCCAACCCGGCCCACAAACACCCTATTTCTTCATAGGAGCAGGATATTATAACTGCTAAGAAGGTATGGACTTGACCTGATTCTTATAATGAAGGCAACAACTGGGTATGGTTTCCCAGTCCTATAATAAATGGGCCTCCCTGAGGGTATGAGTCAGAAAGACAGAACCCGTCTAAACAACCCACCTGAACAAACACAAAAACATTACTTATATTTTACCAAGGCAGGTTTTGGACTCGCTTGTAAGTAGGGTTGCACAGAAAATCCGATATCACCACTAAACCGAACCGAACCGAACCGGGCGATTCAGACTGGTTTTATAGTAGATCTGTTCGGTCTACAGTTTGAAAATCGTAGAAAACGTTTAAATCGGTTTATTATCGGTTTGAAACCCCTGTTCACCGCGTAAATCAAACTGATCGATATATTATGTAATTTGAGTATCTGAGTATTTATATTTTAGGGTTTCATTTGGCTGGCATTCGACAACTCATATGCCTCTTATGGCGGTGTCATCATTTTGAAAATTTCAATTTCTAATTAAAAAAATACTAAATAAATAAATAAACGGTTTAACGGACCAAACCAAACCGAACCGAATACTTCAGTTGGGTTTGGTTCGGTCTAAGCCCTCTCCATCGATCGGATCGGATTTGTTAATTTAAAAATGGATATGTTCGGTTTGGTGGTTGGTTTTAGTGCTAAACCAATCCAAACCGTCCATGTGCAGCCCTATTTGTAAGCCCACTCTCTACATTCGTGCATAAGCATTAGGCCACATGGCTAAGTGAACTGGGTTAGGCCTGACCCTATCCATTTGCAGTAGTTGAAAGAGGTTAAAACATGGAATGTAAGGGGTCCTATGACACAAGAAATACTTTACTTCATTACTCAGCAACTTTACAAGTGGGCCCAAAATAGCCCATCTTAAATGGTTCAATAAGAAAGAAAGGGAAAAAAAATGGTGAACTCTTGGAGAAAAATTGTACTATCAATTTATAATTGTCCTTTTCTTCTCTTGGGTGGTTGATTTGTTCCTTACTAACAAAAATAGGGGTTGCAAAACCTGATCCAATCGAAAACCAGAATTGCTTCTGACCCAATTAAATGAACTTAGAGAAGGGGTGGCAAAATCTGACCTGACTCGTTAACCGAATCCTCACCCCACCCACAGCTTATATGGGTTGTATGTAGGTAGAGAAATTCGGACCTACAATTATACAAGTTGTGTCAAGTTTGACCCGTCCAGATTTAAGATATGAAACTAAACATTTTAGTGCTTATCATTAATTTTTGAATATGGAATGATGAGATATATGAATTTGAGCCCAAATAAATATATAAAATTTTATCTATGAGTTGAAAATTTTTTGAACTTTTTTACAAATTACTCAAAATCTAGCGATTTCAACAATAAACTTAAATGTCTTGGGGTTGGAGCATTCCAAAATTCTGATCCGGATTTCGTCATGTTCACACTCAAACACCGACACAGCATTAAAACCATTCATTCCATCTTTCTTGTGCCTGTGAATGCGCGTACGCGAAGACTCCATCTTTCCCACGCACATGAAGACCCGTCATTAAAAACATGGATGGTATGCTTTGTTTTGCAGTTGAATTCAATTTCAGCAACAAGCCCAACAAATTGAGTGTGAACAATATTCATAATACTAAGGACCTCACCTGAACATTTTAGGTATGGATGTTGATGTTTGACTTGATTGGCATGTGACAACCTAGGGAGAAGCCCATCTGTATATAAAAGGAAGATGATTTAAACATCGAACTCTAGGTAGATGGGTGAGAAATGATCTCTTAACCACTCCGCGGGCTATCCCTTGTACTTATTCAGGTGCAGTTAGGTAATACATAATTGAACAAGATGATATACTATCCTAGAAACATGAAGTCTTTTTAACAAAAAAGAAAAAAAAAAAAAAAAAAAGGGAAAAATCAAAACATTGCAGTTTCATGCTCCAATTCAGGGAAAAAACAAAACAGAGTTCTCACTTCAATTCATTAAAATGTGATCTTTTATTTTCCTTCTTCATCATGGGGTAAGGTCTAAACCAACCCTCCTCACCCTCCACAATGTTACATCTTCATCCTCATTTCTAAAATCTCATGTTTGATGTCCTACAAGATCATGAAGTAAAAGCACCTTATTTTGATATTGGTTGGAGAGAAACAACAACTAATATTTCCTAGCGAGACTGGCTACTTTCTCCTCCAAAGGTGTTAACCTCTCTAAGCTCGTCCAATTAGGGCAGCTATGGCATTTTTATTTAGTGGGTTGGATTTGAGGTGGGTTTGAATTTTGTTACAAAACTCTTGCCTAGTACAATGGAGTAGTGTTAACAGTGTGATTGAGTGGCACCATGTTGCCTTATCTATAACTACTTTAGATATTTTTAAGAGAATACCACCAAAATAAGGACCATAGATTGCTACTAACCGAAAAACAGGCTATTAGTTAATATTGCACGGAAGTGGTTCTCTGTGACCACTTTTTGTTATTATTATTATTATTATTATTATTATTATTGAATATTTAAACATGTGACGATGTCATCACTTAATATCTAATTTAAACGTGTGGCGATGTCGTCGCTTAATAATCTTAAATGGGATATTAAGCGATGACGTCGTCACATGTTTAAATCTTTAATATAAAAAAAACAGCAGTGGTAACAGGAAACTACTTCCGTGCAATATTGACCAGTGACCTGTTTTTCGGTTAATGGCCATTTAGGGTCTTTTATTTTCTTTTCTTTGTTTTTTTTTTTTTTTTATAGTTCTATCTATTTTTAATGTATTGTGTAAAAATTGTATGTCCTCTAATTAATAATCTAATGTAGAGGTTAAAAAAGAAAAAGAAATAAGAAATAAGAGGTTGTGGGTTCAAATCCTTAAAAGTAAAATGTGGGCTCTGCAGGCTCCACTGTAAGTTAAAATTGACGAAGTAGTCAAAGTCAAAATTGGAATGACAAAATCAGATTTGAATCGGTCACAACTTAGAATATCAGCTTTCATATAAAATAATTCAATTAAAGTACTTAAAAACATTAAATATAAACTAATACAGTATTGCATGATGGAAGGCAACCCATAAACAGAAGAACAATTGCTGAGAAAATGAAAATCTGACCCTCCTTGATCTTTACAAGTTTGATCTTTTCGCAGATGGCTGGCTCATCTATGGTGTGGAGTCATCTTCTTAGCTAGGAACATGGCCTCTCATGTGTGCAATAATTAATGTGTATTTAATTATTCATGGGTTGACATGCAGCAGCACCAATTTGATACTGAGAGGAGCCCAAATTATTGGGAAATAAAAAGTTATTAGCATTTGACCATATTCTATTATCAAGTTTAGAAAGGTCTCAAAAAATATTACTTCAGTGATCTAGTCGTTTGTAGGCAATTTTTATTCTGAAGAATGATTCCCTTGGACCACACGCTTGGTTACAACAGCTTACAGCACTAGTGTGAGGTATTTTAGCAGCCTTTTGACCTTGATCTGGTGATTGACCTAGGGTATGTTGAATGCCACCAAACAACCATTCAAGATCAGATTGCTATTATGATGTCTCTGACCTGTTTGGTCATTGAACTTTTTCGTTCACCCCTTTAAACCAATGTATAAGATCAGTGGGGTTTAGAGTACTTTTACTGGCACACAAATTTATTTCTTTTCCAACATATGGAATTTGTCTTTTTTTTTTTTTTTTTGTTTACGTTTTTACCCTTTTATAAAATGATCAAAATATTTATTACTTCTTTTTTCACACATAAGCTCATCTTCTTTTCTCCCACTCATTCATTCTCCACTTTTCACTCTCCACTTTCCAGAAAAACTCGAAACATATTGGGCAACTCATCGATCTCCATTTTCTGCTCTTGGAGAACTCATCTTCCTCCATCTTCTTCATCTTTCCTTCTTCTTGTATTTTATCTTTTTTTCATTCTATCTCTAAAGGCTTTCTAGTGCAATAAAGGAAGAAAACAACAATCAAATGGTATCTTTCAATCAGAGCAGCAGTGGAAAGGTCCGTTTCTCCATTTCTCGCTTGGAATGAGTTGCAGGTCCCAATATGTACGGTCTTTCAGGTCCTAACATGTTGAATTTGTACGGAACTGTACATCCTAACAGAAGGAATATGCTCGAAAGATAGTGTCCGAACAGTCTAATTTTGTTTGGAACCACAGTTCCAAACATTTGTATTCTGTTCAGCCACTCAGAAACAGAACAATCACAATTTTTGGGTTGTAAACCCTTGAAATGATAGATGAAAAACAGCTCAAATGCATGAAAAAACACTAGTATTGTTTGTAAAATCTTACAATGAATGAAAATCAATCCCCATAAAAAGTTTTCATGAAAAACAAGGTAATCTAATATAGAAAAAATGATAAATAAAAAATGGAGAAGAAGAATGAAATGGTAATGATAGAGAGCCCTGTGTTAGAAGATGATGTGTGTGAGAAGAAAGAGGAAAATAAAGGGACAAGTACTTTGAAAAATTCTGATGTGTGTGGAAATAATCAATGTAATTTTTAAATTATAATAATACGTGTGAAGAGAATTTAGGTGGGAAAAATAAATATATCTGCCAGTAAAATTTCCCTTATCCATACTGCTACTAAAAGGAAAGGTCCCAACTCTGATTGAGAAAGGACAGTTGCAGAAAATGTTAAAGGTGGACTGTACATGGTACATACAATGACTGGACAGAACCTGCCCTGTTGCACAGGGGAACTGGTCAGTTATACCACATTGCAAATGGACTACAGTAAAAGGTTTGGATTCATTTCACTATTAAATATCCTACCAATTATAGCCACTGGAAGTAAAAGGTTTGGATTCATTTCAGTATTAAATATCCCACCAATTATAGCCACTGGAAGACCTGACCGTTACCCTTTTTTTTACCACTTTTCACTAGTAAGTAGTAACTTACCAACCAGGATTCTACCCAAAAAAAAAACTTACCAACCAGGAAGGAAAACTGAGCATACTCTATTGGCTTTGTAAGCAGGGTCCACATGTATTGACATCTGGGTTGACCCAACCACATGTAAGCTATGCTGACATGATATAGTTAAATGCCATCCCTATTATTTTATCGAGTTCTACTTCAATAGGATTTGGTTTTACGGCGAGTTGAGTACATGAATATTAGTGCATATGATTTATAATATATAAGATTGTACTGATCACTCTTAATATTATGATATAACTGATTCTTATTGAAGTAAAATCTAAGTATATGCCATATGAGGGAATGCCATACAATCTTAACAATTCCGATTATCAATGGGAGGGCTCCGTGGTGGAGATGGACACATCCCAGTCAAGGGGAAGCGCGTGTAGACCATTCAGGGAATGCACTTGATTTCCTTTAATTTTCATATGTTTACTAGCTGTCATGATTTTCAAAAGAGGAACAAGAAGCAAGTAAAGGAATCGGTGACTTGATTCTCCACGACCGGAGAGTCTTAATTTAGTTGTTGTGTGGATGACCGCATGGTTATATATAAACACCTAACCCTTTACCAATGCTAGTATTATTATTAGTTTAGTAGTATAGCTGCAAACAATGGCAATGTGAACATATGACAAGATTATAAACTTTGATTATATTATTTTTCATTGTTCTCTAGGGTCGAGATTATTTTAAACTTTCAGTTATTTCTAGTGAGACGACTTTCAAAAGAAGAACAAACGAGTGCTAACTAACCGTGGGGTCATTAAAAAATAAAAATAAACTGTCTGACCATGGATGTGCCTGACCTAATTAGAGTCAAATTCGACCATACACAAAAAAGGCTTAAGTTTTGTGTGAGGTGAAGGAGGTCATCTAGGTGATCAATGGTGAAGAGGACTGTGCTCTGGACTCAATTGTTTTGGAAATCTCAAAAGTTTTGAGTTCTTTCAATAAAATCTCTCTTACACAATTTTCATAATTTTCATAGGTTCAATGAGGCGGCTCACTGCTTAGCTAAAGGAACTTAGCTTTTTTTTATTTTTTTTATTTTTATTTTTATTTTTATTTTATTGTCTGGTGTGCTATTGTTTTCTGCTCTATTCTAATAAAATGCTTCTGTACCAAAAAAAAAAAAAGCCCGACCATGATCCACAGTTGAAGGTTTAGGATATATAGTCCCATTAATGTGGTATTTAGCATGTATTCTGGTTCATTCTATAGGACACAAATTCCCCTTTTTCCTGAGTGCTTAAGGCTTGTCTATGACTAATCCAATCCTTCCACATACACTTCTTTCTCTTGCATTTGCATAGCAAAGAATTTTACACTGTTTTGACGTTACTTACCATTGAATTTTACTGCAAAACATCATTTTTATTGATTTACCAAAACATCATTTGTAGGTAATTGTTGAATTGTGTCAATGTGAAATCTTGACAGACACATTCATGGCACTTAATTTAGATAGACATTATTTATTTATTTGAGACACCAGTGCTGGTCCTAATTACCATCCAAATTGTGAGGCCTTCCTGTGCATGCCTGGACAGGAATTAATTCTCATTGATCATCTCTGATGATCTAATTTTACTGTTTTTCATTTGCTTAACTGATCGTTAATACTTACTATCCATTTGTTGTTATTCTTGAAGTCAAAAAGTGAGGGAATTGTTTTTTTAAAGCTTGGATTATGAAAGAAACTATTCAACTTTTCAAAAGAAAAGAATATTGACTACTTTTCTTTGGTTGCCAAATCAGTAAGATTTATAAGTTTAGATAATGGAAGATTATATTTTTATCATGTTTTTTTGGGTACTAAACAGCTTACATATATGTTATTAGTTTAATAAAAAAGATAAATGGTTTGGAGGGTGAATTTGGAGCCCCCGAGACTTCAAAACAAAAGAAAGGTGGTTAATAAGATTTAAACTCGCGACCTATTGTAGGTGGAAATGAGGAGGGTTTTTTTATGGCCGCTTTTCAACAGGGAAAGTGTAATGAATCACTGCCTCTTCATATATGTAAATTCGGGATAGCAAGTGACTTCATTCTTACACCACACATTTGCAACATTTACATATGTAAATGAGTTGACGAGTTGAGGGCTTGTGAAAATGGATCCCAAATTCTTCAATTAAGTCGTAGAAGAAGCAGGAAGGCCATCTAAAAAGTACCCACAGTTTTTTGATACTAAGAGGCAACTATGATCAATCCATAACTCTGTCTTCTTACAGAACCACCCATGATGAACTATAGCGATTTAACAGTTCTATTTGGATACTAATCCAATCACTTTACACTGTTGAATGTTGATTGTAGTCAAAGAAAATTCAACACTATTAAGTCATTCAAAATAAAGTTGATAAGTTTGCTCGCAATCCATTACAAGGTCTAGTCGTCTCTCACGTCCCCCCACTTATTATCTTGCACTCAGACGTACTTGTTCCATGGAAAAGAGGAAAAAAGAATAAAGAGAGCTAAAAGTAGTCTAGGTGGAATGAAGACCAACTAGAACAAGCTTAATGGTCTAGTCATACTTACTGTATTACATGAGACTAGACCACGTTAAGAGTGGGCTCACCCCCAATGAATAAAGAGCCAGCTAGCCATTCTCAGTTGGGTTTACCGACCTTTGAACATCTTTTCTGCCATTTACACACACAGGGCATATTGACCAGAGAATAGACAGAGGCTGGCTTTGCCCATGTGTAATTGGGCAATATAAGGTCAAGCCAATGTGTAACTTTAAATGGGCGATTGATCAAACTTGTTGGTCCCACCACCAAGGAAGTATCTATGACCACTTTTTGCATGTCATTGTTTTCGAATATTTTATGAAATTTTTATAAAATATCCTTTTGCAATTGATTTATCATTTTGGATTTCAACATTCTTTCATTTATCTTGTTTGGAAACTTTTATATATACTTCGCCAATGGGAGCCAAAATCAATGACCTAGGTGTACTAAAAATCACAAGTAAATTGTGTTTGAAATATTGCTCATAGCACAGTGTTCAAAAGAAAGTGCATGCACTCTGTACGTAAAAGAGAAATGTGATTGGAATTCTTTCTTTCTTTAGCAGACGCTACCTACCTCCCATCAGTACCAGAAGCCATGGTTTCAACGACATGATTTAATTTAGAAAATACATGGAACATAAAACGTAGCCTTTTAACCATCAATCTATGTTGGCATGGGCGGCGCCATGTTGTTCATAATGGGGTCAATTGACCCTGCTGAGATCTGAAAACATATTCATCAAAATTTTGTGAACCTCTGAGTGGGAAGCTTTTGACCCACTGAGATCTTAAAAAAAAAACATCTATGGGAAGTTTTGACCCCACTGAAATCTAAAAACAATCTTATGAGAAGATTTTGAACCAACTTAATTTAAGAGTTTGACCTGAACGAGAGAAAATAAATTATAAATTTTTGACCCTTTTGTAACATCCAGTTAAGATAAACCGTGTACTTTTGTGTCATGGGCTGCCGAATAATTTTAAATAGTTTATAAATTTAAATGGATATGCCTTAACTTATAGGAAGCTCAAATAGTATTTTTATCTCAAGTTCTTTTATTTTTATCATTTTTCTCTCACTTTTCTAATATTAAATATTTGAAGATAGGGTAAGGGCCTAAAAATTATAGGCCCCCCATGTGAAAGTCAAAGGTTTTTGCTCGATTAAGCCTGGTCCACAAATGAGAGGGTAGGATAAGAGCTTAAACTCAGACTGGCCTGGGTCTGACCCTTTGATAGCCCTAGTGGCAGGGTTGCGGAAGATAAGTATTTTTTGACCCCACTGATTTGAATTCCTGGAGCCGCCCTTGTATGTAGGCATACTAGTATATTAGTTCCCGTCTTTTTTTTTTTCCCTTCTATTCCAGTCAAGATGGTTGGAACCTTGGGGGCCTGTTTGGGGGCTTTACTTGCAGAGTTGAGTGGAGTAAATGTTATTTTGAAGAAATAATAAAATATAAGTGAGTTATGATGGTATTTTATTTTTAATTGTTTGTGATTGACTCTTTTTGACTTTTTTTTTTATTGAAAAGTGGAGTTTTTTTTTTCTTTTAGTGGAAAAATGAGGTTACTTTTTGACTTTTTTGGAAAAAATATGATGAAAAATTTGAATTAAAGTGTTTTGGTGGGAATTTTTTTATAGAAATTTGGTCTTTACCTTACTTGACTCTACTAGTAAAGCTAGAGACTTGATTGATGCAGAAGTGAATCCCAAACAGTACATGCTGGAGCATCGGACCGACTTTGGAAAGTTGGATTTACTCATTCTCCATAATAATATGTTACTTGAGAATGGAGTTTTAAAAGCATTTTAGTTTAAAAATTAACAAGTAGAAAATCAACATGCATCACAAACGTAATTTTTAAATGTATTGGGTTTCTTGGGAGTAATTATCTTCCTCTTCTTCCTTCTTCTTTTTCCTTTTTTAAGTGTTGGGATATTTTCATTAATGGCCCACATGATCACATCCACTGATTTGAAAGCCCAACTGGTGTGACCTTTCACTTTCTCTTTGACAAGACCAATGGGCGTGGCCATTTGTGACCAAACCTACCCCCCCACCACCCCCCTCCTCTCTCCCCACACACACACCCCTCAGCACCTCTTGGTCACTCTCTCTGAGCCACAAGTTGTGATATTCCATCACAATTCATGTATCAAGAAATATTATAGACTGGGAAAAGTAGAGAGCCACACTTGATTACAGTTGTTGATCATCTAAAACATTTGTGATTGAAGGTCCTCATTGATGAGATATAAGAGAAAGGCTAACACTATCAAGCCTCATCATCTGAATTGATGGAACAAGATATGCTACTGATGTAAGTCATGATTATTGTATTTTGTTGAATAAATACATCAAGACCCATAGATTTCTAATTTCATAAGTAACACACTACTATATGTTTATTGCCTACATGAAGTACGTAGTCTGTTTCACCAAAAAACAGAAAAAAAAAAAAAAAAAGTTCAAAGTCTGAACTCATGAACCCTTTTGCGGCCAAATGGGACTCGATGTTACCTGCTTCTTCCTACGAAAGGTTTTCCACCAATGCTTTAGGTCTGAAACATCTTTAATGTTTTGTCCGAAGCTGAATGAGAACATATCATGAGTCAATTAGCAACTTAATAAGGGCATCTCAGTGAGATTCATGCCCATGCAATTTAGAAGTTTTTTACAGAAATGTGTTCCACGGGGGGAGCATGGGCCACATGTATACAAAATACAAACCACACATTATAGCCGTCTGAGATTCATCTTCTCTTGTTCATGGCCCATGTGAAAATTGTAGGTTCTTTCACGTCACCTTCGTGTATATATATATATATATATATATATATATATATATATCTGGCGTTTTCAGGAACTAGATAGTCTTGACTCTGGTATTTAGATTTGAAGTTTGAACGACCGACCATGGGATGTTAGGACAACAAATTTCAGCCTCTTCTCTCTCTGTTTTTTTTTTTCATTTGTGTGTGTGGCCATGGATGCAGTTTTGTTCTGAAGTAATTGCGAGCCACATGTGCTGACACCAAATCTTTTCTCTCCATTACTGTTATCCAGCACCTTTAAATACAGGGTCCCACTCTTTTGACAAAACTTTACTTCCTCAACCATCGGATGGGACTGTTTGAATGCAGGTGAATTTTACTCCATGCATGGATGTAGTGTTGACCAACATTTAGCGTGGAAATGTCCAACGTGTATCACTGCTCCCAAATTAAGTAAAAATCACACCGATGCAGTCAATACATACGATATACGGCTCTAAAGTTTAGGATTTATCCACAGCCAATATTTATTGAATATTGATATTTGGATCCCAAAAGCCATACCATAGGTTTTGATCAAATGATCCTACCTGCTCAGTTGGTGGCATCAAATAAAAAATTAAATACGAAAAAAGAAGGTGGCAATCAAAGGAGAGACGGGGCTTAGAGCATCTCTGAGAGACACTTTAAATTTGGCTATGCCTTTTCTTAAAATAAATGCTTATGTGGTAAAAAAATGCATACGTAAATTTGGCATCTCACTTGGGCAACTCCAAGAGAAGTTTCAAATTATTATTTTTATTTAACCCTTATTTGTTTTATTACATATGTATCAACATTCACTTACCATTGCCATTATTTTATTTAAAAAGTAAGAGAATGCAGCTCACTTTATGGTATGACAAATTTGACATACAATCTCATAATTCAAATCCATATAGATTAAGAAGTAACTGTTGGAGTCTCTCTCATGTGCCAATTAGAGCAAAAGGATGCTGACATGGTCAAAAGATGTATATGTCCGAGTTGATATAAGGGCTACAACTTAGCACCAAAAAATATTAAAGAAGGGTTACAATATAATATATCATCCACAAGAGTACTGTAATGTAAATGTAATAGCAGGATATGAAGCTTGTGTGGAATGAATTGTTGGACCCACATCCCACCCATGAGGGAGACAAAAGGCCATTAAAATTTTAAGTGTAGTTCTGGTGGGGCCCAGTGCTCTGCTTGAGCGGTTATCACGTGCTTGACTCCAATGTGGGGGGGTTGGTTCTGGGAAGGTGGAGTAGTCTCGTCTGTTTGAAAAGTTGGGTTTGAAATACCGGCCGTTTTTGCCGTTGGACTTGGACTCCAAAACGTGTCATGCACCAGATTCGAACCTTCTCCCTACCACCGTCCATTTTCCATGTTAACCGAATTAACGGTTGACTCAAGAACAGGAGATTTTCAAATAGCCAAAAAAAGCTTTGATAAAAAGTAGAAATGGAAGTTAATCACTTGTTTTTAGAATTGGTTAATACGATTGTGGTCATCTTTAATGATTTTAGCAAAATATCATATGTTGCCATTTCCACACTTGTTAAAATGATCTAAGATTTTGGATGCTGGCTCAAGTCGTGAGTGTAGCAAGAGTGTAGCATTATTAACTTTTAGGTCGGTATTTATATGAGGGGTGAAATGAAATAAAATTAATAATCAGACCAAAAGTAAGACAAGGAAGAGAGAGTCGAGGTTGTTTTAGTGCCTAATTAAGAGTACTTTTTTTTTTTTTTTTCCATTTAGTGTGTTTTGAAGATAGTTTTTCGACTGTGTTATGCCTTTACTTTTCAACCCATTCATCTTAGTTTTTCTCTTGATTAGACCACTAAATTTTATTTCGTGATTTCAACCCTTGTGCAAACAGATTTCATTGTTAATGTTGCATCCTTTTTATTTTGATAATATTTTCAATTGTTGATGATGTAATGGGTTATTAATGCTTCATGTATTGTGATTTTTACAATATATCATTCTTGAGGAAATAACATTTTAGGAGAAATATTGAGATATTCTCAAATTTAGAATTTTTTCCTTTCAGTATATTGGCAAAATGAGGCAGAGAATAAATAAGTATTTAAAATTATAAAAATAATAACTAAAATACATAGTTTATATTAATAAAAGATAGTTGATATACAAAAATACAAATATAAATTATATTACACACTTATCTCATAGTTCACCATTTTTCCTTTTTTGTCACTCATAGTAACCCGATTATCCGATTGCCTAACTCACTCTGGGTAGACTTTGATACCATGTGTAGGATATTACACCCTATTGAGCTACCACTAATTCCAAAACAAATTGGTGATAGGAAACGGCACAATAATAATTTTATGGTGAGGGCGAGGGTTCGACCACAATTATAATTGCTTACGAGCGAGGGTGGACGTTGACCTTAACCGACCCAATTAAACCTATCACGTTCTCTTAGCTTTATTTGTTAGTTGGATCAACTACTTTATGGCCATATCAATAACGGGCATCTCAACACAAGTTCAATCTTTATACTTCTTTCATGGAAGTGGAAAGTTGGTTAGGAACCGACAATGGTGTTCCATTGGCTCTTTCTGATATATGTAGGTTGGTGAGCGTTGTAAGTTCCTAGCCATTTGATCTAAAGTGACAATTATGTAGGCTAGTAATGATTTTTTAGATGCTTTTCCAAGTTCTTAGCCATCTGATCTAAAGTCACAATTCAAACATTTGATTTCATCCATTGATTTTATCATCTTATGAAAGATGGTTAGAGATATTCAATGAGGTTGATTTTTATTTAAAAAGAATTAGTCTTGTACTGCCTTGATTATTTTTCAGCATGTAGACATCATGTTGGCAGATAGGATAGTAGACACTGTGGTTCCAATTGGAGTTAGGCATGCCCTCTAGCAATCTTAAAAACATCCAAAGGAGATTTTTTTTTATTTTTTTACGAAGTGGCCCCAGGGCAAATTTCCTGGTTCTTCCACTGCTTGGAGTGGATGGAGTTTCTCATTTTAAGTGTTGTATTTAATAGTTTTGCTGTTATAGACATTTGGTTTAGTGCTTTTATGCCTACACTTTGGCCTTTAGGTTTATTTCTTTGTCATGTTTTTTGAATCTTCTTGTTATCATTAATAAAGTTATCTTAGACCAATTGTGATTTAAGATGTGCAGGTTCTTCCTTCTTTAATCCTACTCACTCGTATTACTTACCTCTCTATAGATGATCTAAATTTCATTTTAAAGGGAGTGAGATGCCATTTATTAACCATGTATGGAAGATGGTCATGTTCTCTACACATGACCATGCAAGGTGTATCTTAACATATCCATGTGAAATGAATGGGTTTTATTTCAGAAATTTAGGCCTCATGCAATTGCCATTAGAAGAATATCGACTACAAGATCTATAAATCACATGATCTCTTTCAAAAGCAGTGTCATACGGTGTCCTCTATGGCAAGATATGGAGCTGGTTTTTTTTGTAAATGACAAAAAAAAAAAAAAATTTATATGTAGATCTACTTGCTTGTGGGGATCCACTTCCTATATAGTGTGCCACAAAGTTCTATATTTGGAATATCACCAAGAATGAAAGACACAATATTTCACATTTTAATGAAAATTTTAAGTTATATATTCTTAATCAATTTTTCTCATATAATAATTTTTATAGTTATTTTACCTTTTACTATTTTCTCTACTAGTATTACAAGAAAACTCCAAAATATTTGATTTTTCCAGCATTACACAAAATGTGGAAATTTCAATAACAAGAGTTTTAACAAAACCATAAATCCCTTCTTTTTTTTTCTTTTTTTTTCAATTATCATTCATTTTTGTAACTACTTCCACTCATCAAAATAAAGCAGCATCTACTATTTACTGCTGTCATTTTCCGTTATGTGTTAGCTTTCCAACCATGGAACTTTCTTAATTTCCAGAGTTTGATTTCATATATGCCAGGACCTACTGTGGGGGAGGGAGAGGGAGAGGGAGAGGGAGAGATATTATGGTCTAAGTCTATTTGAAAATGATTTTTCTGGGTCACCATGCCAATGGGCTGGTTGCGCTGATTCTCACCCAACCGTCCAAAGTTTGACTCTTTAAATTTTCTTTCTAAAGAAGCAGGCATTCTTTATGCAGGAGCGCAGGCTTTTCTGTACTTGGCTAAGGTTCCCCTCCCATGGTTGTGTAAAAAAAAAAAAAAAAAAAGGTTCTTGTATATTTATTTTTATTTTTCTCAATCTCTGTTACCCACATGAGTAATTCCAATCTCTTCATCATCTCTCCCGCCCATGACCCAACGCATGAATCTTAAGATTTGAGTCTGGTTAGACCATCCAATGGACGTGAATGAAAGACTAGATTCAAGGATACCATCCCAATCCATCAGAACTTTAAAAAGAAAGAAGGGAACGACCTGTCCTCGCTAACAAACATAAAAGAAAATGAAAGATGAAGCAGAGACCAGAAAATAACTGTAAACATAAGGTCATGTTAAAAATTGAGGAAGGTGGTGAACCACTAGTAGCTTTTACTCAATTAGTCAAGTAGGTCCCACATCCTTTTTTTATGACACCATCCAGTATGAATCACAATATTTCACAAGAAGTCGAGGTCAATAGTCTATGTTCAAACTCTAATGTAATCTCTGTGCAACTTCTGTAACAACTTCCACCCATGTTACATGGCTAAAGGCTCTTCCCCCACTCAACTTCCCACTATATATAGCCTTCGTTCTCTACCATCACCACACACCCAGTTGGCCATTTATCCTTCCTTTCCTCCCTTGTGCCTTCCTGCATCTTTATCCTTTCTTTCCTCAAGGCCAATACCCAAAACTGATCTCTTTCCCCCTCTTTGTCCTCCTCTCACTAAAGAGAGACCCATCACCCTCTTCCTTCACCCTTTTTTATTCTGAAAAGCTTGTTAAACTCAGTATTCCCTCATGGATAAACTAAGCAAATGCAGTGCTAATTATGCACCCCTCTCCCCAGTGACTTACCTAGAGAGGGCGGCAAGCGTTTATGCAGACCGCCTGTCGGTCATCTACGAAGGCATTCATTTCACATGGAAACAGACCCATGAACGGTGTCGCCGCCTTGCCTCCTCTCTTCTCTCCCTCAACGTCGTCAAGAACGACGTTGTGTCGGTGCTTGCGCCCAACATTCCAGCCCTTTATGAGATGCATTTTGCCGTGCCAATGGCCGGGGCTGTTCTTAATACTATAAACACCCGCCTGGACGCCAACAATGTGGCCACCATTCTCCGCCACTCAGAAGCCAAGGTCTTCTTTGTGGACTGCCAGTATGTGCCACTGGCTCGTGACGCGCTCAAGTTCCTCATTGATGAGTCCAAGGGCAGTAGTCACATGACCATGCCCCTTGTCGTGGTCATCGACGACATTGATACACCCACGGGCATCCGCTTGGGCCAGCTGGAGTATGAACAGCTGGTCCAAGGGGGTGACCCTCGGCGGGAGCTGCCTGTTCTTGAAGATGAGTGGGACTCAATTGCTCTCAATTACACTTCTGGCACCACCTCGGCGCCTAAAGGCGTTGTGTACAGTCACCGCGGCGCCTACCTGAGCACTCTCAGCCTAATTCTTCAGTGGGGAATGGGGGGTGAGCCTGTCTACCTATGGACACTCCCCATGTTTCACTGCAATGGTTGGACCTTCACCTGGGGTGTGGCTGCCCGCGGTGGCACAAACGTGTGCATCCGCAGCCCCACCTCCGCCAACATCTACCGCGCAATCGCCGAGCACCATGTCACTTACATGTGCTGCGCCCCCATCATCTTCAACGTGATCCTTGAAGCGCGCTCTGATGACCGGCGTCCAATTGCTTCTCAGGTCCAGGTACTCACCGGAGGCGCCCCACCCCCCGCACCCCTCTTGGAGAAGATGGAAGGGCTGGGCTTCCATATCACACACGCTTATGGGCTCACTGAGGCCACAGGGCCTGCCTTAGTGTGTGAGTGGCAATCACAGTGGGACCACTTGTGTCAAAGGGATAAAGCCAGGCTGAAGGCTAGGCAGGGCATCAGTGTCCTGACCCTGGCTGATGCGGATGTCAAGGACCCAGACACAATGAAGAGCGTGGCCCGCGATGGACGGGCCCTTGGCGAGATCGTTCTACGTGGCAGCAGCATCATGAAGGGGTACTACAAGGACCCAGTTGGCACTTCGGACACCTTCAAAGGTGGGTGGTTCCACACAGGTGATGTGGGTGTGATTCACCCTGATGGCTATGTGGAGATCAAGGACAGGTCCAAGGATGTCATCATATCTGGTGGCGAAAACATCAGCTCTGTTGAGGTGGAGGCCATACTCTACAGTCATCCCATGGTGTTGGAAGCTGCAGTCGTGGCAATGCCACATGAGCTCTGGGGTGAGACCCCCTGCGCCTTCCTCACCTTGAAGAAAGAGGCCTCAGGAAATGAGAAGAGCAAGATGATGGGTCTGACCCAAGATGACATTATTACATACTGTAGGCAAAATATGTCCCATTTCATGGTGCCTAAGAAGGTTGTGTTTGTGGAGGAGCTGCCCAAGACTTCTACAGGGAAGATTCTGAAGTTCCAATTGAGAGCTAAGGCTAAAACATTGGCCAATTTGGAGAAGCCCCACAAGCCCCAGCAAAAGGCTCAGCGTTCGTATAACCGTGGGAACCGCAGGTTCGACCCACAAGTGCAGCAGGTCCTGGCTAAGTCTCGCCTCTGAATCAGAATGTGGACTACTACTTTAGTTTGTACATAGCCCTGTGTTTGGAGAAGAACGCTCGTTTTACTACTACCATCTCAATTTGGATTTCAGATAATAATAACAATAGTTTTAATTTATTTGCCTTATTAATCCTGGATTTTGCATGCACTTAGTCTGATATGTCTCATGTTATGGCTATTGAATTCTACAGAGAAATTGTTACTGTTTGCAAATCTACAATTCTTTCCAAACATTACGTAAATAAATAAAAACTCTTGACCCACTAGCTGTAGCTCAGTGGGCCAGGAATGTGAATATGTGAGTTTGAATCCCCAATTAGCTTAAAAAGTGGAGAGACAAAAACCAAAAGAGAATTCCCATAAAGCCTCAACAGTCAAAAAGGATTTGGTTGTGAACTTTATCATCATTCCTATTGTTTCCAGAGTTGTGAATGCCAAGTACAATTTTGCCTCCCTGCCTACATACTGTTTTAGAAAGCTTCTTTTCTAAATCCTTCCTTTAACACCAAACATAATCTAGAGACTTTATCATGAAAAGAATTTCTTCCCCACTCGTCAACTTACAGGAAAGGAGCCTTGGATGAGTGGAAGTTTCAAATGATGACAATTTTCTCCACCTCCATTTTCTCAGCACTTTCTCCTCATCCAAAGTAACCCTCAGAAGACTCATTTGCACCCCAGGAACGTTGGTTCATGAGATTGGATAGCCTCACCATTAAGTGAGAGTTGCTTCTGATTTTCCCTAACCAATTACATGTAAACAGAGTTTTTTTCAAAAACTAAAGATAATAATAATAGTAACTGGATTATTGTTAAAACCTGTTAAGGAGAATATTACTCAGTTTTGGGCCCCACTGTTAAAACCAGAAACAATCACTTGTCTGCATGCGCCTGTTTCCCACAAACAAAATTAAAGGTCGAAGTATGTTTTGTTTTTATCTAACTGCCTGTTTTCTTTTTCTAAAACTAGGCCCATTTGCTTTTCTGGCGCTAGAATCATTCATATCTATATACGCAAATTATCTTCAGTGTTCCCTTTTAAATTGAATGCTAGAATCATTCATAACCATATGTCAGAATTATATTCACTGTTCTCTTTCAAGTTTAACTATTTTGTTTACCAAAAAAAAAAGTTTAAACCATTCTACTTTGTTATATAAAGTTCTAGACCATTTTGTCTGAAACAGTACCTGATTACAATTTTAAAACCCATTTGTGGTGTTCGCACTCTTTTCATATTGTCCCCCACAACTAGAAATCAGACAAAAATTTCTGCGTAACTAGACAAGTTACGACGAATATGGGTTTTGGTCTCCTAATGAGTTTAACGCCGCTGTAGTTGGGATTTTCTGTCCCTGCCTCTAATTCAGGAGGTTCTCACTTTGTGAATGCGTGAGACTCCTACAATGAAAAATTCTGCACTATAATTTGTCATGTCAGTATACAAATGAAATGTTGACAGAACTCCTAATCCCAGCCAAAATAAATGCACTCTGTTAAAACTTGCTGAGATCAGCAGCTTTGCGTCTAAAAATTAGTTTGCTAAGAAAATACGATTTTGAAATCTTAACTAACGTAATCTGCTCACAACATGAACTTATCATATTAAGAGGAATTATAGTAATTAATGTTCTTCAGTCTCATTCTCTATAACAACCAATTCCAACTAGAAGCCTTAAGTGTAGCGTCCATTTTCTATAAAATAGCATGAAACCTAACTCTGATAGTAATTTCTGTTATCAAAATGTTTGTCACCTACAAAAACCATATTTCAAGTTGATCAATCCCTTTCTTTAAATTAAAAGGAAAAAACTGTGCCCAAGTTGCTATTCTTTATGTTGTTTTATAGAATTTCCTTTTCAAAATGCCCATGCCCTTTTGATTTATCTGCCTCCCTGTTCACGCTGAATTCACTAGATGCCTTCTTAATTAGAACATACTAAGAAAATCAGTGGGAGAAATTAATGTCATTGAAGCTCACATAGAGAAACTTCACTTCAGCACCTATAATCAATTCCCATTCCTTTCCACACGCCAACCTCCCATGAATTAGCACTGTTCCCAATCTTTCACGGATCCACTCATCATCACCATAGGATTAAACACAAGAAACCTGAACACCATAAAATCATTAGATTGAGGCACTTCCTTCTTTTTTAAGATACAAGTTTTATTAAGCAAAGGAAACAAACAAAAGTTAACAAGAAGGCCCGGACACAACATTGTGTACTTCAGTCTCATAATTAAAACATCCACTTGTGATTATGATACCCATGAGATACTTAATCCCAACGCTTTGAGGAGTTCAGTTGGCCAAACTAATATAAATACACAGAACCGTGTTTAGTAGTTGGTAAGTTAAAAAAAGTCTCATGAATTATATAAGAGGTCAATGGAGTTATTTCCCGAGTACACTTTCCATAGAAGTCGTCTAGGAAAGTCCCTTCATTTTTCTTTCTACGTAAGTTTAACGTCCATTTGATTTCTTCTGTTGAATCTTCGGCTTTGTGAGCATTTTAGTGAGAAGACAACAGCTTATTCTTTCTCTAGTTTTGAAAGGAAATTTCATCTTCCTTACCTTGAAACACATGGGAGATTCCACGAGGAAAGTTTATAAGGTTTATTGAATACACTTTTGTTTTGTCTTCCATCGTGTGAATGCAATTGGTGGAGAGATGGAATCTCTATTTAGGCTATTATTCCAATGAAAAGTACTTGAAAACAGAAGGGTCAATGGTCTTTAAATATATGGTTGACTTGGGGTCGTCTTCTTCCTTAGGTCAGCCCATCTTGTAGATTCCATGTACATGAACGATTAGAAAGACTAATGGGTGGTGCTTGATTAAAGATAGACATGGACCAGCACAATAAGCCAATGAGAGGATTCAAAGTCCCTAGATGAAAATTCTCAAGGTCAATTTGGATTCTTTTGTGTTAATTAATTAGCTTCAGCTATAGGTTTGAAGAGTTAATAGAAATTAATTTGTGTGCAATTGGGAGTCACTGTCCATAAGTCATAGACATATTCCACAATATTTGGTATTGTCAGTAAGGTTTTCACAAAGGAGATGGAAGGCATATTCCACGGTATATCAGAATATAAAAGGTATTTCATGATATCAAGGAAATAGCTGGGTGAACAACTCAAAAATAAAAAATAAAATTTGGAGAGAGACCCTCTAATTTCAATACAAAATATTTAGTCCCTCGACCGTTTTACAAGGACTTAAATGCTATTTTTCTATGAAAACCCTTAGATGTCATCTGTATCATGGAATATAAAACACATTCCATGATATCATGAAATAAAGGCAAACAAGTCAAAAATAAAATATGAAAATTGGATGGAGACTCTCAAATTCCAATACCAAATATTTGGCCCCTCGACCGTTTTACAAGGATTTAAGGGCTATTTTTCCATGAAAATCCTTAGAAGATAAGTTAACCGTATCATGGAGTATAAAAGACATTCCATGGTATCATGAATTAAGGGTGATCTAGTCAAAAATAAAAAATAAAGTTGGAGGAGACCCTCCAATTTCAATACCAAATATTTGGTCCCTTGACCGTTTTACAAGGATTTAGGGGCTATTTTTCCTTAAAAATCCTTATAAAATAAGTCAACTGTATAATAAAATATAAAAGACATTCCATGATATCATAAAATAGGGTGAACAAGTCAAAAATAAAATATAAAAACTGGTGGAAGACCCTCTAATTTCGATACCAAATATTTGATCCCTCAACCATTTTACAATGATTTAAGGGCTATTTTTCCATAAAAATCCTTATAAAATAAGTTAAATTATGTGCTTTTATGACATTATATGTCATTATTGCACTACTTTTAATTGAAAATTTATTAGAATGTGGTGGTCTGATAGGCTCCACATGGTTTGGCCTGTAGAGAGCTAAGATAATTTAAATCCCTTAATTACACATACGTATTGCACCAAGTCGTAGAGCTGTTTCCCGGCTTTGATGGATAAAGCAATCTCAATATATTTGGTGTTAGATTGTATGACCTCAATCCAATGGATAATCCGGATAAATTAATTTTTTTCATTAATTAATTTTCCATTTTCATGCTTTATTCATGAAATGAATAGTATTTTATTCTATATTTGCACATGACCAATACAAAATGATATGATGGTTAGTGAGTTGAACCGGAGCTCACAAGTATATTAAATGTGATCCATGTGTTTGGATGAAATTTACATACATAAGACATAGATCACAAATTTTATATTTAAATTGATTCACAGCCAGTAATGAGATTGGACATCTCATTCGATAAGATTGCAGCATTGCGATCACTATGAGATAGTGTGATATATCTCGATCATTAGAGTAAAAGACTCTGGATCATTGTACTGGTATATTGGCCTATGAATGTACTGAAGGACTATAAAAAGTACCTTGTACAAATCTGTCTTTGATTAAATAATTACTCTCATAATTCTCAAACAATAGGCTCTTAATCCTGAGAGATTAGCATACTCAAGTTTCTACTATACATTTACTTTAAGTCATCAATGAGTGAAGCCAATTGTAGGTCAATACCTCGATGTCTTGGGCAGGTGGTAGTGAGATTGTGGGAACATATAATTTTCAAGATGGAATCTATCCTCATAAATATCCCCTTGTGCCAATTAATAGATTTCATCATTAGTGAGTGCGTACCCATCTCAATTAAGAGTTAATTGGATGGTACTGATAATTACTGTGATTAATTAGATCATAAGGATAATAAGAAATGGATCCAATTTGGTTGGACAAATTTATTTCAATAGATCCATGGATATAATTGATGAAGGGGCCTACTTATAGTAATTAAGAAGTTTATGGTCTTCTTGTAATTATTCCTAAGATTGGAGTGCAATTGTATTTAATTAGTGGACTTATTTACAATTAACCATGGGTCTATAGTTCACATGAGATGTGGGGTCTAGATTCCCACTTGAAGCCAGATTCTAAGAAATCCCCAGTGGTCCCCATGCTATTCGTAATAAGAGAAGGCTATTAATCTCATTAGAACTCTTTAAGGAACGGAGGATTATGACACTTACTAAGAATAGAAGTGAGACTTCTAATCTTGGTCTAAGAGGAGGTGCACCATAAATTATAAATAAGAGGTGAGGGCTATAGATTTCTACACACAATAATCTCTCAAGTTCTTCTCTCTCTTCCTCCTATCTCTCATCTGGTTTCCTATTATAGATCTAGGGTTTCCTTATACTTGGAGATCTCACTATTCTCCTTTAGAATTTCTCTAAGAGGGTCATAGTGTGGAAGAACACAAGGAGATCAAAGTTTGTGAAAAAAGTTTTTCGTAGAGATCAAGTTCTCGATTAGAGCACGACCAAGCTTCAAATTTATAGATCTATTATCTATTTGAATTAGTAGATCTAGTTATGTTTGTTGTTTATTAATTTGTCTTCTTGATGGATGTTTGGTCTTAATGCATAAAATTATGATTTTAGATCTTGGGCTTGGGTTCTTGGCCTTATGGATAATTGATCCATGCTTCAAGTGGGTCAAAAATTTTTGAATACTTATCCACGTGGCCCACCTACTTTCAATATTTTCTTGTTGACATCCATGAATATATAAAAAAGATCAGTAAAAGAAAGACTTTTGCAAGATTTTCACGCCGAATATCACAAGCCCCACAACACCCTCTCCGAATCTCACTCGCAGCTCCATTAAAATCTAGGTAGAGGGTCTAGTTTCTTTGAGGTAAGATGTCACTCTCTTAATATTTTCTGAATCACTTGTAAAACTATCTCTAAAGCGAGCAGAATGAAGCCATTTTTTTATGAATTGATTGATATCAAAACAAAATATGACAAAAAAAATTTATAAATGAATCAATGGGCTTGATTGAAGCGTGCCCATCAGATTCATCTGTTCAAATGCCACATGTTCACTTGGGAAGAGAGCCATCCATTCTTCTCGTTTATATCCTTGTATTAATAGATTAATTGTCTTTTTTATGTCAGAAGTATGTTGCTGACTTGTTACAAAAATTCAAAATGGATGGAGCTCAGCCACACTCTTCTTTAGTAATTAATGGGAGCAAATTAAATATTCTCGATGGAGATCTCCTTCCTGATCCATCTGAATACCGCAGTGCAGTTGGTGCTCTCCAATATCTAACATGGACAAGACCCGATATTGCATTTGCAGTAAATCAAGTATGTCAGTTTATGCACACTCCAAGAACTGATCATTGGACATCAGTAAAACAAATCTTCCAATACATCAAGGGGACCATTAACCGCAGATTACTATTCACCAAATCATCGAGTCTTGTATTGACTTGTTTCTCCGATGCAGACTGGGCCGGCAATCTAGATGATCGTCGATCTACTTCAGAGTAATGTATTTTTCTTGGAAGCAACCTCATTTCGTGGAGTGCCAAGAAGCAACATACTGTTACAAAATCTAGCACCGAATCTAAATATCGGTCTTTAGCCAACTTTGCAGCAAATTATCATGAATAATATATATTTTAAAGGATCTACATATCCCAATGGTTCATACTCCCATTATATGATGTGATAACATTTGTGAAATTTCATTGGCTTCCAATCCCATTTTTCGTGGCCGGACCAAACACATAGAAGTTGATTATCATTACATGTGTGAGAAAGTGATGCGCAAACAACTTGTAGTACGGTTCGTCTCTACTATTGATCAATTGGTTGATATTTTCACTAAAGGATTAACCTTCGCTCGGTTTTCCTTACTTCGAGGCAAGCTAATGGTTCACCCTCGACCCATCAGTTCGAGGGGCTATATTGGCGTAACAAATGATGGAGGCCCCACAACATGGGATCAACAAACTATGAATCCAAAAGACCCAAGATTATGATTGTATTCAAATGTTTGATTTTTCAAAATCGTTCCTATCTTTTAGGATCTGTAACTCATGTTACTTATCTCTTTTGTAAAACTTATATATACCTTAATATAGCATCTCTCTAAAAATAGAGAGAAAGAGTTCATTTTATTATAACAAACAGTAATAAAGTTTTACACCTACTATCAATCTATATGATGCAACCCTGTTTTTTTACCAAGCTTGGAGCCGGCAATAAATACTAAGAAAGTTAGAAGTACAATCTATTTGAGGATTTAATACCTAATTGATTGGAACAAAATTCATGCAGTAGAACCAACATTGCTGGAAGAAGAATTTGAAGATGATGATGATGATTTATTTATATTTCCATTACCGAATGTCTAAGGCATGTGGAAGAAATAATTATCTCATGGACCAAGAAATCCTTGGCACGGAATTATCTCACATAACCATACAAATAGTAATAGTTCATCATTGTTCTTTTCAGAAATTGCAATCCATTTACCTATAGAAAGTCCCCAAGAGCGTCGGTATGGAAGACCCACTTCATGGGTTCCTTGGGCAAACTCTATCTACAAAGATCATGCCAGACAAACAGGGATGAGAAGTGGGCCAGGCCGTATCCAGTTTTGTGAAAGCTGGTGGGGTCCATCTTCCACTCTCTATCAGCTAGTTGATCATTGCCCAGAGAAATGACTATCTCTTCCGTTCTGTATTGCAAGGACTGTGACTGATATTTTAGTAGGGGCTCACGCATGACTCATGTCACCACCACTTCGAAATCCAACTATTTCTATTGTATAGTCTGCATCATAGGTCCCCCAAAACTCTCTCTCTCTCTCTCTCTCTCTCTCAAGACAAGTACTCACACGCTCATCAAGTCCATCCCCATTAGCAACTGAGCAAAAGATTGATTCCTACTGAAATGGGGATCTGGATCAAACAGGAACATGTTTGGATCAATCAGGGAACGCCACATAGGAGAGGAGATGTCAAATCAAATGATATCCCTTTTCTCAAAAAAAAATATTTTTTTTTTCCTCCCCCATGTGGCACCCCTCCGTTTCCCTGAAATGGAGGTAGCCCCACAGAGGGTGAAGGTGAGCAGCTTCCACTAATGCCACAATGTCTTATCCTTTGGCCTAAGATATGAAAGAGTATCCAGTTATTGATAAACCAAGACCCTTCATTTAATTGAGTACCTCCCTAGTACCAAGCGTGGAGCAGTGACTGACATTCAGCTCAGAGAATTGTGCAACTGGGCCCAAATGCCTGGTACCTAGCAAACCAGATCCAAAAAAATGGAGTCTGATGTTGATAATAATAAGAGTTCTTCAACAGAAGGCTGCTATTTCTTATACAACCTCAAAAAAGCCCTTATATTTAAAGTTTTCACTAAAACGTCCCTCAATTAGCTAGTGAAAAAGTAACTATAATATTCAATTTTATGTTCTTACCTGGAGAAGAGATTCACACAACTTAAATAAAGATTTTGCCTAAAGCCCTTTCTCACTAACGCTCCTTTTTGGGCTTTCATATAAGGAGTCAACCTTTTATTAATCCAACCCATTCGTACGCACCAGCGCCCTCGATTGAAATGGATCTCATCTCACACTATTTTGAACATCATCTACCATTCACTTTTATCACAAAAGTTTTCACAATACCATTGTACTTTTAGGACCTAAAAGAACCAAGGGCTGATCAGAGGGCATTTGCTTGACTTTACATATTTTCCTATTCCACAACCAACTGCTTCCATCTTCACCATTTATGCATGCAGGTAGGTACCGCCGACTTTGAATTACTGAGAAAAGGCCAAGACCCCATACTAGCTAGAATGGCCCATGCATTGCCGGTATGATCTTGGAATGTGGTTAAGACTTGAGACTCAAGAGAGATGGGACCCCAAGAGGTTAATGATGGACAAACCATGATCATATCCTAATATGGTTTTATTCTTTTTCTGAATCATGGTGTTGCCTTTTTGTGAAAGAGACATACATGGCAGGAAAAAGTGTGTGTGTCAATAAGATCACGTGATCCCACTTCCTGAGGAGAAGAGGCCAAGGACAAGGCTTGTTACTGTTCCTGCACTAGTATGAAAAGCGCACGTCCCAACAAAACAGGGATGGTAGCTTGTAAGTGCCCACTGCCTCGAATGGCAATAACGCTGAGAATGTGGAGGAAGTTGGCTCTATGAGACGGTGGTAATTATAATGATGATGAAGATGACTACCAGAAAATGGCCCCTGGCTGTGTGGATGGGATGAGGGTCATGATATGATGATGATGCTAATAAAGAATGTATAAAGTCAGCTCCTTTCATCCCACCCAGTGCCCTGGGGATGAGGTCCATAAACATCAGGCTGCAACTAGGGGTTAATAATAAAAAATTCCTTATGGGGTCCACTTCTTTAAAAAATTATTTTGTTTGGTTGGTTTGTTGAAATAAAGTAAAATTTAGGGATTTTTTTCTTAAACTCTGATTAGATGGACAAGCATCTAACTAAAAGAATAAAAAGAAATTAAAGGTAGAGAGTTGTTAGACCCCGTTCCGAGTTAATCGAAATTAACTCTAATTAACTGGCAATTAAAGCTAATTAACTATGCTTAATTAAGCTAGTGATGGTTTATGGCCAAATGGAATTGAATTAGCAAAAAATTAATGAGTTAGGCTTAATGAAATGATAATGAAGGAAATTGAATGAGTTGAATGGGCTTTAGACTCAGACTAAAAGAATAAGGACTTTTTCGTAATAATGAATTTTTGCATATTTTGTTGGATACGTTAACTTTTGATACCAACACGTGTATTTCAAAGAGTACATTAATTTTCATAATAGGCTTGATTACATTTGATTTGAAATGGATCAAGTGGGTCTTCATTTGACTCAAAATGTAAATAAGGGAAGAGGATGTGGACCTAAGTGTAAAAGTGAGGCTTATAAGGAATAAGATGAATTCAAATATGTTCATTCAACACATTTCCAGCACAAGTGAAGTGGAGAGCAAACCCTAGACTCATTTCTTCCTTCTTCCTTCTTCTTCTTTATCAATTGTCAAGATTAGAGTTGTTCAAGTGATTTTGGAGTGAGAGTAAGGTGCTGGCTTCATCTTCTTCATCTTCTCCTTCAATTGCTTAGAGTTATAGTTTAAGAGAAAGCTCAAATTTCTCTTCAAGGACTTACAAGTGAGTAGCTTGAACTCTTTTGAGAGTTTTCAAGTTCTATTGAATAGTTTAGAAAGCCTTATAGCACTCGTACCTCATAGAAATCTATTCTTCAATGTTTTCATGGAATTAGGGTTTGAATTGGGGATTTTAATCTCAAGACAAGCTAAGTAAAGAAGGGTTCTTGTTAATTGTCTTCAACAAGGTAAGTATAATCAGTTCTTATAGTATAGGCTTGTAATTGTTCATAAATTTGGTTTTGTGAACAATTTTCATTTGTTTTAGAATTTTATTTCATATGAAATGGTTATAGCATGATGATTAAATTATTTATGGGAGTGTTAGAGACTCAAATCATGTTTAAATGGTCTTTGGAAAGACCTTGAAATGAGTAGGAAATGTGAGAAAAAAATCAGTGTAAAACAGGCCTTTACAGGTTCAGTTTTGAGAATTCTGCACTGAGAGTTCAAACTCTTGGCCTTGCTGGTTTTTGGCTTGGAAATAGCTTGCATTGAGAGTTCGAACTCTTATCCTGAGAGTTCGAACTCTTGACAGATAGTTGATTTTGATAGATTTTCAATCGGCCATAACTTTTTATCCGTACGTTGGATTTTGGAGTTCTATATATCGCTGGAAAGTTCTAAGAACATAGAATCTAATGGTTTATAGTTTTAATTGATCGGATGACTCAAAAATGAGTCCGGACTGAAGTGATTCTATTTGAATCAAAAACTCTTTCCATGTGTGTGAATATATCTATAACTTAGTCTTGAGGTTAAACAATGTGATATTCATTGAGAATTGTTTTTAAACCTTCGTAGGTATTAACTAAGGTTATCGTAATTTATAAATTATAAATAAAGTAATATTCATCGAGAATAACACGTACATTAGATAACGAACGTTTTACCCAATTGTTTGGTTTAGAAGTTTAAACAAATAATGATTTGATTTGATTCTTGAGTCTGACACTACATAGTAGTTTCTTAAGCTCGTTATAGAGCTAAACTGAATAACGCAATGAATGAATGAATTAATGAATGAACATTTACTAAATGTAACAATGTAATAAATAATCCTACTGCATTAGATGGATTGGGGTGTTCCGGAGCTCTGTGGTGATGCCAGTGATCTCTGATCCAGACACTGGTAGATCCCATACATTATTGAGTGAAAAGTCACTTAATTATAAGTCACTTAATGAAAAGAGTACTCAATTAATATTAGTAAACATGAATGAAAATAAATGAATAATATTTGTCTTTACAAATACACTGACTGCTTCCTTTTGGAAGAATTAAATGAAATGAATGCTATTGTAGTTGCCATCTAGTAATTGATATTACTTGACTCCATTGGATTCCAATGTACATGTTATAGAATTGTATAGAATTGTTTAATGGTTGAATTAAATAGGGTTATTATGAATGATAGCATGTACTATCATAGATCTATATATACATTGATGAACCGTCGTGTTTACAGTGTTATTGATGGCATTATAGGCCCAATTGCCAGTGACGGTTACACAGAAGCCGCACCGCTAGCGGAGGAGGCCAATCGGATACCTCAAGGAGGATTAATCGAATGAACTTGAATCGGAGTGCAAATGGAATTAGAAACATTTTGGAAATGTTTTGAGAGAACTTTTGTGTATTCATTTTTGGAATGTAGATAGTTTTCATCTTGCATGGTATTTGGATATGCAAGTGTAAAACAGGAATAGGGACATGAAATGTTAATTGTATGTATATGAACATTACTTTTATGTAAAGGACTCGTACAGTTTAATTGGTTTCGTCAATGTATATATATATTCCGCAAAAATGTAAATTTGACAGGTATGTATGATTGTTATTCCTTGTGGATTTCGTTTTAACTTCGGTTAATTCGGAGTTTACGAGAGTTAGTATGGACAACGACCTGGGGTTTGTCTGGAGTAATCGGATCTTGGGCTCTGGTCGTGACAAGGGTGCATGTTTCTTATTATTATTATTATTATTATTATTATTATTATTAATGAAAAGAAACAAAGTAAAAAACCATCACTGCCTCAGACAACTGAGTGGAACTGATCTTCACAACTGGACTTATTGTCCTACAATTGGACAGACTGCATGTGTCAACGACACGTGACTCCCACAATTGGTGTCGACCAAGTCCACAATCCGACGACCATTCCAAGAGATTTTCGCACAATGCGTAGTTCTCGCCCGCGATCAACCACACTGCCTGCTTTGAATGATTCTAACAACCGGAGAGAGTCCAAATCTGTCCGGCGGTCGATGACAATGCTTTATTTGGCATATGTTTCCCCATTTTTTTTCCATCTCCTCCACTCTCCCACATCTAGCAACTGCCCCCTCTCCCTAAAAGTCTATAAAAAGAGGTCATTGGGGAGCACTTGGCATCAAGCATCAAGCAGTAATTGACCCAAATTCTACCAAAACTCCAGCATACTCTGATAATACGAAGGAAACTTTGTCAAACTCACTTTATCACCTTCAAAACCTTAACACAAGAAAGTTAACCTTTGGAAACACAACTGAAGGGCTCTAGACAGTATCTTAAGGGCCCGTTTCTTTACTAGAATTCCAAAAATCCATAACTGGTTGGATTTTAAATTCCCTACAAGTTGTCCCCTTAAAGTGGAATTCCAAATCCCTCCTCTTAATTGAGCATTTGAAATTTCAACAAAATGCATCAAAAGTGGAATTCGAGGAATTTCAAAAAGTCATTTGAGGCCTTTTAGGTGATTGAAATTTTAGATTTCGGTGAAAGAAATATAGTTTTTCAAATGCCAGGAGACAAAATGTCAAATCAAAAAAGCCCCAACACCCCATTGTCATAAACTCTGATAAAGAAACAGGTCATAAGTCATGATAAACCCATGGCATCCCTCACACTCCAAGTCTTATAGGACTTTATTTGTTCTCTTCACTTATAAGGGATGGGGTCCTTGTCTTCGTTGTGTTCATTTCTCCGGCTTACCGTACAATGGATACAAAGTGGCATAACCTTGAATTCTCTTCGTTGGTACAGATACCAACAACTCTCCCGAAAATCGCACCCTACATCCTAAAAAAAAAAAAAAAAAAATAGGCTACAAAGACTGCCAAAAGGATACCTAAACCCAAATACCCCTTTACCTTGAGACTTGACTCAACAACATAGTTACATGTTTTTTAGCTATCGGAGGGTTCTCAACCCTTTGGATTGGACTAATCCCTTCGGGCCCAGAGTGAAGCCGGGTAAACTCTTCTGTAGCCCCAGTGTGGTAGTGCAGTTTCGAATCCACAACCTCGGGATGCAAACTGTAGTTCTAGGCCAACTGAGCCACCCCTTGGAGTTTCAACATAGTTACATTGGAACATGGTATATAACACTAGCTAGTTTTATTCATATTGTAAAATTGAACGAACAATCAGGATCAAACCAGTTTGACTGAGGGTTAAACTCAACAATGAAAAATCACATTAAATGGTAACTTTGGCCTTCTACAGATTTCAAATCCGGAGTCTTAATTTCATCTGAAAAAGAAGAAGTTATAAAACTTTTTTTTAGATCTTGGTAAGAGCAATGAAGAAGAAGAACAACAGAAAATATGAAACGAAACTATTCATTCATTCATATCCGAAACATAGTTATGAATATATACATTTACATGAAGGGATTAGTTGAGAACTATAACTAATCTGTAACTAATTTGTAATTATTATGAAACTTATTTTAATATAGTGAAAGTGACCCACCGAATATAAGTCAGGTTACACCCAAGTCAAGATGATTGAGTTTTGCTAACAGGCCCCCTCAAGCTGAAGGGGCTATTGACCATTTTAAGCTTGCTTCTAAGATATGCAAAAAGGCCAGGATGTAACCCCTTTGTGAAAATGCCTGCAACATTATCATCTGAGGAAACTTATTGCACAGAGAGATCCTTGCAAAGAACTTTCTCCCAAACAAAGTGATAATCCACCTTTATATGCTTGGTTCGAGCATGGAAAACAGGATTAGAAGCTAGGGATAAGGCAGAGACACTATCACACCAGATCAGTGGGCAAGAAGGAAGAAAGATACAGAAATCTTTTAATAACATTCGAAGCCAACTCAATTCAGCAGACGTATGTGCAAGACCCCTGTATTCAACTTCAGTTGAAGAACGAGCGACCGTAACCATGAAACAGGTGAATTCCCTAAGAAGACACAAAACCAGAAGTAGAGCGACGATCAGACTGATCACGAGCCCAATCTGCGTCGGAGAAGGCTTGTAAACAAAGAGAGCCCTTTGTAAGGTGAATTCCAAATCCAAGAGTCCCTTTGATGTAACGAAGAACTCTTTTTAGAGCAGTGAAGTTTGCTGTGGAAGGTTGATGCATATGCTGGCAAAGTTGATTAATTGCAAAAGCAAGATTAGGTCTGGTAAAGGACAAATATTGTAATAAACCAGCAAGACTCCTATAAACATAAAGATCTGGCAGAGTAGTAGTAGTGGAGGAAGAAGGCTTGTAAAGAGTAGGAGAACCAATGGGTTTTGACTCAAGTATAGAAGCTTTCTGTAATAGATCTCGTGCGTATTTAGTCTGAGAAAGAAAAAGACCAGAAGAAGATCTATTTACTTCAATACCAAGAAAGTGATGAAGGCGCCCAAGGTTCTTCATTTCAAAAACCAAGTGGAGTTGAGGAATCAAAAAATCAATATACAGCCTGTTATTTCCAGTAATGATTAGGTCATCAACATATAACAAGATGATTGTAATTGAGCCTTTGTATGAGTGGACAAACAAAGAAGAGTCAGTGTAAGTCTTTGTGAAGCTCAGTCCCTCTAAATAGTGAGAAAAACCATCATACCAGGTGCGGGGCGCTTACTTGAGGCCATAGAGGGACTTATGAAGCTTGCAAATATAATTAGGAAAGTAGGGATCAACAAATCCCTGAGGCTGACACATGTAAATCTCCTCATTGAGCAGACCATGCGAGAATGAATTAGTGACATCTAATTTTTGTAAACACCAATTATAGTGGACTGCTAGCGCAAGAACAACGCGAACAGTGGTAGGTTTGACAACAGGACTGAAAGTGTCAGTATAATCCACCCCATATTCTTGATGAAATCTCTTAGCAACCAATCGAGCTTTATATCTAGCAATGGACCCATCAGGGTGATGCTTTATTTTATAGACCCATCGACACCCAACAATGTGTTTAGACGAAGAGTATGAGACTAACAACCAAGTGCCTTGTCGTTGAAGCGCTGAGAACTCCTTTGACATAGCTCGACGCTAGACTTCATGCTTTGAAGCTTCAGTATAGGACGTAGGTTCCACACAGTCATAATACTCATGGCAGGGAAGGGAAAGAGAATGGGGTGTAGTGAGGAAGACCTTTTTCTTGCTAATATCATATTTAGATCTTCCTGTTCTATACAACAAACTTAGCCAATTACTCCTCATCCTAGCACTTCTTCCTCTCATCCAAAATTTGGTTGAACTTCCTATCTGATAAAAGAAAAGAATATTGGGAGAGAAAGTTTTAAATCTTAATTTAGAGAAATAAATGAAAGTCTAAAAAATTAAAAAGAATAAAAATACAAGAAAGGTAAATTAGGACCAAAAGCTAACTAAGAGAAGTAATTACTAATTATTTACAATTTAGGGTGTTAAAACATTAAAATTGGAAAGAAAAAAAATACCTTATGTCTATAAAGAAAATGCATTCCATTTATTCTTGTTTGAAAAACCAAGAACACACCATATCTTTTGAAAAATTTTAAAATTTGAGAATCATTCTACAAAACTCACTTTGATATGGGTTAGTTGTTTAACCTAGGGATATTTTAGGAGACGTGGGTTTAAATAGATTTAGGAAAGATTCTAAATAAGAATTAACATACATAAGAGAGGTTCTACGGGATGGAAGATTCGATAAGGGAGAAATTTAGATTTTAGAGGAAAGATCGGAGCCAATGGGAAAGGAGTTATGGTCTGTCACATTACCACGGGCAGCCTACTATACATCCGGGCAGGGGTTGCTCGAGGTGGTGTGGCAGACCATGAATGTACACTCATGGTCATTGAGGGGGAAATCCTCAGATGATCTCGATTCATGGGGGGGAGAGGAAGTGGCCAGAGAGACTCTTTTATGTGCTAATTTTGATGAAAAAGGGAATTGAAAGACTCCTTTTGCTAAGAAAGTTCGACTTTTTACTTGATAAGATTTCTAAATTGATAACAAAGCATTAAACTCTTCCTAAGGCATTTAAATCTAAAATCCCTAAAATCTCTCTTAGATTAAAACTAAAATCGAAATTGAGCTCGGTTTTATAATCAATTGCAAAATCAGATCTCGATTTTTCCCATCGAACCTCGATTTTGCCCATCGAACCTACATCTTTCATAACAATGATTGATTTGGCTTCAATCATTCAACCTTTCTAGATCCATGCTGTTAATTGAAGTGAGTCCCCAAATGTGTATAAAACTGTGTATTCTACATAGTAACCATATATTGGATAAGCGATCAGTGTTTAAGATTTGGATTTGAAAAGAAGTCAAATTCCTAAAATTAATTTAATTTAGAAACTTTGTATTAGATAAAACTGTATGAGAAACAATCTTTATCTAAGAATTAATAATACACTTTCCTTATAGGTTGGATAGAATATTCTGAGATCAACGTATAGATTTGTTGGACATGTTTGGTATCTTGTGGGGTGGATCTTTCCACCTATTGTGAATCTTGTAAAGTGGGTCGATTATGTAAATGTTGATGATGAAATGGGGTTACAACTCAATAAGGGGATGATTTAGTCATCATCAAATTGACTCGATAAGATTCCAAGGTCCGCTAAAAACTATATTTTCATCATACTATCAAAATGGCGTGGATGGTTAATGCATGGTAAAAGTCTGCATCATTGAGACTTAATGTATGGAGAGAGTCCAGATATTGTAAATTTGAAATCGAAGTTTCTAAATAATTTGTGAACAACATTATTGGATTTCCGAAAAAAAAAAAAAAAAAAGGAAAAGAAAAGATTGGCTACTGGCTATTATTGAATTTCCTACAAAAATAAAAAAGATTGGATTATCGCTCCTTCCATTTTAATAAATGTGAATTCTTAAATTCTCTCGTAATTCAAAATCAGGTCAAATTAATTTTGAATTCGATTTCACAATTGATTAAAAAATTGAACTCCAAATTGAACTCACAATTCGATTTCATAACTGATTATTGATTCCTAGTCATCCAAGTGGAAAGAGAGATGCATTAGCACGGAGCAATTTTTTAAATTGATGCGACTAAAAAAAGAGACTCTTTTCACACAAATAACTATTTTTATTTTGATTATAAATTTTGAATTAAAGATCGATATTACAGTTATTTAGATTAAAAGAATTCTATGTTTTACCAAATGGATTTACAAGGGTGTTAAATTTCTTCCCAAAGGCCTGTTTGGAGAGGATATATTAGAATTCTTATATGGGTGGAAATTTGAATTCTTCAAACGCCAAAAAATAAATAAAAAAAAATAGTCACAAGGCTGAAATTTTAGAAACTTAAAAAACAAACAAGGATTTCAAAATGCCGACAGGCAATCAACTGACATGCATGCTAGCAGAAATACCTAACAACATAAATTCTTGTTAGGAATTCTTTCAAACAAACAAATCTTGAACGAGGATGTTGGGTATTAGTCAAATCAGATTGAAAAACATGGCAGACAATTCAAGAAGATTCTTGAATGTTTAATAAAGTGGATTTCATTTTCGAACAACCCCCTATGAAAAGAACAAAACAGATAAAAAGATGTACCAAATTTTGAAATGACTTTTAAAAAATCATAATGGATCTAGGAACAAAATCTAGTGCTCACTTTAAAATAAAATCTAGCATTAGAAGCATAATATTCCAACATGAAATAATTCAATTTTAATGATCAAGCAACGTGACTATCATTGTCCCATTTGATGATTATCAATTGTCAAACTGGATTACGATAAAAATGCACTTTATTAAAACATTAAACTTTGAGGCCTTGAAATCAAGGGTCAAGAGAATTTCACTAGAGGGATATTTGGCCATCCCTAACTCATTCCAAACCGTTTCTCTTCCTCTTAGTCCTCTATTAATTAAGATGCATTTAGGTGCGTGGGTATTTACTGAAGTTCTAAAAGGAATAGATGGAGGTTGTGGGAGACCCAACTCTGCCCTATACTTTTACCAACAAATAAAAAACGCTACCCTATAGAATTCTCCTTGTGGAAGTTCTCGATTCCCTAAAGAGTTCTCCAAATTTGTTGATACTGTCTCAGAAAGGCTACCTTGGTAAAGTCTCTCATGATAACTAAAAAAATATGGTATTCATGAGGTATGTGCAATATGCAATTGTGAGGTGAAAACCACTGTGAATGATCTATTTCATTGTAATTTTGCTAGAACAATTTGGTTTAGATTTCATTTTGGCTTAATGTCTCGTAATATCATCTCCTCCTCCAACCGATGAACAATCAAGTCGCAAAGCTTGGTTTCTAGCTAAAGCCGCAAATGACTTCATTTTTTCGAATACTCACATTTTTTTTGGTAACCCAGGTAAAGGGTTGGAACCCCAAGAGACAAGAAAGGAGACGCAATTGGCACATATGAGGAAATGGGGACTCATGTTAGGAGACACCACTTGCATATGCTAGGTAATGGGGACTCGCATATGTGAGGAGCCACAACTCACATATGCAAGGAGAAGGTAAGGAGCCTCTCTTTATCATTGGGGTAAGGAGCCTCCAAAACTCACATTAGTTCTAAAAGATCCTGCCTTGGGCAGAGCATATTGTAAGCCACTCATACATAACATTGATATGTTTCCCTCTATTAAATATTTTAAACTAGTGGAGGTGAAAGACATGGTTCTCATTTTTATAGGTTCGGCTTTTGAAGCATTTTGTAATTATTTGGGCTTTTGGAATTAATATTTTTATAGGTTTTGGGCAAAAATTATTGTTTGCCTTTACTGTTTTGAGCCCCACCATCCAATACCTCCAGCTATTGGTTTTCACGCACCAAACTTCATGCGGACATCTGCGGCAAAAAATCTTGCTTTGAGTGATATATTTGACCGTTGTTTGATTGTTTGTTGTTCTTTTCTATTCTCGTAATATCATATCTTTTCCCCAAGAGAGAGAGAGAGAGAGAGAGAAACCCCAACATGCCTATAGAAATATGCTGATAAAATGCTGAGATCAATAAAAGAAATCCCACTCCGATAAAAGCCTAAATTCAGCTTGGGCCCAACTCTGAGCCCAAGATAATGTGAGTGAATAAATATTATATATATATATATGTACATATTTAATGTGAAAGGAACTTAATGGAATATGTTACTATATTTTAGTTGCTTTTAGCCACATTTATATATTATACACCCGCACTAAAGCTAGTGTAATGCTTTTGGGCCCAAATAAAAGAAATTAAGGGTTTTTACAAGAAAAAACCTCTCATATTTTTATATAATGGGACCAAATATCCTATATTAATGCACGAGGGACTCCTGCCAATTTTCCTTTCTTTTTTTCTTAACTTTCTTGCTCTTACTCAGCGATATTGCTAGATGTTTGTCTCATCCATATTGCCAGATGTTGGACATAAATTTCTAATAGAAAACCCCTCTCTTCCTCACCTCTTTACACGTTACGATCCTTTCACCTCAATGATTCCAATCCCATAGTTCTCTTTATTCACCTTTTGTTTTCTTCTCTTGATTTGGCCCCATTGTGCTCTATCTTCATCTTTTTGTAGTTGACCTTTTTTTTTTTTTTTTTTTAGGGTTATGATTGCTTATTGAATGAAGATGGATTATTGTACTTGTGAATGTAGATGATGTGAAATATTGAGTGCAAATGATATAATAAAGACATATTTTGTAATATCTCTAAAACTATTCCTTTTAAGGCGGGTTTGGCAATTAACTAGTAAAGTTAAAGTGAAGTAAGGCATTTGTTATTTAGACAAGAAAAGACAATGGGTCATATCAAAAGTATACACATTTTAAATTCTTTTCTTATTAAAAAAAACAAAAGAGAGTAAAAAAGCAACCTCCTTTCTCTACTAAATGACAAAAAATATTATCATTTTATACAAAAAGTCAAAAAAGATTCCCTATCAAATAACCAAAAGCAAAAAACCATTATAACTCATAATATTTTATTCTTTTTTAATTTAATGCTTCACCTCGCTTTATTTCAATTTCCCGTACATCTAAACACGGCTTTTTATTGATAATATATATATATATATATAATGTTATCACCAAATGTGAAGAACCTTTTACATATACAAATTATAATATAAAATTTTATGTAACTATATGCGTAGGATTCTGGAAATAGAACCCGCGGGTTGATAAGATGTTCAGGTATTGTATCGTTTCATGAATTCCACCATTCTAAAGACTATGAAAGGAATAGGATAAACAAAATGCAACATCTTCAATTGAGATTTCATCATTATATTGTTTTAAGAACCCTAAAACGTACAACTGAAATAGAGAAAAAGGAAGTTCTTGTGAGAGATTAAGACAAATGGAAGGTAAAATATAAAAAATTGAGGGCTGGGGCCAACAAAGAGGAAGTAGCGAAACGGCTGGGAAAACGAGGCCAACGGGAAAGGTAAGGAAAAAGGAATTTCCTATTAGTGATTCCTATCAATGATTCATGTCTAACATTTAGCGATATCGCCGTATAAGGTGAACTTCGGGCGATATCGCCGTATAAGTACAAAAAAAGTAAAAAAGGTAAGAGGTCTTCACATGTTAATATGAAATGTTTGGTCCCCAGTTATTGAATACAGGTAAGTATAAGGGTTATTCCCTGTAAAAAAAATCATACTAAATTAATATGAAAAATATTATTCATATCATCAAGGGGCTTCATGTTTTACATGATTAAATCAGCTTTTCAATGGAGTTGATGTTTTCTTATGATTCTCGTTCGATAAAATTAGTAGTACTAAAGATCTCCATCACAAAATTCTTGGGACATCTATGAACTTTTATGAATAAATTGACAATCTCCACTTTTTTTTTTTTTTCGATGATTGAATGGTTGGTAGTCCAAATTCAATGGGTGAAATTTGCTAGTTAAGATATCTTTCAATGGGACCCTATGTTGGTCTTTGGTTCTATTATTAAATTGGATAGTCCGAATTCAGTGGCTTAATCTTGTTTTAGTAAACATCTGCATGAATGAGAGACATGACCTCAATTAGAGGTGGCAAAATATGACCCGACCAGCGTATTATCCGCTTAACCCGACCCGTTTGATAGGCGAGACGGTTCAAGTTTTCATGACCCGCAATTAAGCGGGTTGGGTTAGGGTTGACCCGCATAACCCGCTTATTTAAGCTAAAATTGAATTTGATTGTTATAATGCATAGGCTTAAAAAGAATGAATGGACCTTAACCAATTCAACCCCACCCTTTTTATTAATGGAAAGCAAGGTAATGTGCATCAAATGATTGTTGAAATGAGATTAGACCAAATTTGAGCTTAGAAGTCAGTTTTGGTCAGGGGAACCATGGTTGGGTCGATTGATTCACTAGATGGATGTGGGTTATGCGGGTCGACCTAACTTGTATAACCCGCAATGTTTGTGCCAGTTTAAGTGGGTCGGGTCGGGTTGACCCGTGGTGGGTACGGGTTAGAGGTTTCCGACCGGTTTAATAAACAGGTCGGATGCAGGTTAGACTTGTATAACCCGTTAATAAACGGGTCCGATCCGTTTAGCACAACCCGACCCGATTATCACCTCTAAATTCTCAATCAATGTTGGGAGGCGGTTTGGACTTAGATCCAGGTGAATAGGGCTGTTAATGGACACAGGCCTGGCCCAAATTGTCCCGTGCGAAACTCCACTAATTGATGATATGGATTGTTCCATGGGCCCAATGACCCAGAACAGACTAGATTGAAGGCTCCTAGTCCTTATCAGGCCAGACTTGGGCCTTCAATTGAGGTCCGTTGGACTCTTTTTTGATACAACTTTTTGTCTAAAAATGGCATTTAATGGGCTTGGCCCTTAACCGAACTCAAGACTTTAACAGCGGCTTTAGCTTCTTATCGTTTTTCTTTCTGGGTGGGCTTGACTCGGACCAGGGCCCTACAATCCAGAGTTGGGCACAGGTCAGTCTAGTCTAGATCTGATCCCCAACAGCTAGGGATGTAAATGGGTACCCGATTCTCCGTTTACCTGGAGGTTCCAACCCGTTAAAAACCGAATATATGGGTCCTTATTTAGGCCCCGATAAGTAAATGAGTCCGGTTGATTTGGACCCGTGGACTCGAGACCCGATATGTTACTTCGATTTTTGAAAATCTCTCATAAAAACTATGTGTTTTTTAATATTATTCTCTACCTAAACCCGGACTCGGATCCAGATCCGTCCCATATATGGTTCTGGTTCCGGTTCCGGTGCCAAGAAACCGGTTTCGAAATGGTTCAGGGTCCGGATCCGATTCCACCTTCTCCATAACGGTTCCAGTTCTGGGTCCACCATGGACCCGGACCAGGACTGACCCGTTTACAACCATACTAACGGCCCTAATGTGAACTGTGAGCCCAAGCAGAACCCAACATAGTAACCGGCTCAGGTCTAAGTCAAGGTCTGGTACCCATACACACATTTATAATTTTTCAAATATAATACAATAAGTAACATTGTAAAAAACCAATGTATAAAACTAATAAATCTCAAATGAAAAAATAAATAAATAATAAATAAATTGTAATTTAAAATTCAAAACTCTTAATTATGAAAAACAAATTATGTAGAATTTCCACAAACTTGACCTTTTAATCATCTTCAATCACAAATTGAAAAAAAAAAATCATAATAATAACAAAATGAGGATCTCTTAAATGAACTATTCACCATCTTGTGGAACCCAATAGAACTCACTTTAAAGAGTCTCAATGGGTCAAAACATCCATCCATGCTAGGTCGGGCCAGCTCAGGCCCATACTCAGCTTCACCCAGATTGGGTTGGATTTATGGCTTCAAGTTGCACGCGCCTCTACTTGATGGCCCAACAGACAACTGAGCCGGGCCTGACCCTCCATATCCTTAGATGCCCAGCTGACCTAACTTTTCTTTTAACTTTTAACACAAAGGGCCATAACATTTAATTTGATACGCTCCGCCGTAACCTAACTTTTATGCACTAGAAACATAGGGCTAGCGCCTAACAGTGAGGGTGTTGAGTGGCTAACGGTCCTGTCTTGTAAATAATAGAGATTGAAAATACCACACTGCCCAGGAGTTCCACCATGAAACCTATACCGGAGCGGCAAATTGAACACAAATGGACATGACTGTTTGCATTTGGTAGATGGTCTGATCTAGGACAATTGGGCTGGCTCTCTTCAGAATGAATATAGGACTCAATTAGGGGTGTACACGGATTGGATTGGTGCGGATTGGGCCAAATCCGTCACCAATCCGTTACTTACGGATTGACGGATTTGGAATCCGTCACCAATCCGTGACTGTTAAAATCCGATCCGATCCGATCCGATCTGATCTGTGGAAGAGCGGATCGGATCGGATTAATTTGTTCAATCTGTCCCTATACATTATATGGAGAAAAAAATAAGAAAAAAAAAAAAACCATGAATTCTAAAGTCAGTGAATTAAATGGGCATGAGTTGAGAGTTGTATGCCTATCATATCCTCTTCTATTCATAAGGTTACATATTGACCCCTTACATTTTTTTTTCTTATATATATATATATATTTATATTTAATAACAACGGATCGGATCGGATCGAATCCGCTGATTAAGGGTGAAATCCGCCACCAATCCGTTGCTAACAGATTACACAATTTGCAATTCGTCACCAATCCGTTGGCCTTTGGATCGGATCAAAATCCTCGGATTGGATTGGATCAGATCGGATCGGATTGACGGATGGATGGATTTTTTGTACACCCCTTAGACTCAATAGTGAACTAGCTAGGCCCAACCCAACCTATAAACTGCATTTGGGAACAAGGTTGATTTGGTCATTTTCCCACGTTTTCAACTGACAAGGTTATCTAAAAGGGGACTATTTTCCCTATTTCTACTTTCCCTCTTCTCTTCTCTACCATTCCTGCAACTGGGATTCTCTTTCAGTGAGCTTGGAAAGGAGGAGAGAGGGTGTTTTGTGAAGATGGTATTTCAGCAGCTGCTTTTGTCAAGACCATGTTGTCAAAACCCTGCTCTTCTTACAACAACAGATATCTGCAGGCCTTTGAGAATCCCAAACCTCCATTTGGTACTCTCCTTCATCTTCTTTCATTTTTTATGCATTCATTGGTTGTGGTTCTAACATCCATTAATGGGGGCAAAAAAACAGATAGGAAATGATCTAGTGTGGATACAGTGGCCCACCCACTTCATTATGCTATCTATGCCAACCTTCTATCAAGAGCTTGTGAGTGGACACTTGGACCTAAATCTCTATAACCCCACTATTCATCTTGTTATTGGTGGATGGATAGATTACCTTCTCAGGAGTGTGTGTGGGCAAATAGGGCCTGCAATTTATCTTCCCTTTAAAAGATGGAAAGAATCTCAAAAGTGAGATGCTATAAACTGCTAGCTGGGTTTTGATTTGTGATGTATTGAAGTCCTCTCACAATGTATGACAGTAGTTTTAGATGTTTGCATTAAAAGTAGGAAAAGAGAGTTCGTAAATAAAAGGTAAAGGTACCCTAAAACAAGGTGGGGGGAGTTAAAAAGGGTAAATGGAAACAACATTTGAACATAAAATAATCAAGGAGTGGGAAATTTCGGTGTTGTGGAACCAAATGATTGGCTATATTAGATAGGTTGCTAAAGAGGTGCTTGGAAAGTCGAAAGTGAAAATATGCCGTGGCAAAGAAACGTGGGGGGTGAAGTGTGGAGGTTCAAAAAGGTGTTGGAGAGAATAGATATTGTTACAAAGTTTCGCAGGGGATATGCAAAGAACGAGACTCTTTTCACTGAGAATGGACGTGTTAACTGCTGATATTTAAGAGTTACCTTATTGTATGTTATTTGCGGATGATATAGTGTTGGTGAATGAATTCACAGATGGTTTGGATGTGAATCTTTGATAGATGGTGGGACTGGGAGGCTTAGATTCCATGAACTTTATAATAAGTTGCATAAAGACAATATATGAATTGCAGCTTTAGTGGGGATGTACGAAGAGTCAAAACTGTTGAGGTCAACGTCTACCCTCGCTCTTGAGCAGTCATAATTGTGGTCGAACCCTCGCTCTCACTATAAAATTATTGTTGTGCAATTTCTTATCACCAATTGGTTTTGGGATAAGTGGTAGCTCAATGGGGTGTAAGATCCTACAAGTGGTATTAGAGCCTGGTAGGTCGGGTGTTCGAGTCACGGGACATGCGTTTTGCGAGTTCGTAGTAGGAGTCATGGCGGGTGTGCCATTGAGGGAGGGATTGTTGAGGTCAACGTCCACCCTCGCTCTTGGGCGGTCATAATCGTGGTCGAACCCTCGCCCTCACTATAAAATTATTGTTGTGCCGTTTCCTATCACCAATTAGTTTTGGGATAAGTAGTAGCTCAATGGGGTGTAAGTTCCTACAAAAACTCCAATAAGAATTGGAGCCAAAGATATGCTACAATTAGATTCACTCCAATAAATTGATGTGGTAATTAATGAGGATGGAGAGATTGAGAAATGGAGAAACAAAATTCGTGTAGCCAACCCCACATAGTTGGGTTAAGGCTTTGATGATGATGGTGATGGAGAGATTGAGGAAAATGTCAAGATAAAAGCAGGATGGTTGAAGTGGAGACTTGCTTCTAGAGTGCTTTGTGATTGGTACATATTAACAAGATTGAAGGAAAAATTCTACAAGATAGTGATTAGACTAATTATGAACTTTGGACTTGAATGTTGGCCAATCAAGAAGCAAGACATGGACAAAATGATTATAGCAAATATGAGAATGTTGAGATGGATATATGGCAAACTAAGAAAGATAGAATTAGAAATGTGCAATTTCAGGAGCATTAGGGGTAGTATCAGTAGGTAATAAACTAAGAGAGACTCGTTTGAGATGGTTTTGACATGTCCAATGCAGGACAGCAATGGCGCTATTGAGGAAATTATTATCAATGTAGATTAATGGCCCATCAAAGAAAAGGGGCAGGCTGAAGAGGAGAATGATGGATGTAGTGAGGACTAAGGATAGATCTGAAGAAGTGTCACCTATTCGAGGATTTGGCTCAGGATGGATTGGGGAGAAACAAAATTCATGTAGCTGCCCTCAACATAGTTAGGACAGGCCTTTGATGATGATGATGATGATGATTTCATCATCACCTAAGAATCTAACTGGTTTTTCTCCTTTTTTTTTTACTATATATTGTGCTTTCATCTAGGTGTTTGCACTTTGCAGTCAACTTATGTGCCAAAAGAGATCGTTTTGTTTGGGATCTTTAGCAGACATGGGGTATAATAAGTTCTTTTTTATTTTGAAGGCTGACGATAAATTTTATTCAGGCAAGTGAAATGAGCACTACAGGGGCCCCAATTTGAAATCAGTTCTCCTCTCTTTTTTTCTGTGTGCTTTTGTTGTTCCCCTTCAAAGCAGTATGGCCTTGAACATGTGAAACCTGTCTACACCCTCAGCCATTGAATTTACTCAATTTTTGGCCCCTCTCAATGTTTTCTGGAAAGCCACCTCCAAATTCCTGCTTAGCACAAATATCTCATTAATTATGAAATAGAACTTCCATAGAGATTCTTTAATGCACCTGTCCCGTTTGATAGAATCAGAAGAGTCATCTTTGACCATTAGAAACCTTCTACCAACACCTCCATGATGGCCAGGAGTCATTCTTTCGAATCACGCACACTGATAGAGCGGGACAGAAAGAAAAGAACTTCTCCTGAGGAAGAAAGCGCCTCTGACACTGCCCACCCTGTCAGAGACCTGAATATTGGCGCACCTTGAGTATGACAAATTTTTTGGTAAAGAGAATATGACAAGTTAGGGCTTCCCTTTGGCATTCTATTGCTTTCTGCCTCTGTTAGAGATCTGATGACCATTACTTTCTTATTCTTTCAATTCTTGGACTTCACTTAGAGCAAACTAACACTTCACTCTTGCTTTTTGGCTTTTGCCTAGTTTAAGAAAGTTGACTTCTGTTATGATGTTATTGGTAAAAGATTATATGGTAAGCAACTGAGGTAGACTACCTTAGTAAAGTTGATTGTGTTGAAGCATGAACCAACTCACCCAGTTCTGTGAGTATCTATGATTTAAGCCATAGTTACAGTTTTTAATGTTTATATACATATCTACGAGTTTTCTTGTCCTTAGCCGCAAAATATGACCTTGAAGGACAACAAGCATCTAAAAGTTAGCCCGAGACCAGTGAAGAAGGCTTTATACAATGTTATGGAAGAAACTGTGCATATAAAAAAAAAAAAAATAGTCTAATTGCATGCTTTTAAGTTGTTAGTCATCATCATCATCAAAGACGTACCCCATCTATACTTTTAAGTTATTATTAAAACTTTTTTTTTTTGCCTTCGAGTGTGCAATAACTCTGTGGAGTAAATCTGTTGATTTGTCTTCTTCTTTATGGTTTCTTGTGACTTTCATTTCAATTTCATGGGACTGATTTTATGTTTCTTGTTACTCTTGTCTGCAGCGAAAACGACAGTCATGTTGGTCTCGAAGGTCTTCAAAAATTTTCTCTTTCTTTGGCCTGACAACCCCTCCTTATAAATTAGTAAGTGAAATGACTTATTTTATCTTAGGAAAAAGTTGTGTTTCTTGTTTTATAAATTGGGACTTTTTCTTCAGATGGTTCATTCATAAAAAATAAAATAAATTTTTTTTCTATGGATTCTATGATTCTATCCAGTTCTGCCCCCCCTATGTGGAAGGGGAAGAGCTCAAAATTCCCTAATTGGAAAATGCCTCAGGCATTCTCGGGTCCTATGATTCCTTTGCTGGCTAGGGTTCTACTTAGTGACTGGATCACTGCATCATGCAATTTCTTCATGCTTTTTGAAGTATTTAGTATTCTGGCATTTTGGACATGTACTGTCTATTCTTCTTCTTTTCCTTTTTTCCCCCTCTTTTTGGTGGAAAAGGACGTATTCTTCTTTCTTTTATAACGGTGAATTTTATTGGATATCTGAACATCTAGGATGCTTTGGAACCATATATGAGTCGTGAGGCACTGGAAATGCATTGGGGAGTTCATCACCGGGACTATGTGGACAGCTTGAACAAACAGCTTGAGAACAACGACCCAATATATGGCTACACAATGGAGGAAATGGTGAAATTTACCTACAACAGTGGGAACCCTCTACCAGAATTTAACAATGTTGCTGAGGTGCGATGACTGATTACAGATATAGTGTACACTGATCATCTGTTTGTCTTGTTGATGAGGAAGGAGGTTGTGGCTTCGTAAGGTGGACCTTCTTCGTTGATGACTTGACCCAAAGATCAGCTGGGCCACACATTATGGATTAAATGTGGACCTTTGGAAACTTATTTTTTATTCATTTACTTATTGAAGTGTCCATTTGTTTCATAATTAGTGGCCCATCTGTTGGGTATACGGTATACCTGCCTAATTTTGAACCAACACAGATAAATGAGAGCACCCACTTGGTTGATTGCATTGAAAATGCATAACACAGACACCAGTTAGGACTCAGGCTTAGCAGGCCTCATTGCTGGAAGTAGAAGAAAATCATGAAGGCATTCTATCATTCTATGTTTATTTTAATTAATAACATGTAGTTAACTCGTTTTTATTTTAGTTTTGTCATGCACTCTTGCTAAAGATCAAAGTTTCTAACTACTTAAAATGTTGAAGCTTGACCATCACCTACTTATCAACACAATAAAAAAATAAACTTCAAAATGAATTAATGATGCACAAGATCAGGATCTTAGGTTGTTATTTTTATTTTTTTTAAAATTTTTTTTTCTTTTGTTTTTGTATGATCTTGGTATGTGTTTTCTCCTCTAGCCTTTTGGACTTGCTGCCCTAGGCACAAAAATTACAAGTGACAAAGTTGCTAGCCAGTAATCCCAAACCAATTGATGAGAGGAAACTGCACAAACAACTACTTAATACCCCTGCTCGGATGGGGCACCACCCGGATTCGAAGCACATGCCCGCACAAGTCTACAATGCGGCATGGCCCGGCACTCGCACCTGCACAAACACAAAACGCAGCAAGGGGCATTTTTGTCTTGTGTGGTTTCGAACTCGAGACCTCTGGCTCTGATACCATGACAAGGTCGCTAGCCAGTAATCCCAAAACCTAATGGTGATAGGAAACTACACAAACAACTACTTAATAACATGGTAAGTGGTTTCCTGGATAAGCTCATGTGTTTCATCACCATCATCATGGAGCCTTATCCCATCACTCTAGGGTCTACTAAAATATATGGTCATGTGTTTAATAATTTATTATCCTTTTATTGGTATTCTATCTCTAAATTTATTTTTAATGTTGTGTCTACAAGATCAAGAAAAATTGTTATTATTAAAAAGGAAGGAGATCTTGTTTTAGACATGAAAAAGAAAGTAGTAATCATCATTATGAAGTTTTTAACTCTTGCAATTTCAAAAATGATAAATTAGAAGGCAAATAATGATCTTGATGTGCTTGGTAGTTGGTACGTCCATGATAAAAAGGATTTTGAGAAGTTCTTGGAGGTGCTTCAATTGTCTATGTGATTAGAATCCCAAATTCAAAAGATAACAAATCCAATGACTATGATCGTGGCAACAACCATGGGTTGTTGTTTCGCTTATGCACTGGACCCAAGAATGACACAGCTTTTTTCCTTTTTTTTTGGTTAGCCTGAGAAAGGCAAACGACATGGGAGAAACTGCAACAGAAGCAAAAAGACTGCAACTGCAACTGCAACAGCTACATTGTGTTAACCTCCACTGCATTCAGATTTTTTGAGACGCATAGCTCTCTTAGTCCATGGGTTTGATCTTGTAATTGGACGGAGAACAAAGATCTGCAGAGTGGTCACTAGATCAGCTATACTTCTAGTTTCAAATCTTTGCTTCCAAGGTGAACATCCTGAGTTTATCATGGCCATGTAGAGCTTATATCGATCAGGACTGATGCTAAGCTTTCCACAATCTTTACTAGCTTCAATTATGAGAGTGATGGCAGCTTGGATATCATCTTCATGAACGATTGTTTTAGTCCAGTTAGAAACTCCATGGGTCTTGAGGAAAATGACAGAGAAACCTTCTTGTCTTGAAATGAAAAGATTCCAGTCACTTGAAGCATCAATCTGATGAATATTGCCATGATTTCCTGCTAGAGGAGGGATGTCCCATTCAGCTGTGAGAGTGTCTGAAACCTCAAGATTAAGGTAGGTGGCTCTGCTTTTGATTTTGTACAACAATTCTCTTAAGAGTGACCTACCATGGACAATTGATTTGCCTAAAAAACCTGTTGTTTCTCTCTCCAGATGAACCAGATGAAAGCTGAGAAACATAGCTTAGCGAATATCTGGTTGTCATCCTTGTTTTGTGGACAAGAGTTGATGAATTGGCAGAGTATCTTCTATTGAGCTGCACCTGCGGACACTAGTTCCAATCTTTGATTTTTATATGGCGGTTTTCTTTCTAATTTTTGTTCCATAAAAAGGGGCTGTAAGTGACCTAAGGAGAAGAATGTTGGCCATTCAAGAAGCAACACATGTACAAAATGAGGGTGGCAGAGATGAGAATGTTGAGATGAATGTCTAGTAAAACTAGGAAAGATAGAAACAAAAATGAGTGCTTTCTGGAGATTTAAGAGCAATATCAATAGGTGACAAATTAAGAGAGACTCATTTAAGATGTTTTTGAGCATGTACAATGCAAGCCAAGAATGGTGTTGTTGAGAGGAAGTTCTTCTATGCCATTTAATGGCCTACCAAGGAAAAGGAGTAGGCTAGAGAGGGCATGGATGGAAGTATTAATGATAAATCTGAAGAAGTGGAACTTGTCCAAGGATTTGGCCCAGGATAGATCGAAATGGAGAAACATAAGTCATGTAGCCAACCCGAACATAATTAGGACATGGCTTTGATGATGACGACGACGACGACGATGGAAAGGGGGCTGTTAGTGGTGTACTATAGAAACTTTGCCTGCGGCATACATACTCTTTGCCGATCCACATCAGTCTCTCATGGTTCAACTGACATTTCTTCTGACTCTAGTCAGTTTACCTATTCTTCTGAACTATTACGGCCCTTTAATATGAGTTTTTAATACCTTTCAGGATTAAAAAAAAAGGAACACTGAATTCTTGATTAATTTACATTGTTGCTAACTTTAGGGCAACCGCCGCCGTTTACATCTTGAGTTTCTAATATATGCTAATTAGGCTGTGTTTTTTGGTTCTTTTGATTGTAGGGTATAAGGCTCTTATACCTGTTTTTTTTTTTAATCTCTTATCTTTAATCCAAAGTTTTTGTTATCATTTCACTATATATATATATATATATATATGCTAATTAGGCTACAAATGGTTGGCAGGTTTGGAACCATGACTTCTTTTGGGAATCCATGCAACCAGAAGGGGGTAAAACACCCTCGGGTGGTGTTCTTCAGCAGATTGAGAAGGACTTTGGCTCCTTTGAGAAGTTTAGAGAAGAGTTTGTAGAAGCAGCCCTTACATTTTTTGGTTCTGGCTGGGTGTGGCTTGTTTGTGAGTTCTCTTGGTAAACTTTGTTTTCCTCTAGTAATACATCTAATATGCATTTGCATTCCTTCTTTCTTTAAAATAAAGGTAATCTAGAATTTTCTGTGGAGTTGGCCAGAATGTTACTTTTATAGAAGTCAAAACACTGCCAATTATGCCTAAGACCACCATCAGTTAACATAATTTTTGGCAATCCTGATCAACATTGTAGCAAGTACGTATTTGAAGTGGGTGAGAATCTACATCTGAAGAAGGTGTTTCAATCTCAATTACCACCCAACTTCATGTTGAACTTGCAAGGTCACACTAAATTATCAGGTTCAGTGTCCAATCTTCTCTTAGAAATGACTGCATTATGTGTACTGTGGAGAAGGTTGAATTATTTTCTTATAAGTAAAATGCCATTCTTCTTAATAAGGTATATAAAGGATTTATCCAGCATTTAAAGGACCTCTTCTTATGTAAAATCTAAAGATTTGAATTGAAGTGTAGAAATAAAGTAGAAAAAGGAAGAGAAGAAATCAGACGATTAGGTGGTATATATAAATATATATATATATATATATATTTTATTGATTTCCTTTGTTTCTACATGCTAGGGGCACTATACTTTCCCCAATGCAAAAGTAAGGAACCTCTGATTTCCTTTTTACAATCTCAAATCAATGGTGCAAGAGTCTTCTTCAGAACTAGAAGGTGAAATCTCGACTTCTGAAAGTCCTATTCAAGTCTCTGGATGCTCGAATGCCTTGGAAATCTCCGAGGAGGCTCGTGAGAGTCAATAGAATGCTTTAGATGCTTGATTGGCTCAGAAAGTCCTTTTCGGTTTGAACTTTGGTTGTCAATTCATGATAGGAACCGAATTTGGGAAGTGTCCAATTTAAGACTCTTATCACTTAAAAGCTATGATACTCATCGTACAAGCTCGATGTATACATATCGGACCGATACAACACTTGTATTAGTACCTTATACTGCATCGATACTTCTAGAAAACAAGTTTAACATATCCTACATATAAAGTCCTTTAGTTCATATAGTTTTTATCTAAAAATTTTAACTTCCCACCATAAAAAATGCTAGAAAGGGATGAAAACAATGATAATTTCATCGATTCAAAAGTGATCTAAAGAAAAAAAAAAATAGGAAACCCGTATCCATATATTCGGCTTAGATTTTTGAAAGTAAGGAGTCGTTATCCCTAATCCCTGTATCTAGGCATCATAGCTTAAAAGGTGCCGCCAGGGGTGACATATCAGCTGGCGCACCACATGGTGGCCGGCTCAGCAAAAGGTGCACTACTGGATCCCATTTGTGATTTTAATGGGGTCTTCCCTTATCTCAACTCTTATTGGATTTTGATGACCTACAGGAAGTCTATACGAACCATCAAGGTCATTAGCTATGGAAGTTTGTTCAAAGTATCTGCCAGTCTTTATGAAATTGTTGCCATCGTGTTTCCTCTTATAAGATAAAATTCAGGCTTACTGACAAATATAGGAGAACTTTACTTCTAACCGAGTCAGGCTGTCATGCCTTTTATGCTCAAAAACTCACATTTTCATTAACCCACTTGAACCTGGTTTGCATAAGTAAAAAGAAACAAGAAGAAAATTCTAAAATTAATTTGGTAAATGTTTTGCTGGCCTTATATAGCTAGTATCTCCTGTAACTCTTTGCAATATTTATGCCACTCTACTTAGACGACTTCTCTTCTTGGGATGTCTATGCTATGACATCTTTCACCAAGTTTGCTTTAGTATGTTCACTCATCCATCTTACTGTGCATCAGTGAAAACCCAAGAAAAAAGGCTTGCAGTGGTTAAAACTTCAAATGCTGTGAATCCGCTTTGTGTTGGTGACATAGTACGTTAATCTCTGATTGCCTCGTGTGATTTCTTTCTTCTATATGCTTCTCGGGTTACGTGAACTCTTTTTTATTTTGGCTTTGCTGATCCTTCTAATCATTTAATCTTTTGCAGCCGATCATCAATCTGGATATGTGGGAGGTAAGTTGAAGGATGCATTCTTTTTTTTTTTTTTTTTTTCCAATCAATTATTTCAAATGGGTCCTTGTTCTCGAATTACAATTATTTCAAATGGGGTGAGGATGGGTTCCTCATTCATGGCAAGAGCTTATAATTATTTGTTGATTACTTAATTTTGCAGCATGCCTACTATCACGATTACAAGGTATGAATAAAATCATCTTTTCTGTTCCTTCAAGTAGTCAATTCATGATCATGAAAAAATAATAATTCTACCAACTGATGATGATAGACAATTTGCATTCCTTTTGGAGAAGCCATCACTTTCACTCATTTGTGTGGCCTTACAGTTTAAAGGCTGATTTAGATGTACTGAATTCTCCATGAATTTGGGTTGGAGAGGAAAGTTGAACTGCATTGACCGGATATGATTTTCCTGTTCCACCCCAAATCTCTATATGAATGAAACAACTGGCTTCATTTATCTTTATCTGTAAGAGTTGCTGACTATCATTGGGAAAACATGAACAGGATAACAGAGTGAAATATGTGAACATATTCATGAACCACCTTGTATCATGGAATGCAGCGATGGGTCGCATGGCCCGGGCAGAGTCATTTGTGAACCTGGGGGAGCCAAGGATTCCTGTGGCTTGAAATGTTTAATGTTTTCTTTCCATTTACACTTTAACTTTTGTCGGTTAATAGCTAATTCCAGTTGGGTTGATGTTTAGAATAAACATATAGCTCGATGTCTTTGTACTTACAAGTCTGTAAAGGTGGCGCATGGCATTTTGGTCGGCTTGTTTGATTTGGCTTCAACTGAAGATTAGCACCATTAGATGTTGCTAGTCATCTGCTCAAGGGCAGTAATTGTGACCATAATTTTCTGATATGGTGGGTCAACTAGGAAACCAATCACACAATTTGGAGGGGTGTTGGTTGACCCGCCTGGTTGACTTGCGATTCAGATTGAGTCATCCTGGTTTGGGCTAGTCAACCGGGTCAATTTGAAAGATCATTTTAGTCCTTGCATGTTAATATGACAACTGAATTATAAATTAGCCTTGTGTTAAGAAAATGGTAGGAAGTTAATATTTACTTGAACAATAGCAGAGGTCAGAAATTACAATTCATAAGACAATTTGTGCAGTCTTTTTTTCAGATAAAGATGATTTTGTTAGATCTTTCAAATTTCAACATATTTGTTTTTGTTAATATAAGTTTATAAATATTTATCGTTAAATATCTAAATTTTGTTTACGGTTTTCATCTATGATGACTAGATAGGTAGGGACACCCCATGGACATGTCACGAACACAGATTTTACTAAAAAAGTGAAGTATCGGATACAATACGACATGATACCATGCCCCTTTTGAAGTATCCGTGCATCATAAGTTTTTATAGTCAACTCTTTTGTTTTGGGCTTGCTGGTTAATCTTTTGGGCTAGAAAACTATGATTATGATCTGTTTTACTGATTTATGTTGGCTATCTCTTCATTATTTTTTACTAGATAGCTAGCAAGGTCTGATGGGGCTCATCCAGCGAGCCCTACTAGTGTGTCAGTGCCTACTTTTGATTTGTTTCATGCAGTCCATTGGGTTGGCCCGGCCAATTTACATATATGGGACGAATAGTGGATCCTTATGCATCAGGACATGTAATTCTGTAGATGTGGGCCAAACTATTTGGGGATTCAGATCATTGATCCAATGAGCCCTGCTGTTGATAGGGAAAAACACTAGAAAACTATGGCTGAAGATTTTACAATGTTGAATGTGGACCGCTGCTTTCCATCCAAACTGTTTAGTTGCTTGTTGATGGAAGAGTGAGGATCCTTCTTAAGTGCCCCTTTCTTTTATTTTATTGTGGACTTAATAATGCATGGTGGGATTTCACTGAGAATTATTCTAGGGTAATTTAAACAAAGGCCGAGAAATGCCGGATAGCTCAGTGGCAAGGGACATCCCAGGCACTTAAGATTGACCTCGATCTCTGGCACTAGTGGAAGTGGCAGAGGAATATAGTAGAGGACTAGGATAGTTTACAATTCCTCTCATGTAATAGTAAAACCAAAAAAAAATAAAACATGGATCTTACTCTCTTTCATGATAGGAGGCAGGTTAAAGTTATTTGCAAGTAGGATCCACATTTCTTTGATCTTTATGTGCTGCACTTTGTGAAATCTTGTGGGCCTCTGTCAAGGCAGTAGATCCGGTTACAATCCGGTGAGCCCATTACCTCCAAAGAAAAAGAGGGATACTTTGGATTGAACAAGTCTCACGTCGGAAATATTAAAGTTCAAAGCATGGGCTTAAGTATCCACTAGCACAAAAACCCATGCAAATCACGGGTATGGTGAGGTTTTATATATCTTAGCAGTTGCAGAAATCAAAAGTAACTTCCGGTCAAAATTAGAAAACATGGTTAGAATTAGGTCCAAAACCTTCCAGCTTAATATATTGTAATGGATTATCGTTTTCTATCATAACATTCTTTTTGGTAGGATTGACCCATGGCATTACACACTTTAGCTGGTGGACTTCAGTTCTAGATAAAAAGAGATCAGGTTTCCAAAATGTACAAAAGGTGGACTGGTTGTCGGAAATATTTGGATATGGTTTGGTGCGGGTCCACATAAATCAATGGCCTGGATCATGAAACAGTGGGTCCAAACCTCAAGTAGAGGAAAGTATGTAGTCAGGGGTAATGGACTGGATTGCAGATGAACTCATATCATATGAGCTTTGGTCTGGGCACGAAATGGGAGGTGGACATTGACCCTGGAACCGAACCCTCATAAGGATTATGAGCCACTGAGTCCATCCCTATCAAATTCTCAAGCTTGAAAGGTGCGCCGTGTTATCAAATTCGGGCCAATGTGGGATCTGCGGTTGAGCCCTTCGATGCTTGGCCAGAACATGAGCAGCCTTATTCGGAGTTTTAGGAACACAAAAGAAACTAACCAAGCAAAAACAGCTACATTGACGTCCAATGTCCAAAATAATTGAGTTGATGACCCAACCCGCTTGTTAAAGAGTCTGATTAACCCAGTAATCTTGGTTTACTTCCACTGCAAACCGGAAAATTATATGTCATCTTATATTTAACTTTTTAACATATTCTAATATTAAATCTCACGTATAACGGGGTTAGTGCCTTACCACTCATCCACTAACAACGGGTTTCGATAAAAATGAAATTACATGATGATAGTAAAGGGGGAAAGATTAGATTTGACCCATACTGAAAGCAAAGAAGAGAAAGATCAGGAACCTTGCAAGTCAAAAAGGGCATTGATAGTATAGCAGTTGGGTGAGTTGGCTGATTTGAAAGAGAAATGCCACACCAATTCAATTAAATTATGAAGCCGAAAGTATAGAGCGTCATGAAAGATATCTTTCGATTTCTAAACCTAATGAACCGAAAGTTTGTTTAAAAAATATTTGTCAGAAAAGAAGCTACTCTTCTCCATTTTATTTTGGAACTTGCCTTTTGGATGGGAAAAATCTTCAAATCCCTTTTTCCCATTTTGAAATGGGAATTCATAGGATCTTTGACCCTTCAAATAGAAGTCTGGTTATTTGGTTCTGTGGGGCCCATAGGACTGACTTTTTTCAAAAAAAAATTCCTTTAGAAGAGAAGGAAGTTTAACGGTGAATGGATATTATGTTTGGCTCAATTGTTAGAAACTTGAATAAAATAGACATAACCCTTGATACATTTTCCATTAAACGGGGGGTGGTCATTTGATGGTCATTTTTCGATATTCACCTTTGATTTATCTTTCGTCTTATAATTTTTTGGAATTCAATTACATGAAATAAATAGGCACTTTAGAGAAAATGCCAACAGACCCAACGAAAGTAGAAATTGGAACTAGAGAGAGAAAGAGAGATCTCTCTCTTTTTTCATGTCAAGCTATTCCTTTTCCTGATTGATGATCAAAAGCAACAAAACAAGATAAATGATTCGAATTGCATCAAGTTTTCTTCAACTTTTTTTGGGTTGACATTTCTCAAATTTGTCATGTTATCTAATCCATTTTGGCCGTTATGATAATTGCAGCTTCCTATCTTAATTCAATTCTCTTTCCATTTTTAACAAGGGATGAAAAAAATTATTGGGTTCAGGTCTTAGATATATTAGTGGCTATTGCTGACGTGAATGTTGAAAAATTAGGATCCTAATGTGATCATTGAAATTGGTTTATTGAGGCACCCTATCAGTCATTTTTAGTAAAAATAATTGGGGTGGGACTGGTACACACATCAGTGCTGCTCCGATGATGGTTGTTTGTCAGTTCTGAGAAATAATAGCTGCAGAATATACTGTTTCGTGTGAAGTTTTCTGTTGATATTATTGTTATGTTGTTTGGCTGTTTTTAGAAGCTTATGGAAAATTCTTTTAAAACTGTTTCTCTAAAATAGTTTATATGATGTAATTTGATGCTACTTCGATCTCTGAAACAAAGTTGAAAGATTTTCCAGGCCTTTTTGCTGATGGGTTCTCTTAATTTGTGGATTTATTTAAACTGGAGGTGGAAACAGCTGTATCTTTTCTTTTCTTTTTTTTTTTTCTAGTAAGTATTATCTCTCTTATGCCCATACACTCACCCAAGTCCTACACAATCAACACTAAAGCTTGGGATTCATCTCAGGCTGTTTCTATAGAAGACTGGGAGATGTCTTACCACTAATCTATGTACCAATGGATTGGGATTGGGAAATCAATTTGCCCGTAGGTATTTTAATTTTTACCTCAAAGCAACTATTGAACAAAATGAATGAGTATCAAGCCGGGTTAACACAAAATGGCTATGCAGTCCATCTCGTGGGACCCACTTAGATGCAAGTTTATCAATGAGACAAGGCTACATAGAAGGGTCTTCTCATGAATCAGGGAGATCCAGAAAATCGGCCTCACCAAATTATCCTAACCCTTAATTTAACCACCTTAAAATTAATTGCATCTTAATTGTAAATTTGCTTGAGATTTAACCCAATGGTAAGTGAAGATTCAGAGAGTATAAAATTGCGCTTGATGCCAGATCATGTAAAGAAAAGAGTATCAAACGGACTGCATTGATCAATGCAGTCCGTGACTGCATTGATGAACGCACAATGCCGTAGGAGAACAATTTTTTTTTTTTTTTTTCCAATCAGTACCACTTGAATGGTCCCTCCCATGAATCCCTAAAACCCTTCTAGAAGGAATTATCCTTATTAATCCAATATTCTTCGTTTTTCCGAAAAGTTTTAGCTAGGCCAATGTTAGAGTGCATGGACTATGGACTCTACTTACGTAAGTATTCCTTTTTTAAAGTTGGAAAAGTACACTGTACACTTTGATTTCATCAGATACGTATCCCTTTATTTCAGTGAAGCCAAGTAGAGTAGTGGCATCCGTCTCTAGATGATGGTTGACTGATCAGTATCTTAACACACCCTTCAACCATTAATGTGGGCCTCATCACATGATGCATGCATGGAATTCAGAATTCAGATCCAGAGAGTCTATCTATATGCTTAAAGAGAGCAGGCCCTAAAGTTGTCCCTTTCCTCTCTGTCGGTCTTGTTTAATAGCAGAACTCACATGTACCGTGTACAACAGATGCACCAAGCTGGGGGCAAACAAACAGATAAGATAACAAAAGATTCTTCACAATACAAAGGAAAGACTATCTGGACTTGACCTCCTTTGTGCATCTCTCTCTCTCTCTCTCTCTCTCACTCTCACACACACATATTCATATAAATAAAATAATAGTAGTTTCACCATGTGCTGCATTATATATAATCAATCTGATAATAGATCCAATTTCACTACGTGTTGCATTATATATAATTAATCTGCTAATGGACCAATTTCAATCAGACAACTTTTAGCCTTCAGATGGGAGGGAGAATATTGATCTTGGGCAATTTAAATTTAGATGTAGGCCTCTCATAATAAGGGTGGAGTCAGAGTTCTTCTATACCTGCCCTTTGAAGATCCAGATACTTAAATTATGCTATCCGATGATATCGGATTTTGGACCCATTGTGCTCAAGGCTTTTCCTACCATGTCTCCATTCTGAAATGGGGCTTTCCAGCGGTGACTGGAGGCCCCATTGAATATCTTGGGTACGTGGAGCTGTCTTCTAATTTCCCAAACACATGACACACTATGAAAAAGCACCCATATACAACTTGTCCAACAAAGTGAAAGGGAATATATGACATTATTGCATTAAAGAAAAGCTTGCACAATGCACAGTTCATTTCAAAGCCATGTAAGCACCAGCTATTTCCCTCTCTCTCTCTCTCTCTCTGGCATCAAGTGAGGGAGGAAATTCTAAGGTAAATTCTGCAAAGTTTGTGGTCATCTATGCCAGTTGATTGTACTGGTTGGATGTGGACCACTGACCTTACTATTTTGAAGGTGACAATTCCTTTTTTGATTGATGGTGATGCAAGTCTGATGAACATGAGTTCATGATGTACTCAACTTACAAATTTGGGATGAACATGAATACTTGTCGTGATCTGTATAAGCATTGTCGCAAGGCTGGTTCTGATCAATTTCTCACATGAAATACATACGAGGAGATTTTTCAAACAAATAGAATTAAATAAAACAATTCAAAACAATCTATTAAATATTAAATAAAAATCTTCTGTATTAAATTAAAAAAATGTTGATAACTCAAATAGTACTCCAATTCGCATTTTCATTTATAACTTTCACAACATATATCACTGATATTCTTTTTAATTGAATGGTAATATTATGACTCGAGCCCGCAACCTTAATGTTGCAATAGATATCATGACACTAGCTAACAATTGGATTTATTTTGATGCTAAGCATTTGCAGGGATCCACTACTCACGAGTTACCCTCTTAGGGGTCATAATCAGCATATATGTTAGTACTGTCTGTGAGCAAGACCACAATGATCAAGCCCAGAATGATTTTAGAACTTTTCTAACTCTCTTCATTAACCTTCTTAGATAGATAGTCAACATCTTGTAACTATTTTAATTCATGCCTTCTCTTCAGCATTTTCTGTGTAGGTGCCCAAAAAGAGATTGTATATAAACTTAGTGGGAAGAAATGAAGTTATTTCACTGGTTGGATTCCTTTAAAAAAAAAAAAAAAACCAATAGGAAAAAAAAAATCCTTACTTCCTACCTCTTGTTGCTTGTCTATCATGCTTGGGATATGCAAATAAGATTTTTAGGAAATGCAATACCATATTTACTTGAAAGCACCACTTTTACATGAATGAGCATTGAACGGGTCGGATTGCATTTATAAAATTTACATATATCTAACATCCTCTATCTTGACACCATCTTAGCCAAAGAGGTAAGTCATCATTTTAATACTTTTATGTGTGAAATTTTTTAAATGAAAATGGTCTCATTCACACCATTTTCATACTCACCTCATTAATTTACGCATGTGCAAAAATTTAAGTACGTATAAATGTTGCACATATTAATTATTTACATATGTAGACAGGTGCAAACAAAAGAACTCTCTAGTATTATCGATTAATTCAATAAAATTTCATTGAGGCTATTCAAATGAATCCAACCCAGTTGTTTGTGCATTCAATGAATGAATTTTCCAATTCAACTTCGTTGGTTTTAACTTTTAATCACTGAGAGTGCACGTGAACCTTGAATTGTATAGATAAGGCCTACAAAATCCGTTTCATTTGACAGAATTCATTTATAGCCATCCATCGTGCATAGTCACATGCACCTGACTGCTGTTTTCCTCATTTTCTCTAAACGCGTCTTGCCTGGTCGCAGTCATGGTGCTCTGGCGGAGACATGCATGCACGTGCATTGGATAGCATATGACTACAACACAGGGCTCCTAGGTCAATGCATGGCCCTGTAATAAACATACACAATAGACACAAATGCATGTATGCATAATGCATGCATGCATTAAACATAAACATTGCATGCAGTTTCTTTTTCTTTTTGTATTTTTTTTCATATGTAAAAGAATGCCCAACCCCTTGAGATAGAAGAGAATTTATGTTAAGGGATGTCTGAGTTTTCCAAATGCTATCCAGCTGTATCATTCACAAATGTTCAAAATAATCACCCCCAAACAAACATTTTGAAAGCCGAAGTGTGAAGGATTTTGTAAGTCTAAGGTAATATTTTATAAGGCTGGATTTTTGTAAACTCACTAGATAAATAAGGAATTCACTTGCTTGGGACACCGTTGGTTGCTGATAGAAATTCCCAATATATAGAATTCTCTTATTAGAGTTCTACCAAACAGATGCCCCTTTGAAGGTTAAATAACTGCAGAGGAAATGCTAAAACTAACCTCGATTTCCTACTCAACTTTTTCAATGGATTTTATGTTGATTTTGAGAACAAGGGGTTGTTGAATTGGTTTAGCAACCTCATATCTCTCTCAGCTGTCAAATAATCAATCTCTAGATCCGCCACTTTTCCCATATGTGTGGGTGTGGGTGGGGGAGTAAATTTCATTGTGCATTTTTTTTTTCCAGAAGACTAAAATATCCGTCCTTATGTTGAAAAGAGTTTGTGTTGTGTGTGTGTTTTAGTGAAGAAAGAGAATACGTTAAAAATATTTAAAATGTCAAATGGATTATTTTGGATTGGGCCCATCCAAATGATCACAGTCGGTGCAACACTCATTCTCTAATGGTAAAAATATGGTAGGGCCATCCAACTGATTCCAGCATGGTGAAATCAAGCAAATTGTTAGATTTATCCGATTATATTAGGGCACGACCTACGTCCCATCAAGTTATAAATTGGTATTATATATATAGGGGCGAACCCAAGTGGTCACACGTGGGTGCGACCTCACACCTACGTAATACGAGAAATTTTTTTCATAGTATATTAAAAGATTTATTTTAATTGTCATTATTTTAGGTACCATTGCCTATAAAAGAACACAAAACCTTTAGCCCAAGAAGAGATGATAGAAAAGCTTGTACAAGACTTTTCAGAGGGTCTAAAGGTAAACAGTGCTTGTGCAAAATACTATTGAATGTACGAAAAATATATGGTTGGCGTTTTTAATTTAGGGGTCACAGTCTGCTGATGACCCAACTTCTTCGACTATCGAATATATAGTAAAGTCCGCGTGCAATGCAAGAGGTTCTAAAAGTCAAAAATTCCGCCATGGATTATTAAATTGGGATCAAAAGGTGTGAAAAAGCCATTAATTAGTTGGTATATCATCCAGGTGAGTAATTCTCCAACAAGATGTTTGCAGTATGAGCTGTTGGCGGGGTCAGGCAGGCAATGAGGTACCATTCCCGGGGAGGTATTTGATGTGAAGCTCTCCCTCTCAGTTTGGAATCTTTTCTTTTCTTTTGTATTTGCTCCAGTGTTCTCTCGTGAACCCTTTCTCATTTGTCTACCCTTTTCATGGACAAGTGCTAGATTGAAAGTTACCACACACTTTTGGGCCCAAAGGGTGTAAAGAACCCTTTTGTTATTTGGCTCTCAACAACCTATATATATATATATATATATATATATATATATATATATATTCCTTCTTCCTTTTAATGGTCTTCTTTCACTAATTCAGCTTAATAATACTCTCTGCTTCCTCCCAAACAGCATAGTGGTGTCCCACCAATGGCTGCACGACATGTGTTGACCATGGTCGCTATCAAGATATAAGTCCACCAAGGCATACACCACATTGCGGGTAAAGGTAGACTTTATATTGAATCCGTATACTACTTTATGTTGAATTCCTAAAACTCATGATCATTTTGAGGAATAGAGGGTTTAGAAAAAAGTCTAAAGGTTGATCCATGTTTCATAAATCTTTGTTTGGTTTAATAATTTAAGTTGGAACTAAAAGATGCTTATCACACTTTGTATCGGTTGATTCCATGTTTCATGTAGAAAGTAGAATGAAGTGCTGAATCTATTGCTCTTAGACCCTGCATTAGATGCATGTAATCTCAAAATAAACATGGATTGGGTAAGTATTAAACAGTTTATTTTGAAGGACGTAAGACGGGTTTAAGCGAAGGTCGATTTTTATTAAGATCCATATGATTAGAAAATAAGACCCTCAAAGGTTGGGATTATCCACTTGGGTTGAGTGTCGTTGTCCATTCATAGTGGTCAAAAGATAATTAGTTTCATTTACATGTGTATATGGGTGCCATATGAGAATTATAGTAGAGATGTTGACAAACATGAGGCTCATATTAGTTTCATATTTTGCTTCAAATAAACTGATAATTTGGTAATCTCTATCAACTTCATCATCATCTTCAATATTGCTGAATTAGCCATCATGAACTTCTGATTCATTGAGAATAAGATTCATATTGCAATTTTGTACTAATCTGTTGCTCATTTTCTATTCATGTAAGATATGTCCCAAGGATCATTCATACCATATGTGTATGCCATTGACAACAGTCAACAAGGCTATAAATGGAACCCTGATTACCTGGATTCTCAAAGGACTCAGGCAATGCCAAAGATTTGGGTATGCATCCCTTCATTTCTTTCTCAGTTGCCGGTCCAAGCCCATATCTAATTGGGTCCCTATCCAAATTGTATTTACCTTACTTTTTTGTCAGTCTATATTTATAATTTGAGACAATACATATGCATCAGGTGCATTAGAATGGTGATGCAGTGGATGGCTGCGGAACCTACTTGTGACAATGGGACCCAAGGGCGATGGAGATTGAAGGGCCCAACGTGGACATGAGGCGATTATGTAGCGTTTCACCCCGTCCAATCATCTTAACCCCACTAGATTAAGGGCTATTGAGCTTGTAATTAGGATGATACATGGGGATGGAATTTTAATCATCCCTAATTCAGGTGGGCCTCTTTTGATCCCACATCTCCCTTGGACCTTCTGTCATGGACAGGTCCAATAAGAGCCCACCACACCGCGGTTCCATCGCCCCAACTAGGACATTATATTAAGTCCATATCGGACAAGTCAATTTGGTTCAAGTCCAGTTGGATCTGCTGATTCAAGGCCCATTTACTAAATTGATAATAGTCCGTGCCCTAATCCACAATTGACCCAAATCTAACCAACCCGATCGAGTCCGGACCCTCTATTGCCCTTTCTTGCACAGAGGACTAATCACGATCTGTTATGTCAGCCGCTAATACCAAATTTTGAATGGGGAATATGTGAATGTGATTTATGTTTACGCAGAGACTTATATGCATGGCAGACTATGATTGCTATACTCACGGTAACCATTCAAGAAAGGCGATAGACGATCCGGCCACGAAGTCCACCAACCCCTCAACTTGGCATAGAAATGCATACCATGAAACTAAGAAATTAATATATATATATATATAAATTAATTAAAAGCATTGGATTAGGTGTTTGTGAGATCATTAAAGTAGAAGAATTGGGTTTGGGGGAGAAAATATAAAAATATTAAGAAATAATAAATAAATAAATAAATAAAAGGACATGGGAGGAATAATAATGGCAGGAGTAGAATAATGGAAATCCCCCTTCAACAGCGACAGGAGAGCGAGGGCCGTGTCTTTTCCATCGTCGTTAGTCCGCATCAGTCCGGTGGGGCCCCACGGCTGCTTTGCCCTTCTGACCTTGTGGGTCCCACTCCACGTCACTGCCGTGGGAGGCATGGAATCTTTACAAGACGCAAGACCCTTGTCTGGAAAACGACACCTTCATTCCCATTGGCCCCATTTCACTTTCAGATGACCCCCTTCTTCATTTTAGGTAAGCCCTGTACAAACCCAAGATTTTGCATTTTAAACCTTACCCCAATTTTTTTTTAATTTTTTTTTTTTTGGTTTGTGTTAATCAGATAGATTAGTAGTGAGTTTGCTGATCTAATATCAGCCGTGATTTGATCGCTTTAACTCTTCATCTTAGGGCCACAAAGTTTAACAATCTTCTTTTATCCATGCATTATAGTTTACTGTGGTTAAGCCACCGGTTGATATGGTCTTATAAACTATCAAATGCAAATCAATAACGGCTCCTTATTCGACTGGTAGGTATGGCCTTATCAATTAGCCGACTTAAATTACTCGGCCAACATGGTTGTTGGCTCACCCATGACTCGGCCAAGTCAACTCAAATCAGATGAACTCATCCTACAAATTCAACTTGATGATTGGGTGGGTCAAATTGTACGTAGAACTATAATTGTGATTTAACTTGTTTGAGCAAGACCTGTTGTGTGATTAGATGTGTCTGGCTTTCATGACCCTGAAATCCTTATCAGGGTTGGAGGCTGGCTCCTGTGGGTTGGGCACAAGTCTAGCCTTGTGATAGTTCTACATGGAAGAAACCTGTTGCACGAACCCATTCCATAAGCCGACCAGTGTGAAATGGATTCACTTTAAATTGTCGTGGGCCATAGCAGAAAGTTCCATTTATTACATGTTCTCTACGATCCAATGTGTTCTAGTGTCAAATGATTCCAAAGAGGAATAATGTCCAACTGTATGCTGCTTCTAGAAGTTGCAAACCTTGCATGTGGAGCCCATCTGGATGCATGTTGATCAGTAGGGAAGGAGGATGTAAAGCTTCCTAAATTAGGGGCAGTGGAGCTCGCAGGGGGCATTGATTGCTGATGACAACAATCAGTATATGAAAAGCTCATATATATATATATATGGAGAATATTCATGTGCATCCATCCTTCACCATAGGTTGAAAGCACTTTCTCTTTTTTTACATGAATCTTCCTTTTGTACTTCACCTTATGTATTTGAAATCCTCATTTTGTACTTGAAAGTCTCCATTTATGGAAGCATAACTCACCCTATGGTGAGGGATGCATGGATGCTATGCCCAAATTCTTCTCTCTCTCTCTCTCTCTCTCTCTCTCTCTCAATTTTATTTTTCTTAGCCTACGCTTTTATAATAATAATTGTATATATTAGATTGTTCCCATACTTAAAAGTTTTGTAAAACTAAGCCCACTCTATTAATAGGTATAAGCAAGCAGCTTATATAACAAAACCAAGAAAGCACAGGGGCTAAAAGAAAAAAATTTACTTCAATCTATCACATTTTTATTTTTAGGGTACGTTTCATAGCAAGCTTCCACAAATTTGAGGATGCCTGACTGCTACATATATATTTGAGGATTTAATATTAAAGGGTTTGAATAGTTGAGGGTTTCACATTGATATCTTAGAAAAACTGATATTGATGTATAGATCTTTAAAAATTGATGATTTTAAAATCCTCTTGGAGGATGATAGACTTAAAATTCATTAAAAATGAGGATTTTCAATTTGCCCAAATCCTTAAGGATGTACAATTTTCAAACGTGAGATTTTCAAATCCTTGAAAAGAATCAGTAAGGAATCCCTGGGGACTTGGTTGCCAAAAATGAGGGGCACATATTTTAAAAGGTGGGAGCTAATCATTTCAATTAAACAACAATTTGTTTAGGCCATGGATATGAAATGAAATGGTCGAATGAATTTGTTTAGGCCATGGATATGAAATGAAATGGTTGTCATTCACCTTTTAAATTGACAAGTATTCTGTCTTCCACCATACAAATATATGTATATACAAATATTCAATTTTTAGGCTTAATTCCCCTTGAAATACATGAGATATTTTTCTCAACATCATCATTACCTTGATCAAAATTAGTATCAGACATTCTTCGATGCTTTCATGTTGCCGGGGAACAATAGGTTAGAATTTGAAGATGGTCACCATGTAACTATTTATGGGTATAGGATATGTGATACTAAACTTTCCTACTAATGAATTCAAGTCACTGCAATTTTTCCTTTATCCTACTCTTGTTGATTCGAAAAAATTATTAATCATTTAATGAACAAAAATAATTTTTATGTTCATGCAAATGCATGGGTAATAAAATGGTGGGGTGGGTTGGGTTAAACATGACACACTTTTGCCATTTATGGCACATTGCCATCTCTAATCGCAATTCGAACCTCAAGTTACCTAATCATATTTGCCAATGACGTACCAATAACATCATCTCTAGCTAGTAGGAGAGTCGAAAACGAATATCAAAATCTAATTGATAAGATATAGTTAGGTTTGAGTCTTGGTTGGTTGAAATCAAAGGAAATAGGCTTCATATGGAACTTTAAACTTACAAATATGATCACAAGAGTGGATCAAGACTACAAAATCGTACTAATATTATCATTTTTCAACTCATAATGATAAAATAAAGGGGAAAAAAGGCCTCTAGGCAAACACACCTTGACGATTTAGCCCCAGCCGACATGAGACGTCAAGAATCAGCAAAGACTTTAGTTACTTTGTACCATTGATTTTTCTCTAGTCTCATGTAGATTCTAGGAAGGCCTTTGGGTAGTGTGGACTTAGATGCCCCATCTATTGGGACACGCAAGACATGTGCGTTCTATGCTGACCTTGAATTATATGAATCATCTTCTATAGTTAAAATGACATCTATATGACTAGTAAAAGCAAAGGTGGTAACAATGAATTTGTACGTAAAGATTGTATGAAAATGGTGTTTGCAAATAGAAATTGTAACATATTTAATTAGCATGTGTAGGAAAGAGAATTTTTGATTAATTTACTTATCTCAAGTCTAAAAGAACAGATGAAAGGTGTTTAGGTTACCAATAAAGCAATTTTGTTTTCTTCACTTGACCCTAAGAGTGGGACTCTTTAGTCTCCTAGATGTGACAATAACCAGCTTAATACAATTCTAATGCTCCTGTTGTTATCAATACCAGATTTTCTTGGCCAACTGTAGCTCAGCCTTTTCCACCAGATAAAGCTCAATTAAAAGGAATACCACGTACGTGGACATCTTGCTTCATGGTTCCAAGTGAAAACCTATCCTTGTATGTTGTTTGGTACTTAAGGCGTGGACAGAAGATGACTTTTGAACTATTAAGTTGGAAATCTGGTTTTTAGTAGAACGTGTTCATTGTCAAGTGACAATAGCCGCGAAATTATAGGCAGGAAATTAGACAAGGAAAGGCCTTGTTTCTTCATGGTAAAGGAAAAAGGATAAGATCTTTTCATCCTCACCATCTAATTTGACTCTTTGTGGGACCTATCTTTGTTTGATCAAACCTGCTCGTGGCACATGACCCATGGATTAGAATTGGGGCGCATGTGGGTGCTTATCCATTGGAGTATGTGTTTTGGGTTCCTTGTTGGACTCTATAAGGGTGTCTTTCAGGTCAAATCAAGTAGTTCAGATCCTCAGATGTTGGAAATTAGAGAAATGCATGCATTCATGGGTTCCTAACTTGTAAAATTCAAACTGCTCAAAATGTGTCTTGTAGTGGTTTATGCTCTTGACCGAATTTCAGTTCAAGTGGAGCTGGCTATAGGGCTACTTTTAGATTGATCATGCATAAGTCAAGCACATAATTTCATTCTCAATGTTTTGTGGATTTTATTTGTATGTTTCACATGTTATTAATTTGATAATGAGCCCAAGTTCTATCAGAGTGAAATTTAGCCTAGAGCCAATATATGTAGGACTTTCGTTTTGAGTGGTTTAAATTTTGTCAGTGGCCCCTGCTATGTATTTATAAGCTTCAAAATAAGATTTCTCTCCATTAGGGTCGTCCATACTCCAAATTAGTTGGTGGGAACCACTACTTAGAATCATGAGAGTAGAATGGTAAGATAAACAGTTGAAATTGAAAAGATAGAGGGTTCACATGATTTTGACCTTCCTCTGCTATATTAAAGACGTTGCCACTAATGTAAGTATTGTTTCTATTGATTGCACATAAACCATCCGTAAGTTCTATATGGATCTTTCATGCTTAAAGCACCTTAGAAACAACAAATACACGTGGTTATCAATTTTCGAGCATTGCCCATAATTATCTCTCAATATGAGATGTTGCACCAGAGCCAATGTCATGTAGGTCATTAGCCTGCAACATCTAAATGAATTTAACAGTGGAAAATGAAATGGGTGCATGTGATTTTGTGCAAATAATATGCTACAAGAACATCCTTTGATGGTAATGAACCCACTGACAGAAAATTTAACACCACATGCTTACCCTACACTAGAGAGGTTGTTTAGCAAGATTTATATTTTCTGATATGAGGAAAAAAAAATACATACTCAAATTTGCATAAAATCTGCATACAAAAGCTTGATTGGCAGTCAATAGTGTTTCTGGGCAACCTTGTTTGTTGTTTTCTTTGAGGAATGAGGTATGAAAACCAGATAGACCTTAACAAGGGCAGTCACTATGTCTTGATTGGATTCTCAGCGAGTCAACCACCATATAGTTGCAATTCAAGAAACAATCTAATTATCTAGCAATGTGGCAAGGTGAGTCTCAGTACAAGCCATACACATGCTGGCACAGTAGGTATGGACACAGAAAGTCTGCCCTAAAACTATGCCAGAAGATGATATGTCTCCTCCAAACACTAGCACATGGTGAAGGAAAAATACAAAGAAATGAGGACTAGAAATCAACTACTGTTCTTTTTCTTTCTGTTTAATCACTACTGCTGTTGTTGCAGCATGGCATCCCAGCAAGATGGACTGCCCAGATCCACCAGGAGTACGGCCATGTGACCTGTGGGTCCCTAGAGCTTCCCGTACAAGTGGAAGTATCATATGGAATGTTTTCTCTTTCCCATTTCCTTCTTTGTTGTGTCCTTTTCCATCTTCAATTATTGGACAGTACATGCATCTGCTCTGCTGCCAAATTCTATAATACACATGAAAATAACTACAGCTTATATATATTAAATGCTTCTTGTTGTTAGACTTGGGTTTACCGTATAAAATGTTTGTAAGGTCTGTGTCCGGATGCTTTGACTAAGTTGACAATTTCCCTGCACCCCACTTGGGGTGGTAATTCCTGACCCAACCCATATCAAACCAGACTTGTAAACTTAGTTTGGGTTGACATTTTTTACTCAATTGATAACTGGGTTGAGTCCAATCCAACCCAATTTATTACACTATCACTTACCCATACCTGAACTAACTTGTTAATTGAGGGTTGTACGTGGTAGCAAATGGAGAACGGCTTCTTATCCTAGTGGTAAGGAGTCGTAGCTAGTTTTCACCTTATTGTACATGGTTGGAACTCTCCAAAGGCAGGACCCCTGAATTTCACCGGGTGGTTCTGTGATGATGGCACCGATCTGAATGGACCTGCAGAGGGCACAGGAGCACATGAGAAAATCTTCCACTAAAGTTCAGCATTGTTAAAAATCAAAACCGTTACATCTGAGAAATGAAAGTCGACAATAAATTTAAAGTTGTACAATACCAGACAAAGTTTCTCCATTAGTTATAACTATCCACAGAAGCAGAAACGTGGAAGAGGCATGAGGATGCAGTAGTAAAATCGCAAGGACATGATGCGGTTCAGTCTCCCAATTGTTTCATTTGATATGTTTTGTTCTTTTTTAAGATTATCTCACTAGCAAAACAACACTTTGCCTTTGATTGAAATTAAAAAAAAAAAAAAAACCTTATTCAACTTGCACACAAACTCTAGATTCTTAGGTCGACACATGAATCATTCATTGATATTGATTCTTTTGGAGATAGTTTTTTAGTAATCAATGATATTGATTCCTTTGGAGATAGTTAATTTATCAAACTCTGCCATATAAACTCTATCTTCTATAACGAGGCAAGCAAGCCTCTCCAATTTCCATCTCATTTATTCTTTGTCAAGGTAAAGACAGAAGATGTCCTTACAATAGAATATTCCTTTTATGTAACCATATGGAATTTGTCCATATTGACAATTTTTTATATTACACATCTACTCATCCACTTATTTTTTTCCTTTTTTCCGTGCCCGTGAGTGCACTAGTGATATAGTAGGGTCCCACCCTACTCACAAGACCCTTAATTGGAAGGATGGTTGATGACTCCCTACAGATACCAATTATGGCTCGAACTCATGTTCTAACCTCACCAAGAGAGGATTTTGATGTTCAATGCCTTAACACTAGTGATATGGTAGGGTCCCACCCTACTCACAAGACCCTTAATTAAAAGGATGGTTGATGACTCCCTACAGATAACAATTATGGCTCGAACCCATGTTCTAACCTTACCAAGAGAGGATTTTGATGTTCAATGCCTTAACACATCACATTAAAAAGAGAGATTGTTAGATCGATCATACTTTATTATCTGTTCGTTCAAAGAAAATGAATATAAATGTAAATATGAAAATAGTGAATAGTTCAAAAAAATTTCCTTTCGATTTATGGTTAGCAACATCAAATCATTCACATCTTTTGCATGCATGCGCCTAATCTATCAAATGTATGTTGTATGGAGTCACCACTGGACCATGTAAGCCTCCATGCCACAAGTTTACTGGATAGAGGGAAGGGCAAACCCAACTCTCAGAGACATAGTTTCCAAATTGAGAATAACCCAAAGAAATATATATTTGTGAATCATACATAAAATACAAATACAAATCCAAAGAGTTCTTGGGCTTGGTCTTTCACTGCAGGCTTCATGTTGGACAGCATCACTATATATCTATGTATCTTGTTAAAATACAAATACATTATCTTGTCATATTTCTTTTATACACTTATACAGAAAACGAGAGAGAGATCTCCACCTGAGATATTTGAAATATGTACCGTTTCAAATGGAATATCTACTATGGATTGAGTAATGAAAATATATGGTTTGAGCACTGTTTCAAATGGAATAGCTTTTGTTTTTTTTAAACCAAAAAAACAAAGGAGCAGCAGGGTTGGTAAGATTCAGGAATGTAACTATTCCAATCAGCTGCATGGTAGGTAGTGCTGCCAGTGGAGCCTCTGTCTTCTGTATGGACCGAAAGGCCACCCACTTTTTTCAAAATTCAAAAGCCATCTGATATGATTCACCTAGGATCAAGAGCACGTTTAAAGTAGGCTCAGTAGCCAATCAAGAATGTCCATTTGATATGATTCACCTTGGGTTTCTATTGTTTCTCTAGTAGATGAATATTTTGATGAGATACTACAGAAGCCATCATAGTTGCTGACCAGTCTATCAAAGAGGACTGGCTAGATGCATTTGAAAACTACCTAATCATGTGGGGCCAACCATCCAAGGATGATAAACCTAATCCCTTTACATATTTTTTTTTCTTTCTGAAAGCCCTTTGTACAATTTTCTCTTGTGAATTAGCACTGAAACAAATTTCCAACTCATCCAGTTCTTTGGGGCCTTGAATCTGATGATTCAGATTTTGACACTCATCAGACTTTATCTGATGGTTAAAAGGTTTTGGACGACTTCTTTTAATGAATGCTTTCCATCTTTTAAACATAGCTAGGTCCTAGAGAACCTTTTAAACCCCTCTAGCAATTCTACCTGTAAGCTATAATCTCCTGTGAGGGTAGTGTGGGATTTTTAAATTTTGCCGTCACCACAACAGGACCACCAAGATTTACAGGTGGGGATCAAATATTTTGCATGGAAAACAAAATTCTAAAAGTCTATCCACCTACCTCCTCTAATGATTGACATGCTTTCAGGCAAATCCTACAAACTAGGTCCTTACAAGCTCTGGGACAGCCTTGCCTTTGCTAAAAGTGGCTGAGTAGATACAAAGGCATTCTGCTTCGTGTCCTCGGTGGGACCCACTTGTAGGATCTCTATTATCCAGCTCACGTTCACTCACTTATGATCCCATTCTAAATTGCCTCCAGACCCAATTTGATATTAATTTGGACTGACCGTACCATTGCAATTGGGATAAAAGGTTCTTCTGATTTATTTATTTTTTCGTGGTACCCATCATTGACTTTGCTCAAATGAGAAAATTCCTCACATTTCTAAAAAAAAAAAATCACTTTCATGGGCCCACTTTGATGCATGTCAATGATGGGTACCAAGGCTCTATCCATGGATATAGGTGCCCAAAAATTCTAACTAATCAATTCAGTTAAAGATATGGATCTCAACATCTGAAAAAACTTGATAAAAATGGGTTTTCTCCAATCTAGCAAAAGAGCAACAATTTCTTTAAGCATAAAATGGGTAAGTTTGAAATAGTTGGGTGGGGGGTGTAAAGGTGGCAGATTGATCACTGGTTGGTGTCCATAAGAGCAACAGTTTCTTTGAGCCTGCAAGTCACTGTTTGCTATCACACTCCTCATTTACTTGAGTCCAGATTCAAACAATGGATCTAGAATTATATAGACACAGACCCAAACTCAAAACCCCCTTTTCTTTTGATAGGAAAGAAAAAAACACCTTGAATCAGGCTGAAAATTAAACGGGTAAATGTGTACCCACAGCCATAGGTACCCCTATTTTCATCACTGTACCTAGGTGTTACACCCCGACCCGAGTTAATCAAGATTAACTCTAATTAATCAAGATTAATATGGATTAAATATGATTAATCAACTTAATGATGATTAATGACTAAGATTGGGTCAAATTAGTCTCGAACAAATGAATTAAGTATGATGGAATGAGTTTGAAAGAGATTAACTCAATAGCGTTGATTTTAGATCCGAATTAGTGAAGTTGGGGACTTTTTCGTAATTACGGGTTTTAGTGTCTTTAATCGGATGTGATAAAAATTGATACCATCGTGTGTATCTCAAAGAGTACGTCAAATTTCATAATGCACTCGAGTTCATTTGAGTTGAAATGAATCAAGTAGGCTTTCGTTTAACTTAAATTGGAAATGTAGTGAAATAAATGGGTTAAAATGTAAATTGGGTCCTTTATATAATGTTAGAGATGAACTCAGCCCATTTCAGCCTGTGGATTGCATTGCAGAGAGAGTGAGAGAGTTTTCTTCTTCTTTCTTCGTTTCTTCTCCATTAAGCACTTGGAAAAGTATTGTTGCAAGGAATTTTGAGAGAAAAATTGTGAGATTCATCTTCTCCATCATCTTTCTTGAGTTCTTTGGAATTAGAGTTTGAATTGAAGAAGCTTTGATCCCAAACTTCAAGCTATCAAAGGGTTTTTGTGTTTCTCATAGCTAAAGGCAAGTATAAATAGTTATTGATGATTATATGTTAATTGATGTAGTTTCTACTTGATTACAGAAGGAAGATTCATGAATCATGATGTAGGAATGATTGTGTGATGTTTGATGATGATGAAATAGAAGTGTTTTGTGGTTTATAGATGATGATTAAAAGGGGGAACAGAAGGTTCCATTTGTTTTGCAGGTTGTGAAAGTGTGATAAGAGAGAAGAGTAGAAGAAGAAAGACCTGAACAGAGTTTCGTGGAAATTCTGGCAGTTCGCTCGAGCGACCTGGGGTCCGCTCTAGCAAACGAGATTCTGTTTGGACTGACAGAAGTCCTGAAATGTTCGCTCGAGCGAACAGTGTTTCGCTCGAGCGACCATGGTTCTGTGAGATGTCCACTCGAGTGAACTTTGGTCCGTTCAGGCAAACCTGTTACTGGCCCAACAGTAATAGTTAGTGATTGAAATAAAACGCTATTGTAGTTTTGCCAATTAATAAAAGACTCATATTGATTTGACTTAAATGGTAATTGTATTGGTCTAACTTTGGATTAGACAAATAAAATCATGTATTAGCATGTTAAATCATGTAATTGTTTATACATTGTTGAAATTGTCAAGTTCATAGTGTTATTGATGGCATTACATGCACAATTGCCCATGCCGGTTCTTCTAAGGCCTCAGCGTCAGCGGAGGAGACCACTCCGGTTCCTCCAGGAGGATTAGTAAAATGGAAATGAGATGAAAACAATTGTTATTACTTTTGGAAGAAAGAAAATGTGTAGAAAGTGGTTTTGAAACGTTTTATACTTTTGATCATTGCATTGTATTTAAATATGCAAGTGATTAATGTTGTATATGATGTAAATGAACTTTTGGTTTTAACATAAGCAATGTATATTTGTTTTTATTCCGCATAATATGTAATTGATATCCCTTGTGAATTTGATGGTGATTGAAGTTCACGGGAGTAAGTATGTGCCACGACTCAGGATTATCTCGGATTTAATCTGAATCTCAGGCTCGGGTCGTAACACTGGCCCCAGTCTCCTTTGAAAACTCCTCTTGACATGCAGCTTCATGACTACTTTAGACAAGTCAAGAGGCGGCTATTGGACGGCTCTTCTATCTATCTATTTATTTGTTTCTTTTTTCAAATATAATCTGCAGAGACCGAGATTTATATTGGAAAGGTCTGGGAAGAGCAAATGATCCCTCACGTTTTGATGACCGCTTCCATTAATTTTATAGGTGAAGCTGAGATTTTATACCCACTTATCTTGACTGCTATAGAAGAACCTCTTTGGCACACGGGAAAGGAAGTCATATGCATGTGTAGAGGAGAAGACCGCCTGCAAACACAAGAAAAAGACTCGGGGAATTTAAACTTTGAGCAGTTGAGTGAGAACCGAATACCCAACCACGAGGTTGTCCCTACATTCTCATCAATCAAATATCACATGTGGATTTTGATGGGAATTTTGCATCCTTCGCATCAATACCTGAACTCCTGCATCCAAAACTTCCCCCACCCAGAAATTTAAAAAAAATAAAAAAATTAGTTGTATCTATATGAATGGTCCAAAAATATGAATTATCTTATCCTACCTCTAACAAGTCAAGATCATTTAAACCGAAAAAAAAAAAAAGGGTCTAAGATCATGGATTGAGAGTTTGACTATGACCTTGGAACCACAATTAAGCTGCAAGTTTTAATCCAGCGGCCCAAATAACGCAATGTATTCTTAGTAGTAGGAAATAGATATGAGTAAAGAGATTGGATTGATCATGGAAAGACATTAAAAAAAAAATCTAAAAATATCTCCACTGTACGTGGTGGTCTTTTGGAAAACTTTTGAGGCTGTGGAATGTAGAATGTGAGGCGATATCTTTGAATTTCAAAATAAAAGGGTCCTCGTCGTTGAAATGACTTCCATGTTTAAAAGGGTCCTTGTCTTTTAGTTAGATTCACCCAAGTGGCAGTGGGTCAATAATTTAATATCTTTGTAAAAGAAGTTTTAGGTCAGTGATAGTGTTGTGAGGATTCATAGTTTCTCCTGCCATAATGGTGTTATAGTTAATGAAATACCACATGTCATATGATATTCACTAATTCTTGTTTGATTGGAACATTAGGTGATTTTTAATATCTTAGAACAGAGGCGGACCCATGTGTATCTGACCTGGGGCGGTCAAATCCAGAAATCACAAAGAATTAAATTGGGGGTTCGGCCATGCCCCACAAAAGTTAAAGCAATCGCCCCATGTCGACCATTTTCTTCTCTTCTTTGGTGGAAAGGAAAAAAAAAAAAAAACAACATTTTCTTTACATCTTTATGGGAGATTAAAACCACACAGCTCGTTTCCATTCTATTACTGAAGAAGGAAGATGAATACTATTGTCTGCTCTTCTATGCCTTTACACGATCTTGTCCTTTTTTTTCTTAGATGATGTCTCTTTTTGTTATTGGTTTTATCATCTGCTCTTTTTTTGGGTTCTCTAATTTCTTAAGAAATTGAAAAGGCTTATTTATGAATTTGGTGTTGATAGTAGGGTTCCTTACAAAAAAAAATCTATTTAAAACTACGTCTTTAACTTATACTATTGATTTTATCTTTAAATTAGATATGGAGAAATATAACAAAAAAAGATCAACTGCTAATCTATTTAAATACAATATTTTCTCTTCTTTTATTGTTAATGTGAAAAAAATATATATAACAAAAGAATGATTGACCTTTTTGATTGACCATTGTCCGCCCCACCCAAATGAAAATCCTGAATCTGCCACTATCTTAGAATGTAGAGAATCTACTTAGCATGTTTGACTTGAACATTAAATCCTTATAATACAAATAAGGATATAATTCCAGATCTTTTGCCAAAAAGGATATAATTCCAAATCTAAATGTAATCCAAGAAAAACCATGGCTTGAAGTAGTTGGCACCATCTATAGCTACATGTCATGGTTTACACAAATTCTCTTGATTCTCCCATGCATTATTAAGAGGTCTAATGGCAAGTGGTCTAACCATTCATACTCAGAAGAGAGCACACTTCTTTGCATGATTACAAAGGAATAGAACCTACCCATTATAGTTCTATTTTGTAGAATTGATCCTTTTCTTTTTGTGTGGTGGGTGATGTCGACATAAACCTCCTTCAGCCCCTCTCCCCCATTTTCCTCACTTATAATATAAATTAATCATTAAGTTAGTAAATACAATGAATACCAATTAATTGATGGACACATCATTAATAGAGTAATGATGTGACTTTAAAAAATATTCCACTGAAATGCTCATTTCCCTAATCATCTCTCTAGCTAAGCTACTAGTAAAACGTTGTGTGTTGCGAATGCATTCTTTCTTGTGCATAAGGATGAAATTGGTCCCCAAATTACCTTTTTGCTTTCCTAAATGGCAAACTGAAAAAAAAAATAAAAAATAAAAAAAATTGAGGTCCCTAAATACTTCAATGATCCAAACAAAAATAAAAACAAATCTTAATTTAAAAAAAAAAAAGAAGACCCTCAAAGACCAAATTAAGAAAATGGGGTTAGGGTCCAGTATCTGGCCTCTTTTTTATTTGGGTTTGATTTTTACTTTTGGACCTGAATAATCTTGGGGTCTAGTTCAGAGCCATGGTTCCATATTTGAGGACTAGTACCCCAATGCTACAACCTGAATAATCCCTGGGTATGACACTCTCTTCTCACTTGTATATTGGGCTTATCTTTCCCACTTCGTGGGCTCTGTTGGGTCCTAGCTCTCTTGGTTGTGGCACTCAAAAAAAAAAAAAAAAAAGTCTCGTACGGGTATAGATTCCATAAATGTAATTTGGATTTGCAAGGAAAAAGTTATTTTCTAATAAGGACATGAATGATAAATGAACAACTTTCTCTAGTGATCGATCAACAATAGAAAAAAAATTAAAAATAAAGGAAGAAAGACAGAATTCTATCATTATATTCTCTAATGGTTGCTTGATTTATTATGTTAGTCTGATCCTTGTTGGCAGTAAGGATCCCCCCAGAAACATGTAAATTGAAGCTAGTAGGTGCCCTACTTCAAAACTAGAAATATATGGGATAAAGAAGAATAAGATATGCTAATCAAGAACCAAAAAAGAAAAAAAAGAAAAACCTTAACTTCCAGCATGAAAATGTCGACACAGTAGAATCAATCCTCATAGAACGCAATGTCAGTGGACAAGAAATTTTCACCCAATTCTAGGAATTGGATAATGACTTTAAAGCTGTATTTTTCATGTGATTCGGCACAGGCGTAGAAAGTAAGTCAATGAGTAGGGCCATCTTTACAAATCTAAACAAAGGATGAGTGGAATTGATCACTCCCTTACAATAGAAAACAATGGGACTAATATTAACCCCTCCTTCCCTTTTGCTTCCATAGTGTACAAGATTTATTTTGCCATCCAAACAGATGGTTTGATCCAATGACCAAGATTTAGTATTCAGCAAATACAGGGAGTTTAGATTGGATGGTTGCATTTCAGTCTAAAGCTATGAAATGATTTGGTAATTATGTGGATGATAACCATGTGGTAAATCTTAGGAACCTAACGTAGATAATGAGGCCGCAAAAGGTATTACAAGGGAAGATCTACTGGAAGAAAATTCTAAGATTGCGTCCCGGAAGACCTAGAGAATTCTATGGAGGAGCATGTGATCAGTCTATTAACAGAAATTTTAACTTCTGATGATGGTCTGACAAGTCAGCACATCAAAATTCATTCAGACACATCAAATTATATGGGACCTGTTGATTTTGTCATGTGAGAGGCACTCTAGTATTTCATTCACACAGAGGATCGTAGTTGTGATCAAATTTAGCGGCTGAATCTTTTGACTTCAATGGTTGGATGGAAGAAAATCTTGAATCTTAGAGATCAATAGTAAATCCAACCCCCCTCGCATTCTTTAACTCTTCGTATATTGGCATTCACCCGAATTTAACACTTATCTAACTATACTCGTCGTTGATATAAATTTCATTAAATTAAAAATGTAGCCTAAAAATCAATTAAACTTTAAGGCCCCTGAATCAATAGTTGTGAAGATATGATTGAGATTATTTTTGACCAAAACTATATCCATAATAAGGCCTTACCATCACATTATTTTCCCATAATGGGCATATATCCCGGTGGGTGTCGCAACGGACTCAAAGTTTTACTCATGCAATCCCTTGCGTTTGGTGGGCACGAGGATTTCCATGCGCACCTTACTATGGGGGCCCAGCTGGGCGATTGAAGGATCTATTTGGGCCTACCAGTGTACAAGATATGAGGCCACTTGGTCATCCTAACTCCTTGATCAATGACCCAAAAATTCTCACCCCTTGCAAAATGTTACACAGTCGATCCAACGGTGTAATCAAGTCAGATAGGTGTACAAAATGTGATTAGTGTAATTCAAGGGGTTCTCGAGTATGATTCATTTGGATGGATGATCAAGTGGGCCCCACTATGAGGTGCACATAAAATACTCTGTGTACTGTATGCACTGAAAATGAACCCGTAAGATGCTACATACCACCTAGTGGTGCCCACCTTGGGCCCATTTGAATGGACCGCCCCCCCCCCCCCCCCCCCCCCCCCCCCTCTCCCTTTTCGATAGTCACCAATCTCTTGGGTTTGCACCGACTCGAATGGACTAGACCGTTGGAATGAGGATCTTGTTTCTTTAAATAAAGTCATCAAACTTGTGGGCCACAGATGAAGGGGCTAAGGGCATCATATCGACTTCAGATTTGATATCTAGTGGGTCCCACTTGGATCTTTCGATTCCCTCTTTTTCATGATATGTGGGGTCCTAGGTGGCCCCAAACAAGTAGATGTACCATAAAGATATATAGTTATGATGAGAGCAACATAGTAAGGCCCACCTTATGATCCATCCAAACCATTCACAAACAAGACCATCTTAAGATAGAATCTAGGCATTAGCATTGGAAAAAATTAATTCCCAAAAAAACATTTTAGTGGTGGTCTATTTTTTTTACCCGACAATCGCTAAAAGTCATTATTTTTGCAGTGTCCTGATAATCACCAAACCTTGGGGCTTGCACCCATCGAATGGATATGGCTATGGGATCCAGGGTCAACCTTTTTTAATATAAGTTCATTTAACTTGTGGGCCACAAATCAAAGGTTTTCAAGCATGAGATTATCCCTATTTTTATATATGGGTTCATCATTATTAGATATTTTCACACCCTCCTGCCCTAATGTCTCATGATCTATGGGGCCCCAGTGGGCCCTAATAGCCAATATAAACAATAAGACCGGGCACACCAAATCGCAGGAATGTTTCCTTATATATATATGGGTGATCCCCTCCACATGTCACACAGGGGATCCCCTGCATTTTGTGGGGCCCACTCAGGGTGGGGCTTGGTGCGTTTTGAAGATTTAGATGGGTCCTACTTGTTTATAGAATTTAGGGCCACCTAATCATCCTAACCCCTTCATCATGGCTCATAACGTTTTCCCCCCTTACAAAATTGACTGTTGATCCAACAGTTCAACCCATTTGGATGGGTGTAAAATGATGGGATCAATGTAATTTGAGAGGCCCCATTGTGTGTTGCCCATTTGGATGAGTGATCAAGTGGGTTGCACTATAGGATGTGCATGCGCCATAGCACCCAGAAAAAGTTGTGCACTTGTCTCTGTCTCTGTGTGTGTTTGTGTGTGTGTGTGTGTGTGTGTGGGGGGGGGGGGGGGGAGAGCGCGCATTGGATATGGATCTAATGATAGGCCCCCCCATACTTTAATAGTAGTATGAGAGTTACTCTCACAAGACCATTTCCCTATATAAATATATATATATATATATCTATATATTGGGGGGGGGGGGGGGGGGGGGGGGGGTATAATAAGCCCAGATTTGGCACTCTTACAATAGTTACCCTGTCGTTGGATTATAATCCCAAAAAAATCATAGCTCCTAAAATCGTTAAACTTAAGGGCTGTAGATCAAAGGATTTGGACAATCTCGCGGAGTAGATATTTTGCACATTCATAGCTCTTTTTTAGACTTCTTCATACCCCACCTTCACCATGACTACAGTCATGGCCGTAGATAGGCCCAAGTGAGTTTATCGCATCAAATTAGTTCTTATTTATATTAGCACCCTTATATGAAAACCCTTTTGTTTTTAGCAAGTGGGGCACCCTATGATCAATTCAAAACCCCTCATACCTCACCCCTTACACCTTATAAATTGGTACAAGCCCAAATTTGATGGTTGTCTAACTGTTACTTACCATTCCTATATATGGATATGGATATAAACACAAATAAAGGGATCGTGGATACTATTCCTCACTTGTGAAAATGTACGACACGGATACGGATACGGGTGTCCTGATTTTATCTTTAGATCACTTTTAAATCAATGAAATTATTATTATTTCCATCCATTTCTAGCATTTCTTATTGTGAGAAGTAAAAATATTAAAAAACCCATATGAAATAAAGGACTTTATAAGTAGAATATATTAAACATATTCCCTAAAGCACTTACCAATACAAGTGTCGTATCGACCCGATATGGATACGTTGGACTTATACAAGTATCCAAGTATCATAGATTGCAATGATCATATCCTAAAAAGAGATGCCTTCTAAATTCCTTAAAGTTGAGGGCAAAGGATCAAAAGCTTGGGATGATCAAATGTGCTTGAAATTTTGCATATATGTAGGTCTTACCAAGTTCTTTTGATCCCCATACCTTCCCCGTGAATTGACGTGGCCCAAGGGGATGTGCATGACAAGGGTACACAAGTGAAAGCATCCCAAAATATAATATAGGGAATTGGTCTAATGCGATGAGCAACTTGATGGTGCAAAGGGTGAGATGAGCTTGATCACTTGGGCCCACTAGGGGCTGTGACAATCCTGGTGGAGATGGGGGATGGAAAATTCTTAAAGAGATCTATGGTTATGCAAAATATCAATCTCATTAGATCATCATAACCCATTCGTCTACTTCCCTCAAATTTTATCATTTGTTTGCATTTCAATCCAGCAATAACAATTAGATGAGTATCAAATTTGGGAGTGCGGCAAGGAGGTATGTGAGGGGAAACACTTGATCAAAGATGGGCTCAAGTAAGTTCATGAGTATCAAACAACTCTGTTATCATTTTGGGGTCTTCTTCATTATGTCCTCGTATCGAATCCGAATTAATCTGGCTCTAGACTACTTCTTCTTCTTCTTCTTCTTCTTCTTTCGTTTTACTTGGTCAATACTTGGCCGGCCAGTAGCTTTCCGAGCCGAGCCATGTTTATGAGTCGAACTATCGCCGAAGCTTAATGGGCCCACTACATGACCCAATGAGCCGCCCAACCTTTAGAAAAGTATGAAAGGTGACTCGGTTAGATTTTAGTATGGGAGATCCTGGAAATGTTGTTACATTATTACTCATTTCCATTTTAAAACTTTTAACTGAGGGTGGGGGAGTGATGGAAGAAAGATTTGTCCGGACATGGGCAATAAGATACGATATTAGAGATGGAGATGTAGGAGAGAAGGTAAGGCCTTCCTTCACAGGTCGGTGGCCCCAATCCATCGGCGCATAACGACACCAGTAGCCTCAGTGAGAAGGGCATCAACACCAACACACACCCTCCCTCCCTCCCTCCCTTCCTCTCTCTCTCTCTCTCTCTCTCTCTCTCTCTCTCTCTCTCTCTCTCTCTCTCTCTCTCTCTCTCATATTCATTCTCTCTATGTTTTATTCTTGTGAGAAATCTGACGCAATTTTACAAGAAAACTCCGTCGTGTAGAAGAAAGGCCACAACAATTCCAATAGAAACAAGAGGAAGGAAGGACAAGAAGCACTAGAGAAGAAAAGAGGCCTTTGGGTCTGCTTGTCTTTTGTTGTTATTTATTTTATTTATTTTTTCTCATTCCTTTATTTCTATTCATGTTTTGAGAGTAACAGTAGCTTAGATTTTTCTTCTTTGGTTCTTTTGGCTCTAGGGAAAGCATAGGAGAGGCAGATCAACACCAACCCATGTGGTAAAAGCTTGGTTTGCTTCTTCTTCTTCTTGGTTTTGTTTTGTGCTTTTGGTTTGTGGGATGGGACTGAAGCTGTAGAGGAGCTTGAGATTTCATGTTGGGTGGTGCTAATTCTGGATAATTTTGGACTTTTGAACAAGAAGAAGAGGATAAAGATTAATCAAAGATGGCCGCCGCTTCATCGTCTACGCCGTTTTTCAGCATCAGAGAAGAAGATCAAATTCAGAATAAACAGCAGCAGCAGCAGCAGCAGCAGAACTCAACACCCACTTCATCAACAGCTCCTTCATCCACAGCACCTCAGAAGAAAAAGAGGAATCTCCCAGGAACACCAAGCAAGTAGCTATATCTACATAAAAATATACATGCCCCCTCTTCTTCTTTTTCCTCCTTTTCTCATTAATCTCACACACTCAAAAACCCTAATTGGGTATTGATTTTCTCTTCTTTCTGACCCTTTCTCTCTCTCTATCTTCTTTTCTTCTTTCTTTGGTTTTTTCAACAGATCCGGATGCAGAGGTGATTGCACTCTCCCCCAAGACTCTCATGGCTACGAACCGGTTCATATGTGAGGTCTGCAACAAAGGGTTTCAAAGAGAACAGAACCTACAGCTGCATAGGAGAGGCCACAACCTGCCATGGAAGCTGAGGCAGAAGAGTACAAAGGAGGTGAAGAGGAAGGTCTATCTCTGTCCTGAGCCAACATGCGTGCACCACGACCCTTCAAGGGCTCTTGGTGACCTCACAGGCATCAAGAAGCACTTCTGCAGAAAACATGGAGAGAAGAAGTGGAAGTGTGATAAGTGCTCCAAGAGATATGCGGTGCAGTCCGATTGGAAAGCCCATTCAAAGACCTGTGGGACTAGAGAATACAGATGTGACTGTGGAACCCTTTTCTCAAGGTAATGAAATTACTTAGGAGATGCTATGAGATCAAAGATGAAGAATAATGGTGAGATTGGTGAGGCATGGGGTTTTTGCCATTTTTTTTTTTTTTTTCTCTTGGCTTTGTTAGGGTAAGATTCCTTAAGTGACAGTAGGGAAATTAAAAGATCTTTTGGAGGTATGAAAGATGGTGAGGGAGGTGAGTTTTTTTTTTTTTTTTTTTTTTCAATTAGTTTCTTGGGATTTTTGGGTCTTTTGAGTTTCCATTTCTTAATGGTTTTTTATTTCTTTGTTTTTAGTACTTGAGAGAGGACAGCTACGTGTAGTGCAAAGGCAGTGGAACTGCTCCCACGTGAATTATCTTCAGAAACTGCTGCAATGGTCATAGAGATTTCAAAGAGGGAAAAAGAAATGCAGTCATCTTTCTCCTTGGAACCACCGCCCCTTTTTGCCCCCCTCTCTCCCATTTCTTATTCACGTGTTGCCATGTAACAAGGGTTAGGAGGTTTGTTCTCTAGTGGGCTGGCTAGATGTGAGCTGGGCTGTATTTTGCAGGTTCCACTTTTAGTGAAAAGTGTAAGGATTAGGAAGATGGTAGATGCTCTCTCTCTCTCTCTCTCTCTCTCTCTCTCTCTCTTTCTCGTGCGTGTGTGATTGACTAATAGTGCCTAGAGAGGGTTTTCATTGATGAATTTGGCCATACCAGTACCAATTTCCAACTTTAGGAAACAAACAGTTTCATAGGTTGTGCATTCATGGAAGATGCTCTCTCTCTCTCTCTCTCTCTCTCTCTCTCTCTCTCTCTCTCTCTCATGGGTCATACAGTGATTGAAGAATTGATCTCATAAGGGTTTTCAATTAATTAAATTTGCCATACCAAAGCCAACTTCAAACTTCAGAAAACTGTTTCATGGATTTTGTATTCATTGAAGATGTTTATGGCCTCTCTCTCTCTCTCTCTCTCTCATATATTCATGGGTGTTACAGTGATTGGAGAATGTGGCCAAGGGGTGGTTTTCCATTGATAAAATCTTTCATACCAATACGTTGTTCCATGTTTAGGAAACAAACAGTTCCATGACTTGTGCATTCATTGAAAATGGAGGCCGAGAAATGGGGTCTCTGATTTTCCATTTTCATTCCTTCTGTAAAATTCTCACCTGGAGAAACAAACACTTTATGAATTGTAGAATTAATCGAGAACAAGTACTGGAAATGGGCTTCCCAATCAATGACTTTCGTGTTTCTTGCAAGATTTCTTTAATTTCATTGATTGTAGAGCCAGGCCTATAAATGGGTGTCCTGATTGTTTGATCATTTTCAAGTTGCAAACAGTAGTAAAATTCTTTCACCATTTTAGTTTCATTTTCTTTCTCCTTGGGGAAAGCTCTTCCACTGTCATTTATTGTTGAGATGATAAAGATGGCTTGCATTCCCTGGCTTTTGTCTTCTTAAGTATAGTGAAATGAATGCAGCCCTATTATCCTTTCTTTCATTGGGGAAAGCTCTTTCATTTCTTTAATGAAGCTGAGAAGTCCTAAATGGATTTTCTTCATCAATGCTTTGCCTTTCTTGATCCACTTGGTGGAGTTACTTCGTGGATATCCTTTTTCTTTCTTTTTTTTTTGTTACATTTTTCTTTCATTCAATTTTCTTCTACATTCTCTCCTTAAAATGAAGTGAGTTCCAGCTCCAAATTTGGGAAAGTAAAGAACTAATACAAGCACACAATAATAAGGAAAACCTAAATTAATAGCAAACTAATCTTAACACATGGATTTATCAATTCAAGATTCCCTAGTTTGTAACAATATGCATTTTTTTTTTCTACTTCCTCTACCTTTAAATTCATCTTTGTAGCTCAAAAGTCAGATTTGGTTCCTGATTAGGTTTGTGAAGTAAATTCATTCCTTTAATTTTCTAAATTTTGCAGGAGAGATAGCTTCATCACCCACAGGGCCTTTTGTGATGCACTGGCACAAGAAAGTGCCAGGCTTCCTAGTGGACTCAACACCTTGGGAGGCCAATTATATGGAAATAACAACATGAGCTTGGGCTTATCTCAAGTGGGTTCTCAAATCTCCTCAATCCAGGGACAAAACCCCCCATCTACTGATCTCTTGAGGCTTGGCGGCAGCGCTGGTGTTTCTCAATTTGATCATCTGATCCCTCCCTCCAATCAATCATCCTTCCGCCCACCGCACTCAGCACCATCATCTGCCTTCTTCCTTCCTTCATCAGACCAAGACTTCCATGAAGAACCCCAGTCCCACCACAGCGTATTGCAAAGCAAGCCCTCCTTCCATGGTCTGATGCAGCTTCCAGATCTCCAAAACAACCCCAACAACTCCTCTTCTGCTACAGCGAATCTCTTCAACCTCGGCTTCTTCCCCAATAGTAGCAGTAGTATCAACAACAGCAACAATGCAGACAACAACAACCAAAGCAATAATCATCTTCGCAACACTGGGCTAATGATTCCAGATCAATTCAGCAATGGGAATAGCAGCAGCGAGGCGGCCGCAATGTTTTCAAGCAATATGATAGGCAACCACATGGGCTCAGGTGTCTCCTCACTCTATCATCCTTCAATGCAGAACGACACAATCCTCCCTCAGATGTCTGCGACCGCCTTACTTCAGAAGGCTGCTCAAATGGGTGCATCCACAAGTGGGAACAACATCTTGAGAGGCTTTGGCAGCTCATATTCCTCAAGCAGTGCAAAACAAGAAAGGCCCCACATCTCAGCAGGCTTCAAGGGAAATTTTAGCAGTGGAGGGGATGAGAACTTGAGATCACAGCTAGAAAATGAAAGCCACTTCCAAGACCTCCTCATGAACTCCCTTGCAAGTGGAAACTCCTCCATGTTTGGAGGTGGGTCTGCATTCGGCAGTGGTTGCACCAGTGGTGGACATGAGCAAGATACTGGGTATGGTGGATTCGGCGCCAGCAGAAATTTAAGCAACATGGGTGCATCAGATAGACTTACCAGAGACTTCCTGGGCGTTGGAGGGATGGTGAGAAGAACGGCGTCGCAGAGGGAACAGCACCATCTTGGCATCGACATTGGCTCTTTGGACTCTGAAATGAAATCTTCTCCTACAATGAATCAACCTTTTGGAGGTGGGAATTTGCAGTGAGAACTAATGAAAATGGAGAGAACCTAATGAATCAATCTCTCAAAGTGGGATTTTGCAATGAGAAATAGATGGAGATGGAGAGAAGAGGAAGAAGAAATGATTCTAGGTACGTTACTCAACTCATCAAATGAATTTGTTGAGAATGCTTGTAGTCATAATTAGTGTGTTAGGATTCCACACGTATATGTGTCATGGAGTTCCCATCCTCTTTCTGGGGTTTTTTCTTGATTTCTTCTTTAGAGTGTTATTTTCTTCATAATCTTGTCATCAACACAAGAACATGCATGCTTGCTTCTTTCTTTTTTTCTTTTTCTTTGTTTGTTTTTCCTTATTTTCCTTCTGTTCTAGTTATTGCTAAGAAGAGATATTGTTTTAATTTTGAAATAAAAAATATATAAAAATAAATAGAAATACTTTGTTCTCTCGTGTTTATGTTCATGATATTTACATATTTATGGAGAGAGAGAGAGAGAGAGAGAGAGAGATTCTCTCCATGTTTTTACGTGAGTGTTTCTTTCTCCTTGCATCCAACTACTACAAAGAAGTGCATTAAAAAGCAAGAAATTCCACTGATTGGTTGACGTTCTATTCACATGTAAAATTTGTACATCACCCACAGTCATTTTTAAGATTTACAAGCAACCACTTTTGACAAATTGATTTTGAGAATAACTACATTTAGTAATTTTAAAAATCTGAGTCAGCCACCTTGACTAGTAGTTAGACGTACATTTCTTACCGATTTTGATAAAGTATGACGTATTTTTCGAAAGTGGGTGGAACTTTCCTTAGATAAAACCTAATTTGGAATAAATTGAGAGTGTAGATCTTGGTAAAGATTAACTCAAGTTTAATACTACTATGGTATTTACAAACTAAGATTATTCAAAATAGTGCTTGATCTATGTTAGTTTTTAACCTCATGAGACAAAACATAGTGGGTTTCACCAACAATTTGAACTTTGAACTATCAGATGAATATTATAATAGTCTTAGAAAGAAATTAAAGGAAGGTGGCGCAGTACATAAATATCTTTTTTTAATGGCTGGGTTATCTCTGAGTCCTTTGACCCAAAAGGACTATTAGCTCAAGTGACGTCCACTAAACCAACACAAACGCTTAATACATATATATCGAAAGAGACAAACAGACTATACGTAAATTTTCCATTTTATTGTCTATTGTAATCTTTTTTTATAAGGAAGGTGGGCAATACATAAATATTAAAAGGGACAAACGGCTGTATCTAAATTCTCCTTTTCATTGTCCATTGTAATCTTCTTCTTTTCTCTCTCCCTCTCTTAATTGGGTCAGACCACTTTGACCCCCTAAGTACAGATTAAACCCACCAATGAATTCCCTTCATCCAAACACATCTCACACACATTACATATTTCATGGAATTTGGATTTTCACAGTCTTGTTTTGTTTGAGGTTCTACCAATGCTGATGTAGGCCGATAGGTCACTGTCCCTAAAAAAAACCGTGCCACTTTATCCTATCCGTATATGAGGAATCCAACGGTCAGTATTTCTCTAAATGTCAGTGATGGATACTTTGTCATCCATTGAGAAGATGTTGGCAGGATTGAACCGTTTGGGACAGACCTGGCAGAGACAGCAGAAGGCATATACATGGGATGTCGTTGTGGTAATTATTCTGAAACTGGAGTGGCAGTTTTGTCGTTTTGGATTTGTCACGGGAGCATCTAATGGCTCTGTTGTATTGTATTGCATCTCTCCTCTTTCTCTCTCTCTATCATTGCTCCATGGATTTCTTCCCTCTCTACCTTCACTCCCCAAACTTCCTCTGTATGTCTTTACTGCTGAGTTTCTCTGAGGCCATTTCATCACTTTTATGATACATTGGATGCTCTAGTCCCACTGGATATATATTTATAAAAAAAAAAAAAAAAAAAGAATTAACAGTAAGACCTTGAAATAGCTAGATGGCTAAATTGAAAAGCTCCAAGATGATATGTATGCTCTGGATGGTACGGTGAGAGCGACATTTTAATTTATAAAGATATTTATGTACGTATTCTGATTTTTGATAAGCGGCTAATATTTAAAGGCCCCTCTAAGGATATATTGAGGTGTGGGGTGGGGCTCGGGAACATGCCACGTGTCCAATATCAAAAGGTTCATAGAGCATCTCTGAGGGAAAGGCTGCAGAGATTTAAGACTGTCCTTCTCGATTTCTTTGGTTCGTGCATGCATCATTTCATGCAACATGTTCATTCACGAGTGGAATAGTAGTTCCACGCCTGTTTTCATGTTATATGAGAAGTTGATGAGAGTTTTACGATATTTTGGGAAATGTGCCTTCTTTTTTTTTTTCCTCTCAACATGCATGCAAACTCATCCATCATCCAATCATGCATGATATGCATGCATGTGTGTATGTACGTGGTGTTTTACATGTACCATTGGGCCCATTGATGACTGATCAAGTCCTCTTGTGACCCATTGAGCAGATGGCACAGAAAAGTTGGAGAGATACAGTTGTCCTGCTGATCTCTCTTGCAGGTCCAGATTTTCTAGTCTGTCTGTTTATTGTTCACTTTTGTATGATCCTCCTTGTAAATTAGAATCTGCGTCTGTCCTTAATGTTTAAATTAGTGTCAGTAGAGAACATTGCAGAAATGAGGAATAAATATAAACTGCATTGAGTGCCAACCACACGTAAATAACAAAAAATTGCAAAAGATCAGAAGAGATGAGGCTGATTTACACATGATTTTGTTTTTAGCATTGTCTCTAGCGGCTTGTCTTATCTGCTGCAACCATTCTTCGACTAGGACGTCTACACCTTGCTGGAGATGCTTGTTGCTAATTCAATCATGCAGCATTTGGGATGTAAATGGGTCGAGTTTGGATTGGGTCTATTTTAGACCCAGATCCAATTAGTGTTCTGAACCCACTATGGGCCTAATGTATAAGACTAGGCCCTAGGCCCAACACCGATGGACTCAATTGGACCCTCGAACAGACTATGACAAGACCGAAGTTGGAGTGTACGTACACAACAGCCATGAATTTTTGCACAAGTGGCACTTCTGACGGCTCCTATGAGAGGAAAATCTCGACCACTCGTGGGACCCACTCAGATACATGCATGAGGTAGTAGAATGACGAAAAGTCTCACTTTAATTAAATCTTGAGCTAGAAAATCTAACCTAATCAAATCATCTAGATTCTTAAGTTTTAGATAATATAATATAATATATATAGTGATTTTAGGTCAGATGAGTGTGAACTTGGGGTGAGAGTCAATTAATCGAGTATCATGAGTGAGTGCGTTGGATTTATTTAGGCACACAAGTGGCTGAAATCACTCTTCCCATTTTTCTGATTTGTGTGGGTCTTATAGTGCATGTATAATGTTAATTTATTGTATTATTAGCTCAGTTACCTTAGAACCACGGTTTGCACATAGAGGTTGTAAGTTTGAAACTACACTACCATACTGGGGCTATAGGAGAGTTTACCCGGCTTCCCTCTGGGCCTGGAGGGATTAGTCCAGCCCAAATGATTGGGAACCCTCCAATAGCAAAAAAAAAAAAAAAATGAGAGTATGTAGTAATATATATCATATATTTTATCAATAATATATTATTATACATTAAACATGTATACAAGCGGGAAATCAGGTATATAAGTTTGCATCCGGTAGTACCTGGACCTAGACCAGACCCAATAATAATTCGGGCACAGATTGTGTAGTCAGACCCAATTACAAATCTGTGCCCCAAAGAGGGTCCATATCCAGGATTTCCGGAGATGGGCCATTTGGATGAGTAGGTTATTTAGGGGTTCATTCACATTGCTTTATTATAATTTCCAATATGTGACAACATCCTATTTGCATACCAAGTACATTTAGTGCTAGTCTAAGGGCTGATTTTGAAATTTTCTAGTGGTCTTCAAGCAATGAAATCACATCGGAATTTCTGATGGGTTTTATTTGAAATCCTTGTTGCATCTTACACCAACTTCTTGTTTTCTCCTGTAACATTTTTTGGTCTTTGACTTGATTACATGTGTGATCTGTAAAGTGGTTTATATATATATATATATATATATATATATATATACACACACTATCATTGCTAGATTAAAAAAATTTTGATTCTATATATACAGCTTTGTTGTAGTGGAGTTTTCAGCACATTTTATGCATTTGAACATGTGAACCATAGAAAAGCTGATGGTAATAGGTTGTAATCTCAGCCTGTGACTTTTGTACACCTTACATAGTGGAAATGCAATAGCATATAACCCTAGTAAACATAGGATTAGATTAGATTATATTTAATATTTACTTGTAACTATCGATCCAGCTCAGAAGTGAGCTGTTTATATTCGATCCCCCAAAAGCAGACCCTGCCTGTTCATTTGTGATCCATCCTGCGGGGCCTATATAGATGCAAGCCTATCAGCAATAGTAGAGAGGGTGGAAAAGTCTAATAATGAATGATAAGAGTTAGGCCAAAAAATAGCCCCATTAATTTTCCTAACGCTTGAACTAATAGCTTCAAAGTTTAATTGTAAACAGCATGAGAGTGTCAATTTAGGTCCGGTACCAGAACACTGGATTAGTGAGTACCATGCATGGAAAAAAAGGCATTTTTTCCACCCATGAGTAATCTTTACTTCTCCTAACAAAATAAGATTTATTGTGTAGTACTAGTTGATTGTTAACTGACTGCAGTTTCTCTCCATCTGGACTTTTTATACACCGATTTGTAAGGATTTGGGTCCTCTGCAGCTTTTGTGGCTGAAGCTCTCTTATGCCTTTCCAAGAAGTCTGTCAGCCACTGCAATGTCAAATTCAAGATAAATTTAGGATCCATTATATACGAGGAATCAGGTTCATTGCCTTTATACAAGTTATTTTATTGCGTTAAATCAAGCTCGCTCAAAACAAGCAATCAAGTTGTTTTCCCCTTTTATATTTAATAGGCCCATAGGGTTCGTAAACTCTCTCATTGCAAAGAGCTTTTTGCTGCTAGAAATACAAAAGATCTAGATCCTACTTCCTCCAGGCTAGTTCATGATTCCTTGGTAGAGTGTCGTTAAACAAGGTCAAGTAAAATTAATGCATTCGGGGTCTAACTTTCAAATATTCGAAAACTTCAAATCATGGCTTCACCCTATTTAATAGAGTGAAATTTAAAAATAAAAATAAAAAAAAAGAGTGATATTGTTGGAAAATTGCGTGGCCCGACTGCCATGGAGCCTACACCAGATCAAGCCTGACGGTTCGCCATGGATGAACTCCCAACAAGTCTTAATCTGGTTGAGTTAGATAAAAATCTAACTATTAGTAATAGAGCTTAAATCAAGTTCAAACTTCCGATTTGGCAGACTTCCCATGTTGGCTAGGAGATGTGGGATTCCAAGAAAGGTAAAGTCAGATAGAGTTGCAACTTCTAGGAATTGCTTTATTTAAGGGAGATGGAAATCCTTGTTTTTTATCATCCAGTAAATCTAAGAGCATTCAGAGCGAATTCATAGGTCTACTTCACACCAAATGCACAAGATTCTCCGAGAATTCGGTTCCAATACCCATCTGAGACCAGCAAGTTTCAGATATCAACTATTAGATTGAAGAAAAACATTACTATTAACTAATAAATAATTTATTAATCTATTATTATTTCATTTTATTTTTTTTCACACAATTGGACCGATATTTTGGTGATCCAGATTGTCCAATAGATGTGCAGTTTCATTCCACATGATCACATGAAGTTTCAATCCAATGAACTACATTCATCACAGGATTAGATAGAAACCATTTGGCCATGATTTTTGTACATTGTCCAATTGACTGGTCGACATTACTCCGATTAATTGACTCAAGAATTTTTTTTTCTTGATCGGTAAATTTGACAATAGCAGAAAAGAAATCAGACCACAACATAGTGTTTCGATATAAGAGTTCTATACTGGACACCTACATTACAAAAGCACTTTAATTACATGAACAGTCAATCCCTTATTTAGCTAAGCAAACCGCGAAACCATTTGCGGACCTACTTATATGATGAAAATGTACCCGAGATTTTTAAGTAAGGTGTCGAATCTCATTGAAATAGAATTGCATCTTCCATAGGCCCTTAAAAGAGTTCACCCAAGATATGGCATTAGATGAATTGCTCTCCACTATAAGATGATTCTAGAGTAGCAAGGATCTCGGCTTCATTAGAGTCTTTGATTCCAACATTCTTGGAGAAGATGTACTGTACTTCGCCTTTGTGATTTCTCAATACACCCCCAGTACCTGCTAACCCCGGTTTACCTTAATCTATTCCATCCATATTAAACTTTAGGCCAAGCAACTTTCCTTTGTTCTTTGAATTGCCCATAGTTATCAAGATTTTGGCACGTTGGTTGGATCCAATTGACAGTTTGGATCTATGTTATATAAACCCCATGATATGAAAATACTGATTTCACTAAGAAAATTTTGAATAATGTGATCTAACCGCATTCTCTAAGAACGTCCAAATGAAACAGTGAATATTGGGTTGAATAATAGATCAAATGGGCAAAGCCATGGAACCCCCACAACCCAAGAAAAATGGGGAAAAACTAAAAGTCTCATAGGTCATGTTTCACAATCAAATCCTTGAGGACTTCCCATTAAATTTTCCCTAAGATTTGAAAAATCCGTATTTGGCAATTGTAAATCCTCAATGACTAGGGCCAGTGAATAATACCCATATGATTTGGAAATTCTTAATTTTGTGGATTTACATACTAATATCAAGTTTTCTCAACTATATGTGCCAATATCAAAATAAAATCTTTTTGTTTACGAATCTTTAGCGAGGAATCCTCAACTTTGTAGATTCCCCACCTACTATCGAATGCGCACTTAAGGATTCTAAAAGCTCTATGTATTTTTTATATATAGCCCCACCAATGAAAATCTCTTAGGTCAACCACTGGTCATATACTAACACAAGTAAACATGAGAGCGCATATCTTTTGAACTGCTTGGATCTTCAAAAGTGGACAGTGCTTTATCGGATAGATTCTACATTAATTTGACTACATGCGTTTAGTCAGGTATAATCATAAATAGTTTTGAGTATATAATTATGTGTGAGACAATTTAATTTTTATAGCCATTATAGTAAGTGAAAGATCAAAGCATGATGATTACCTATGGCCCTAATTGAAGGTAGGCAAGGAGAAATATTGTAATCAGATGATGAGATGAACCCAATATTAAAAATTGCACGCAAAGGCCTTAGATGACAAGCCAGTGAAAGGGTAGTTTGATGCCTGAAATATAACAATTATGGGAGATCTCTAGACTCTAGCCTTGTGATCTGAGACTTACAGCTTCAATCACTTACAGTATGATCAAAGCCATAGAATGGAACTCCTTTCCTTATGGTCCCTTACACATCCTACAAATCACGTACCTTGAATTGGTTCCATAGAAAGTTGTAGCTAGCTCCATGCCTTAATCATACCAAATCACTATTATAAGAAGATATAATAGCGCCAACCGGGTAGTTAATTAAGTAGTGTTAAGCACTGGAAGACCAGAGTTCAAAGCTTGATAAAGGAAGATAAAGATGGCTTGTAAGCCAGGTAGCATTCTGCTAGCATATATATATCATCTCACAAGATAATGGTGTTTGAAATTGCAAAATTATGTAAATTGGAGTTCAACTCCCCTTATGAGGTGATTGTCCATGATTTATCCTTTATAATCATTGTCAATGGAAGTAGAATGAAGTGATTTATTATTTACCTCACTTTTGGATAATTTACTTGTAGAATGAAGTGAAGAGAATGGTCAAATATTCCAGAGAAAATTAACAAAAGAAGAGAAAAAGTTGTTAAAGAGGACAAAAAGTCATGTCATGGTTTTTTTTAGGGGCATCCAAAGGTTATCTTTTTTTACTTTTTTGATATAAAGAAGATGACTTTTTTTTATTGGGTGACATAAGAAGGTATCTTTTTAGTTTCTTCTTTTTTAAAAAAAAGAAGAAGAATAAGAAGAAGATATGGTTTTTAAAATATGGCACCCTATAATTTGACTTCTCTTCTTTTCTTTTCTCTTAAAGTGACCATTCACTTGATCACTTAACTATACAAGTGAATTACTCAAATAGAAGGGACATACCATTCAGCCATTAGGATGACTTGCCTAAAAAATGTTCTTGTTCATGTGAGTGACCCTATGGTTGATGTCATAAAGGGTTTGAATTTGTTATTCCATATGTGAGAGAGAGAGAGAGAGAGAGAGAGATTGCTTTCATTTACTGATGATTTAATTTTGTGACATGAGCTATATGATTTTAATAATTTGTGGGGGGGAAGAGAGAGCTAAACGTTCATGGAAGTGATAACACTATAAATATCGCTTTCACCTAATGTATCTCACTATGTTCATCCACACCAAATGTTTCAATAGTTTCTCTTACACAACCAGGGAAATTCAGTTTTCAAAATGTCGATCGGAATACTGGGACATGGCTGGTTGGTACATTAAATTCATATAAGAGGAGGATACCTACACATCTGATGTAGTTACATTGGACAACATCAGGACTGAGCATTGCCACCTCTAGTCCAGTACCCTACTACCCAACTACTAACATGGAAAGAGAAAGAGGCTAAGGTATGAAATAAGGCTATGATGAAGAGATTTAGAAAGATCATTTCTATATTCTATTAATTTTAGATAATTTTTATTAAGCAACTTCTTTTTCACTAAGATTATTCTTTCAAGATTACTTCAAAATGGAAGGCCATGTCAGGAAAATATATATATATATATATGAGAGAGAGAGAGAGAGAGAGAGAGAGAGAGAGAGAGAGAGAGAGAGGTGTTTTATAAAATGGTTGGACTTATAGAGGACAGTGTTAAGGGAAATTATTATTTTCTTTGGAAGTAAAAGAACATCAGTGCTCCTTGGTGCTGATATGAGGAGCATTCATGTGTTTCATTATGTGATATTCCACTTTTGTCATCTATATCTTTTGTTTGTATATAAATCCATATTCTGTACCATTAGCCTTTATTTTTATGGTACTAAAGCCCATTCTTCCTTTAGATTTTTTATATCATTAGTGGCCATATTAATTTGTTTACCTGGAATTGAATTCCTATGATATTTGAAAAAGGCAAAGTGGCTAAAATTAAAAAAACAAATGTGAAGATCCACAAATATCCATCAAATGTTTTCTCCTTTTAGAGAAAATGAATTGAGGGGAGATGGAAAATGAATACCTATCATCACCATGAATTGAGGGGAGATGGAAAGTGAGTACCTACCATCGCCTTAGTGGAACAAAACTTTGAAAATTCAGGTTCCATCACCCCTCACCTCTTTCACAATTGTTTATTAATAGAATCCATTTTTTCATGAACTCCTAGATATTCAATTTCATACAAATAAATAGGCCCTAAGGTAAGATGGTGCATGGAGATGGTGATAGCTCATTCAGGGGATCACAATGATGTAACCCTGGATATATTCAAGTATAAGAATTGTGGAGACAAGTGAAGTACCAAATGGATCGCTTTGTGCATTTCAAATAAACAAGTCTTCAAGATAGTGATTCAGAGTGTGATGATATTAATCCTTTTCATGATCTAGCTTTGCATGACGTACATAATGAAAGGGCTTATAATCAACAGCTTCAATTTCAAGATGTAAGTATTGAGATAGATGCCAAGGTAAATTTTCTATCAAGAGATTTCTTGATTGGTCAAAGCACTCTATGTATGACTTATCCGATTTGATGTAGATAGCCCACTAAGAGCCGTTTAATAGTGGCATCCTGGGTGAATTCCAAAATAACATGCTGTTCTCTCGCTTGGTACTTACTCCACAAGAAAATATTATGTTTGGAGTCCTTTGAAAGGAAATTTTGTTCTTCATAAGAGATTTCAGATTTGCAGTTGGGGGTGTTCATGGCCGGACTGGGGCAGGCTAAGGCATATTCTGGCCCGGCCCGGCTTTAGAAATAGTGGCCCAAGCCTGACATGGGCCATAAAAGTTAGGTCCAAGCCCTCCCATTTAATCATTTGGGCCCAGCCAAACCGAGCTTTTCATCACTTTTGTGGGAATTAGAGCACTAATTAAATTAAATTACATGCATTTCTTACACAAGCCGAACCGGGCCGGGCTATGGGCTTTCTATCACTTAATCGAAGCCCGACCCAATTATTAGTCGGGCCCTCATTACATATCCAAGTCCTACCCAAAGCGGGCTACGCCCGGATCAGGCTCAGGCTGGCCCAGCCCATGAGCCAGCCTATTTGCAGTAGGTGATTCTAAGTATACAATCTCATAAACTTTAAAAAAAAAAAATAGTGCATATTAACAGAAAACCATTAAAAACCACCTTCTTATCTCATAATACCAAAGTTTCTATAGAAGCCCCTATCACTTTCTAAACATCCGGTCATATGGAGTTTAAGATATAGGTTTTGTGGATAATGGCATAGCCACATGGACTTCAAGATATTGGTGGTGTGGAGTCATTTTAGGAAGGTAGTGATTTCCAAACCCCTTGCAAAACATATTACATATTTGAGACTAAACACAAGCTGAGAATTGCCAACTCAACTAACTGGGAATCTTTCAATGCCCAGCAACCTCTGCTGTTGGGAAATTTCTCTGCCCCCAATAGGGTTGCTTCATGTAACAGACGCAATAGAGTTAGATTTTATCCATGGCAAATGGTCTTCTTTCTTTATTTTCATTGACTTAGACATTAGTCATCATTGGATTTTATAACATTAAGTTTTTATGATGTATAATCATTAACCATTGAGGATCCAAAACTAAGAGTTAGGTTCTTTTGACCGGCCTAAGTGTGCTCCTGATCAAAGTTAGGCTCCACAAAAGATGGAAATCTTATGAGAGAGAGGCACCCAAGCATCTTAAGGGCTTGTTTGTTTGTATAGAATACATAGAAATTTATTCTCAAATGAGCTCCACCAAAAAATTATAAAAGAGGTGTGGGGCGAAAGATATGAGGTGAGGGTCAAAGGATATAAGATAGCGACGGGACCTTCACTTCCATAGCATTTGATTTAGTAGGGTGATGGCTAGATATTCATTTATCATCGTCCTAGGGTTGATTTCCATTTTAAGAGTCATTCCTCTTGGGATTTGAATCCGTGGCCGGTTGACTTTTATACAATATTAAATTTCCTCCGCTAACCAATCGTACCAAAACCTTCAAGCATTATAAAAGAAGCAAAGGATTCAACAATTTATTGGTCATGTTTGGATATTCACTTTTGATTCTTCATTTTTAATCACTAATTTAAGAAAATACAATTTTAGGAACTCAATTACATGAAACATGCTGGGATTAAAAGAAGTGCATGTGGAGCAATCTTATTCGAGGCAGAGGATTGCCCTAGATTACCACCCAGGTTGAAGTGGATCCAGACTCAAATTGGGGAAGTTTGGTATTATATATTATGAGCTCTGCAATCTAGTGTAACCCCCTGTGCTTCATCCAAGTACTACTCGACAATACAAAATACAAAAGAGATGCAATTTCCTTCCCTGAGGGTGTGGTTATTTTCCATTTTGGAAACTCATGAAGTCAAAGTAAAAATATATATTTTTCAGTAATTTTTTTTTTAAACCCCCAAGGTTTTAGATGATGCTAAAAGCACACTCACCATTAAGAAATTCTTGTTACCAAAAAAAAAAAACCATTTTGAAGTTCTTAGAAAACCCTTGACATTGAAACTACTTTTCAATAAAGGTTCTTCCACTGATTTTTAGTAAAAAAAAAAAAAAAACCAAATGCCACTTAATTTAAACTCAAAATCAATTCCTAATCCAAACCCCAGATTAATCTGGCAAGCCATTTATTCTGTTTTCATACATTATTACTTGCTTAAAATCAGTTTTTAATAATTTTCTCAATAATACCCCCCAGACAACCCCACAAATTCCAAAACATCCTTTTCTCAAAAACCATATTCCCCAATTGCAACATTTGTGACAAGGATCTTCATAAATTTCTCGGTGGGTGGCGTTGGTTGTTCAAAAGGAGTAGTACTGCAACAATAGCAGCTGTTCCAGAAATGAAACTCTTCGGCAAGAAAGTATTCCCAAGGCAGATTGTTCTAGCAGCATCTGGGTACCTTCCTTTCCTCATACTCTGTTGAAATTTCTCTTCTTTTGCATGGTATTTGATTGTGATGATGACTTTGAAATTTCTGTTGTTGTTTGTGATTAAACCAACAAAACAGGCTTCTTTTTTTGGCTTCAACAACTTATGATGTTCATAGATCCATCAAGAACAATGAGAAGCCACCATCCAAGGAACAGATTCAAGCACTTCAAGATTATCTTGACTCTGTGAAACGATCTCCTTAGATTTTTATTTGATATTAGCCTTCTTTATACACCCATGTAATTCTATTAACTTCTTCTTTCACCTTTCAGTTTTTCTATTTTATTAGCTTATGGTTACTGAATCATTTGGTTTTCAGTTTCCAGAAAGAAAAGAAGAAATTGGATTGGATTGTGTGTGTGTTGATTTGATTTTGAGTAGGTACAGAACACTAGGGCTTTAACTGGGCCAGGATGGTAACTGTCCACCTCCTGCCTATGGGTTTAAGGACTAGGTCACAGGCCCACCCTTCTAAGTATTTTCATCAACTTCAAGCACATTTGCCTGGTGATAAGACCAACAGTATGTATGCAGTGGGTAATATGTATGGGCTCAACTGGAACCCAACCAATTTAATAGGGTAAGGAATTCAACTCATGAGTTTAAAGGGTGAACCCAAACCTGGAATTGACCACTCAAGTTGAATTGGGTAAGGTTCGTGTCCAATTGGCAGCTTGGATAGCAAGTGAGACCCAACTAGAAATCAATCCAGTTTGTTAATTTGGTAGAAGATTTTAACCTGAACCCAACTCGAAAATTTTAAAACATTAGTAATAATAGTTTAAGGGTCAAACCAACCTTGGGGTGTTTTGGGTTAGGTCTGACAAGGAATTGCGACCTGTATCTGAAAGCATTTGAATGGGCCCAACTCGACTATTTCATGTCATACGACTAATTCTTCAATGGCCCACCAGGTTAGGGCTTAAGAAAATCAAAAGTTTGGAAGGGCGGGTCCCCTAATAATCATTTTTGAAGTAACAAAATAAAACATTCTTTACTTGATATATAAGTTTGGGGTTGCTAAGAAAAACCTGTTGTGAAGGCATGCGAAAGGCCTCATCCAGGTAATGATGCCCAAACAGTGGAAACAATGCAACATTGGCAGTTTCAGTCTCAAGCATGTAAGGCTGGCAAGGGGCCCACAATAACCTCATTATCCAGAGGAATCTCAACCCATATAGATCCTATAAGATATTATTGGACTTTTTTACTCAAAAGTATTCAAAAGGATCCAAACCCATTATAAGTGATAGGAACCACTTTTCAGACCTGAAACTGGCCCCATTTAATGAGCCCTGACCCAAATGATTTGAAGTTGGGCTCCATACTGAAGAAATTGGGTGCTTGGGGTACTCCAAAATACTTCATCTTGACTTCTCTTTTTTTTTACCCAAAATACAAGAACTCCTTTCCATTGATCATGCACATGGTTTTTCCTGAAAAATCACAATTTATCCTTTCTTTATTTAAAGACAGAAATCGACTTTGGGAATTCCAATTTGTGAAAATTCTTCAATATATTATTTGCAAGCATATGGGGCCCTCTAATCACTCATATTTTGGTAGGATCCTAAATGTGCTTTGGGCATTATCATCAAAATCAGTCTTTTTATTAAAGAAAGCCCATTGGTTGGGGTACTTCTTCCTCCACACCCAAAATTAAACAGCATAGAAGAAACTATGAATATGCATGTGACACTACAAAGAGATGGATGTGATTAACTAAATAGAGACTACGAACAGAACCTTGATAAAGAGGAACCAATCTCAACATGTTCCCCTTTTTCAAATATTGAGACTTCTAAGAAACTAAATACATCCACTTGCCCAGCAGTTGCCAATGGACATTAGAGTCCTTGTGGGAGGAGAGCGGCATTCAAGCCTTGGTTAGAACAAGGAGGAATCGGCCAGTAGTTATTAGACGAAATTAGGATAGTTATGTAGTTTTGAAAGGTAGATGTATACCAAAAATTTATGTATAAATTAGAGAAAAACAAGATTAATCTTGGCTACACAACCCCTACATGAGTGTAGATATACACCAAGTGAAGATGCCTTCAATAATTTTGGATGCTGAAACATTCTCTGTAGCCACCCATTTATTTCATAAATGGAAGACTACTTTAACTTGTAAGTAGATGACCTGATATTTTACCTAGGCATATACAGTAGCGACATGGCAGTGTATAGTTGTATCAAAAAGTCTACCTGTCCCGGAATCGGGACAGATAGCAGGACTCTAGTTGTATATGGGCTGCGTCATAGCCTAGACTATAAAATGTTTAATCCCAATTATTAGAGCTAGTTTTGATCCCGTTATTCAGCCCCAAATCAAGTTGGGAATATTTTGGGTTGGACCTGTCCCCTGACCCCACAAATCAAGTTGGGAATATTTTGGGTTGGACCTGTCCCCTGACCAATACAATACCTATTTGGGCGGGTCGCAATAAAAAAGGAAAGAACATAATACTGTTTTAAGAGATCCGAGCTCATCAGTAACAAGGGTTATGGTCACCAATGACAAATTGACGCTGACAAATAACAAGAGATGATCCAACAAAACAACTAAACCCCGTTCAAACGCTTACCACTTTCACTTAGGGCCCGTTTGTTTTCATTAAAATGCATAGGATTTATGCCACAGGTAGTTAAAAATGACTACCATAGGTCGATTTCAAAAAAAAAAAAACGTGCATCAAATAATCTTTCCTTTAATGGAAATAGAATCAAAGAAAAATGTAAAATAAATAACCAGCCATCACATTAGTTATTCATTTCTCATCTTCCTTTGATTGTCTTTAATAGAAGGAAGGATTATTTGATGCTATTTTTTGAAAATTCACCTTCGGTCTTCAATTTTAACCACTTATGGCATGAATCATATTTATTCAATTCCTATGCATTGTAATGCAAACAAACAGGGCCTAAGAGTATCATCGTTAGTGCATTTTTAACCGGTAACAAAAAAACTGCAACGAGTTATACTTGAGCAAACTATTGAATACAAACAAATTTTAGCTCAAATGTTTTCATTTCCTTTAAATGCCCTGCAATACAACATCCTGAAAATGAGTGCATGTCAGAAAAAAGTTGAATCTATAACAGCAGGAAGATGTATGTCTCCTATCCGCTACACCAATGAAAATTCTTTATCTGCAGAATTAGAATGGAATGTAGAATGAGGAAAATTGCCACGTCATGGAAGTATCAAAGTATCATAAAAAAAATGTCAAAAGACAAAAGGAATCATAGAATTTTCCCTTCTGGTTACTGTTACTCGTGAAAATTTGACTTGATTACAAATTACAACCCAAAGGGGAAAAAGAATCAAGGAAAATTTGACTTGATTACAAATTACAACCCAAAGAGGAAAAAAAAGCAAATAATCACTCCATAATGAAAAAAAAGAAAAAAAAGACCACCTATTTTGTGTGCATAAGGTGGATACACCATGAAGTCGAAAGATAAAAAATCTATGGATGACTTGAAATTGTAATAGATCTATGCAGCAGTTCATGAGACAAGTTGTTGAGAAATCTGAAACTAGAAGGAAATTTTGTAAATTACAGTGGGATCATTGTTTAAATTAATAGGTATCAGGAAATAGTGTCAACCTTGCAAGGATACAAGAATGATGTTCGTCCTCATCTCATAGTGCTCCCTCTCACATAATCATATATTTATTCCTCTTTTTCAATGGAAAAAAAAAAAAACCCCTCATGATAGTATTGTCAGCAGAATCTTGCATCACTGTTGACACAGAATTGGATGTAACTTTCATACACAATTTTGGTTTATAAATAAATCGTGGGTCATAAGTATTACAATATCCATTTCTTCTCTCTTTTTAACAATGACGGTCCCTTTGACAATTAAGACAACAAAAATTTTAAATCCCAGTTCAACAAAAGGACCTTAAAGACAACCTATCTAAACCTATCTAGGGCACAGTTTCATCTATGACGAATCCTGTGTGTTTTATGTGCACCTCCCAATAGGGCGTACCAATGATCAACCCAAATCCCCTCATACTAAGACTCATGAATTGGAAGTTCCACTCTGTTCAGGCCAATTTCAGTTGTAGCATTCTGGAATCAGGCAGGGGCAGAACGAAAACCTTCCTACCCCTCTTGCAGAATCAGATGCTTCCAAATGAGGTTAAGGAATTGGTCATTCTGGAGGACATAGCTCCATTATCTGAAGAGGAAGGCATATCCGAGTATTAAATGAAGATGAAATCCAATCTATCCTTATGCACGAAGAGGTTTTGTGTAGACAAAAATCATGGGCTCCATGATTGTAAGGGTTAACAAGAATACAGCTTTCTTGATTGAATAGCTAGTGCAAGAAGGAATTGGAACTACATCTTTCAATTAAAAACTAAAGGGGTAGTGATGGATGACAAAGGTAGGATTGTGCATATGAGTATCTAACACTTCCAAAATATGTATAGAAAGTAAACGTGGTCAAAGAAAAAGTTGGATGATATTCAATTTGATGAAATTCCATTGGAAGAAAAGATGAAACTAGACCAACTTTTCTAAGAGGAAATCAGAGAAACAGTTTTTGAATCAGCAAGAGAGAACGTGCTTGGCCCGGATGGATTCACCATTTCTATCAAGAATGCTGGTCAATCATTAAACTGAACCTTATAGAAGTGGTTCCAAGGATCCCCTGAAAAAGGATCCACAAAGGTATGAATTCTACATCTGCCACACTCAACCAAAAGAGGAGTGTGTCATCAAAATTCAGAGCAAAAAGAATTGCAAAGCGTTAGGCTATTAACATTGAGTCAGAGGTAACAGGAAGCACTCTAAGCCCATTTCAAGGTGCGTTAGTACAAGAAGGGCAAAATTAAGATAGCATCTTGATTGCAAATGGATGCATTGACATCCAGGAGATAGGAGAGGTGGGTGTGGTTGATTAGTCATTTCCGGTCCCAAGCCAAGATAAAGGTGAGGGTTGTATCTAGTAGGTTGACAACCAGTGTAAAACTTCTGTCAGAACTACAGCATAATTTGTCAAGGTTCCTACGCCAATCTAGCTGAATGAAAATTAAGGTAAAGAAGTAAACCAAGAAGAAGAGGAGGATTCAACTTGATCCTTGGAATATAGAAATTCTGACCGGAAAGAGCATGGAATCGATCAATACAATGAAAAGAAGAGTTAATTTAGCCTATCTACAGGAAACAAAGTGAAAAGTGGATAAAGCTAAGAAGCTCGATGATGGCTACAGTTCTACTACAAAGGAAGGACCGATGCCAGAAATGAGATACATATAATAGCAGGTAAGGATTTGGAAAGAAAAAAAAAAAAAGGTTTTGTGGGGTTAGAGAGATTGGGTGATAGACTGGTAGAAATAAAGCAAGTGTTAGAAGCTTTCAACAAGTACAGTATTTGCTCGCATTGTTAGGCGCTTTCAAGAAGTCTCAGGCCTAAGACTGAGTATTGCCAAGAAATCTTTGGTGAGGGTGGCATTTGATGAATCGTCTCTTTCCTATCTATCCTTTCCATGGGATTCAAAGAAGAAACACAAAAAAAGATATCAAAAGATAGTTGGGGTTTGAACAACATGCTACTCATAGACTCTCAGTTTCAGGAAAGGTCTATGTATGGCCAAGGGTGCATGAAAATAGGAACCGTCTGATCATCTTAATTGTTTCATAAAATGCCTCAAAAATTAAGACAGTTTTCAGCCCTTGGTTGAAGTGCATATTTGTGTTCTTTGTATGATTAATCCAACGATGTATATAGGTAGGAATAAGATGAGTGTCAAGTTGGGGGGCCTACCAAGTGAGTGACCCCAAGTGGTGCCCACAAACTAAACTGTTAGCTATGAAATAGTGGCCCAGCTGCTCATGAAAATTCCAGTACGGTAATGTGTGCAACCTTTCCTTGCATAAAATAAGTTTTACAATATCTCATCATGTTTGGACTTTTCACCATATTTTAAATAGAATTTGCTTGAAGTAACGTATTATTTGACTACAATTTTAAACTACAGCCCAAGGAAAAATGATAACGACCATGTATGTATCAAATCATCCATTAAAAAATTGATCATAATTAAACAAATAGGAAAAAATACAAACAACACTGAACTGTAAAACATTACCTTTACAAAAGGTTTAACTGGCCCAAGTATACACAATTGAATGCATGCATCATCATTTTTCCGCCAGGAGTTATATGTTTGTGAGCAAATCCTAATGATGGGGTGAAGACAGACTGAAAGAAAATGGCCAGGGGGTTAACATTAGAAGAATGTCAGAAAAAATAGTTAAGTGATTAAAAAAATAAGGAAAAGTATTTGACTTTTTTTTTTTTTGTACCCCAAATTACATTCGGTCATCTTTAGTGCAGAGAAGATTGCAGATGTGGGATACAAAATGGAAGGCATATTATTTATCCGCATTTTCCTATCCAAATGATTATTATCAATGTGATTTCTGGTTTCTGTAAGACAATTATCAGAAGGCAGAACCTGTAACCATCCACTCTGCTGAAATATTGAAACAGACTGCAATTTGTTGTGCAGCCAAACACATCCTTATTGGCAAAAGGTTAAATAATAGTAAGCCTCGAATTTGGATGACTTTCAAAAAACCACTGATTCTTACCTGCAATTTTGCGGTACCCTCCAAGATGATTTAGGTGATCTTTTTAATGTAAATGGCAAAGACATAAACCTCCGCCAATCCTCTAGCATGACTCCTAAGTCATGTAATTTGCTATCCAGACCAACACAGCAATTTGCATGCATTGTACAGACTTTACTAAAATCTCTGCTGGGTTCACAAAACCCGCCAAAGAAAGCAGTATCCAAAAATCTTATTTTCAGTCCTATTTCTCTAAGGAATGGATAAAATTTAATGTAGTTCAGAACATCTTGGTCATGTTTTCCAGGATAGGCCTCTCTGGATGAGTACCAAAACTTGTAGAACTCTATAGTGCGATTACTGGACTTCACATAGTTAAATCCTCCATTTGGCATATTGTTTAAATCAAAAGAGTTTCCTGCAAAGCGATCACATGCTATTTGAAAATCCGCATCCGCATAAAATCGTGGGAATGGATCCCTAAACCACATGATATCAGCATCCTGGAGAAAAAAAGAACACCAACAGAAAATCATTGAAATAGAATACTCAAGTCCATATACAACAAATGTGAAAATATTAAAACATGTACAGTGCTACAGATAAATTCCATTCCTTGGTTCAATGAAGCTTCTAATGAAAGATATGAATGGTAAGAGAAGACGCAGAACACAAAAGCCTAAACATTTGTGCCGGTATGTCTTCCATTTATCAAATTATTAGGCATGTCTAGGAAGAGCAATGCTCTTAAAGTTGTAGAGACACAGAGGAATTGGCCCTTACAGATCACTAAAAGAACTCGGGCTTATGATCCACGCAATAACTGTGAACTGGCCCATGTAACAGTTGTAACAACTAGATAAGGGTTAGATCCAGTTTTACATAGCCCTCATCATGGCAAAATTCCAATCCACTCATCACAAATCTACAGTCTAGTCACAAATCTACAGTCTAGAGTAATCTGGAAAGCTGCGTGATCTATGTAAGCCCACACCTAATGGAAAAACTTACTTTCTGAGAGAAAGTATCAAAGGTAAGGCATACTGTCCTCACTCAGCACCAAAACTATCTTATGCATGTGTAGAACAGAATGAAGAGCGCAAGAGGGTCATAACGAAATTAGTAAAACCAAAACAAGTTATAGTTCATTTGCATTTCAAGCCTATCATAGATGTATTAGTACTTAAAAAAGTAGTGAAGTCTATTAGTGGTCACATTTTTCTGCTACTGAACTGCCATTTTCCAGGTATACCATTATTTTGGCATGCTAAAAGTCTGAACGAAAGCTAAAGGTTGTGAACCACAACCGTATCAATTTATTTATGTGGAGTAATATAACTTCATTACAAACAACACAAATTCTACTAACCCCAGTAGAAAAGTGACAGATGTATAGTTACAGCATAAGAAACAATGGAAAAATAGAACTTGAAATGGATATAGTTGTAGAAACTATCAAATTGAGTTTTGCTTTCCTCATAATGAAATTAAATGCCTGAATCATCAATCCTAGACAACATGAGAAATTTAGGAGCTTTGAAGAAGAAGTGTATGTACTGAAATTCCTAAAGCAACACATATTTGTGGCTAAAGCCTATCACAGATGTGTTGGTGATTTTATTTTTTTTTATGCCAGGGGTATCCTGAGGTCTTTGACCCAATGGGACTAATCCCCTACGCAGTACCCGCTAAACCCGCACAAGCGCACCGGGCAAATCTGGGGCGGTTTCAAACACAATATGTGAGGATCAAACCCATGTCTTAAGCCACTCCACCAAACCCTATTATGTAGTTTATCAAATCACTCTATGTTAATTAAGCCATCATTTTGGCATGTTCACAGTCTGAAGGTGAAGATCATGTACACTTGTATTCACATTTAGCAGCTTAAAGCTCTAGAGTAAACAAAACATCATTACGAGAATCGAGAAATAGTTACCGTGAAAATAAAGCTGTAGCCCTTTTCAAGAACAATCCTCAAGAAATCTATCCTTCTCCACATCATTTTCAAATAATCAGGGGTCATGAAAAACTTCTCCCCAGCGAAATCGACTCCCTCAGTAGTAAGAGCAAAGCAATGTCTATGCACAGACACGCATCTAGCATACGCTTTCTTGTCCAAGGTAACAATTACTAAATGGTCTAGAAGCCTACGAGTGCCAATGCCAATTCTGAAACTCTCAAGAAAGAGATCAAAAATTGAACCAGTAACAGCCCATGCTTCATTCAAAGTAGTCAATATCACTGTCTTGTTCTCCATGGCTGCTTCCTGCAAAACCCTCTCCAGCCTAACATCCTCACTAACCTACAAACAATACAATACAGAATCTAATGAATCCAACAAAAATGATGCAGCCAGATCTCAATCAAATGCGTTCAAAAAATAAAAAAAATCTGGCCAGTTTTCAGTACTCTTAAAGATTAAAAACAAATTTATCATGGTATCAGAGCGAGCTTGAATCCGAAGAAGAAGCTGAAATTAAGTAATCACAAGCAGATTAGAAAGTGAAAACCTAAAACAGAGGAGAATCTAAAAACTCTAATTCCTCACTTGCTTAACTAAAGTAGGAAGGAATTGCAAGAAAACAAGAAGAAAGAAAAGCAGATTTGAAGCCGACACTCACCAAAACGCCTGTTTCGTTCGCCAAGAACTTGTCGATTTTGCCGAGAGGATCGCCACCTCCGGACGCGTTTCCGACCGTCACCGGCAGAGGACAGTTCGGACACGCGGCGTGGTAGAAAACCAAACAGGGCAAGGCGACGGCGAAGATGAGGAGCAGCGCCGTGAGAGGCCGTCCAAGGCGGCCGGAAATCGGGAGTAGCTCGGTGTTTGCGGCCATCTTGAAGCGGAACGATCGGCCGAGAGAAGGATGCCTCGTCATTCATGAGGAGGAGAGGGGGTTTTTTATAAAGCAGGCGTAACGGAAATTTGAGTGAGGATTTCGTGTCGGCTGATGGTAAAAGAAGTGTAACGGTCGCAGTCGAGAGAGATAAAGAGAGTGAGATTCTGGAAGGGCTTTTTTTTTTATACATACAAGCATATAAAAAAAACCTGTAGCGGTCGTCTCGGTTTCGCAACAATCCGCATGTACCCGAAAAACGAAAAACGAAAAACACGACTCCCGCAGCTTTACAACCGTAACTCAAGTCATCTAGAATCTCATTTTTATCATCATCTGGGGCCCACCTTTGATTGATCAATCAAAAGTGGGCCACACACCAGAGATAGAGATTTTAAATAAAAACAAAATTTTTGAACCAATGGGTCGCATGTATCTCACTGGGTCCCACTCATTGTCCACCTGGCCTAGCTGATGGTGCCGATTAGGACAGTTCTGTAAAGTTAATACTCTTGGGGCATTTTCATCCGTCCAATCTTGCATTGAGCAACTCCACTTTCCTTTCACCAGACAGATATTCCTTTTATATAGATATATAAAATCTAAAGTATTTATAAACGTATCTTGCTAATTTAACTATGGTTAAATTTTTAATTAAATTAGCATATATGCATCTAATAGGACTAATGAATCGCGAAATATCATAGTGCAGCCCCCTTCAGATCTTGGGCATGCCTAAGTTGGCATGTGTGGAGGAGTAAAGGTGAGATGCGTGGGAAAATTGAAGTTTGCATTTATTAGGAGCCCACTTTGATTGATCTAATTGGACAATACATGTAATCATCTAGTTGTGACATCTTCGATTATTTTGAATTTGGGCCAAAGATCAACGAGGGTGGACCACGCTTGTTACAGAAAGTATGTGTAGTGTCGATAATACTAATTTTGACGCGAGCAACAAATTGATAGATGGGACGCTTGTATTTGAGTGGGGGTCCCAGTCATGGTCCACCAAGGTCCAAGTGATGGTGCCATTTGGAGTAGGACACCTCAAAAAGGCCATTGTCATGGGGAATGGATATGCCTCTTTTGGAGAGAGAATCTATGTAAGTGTATCTCTCACTTGATTTTTTTTCATAAACCTTAATCTGACTAATCTATGCATTTGGTAAGGCCAAATAACAATAGGGATAGACGTGTAATAACTGCTTTGATATAAATTTTACAAAGTCAACCTTTTCTTTTCTGGTGTAGGGTAGTAAAGGTCTACAAGACGCGCTTTCCTAGAAATAAAATCTTTATAAATTTATTTCTCATTTGATTTTTATTAGACCTTAATCTAGCATATGAGTTCGCAGAGTCTACGGATGATGAAGATATCTCATTAATAAATGCTTGACATAAATGTCACTATGCCAATCTTTTCAGGTCCGAAAATGATTTCTCCCCTTTCCGGGCATAATGTTTTTACATGTAAAAATGTGGTGAACATCACATAAAGAAAAAAAAAATCAAGTTGAAAATTTGTTGAAGTATAATTAGAAGTTTGACAAAATATTTATCTGAGATAGTTTGATATAGTAAGACCTGCATCATATTAAAAGGCGAGAGACAGTCGTTTGATTGAGGATAGTGAACTTCACCACACTACATCAATGTTTTCAATGGTAAAAAGAAGGGGAGTTTTTGAAGCAGTAAATGTTAAAAATGTCATGTAATAAATTTACTTATCTTGACTTTTTTTCTCACCTTAAACACAATAAAGAAAAAAAAAAAAAAAAACTCACGTATCAACTAATTTTAACTTTACCTTTAATATTATACTTGCTAAACAAACATAATCACGGCCACTGGATGGATGGGATAGAAATTACAATAATTCAACGGCTGGGAATCAAGAATTGTAGACTTGATAGTAGCTCAAATCATGTCATCTATCCTCCAGGGTGGGTCCACAAACAGTGTGCATGTACTTGGACTGTCACAATCGCATGGATCAAATGGTGAGTGAGATACTGATCAGATGACTCCAACCGCAGGTTTTGTATTGTTTTGATTTCAAATATGTCTTCCCCCAGAGTTTTGTATTGTATTGATTTGAAGTCTTTCGTACGCGACACCCACAAGTGAAAATCACATGGTTTGAATATCTTTGGTTGCATGTGTAAGGACTTGAATTGGAAGAAGACGTAAGAAACCTATAATTTCTAATGAATGGTTAATAAACTTAAAGTAGTGTACATCATTAGTTAAATCAATACCATTTGCTCTGTGGTTAGTCAACTGTGGCTGCTTCCACGTAATGCAAAATTGATATGTGGGGTCTGATGAGGCTGCGGGAAATTTTTGGAGAGATCATCATACAGAGAAAAACAATTGCCAAAGTTGGTAAAAGAGTACTATATATATAAGTATAGTTTATGCAAGTATGCAACATCTTGCTCATGACATCAATTAGTGGGCCATATATGTAGCCAGCCAAACTGATCTCATCAAGTAATATTGGAGTCATTACATTCGGCATCTGTCAAGATTCAGTCCATTTTAATCATTGAAAGCGAGATTATAAGATAGAAAGTAAATAAATGAAAGAGTTTTGTACTTATACCACCTATTAATCTTATATATATATATATATATATATATAAGGAAATGCTCCTATGAGAGATATATCTTACCTTATATGAGAGATAAGGGTGGGAGCCTCACATTTAAATTATTGGCATTGGATATAGATGTGAAGGTCCTCACTCAATCTCTCATTTAAGGTGAGAGATATTTCTCATAGGAACATCTCTCATATATATATATATATATATATATATCATTTCATGGGGCTGAATATAATAGAAGTTTAATCTGAAAAGTCTCTCCGGGGAAAAAAAAAAATTTTTTTCTTTCATTCCTTAGTGAATTCTAAAGCTTGTACTTAAGCCACCTATTAATCTTATATATCATTTCTCTCATGGGAAGGTGCTAGCTCAGAGTTAAGCACCTTAATTTGGGTGTGTTGGGTTGTTGGCTCTCTTAAGGCTGATTTGTTTCATCTTGTAATTGAATTCCTTTCTGAATTGTAAGCTTGCTCCTGAATGTGGTTAAAAACAACATGAAAACTTCTAGTGGTCAAGCTGAATGTTTTGAGTGAGAGTCCTTGCATTTTCCTCGAAAAGACTGACGTGGTGCATTAACGAATACAAGAACCATTCCATCAACCCTACATATGTAAGTAGCAGTTGGATGGTCATGTCATTCGTTGCTTCTCCTTGACTAATTAAAATAAAATAGATTTGTACATCCCCACGTTCAAAGTAAATTGTTGAATTGCTTATATAATTTTTACTTGATTTGTCAATGAATGGTTTCTCTAATGACAGGCTTGACCTTTCTTATCCCAAATAGCTTGTCATTTTAAAAATTTACATATAACCACTTACCTTATATCACATTTACAAACAAACAAACCGGAAAAAAAAAAACATTTACAAACAATATTAATACTACTTTTTACATCAGACCATCTATATTCCTTGTCCCTCAGGCACTTTGATTTGCTGTCAATGGCCAAGAAAAGGCTTTTTGAAGACCTGCAATGGGTGTAATTAAAATTCACTCGAAGTTGAAAATGTCATTCAACTACAAGCGAGTGGAAAAGATAAAGGTAGTTGTTTCAAGATAATACAAAAATGAAGGTGGTTATGAGAAAATTTCCTTTTAAAATCCTGGTTGATCATAAAAAATGTCATATCTTGGACTTCAAATGTCTAGCCCAACCCATTCACACCTGACATTTATGTCCCTTGGAAAGACTTAACATGATTCATGACCAAATACAAGAAGCACTTTATCTTGTGAATTAGGAAGCTGAATGCCCATTCCAGAAATCTTAATAATTTGCAGTTGGCCAAGTCCATTGTTGCTTCTAGACTACTTAAAATAGACTTGTAAAAATTCCTCCCTCATTCAGAGTAAATTGTAGAATTGCTGATTTAATTTTTTTTCAACTTCATTGACAAATAGATGATTTCGCCAGTCACAGGTTTGGTTTTTGCCTGCCTGTATTTAAAAACATAAAGCTGCAAGTCTTTCCAATAAAATGTGTCTATCTTTAGTTTTTGCATGTGACCATGTATCAAATTATCCATGGGCACCCCCTCAACTGAGCACCCTTATTGCGAGTGCCCATGAGCACCATATGGTGGGGCATCACAACACGTAACCAAAGAAGAGCAAGGGAAGAAGGCAGTATGCCAAAAAAGAAAACGTAGAAAGTGACCACAAGCCGGGCCCATAGCCAAAAACATCCACAGCAGGGCCAAGGAAGAAAAAAAAAACTTAGAAAAAGGAGAGAAGAAAGCTACAGTAAGATGGAAAACTTTTTTGAAGAAATTCCTCAGAGAAAGGAATATAGTTGGTTGCTTGTAAAAATGCAGATAAAGGACCAAGTTGTTTGTAACTTTCCTTTTTAATCCTAGCTCACAGAAACAGAATAACAACTCTAATGAACTTCAATTTAGCAAAAGAAAGAAGAAAATAGAAACAGAATAACAACTGGCCTAAGGGAAATTCTATATGCATCCACTATTTTTGCTGAGTACACCCACATCCCTTCTTTATATGTAATTTTTTTTCTTCTAAAAATAGGTGTGCTCAGCAAAAATAGGGGTGCATATAGAATTTCCCCCGGCCTAAACTTCAGACTCCAAATGTTGGGCCTCACCCACTCACACCTAATCGTGTCGGTGGGATCCACTTTCTCTTGAATATTGGACTTGGTTCTCAGAGTTTGGATCCTTTGAGGCTTTAATTACCTAGAGAAACCTTGAGTTAAAGAGTAGAACTTCACGGTGGCTACCATCTCTTGAAACTTGTATTGTTTAAAATACTCCAACTATATGAGGTATATTTTCAAATTTTATTTCAATCGGAGTTTTTACAACCATTGATGACAACTGAATTCAATATGCAATGACAAACGTGATAACGAATATGCATAAGGTTGTGTTAATCACTTTTTTTTATCAAGAGGTCAGTCATCAGTGGAAGAAAATCTAATTGAAGTAAAATTTGAGGATAATACATATATATATATATATATGGATGGCATTTATTTTGAACGATTTGAATCTAAATAGGTGGGCCCTATGGTGGATTTCTACTCTTTTTACTAAGGATTTCACTAGATTAAAGCCCCATAGGGTCCGGCCATCATCATCATCTTAGCTCTATTCTATCAAATTAGGGTCAGCATAAAGAGTTTTAGAGATGCACTGTAGATTAGACAGCTTCAATCATGGGTATTATACACAGGCTAGTATGACTGAGATGATGCATGGATGCAGTTTGGTATGGCTTAGAAACTTGTTCCAGATTGCATTGCAGCAGATGACTTGGCTCAGTAAGTCGCTGAGTCAAGCTAGGTGAATGTTCTGGCCGAGTGTAACATTGGACACAGCCAAACCTACTCTAGTTACTCAGTTTGGTAACCGTGTTGAGTTGAGCTGAGTCAGCCAGCCTCAAGTTTTTTGTAGGAGCAAATAAAGTTGATACTAGGGTATATCAAGCATCACCAGTTAATATCAAACCTCAAGTTGATAAATAGGGAGGGTTGTAAATGGGTCGGTTCCAAGTCGGGTCCATGGTGGACCCGTAACCAGAACCGTTAAGGAGAAGGTGGAAACGGATCCGGACTCGGAACCGTTTCAGAACAAGTTTCTTGGCGCTGGAACCAGAACCAAAACAGTATATGGGATGGGTTTGGATATAGGTCCTGGTTAAAGTAGAGAATGATATTAATATATATATATATATATAATTTTTAGGAGAGATTTTCGAAAATTGAGATAATATGTCGGGTCTCGAGTCCACAGGTCCGAACCAAGGTGGAACCGGACCCGGATCCATTTACTTATCGGGGCCTAAATAAGGACCCAGACCCGGTTTTTAATAGGTTGGAACCTTCGGATAATCGAAGAATCAGGTGCTCATTTACATCCCTATAAATAGGAACATGTTCATTATTGAAATGAATCTCTTTAGTTAAGTAGATTCCACAATGTAAATCCAATGCAGACTGTTTGATTGTTTGGCCCCTGCCTGGATAGATGAGCCAGCAGCAATTCTAGGCATTTAGATTTAGTCATGGACAACAAATGGGCGTTATAGGATGAAGTAAACATATATGGTTCAGTCAACAAGTGAAAGTCTATTTTTTAAACATATGAATCATGCAATTTTCCAAACTACAAGTCCTCTCTACTTCTCCAACCAATATCACCCAGTAAATCAGTTAGGGTCCAATCTACATCTCTGCCTCTCCACACGTTATTTTTTTTTAATCCTTTTTTAAACCCATTTTATCATGAATACCTAAGGGCTAGTTTGCCTACTTTGAATTGAATTGCTGGTAATACATTGTAAAGAATGAAAGAGGTCTTAGAAGAGGCCAGCTGGTGATGTAAATAGACCCTCACTTTCCTAGGATATGATTAATTTCTTAGAATAATGACCTCACAAAGGCTTTTGACCACTTGCAAATTGCAATGGGTCTATTAAATATCATTCGAAGAACATGAAAATATCATTTAACTTAAAAAAAAACTACAATTGGTCTCCACCCTTGAAAATAAACTTCATTAAAAATGACATGGTAGCTTCAAAAACTCATGAACAAGATGACAAATCAATGCTTCAGTTTTCTTCATTCTTATACTAAGTTTATTACATAATAGTTTAAGATAATGACATTCTTTGTCTTTCTAACTACTTTATCTACGTTTAGTCAACAGTCAAGATCGTTGACTGATCTTATCAGGGAATATGGATCTGGTTCCCTGTAAAAAATTAAATAAAGGTAGTTTTTTACAAAATTCAAATGAATGTGGTCATAAGAAAATTTCCTTTGTGAAACCTTGTTGAAGAAAGAAAAATCTTCAAACTGGCCTAAATTTTGGACTTCACCCATTCAAATTAACCTGACATTTTATGTAAGTTGGAAATACTACATATTGATTCTTGAACAAATACAAGAATCATTTCATGGGCCCTTTTGAATATGTGAAGGAACCAGAATAATGCCCGTTCCAGAAGTCTTAATAATTTACAGATGGTCAAGTCCATAGTTGCTTCTTCTAGACTACTTCAAGTAGTTGCTTGTAAATTTCCTTTCCATAGTTGCTTCTTCTAGACTACTTCAAGTAGTTGTTTGTAAATTTCCTTTCTAATCCTGCTTCGTAGAAACAGAATAGCAACTGGACTAAACTTCAGATCCCAAATGTGGGGCCTCACCCATTCACACACAATCATATCAGTGGGATCCAGTATCTTTATTGGATTTGGTTCTCAGAGCTTGCATCCTCTGATGTTTTAACCTAGCCAAATCTTGAGTTAAAAGGAGTGAAACTCTACAGTGTGGCACATAGATCTTGAAATTTGAACCAGCTATATGAGTTATTTTCAGATTTTACATTAGTAGGAGTTTGTACCACTGTTGGATTGAGTGTTTGATGACAAGAAGCGCATCTTATTAAAAATGATTCGAAGAATATGAAAATGTCATTTCCCTACAATTGGCCTCCATACTTTATCCTCAACTAAGTTTAACCTTGAAGATAATCTTCACAACTCAGTTTAACCTTGAAAATAATCTTCATTAAAAATACCATTGTACCTCTAGTAATTCAAGGATAAGATGACAATTTAATACTTCAGATTTAGTTGTTCTAATACTAAGTAAGTATTATATTTTATATATATATATATATATATATAAAACAGCAGTCCTTTTCATGATAAAGCAACACGTAGCGCATCTTCAAACTTTTTGCAATGCTACATTCCAGAATTACCCTTTTAATCTAATCTCACCAAACTAACTTAAATTCTCCGATACTCCATCAACTAAAATATCTCAATAGAAATCTAAGATATTCTTGAAATAAGATACTTATCCCTTCCCTAAAACATAGCATACAATAATAGTTTCTCTTTAGTTACCTTCAATTGGCCCCACGTATTATTAAAATAACAAAAAAAAAATGAATAAAGGCTCTTTGTCTATGATTTTAGTGATTGGTGAATATGTATGTATTAAATGTTGTTACATATCAATTTGTGGGACCCTCATGTCAGATCCAAGTTCCAGAAATTTGGGGCACTTTTGTAAGTAGTATTTTGCTCTTTTTTTTCTCATTTTTTCTTTCAGTATCTGGTATGGTTAATCCGTAGGCACCATTGTGGAAGTCGGTTAATTTCAAAATCCATGCTTAATATATAATCATTTATATTTACTAATTTAACCAAATAAATTTTCTCTCATGAGTCTCCATCATTGTGGAAGTCGGTTAATTTCAAAATCCACACTTAATATATAATCATTTATATTTACTAATTTAACCAAATAAAATTTCTCTCATGAGTCTCCATCTTTATCGCGATTATTTTATTATCATTTATATTTACTAATTTAACCAAATAAATCTATGAGTCCCATTATAAAATCCAAGTCTACTTTCTTTCCAAATTCACAATTTACGAGGGCCACTTTTTTTTTATACCAACGCGCGAAGAGCTTTTTTGATACCATAGCGGGGGCCAGTTTTATAGGCTGTATTTTTTTACTTTTTTCTCCTTATTTTCCTTTCAATATTCAGTAAGATTAATCTGTGGGGCCCATTATAGATATTTTTCTCCTTATTTTTCTTTGGATATTTGGTCGGATTAATTTATCTATAGGGCCCATTGCAGAAGCCAATTAATTCCAAAATCCACATTTAATTCTGAAATGGCGCTCAATTTATAGCTAAGCACAAATATAATCAAATCAAGGTTCTAAAATCTTTACTATTTACTTGATCTTTTCCTAAATATTCCCAGCTACCTAAAATTTCTCTCATGAGTTTCTATCTTTATTATGAATTATATGTTAATATTCATTTATAATTTATAATTTATTTAAATATTTAAAAATATTTCTAATTAGAAATTTTAATGATTTTTTAATTATGGCCAGCATTGGGCTCAGGCCTATTGCACTAGTTATATATAAGAGGATTTTACCGAAAAATGCACCATATTTGCCCATTGTACAAGAAAATGAAAACTATTTTCCGCTAAACGAGATCACTCATCCCGCCCGTTTTTCCTTTTTTTTAAAAAAATTTTTCACCTGCGATGCGCCTAAAAAAATCATGGGTGACGCTAGCGTCGCTCTTCGCTATATATCCCCTGCCCCGAAGTTGCGCTTTTCCTCATTTGTTTTCACTCATCCCGTTTCAGGCCTCTGTCTCTGCATTTTCTCATATTTTATTTCTGCACTTTAGATCTAGAATTTTCTCAATCATTTTAATATCTTTTTTTTTTCTTTATCTCTCTTGTCATTATCATTGATAAAAGAAAAATCAAATTTTAAATTTTAACTTAGTAGTGCTCCCTGTGGGATTCGACTTGTACTTGCCATTGTCTCAAAAAAACAGCTGTGCACTTACAGTATTAAAAGATTGAATTTAAATTTACATCACTTATGAAGCATTATAACAAACACTTGACATACAATTTTCATTTCAAGTGTTAATATAGTACACAATAGCTTTTACCAACCATTTACAAACTGAAATGCATTTTTAACCCATCAAGTGTTAATACAATATACAACTTCACTTCATTAATCAAAGTAAATACAAGAAGTACTTGTCACTGCAGAGAGAGGGAGAAACATAGCATAAACAACTAGAAACCACAGACATCAGTGTGTCACAATATTGAGAAGGAAAACTAGATATAGCACCACCCATTTGCGTCAAACAACTGATTTGAAGCCATTAAGCCATAAATAGACAACCAAACAGCAAATCAAAAGAAAAATAGGTGGATGGAACTTCCATAAATAGGTACATCTGAACATACCCACTTCGAGTCGATGAGCAATATCGGAACGAGGGTGGTAGAAAAAGGAGGAGAGAGCATAGGAGGCAGGGGCAGCGGTGTCAACGCAGTGTGGTAGAAGAAGGAAGGAAAAAAAGGGGAGCGAATGAGGGAAACTAGAACTTTATGGGATTTACAAAGAGCGTTGTCTATCAAAATATGGAGCAACGCTAGCGTCGCTTGTTCCAAACTAAAAAAGAAAAGCGAAACCATGCCTAACGAACCACGTTTGTGCATTAGGTAATAGTTTTTATTTTCTCGTGCAATGGGCAAATATGGTGTATTTTCCGGTAAAATCCTCTATATATAATGACAACAATCCGTTTCATGGGAGAGTGACACGTGAAGCTTGCTTTTGGGTTTTTGGCATGACAAGTGGCGCAACCATCTCATTTCTTACAACTCCATCTCTATAAATCATAATCCCGATAATATCTTTCCCATTCGGTTTTAAATTTTCTCTAATTAACTGTTTTCTTATTTCTTTTTTTATTATCTCAAGATTCCAAATCCTATAACTCCTAAAATCTCTCTTTAATCGTGGAATCGATCTTTCCTTTTTCCTCTCTCTCTCTCTCTCTCTCGTTACCCTCTCTCCATCAGTCTCATAGATTTTTTTTATTGTTAGACTTAATTATGTATTGATTTTTGCCTCCTAAAGTCGCTCCCTTTAAAATATTGAATATATAATTTAAATCTCCTACTTAGCTTTCGCGATACTTGCACCTCCTAAAATCTCTCACTTTCAAATCTAGAAAGTATCTCACGGATGGTTTCGTTTTCTTTTTACCAAATACCCACGTCTCTCCCCCTCCTTTTACTTCCTACCTTTCCAAATCTTCATTTCTTTCTTTGATAGAATATGAGATCATTAAGAGAAGTATTAAACTCAAGGACCGTGCGCTTGATGTTAAACTTATTTCTTCAAGTGCAGGTTTGTATTTTTTTTTTCAAAGAATTATCAAAATTCTAATGCATAGGAGATTTTTAAGAGTGGAAACATTTGGATATACTGATGTGCATGTGTTCTTGATGGTACGGTATGAAAAATTTACGAGCCATTTTTTGTGAAGTTGTTCTTGATTCTTCCAAACTAATGACTTGTTTTGCTTTTCTTATTCTTTTGTCATTTCTGTCTTTTGGAATTTTTTTTCCATTTTTCTCTTAATTGGATTGGTGGATCCAATGTGACCCTTAGAAGCAAAGGGAGGGTTAATGCTTTTCACCAAGCAACATCCACGGATTTATTTAGACGAGGCAACACAGTTTCTGTAGATTTTCTCTAATTGTTATAATTAGTTTTAGATAATTAATATAGCTTATCATTTAATGTATGCTTTTTTATTTATCGGTGACTTGATACGTACCACCTAGTGAACTAACTCCATCATAATAACGCCAAGATATTCACAAATTTTGATGTTGTTCCCAAGAATCTTTGGTAGGTTTTATTTTTTATTTATACTTTTTTTCATATTAATTTTTTCACATATATATGTTCTTGTCTCTCTCTCTTTCTCTCTTAAAGAAAAATGAGCCTATTGATATTGGTTTATTTATTTTGGTGACGATCAGTGTAGACAAATTGAATGATTCTCATGATCAAAGTAAATATTTTTTCATTTTTCAATAAAAATTTTAAGAATAATAAAAAGTGTATTTATTTGTTTTAGATTTATTTTCTCACTAATTATATCTTTAAAATACCCCGAGTTTTCTAATTGCTTTCTTATTCTAAGGAATGTCACTGAGGAACATGATCAGGAAGACAGCCATCTTCATCTTCTTGAAATTCTCGATTACTTTGATTTTAAAGTCGTTTATGTTTACTTTTGTTTTACATTCTTCATTGGTTTAAGTTATTTATGTTTATATTCTTTTTTTATTAGAATTTTATATACTCTTTTGGCCACTCTTACCAACTAAAGAATTTTTAAATTTTCATTTCAAAAATTTGTTGTTCTTGCAATAGATTTTCTGCCCATTTTCAATTAAGATCAGAATTAGATATAAGTTTTGAACTCATATTATTATTTTTTTGATTCACTTTCTCCTTTTTCTCTTATTTTATCTCTTTGGTCGAGTACAATATCTCCTACTATTTTTGCATTTTCACCTCTTATCATTGGCAAGAATATTTTTCTTTTGCCATAAATTCTTAATCTCCATTCTCATCCTATCTCTAAAATTCTATAAAAAAAAATAGTGTATTCTTTTCTAAAGTTTAAAGTATTATATTAATTTAATATATTTTTAATTTTTAATTACTTTTTATGGGGCCTTCTTATTATATTTCCAATCTAATTTCTTGCACTATCCAATCAATTATAATGGTTTAATGTTTATTGTTTCTAGGAATAGGCACACAAAATAAAAAGGAGAAGTACGATCAATTAATTATCCATAATATAATATATGAGCCATTAAGTATTATTTAGTTCCTATCTTTACTCTAATTTATATTATGTCCATGAAATATAGTCAGCTCCCATGAAATGCATAAGTAGGTTTCTGGCAGGCTTACTGCCATATGTATATATACAGTGGCGGACCTAGGATTTTCATTTAGGTAGGGCTAAACTTTTTTAAAACTTTTTAAGACTTTTTTCACATTAACAATACAAAATATGTATATATATATATATATATATTGACTTCTGCTAAACACATTACCGCATTTGTCAAAACCACCATTTTAGCGTGTAAGTGAGTACATACAACAGCTTTAGATTTATCTGGATATTTTCAATGTTTTTTTTTTTTTTTTTTCAGTTTTCTCATAATCCAAGATAAGAAACTAATCTCCAGCACTTGCTGGTCCATGTTCGTAAATGGAAATTCCAACCATTCAATAGTCACATAATTTGTGTTAACTCTAATTCTGCAATGTCCTGTGAAAGTCTGCTTTCTATTGGAGAGTACTAGGTTGGTCATATCAATTTCCTAAGTGGAGTAGAAAAGTAAACATCTTATAAGATCCAAAAGCTGTGCAGTAGTCCTAATCACCGTTTTGGTGTAGCCACATGAGCATCATCATATATTCCACATGTGATCGACTCCGAATAAATAGTCATTCAAAGTCAATACATAAATGAAAAGAGAACATGGATATTAAATACCCATGAAGTCTGGTAAGGCGGCCATCGTAGGAAAGTCACAGTCCTTGGAAGCTAGTCTTGGACTGGAGACTGGAAACTGATAGCAATAGGAGAATGCGAGAGAGGAATAACGACACCCATGTTGGTGTTTTGAATGCACTGTAACGAGAGAGAGGGACTAGGATGATTTATAAATGAGGGGAAGAGAAAGGCCCTAACGCATTGCAGAATGTGCATGGTGGTGTGGACTGTTTAGACATGTGGGGCAACCTTTACACATGTATGGGGCATGGTTCCAAGGCCCATGCAAAGCTCTAGGGATCCCAAGATTGATCTGGGGCTACCGCCCCAGGTCATTATAAGGTGGGTCCGCCTCTGTATATATACCTCTACATTATGCTTGATGTTGCAAGATTTACTCTTCTAAAGGGAGGAGAAGTTGTCTACCATATAACTCTACATTATGCCAAGATTTCCTCCACTCTAAAGGGAGGAAAAGTTATCCGCTATATATCTCTACATTTGCTTGATTTTGCAAGATTCTTTCCTCCACTCTAAATGGAGGAAAAGTTGTCCGCCATATCACTCTTTGATCTTGCAAGATTTTTTCGGTTCTAAAGGGAGGAAAAGTTATTTGCAATATACATTCACAGATTGTACAAGATTCCTTCCATTTTAAAGGAACAAAAAGTTGTCTTCTAGTAGCTTTCCACCATATAGATCGACAGTATACTTAAGTTTTCTATTTTTCCTTTTTTTTTTTAAATGGAGGAAACATTGTTTGCTCCTGTAAAACTTGTGGAATCTTGAATATAAAAATTAAACACTAATATGTTTTATTTTTCTACATTCAAGTTTTTGTGCGTCTAAGAAGATTTGAAACTCAGTTTCGAAAGTTGAATAAGCAATTAACTTAAAGAGTGAGTTATGAATTATTAATATTGATACATTGTATATTACATTACGACCACTTCTTAATTTATTGATATTAAATATATTTATAATTTTATTGAAATAATTTCTTATTGTTGTTAATAGGCTGTAATTGTATGGCTACGCTTGTTTCTTATTAAAAAATGATAGTGTATTAATCTGAGTCTTCTTTTGCAGATATTCAATAAATCAGTTTCAAAATGTTCAAATTGTGAATGAGATTAGCATGGGCCCTTTTTCATGGGTATAATAGCCCCTTTGATTCTTTTAGATCATACAAACATTATAAAAGTGGGAAACATTTATATGAGTATTTGGTGGCTATAATCATCTAATTTTCTGTGGATACGATCATGAGGTGGGACATGCTTATTTTGTGGATAATGTACCGAACAATTTTTTTTTATTTACTATTATTTATATGGTTTGTTGGTCTCTCGATAACTTATATGTAATCTTAATTATTCAATTTAAATTATTTTAGGTTTTTTACTCCTACCATTAGATAATATATTTGTTTCTTTTGTATCTATCTTTTTCTTAAAATATTTCAAAAAATATATATTTTAATATTCTTTTCATTTTCACCGGCCTCTTACACTAGTATTACAAAATAGTTTAAGATTGTGGCATCATTTGCCTTTTTAATAACTTTAGCTGCATTTAGCCAATAGTCAAAGGTCGTCGACTGATCTTATCAGGGCGCATGGACGATTCCATCTAAAAATGAAAATAAAGCTGTAGTTGTTAGAAGATTTCCTTTTTCTAATCCTGGTTGATATAAACAAATGCCTAAATTCTCGATTTCAAATGTCTGGCCTTACCAATTCACACATGACAGTTATGTAACTTGGAAAGACTGACATGATTCATAAACTAACTAGCAATATATGCCCGTGTTAAGCCCGGCAAGAAAAAAATACTATTATATAAATAATATATAAGTAATGAATGAATTACTATAAAAACGGTGGATGAATGAATCTATTGGAAATTAGTTTCTTTCCAAGCACAATTGGGACTCTTAGAGTCTTTTAAATTCTCTTAAAGAAGATTAATAAAAGTGGACTCTCCATATAAATCCCAAGCAAACTTAAAATTCATCTCTAATCAAAATTAAAATCAAAATTGGAGCTAAATTAATAAAAGTAGACTCTCAATGCAAATCCCAAGCAAATTTAAAATTCATCTCTAATCAAAATTGAGCTCCAATTTTTTAATCAATTGCGAAATTAGAGCTCAATTTTGAAATCAATGCCTACGTCTATAATATATATTAATAGAAGAAACATTTAGCCAACACACTCATGATTGAGTGGTATTGGCAGTGGGGAATCACACACATATTTAGAAATTGATTTCTGGGTCTACAAGTTTAAAATTTCATCCAGACCAATTGCCCAACCTAGCCAAAAAGAAAAATAAAATACAAGAAGCATTTCATCAACCCTTTTGAACATGTGAAGGGAATGGGTTGCCCGGTTCAGAAATCTTAATAATTTGCAATGTGGTCAAAGTCAATTTGTTACTTCTCCTTGAGAACTTCAAATAGATTTGTATATTCCTCCCTCGGGGAGAGTAAATTCTTAAATTGTTTGTTTATTTGTATTACTTCATGTTTTTGTCTTTGGTAGAATTGTATTACTTCATTGACAAGTGAAATTGTCCTTAAACTATAAGAAGCCTCCACTAGCACTTCAGGGCCTGCGTCCAACTTTGAAAATATGACAATCTTGATTTTTCAAATTCAAACAGACATAATTATCCAAAAAGATTGAATTAGGCATGCAAAACAATCGATTTTTAAAATGCTCTTATTGGAACAACTCTATTTCAAACAAATGTAAGTTATTGTTTGGAAAGTCTTCTTTTTTGGTATATTTGATTTAAAATTGGTTAAAATAAAATGCTCTGAGTATTTTAGATTGTTTTATAATGTTTTATATGGATCCTTGATTCAACTAGCTAGCTTGAGACATCTCTTTACGAAAGGCAACCCAAAGTAATATTTTCAAATAGACACAAATATTTAAAACAACACACTCTTTACCTCTTTTTTTACGAGTTTTCTCATATAACCTTCATAATATTACAAGTTGGTCTTTACTATCTTTACTTTTTGACAAATTTGCATTACTATATAAGACAACTTTGCCCCGTATAATTTTTTCAATGTAAAAAGTTTGTCTTTTCCAATTGAAACAAACATATCAAAAAATATATTTATTAAAAGATCTAACATAAACAATTTCACGGTTTGCACCAAGAGTTTGTAGATTTGAAACGGTACTAACACATTGGGCTACAAGGGAGTTTACCCGACTTCCCTCTGAGCCCGGAGGGATTAGTCCAGCCCAAAGGTTAATAACCCTCCAATAGCACAAAAAAAAAAAAAAAAAAAAAGAAGCTAAACAACTTTATTTCAAAAAAATCTACTTCAAACGGATCTATTTCAAATACATTAGACTTGCCGTAGAAACCCTAAGTTTATATATATATATATATATATATATTTTAAAAGTTAGTCTAGAACGCGAGCATTTAAAAACGAAAAGAAGGATAGTTGTTTCTGAAGTTGCTTTTTTAATTACGCTTGTGAGGAACAGATTGACAACTAGCCTGAATTAAAAAAAACCCAATGTCAACCCTTCGCTGTAAGTTGATTGTGTTCATGGGATCACGCGATCTCGTTTGGCAAATGCTTGGTTCTTAATTTTCAAGAAATAAAAAAAGTGCTTGGTTCTTAATAGATGAGCAGGCTTTTTCATAAGTTGCACAACCAAGAAGATGGTTTTCATGATCTTATCTCTATCCCAAAAAACCTATGGTTAAGTTTAAGAACTCTGAAATTGAACTATAGTTTAGCCTTAGACAGTTTCACTCATCAGTACCAGCTACTGTAACTGAAGTTGACGGATGCTGTTCGAATATTGTTTATAGGGATTTCACTCCTACAGTTGCCTTAAGATTTGATATTTGCCCCGTTAGCCGTTGTAGTTTAATAAATTTCCGCAAAGCTATTTGTGCTATATCGAAATATTTGAACTTCAATTGTTTTGAGGCAAACATTACTGTAGTGTCAAAACCCCTAGTTTATAAACTCCTTATTACTAGCCGAGACCTGCCCCAGGTGACTTGGCACAGTAAGTTACTGAGTTGAAAGAGAGGTGAATGGGTCTGTCCAAATCTACCCTTGTACTGGCCAAACTTAACTCTAGTTACAAAGTTTTGGTAACTATGTAGAGTCGAGCTTGAGTTGGCATTCCTTAATACTAGGGGTTTTCATGGACAAGATAGGGCTGCGCTAAGGAATGTCCAAAACGGACCGACTTCAAAACTTGAAGCCTAAGCCTCGCACAAGTTTGAGTCAGCTGGCCTGAAGTTGCTGGCTTGAGCGTAGCCCACATGGAAATAATGATGCCCAAGCCCGACCCATGTTAGACATATAGAACAAAAAATGAGTTCCTTACCATGTTCTACGCCAGCGCAACTGGTTTGGTCATCTCACCTTCTATGAGAGGTTATGGGGTTTGAGTCCCCCCATTACTACTCCCTCCCTTCTAATTAATGTATATTTGGATTGGGCAAGGATTCCGGCTCTCAACCATTGAGTCCAAATAAAGAAATTTGAGCACGACCCGTCTATTATAACCTAAACCTTATGCCAGTCCCAAAGCCGGGCCCGGCCCAATCCATGAGAATCATTACAAAAGGTACTCTTCTTTTTAAAAGAAAAAAAATTAAAAAGGTATTCTCTCACCTTTTGATTTAACTAAACATTTACTTTTGTTCTCTGCTGTATTAACTATTAACTTCACCAATAGTCAATTCACCAAAGAAGCTATTTATTGTGTATTTATTATTATTGTATTTAAATGTTAATCATACATGCCCATCCATCATTGTGTGGATCTAAGCCCCTACCCGCGACCATACCAAGATGTAAAAGAGGAAAAAGAGAAGGAAAAAAAGTCGGTTTGAAAATTTACCACCGGTATTAGCGGGTTATCTCAAAATGCAAGTTTTCCCCCTCTAAATGAAGGAAAAATTGTAAATCCGAATTTGGCGCAATAAAAATGAGTGGGATATCAGCAAATGCAACTTTTCCTCCTTTTTAAATGGAGGAAAAGTTGCAAATCTGACATTCCGCCTCTACAAGCAGTGGTAAAGCTGCATGAGTGCCGAAATGAGGGAACAAAATCACACTGGCAAAATTTGGCTGTTGACACTGCCCTTAATATTCCCTAGGGCAGACCTATATATGGGTACCTTGGAGCTTCAGCCCCCCTCAAACCTTGAAAAAGTCCATTTTAGGGCTATGTGGGCTAGCTAGTCCAGTCCTCATGGAAAACAAGACCCAGTCTCTCTCTCTCTCTCTCTCCAAATTGGCAACTTAATCTACTCTGGCTCGGGCATGCATCATGGTCTCTCTATTCTTCTTTGCACTAGTGAAGCAGGCCCGTGTCCAACATGGGCAAAAAAGGCAAAAAAAAAAAAAAAAGCCATATCAGTTAATATGAAAGAAATGCCCAAGCATATTAAAGAAAATATAAATAAAATAATTGAAACATTGACTTAATCAATAAATATAATATTTTATTAAATTATTTTAAAGACTTAATTTATGAATGCTACATATTAGTTTCTGCTTTAGTGATAAATTTTGTGATAGCCAAAAATTCAGATTTTAGAAAGAGAACATTTTTTTACTATTAATTATAAAATTTAATTATAAGCTTGATAAGTTAAGTTAAGATTTTTATTTATAGAAAGCAATGATTCTGCATATCTTACAACTTTTGCTTATATGTCTTCTATATAGGGCAGGTTATATTTCGTACTATTTCATGAAAGATTGAGAAGAAACTAGAATTGAATGGGTAATTGGGCCGGAGGACCACATCACTTCAAGTTCTTTTTTTTTTTATAATGAGGGTGTACCAATCCTTTGCGGTTGACTAATTCCTATGGGCCCAGGGGGAGCTAGGTATATCCCTTGTGGCCCAATGTGGTAGCACTGTTCCAAACCCTTAACCTCCATGCCTACATGACTTCAAATTCATGAATGAAAAATATAATTTCTAGTATTTCTAACTATAATGAGAAGAAAATAAAAGCAGGTCCATACATGGGTCTCATGCCCAACACAGGTAATGAAAAAAGTAATTGATTTTAAAAAGGAAGATTTTAAATAATTTCAAAGCTTGATGAAGAAGGATATCTGTGGTGGAGAAGGAGAGGAGGAATAGGGGTAGTCAGATTCTAGGATTTTGTTTGCCATGTGTTTTCTTAGGTTTAATCGCGAGAGAGATGGAGATGAAGATGGCAATAGGGAGAATGAAGATGACGGAGAGAGATGATCAGACGAAGAAGGCTTCTTTTTTTTTTTTCCCCTACAAATAACTTCTCGTTTTTTTATTCAACCGGCGGTGTAGATCAGAGGAACAATCCAAGCATGGAAAGGAATAATCAAGCTATTGCATGTAAGTGGACCCTATGCATTGTTGTTTATGAATCTTCCATCCATCTGGATGACATGCATTAGATGCATCTAAATGGGCCCCATCAAGTATGGGTTCAAGTGCACCCTATAATGGAGTAGAGAAAGTAGCATGTCACCTCTTTCCTTTTATGAGGGTATAAGTGGGCCATATGCATTGTTGTTTATCAATCTGGGATCCATTTGGATAGCATGCATGAGATGCATCTAAGTGGGCCCCATCAGGGGTGGGTGTGTAGAGAGTATGCTGTGTGTTCTTTTTTATAAAAGGTGACTTTAATCAGATCAATTGATGAGATTCATTTGGATGGCATGCATTAGATGCATCTAAGTGGGACCCATCAGGGTTGGGTGTGTAGAGAATCTGCCATGTGTTTTTCTCTTTTATAAGAAGGTGACTTTAAGCAAATCAAGTGGGCCCCATAGTGGTGTAGAGAAATATTAAGCATGTCATTTCTTCTCTTTTATAATAAGCATGTCATTTCTTCAAGTGGGCCTCATAGTGGTACGTGCAAAGAAAACATTAAGAATGCCATTTCTTCACTTTTATAGTAAGTAGGTCATTTAATTTCCTCAAGTGGGAGGCCTGTCAATGGGCTGAGCCCAGCCAGGGCTTGGGTTATCCAATCCCGTCCCGAAAATAGGACGGGCCTGCAATGTGTTGTCCAATCACAGCCTTAAATTGAACCGGCTTACATCAAATCCCGTCATGTACGGGCCCGAACTAGGACAGGGCCAGGCCTGGGCTTAGCCCAATCCTTGACATGAGCAAAACAGTCTCTAATTATTCCTACTATCACCAAACATCCGATGTAAACCAGACTTTAAACCCTCCTTGTTTCCGGGTTAGGGACCGACAATGCAATGCAACAAGCAACATGGCGGTGCTAAAAACTTTTTTTTTTTTTTTTTTTGCGAGTGACAAACTAACAATAGAAAATCAATAGAAATGAATGAGTATCCTATGGGTTTTATGGGTCAAGTAATGTAGGAATGATTAAAACCTTTTTTTTTCAGGTGAAAGGAGAAAATCAAAAACTCAATAGAAATGAATGAGAATGAGTATCCCATATGAATCAAGTTAATTAAAGTAATGTAGGATCGGTTAAAACTTAATTAGCCGTTTTTTGCTATTAGTGAGGGGCAGTTTCAGTAATATATAAATGATTATTATTAAATGACTTTGCAGCTATCCGGGTCGGGCCTAAACGGGCTGGGTTATTTATGCCCAGTCCCAGTCCCATTTTGGCCGGGGTTTAAAATGTATTGTCCAAGCCTAACCCACTGGGCTCATATTTTTTAAAAGAACCCTGTATTTTCAGGCTTGGGATGGGTCGGGTCGGGCTTTCTACCTGTTTCAACATGTCCCATTGACAGGCCTAAGTGGGCCCCATAGTGGTGAAAAGGAAATATTAAGCAGGTCATTTCTTCAAATGGGCCCCATAGTGGTGTCGAGAAAATATTAAGCAGACTTCTCATTTATAATAAGTAGGTCATTTCTTCAAGTGGGCCCCATAGTGGTGTAGAGAAAATATTAAGCAGCTCATTGCTTCTCTTTTATAATAAGATAAGATTAAGAATGTCATTTCTTCTCTTTTATAAGAGTAGTAGATAGTAGATGTAGTTAGTGGGCCCCACGGTGGTGTAGATCTACTACCCTTATAAAAGGGAAGATAGGCATGTCAAAATGCGCAGTTAGTGGGCCCCACGGTGGTGTAGAGATCTACTATATACCCCTATAAAAGGGAAGATAAGCAGTAGATATGAATCGTGTAATTTCTAAAGCTACCTGAGCATAAGATTCTAAAATTTAGTGATGAATTTCTAATATTTAAAAGAGATACCGTAGAAAAAGCTAAAATTGAAGAAATAAAGGGGTATATATATATATATATATATGAAAAATCAAACAATTCCTTCTTTTTAATGAAAAAATGAATTAAGGGGAGTTGAGAAATAAACTCCTAGCTGTCATAGCATATATCAAATCATATGAGCCTTAGGGTCCAATTCACAGCTTCACCTTCTCACCCTTAACTTTCTAGTCTGCCTGCTTTGAAGTGAATTCATGGTAACAGGGGGTTGCCCAATTGGTCAGGAACTCTGTTTCTTACAATGGGTGTTATATCTATAAGGATGAAATTTCTTATTGGGAGAGCATATAGTATCTCCAAGGACGGATTTTTGTCAAGGTAGCGAGTTTTTATCTCTGAGGGAGGGGGTCTCTAATCCGGGGCGAACCTAGGAACTTTTCCTTGTGGGGGGGCACTATATAGAAGAAAAATCTTTAGAGGGCCACATATAAGAAAGTGCATATAATTCTCAAAATATATAGGGTTTTATGAAAATTTGGGGGGGGGGGGGGGGGGGGGGGGGGGGGGGGTTTCGTAAAACATAAGGGGATTTTCTGAAACTATGGAGGGGCCATGGCCCCTGCCAGCCCCTCCCTAGTTCCGCCACTATCTCTAATAAGTTCCAACACCCTCGGCTAGGTAAAAGAAAAAAAAAAGAGGAGGATTGAATTTCTGTGTACATAGTAAAGAAGAAAGGTTTTTTTTTTTTTTTTTCCACCCGGCCTAGGTGTTGGGACCAATGAGCACCCAAGAGAGAGAGAGAGAGAGAGAGAGAGAGCCTGCAAAAGTAGGGAGCCAAAACCCACAATCATGTGGGTAGAGGATCTGCTTGCATAGGGAGCAAAAGTAGGAAGGCGAGAAATGAGATTCCCAAGCAACTTGGCATCCCATTGTTCTAAAAAAAAAAGAAAGTTATTTTAAATAGGCAAGGTGTGAACAAGATGAAGAAGTAAATTGATCCTTGCTTTCGGGCGTGTTTGGCAATTAACTAGTTAAAGTAAAGTAAAGTGAATCCAGACAAGAAATGACAAGAGCTCATATCAAAAATACATAATTTCAAAATTCCCTCCGAATGTTTCAAAAACAGGTAAAAAAAAGTAACTTACTTTCTTCACCAAAAGACAAAAAAACTCTACTTTTTTATACAAAAACTCAAAAAAATTTCATACCAAACAACTAAAAACAAAACACATCATAACACTTTATATTTTATTCTCTCTTGATTTGATGCTTCACCTCACCATACTTCAATTCATTATACATCCCAAGAGGCCCAAGGTTTGATTTCCGGGCAATTATTATCCTACCAAAAGGAATGCTATTGGCCACTCTCTAAACTTGGCCCTTTTGATAAGAGGGGCTCAAACAAATGGAGCCAAGTGTGTGTGTGTGTGAGTGTGTATATATATATATATATATATATATATATATATATATATATGTTGTTGAACTTATTTCGAGACTTGTTCATTCTCCCACTACTCTATTTTCCTTTTTTCATTCCATATCATTTATGTTATTGTTCACTCCAAGTATTGTTTTTGATGAAATTGAAAGATGCAAACTATATACTATGTGCCATTATTCTTAATCATTGGAAAAGTGTCAAATTAGAGCCTATTACAGAAAAGATTTAATGAATCAATGGCCTTGAAAATGCTTTTTAAGTGTTCTACAGACACTCACTATACAGGCCGGACTGGGCTTTGGGCTTTTCTATCACTTCATCTGAGCACATCCCAAATTATATATCCAAGTCGGGCCCAAGATGGCTCACCCTGATCGGGCCGGTCTAGAACCGCTACCGAGGAGCACTTTATGGAGGATGGATATGTAGATTAGATGCATTTGACAATGACCTAGTGAAAAATAAAACTTGGATTATTTGAAATTCAGCAGACATTTAAATCATTTTACCTCTTTACTTAGGACCAATTTATCTGCATGAAATTGAATTAATAGAAATCTTAAAAAAAACATAATCCTAAAAGCGACTAAAATTAAAGGAACAAGGGTAAATATCAATAATTAATCATCAAATAATATTTTCTTTATTACAAAATAATTTGAGGTGGGGAATGAAAAATGAACATACAGTCATTACCCACGCAAATTTAATTCTAAGGAAGTCAAGCTCTAATCTACATCTACATCTTGATATATTTACTTCCATGAGCTCTAAACAATCCTTTGTTCAAACCTTTGCTATCAAAAATTCAATTCCCTGCTAACAAATGGGCACTATTTTACATCACCATATCATAAGAATATGAGTTGCTCGTTCGGGCATTGTTCGGCACCTCAATATCACATATATGCTCAGGAATTAATCCGAAAATTTTTAAGTTGGAAATATCACTCCTGGCCAATGGGCCCACACGTGTTCAACCGTTGTGGGCTTGTTCTAAGGAACCTTGGGTTTTAGTATTGGGGGCAGGTTGTGGAGCCTGACTTGTAGACCGTTGGTCCTTGTTTTTTTGACTTCTGTTACATATATCTATCGGCATTCAGCTTTCATTCTGGTGTAAGGTCTAGGGTTTTGGAAGGGTTTTAAGCAAATATCGACCGATCGAGAGCGAGAGAGAGAGAGAGGGAGGGGATGGTGGAAGAAACAGCAGCAGGAGAAAGAGCGGGTATGGCCCCATGGGAGCAGCACTCGGCAGTTATCAGCCTCCCTCGGTTTGATTACAAGGCCCCTTCTTCGCTTCTCGAACACTCGCATTCTGGGTTTCTAATCACATGCACTATTAGTCAGTTTCTCCATCTTTGATTAATCTGAGACATGGGTTCGGTTCTAAATTTCATTTCACTTGTTGGGGGGCTTTCCTTTTCAATTTTAATCTAATTGAAAGCAGTGGAAGTGCATCTTAAATCAGAAAACTTATTTAAAATTATATAAGTAACAATGGTTAATAGCTGAACTTGGGCATTCAAATGGAGATGAATGATGGATAGGATGATCTAAAATTTTACCCTGTTTTGTTATTGAATGGAATTGATTTTTGTTTTGTTTAAATGTGTAGCTTTATCTGATTATAATGGTAATTGAATTCTCTTTCTTTTGTTCGCAACAGAACGAGAGAAAAGTGCGACAAAAGAAGCCATTTCCATCCTTGAGAAGGTTAGAATTGACTAGTATTCTTTTACTGAACATCAGGATCTCAGATGCTACTTGTTACTTTGAATTGTATGTTCATGTGGCTTATGATGCACTTTAGCTTGCCAATTAGATTCAGAAACTTATAAGTGATTTTATGCTTGGTGTTAATGATGCAAATCTGGATCATTTTAATTAGTAACAGAAACTGGAATTTCTCAGTGCACTGTAAGTACAGATAGGACCCAATGAGTTACATGTGGGTATGCCGATTATCAACTTCCAGCCTCTAGATGTTTGGAATACAGCTTCTTCCCTGAATCAACTGGTTTCCAATTTACATAAACGTGCAATTCTGACGATGCTCCATATAAATTCAATCGATGCAAAATTGTGGATAATAAATAGAAAGAATACACAAACCACATGATACACAGAGATTTACGTGGTTCACCGGTCCAAAAGGTAGATCCATGGACAATCTGGATAAATACTTCCACTATGCCAATAGAGTATTACGAAAGAGAGTTAAAAAGATTACCTAACATTTTGATATTGGCTACCGCCAACATGCAAGACCTTATTTTTGAAACTCTCTTAAATACTCCCTAAAAAACCCAGGAAAGAGAACTCACTTAAAGACCCAAAAAGACCCAAATCAGGCTTGAATCCAAGTGGGACGATGAGAAATTAGAGCCTTAGCTTTCAATTTCGTTTTGGACCTCATTTTTGTTAGATTCCACGTTGGAACATTTCGGCCGCTTTAGCATCCCGTTTTGCCTGTTTTCTTTTGGAAAAATGTAAGGTTAGAAAATATTAAAACTTAAAGAACCATATTGGGGAAATGGTTGTGGAGGATAGGAGAGCATTCAAATAGTCTATGGAGGCAACTTGTCCTGGCCAAATATAGAGTAAGAAGACATGGTTGGGATGTCTCATGGCCTCATACAGATTCTCCGGTCTATGGAGAGGTATTATCTCGGTTAAGGACCTCTTCGCAGCTCATGTTAGATATAAGGTTGGCTCAGAGGAAGACCTCTCTTCTTGGTTGGATGTCTGGGACGGGGATAGACTTCTTGCAGAGGAATTCCCTTCTCTCTTCAGATGTGCCTCAAATTAATTGGCCAAAGTCAAAGATTACATGGAAAGGATTAATGATCATACTGTATGGACCCCAATTTTTAGTTATGAGAGGATGAGGAGAGAGAGCTTCTTCGCCTTCTAGGGGCCTTGAATTATGTTTTGGTTCCTAACTGGGGGGTGTGTGGTGGTGCAGGATCTGGGCTCTGTCCAAAGAAGGGATCTTCATCATCCTTCCATTCAGCTTTGTCTGATGCTCCCTTCCTCCCCTAACAGTCATTATGACTTTTTATGGAAACCTAAAGTGCCTCCTGGAGTGTTGGCTTTCGCTTGGCTGGTGCTTCGAGGTCGTATCCTCACCTTCGACAATCTTCGTCGTTGCAACGTGATAGTGGTTAATGCTTGCCCCCTTTGTCTGTTAGATGAAAAAAAAAGTCGACCACCTTCTCCTGCGTTGTCCAATGGCTTCTGACATCTGGAACTCCTTCCTCCAGTCCTTCGATCTGTCCTGGATTCTCCCTTCATCCATTCAAGACCTCTTTGGAGCTTGGAAAGTTATGTTTGGTTCCCACAAAAGGAAACTGCTATGGCGTGCTTCTGTTTTTTGCAACCATGTGGGCTATCTGGAAGGAAAGAAATTCTAGATGTTTCCAAGGACAATCTTCTCCGTCCTATGTTGTTATCTCCATGCCCAGATTTATGGCCGCCTCTTGGGTGTCTATTCTTCAAGAGTTTTGGGGTTTGCCTATAGACATTATCCTTCTCAAATGGAGGGAGGTAATCTCTTAACTTCTTGGGAGGTTTTTTGGTTGCCTTTTTGTATAGGGCTGTTTTGTTAGGCTTACTTTACGTACTTGTTTTCTTTTCTTTTCTTTGTTTTTTGTTTTTTGTAGTATATCTCTTTTGTGCCGTTAAGTCTTAGATCAATACAAACCAAACCAAACCTTTTCCCACTAGGTGGGAAAAGTCTTTGATTAATACAAGTTTATATTGAAAAACAAAAAAGAGATTTTTGTTCCCACTGCATGCTTCGAGGCCACGACAATGAAAGTTGCAGACATCTTCTTCAACCTATGGAAAAAATAGAAAAAACCTCAACAAAAGAGTTGGTTCAGAAAGCCTGTCACAAAGACTCAGACAAGACAAATCCAAACTCAAGGCCTCAGATTCTCATGAAAGCCATTGATAATCATCATCACAACCAGATCGTTATTCAGCCCTCAGATAAAGGGACGCCTACCCACCCAACTTTTGATCCCTCCCCAACGGCAACTAGGATACTTAAATATAAAATGACCCAAGTCACTTTTTTTTCCCTTTTTTTCTTATGTGGTCAATTTGACTGTGAAAATAGTTCTCAATAGAGTAGATTTTGCCCTGTATCCACCCAAAGTTGGATCCCACAAATGTCATAGCATCCGACTCAAGATCCAGCTCCAACAGCCACAAGGTGTCACTCTCTATCATATGTGGCAGAGTGTATGGGCCATGGGGGCCACTGGCCATCCTAGATCCAAGAGGGCTATGGGATCTAGCTAGGTGGGAAACAAATCTAGTGGATGTCCCTTCTGTGCAATCTAAGAGGTCAAATTGGAGTTTAGGGCCTTACTTCAGATAGCTAAGACATCCAAATCCAATGGACCCAAATCCGATTCTTTTCATATTGCTTGATCCCAAAGCACTCTTGTATCCGGTTCGGCTAGCAGGCCCCACAAACTCTAGAATGTGTTCTAATGAATAGGGCTGTAATTCAGGTTAGATTAGATCGGGTTAGAGCCAACCCAAGCTCAACCCGAGCATAGGCACCTTCATCCCGACCCTAATGTGGCCTGACCAACCCAAATTGCTATTGATCTGAACTGCTTCTGGCTCCAAATTCGAATATGGACACTTCACTGGGCAGACTTGGATCTTGGTTTTCACTAAATGGGAATAGCCTGGCTGCTGGCACTAAGATCAATGTTAGGTCAAGTCATCAAGACCTGAATTCAATCCTTTTTAATCTAGCCAGGTCTGGATCTGGACAGGCCCATCGATAGTTGTAAGGTTATGGTGGTTAAGTGTCCATTTGGTGGCCACGACCTTGATAATTATGATTGACTGGTAGCACGATTTGAAGCTATGCTCTATCACAATATATGCAAATCTTCTATAAAGAAAAATTGAGGGGCCTCAGGCTGCCTTTTAATGTATCCCTCAAACAAGCATATCAGAATGTCTCTATCAAACATGGTTTTATTTCCCGGTTGATTCGCATGCCATTCGGTTGAGTTGCCCTGGTGCTAGTATTTCCTGAGTCTATATAACTCAGTCAGGTCGCACTCAACTCAGCTGAGTGGGCGAGTAGTATTGGTGCTGGTCAGATACCAATTTTAGATTTAATTGTGTTGTGCTGTCAAACTTTTCCTGTGTATTCTTCTCTCTCAAACGAAGCTTTCTTCCTAGTGTTATAGAAGTGAGGTGCAGTTTCCTACTGACCTCCCAAAATGTTGTAATAGTCATGCTTGATTTTGATGCAATGTCAATGATCTTCAACAACAGTGATTGATGACAAGCCCATGGCACAGTAGAAGGTGCTCACTGTTGCAATCTAGAGGTTGTCGGTTCAAGTCACGCTACCAATAGAAAAGGTACTGATTTAATTATTTGTTGACAAAAGCTCATGGCACAGGAGGGTGCTCACTATTGCAACCCTAGAGTTTTGGGTTCAAGTCACATTTACCAATAAAAAAAGAAAAGTGATCATTAAGAAGGTCCTTTTAAGAAACAATTCACAAATCAGTTGATCCCAGCCATGATTTTTTCCTATTCTTTCTTAAGTCTACATAAAAGCCATCAATTGATTGGTTAGTTTCTTTGCATTGAGGAGATTTTTGGCATGTTTATCAACTCTGGTGCTCATCATATCAGCATTCCAAATCGCATTGGACCATGGGCGCGACTTGTACGCACTCAACACTTACCAACCATATATTTGGGTTAAGGATTTGATAATTCTGCATCTTTAAATACCAGGTAGTTGTTCAAACAATGATTCCCATAATTCTTCTTTTGATTTGGTGTAGTACATCGGCTCTTTTAGTTGTGGTGACTCTAAAAGATCTGACTCGCCTGATGCAATTCTTGCTACAAAGAAAAGGAAAACCTGCCATGAGGAAGAAAATGGGGAAGATATCAAGAGGGAATATTGTAAGGAGGCTGGTATATCTGGGGCTTCAGGTAATGCTTTTTCATTCTTATTCTTTTATCTTTTAATGCTAGTCTTCATTTGATGATTTTGTAGATATGGGAACTAAATTTAGTCTATTTTTGGGGATTATGGTCTGCATTTATATACTAGTCTTTTGCCAAACAAAATTCGGTGGTAACTTATGCATCATGCATATGGCATGTGTGGACACCATTCAGAACCTCAGGCTTATAAACTTGGGTCTCATTATGGTTGTACTGTAGCCTGTAGCTCCAAAATCAAGCTGATTGTACTGCCATTTTACCTGTCTGATTACCATTAAAAAAAAAAAAAAAAAAACCAAAAAACAAAAAAACAACTGATGCGGAGCGGGGCACCAGGTGCGGGGTCGGCAGAGACGGAGGGATCAGAAATGAAGGGTGGAGGGATAGGTCAAGCTTTCGCCTGAAAAGGCTTTACACCAAACTCCCCATCGCGGACAAGGAAGAAGAGAAAACTTGGGAATTCCAAAATCACTGGAAGAAAATTTCATTAATCATCTACTAACTAAGCCAAGAGGCTTTACATCACTTTTATAGGAAAATAATAAAACCTAAAACTAATCTAGACCATCTAAACACATTGATGGCCATGATTAAAACATCTAACATAAACCATAAATAACATAAAATATAACTCTTATAACCTAAAACATGAAAATTAATGGACTGGTAGGTGGGCTGGGCCCAATGAACTGGTTGAGATGGATGGCCTGGGCCCATTGGTCGACCCATATAGACCATGGGTCTGTCCTGCATCAACAACTGATTGTTTCTCCCTGCCTGTACATTTGACCAATTACGTGGTTACCTGTTACCTAGTTACTTGTTTTCAGGGGCTGTAAGCTATCCATGATGGGGCCCATGATTTGGTGGGTTTGGATTGGCAAACATTTATACCACCTGTATGGTGGATGAGTTGCTAACTTGCTACAAAGTTTTCCTTTGCGAAAGGGTAACATGAGAGTCTTGATAGGATTCAAGGATTCTGTGTCTGCTGGGACCAACATATTTTCATATTGTATTAATCTTACTAGTTTGAGATATTATTACCAGATATGCTGCAGGCATGTAAGCTTACTAGTAATCTCTGAAACCAGGTGAAATTAGAGAAGGGACCACTGTATCATCTACTGATGCAGACGTGGATGCAGAAAGTGGTGGTTCTCTGTCATTAGTGAAGCTTACAAGGAGCGGGTTACTTCTCTTTACTTTCCCCAGGAATGGTTGCTTGGATACCATCAATATATTGTCAAATATTTTCGAGTCTTTGAATTCTGGAGGCCTCAAACCACCACTGTGAGTTTAAAGCTTTGTTATTGTTATTTTTTTGGTCATTTGATTTTCCTTTTCTTTCCCATTGTTTTTGAACAAAAAGCATCTCTTCTTGTTGTCTCTGTATACATGTGTTGAAAAATTAATCATGCATTTTAAGGGATATTAGGTTTCTTTGATGCAGCTGGTGTCATCGGATTCTCCCTATTCAGGCAACGTGTTGTCTGAAAGAGAAAGACCTGCAAGTAACTGTATCAAGGCTTGTCCGACAATATCTAGATGATGAACGAAATAAAGTTGAGAGGCCTATCAGGGTAGGTTAATCATCAAACTTCTTTGTAGATTGACAATATCTACCATTTCTGTCCATTGTTGTTCGACCGACTCCAAACACCACATTGTGATTTTTTCTAAAGTAACTGTATTTACACCTGAAAGTGGTTGAAGTGGGACGTTATAGGATCTGCAGCATGTCTGATGGAAATGGCCACTTGGCAAGTGTTTCTTAGGGGCTCCCCCTGGGCCCGTAGGGATTAGTCTGGCCCAAAGGGCTGGGACACCCTCCGTTATTTAAAAAAAAAAAAAAAAGAAGTTTTTTTAAACTTAAATATAGCAAAAATGTCTTTTACTGGTTACGATCTGTGGGAGTCAATGTATTTTTATCTTATTTTAATTTTTTTAACTTAAATATACAACTAATAGCTATGAATAGCTAAGATCTATGCAATTTGAGCCATTTATAATTCTTTATATCTATTTTTGGATTTTTCGGTTTTTATTACATTTTTTTTCAAAATTTATCGAATTTATGTTGGAATTCTATTACATGGTTTACAGGTTTTGGTTTGTTCTTCAATCTTTACATGATGTACACAGCATAGCCACGCTTATATTATAACTTATGAGCTATAAATTATTTACTCCTTAGTTTGCCATTAAAATGAAATAAGACACAATTTACATGTATTTTACTTCTAGCTCTAATATATGTAAAATTCTGGCCAATAAAGTGAATGAAATGACTGAATTCAACATATTTAGTAGTTTGATCAGGTTGTGAATTTACTACATATTTAATAGTTTGATCAGATTGTGAATTTATGATACACGCGATATTTAGCAGCCCATTATACACCCCATATATTACTTGAGAATGTAAATAAGGAAAAGTAAAATAAAATCAAGATCTAAAAATTTTCATTGGATATTTTTCTAGATATTTTGTACTTGAAAATTTTGCTCCTCCAATCTCATACGTATTGTAGCAACACAGATGTATATGCATATAATTTTTCTAGCCATCTGATACACCCTCTGATTCTGCTATATTGAACCTCAAGCGAAATGCATATAGCTAGAGAAAATGGTCGCTAATTATTTCATTTCTATGGAGGGGAAAGACCTTATTTTACTCTAGATACATATCTGGGTTTTGATTGTTACAATTAGATGGGTTGTAATGCAATTTTTTCAAGCTTCGATGGGTCCTGCCTTGATTACCAGTATTAAATGGGCCTAGTGGTGATTTTAACATTAGATGGGTTCCATACTAATTCTAGATACTGAAAGGCACTAGAATGGTTACCAACACCAGATGGATCCCACCATGACTACGCTACAAACATTAGATTTTTTTTTGCTATGATTTCCAACGTTAGATGGAACTCAGCAATTTCCCACATTATTAGTTAGGTTCATTGAGAATGCCTCTTGGAACCTGTTAAAAACGATGCCAAAATGTGCCCTTAGTTTCCGTCTATCTAAAAGTGAGGAAGGCAACCTTTATTTACTTATTTATTTTTGTAGTCTTTAAATGGCAGAATTGAAATGAAGTTCTCATGCTTGCCTGTTCTGTTATTTATGCAGTCTCTTTTTTTTATTTAATCTTTCTTTTTTAAGTTTTGTGCTTATTCACAGCATCTTCTCTTTTACATTTTAATTATTTTTTCCCATGGGATCTGTACATTTGAAGTGTTTTTGTAATTATGACAGACTTTATTTCAGTTGCAAATTCTAACGACCTGACTTTATAGACAACACTTTTTTGCTTTACCATATAGTTTGCAGTTGGTTATAACCGAAGAGGCATTGATGAGAAAGCAGAGATGAAGACTAAGAAAAATACCTCATGTGACTCCAAAGAATCATCATTGTTAGACCGAAATCAATGTTTTAGCATTGTGGCTGGAGCATTTCATGAAGTTGCAGCAGATTCTGTTGTAGATCTTAAGTCCCCAGAGGTAACAATCCACCCATGACTAATTTTTGTTTCATTTGAGATTTCATCTTTTGGATAAATACATGATCACCGGCCTGATGCCATTGTATTCATTCTCAGCCCTCGAATGTTTACATGTGTAGCAATTGGTTTGGCATCTGATGCTGAACCAGGGATGGCAAGGGGTTGGTCTAAACCCGAACCTGCCCTGACTCACACTTACCCTGCCCCATACCTTACCCAACCTGTGATGTGTAATTGATTTGTGATTACCAAACCAGTGCATGGGGTGCATGGGTTGGGTCAGGTGTGATACTGATTTTTTTAAGTAGTAATATAGAACTCAGACTATATATTTTCTCTTGCTTGTAGGACAACTCAAAACACAAAACGTATCATTCCAATTTTTCAGATGTCCTCTACCAAATGCAGTACACAGGTTACTTGTATCATAATCTGTTGAGAAATATGTTAGTGTTTTATAAACAGGGCAGGACGAGGCAGCCAGAAACCCAAGGCTGCCTCTAAACTGACTTGGGCCAAAATCTATAAACCTACACTCGCCATTAAACAAAAAACCACTGCCAAGACTGCCCCTGATGGAGGTGGGTCAGGGTGGGTCACCTGTTTAACCTGATTGGTTGCCATCCCTAGTGCCAAACTGGACCTCAAGAACAATGTAATTGAAATACTCCTCACCATCTGATATTTTGATATATGGCCTTCTTGTCTCTGTTGGATCATGGATGTGGACTTCTGTATTTCTTCCTTGAGTGTCCATTTGGGTACGTGTGACTCCGGTACCTGTTAAATCTGATTACCAAGAGAGTTACTGAATTTTCCTCAGAGGAGTCTGGATCTTGAGTGGGTACTCAAGATATGGTGTTATTGATGCAACCGAGTTAGTTTATTGAGATAGCCTGAGGCTTGTACTCCCATAGTCCCATTTCATTAATAACCTGAACTACCTGCTCCCGTTATGCATGGATACAATTGATCAATGAATTTATGGGCGATGGTGGAAGGGTAAGGGGCATCATTTGCACACAGTGAGTTCAATCATATAAGGGACTAGAAATCTAGAATACCAAATCATGAAACCACTTTACATGCTCAAGGCCCAAGGCAACAGGTTGAGGATCATGTGTTTTTTTTTTTATTATTATTATTATTTTACATCCTGGTGTAATTTTCCAGTTATTAACCTAAGAAATATAAATTTCTTGATTCATTTAGAACAAAATGCTATAAAACCCATTTGTTTCTCATCCTGATAATCTTTCTGCATTAATTTAAGAGATATACTGCTTGGCCTTCTATGTTTATTTTCCAGAGACTATCCTGCTTAGCTTGTAATAATAATCACATTTCTGATGTTTCTATAACTACAAAATTCCAGCTTGCTGTGCTTGTCGAATTATTACCTATTTCTGGGGTACCCATTGGGTCATCAGTGGTTGCAATCTCAGTTCTTCCATGCAACCTTTTCACCACCAAGCCACGGCTCTGTGTCAAGGCATTGGCTGCAGATGCTAAAACCGCAAAAGGGAGGAGTTAGAAACGACAACATGACATCCAATGGTATTCTCAAGTGCATTCTAACAAGATTTAACCATGACAAAGCAGTTGCTGCTGAAGTTGCCTGGTTGTCTGATTATTTATGTTTCCATGTGCACTGAAATTCTCAGAGATCGTCTTCACACTTAGTTTGGGTCATGCGTAATCTGATTATTGAAGATTTGTTCGTGTTATCACCAGAACAAGTTTGCTACAGTTGAACGCACAGAATTTTGTACCCGATTCCATAACTGAAGGTAAAGGTGGTCTTCTTGTTCTACTGGATAACCTAGTTGGTGCTCATTTAACTGAACTACCTCCGAGCTTCTCAGATTAACTGGCACTGTGGGTTGGTTCAGTAATGGCACTTACTATGCTAAGCTTCATAATTTGTTTTGGGAAATTGTGGTTGCATCAAGCAACCGATAGCGATTAATGCATTCCATGTGGTCTGTTTGATGGCTCTCCTAACCGTTGTACATTTTCTTTTAATGCATGTTTGGCCTAAATGATCGACAGACTAGCGTTAGTTTTGACCAAGTGAGTTGGCCTGCCAAAACTTAATAAAGGTTTCCTCACCCTGGGACCAGTTCATAGGCAGCACTATCGGTGGCCCTTATTGACAAGAGGGCACTAGGTGCATTCATTACTTTCAGGGATCTTTACACTGCCTATTTGAGTTTTTGAATGAATGTAAAGGAGTGGTGGTGGTGGTTTGAAATTATCACAAAATCTTGACAATGGTGCATGTCCATGTCATAATTAAAAATGCTCAACTTGTTAATAGGTCACAGCATTCCAAGTCATATCTTAATATTGATTAGTTTACTGCGGGCTAAGGTTGCAGTTGCAGGGCCCATATCAGCTGATCATGTCTGGTATAACCCATCCATATGCGTGTGCCATTGACCGTATCTGGGTTAAACATTCTGGCCCGGTTATTTAATAGTTTGGTCCTTGGCCTATGCTTGCATAAGGCCCATTCTAGCCTGACATATTTAACACAATGAGGTTTATGTCTTGGGCCTGGGCCTGGCTTTCTGGCCATTGGACTATAGTGTGCCTGTATTAAAAACTGATAAATAAATGTGCTGGGCTTGCAAATCTCTGGGCTTACTGCCCATTCTGCCCCATGTACTCATTTTTTTCTGGCAGGGGTTTGAATTTAGGGTCCTGATCTCCAGGCCAGCTCTACCTGGCCCATGAACACCCCACACTAGTAATTGAGGGATAGATGCTATATACATTTCAGACCTGACCCGAACCATGCCTTAGATTTATGGTCTTAGCCATATGTACTGCTTAGATTGATGGTCCTAGACATGTTTTTTTTTTTTTTTTTCCCTGCTTGGTTGGCCTAGTGGCCAGGAACTCTGAAGAAAGCTACCACTACAGGGATCAAACCCTGGATCCTAGAAATTATTAAAAGGCTTTGATCTAGCAAATGAAGAAAGGATGTCATGTCCACATCGTTCTAGCATACCTATACATACCCATATCAAATTGTATTAAATATAAAGAGGCACTGTCATCTTTCTTAATTTTCTATATACATAGTATAGGAGCTTCCAAGGTCTTTCATACATTGATTTTTCCACCTTATAGGACAAGGACAATATGCCATTATCATTGCAGTCCATGTTCCCCCTATCATAACTCCATCATGGAACTCATATAGAGATAATTTAGACCATCCAAGATGATTTTCATCCCCTCCAATGACAAATCCTCGTATTTTTTGTTTGTATAAATGGGCTCCACTTGCTCAATCTGATTGTGGGACCTCTGGTTGAATTGAAATATGAAAATATATCTCGAGGGGATGGGATACGGTGGAGTCATGTGTTCCACTAATCTCATATTATGTTAAAGTGTAACACATGACATGCTTATTATTGTAAGTGTAGCTCGCAATCCAAAAGAGGTTTTTAATATAAAACTTATCAAACATGAAGCCCCTTAAAACCATTGTTAACCATTGTTATTTGAGAGAGAGAGAGAGAGAGAGAGAGAGAGATGGGTTTTGTGGAAGGGAAGATGGAAGAAGAGAAGGTTTTGGGTGGGGCCGTCCTCCCAAAGGTGTTACAACCATCTTGCACAGGCGAACGTCGCACGTGCGATCTAGCAGAGATGGTGCATAATGAACGCGTGTGGCACGGGGCACTTCTCTTTAGAGGCATTGAGGTCTTCTCTCTCTCTCTCACAGCCGAATTGCAAATTCCCTGCTTCAGTGTAATTATAGGCTAAAGACAGTTTGTCCAAGATACTCGTTTTTGCAATCTTGGAAGTTCTAGGATCAATCATGTTACTGGTATTAAAGGGCCAAGTAGAAGATATTCATTGATGGCAATTTGTTTGCAAGGAATTTGAATTCCTAAGCATTCATGGTGAAATGGTTCTAAGCAAGGACGGACCCAGAAAATTTAACTTGGGGGGCTTAATGTAGGAAAAATATTGTGGGAAGGGGCAAATGTGAAAATATATATATATATATATATATATATATATATATACACACACACACACTAAGAAATGGGCTCTAAGCAAGGACCATTGGCGTTTTTTTACCCCAGACCCTTGCACTTGGGTCCGCCAGTGGACTTCTAAGAATATGAATATTAAACAGGTGCAGGTGCAGGTGAATGATGAAGGATATAAGGTGAGATGTTTATTGTGCCTGATTTTTCTATGATTCAGTTCCTATGGTCATCATTGAGTTTTATTGTTTCATCTCACCTTATTTCATTTTCATTAAAAGAGAGACTATTTGATGGTCATTTATAAGTCTACACATTTATTTCTTAAATTTTATCTACTTTTAAGAATACCTTTCTTAGGGTCAGTTTGTTTAGAGGATATATATATGACTTCTTGTTGGGAAGATACCTGAGAATTTCAAATGTTGTTCCTCCAGCTACTTTCATAAATGCTCAAAGGCCAAAGTATTTTGAAAGTTGTAGCATCATTATTTTCAAAGCCATACCCTAACTATGTTAGAGTCGGCTACATAAATTTTGTTTTTTCATTCCAATCTATATTTTGAAAGCTATATATATATATATATATATATAAATTTGGAGAATTATACAAGCCAAAAAGGTCAGTCCGCAAAACTGAATCTCTGAAAAACACACAAACCAAATAAGGATATTCACAAGAAGACTTCACAAATTCTTGCAAACAACCGCCCCTGAAGTTCAATTCCCCCAAAACAAATGGGCATCATACACTACAACATCAAACAAAGGCCTTTAGAATTCAGGTGCCCAAAGCCCAAATGCAGTCAACCCAAATTTAAAATGCATTATACTATATATAAGCATAAGCCTGACCCAGAGGGCCAGACCCAAGCCCAACCTGAACTTCATTATTGGTCAGGTTTGGGTCAGGTCATGCGGGTTCATGTGGGTGTTGCACCCCTTGTCAGTTCATCTAATTGCAAATACAATACAAGGTGACACAAAATCCAAATTCTTTATGGACGCAGCTAAAGGAATTTCCTTCCAAGGTCTTCTTCTTCTGTTCCAATCCATCTCCAGCAGGTGGAGACATATCAATAGTCCCCAGCCACATCATAGTCGAGAAGATGGAGGAAATGGTTCCAGATTTCGTAACAAGACTATCAGAAACTGGAAGCATTTTCCGCGTTAAGACCCGAAAAGATGAAGTTTCAGTTGCCACCATTGCAAGCAAAACATGGAAATGTCTTCTTCAAATCGTCACCAAGTCTAATCAGAGTATGCACTTTGGGTGAACCACACTGATCAGTTTTAAAACAATGTTCATTATGTTGACGTGCCATTGCAGGTTTAAAAAAACGACCAAACTAATCAGTTAAGTTGGTTGATTGGTAGGGCCTGAGTCAAGATAGCTTGTGACTCAGTTGTGTTTAAAGAGGATGGAAGTACTGAGTTTATATACGGACCCATGAATCCCATCAGGGATTTGGGAGGAAAGAGAGTTTGGTTCAACAATATCTTGGGCTACACTGACAATGAGAGAGATCTGGAAGTCAGTTTCAGTGATGGAAGCCCTTTTCCAGTGGAGGCAGTTGATGCCTACAAGAACATCTTGGAGGAGAAGTACTGCATCAATCTGAGCTGGCAGAAGGGTGACATCTTATTGGTTGATAATCTGAGTGTCCAATATTCCAGGAGGCCAAGGAAGAAGCCTCCAAGTGTAATATTAGTGTCTATATGGAAATGAATCAAAATCTACATTATGAAATTACAAACTTCTATGTAGTATAATAAGTGGAATGTGTGGAACAACTTACCAACTTACATTGGATCTCTCCTGTTGATTGTATGGATCATATTCCAAATTGCCTTCACGAAAGATCAGGCCCAAAACATCTGGCCATGGGCCTTTCTTTCGGGCCGACGGATTGGATGGGTCGGTTGGGTACATACTTTATGAGGAATGTTCTCAAGTGTTTCTAATGTTTAATTATATACTGCATTTTTTTATTTTCTTTTTTAACATTATAGTGTATGTAGTTAATGTGCTGTGTGTGGGCTGAGTTTGTGTGTGTTAGCGACGAACGCTTATTGTGCAATCAGTTCTTAATGCACAATGCCTGGACACATATGGGCTGACTCACATTAGGGCATGCTTTAAAGGCCTCATCATATTTTGCCTATCAATACACCCATGTGTCTTTTGATGTTAGGCACAATCTTCTTTCCTACTCCATTGCTTTTGCAGAGTATCTTGGTGACTTTAGGTTGAGATTGTGGGTAATAGCTTTTATGCTGCCTGGTTTGAGTAGAAGAGAGGGGTTGGCCTTTTCTCATCCAACCAGTACATTAATTGTTAGGGGGCCTTTTTTTTCCTACTGTACATTGGGAACTAGATTCAGGCACTCTAACTCACACTCATGTTCTTCACCTGCATATGTATAGCTTGGGGCCTTTACGGCCTATCCACTTACTTTCAAATATAGTCTCAAAGTGAGTAGTGGCAGACCCAAGATCTTTGTTTGAGGTGGGTGGACCCAAATAGGTTGTTGGATTTCTTAAACAAATCTAAGATTTTCATGTGAGTATTGGGGGCAGACTTGAAATTCTCGAGTTGATTTTAGAGGCAGATCAAAAATTTTCATCCAAGTTGGGGAGATATATACCTAAGTCCGGTGGGAGCAACTGCCCCCACAACCTCAAGTCAAAATAGATTGGGCATAACATATACAACGCCTACTAAGTACGATCTAACTTACTGAAAATATTTATTTTATATTAGTTTTACAAAAAAAGAGGATCAATTCTTTTGTTCAAATATCTTTTGATATAAAAAGGAACATAATACTTTAAAATTTATCACAACTTTTAATTTATTTAGTACTTTCACTCTTTCATATTTACATAACTCTACACAGCTGAAAACTTTCCCATCTTTCTTATTCCTCAAGGGGGCAAAGTATATATAAAAGGAATATTTTCCATACAACTGCCTCTAGAGTTAACATTTACCCCAGAACAATCGAAGTCTAAATATTTCATGCAAAGTTGTATGTGCGATATCTTAGGATCGTATGATATCGCACACATTCTATTGTACAATATCCTAGGTGCATGTGATATCACACATATCGCCTTGTGTGATAATTTAGAGCCATGCAATATGGCACCACTATATATGAATCACAGGGAAATAGTTTAACTTCAGACTATTCTTGGGGAAATATCATATCTAAGGGCAGTCAAACAATCAAAATACCTATATAAAAACATAAATTTTAAAGATCATCACCCACAATCACAGTGTGAATCTTGAAAGTAGCTAAAATATCAGTGTGTACAACAAGAAGTTCATATAACTAAGATACAACAAGAACCATCACTTTTCTACCAAAAAAAAAACAAGAACCATTACTAGAAATGAAGGAATAAACTAAGGAATTAAGCTGAAATGCAGAAGGAAAAAAGAAAAGATAATTTCACAGAATACAAATGCTATTTACATGATGTCATGGTAAGAATCATAGATTGAGATGGACAGATCCAGATTAATATTACTACGTGTAGAACCCGAGCATTCTTTAAAATCTGACTTCGAGAGAGAAGAAATTCCCTCACTGTTTTCACTCACTGATGGTGTATTACTCCTTTGTATAGGATTGAACGATAGGGATAACGACAAGTCATCAACTCCTTCCTCTTCTTTGCCATGCTCTTTGTTTAGTGATTGCAACAAAAATGATTGAAAGTCATGCCTCTCCTCATGGTTGTGCTTCCTCCTTGGTGTGTGTTGTAGATCATCTACATTAGCAATCTGCAAATACCAGAAATTATTGAGCTATTTTGACAAAATGAACACATAAAATATATATATATATATATATATATAGAGAGAGAGAGAGAGAGAGAGATTAATTATCCTGACCCTTAATTTAAAGGGCTTTTAAATCAAACAAATCTCAGCTTAGCACTCAGTTGAATGCATGCTTTTGTGTTTCTGCAAGATCAACCTAATGATTTAAGTAGAATATGATGAATGTCAACTTATTGGGAAGCTGGCATCATAGGTTTCTCAATGGTCCCATTGGGGTATGCTGCTAATTGCAATATAGTAACCTGGCCATTCTAAATAGTAGGTGTATTTATTACTCCTTCTGCATATATATTGGAAATCCATCTTCTTCATTCAATACCGTCTAAAATAAACTTCATTAAATTAGTTGTTTATAATATTAACACTGCAAAACAAATAAAAACTAGAATTACAAATTGCCTTTAATTGCCTAATTAATCATCTTAATTATATTCCACTAAATAACCATTACATCACAAATCTCATACTCACACTGTTTTCTTTCCTTTACTTTTTAATCATTCTTTTACATGGTAGGTAGACCCTCACAATTGCCATCCTGCTACTTCTCTAGCAAGAATGCCCAAACCATCACGCTAGCAATATAATCATTAACTTTATCACTTGTGTGATTATTGTTGTATTCACGGTAGTAATACACAGGCAAGACCTTAGTCCTTCCGGATATAGCATGTAATGGGAATGCTAACCTATGATATCAAATGGCATGGATATGGAAAGGATACGGATTTTACATACAAAATAAAACGGGGAAGTGTTGAATATGACACAATATATTGCCTATTGTGAAGTATTTTGGTCTTATATATGCTAATAAGGATAAAATGGATGTAATCTTACAACTTTAAAAGAAAAAAACAGAAATAAGTACATTAAGGGCAGTGTCTTGCATCTAATTGAACTCCTAGGAATTTTAGAAAATGTATTTCAAGGATTTAGCTCCGGATGGACTAGAATGGCAAAATAGAATTCTTGTACCTATGACAACATAGACTTTCATAATGATGATGATGCTTTCAATAATAGTAGCTAAAATTGAAAATAAAATAAAGATCTACAAATGACCATCAAATTAATAATCTCCCCTTCCTTGAAAAATGAATTCAATGCCTTGGTAAAACAAATCCTAGGAAAGTAAGGTCTCATCTACATCTCCACCTTATACCCTTAACCCTCAATTCATCTCTTCGAAACCCATTTTACCCTGAATGACTAGGCTTTCAATTCCATCAAAGCAAATGGGTCTTAAAGAAATACCTGTACATCCAAACAACAAAAAATAAAAAGATAAAATAAAAAATAAAAAAGGTACCAAAATAGAAATTTAGAAGATGAATTCAAATAGTAGTGAAGGGAAGTAGAACTCACAAACCAAAGCCCAAAAAATGGGAAAAGAAATGAGATTTCTGATGATGATGATGATTTCTCTTATTTAAAAAGTTATCAAAAGAAAATGTCAAAGTGTCTAATAACAAACCAAAGAAGAAAAATGATATTCAACTCCCTAAAACAAAACATGTGTTCTCTTATTTTCTTTATTTACTAGATCACATGTATAAAAGTCGGTGTCTAAGAAGTGTCTCATTCATGCAATCTTGTAATATCAAGCATTCCCATATAAAACAAAAAGGAAGATGTATAACAAAATGCTAGAAACAGAAAGGAATAAAAAGTCCAAGTCCTAAAAGGCAGCAGAGAATTCCTTTTCTTTGTACCTTGAATAAGTCAGATTCCCCCCACCATTGTATATCCCAATGCTTTTAGCTTAGAAATATCTGCAAACGTCTCTGTTTTCTCAGCATCTTTTTTCTGAAATAGCAAGCCATTCTCTTCTGTTTGCTCTCTCCCTGCTGCAGACTGAATATGATCATAAAAGCAGTACGGATATTCAAATCCTCTCTTGCTGGAATGCAGACTGATGGGCATGGAATTGATATCCAAGCAAGGTCTGACAAAAACAATAAAAAATATTTAATTGAGAATTTAAGAGAAAAGGAGCAAAGAACTTTTAAAGAGCAAAACAAACAAAAGCAAAAATCTTAAGCTAACCTTTTTGAAGGTGGAGAATGGTACATGGAATGATAATGTGAATCTTTGTTGGGCTTTGAAAATTGAGATGAACCAGCATGGATCTCTTCGTCTATCTCATCATCATAGTCATTAGAGGAGGATTTTCTTTGTTGGGTGGATAGAAAACCTGGTATAAAATTTGTTAGTTCTTGGTAACAATAGAATATGTTATTAGAATAGAAAAAAACTACATACAAGTTGATATTCTATTTGTTATAAAAAAAATTATTATATTGAAGGTTAATACAAAACATTGTGGTGTTTAACAAAAACAAACAAACAAACAAAACATATATGGGTTTTCTTTGTTTTAAGAAGAGAATACAAGTGTATTAATTTTTAACTAAAATCGAGAAAGGGAACAGACCTCTTTGCCTTCTAAAGTCATTCTTGACGCTTCTGTACATCTGATAAGAATCAACAATGAGAAACCCAGTGAGAAATTAAAACTTCAAAAGATGCAAACCCATGAAAGATTTGAAGTTAGAAAGAAAAGAAAAGAAATGTAAACCTGAAGATGGCTTTTGATATGGGAGATTGTTAGTCCCCTCACATTCATGAGCTGAAGAACAAGCTTAGGTGTGGCCTCTAGAGAAAAATGAATCAACATAAACAACATTATCAGCAATTGAAGGAAAGGGTTGAAACAGAAAACAAAAGAATCCAAAAAGAGAATGAATAAAAGAAGGACTGAAACGAGAAAAAAGAGACAAAAGAATTGAAGCAAAAGTACTCAACGAGAGAAGAATGAAAAACTTACTCTCTTGCCCTCCGAGCATCTCAATGGCTTGAAGAAAACATTGATGAAGATCAGGAGTCCATCTTAAACGAGGGACCTTAGACCTTATGTACTGTCTAACACTTCCATTCCTTTCAAAGCTACTCATGTTTGCCTCTTCACCCACCGAAATCCTTAACCCAAAAGGCCTTCCCAGTTATATAGTATCCAACACCCACTTCTTCCCTCTCAAAGATGAAAATATTCCAGTTTTTCAGACCTTTGAGCTTCTCAAGTCCGTTTTAAGATGCTTTAAGCTTCTGGGGCGCTCTTCCTTTCTTCTCTCAGGCACAAAAAAGGAGCTTACGGGATCCTCCTTCCTCTCTTCTCTTTTAACAACCCAAGAACAAAATCCGATAAAAAAAATGGAGGATCTTCCTTTCTGGGTCTTCTTCAAAACACCCCCAAAACTCAGTTCTCTTGCACTCTTTTGGTTTGTACAGCTTTCCTAAAAATCTCCACGTCGTTGGACCTGGTGTAGCTTAAAAAGGGAAGGAAATCCTTCAATTCACACCCTCTCTTTCCCTCTGTAAATTCAGACCCTTGACTTATTTAACTTTTTTTGCTCTCCCTCCCTCTCCCTCTCTCTCTTTTGTGAGGTCGCTCCAATGAAAATTCCCATCACGAGCTGGAGATATCTTCTGGAAATAATTACACAGGGCAGCTTTGACTAAGGAACGCCAACGTCGTCATCATCACAAATAATCCCATGAGACGAAAAGGGCAAAATAGAGAAAACGGCTCTAGAATAGTCTCAATCTCTTACATCTCCTGCCCATCATTTAGCTTACCCTCTATACCCCTCTAGGGGTAATTTAGTCTTTTAATCCTTGTAATGGTTTAAAAGTGCTTTGCCGTCCACATTGGGTCAGGTTAAAACTAGTCAGCTACAGCCTACACCGACCTGCTTGTGTTGGTGTTGGGTTTGCCATTTCCCATTTGGCAGTGGTCTTGTTTGAATTTGAAGAGGGTAATTAAGGAGTCTTTTATGTTTTAACCCCATTTGGTTAAGGGTTAGAACTATTGGTTCTGCTTAATTTGGACTGATTCATGTATTATTTATAGAATATAAGAAATAAAATCCACCAAACACAATTGATTCTCCACGTTTAGAAGTATAAAAGATAATTATAAAATGTGTTTTTCAATCTTTAAAATAATGAAAGGATAATTAATATTAAACCCAAACCAATCACACCTATCAAGTGGGTTCACTGACTCTCTATGTTCTTCCCTCCAATCAAAGCAATTCTGGAGAGTTTAGGAGATTTACTTTGAATTTTGAAAAAACCCAAATTACATATTATATTCATGTGTTTGTGGTGCATCACACAAACAGATATATTATGTTAGTTAATAATTTGATGAAAGTGCATGGAACAAGTTAGCTTATGAGGCTAATTAACTTGGCAGATCACTTCATTATTATCAATGTGAAACCCCTCACATTTGCTTGACCAAAATATTACACTGGCCACCTGTCTCTATGGATTAATGCTAAAACAAATTTGACTCACATCTAAGTTTCGTAAGCATGTGGGTTTATTATTCAAATTGGAACACTTCCAACTTCATCTAACAACTAAGATTCAAACAAATTTGAGATGCATTCATCTTTATATGAATGGATGTAAGCCATCGCTTATATACAGATAGTTCTAGATGGAGACCTTTTAAAGGCATCACAGACAAGCTATTCAGTGTTTAGGGACAGTTTTCAAAATTCTAAGTGAGAACTTAGATTGTTGAGATTCTGAGAATTTTATAGGCCAAAAGTGACACTCATAAGATTAGGTTTGTAAATTCTCACTGTTTAAATAAGAATCTAAGAATTTTCATAGATGGAACTGCATTGCTGTCTGGAATTTCAGAGAAGAGGAAGCAGAAATACCCCTAAACAAACGGTCCCCTAGGGACAGTTAAATACAAGATTCAATCATAAATATAGATAATATAATATTGATGCCACCATTCTTGGTTGTGGTTCAGCTTGTCTTGTCTGGAAGGGTGAGAGAGTTTTGTGAGTTAGAATCTTCCCGGTAGAAGGGAAGGTAAAAAAAAAAACACATTTATACTCTCACTTGGGGAGTTCAGACTTGTATGCAATCCAGGTGAATTTGAACTGGGCAATTAGAATCCTCTCGGTAGAAGGGATGGGGGGGAAAACAAACAAAAATTATTACTGTCACTTGAGGATGGATTCAGGCTTGAATGCAATCCAGGTAAATTTGGACTAAGCCAAATATTGCCCCAGGCCCACCTAAGTTTCATTGATCAAGTGAGTCCTAAGTTTCATTGATCAAGTGAGTCCTTGGAATGGCAAATTTTTAAAGGTACCAGTAACGTAGAGTTCATTTCACATTTTGGCCTACGTTGGTGGGCCCCACATCATGGATGGCTAAGATTATCTTCACGTGGCCAAATCAATGGAGGGCATATGTGATGACTACCAGCTTAAACCAATAAAAACTCCATCCTTGTGATTTGTGAAGGAACCGGTCGAGAAGGCCAAATCATCCTAGACTTTCTCTCTCCAAAAGTCAACCTGATGAAACTTCCAGCCTGCCAAGATCAAGATAAACAGTACACAGTAACTTCTCCAATTAAAACCCTAGAATTTCCAGCTAAAGTAAGCCAGCTAAAGTAAGCCCTAAAAAAACCTACGGTTTGATTTTGCTTGTGGGGACTATCTGTTTCCCATCAATCAATCACCTACATCTCTTTTCGTCTTCAAGCAGGTGGCCGACGTTTGAAAATACAGAATTTATATAAATATGACTCTACCCTCACATGTAGATGTAGATGTATATGTAGTCATGTAGTTGAAAAACTCAGTTACGTGAAGAGAATGTTCCTAGAAAGACAGCAATGATAATGTTCAAACATTAGAGTTGGACAAGGAAAGAATCAAAAACCTTTTTGGAGAATCCAAACTCAGGCGCCCATTCGATCAAGGTTTTCAATTCAGACCACTTGAACTTCTGACCATTTGAAATAGTTTGCTTGTGATGTCTTACTTACCATAGTAAGAAAATTTAAGCTTAACTTGGTTGATGCTTAAACTATCTGTTTGATTGGATGAGGGGAGAAATGAAATAGGATTAAAGGTCAAATCATTCTTGCCTATTTGCTTTCGTGATGGGGTGGGGGAGGGAATAAAAAAAAAAAAATTAGAGGGGGTGGTTTGGGGGAGGGAATGAAACTATATGGTCAAATTAAGAGAAAACCAAGGCTAGAATGATTCTCATAATTATGAGAATTTGGTGATGAAATTATTTTATGGGGCTCAATTAATAAAATCTTAACTGTTCAAAAATATCACTCTTTAGTATCAATTCGCTGCAACTTTCACTCGAGTAAGGGTTGGCCCACTTACCCCCAACATAAGAATGACAATTTATATAAATATGAGTTTTTTTTTTAATATATAAGAGTTCACTATTTTGTGAGATTCATCGTATTACGCATGTGGCCCTCTTATAGAAGAGTGTAAAGTTCAGCGAGCATCCGCCTAGAGAGATAGGATGGGGAAAACTCTAAAGGACTGAGTATACAATGGTACACAAGTCCCACATCGAAAACAAGCTTGATCTCAGGTATATATGTGTGACACGACATTAACTCCACAAGAAGACCTTTAAATTCGTACGGTAAAATTGGATTGAAATCTATGGGCCAAAGCGAACAATATCATATTGATGATGGACCTGAATTGTTACAAATGGTATTAAAGCCGAAGACGTTAGATCGTGCATAGATTTAATATAATATTTGAAAGTTCTAGGTTACCAGAATGGATGCTAATTCCAATTAACCAATGTTGTGAATGTAACCAAATAAACAAGATAGAACTAGCAATCTAATCAATCTACCAATCACACACCACAAGAAGGCAGACATAATATTTAACGTGGAAACCCTTTAGGGAGAAAAACCACGATCCGTAAATCAATAACTAATAAACAATTACAAGATATACTAATAGCTCATTCACCTTAGTCAGTGCCTCGACCTAAGGACTGTAATTGTTCTTGCACAATTTTCCGCTGCCACAATCCTTGCATGCACCGTTCCTCTTGTTTGATCGCGTCACACCTTGTCAACCAAGAAATTTCCCGCTGCCACAATCCCCACCGTGCACCGTTCCTCTTGTTTGATTTCGTTACACCTTATCAACCAAGATGAACTATTTTCTACAAGAGAGTAGAAACAACAAAAACCTTCTAGAGCTTTATCTTCATTATAATCGCTCAATAGCTCTAGAGAATCAAAGAATTTCCCATAGGGTATTCTCACTTTAGATCAATGAGAGAATTATTTGATGTGTATATTATGGTTGAGTGCAATACCCTATTTATAGCCCCAAATTCGTTCCTTATAATTAGAAAATAAATAGGACTCAAGTTGGAAATACCAATTGCAAAAGGAAACAAACTCGCAGAGTCTCAAACAGAAAATTCCCGAGGATCCGATCGATCGGGTACCCCACATCCGATTGATTCGGTCATCAGGTTCGATCGATCGGGCCTCGTGAATGGTGTCTTCTGATAATATTCCTCTAAATGGACCCATAGTTTTGTCCAACCCATGAATTAACCAATATAAAAATACTAATAATATTTTATTCACTTGTTGTATGAAGTTAATGTGACAGAAACTTTATGAAAATGTTTGAATTCTGTTTTGTAAAAGAATTTGAAGAGTTTCAGAATGGATGAATTTTCAAATACTCAAAATGTGGTATATCACCGTATCCTCTGGCATTTATGAATTCTGAAATCCAGTGACTTTCTAAAAAACTCCTGTGCACTCAGGTTTTTTAAAGTAGGCCACACATTATTCCTAAAAGGTTGGGTTTCATGTTGTGTTTTTAAACATGGCCCCCATGTATTATTATTTTATAAAATGTGGGCCTCTCTCGCATTATGATTTCTAAAGATGGGCTCCACATACAACAAAATTTCTAAATGTGGGCTCTTATTCTAATTCCTAAGATAGATCTTATGTTATCACTTCTAAAAGTAGAACTCAACACAGCAATTTCTAAAAAGTAGGGCCATATTGTAATCCCTATAAATATCTTAATTCCTACAAGTTAGTGTCCAGTTTGCAATAACAAAAGCTAGGTCCAATGTACCGCAATATATAAAAGGTTTAATTCCAATAAAGAATTCTTGTTACTAGGAGAGAGAGAATTTACCACATGAAATTCCCACATAGGAATTTCATCAGGAATAAAACAAAAAAAATTAATAAATTATAGAAATGATCAATCAACTGCATTCCGAGATTCCAACATGTGAAAATCCCAACACATGAAGTTCATAAAATCCAGTAAAGAAATATGCTCTTATGGGTTTGGAATTTGGTGAAATTTGTCGCCCATATTATATATGAATAGCTTAGATCAAGTACAGTTTAGTGGTGAACCCACTAACTTTAGATGTGTATATATATAATATATAGCTGTTTTTTCCAATATATTATAAAGTGCATAGAATTCGTTGCATGTGGCCCATCAAAAAACACATAAGAAGGACCTCACTGTATTTTGTGCGCACGTGCAGGGGTTCGGGGGCTTTTCAGGAGCATATGATGAAGAAAATTTCCATAGTGACAGTGACTGGACCATTCACGGTCCGCCACGTCATTACAGGCAACCTGCCATGCAATGGGGCAGGACTTTCCCACGGTAATGTGGCGGACCCTTGAATGGTTCACTCACGGTCACCATAGGTGTAAACACGAGAGGATCCCGATTCTATGCTCTATATATATATATATATGTGCGCGCGCGCGCGCAAGCAAGCTATTTGCCGACACTCTTGTGAGTCCCATCTAGAGCCATGTTAATCAATGAAAAGGTGAGATCGAAAGACCTAAATGCAATCAACTTCTTTTGTAGTTTGTACACTAGAAAAGGCAAATTGAACGTTGTGCTCTAGGTAAGGAGCTTGTGAGGAAAAAGGAGTGGAAGTGTGAAACGCGCATTTGTAGCTTGAGACAACTATATATCTTCTGACTTCTTTCTTGTTAATCTAAAAACCTAATCACAAAGGGCCACAACGAAACCAGCCCCCAATAACATTGAAGGATGTGACTTCGTGTTTTCTTCCTCACTTTTTTCATTTATTTTATTCGATGTTCATTTATAAATTAAAATATAAATTTTATTAAAATTAAAGTCGTTTTTTTGTCCCTCTGGGATTTTCTTTTTTGTTGTTTTCGGTAACTATGTCATGATAACACATCCTTTCCATTTTGGCCAACAACAATATAAAGCTAATTATATTTAAATATTGGACAAATTTCAGGTCCATTAGATCTTTCTAACTACTTTATCTATAGCCCTCAAGTTTAATGACTTAGAATGTATCATTAATTTTATTTCAGTCCTGCGGATCAGGTCCAAATCGAGCGTGTTTGGCAATTTACTAGTAAAGTTAAAGTGAAGTAAAATCTTCATTATCCAGACAATAACAGATAATGGGTCATATCAAAAGTACATAAAATTTAAAATTCCCTCATTTTTTTTTCAAAAGAAAAGTAAAAAAAAACAACATTTTTTCTCCACTAAATGGCAAAAAAATATCATTTTTTTACACAAAAAGTCAAAATGACTCCCTATCGAATAATTAAAAGCAAAAGATCATCATACCCCCTAAATTTTATTCTCAGTTTATTTAATGCTTCACCCCACTTTACTTCAATTCACCGTACGTCTAAACACGTCCAAGGATCAGTTACATTTAGGTGGGTGTTTGTGTGTGTCACATTCGAATCGATCTTAGGAGGTGTCAATCTATGGTAGCTGCAGTCGCATGTGTTGAACTGAGTAGGCAATGGGTTGGTCATGGATTTAATGCTTAATTAATCTATCCTTCTCTGATAATGGAATACTTTATTTAGGTAGATCAATGTGTATAGTCCATCTAGGGAGTAGGATAAGCAAAGAAAGTTATCGTGCTTTTTGGCTTGCTTTTAGAGGTAAAAAAGCATAATCTCATTGAAACAAAATTAAGAAAACATGGCTTGATCACGTGAAATAAGACTTCTAGCTATAACATATAACCTTAATAACTTTTGCATATTTTAGTTAAAATTCAACACTATAGATTAAGCAATAGACACTCCATGATTACTTCCTGTCTGTCATCCTTTATCCTACGTCAAAAGATTTCCAGTGCACCCTTTTTCCATGCATGAGTGACGACAGTAACATGAAACTATAAGACTATTAGTATTATGCCTCATATGCATCGAGTACAGTGTTAAAAATATAAAAAATAATTTGCACGATGTTCAGTGTGATAAACTATGTATAAATCCAAAAGCTTAAGTTGATAGGTGAAATGCCCATAAGGTTATATTAAAACATATCAAGCCTTGGGTGATGCAGGACTTCCCAAACACTTCCCCTCACGACTAAGCCCAACAAATTTCATGAACGGACCTATCACAAGAGCTACACCAGAACGACGGGATCGAAACCCGCTTTGATACCATGTAAGAAACCATATACCAATCCAAAAGTTTATAGCTTGTTTGGCAATTCTATTATTATGTGATGTATGACTTCCCAAACACTTCCCTTCACGAGTAAGCACATTTTGTTTCTCCTCCTTTCAAGGTGAATTTAAAGTTTTCAATGTTGATATGAACTAACTTAATGACAGAAAAGGGTCCCTAAACATTTTTTTTGGAAATTCAATAAGCTGATTCATTAAAAGGAAAGAAAGAGATAGGGGACAAACACAGAAAGCAAAACCAACTTAGTCCCACGGCCCTCAATAGTCAATATGTTAAAATCATGCGTAAGCCTACTTGACCACCATAAAAACTAGGGCATTGGTTATAATTTTTTTTATTAAGTTCTCTTCTTTTAATAGTTTTCTATTTTGTAATACAGGTCATATGAACACCATGCCTCCATGGTTTCAACCTTTGATTCATACAATTTTATAGCCATATTAGCATCTAGGGCAATGCAATATTTATTATATATTCTTTCATACCATTTTACACAACTGATGAATACACCCCCCGCCTATTGTTTAACTCCTTGTATAAACCAAGAAAATCTAAATAGACAAGCAGCACCAAACACAGATTCCTCGTTTATCTCAAAGTTTTAGGCCTCTTTAAACACAGATTCCTCATTTATCTCAAAGTTTTAGGCCTCTTTATACTACAAGAGCAATGATGGACGGTGATAGTCAATATCTCCTGCTTAATGTATTCATTCGGTTGGTGTACGAAAATGTAACAAGACACATCACGTAAAGCTTGTCACCTTCGTGTGTTGGCATCAAATAAGACAAACTTCATATTATTTTAAGATTACGTACCCAATATGCAGAGCAGTCAAGCATACATTTTCTTACCATGGGAGCCACCTAGGGTAATATTCTCTGTCATGGATGTGTAATGCAAACAGAAATCTCAGTCATCCAAGGTGTGAAATGTTACCTTTTCTAAATTATACCAGGACTAGAATTAGTTGATGGCAATGTTTTGGATTGTTTCTCTAAGAAGAGAATTTTCAAAAGACTACTAAAAATCTTCCATAGACTATTTGGTATTTGACATCTAAACTGTTGGGTACTATTTCAAATTTTAGAATGGTTGTGTGAGATTAGCATTTAAAAAAACCTTATGGGTTAAATTAGATGTGATGGAAAAATAAGGCTGATTTTTGGAATCCAGCCACGTGAATCCTTCCCCTTTTTTTCTTCTTTCTTTTATGGTAACCATTATTGACCCTAGCCAAGGAGAGACGCATTATGCTTGCTTACATGGAAAGATAATTTTCATTAATTTAGAGAAATCTACTCACACAGAAAAAGAATCCAAGATTGATCCCACATGAATCTTAGATCCTTGCTATTAAACTGTAGTAGCGCCACAAAATGATGAAGTCAAATCTGAATAATGGGAAAAATGACTTGACACAATTGATGATTCTCAGCCTCCCTCCATGATAGTTAGTGTGCACATATGTATAGTCCAGACTTGGCATATTGGCTTGACTACATCAAACCTATACTATATATAATATAGAAGTAATTCCTATATCATATTATGTCACATTCCACTGTAGAAAAATCACTACACAAGACAAGACTCACGTGTCTGTGTAAAAGTCAAGGATATTAGGAACCCCAGATGACTATTTTACACAAGGTTGGTAGGTGGATCAATGTCTACCAAGGACACATTTGTCAATTACAACTTACACCATCTCCTCAAGTTTCATTAAAGAACCGAAAAGAAGAAAGAAAACACAAAAACACACTATCATTCTGCTGTAGAGAGGGTGGAAAAGGAACAAGGAATATATTGTTGTTTATGCAGTGGTAAGTAAGGAAAAGATCAAAAGGGGGAAGAAAACAAAAAGTCTACAGAGTATATGATTTTTGTTCGGGGGCTCTGACACGGCTCCCATGTATAAAATCTGGGCTCTGAAGCACGGCTCGCAGGAAAAAACAGCAGAGAGGGAGAGGGAGAGGGCGGGGCAAGCTCACGCAATGCGCACGTTACATGCATTTACATTGTGATTAATGACTGTAAAACTAAATAAATGATCTCTGTTGGCACTCTTTTGTATGTAGTATTTTCCTCTCCTCTTTGTTGTTTTCCGTGAAATCTGGACAAACCATCATTTACTAAATTGTCTGTGGTGGGCTCTCTTTTCTACGTGGCTAGAGGTGCATCATGGCTATCTATGGAGGTTGTCAGGTGTGACTGTGAGAAACTGGTAAAGAAAAGGTTGGTGAGTTTGAATGAGAAGCATGTGGTAAGGGAGGTAAAAAAGGAATACTTGGATTTGTCTTTCTGTTGGACTGTTTCTTCCTTGCATTTGGGCTGTTTGGTACATGTCCGGATCATAATGACGTAGAAATCTGATGGTAGTCGGCCTGTAAAATTCATTACAGAGCGTAACTTTCAAAATTCAAACGACTAGCAATGACAAGCAAAAGGGCCTGTTATTCTATCGGAGTTTATGGCTTGAGTTTGGTGAGTTTTTTTTTAATATTACGTGATTTTTTATCTCTTAACATTTAAAATGCTGTATTTTTTTTATTAAAATTTCAAATTTCAACTATTCAAAAGCGCTTTTGAAATTCTTAAAATCCCACTTTCTATAATATTTGTTAGAATTTCAAATCCTCCATGAGAAAAAGAAATTTAGAATTCCACATAAAGAAACAACTTTTGAAGAATTTGAAATTCTCCCAAACATGAATTATTGGAACTCTGGTAAAAAAAGGGCCCTAAAAGTCTTCCCATCCCATCTAATGTGGGTTTCACTTTAATATGAGCTGCTGAACCTACAATTAGATTATTATGAGTAAAATATATGATTTCAAATATTTTATTTATGCATTTTATATGAATTTAATTCTAGTCTAATATAATAAGAGTAAATTAGATTAAGATATAAATAAAAGCTCTAATTTTAAGTCTTAATTTAGAGTTATCGTGTTTAATAAAATGAAAAAAAGGGCTCATTAAATTGTTTTGTAAACATATAAATAAGAACTTATGAAAGGGGCATTTCTTTGTTACATGCCCAAAGAAGATAATTTTAACTCGAAAATGTCCTTTGGTGAGAGAAATAGTAAAAAAACATTTGTATGATTATGAGCTACTTCAATGGTATTTTTTTTTTTGGGTCTAAAATCCCTGTAATTATTTAGGCTTCTGTCTCCTCCCACTTTGACTAAACCATGGTTAGCCTCCTTCAACCTTTTTTAGAGATCGAGGTTTATCAAATAGTCTAAATAATATATATTTCATAAAACAAGAGCTTATTTTTAGAATTTCCAAAGGGCCTTGAACTATCTTTACTTCTTTTTTTTTTTTTTCTTTTCTTTGGGTACCCATCTAGACCTATATATATGGGAGACTCTAGTCATGGTGGGCCTGACCTTATTCTATACATGATTCGTATTTACCTTTGCGTGGTGGCCAATCCATATCAAACTTCTCCAGTGCCAAAAGCTCATAACAATGATGTTTTGGTGAATGTCAAAGAAATGAGGGGAGTCAGGGAGTGTAACCAATGCAGCACAGGCATATAAATATGCATCCAGCCCTCCATTATAAATAAAGTATAACAATTATTAATAAAATTAATAAATTTGAACATCTAATCCTATTTCATTATGATTTGCATTCATGCAAAAGATGAGATGAATTAAAATTGTGATTTTTGTTTCATTCCTACACATATAATTGTGTGTATATAATTTAAAATTTTAAAACTATTCATATTGTAGAAAAAAGATAGTACAAATGTTATACCAGATAGCTAGGAGAGTTGATGGGCTGGGTCAGCTCACTTTGGACATTGGACATAGGTTTCATATTAGGGCCACACTTGTACCTAAAATTTAGGATTTGAATTAAGTGATAGAAAGCTCAGAATTTGCCCGGCTCCAACAAGCATTGCTTATAGTTTTAGTAACTGAATTTTCCAAGAAAGTTATAGAAAGTCCCACTCGGCCAAATTGACAAAATGACGACTCGAGCCAATTACTTACTGCTCCTGATGGACTTATTAGACATAGCCACATAGGCCTATATTTGTCTAGTCAGATCTAGCCTGCATAATAAGCCCAAGATATAATGGGATTCGATGCATTAGCATTGATACGTTCGCACCACTTATTTTTCATAGAATTGTTGATGCGATATTTTAGGTTAATGCGATATTGTAGACATCATGCAATGTGAAATTCTAAGGCCGTGCGAAATCACACATATAACCATGTATGGTATTCTAAAGTCATACGATATTGCATCTTTATTATATGAACAATTTTATGGGAAATATTTAAATTTTGATTTTTTTTAGAGCAAATATCAGCACTTAAAATACAGTCGCGTGAGTAAAATCTCTCTCCTTTTTTTTGGTTGCTTTTAGGGGTGCATATAGGCGGTTCGGATCAATTTAGAGGGAAAATCATCAATCAAACCGAATATATCGATTTTCTATTTTCCAAGCCGAACCGAACCGCCCATATGCTCAAACTGAATCAAAAGGAACCGGTTTGATTCGATTACGATTTTTATTTTATTTTATTAATAAAAAAAATAGTAGTTTAATTGGTAAGGGACGTTGGACTTTAAGTAACGGAGTAAGGGTTTGAATCTTTCGCAAGTAATTTTTTATATTTCTTTCTATTTTTTTATAAAAACATATATATTTATATAATTGGATCGGTTCAAACTGCTTAACCGCACCTTTAAACAAAAAATCAAACTAAACAGGATGGTTTGAAGAAAATCTAAATTGTGACTGAACTAAACTACTACAAAATTGATCCAATCCAAATGGTTTCCATAGGTCCCGGCCCGGTTTAGTGGTTTTATTTTCACCCCTAATTGCTTTATTAGTGTGTGGGGTTCTCAAGGTCTTCGACCACTCCCGTGTGTGATTCACACACCCATGTCACTAGCAACCTTAGCCACGTCTGAGGGATAGCAAGAGCCACTCTAGTGTGGGTTCAGAGTTCAGATTACCAAACCACCGCAATGCAGTCTTGTATTCGAGACGCGTCTTTTATATCTTGTGTAAGGAGAAGGATAGTCCAGTAAAAGAGAAACTGGCGAAAGCCGATTTTTAAGCAGACAAAGGCCAGTCTGCAACTTAAACGTGGGCAGGAAGCGACCACTGCACTGCACTGCACTGCACTGCGGCCCTGTGAAATCACCGAACGATTCCCGAGGGAAAAAGTAGGGAGGAGGAATGACACGGTTGGCAGTGGCAGCTACGAGGGCAAAAGCGTTGATAGAACGTAGATAGCATTGATACGGAGTGGGGGAAGAAAGGAAATTCCTTTTGTCCTTGTAGCTGTGGGGATCTGCCTCTGTTAATAATGACAGTAGAAGTGAATGATGGGATTTTGGTACAGTTTTTGCAACAGGGATTATGACAATAGGAAGGAAGGGAATAGGATATCCCCATCCCAATGGGAGTATTCCATCATCTTTGGTAAAATAACAGGTGCTGATGTTCTCTGAGTTTTGCTACCATTTGTGTACAGGCTTCATGTATGAAGTTATGCAATGGATGGTTGAATGAAATTGTCAAATTGTCTAACTTTTTATTCTGGTTTTTATTAAAAAAACTCAAAATATGTTCAGTGCAACAAACGTGAAAAGTTAGGCAAACATGCATCTAATAGAAAATCTGTACAAAACACCAACTATTTTTACTATTTTTTTTTTTTGTATTTCACAATACAATGCCCTCTTTATTATTTTAGAGCAGGTGGAATCGCATTTTTGATAAAGGTAGATAGAAATAAATCTTAACAGTGTATTACTATTACAACTACCCTCATAATAAAAGTTGGTATTTACGTGCAAAGTTTTAATTTAAATTACTTCTTGGCAAGTTTCAATGACACAAGGGTCTCTGTTAAATGATATCTAAAAGTCCCATATATTATATTTCATCTGAATTCATAAATGCTCAAGTGCGTCTAGCGTTTTAAAGTTAAAGCCTTATTAGTAAAAAGTGAGAATTCATAATACTAGATTTTTAAACTCTCAAGAATCAAACTGAAAAATCTAAAATATTGAGGAAAATGAGGAAATGAGATCTTACAATGCCATCAAAATCTTCTAACATATATAGGATTCTCATATTTTTTTTTTTTTGGTATAAAATATAGGATTCTCATTACAAATTTCAAAAAAAAAAAAAAAAACCTTTCAGGAGAAACCTGAATTGCCAAAACCTGTCCCAAATATGTCCAATGGTAAAACTAATCTTTATTTACTGTTAGATGAGAATTTTCATGTGTGAAGGTGAATCTGGGAATCGGGTGTGGCAAACTCACAGGTAGCTGGGGAAGAGAAGAATTAGTGATAGCTTCGAGGGCGCCGAGAGTTTGGCGTGTGCAGAAGCGTAAAAAGGACGAGACTTATTACTGTATCGTATTGATGAATTTAGTTTTTGGCTTTGACCATTTATGATGATGTGAAAGGTTGATACACATTTGTTTATCTTCCTCTACTCTTTTTATAAATATATAAATAAAAGAAGACTAGTAGATGAGATGGAAGCCAAGGAAGAAAGGAGAATGGAAATAGCAGTACCAGTACTGCAAGTGGTCCTGTTATTACGATGGGTCAATACTCATACACTCAGTATACTCATACATCAATTCATCCCTCACCTTTCAGCTGCGTCTAATCAAATGTCACATGCATGCATGCTATGCTAGTATATGCTGCTAGCTCCTCTTCCTCCTCCTTGTTCTTGTTGTTCTTCTTCTTGTTCTTCTCTTCTTCCTCTGCTGCTGTTTTTGCTGATGTGATTGCATGTTACGGTCGGTACTCTAATATACGCGGTGAGATGTGGACCATGTGGGTCCCACATGTTAAATAACCCATGCACACATATTTAAATATTATCACCATCTTCTAATCTCAAGCTACAAAATGAAGGGACTTTTACGAGAATTCTTAGCTTAAATTTTAATCAAAAGATTTTATGAAGATATTATAAAAAGATGAATTTAAATTGGTCTTTATATCCAATAATAATGATATAAATGGGTACGTAAGACGTCTAGAGAGGAATTGTGAATTGCATATTTTAGCATTTTTACTCATGATCACATGATTTTAATTAAAATTTTAATTAAATAATTTTTAAGATCATAATATTGGGTTGACACTTATAAAAAGTCTTAGTCTTTAACCCATTGTTTAGAGTCCAAATCCTTTCTAAAACTTTAACATGTAATTAGTATATAAAAAAAAAAAAACTTTTAAGCACCTCTATTTATAACTACCCGTAACTTTTTATATGGAGATTTAATTAGATTTGATTTAGTCCAAAATTTAAAGAAAAATGTTAAAAACTCAAATTTTGACAATAAATTAAACGAACTGTGGTGATTATAAATCTTAAAGTTCGAGAGGATTAGGATTTAAAGCTCAACAATAGACAAGAAAAAGAGAGAATAAAAGGAGAAGAATCATGCATAACGCGTACCTTATTAGTGATTTGATGAGTTATGAGTCAAAGACCAAAATCCCCTTATGTGTTTTAAAATTTTCATTCTTAGCTAGGAGGAACAAAACAGATTGCCGTGAGGAAAAAAAAAAAAAGATTGTTGAGAGATAAACAAGAGAAGAAAACAGTTGAGGAGTGGCAAAAGAATAATATCAAAATATAACCATCCATAACTTTCTCCTTGTTTAATGGGAAGGAAAAAGTTGACAGGGGCAATTGCCCACTCTTAACTCTACGTTGCTACTTTCTTGGTAGGCGATATTATCAAACAATTGACAATATTATCAATTGAGTTGATGATATCATTATTTATTTTACAAAAAATTATTCTGTATCAATTTCTTGTGTTGGATCGTAACCAAGATGAGCCTCATAATAGCTTATATATATATATAGGGGGATATTCAAGTACATCTATCCCTCACCATGTGTGGTGAGGGACACCCCTTTAGGAGAAATTTCAAGTATAAAAGGGAATCTTTCCATCAAGTATAAAAGCTCTTTTGTACTTAAAACTTCCCCAAAAGGGTGTCCCTCACCACATATGGTGAGGGATAGATGCACTTAAATATTTCTCATATATATATATATATATATATGGGAAACATTCATGTGCATCTATCCTTCACCATAGGGTGAGAGATACTTTCATAAATGAGGATTTTCAAGTATAAAAGTGAATTTTTAAAGTACATAGGTGAAGTACACTTCCTTGTCTTCATGTGCAAAAAAGAAAAGTGTCCCTCACGCTATGGTGAGTGATAGATGCACATGAATATTTTCATATATATATATATATATACGCGTCACGTTGGCATATTCTGATCGAATTTCTTAGATTTCCGATATCAGACAGCACCCTACCATGCGAGACCATGGCCCAATTAAGGCTTTTGCTCATAAACCCATAGATGATTGACCATATACAGGTTAGTACGTGGCCAACGTGGGACTTATTTAAAACATAGCTAATGAATAACCATACCTTCCTCAAAGCAAGAAGAAAGGCCCCAAAACCCCCACACCCCACACTTTTTTTTTTTTTTTCCTTCCTTTATTTGACGAATGAGATATGCCCAATATATCTTTGGTGCGATGAATAATTGCTGGAATAGTGGATTTTGATTCAAAAGATCAGATAAAGATAAAAGTGACGGAACATTGGGTTGAAGGAAGAAAAGCAAATCATCTGCAAACTGTAACAATGGAATGTGATTCTCATGTGGAGCCACGAATTGCTATCTCATCTAGTGCACATTTCTACCTCAATCCCTTGAGACATGTTGTTTTGCTCCTGGTTCTTTTTTTTTTTTTTTTTCTCTTTTAACTTTTAATTAAAATGTTTCAGGCCCTATTAATTTGAAACTAAGCCAAACTCTTTTGGAATGAAATTCTCCACCCCTGAACTATGACCTTGAAAAGATGGACCCTACTAATTGGCTTTCTAGGGATGCCCTAGGAGGATCCGAGCCATATAAAGCCAGCTGCATTGTTGAGAGAGAGAGAGAGAGAGAGAAGAGAGAATAAGATGACACAAAGATGATGTAGAGAGAGAGATATTTTAATAATAGTAGGTAAACCTCATGTAATCTCTGATTCAATAGTTTGTTCGTAGTTTAAAGCCTGTCTTGTGGCTTGCAGCATTTGGGCTCTAAGAAAAATCCAGGGGTGTGGGCGGGCTAAGGCATATCCAGGCCCGGACTGACTTCAGAAACATTGACTAAAACCCGACAAGGATTTAAGCAACCGGGCTAGGCCGAACCAGGCTTTTTGATCACTTTTGTTAGGCATTAGTGCACTAATTAAATTGAATTACATGCATTTCTTACACGAGTCGGGCCGGGTTATGGGCTTTCTATCACTTAATCCAAACCCGGATCAATTATTAATCATGCCCTAATTACATACCCAAGCCCGGCCAAAAGTGGACTAGGCTCAGATCAGGCCCGGCCCTGGAGCACCCCTAGAAAAAACCCAAACAAATCAACACTGAGCATTGAATATAACAAGAAGAGAATGAAAATCACACTTCTGATCCATCTATTATAGGATCCAATGCAGATGTCGGCATCAGCATGGGAGTTTTTTCTTTTACAGGGATGAATTCCATTTTACTGGTGTCCCACTTTTGATCCGCACTAATGGTTGACATGCATGTAAGTAGTCTATGAGTAGGTGGGCCAAATTTCATTTCGACACCAAGGGGGCTGGGACCAATAGAGTCCACACAAGTAGAATGATAAGCCAACACAAGTGGAAATAACGGGCCTCCTTCACACTGAAGTGGACTACTTTTCCGTATGCATGCTGGCTCTCTCTTGAGTTCAACCCCCTTGGATGGGGTACCAAAAAAAAAAAGTGAAAATAGTGGCATGGATTAATCAATCGACCCCTAGGCAATTAGGTGACAATCGGAGTAGGCAACCAAGTAAACAACCAACCCCCAAATGTCCAAATTCATTTCATTGAGAATATTTTACACCATTAGATCAATCTGGTATTCATGAAAACATAAATTTAACTATTTGGTCAAAATCTTATCCTTCTATATATATATATATATATATATTTATGAATGCAATGGTCAGTATCAATTCAACTGCATGTACTGAAAATTGGAAAACTCACCATTCATGATCATATGATAAATAAATGGTTTGGTTCAAGCAAAGATGACCCACCCCTCAATGTAGGTTGTTGTTGTCATGAAACTCTCATGCTGACATTAGCATTAATTTGATCATCTACTCATGGGGTCGTGGATCATCAATGGCCACATGCATGCAAGACAAAGTAGCGGTTAGATAAGTATTGTCCAAATAATTGCAGAGTTGGATGCTTTGTATGTATTTTAAGTTAGGTGAGAAGCCAAAGTCCTCGCGTTGAAAATTGTTTATATCTCATGCTTTTTTATACTAGAAAGCTTCATTCCCTGGGAATAAAGGCCCAAGGAGGGATTCAAAGGGGAAGAAAAAGGTCCCATCTTTCCTTTTCCACGTTTTGAGTCCCATCACATTTTGACTTTATAATTGCTTGGACAAAGACAACTGTGACTCTGTGAGTGATTGATTCATGCAAGAAAGCCTTTGTCCATCTTTTTTGATATGGGATTTTGAAGCTCAATTTCTCCCACATGCACTGTAAGACCTTCACATACCATGCCATAAGACAATCCTGATAATAGATTATTTCATATGTTTTTTTTCATATAGTGAACATTGTAAATATGGGAGACCTCCACTCTTTTGTTGGTGCATCTCCTTTCTGTCTAACCTACTTATGATGAATTCAATATCCTAATTTGAGTGTAACTAACTGTAAGATTTTATGGTAATATTCCTGTGATATGTAGTCGTTATACTTTTGAGAAGCTTTTTACCAAACAAAAGAGAGAGAAGTTAAAATTATGGGCTTAGATCAATTGATTATTATTATGTTTAAAATAGCCTTTATGCTTATTATTAACCAATGCATTTTCATCTTCCCCTTAATTTTCATGCATCAAGGGGGACGGACTTACAAGAAGTACAAATAGAAACACCCTATTGCTTAAAATTGTACATGTGAGATCTAATTTCATCGATTCACCATTTAGAGACTCGTTTTTACTCTTTTTTTTTCTTTTTTTCTTTACTCCAATACACAACTCATAAACCCACCCTGCTCAAGTCCCTCACCATCAATGCTATGATCAGAGATCATACCCTGGTCATTTTTTTTGTGGAGAGTGAAGCGCCTCACCGTTGAGCTAACAATGGATTGACCAGACTTGATTTTGAAGTTGACCTAGTTTAGATAAATTGTAGGCGTTCTATAACAAAAAAAACTACTGAATATGCAAGTATTCATGGCAAGGTTCCTCACGAAAAAGATACTTAGTGTATTTATGGAAAGGTTCCTTAGGGAAAAAATACTTAGTGCTTCTATCCCAAATCAGAATCTACATAGACAAGAATGCCTGTGAATTTCAAGATTGAAAAAGTTTTTTTCTATATACCCTCCTAAAACTTTCCATATTTAAAAGTAAGTACTTGTATTTTCATTATTTAGTTATACATCCCTTGTTTTTCATTTTAATATCTTCCACATCCTCAAAATCAATTCCCCTAATGAGAATGGACAGTAATCTTTAGGTTTGTGCCGAATTTTTATGTAAATGACAGTTTTTTCCCTTACATGTATCAAACGAAAATGGGTGCTTCGTTCTTTAGAAAAGTATCATTCTTTTATCCCTAGTCCCATCATTCTCTCTCTCTCTCTCTCTCTCTCTCTCATTTCCACATTAAGTCTAATCACATCTTTTGTGGAGTTTAGTGTATAGCTGTGTTTTTTATTTTTTGTGTGTCTCTGGTTGTTAAATGAAATGCCCATTTACTCAAGAGTACTTACATCCTTTGGTTGGTCATGCATCCATCCAGGTGGGGTATATAAGAAGTGCGAGTCATACTTTCTTTTTGAGTTTGTACATGTGAAAGTTCATCTTCATTGACTCACAACATTAAAAGACTACTGATCTTATGAGTTACATAGTTGCTGCAAACACCTTTGAGAATATTCTCCCATTCACTTATATTCTATTTACGACCTACAAAGAATACCAAATGATGAAAATGATGCCGGTGCAGGGAACATGCTAACACACTCAATCTACAAACTACAAAGTAATGCACCTTCTTGTTACAAACTTGCTACATGGACCGAATTTTTGGGACCGATCCTTGGACCGGTCCCTCCTGATATTGGGACCAAACTTTGGGACCGGTCCAAGGATCGGTCCCAAAAATTCGGTCAATGTAGACTTTTTCTTCTTGTTATTGGAAAGAAAGAAAGAAAGAGAGAAAGTAGTGCACCTACCTAACTATAACACAAAATTTAGAGCTGCTTGTCCAATCTGATCCTTTTGAACGTGTTGAAAACGTGGCTTTGTAAGATTTTCGCTTCAGCAGTACCTCAGAAGTCGGTCCATGTTAAAAGAGAGTAAAAGGAACAATGGCCTAACATGGTTGGTACTCATCCCTTTCTATGTTCACATAAGTCAGTCTCATATATATCATCTTCAACCCTATTAATTTGAACATGTGGTAAGCATTTGTCTGATAATTTAGGTCATTACTCATTACTATGGTGAAATGTAATAGGACCAGGGATGGAAAGCAGGTTGGGTTGGGCAGCTCAGGCCTGACATGGCCCGGCACTTTGTTAATAGCCCATGGCATGGCCCGTTGCAGCCCGGACGGTCCTGGGCATGCCACCCCTAGGCCCATAATGGGCAGCACTTTTCTTTTTTTTTTTTTTTTGGTACCCCACCCAAGGGGGCGGGGACGGGGACCCAAGAGAGTTCACTCATGTGGGCAGTTTTGGTTGATGATTGAGAGTTCCACCAATTGATTTACATGGCTTTCCAATTATCTGTCTATTGACCAGGTAGGATTATCTCCGGGAAATGATAAATCAGAATTTATGACGTTGATCATTTTAATTTTAGGTAATGGGCCCATGAAAATGAGGGTCCACGGCTAATAGGGGACCCAAGAGCCCCACAATTACGTCTTGGGTAAACTTGCAGATTCGGAACTCTTCCCAACTTAACACCCCTCAGCGTGGGCCTCCATAAATTGTCATAGATTGATAGCCGCCCAATCTGTTTAGTCTGTCTAGTTAAAAACTCGGTAGATTGCTAATCTATTTTTCCCAGTATTTGAAAGGGGTGGGTCAACATGCTTGTGTAGTCCACCTAATAAAATGGCCCGTGGGCTAGCCCAGTACAGTAAGCCCATGGGCATGCCATTGGACCGTGCTGGGCCAGGACCTGTCAGCCACCGGCACAGCTGGGCCGTGATTAAATGCCAGCATGGCCCGTTGTGCATCCCTAATTTGGACAGAGAGGAGAAGCCTTTGAAGAGATGAGTGTTCAAAGGCCCTATCCACTGATCATAAGTGCACACTAACGTCTTTTACCACTGCCTGTAGAGCCCACCTGAATGCATGTCGATAATTAATCAAATCAAGGACGCATTTGTGCACCAGCCAGCAAAGGTTCTGACATATAACCCAAACAGTAGGATTTATGGTACCACAGAAGCAGTGCCCTCAAACGGGCCCTAAATGTGTAATGTGTATCCCTCCAATCAAATGGTCCTAATCTTTAATTCAACCTAATAATAATGTTAATCAAGCTCAAAACTATATGGCTAGTACCAATTTAAGGGAGGCCCAGATCAAATTTATAGGACTAATACACCTAGGTGCGTATTAATGGAAGAGGATATGATCCAAATGTTAGTTTAAGCACTAGGCCCAGATCTAGCTTACTAAAGGTTTTAGATACTAAAAGAATCCAGCTCCAGCTCCAGATGCATACCATTGACACAGCCTTTGTAAGAACACAAAATTTGGACGGTCCACATTGTCATACATTTATGCTACATGTCTCATAAATGAACATGAGTGCAAAGCAAATAATATAATAAGCTCATGCTTGTTTTTCGGCAGGGACTTCTTCAAACAAAAGTAAAAGACATCACCAAATCCAACCAGAAATTTAGCAAGAATTCATGTTACTAACAAGAGCAAATAAGACCTGCCCAGACACAACCTGGTCCACAGTAAACAACAGACTACTATACATATATGTAAAAAGATTAAAAAAACAAAAGATTACAAAAGGCACCCCATGGCCCAGCAGGAAAAGTTGAACTGCTGGCGGCCATGAAAAATAAAGGTCCCATTTTCTAGATTTAATCACTAACAGCAGAGAAGAAATACCCAGGCACCCAAGTCAAAAGGAAAAGGAAAAGGTCCCCAACCCCACACATGGAAAGTTGAACTTTAGATCAATTCCAGACTTATTTTAAACACAGGGGTTGGATGTTGCACGAACAGAAGAAAATGGAAACACAAGGAAATCAATGAAGACTGTTGCTGTTAGGTAAGCCAACAAAACACTAAAAGTTGGAATAAATAAACATATCTCAGCTTCCCATCCCAACTTCCTCCTAAAAATGATATGGATCCCAGCATGATTGATAGAGAGCACACGAAGAATTATGTGCCAAATTTCACAACTCATGCAAAGTGAATAATGTGGCTTGACTGACAGGCAAGAAGCTTGGAAAACATGGAAAGACTACTAGTCGATGTTTTTCAGTTGTCATTGTTCATTCCATGTGACAGTAATACATCAATGATTAATATGGAAACCTAACTGAGTAAAAATGCAGAGGTATTAGAAAAAAGAAGTCAGCTCAGCTTCATGAAAGACTGATTGGCAATTACAGCTGCCAACCATTTCAATGTGAACTTTTTTCCTCGTATTGTTGACAACCTCCTAAAGCACATGATCATAAAAATATCCAGGCAGTCCCACATCCCTAGGAGGAGGGGAGTGGTTTCTGACAACCCTATCTATGTGAAATCGATGGTGGCCATATGGGCAATGCCGACTGACTCGGGTGGTTGGAGTTCCACATCCGTCCAATGACGAAGGGCTAATGGTGGCAATTAGGTGATTGAGAATCTGACAATAAACTGTTGACTACAATCATACTAGAAGCCACTCAACCATCCCATGCACCCTATACATCATCCTTCACTGATGCAAGAAGAAGGCTCTGGAATCGTACCTGATTATTCACATTGCTTGCAAACCCGCAGGGCCACACTTCGCACAAGCACAATACCTGTAAATAAGGAGAAACCAATGCAAATAGACAAGGAAAAGTTAAAATGAAAAAAATTGTATACATTATTAAGATGATTGAATAGTACATATATGGACACTCTTGCCACATGAAGGGATATATTATAATCCTTATTTCTGCCTTTGTCCAATTCTAGAATCTCCTTATCTGATTACCATTGACAATTTCTACAACAAAGAATTCATGCTAAAGAACCCTTCACAACTTATACACCGACTTTCTTTATGTCCCCGTTTGTTTAATGTAATTGAATTCCTAGGAATTCTAAGACTAGTATTTCTAGAAGAGGTAAATATTGAAGAAATAAGGGTGAATATCCAAAGATGACTATCAAAAAATCCCCCCGTAAATGAATCGAGGAGAGATGTAGGGGTGTTAATCAGCCAGGGTCGGTCCAGGTTGAGCCATATCTATGCCCGACCCGACTTTAAAAACACAGGCCCATATCTAGTCCCAGCCTAACACGAGCCATAAGCGCCTAGTACAAGTGCAGTCTACCTAAAAAATGTCATGCTTACGCTTGCCCATTTATTTAATTGGGTCCAACCCTGATTCATGCTCAAGCCTCCCCAAGTTATAGCCTTTTGTCATTTAGTGTCATGAGAGAGTAGCTTTTTGTCTCTTTTTCTTTCTTTTTTTTTTTTTTTCCTTTTTTTTTTTTTTTGTAAAAAGATGTGCTTTTTGTCATTTAGTACTTTAACACCCCCCTTGACCCTTCACTTCTCTTCACTTGTAATTTTCCAAAACAGAGTAGAGTGAGAAATTTCCATCACTAATTTTTCATCCACATATTTTAGCAAACAGACCAACATGAAATGACAAGTAATTCTCAAAAGCTTATAACAGAATGAAGAACGGTCACAAACAGGCAGCAAAAGACCAAATCTCATAATGACATAATACACAAAATCCAAAAATAGGAAGAGAAGACACATCAAAACCAACAAGACATTGGTTTTTCTACTGTTCTGCTCCCATTCAAAATAGTAGATATTTTATTCCTGTTTGCTTTGTTTTCCAGGTTTATCTCTGTTTGATGAAGTCTTAGTTCATTGCATATTTTTGGGTCCACGACCTTGCCGTTTCCACGTAACGGCTTCTCTGGTTCTTGTAAATGTGAGCAATCTCCGGGACAAGAGGGTCATCGGGGTTGGGGTCCGTGAGGAGGGAGGAGATAGAGAGAAGGACCTTCGAGATGGTCAGAGCAGGGCTCCATTGCTCCTTGAGGATGTCAAGGCAGATGCTGCCATTGGAGTTTATGTTTGGGTGGAAAACCTGTGAAGTAACAAAGAGGCTACACATCTTATCATCTCAAAAGAAAGCGCATATATAACCAAATCATGATAACCATTTAAGGCCAGACATTAATGTTAATCTCAGAGGAAAGATCACAAATATTGTAACAATTTCCATAAGAATCAACCATTTACAATCTGAATATCATAACAATTATTTGAAGCATATGCAAGGGAAATCCAGTCCGAGTGATCTTCTAGGGTCATCAGGTGTGTTGCACACAAGTTGAACACACAGTGTGCATGCAGTGATCCCGCCTTTCACTGGGAGTGTCCCACTGAGTATGGAACATGTATGACCTGTAATATCCTATCAACTTGTCATCTCTTTCTTGTTTTAACTGGATAGTAGTCAACATTCATTTCTGTAGGTTGGTTAAAGACTGTGACAAGAAGCCATTGGTCCTCCAATCCCATTTTCAATATTTTATGACCTCTTTTAGACATTTAAGAGCACCATGAAATTACTGCCATTTTATAACCTATTGAGTTAGTCGCCCAACAAGCCTATGAATATGCGATTCCCATAAGAATTGGGCTACTTAAAATGGAATTGTAGAACAGCTGCAAAGAAGTGATGGAAATTAGAAATCATTCATAGGTCTTTCACTTGATTCTTTTTAGTTAGCATACAGGAGTATTATTTGGACAAGGTAGCATCCTAATGTCACTAGTTCTAGCTTCTACTCTTATTACTATGTCCATTGTTAGTGTAACTAGATGTAAGTGACGAGGGAAAGATACAATGGAGACAGCAAGAAGAAACAACAATCACAACAAGAGATAATAAAGGATAAAAGAGAGGAGTCAAGCTCTGCACAGAATTAACATTAATAAAAATGAAAAAAACATAATCGTCTCAACCATAGGACTCCTACAAGTTATATAGCATTCTTCCTTCATGAATACATGCTTAATCCCAAAGTCAACTACATTCAAGACCACAACTTACTAGGCGGTCAACTGACACTCCCAAAATAAGACCCCACTTACTAAAAACTAGTTACTAGGCAAAATAAATACCGGGAGTTCCAAGAAATTCAAAATAATGCCAACCAATTTTCAAAATCACATTAATTGGGCTAAAGCCTTAGGTATTTAATGTTGCCACTTGGTCTTCCATTGTTGCCACATAAGAGCCCACATTTCTTCGTACATCAGTAAAAGGTATGGGGTTTAGAATTAGATAGTTTTTAAAATTGGATCTGCTCTACCAATTATCAATTTTGATTGTCTTCATGAGAGTGGAGAATGAAAGAGAGATCTTGGGAACATGTGGTGGTTTCATGAGGGAAGAATGAGAGAGATGTGAATTTGTGACGATTCACTAAGTCCTTCATTTTAGTGTTGGATAGAGATTCTGCAATTTCAGGATCCTATAACTCAAGGTGAACCTTATTCCATAATTCATAAAAGGACCACTTCCCAAAGGATACTTATAACCACCAAGTGGTCACTTGATGTGATAGGGTTGTGCATTCTCCTGCAGTGTTTTCATGCATCAAACAGTTAACAGTGTCCACATGACATAAAAATAAAATTAGACATTTGACAGCGTTTATTGAAAGACCTTCATTATAACCTATGAATACATAATGGAGTCATGATTCACTTTCAGCAGACTATTGAATAACTTAAAAATGCCTCGATACATACCGACACTTGCTTTGTTCAAGTGCATGAAATGGTATCTAAATGACGCTAAAATAATTTAAAAAGTAAAAAATAAAAATAAAAAAAATCCACAGGATGGTTGATCAAAGTCCTTCAAATAGCCAAGATGGAGTGATTCTGACATGTACCGAAGAAGATATGGCCCCCTTTCTAAGGTGTTACGATGGAGTTACAAATTTCACGTACAAACAGTAATTTGGCTAAACAGAGGAGACATAGTTCAAACCGCAGATAGATAATACGAACAATGGATGGATGGTGTGAATAAATTACCAAAGATTCAAACTGGAGAATGATTCAGCCTGGAAAGATGGGCAATGTTTGGATTTAGAGCGGTAGAAGACCCTAGCAAACACTGTCTGGACATGAGAACCACATGGAGACACTATGAACATAACAAATCCATACAGACTCTGCTGGCCACCCAGATGTGAGAGACCATGCAGAAACCAACTGATGTAGGAAAGCAATGCAATAAGTGACTGAACATACAATGTTATGCAGACAAATACAAGGACATGGGAAAGCCAATGTGGAAAGTGTCTAAACAATGAAAACATTGCAATACAGTGGTGACAGAAAGTTACAAGACTTGCATGAACAATGGATGAGGGTCACACTGAACAGAAACTATGAGAATAGACTTGACATGAACCTACTGGGCAGAATGTCCATGAGATGTATGGCCGTGGACAATACTGATAAGCCTCAAAAGAATATCGGATGCTGATACTAAGACTAGCCAAAAACTGGACCTCGAAAAAGAACCAATACTAAAAGGATACAAACACTACCAGAGATTGGATGGAAGCTCAAATGGCTCTACAGTCTACACATGTTTTGGACTGATAACAAATGGCTCAATACACCTGCTACTACCACAAACAAGATCTTGCTTGAGTCATTGAAGAAGTACCTGATTCCCTACAAATTGTTAGGATAGAGGAATCAGTTAGGATTGTTGAAATAAATTATTGTGTGGTTTACAAACAGGTTAACCATTTGGTGTTACTGGTTATCAAGATAGTATCAGAGCCAAAGGTCACAAGTTCAAAATCCCCTAGGAGGCATGTTACCTCCATCTGTTTCTCTAGTCCACCACAAGAAAGTTGGTCTTTAGTGGCAACTTTTTTAGCCACAGCTTAATTTTCGCCAATAAAAACTCACGTTTAGTGGTGAAAAACTGATCTCACCACTAAAGGTATTATAGTGGCCACATTTAGTGGCAACTCATCTATCAAAGATAAAATTTTCCACTAATACAATGTTGAGAAGTTTTAGTGCCATGGGATTTTGGAGGGAAAGAGATTTAGTGCCAAGTTTTAATTTTTCGACACTAAATGATCTAGGGTTTTAGTGGCAACTTTTTATTTTCGTCACTAATTACTAAAATGTCTTGCTTCTAGCCACAATATATTTTTTGATCTTGCATTTGTTGATTTGGGGTTCGATTTTGTAGTGTTCTCTCTCTCTCTCTCTCTCTCTCTCTCTCTCTCTCTCTCTCTGTTTGGGTCGTGCAACGGTTTGGGTTGAGATGGGATGGAAATGAAATAATGGAGAAGTGGTGGGATTCTCTCAACCCTAGCAAGAACTTCGCCTCTGTTGTACCAATATGCAAATATTTCTTCTTTTTTTTTTTTTTGTAGTTATTTAGAAAACACGTCTTTGATTTCTGTTTGTTGCTTAGATTTATGGTTTGATCGCTTTAGGGTTTTTTATTTATTTTAAGTCTCTGTCACAATACTTGATTTTTTGGTCTGTAGTTCATGTCCTTGTTTGATCTACGTATGGTTGAGATGTGTTGAGTGATGCTTTTATTTTATTTTTTTCTTTTTCAATTTCATGTTTGTTGGTGACTGTTTCTTCTATTTCAGTTTCATATTTGTGGGTCGCTATATATATATATATATATATATGGTTTCATGTTTGTCCAGTTTCCTTTTTTATCCTTCTTAGCAACTGCACTAGGAAAGACGGCGGAAAGCATTCATTTGGTTAGAGGTTTCATGTTACCTGAAACTTCCATTAATAGAAGCGAAATGATGGCGGAAAGCTAAAAATAAATTAGGAAAGTTGGAAGTTTAAAAGTTGAACCTTCTCCTTGGTGGTGATGGAAGTGGGTTTGTGATGGAAGCATAAAATCTATGAAGGTATAAATAAATTTACTGTTGTTATTTATCTCCAATCCTATCTTCAATTAAAGAAGTTGTAGGCTTAAGTGGGGAATGGGAACCCCATCATCGATGCACTTCTTTGTGTGCCACCTCATATCGAATGTCATCTTCTTTGAAATAAAGAACCTTTGTAGCCTCGATTTTAGTGGGAAGTAGCGCATGATTTTCAGAGGAATCTTCTTTCATTTGCCATCAGTAAAATTATATTTGGCCTCCTTGCATACTGGACACTCTTGTTTGTGTTCGAACTCCTCCCAAAATAGTACACATGAGTTTTTACAAGCATGAATTCTCACGTAATCAAGTTCTAGGCCACGAATTATATTTCAAGCCTTGTACTAGGAGTTGGGGAGTGTCTCACCATTGGGAAACAACTCGAGCAACATGGTGAAGGATTTATAGCTCTAACGATTAAGTATCTTTAGGTGCGGCAGCTTCACAATGAACGGCAACTTGGAGAACTTCTCGCAACCTGGATATAGTTTCTGTTCGGCATCTTTCAACATTCTCATAAATTATCTTCTTCTCAGTCGGGCACTGCATTCCCATTACTGCTCGAATCCTCCCCTGCCTAAGCATTTATGGTTACTGCAGTGTAATGATCATGTATCATTTCTTGCATGTAATCATGATCACCTTCAACTTCTTTGTCGGGCTCATCATTGTCAACTTCATCGGTGCTCAACTTAAAACTCCTCCCCATGGAATACCCACATAGTATAACCCTTCACTATACCATGATAATACAAATCATGGCTTTTACATCATCCCAAGTATGGAAATAGACATTGTTGCATTTAACACATAGACGCCGAATCTTTTCCCTTGGTTCAATATGGGTCATATGCGAAACCCAAGAACTGTATAACACCATCTAAGTACTTAGGGTATCGTCTATCCTCAATCTCCATCCGACTCTTATCCATGTCGGTGTACCTAACACAATTTGAAAGTATAAATTCATCTTCATCGACTAAAATGCTCTCCATCACAAAGTAAGACATGGAAGTTGTTAACTTGTAGAGTTAAAAGAGAAAGAATATATGCATAGAGTTAATAGTGAATCAATATTTATAAGGCAAATTCATATTCCAACCTCTACACCAAAGGTTAAAAGAAAATCATAAGGAAAACCTTCGATTTCGTTGCATTCAACATACTATTTCAGTGTTTACCCCTTCAACACCCCTTGTGTAAAAAGCCTTTTTCCCAAAACTACAATAGAGTCGATAGGAGTTAAACAAATGACATCTATTTGTTAAGTGAATTCAGTAGCCTATACATTGCCTTTCAAAACAAAACTCTATTTTCTTAAATGGAATACCTTGTTCTAGTATTCATCAAGTTACTGAAAGCAAGTAATCAATTCACTTCTCCATCACATTTCATATAAGCAAACAATGCCGCAGTAAAACAAGAACATCTGGGGTAAGAAAATTGAATAAACAAAGAGGCTTCTTCAATATTGAAGTGTTGGAGATGTTAGGGTCAGAGAGAAGATTAAGGGTTACAATAATGAAATTTAAAGAAAAGGTCATTTTTCAAATGTTGGTGAGTCTTGGCATTCTACATATCTAGAAAAGTATCATATTATATATATATATATATAATTAGTCTGTTCTCTCATTTAAGAACTGGAATATCAGAATTTTGGATCACTTAAGAAGAGAAACCCTCTCTAACTGGAGGGTTGCTTTTGACTCTAATTCATCCACACCTAATAATGGGAAAATATAGAGGTTTTAAGCTGGATTTCGGAAATTTGCTCAATAGGAGACTAGAGTGTCATTATCCTTTAATAAAGATAAGTGATTACGGTAAGAGGGTGTCCATAACACAAATAATTTAAAAAAATCGTCGTAGCAGAAAAGATCCTCTCACCTTGGTCTGGAAGTTGACTTTTGGAGGCTTAAAGGGATAATCAGGAGGGAAATGGATCATGACAAAGAACACACCTCCAGTGTATGGGCTATCAGCAGGGCCCATGATGGTTGCCTGCCAATGAAAAAGGTCCTCCCCAACAGGTCCAGCACTGCAAGATGTTGGAGGATCTCTCTGCAAATCCTGCAATTCTTTCTGAATTCGTTTGCTAGACATAGTGGCTCCTAATATAAAAACACGATAAATAACAATATCCAGTAATAAACATCACAAAGCAAGGAGGCAAAAGTGTCAAAGAGAAAAGGTATTAAAAAAAAAAAAAAAACATTTGCAATATAGATAAAGGGAAGGTTCGGAAAATCTTCCTAAAGGAAACCAATTCCTCAAGACATTTTATATGTTTTTGGTTATTGTAGCAAAGTATGGGGTAGATAAGTGAGGATGGTGGCCTAAACCTGGCCCGAGGCACCGCAAGTCAGGGCAATGGGGAGGTATTGTGTCTGTTGGGGATGAGTCAATAGTGATGGAGGAATGTTTGTCCAAAGGGGTGGGTTTTGTGGTGGGGGAGGGGAGGAATGTGAGGTTTTGGTTGGATGATTGGCGGTGGGACCTTCATATGTATTGTTTTCTAGGATTTTTAGAGTGGTGGCTAATAAGGAGTTTTCTGTTAGGGATTGTTATGAGGAGAGGGATGGAGGCACTGTGTGGGGGGTGTCCTTTAGGAGAAGTCTCCGCCCTTTAGAGGCGGCCCAGTATAGGGAGTTATTGAATCTTCTTTCTAACGTTGTTTTGTGCAGGAATTCAAAAGATTCTCGGATTTGGAAGCATTCCAAACCTGGGGATTTCTCGGTCAAAACTTTTATCTTAGCCTTGGAAGGAACCCAACTTTCTACAGCCCCTGCTGCCTTAGCTTGTTTAGGTCTTGCTCCTCCTCGGGTTGAGGCATTTTGTTCGTTAGCTATTGTTGGGAAGATTTCTACGGCGGACAAGTTAAGAAGAAGAGGTCTCACACCAGCAAACTTCTCAGATATTTGTGTGATGTGTCGGAAAGAAGAGGAAACAATCAACCATCTCATTCTTCATTGCGAGGTTGTGGGCAACATTTGGAGTCATTTCATTGCTAGGTGTGGTGTGGCTTGGTGTTGCCCAGAATCTATTGTACACACAGCTCAATCTTAGTTGGGAGGTTGTTTTGGTGTTTGTGGATGAACTCTTTAGCGAATAATTCCCTTTGCTATATTATGGACTATTTGGAGGGAAAGGAATGATAGTATTTTCAGGGGTATCTCCTCTCCTCTAGTTAAGTTAATTGAGGGTGTCACCCTTAGAATGGTGAAAATGGGCTATGGTTAGAAAGGAGTTTTCCAGTTTTTCCATTAACGATATCTATGTAAATTGGAAAGCTTGTATGGTGTGTGGTCTGCCTAAGGTAAGGAGATCTACTCTTTGTTCTCCCCCTCCTCTTGGTGTGCTCAAATTCAATGTGGACGGAGCTACAAGGGGGAAGCCGAGACCTGCGGGCATTGGAGGGGTACTTCATAACAACAAAGGGGACGTCTAATTTATTTTCTCTAAGCATGTAGGTGATTGTGATTCTAATGAAGCGGAGTTGCGAGCTATCTTGGAAGCTCTTCGGTGTTTCTCAAGATCTTTTCATGAAAGCCTTATTGTGGAGAGCGACTCTTCGGATGCAGTTTTATGGGTGTCTAATCGGAAGGTGAATCCCTAGAAATTCCAATTCCTCTTCAATGAAATCCGTGCCCTATCATCTTCCATCAATGTTGCCTTTTGCTATGAGTCTAGATCAGCCAACTCTTTGGCAGACGCTCTGGCAAAACAGGGGGTTGAGAGATCTACCCCATGGGAGGGGATTGTTATGTAATTGTGGGGTGAGTGGGGGTACATCTCTCTTGTACCTTCTTGCTCTTCTCCTTATTTCTCTTTGTGTCTTTTGTCTCTTTTAATGAAATTTCTTGTTACCGTCTCAAAAAACAAAATGTTTTTGGTCAGTTTGAGTGAAACTGATAATATGAAATTCAAAAAAGAAAAGACAAAAAATGGAATTCCTAAATGCATCTGACTAAAGAATTTGGTGAGTTTTGCATCTTGGCATGCACGTCAAAGACCCAAGCTACTTTTATCTTAAGTTAGCCCCATCATGCAGTTGGCAACAGTTATAAAAAGAAGAAGAAAATTTATATAAAAAAAAAAACTACGAAACGAACATAAACACAGTATACAGTACACAATGCAGATCAAGTGTTGTCTGATCACTGATGATTGGACAGGCATATTTTTGGCAACTTGATATACAACATGGTAGGCCCCAAGCCTAGCTGATGCAAGTATTTGATGCAACATGTTAACATATTTGCCTGTGGACAGCGAGAGATGGGTAATGAATGAAAAGGGGGTCCTCAAAAATAACCCAAACACCTGAAAGAACCCAAATTGACAAAAAAAAAAAGGGGTAAGGTTTTAATATATGGACCCATTTTTAATTTGGCTCTGTGTTCAGGTCCACTAAAGGACCTGAATAAAACTTGGTATGGATTTTGGTCCATAGATTTTATGGAGAATCTTCTCCTACAAGCAGACCGTACAGTCCAGTTTCATGGAGCACACTTGGGCCCACCTTTGATCAATGCAGCTCCTTTCAAACTCTTATCCCCCCATGATCAGGCACATGCCCAATTTTATGCTCATCCGACCTTTGTTAACCATTGGATTAAATCTCAAGAAAAGATCTATGGTTATACACTTAAAGGCTGTTAAATTAAGGCCTAGGATAATCTCAATAAAAGATCTATGGTTATACAATCATCTCATGCTTATCTCATAGCTTTAGGAGTATAAATCTATTGACTACTAAATATTGGGTATGAATCTTATATTGAGTTTTCTTCTTCAATGCCAATACTTGCATGAGTGTCTTTTTCCTGGTTTACCAAATTAGGAAACTATGATCAGACCAACAATTCCTCAAGAATATATGTAATCCAGGATAAGGTTCTCTAAACAGATGGTTAAATTTATGGCCTCACCAACTTTTCTCCGGGAAATCTTCATTATCCATTTTGTGTGACATGATAGAGTAATTAAGATAATTTAAATCAACAAGACTTTTTTGCATAGCATAATTGTCAATTCTATTCTATTCCACGTTCTGGTTTGGCCCTGTAGTGGAACGTTCTGGCATTCCGATCAATTCCGGTGTTCCATTCTGGAACAAACACATGAAAAATGAAAAATCTAAAAGAATACCTAAAATTGGAAAAAAAAATTAGCAGACTACTAAAATAACACTAAAAATGCATACTTACATCATTTAAAATAAACTACACTCTATAATTGACTACTTTCTAGTTTTCGCGATGCATGAATGAAAGTATGAAACATGTGAACTTATCAAAACTACTTCATAAACATAACAAAATGAAACTATTTGGGAGCTTTCCATTCCATCTGGAATGGGCAAAACTTAGGCCAGAATTTGGGGCTCATATTGGGCTCGAATAGACCGAAAGGACCGGAAATGGACCCAGTTTTTTCCGGAGGGGCTTTCCATTTTGCCTCATGCCAATTCTAGAATGTTTCAGTCGAAACGGAACGAAATTGACAACTATGGGACCGAGACCTTTTCACTATAGTTAATGTACCAGATAGAGTTGATGCATGTATCTGAATGCATTAATGTACAGGATGGAACAGCGATTAGTTAATGCATGTATCTGAATGCATCTCTAGCACTAAAACCCATAACATATGAGAAAATTAGCTAAAACCTTTATATCGGTCTTCCACTGATTACAGTTTGTTTTGGCCTTTTTTTCCTAAAATAAATCTTTTAGGGCCAATTTGATTCATGTAATTGAAGTCCTAAGAATTCTAAGACTTTGTATTTCTATAAGTGGTTAAAAATGAAGAATCAAAAGCTGAATATCCAAAATGACCATAAAATAACCCTCCCATTAATGGAATGGGAATCAATAAATGAATACCTAGCCATCACCCTAACCATTCAAATCCTAAGGTCACATCTACATCGCTACCTTATATCCTTGCCCCCTCACCTCTTTAATAATCCTTCTCATTTGACCATGAATTCCTATGCAGTCAATTACTATCCATTCTGTGCAAACAAATAAGGCCGTAAAGAAAAATTACATAACAAACCACATTATTAATTGCTTTTCGGGCCTATTTGTCAACATTAGAATAATTGAATACATAGGAATTCATGGTCAATAGCCCCATCAAGAGACTATTAAAGAGGTTAAGTATGAATGATATGAGGTGATGGTCAAAGGGTATATAAGATATCAATATAGATGGGACTTTGACTTTCCTAGGATTTGAATTACTAGGGCAATAGCTGAGTATTCACTTCCTATCTTCCCTTGAGTCATTTCCCTTTAAATGGGGTGTTATTTGATGGTTGTTTTATCTTCATTTTTTTAACCACTTATGGTGTGAATTCCTATGTATGCAAACAAAAGAGTTTCCAGTTCAATTTAAAGGTGTGATGAGAATAGAGTTCGATACTCCTTTTTTTATCTTCTTCCTTCCTCTAGTAGAGCTTAGTTTCGATACAATTATAATATATTAAGCTAGAAGGTTTTAGATTTAATTTTGACCGTCAGTTATAATTTTGAGTGACAGCCTCTTTATTAAAATGTTTCACATTCTCTCCGTATAACTATCCACTTATATCCTTATCTCATCAAACTACCCACTACTCTCTACTTTAACTCCACTTCTTCCGTTTTTAAGTCTCTTGCTCCACCTCATCTCTTCTACACCCTTTCTGTCCAGTTTTTTTATTTTCATTTATGCAACTTACTTAATCGATGGAAAGAGGTACTCCACATAACCTTTTTAATGTAAGAATTTTTAATTTATAATGCGACCGTGCTGAGAACAGGTGGTTTGGTTGTGCTAGTTATACTTATATTAAAGCTAAGTCTTTTTCAATCTAATTTGGATCTTCTATTGTGGTTTTCACTCAAAGTTTTTCCCTCCTCCCTAATCTCTTGTAACTGCCCACTTCTTATCCCTTGCAACACCTATCTTATCTCATGTAACTACCCATGTCTCTCGTAACTTCCCCATTCTTTCCTTTTTTTGTTTATGCAAAAGTGCCTTTTTGCTCACATCTCCTATTCCCATTTCTAAGTTTACATTTAGGCCAAAGCCCAAAACCGCGACATATCTCGCGCGTTACACATTGCAGTTTCAGCCTTTACTTTAACAAAAAACCATACAGAAAGCGTATATTGTTTTATCACCAAAGGGCAAAAGTCCTAAATTCTACAATGAAAGAGCCCATGCATCAAAATCAACGGGGGTTTACTTTACTTATCAAATACTCCCAGAAACTTAAGCAATTTGACTTTTTTTACATGATCAAAACGCATCAAAAATACTAAAATGAATGAATGGATGAAAAAGAAAAACGAAAACGGACCTGAATATCTCAGAGAAGCAGTCACAGACGAAACGATAGCAATCTAAACAAGCAAGAGGCAATACTCATTAAAGCCGTCTCCAATCCAATCCAGTCGAGATCTTATCTTATCTGGGATACCAAAGGACTGTTTTTTAACGAATTGCGTGAAATCTACGCAAGCAATGGGAAGGGCAGTTTGGGACCCACCAACACTTCTGGTGAATATGAACCGTCAGATCAATAAATTCCGATACGGGAAGTGATTGGGTGATATTTGATACAACGGTTCTGAAAAAAAAAAAAAAAGCAAAGGCAGAAGGACACAAAGCTCGTGATTTACACACAGAGAGAGAGAGAGTTGAAAAGCAGAGAAGAGGAATGGAGGAAAATCAAATCAAATGGATGGAGAGTAAGGAAAAGCGATGATGAGATTTAACTGTTTTAAAGAAGAAGAAGAAGAAGAAAGAAGATGAGAGCTTGGAGCTGAGATGATCAATGGCGGATTGGATTTCAGAAGCTTTCTTTCTTCTCTCGTCTTCTCTTCTTCTTAACATATAATATGGAATGGAAAAGAATCTAGGGAAGACTTTAAACTTTTGTCTAAAAAAAAACTCAAATATCCCAATAATATCTCCAAAATCATCCTCTCCAATACATGCAGGTCCAAAAGGATAGTGTCCGGTGGACTTTGAGATGATGCCAAAAAAGTGTTTTCGGACACCACCGGTCGAGTAATGAGTAATTAATTTGAAAATTAAAGAAGAGAGAGAGAATTTATAGTGGTTTGGTCAATCGTGACCTACGTCCACTCTTGAATGACTTTGGTTGCCGGATACTTTATTAGCTCAAGAATGCAGGGAGCAAAGAGTACAAGCTTTGAGAATGAGAGGAGAGAGTCGTGCTCAGGTAAAAATATGATCCCTCTCCAAGTGTTGGTGGGGCTTACAATTTATAGTCGCTCCCTAACAGATTGGGGCGACTTACTAGCAACTAGATAGCTATTGTGGTGGAGCTCACGACTTCTTCTCAACAGACGAGGTGATTGAGGTGCTCTCCATGAGACTCGGTCAAAGATGAGGAAAGGACTGACTCCTTCCAAGGTGACGAGGGTGAGGCTCCTGGATGCTTCTCCTGATGATGTAGCCAGGCTATGTAGCTCCCTGATAAATTTGACTTGACTTGGACCACTTTGGGCTTGGTGGGTCTTTATAAGATTGGGCTTTCCACATGGATTGGGCCATTTGGGCTTGGCCCATCATTTGCCCCCCAATGCCCCTTGTCTAAGAAAACTTGGAGAAGCGGCATTAGCTTGAATTTTTGAGCTCTGGGTGGTGGAGACTCCCTTTGCTGGATGACTATTTCTCTTCATGATATATTTTTGCCTCACTTAAACACCTCAAGTCTTTTCCATTTTTTCTTTTTCCTTTGAAATAAGATATCCTTTTTGAGACTTTGAAGAGTTATTTTCTTCTTGTTCAAGAGAAGATAAGCACTATGGAGCATCCAGAGCAAGAAGATGGAACCTGTGCTGGTGACAAAAGGCCGACCACCACCTGCCCTGCTGCTGCCGTGGAAAGTGGCGATGGGGGTAGTCGCGGTGAGCAGCTTGGGCGCCCTCTAGGAGGGAGTAGGGGCGCCCGCGTGGAGGTCGGTGCTGGCATGGGCGCCCAAGTGGGGGCCGCAATGGTGGGCGCCAGGCCAGGCGAAGCAGTAGCAGCGGGCGTCGGAGCTGCAGCAGCGATGGCAGGCGCCCCTGGCGCTCGCGCAGCAGGGGCAGGGACCCGCGCTGCATCAGCAGCGATGGCGGGGCGCCCGCGCTGCAGCAGCAGCGATGGAGGGAGTCCGGGGCGCCCGCGTTGCAGAGGTAGGGATGGCGGGCGCCTGTGCTGGCGGGCGAGACTGCAGCAGCAGCCGAGGCCTAGAAGGCAGCAGCAGACAAGACTGCCGAGATGACCGCAGCAGGCGAGAATGCCGAGATGACCATAGCAAGCGAGACGACCAAGATGGCGGTAGTAGGCGAGAATGCCGAGATGACTGCAGCAGCAGCCGAGATGACCGCAGCAGCAGCCGAGGCCGAGATGGCGCGCATACGAGACTGCCGAGATGACTGCAGCACCAGCCGAGATTGAGACGGCAGCAGCAGCAGCCAAGGCCGAGATGACAGCAACAGACGAGACTGCCGAGATGGCCGCAGCAGGCGCCGAGATGACCGCAGCAGGCGAGACTGCCGAGATGACTGCAGCAACACGGCCGAGATGGCGGCAGTAGGCGAGAATGCTAAGATGATTGCAGCACCAGCCGAGATCGAGACGGCAACAGCAGGTGATGCTGCAGCAGCTTGGGCGCCCGCGAGGAGGGAGCAAGGACCCGCGCTGCATCAGCAGCGATGGAGGGTGTCTGGGGCGCCCGCATCGCAGAGGCAGGGATGGTGGGCGCCCGTGCTGCAGCCATCTCGGCAACACGGCCGAGGCCGAGATGGCCGCAGCAGACGAGACTGCAGCAGCAGCCGAGATGACCGCAGCAGCATGACCGAAATGACCGCAGCAGGCGAGACTACCGAGATGACCGCAGTAGGCGAGGTGCGCAGGGGCAACATCGGCGCTGGGCGAGGCAGCAGCAGCAGCGCCCTGGGCGACCTAGAAGTGACCTGGGCAAGCAAATTGGCTGCCTTGGGAGCTCTGGGCGAGCCTGGGAGCTTTGGGCGCTATGGAGGAGGCTGGCCTTGGCGTGAAGGCATCAAGAGGCGCCACTTTGGGCGAGCTTAGGGGCTCTGGTTGCCCTGTGGATGCTGGGTTGGCTCATTTGGGAGGCCAGACAGTTGGGTACGCTAATTTAATGTAGTCCCTTGGGTTGCAGATGACCTGAGTTTCAAGATCCTTTTGAGACCGTGGTTTTGGCGCCCCATGAGAGAGCCGTTAAGCTGGAGATAGGCTGCCTGTTTGAGAACAGTGCAGAGGTAGGCCAAGCTTTTTTGGCGACTCGCGAGAGAGCCGCTAAGCTAGAGATAGGCTGCCTGTTTGAGAACAGTACAGAGGTAGGCCAAGCTTTTTTGGCGACCCGCGAGAGAGCCGCTAAGCTGGAGATAGACTACCTGTTTAAAAACAGTGCAGAGGCCAAGCCTTTTTTTTTTTTTTTTTTGGCGACCCGCGAGAGAGCCGCTAAACTGGAGATAGACTGCCTGTTTAAAAACAGTACAGAGAGGCAGGTCAAGCTTTTGGCGATCCACGAGATGATTCACCTCGCCTGGACTTGTTGACTTCCTCAGCATTCATATATTTTTGAGCTTTTGCCAACAGTTCTGGCATGCTCTTTGGTAGTCGCTTTACCACTGAAAAGAGGAAGCTCGACGAGCGAATGCCTCAGAGGAAGGCTGTCATGGAGACCTTGTCGTCGGGTTCTTCAACCTGAAGTACCTCCTCGTTAAAACGAATGAGGTAGCTTCTGAGGCTCTCGTGTTTATCCTGCTTTATGCTGAGCAAGTGTGTGGCAGGCTTCTGGTGGCGGCGCCCACCGATAAAGTGTGAGACAAAAAATTTGCTCAACTCTCCAAAGGTGGCTATGGATGCTTGGGGGAGATTGGCAAACCACTGCCGAGCGGAACCCTTCAATGTAGTTGGGAACGCCCTGCACATTATTTCGTCAGGGATATTATGCAGTTGCATTTTGGTTTTGTAAGTCTCCAGATGGTCCAATGGATCCTTTGTTCCATCAAAGGTCTCCACGGATGGCATTTTGAACTTCCAAGGGAGTGGGTAGTTCACCACGTCAGGTTTGAACGATGTATCCGTTCGTCTGACTAGATAATCTACCGTCTCCGGTGCCCGAGCCCTTATGGCGTTGAAGACATCGCCCAGCTGATTCTACATTTCTTTGATCTTTTCGTCCCAGTGATTAGGGGCTTCTCTGGACCGATCGTGGAAGTGACCCCCCACCTCCATGCTGTGATTTTCACTTCCCCCCTCCTGGGAATGAGGATCCTCATCGTTAGAAGCAGGGGGAGGAGGTGGAAGTCCACCGCGATTCGCCCCTCGTAGAGGTCCTCCCGATGGTGCTCCACCCGGGGGTGGAGGCACCTCATGATGGGCGCGGCCTTGAGGGTCGACCAGGAGTACTCCGTATGGGGCGACGTGGAGAGCTCCAGTAGAGGCGCCTTGGGCGCCATGCGGATGGGAGCCCATGTGTACTCCTCGGCCTCGGGCGCCATGGGGATGGGCGCCCAGGTGTACTCCTCGGCCCAGGGCGCCATGGGGATGGGCGCCCAAGTGAGGATGGGTGCCTTGGTTCGCTCCTTGGCCCTGGGCACCATGGGGATGGCGCCCATGTGAGGTGCTCCTCTTTGCCTTGCGAGCATGAGTTGCAGTATCTGCTGGTTTTGGGTCACCAGCTGCTGCATGGTCTCCAGCATTTGTTGAGGAGAGGGAGCAGGAGTATTCGGTGCAGGATTAGTCGGTATAGGATTGCCCTCGCCCTCCCGCGAGGGGTTGCCATCTTGTCGTCTCGTTGATCTTGTGGTGATCGCCATAATTTTGAAAAAGGAAATTTTCTTCGGTTCCCACAGACGGCGCCAAACTGATGATGCCAAAAAGTGTTTTCGGACACCACCGGTCGAGTAGTGAGTAATTAATTTGGAAATTAAAGAAGAGAGAGAGAATTTATAGTGGTTCGGTCAATCGTGACCTACATCCACTCTTGAATGGCTTTGGTTGCCGGATACTTTATTAGCTCAAGGATGCAAGGAGCAAAGAGTACAAGCTTTGAGAAGGAGATGAGAGAGTCGTGCTCAGGTAAAAATATGATCCCTCTCCAAGTGTTGGTGGGGCTTACAATTTATAGTCGCTCCCTAACAAATTGGGGTACTTACTAGCAACTAGATAGCTATTGTGGTGGAGCTCACGACTTCTTCTCAACAGACGAGGTGGTTAAGGTGCTCTCCATGAGACTCGGTCAAAGATGAGGAGAGGACTGACTCCTTCCAAGGTGACGAGGGTGAGGCTCCTGGATGCTTCTCCTGATGATGTAGCCAAGCTATGTAGCTCCCTGATAAACTTGACTTGACTTGGACCACTTTCGGCTTGGTGGGTCTTTATAAGATTGAGCTTTCCACATGGATTGGGCCATTTGGGCTTGGCCCATCAGACTTCATTTTTTAAAAGATTAAATTGCGTTTCGGTTTATCCCCGGTTTGGACAACTCTACTAATAGAGTCAAGTAAAAGTAAAATAGAGTTGATTTTAAAGAAATAATAAAATATAAGTGGATTATGATGGTATTTTATTTTTAATTGCTAATTGTAGAATCTTTTTTCCTTTTTGTACGGGAGAGTGAAGTTTTTTTTTTTTTTTTTGAGTAAAGGTGGTTGCTTTTTTACTTTTAAAAAAATAAAATATAAAAGGAGTTTTGAATTAAAGTACTTTTGATATGACGTCTTGTCTGAAAAATAAAACTTTTAATTAGCTTTTACTATGTTAGTAAAGTGTCAAACTAGTCCTTTTAACGACATCTGAGATAGGAATGCATTCACGCATTGAAGTATTTTTGATTCGTTGTTTTTTATTTAACTCTTGAACTCACTAGTTTATTTTAGATATGACGCGTGATTAATGTTTATTTTAAATTTATATTCTAAAGCGATAAACGTGGAGGAAAATATCGTCAACTTTGCCGCTAATCCTTGATAGATTGTAGTAAAAGTAGGGTTCTGAATACGAAATCAAGATGAGCACAAATTCTTTCATCTTTTCATTTCTAAAGGTGAAATGATTTTTTTAGCAGAATCCATATATATTGTACTAAGAGAAGTAAACAATGAGTAGTTTACTATTTAACTTATTACAATGGAATGGTTGAACTCATAGAAATTCTTGCTTCACTGGAATATCTATGTACCTTATTTAATATTTTATTTGAGAAAACTTTAACTATTGACCTCGTGAGTCTCTTCTTAAGACCATTTTGATACACAAGTCATACCTAGCATTATTGTCATGGCCCTAGGTGAGCTCCAAGTGAGTTCATCACACGCATCGCACCATAAGCTAGTCGGGCTTTTTTTATATTTCTTTATTTTTTATTCTAAAACGGTGGGTCACTTGGTTATACTCTTTTAATAATCTATCCATTTGAAATAACATTTCAATGACACACATTGAGAGCAATGAACAATCTAGGTCACTAAATTACTAACCCCACGTCCCCACCTACCGATGGGTTGCAGAACTTTTTCTATCAAGATCTAAAAATTGCTGTCTTTCTATCTCACATTTTCAATTTTTATATACTTATCTAATTTGATAAATTTATCCTTCCCTACATTTTATCTGTGCTTATCATGAGTACATTTTGCTAATTTGATTTGATTACTGCAACCATCTACTTTGAAGTCTTCAAATTTAAGGGGTTTGTATTTTATAAACCATCAAACTTTAGGACTGTGATTTAGTAAAAATTGGCCAAAAGTCAGAATTAATTAATCTAAATATATTATTTTCATATCAAAGTCAACCAGATTGAAACCAACTCATCATGGCCACCAGTTTTTTAAAACATTGAAAAGTGGTTAAACAGTGAGCATCACAAGATAGGAGCCAAGAGGGTGAGGCATGACTTTTTCTTCCCTGACCCGGCCCGGGACCTTCTCATCTTACCTTTGTGATGTACCAAATATAGTTATTAATTTTATACCGTTTCAGCTGAAATAGCCAAATTATTTCGTTTCGATCAAGTGGCTGAAACCCAAACTTTTTTGTTTGAATTTCGGTCAATCTCGGCGGAAATTCAAGATTTCGGCCTATTTCGGCCGAAATGGAATTTTACATAATTAGTTTTTTTTTCAAAACAATTTTCAAAATATAATTCAAAAAAATTACTATAATGGATTAAATCTATATTTATTACTTTTTTTATTTTTTTTACACATATATATATATATATATTATGTTATATTTATTCCGAAATGTAATTTCGAAAAGTTTCGCCGAAATTCCAAATCAGCCAAAACTTTTCATTTTGCATGCCAGAACGAAATGTGGTCCGAAACGATATCACCAACTATAGTTCCAAATCCTCTCCCAGCATTAGATTTGTGAAGATTCCGATTCTGACCGTTGAAAGGCTCAATCTTGAATGAACTGCAAATGTGATTGATAGTACAGGCCTTAGTTTTGGATTTTCTATAATTTTCTTTCTTTAATTTCTGAACTGAGGCAAACCCAACTGCTAATTGTTCAATTCCAACCATTCCAAGTTTGAACCCCAAATCATCCAATTTGATAACTATGAACATAAAAACTGCTGTTTGTGGTGAATTGGGATACATTGGATTGTTTCTTGTATAACAAATCAGGAAAAAAAAAAATGAGGAAAAACTCACTAAAAAGTGCTAAAGAAGATACTAATTTTGCAAAAATCTTAAACACCCATCATGTCTTTCAGTTTGAGAATGGCTGAGAATGAAAACTCTTCTGGAACTGATAAGATTTCCAGTAGCTGTTTGGGTCCAGATTCTTATGGGGCAGTCGTTCTTGGAGGAACTTTTGATCGGCTGCACGACGGACATCGTCAACTCTTAATAGCAGGGCCGGCTTGAGACAACTTGAGGCCTAAAGCGAAAATTTTAAATAAGGCATTTTCTATTTTGTAATACTATTATAAATATTTTATTTAAAAAAACCTCTTGAATTGAAAGGATTCAATAAGAACACAGTGGTGATTTTTTTCTTTGGATTGCAGGCAGACGCAAAAAAATAAAATAAATAAAAATAAAAATAAATAAATAAATAAATAAATCTATGAAGACGAAGAATTTTAGATTTCAAAAGGAATTCATTACTTGTTGTAATTGTAAGGTTTTCTTTTTTTATGTTTTGAATGGCTACAACTTTTAAGCATTGTGAAAGAGTAGTTCGTTGGATATTTTTTTTGGAATGTGGAACAGTCTACAACTTTTCTCATGTTTTGGAAAGTGAAAAGTTTAATTCTTTTGGAATGTGATCAGTCTAAAATTGGGCCTTATTTTATGGAATTTGTTATGAAGCTTTTGGAATGTCAATGGTTTAAAATGGGGCCTTATTTTTTGGGATTTGTTATGAGGCCTTGGTTTTTGGGAGAAATTTTTGGGATTTATTACTTTTTTTTTAGAGAAACAAGCTAACCTCCTTTTTTTTTTTTTGGGAAGTTGAGAAAATTGGGGGCTTAAAATTTTGGGGGCCTAAAGCAAGGGCTTTTATGGCCTTATGCTTAAGCCGGCCCTGCTTAATAGGTTCTTGCTTTGAGCTGAAATTCATGAACTAAATAGAAATTGATTTGGTCGTTTTAGATTCTTTAGTCTGGGGTTTTACTAATTGTTTTCCCCATTTTTATTTGTTTGTGGTGTGATGTGGTGTTCAAGTAAGGTTTCATTTTTTTGAAATGAAGAAATTAATATTTATTATCAAATTATCAAAAAACCTCCCTTTACTTACAGTCTAATGCCTCAACAATTGTATTAATCCCAATTCAACACTCATTCGAATATCATTCACCTGTTAGATTATATATTCATTTGTTCTGCCCTGAGTGACCCAACGGGGAGAGGGAGAGAGAAGGAGGTTGGAGGTGGGGGCTGAGGGAAAGATGGGGAGAAGGAGAGGGAGAATGGGCAGATTTGGGTGGCGACAGAGGAGGGAGAAGGCGAGGGAGGGAGGTGGGCAACCGAGCGGGGAGAGGGAGAGAGAACGGAGTATTTTGGTCTTTTTTGAAAGGAGTCCATCGAGCAACTTTAGATGTGCGTATAGCAGCTCCCTTCTTATATTTAAAAGATCAGTTCCAACATACCTTATAGGCTCCACAGTAGCGACCTAATGAAGGGTGGATGGTCGGGGTAAAAAAATGACACAATGTTGATTAGATAATCATAGCCATTGAACTTTGAGCATGTGAATGAACGGTTAAAATAGACGCATCCCTTCGGGGATAGAGCATTATGAAACTAAAAATAGAAAATTGAATTATCCTAGCCGTTCATTTTGGTGGCTCCTCTTGAGATGATTATGATCACAGGGGCGACGTTCTTTTTAGCTATTTGCATTCCATAGTATCCATCTTATCCAATAATCTTCTACAGATAAAGCAGTTTAAGTGGGCCCCACAAGCCAGGTTGTAATGCAGTTGCTTGGACTTGATTATTTCTCATGCTTTTGGCTTAAAAATTGTTGGTCATTCCAACCTGTAGGATATAAAGTTTTTTTGTTGAAGATTTTTATGATATAATTTATTGACCATATCGCTAAATGACCAAAAAAAAAAAAACAAAACACCAAGAGGACCCTTCCAGTCTATATGATGAATCTGGGACCTAATTAGTGGTATGGGATCCTACAGGGCTTTTACCCGTAAAATCCTCATGTATTTTTTTTATTAAAATAGAAAAGAAGGAAAAATGAAAAAGATTCAAATGGATTACCTGAACATAGCTACTGAATTAAGGAGCATGTAAAATGAATGAACAAAGTGAATTGTTCTAGCCATCTACTTTAGAGGTCCACCTAGGTAGATTATGATAATGAACCTAAGTCTTTTTTTATAATCCTCTCTAAACTCAATCTATTTTAAGTCCTTATCCAATCATCAACCATTCATAATGTAGCCCAAGGACCAAAAAGATGGCTGCAATTTTTTGTCTAGTGGTTGGACTAGAGCATTTCTCAGGTTTTTGGACTGAGTTTATGTTAGACACGTTAGGATCATGATAAATCATCATCGACTCTAAGTGGAAGATAAGAGATAGTTATAAGGTTTTTTGTTGGTATTAGTTCACTAATATCAGATTAGAGTAGTTGTGCTACTCTCTCATAAATGTGGGTGTTTGTTATCAAAATGTAGATCCTCAAAATTCTTCAGATCTATAATGAGGTTGACCATGGTCTTTGCTTCTTCCTCATCCACAATAATCTCAATTTCTTTTCCAATCTAGTCACCTTTGTCAATTTCAAGGATCCTATTTCATGTGCTTCAAGAAAAATCATATAGGTTTGCTTAAGGAGCCATAAGCCTTCATCCGGCAGTCTGCCTCACCATCAGACAACCATCTCCCAATATACCCCATTTGACAATCCATTTGGTGGTTTGCAAAACGAATGACAGCCACTGACTTATTTTTTTTAGGGCATAATTGGTCAGTTTAGTCATCAAGCGGCGAAAACTCAGGTGTTGATCCTCATCAAAACAGTTTGAAGTTTGAAACACCATAGTGTTGGCCCCAAATGAAAACCTTGGGGCTAAACTAATTTCAAAAGGTCTGAAGACACTATTCATCTTCAGAAAATTAATTAACATCAACCCCTTTGCCTCAACTATGTAGGGGCTCATTGACATCAACCCCTTTGTCTCAACTATGTTGGGACTCATTAACATCAGCCCCTTTATCTCAATCAATGCTGGGATCAGCTACATGAATTATGTTTCTCAATTCCAATCAATCATGAGCCAAATCCAGAATTTTTTTTTTATTTTTTTTTATTTTTTAAAGGGGGATAGGAGAGACTCTTCACAAATGTTTCATTGGGGATGGATGGAGATGACTAGGGGACATATGAAAAATACAAAATGATTCTCAACAATAGTTTCCCACAGTGACCAAATTAAAACACATAAGGAGGCCAAAATATAAGTAAACAAACAAACAACCCAACTATATAAAGTCTGAAATTTTTTGTCCTTGCACTAAGGAGAGACCTTTTATGTAAGTAAACAAACAAACAACCCAACTAAATAAAGTCTGAATTTTTTGTCCTCGCACGAAGGAGAGACCTTCTATGTCCATACCTCATATTGCAGTTCCCATCCTCTGTGCATTCCCTCTGTATACGCCTTAAGCAGCGTCCACAAAGTTCTGTAACAACCAACATTATTTATAAGGGGAAAAAAAAAAAGAACAATCTTTTTCGTTTTTCTTCTCACATGATATGTGAATTTAAGAGGGATCCTTTGAGGGCAGTGCTAAGAAACTCCATGTGCCAGCCCCATAATTCAGTCAGCAGGTCCCACATCCAGTATCTTAATCCAAACTTCTGCAAATATAAAGACCAACACCGAAACCCAAAACCACTGAGGCAAAATTTTGCAGAAACAAGAAAAAGGGCCTAGCATGAGATTGACCAGGTGAAATACACAACTAGCATGTGATCCACCGCCTGTGGCTTCTATATTTCAATTGATGTTTTACACGATTGATCAATCTGCAAGCCCAAACCAATTTGAGTGAAAATTTGCCAATTTGTAGAATACGTGATGGGTCTTTAATTTGAGCAATCTGGACTGCACTGATTTATGGGATGCGCACATGATTCCATTTCATGCGCTGAAAGGATCCGAATTCTACTCCTAAGACACTTCAAAACAGTTGTCATGAAGGTTAGTATCTAAGGCTTGAGTGTTCATCAATGTTGTCTCATAACCATGTCCTAAAAGGTAAAAGCAGAGCTGCAGGATTACCTCAAATTAGAGGGTCAAGGTATGAAAGGCTCCGATTTCGACTGTAATGGAGGAGGCTGCCATACGTGCGGTCCCAGATCCCAATGAAAAGGGACTCTGTATCAGGGCTGAACGACACACCAGAGATCTCTCCGAAGAAATCAATCTCCTGTTCCTTGCGATACCCACTGCTAGTGTCAAAGACATGGACAAAGTCTGCAGCCTCTGCCATTGCCATGAACTTCCCATCAGATGTGAAGCGAATGCCGCGGATGGCACCGAGGTTGCCCTTAAGGACGGCAACCGACTTGGATAGGTTCCGGATATCCCAAATACGGCAGGTCTTGTCCTGATTTCCAGTGGCAAAGGTACGGCCATCCGGGTGCCACACTGATGCAAATGAGAAGTCCAGATGACCACAAAGAGTTGCGATAGTCTGCAAGATGAGCACAACAAACTTAGACACCAGTTTATTTTCACACGTTCCAAAGAATTCAAATAAACTTCTTGAGGTTCACATATTCCACCTAGAAATCAACTTCAAAAAACCAATTTTCTGTCAGCCAAGTTATCAAAAACTTTGCACTTTATCAGACACTATCAAAGTTATGGTGCAAGCTAAGACCCATGACCTATGGGTCGACCAGGCTCATTGTGCCAACCCAACTGGCCCAGTCAGACAACCCATTTATTATGGGTTGACCGATCATTCTATACTCTATAGTGGTTTCCCTGTTTTTCTAGTATTTACCAATTAGTTGTTCTTGTTTTTAGAGTTTCTAAAAAAGAAATCTAGGAGATGATCTAGGAATGTAATTAGATTATTATAAAATGCGTGCTCGAATGGGAATTCCAACTGAGGAAGGAAAATCCCATCCCAGAGCTAAAAATATGCATTGACCCCTCCAACTGAGGAAGGCTGTGACTGCCTTTATTCAGTTGAGTGTGCTTTTGTGTGGTATCCCTTGGGGATTCTGCCAAGCCCTATTTGGAGTTGAGGATTCAGTCAAATCCCATTGTGGAGCTAGTCTCGTTCGCAGATCCAGGGCTGCACCAGTTTGGAGTTGGCAACCTGCAGTAAAACCTATGGTGACAACTGGATACCATCTATCAGTGGGTTCTCATCTCATCCAAGACAAAGGGGGAAAAACAGTTTTTAATATCAGCTCCATCAATATTAGCTAATTTCCATCCTAATGAAAAAGAAATTACAGAATTTTAAAAAGAAAATAACTGGGATATGTATAAATGTCCAAAAGGAAAGAATTGGGGTATGTTTAGATGTCCTAAACAGGACACAAAGGCAGAATCTTTTTTCATCTAAAACTGAAAACATTTAAAGAGGTCAGTGGTTTCGGTGCAAAGGCATAGAAGCGAAAGTTCACACAATGCAGTTCCTATTTTCTCCATCAAAATGAAATCCGCCTAAATGTAAATATAGAGGCAGATGCATATAATCTTGATTACTGCAGAGATAACAGAAAAAACTTTCTCCCAATCTTGCAAAGCCTGCCAGTGACTTTCACGAGTGAGTGTTCAAGTTCTACTCAGAATTTTTGCTTGACAACTCCAGCTACCAAAAAAATCATCTCCCATTACATCAATTGCTCCTCTTATCAACATGTTCATCAATAGTCTAGCAATGGTCATAAAGTTGTTCACAAAATGGAAAAGCTTAATACCATTTCAGTAGAATAATCCACCAGTAGTCCATTGGGGTTGTCTCCAACTACAACAAAAAGCTTGCCATCCGGACTCACTGATGCATGCTGCAGACAATCCGGACTCATTATGAGAACAGAGTATAATTCATTGTGCAGCAAGTTCCAATTAATGACATTTGCAAGTAAAACCATACAGATGTTCCCTGGCTGTTGGTCAGCTGGTTAGGGATGTGTATGTATGTGAGTGCATGAGTTCAAATTCCTCGTAAAGAAAAATAAAAATGATATATATATATACACACACACAAATGCAGACTTAAAATTGGTTTACTAAGATATGAGCCCCAGATTTCATTAAATAAATTTATGGTGCCATTTCAGCTCAGTGAAGACCATCATTAGCCACTGCCAAAGCCAAAGTAAGAAAGATGCCATCATGAGTTGCATGCATTACAGAATTCCATAATGATCATCAAAATCTACAGCATGTGGCACCTAAGTATGGGTATGGTGAAAAGATACAAGGATTTAGTTGGTTTCTTGATGGTGAACGGTTATCTCATGGTTTTGGCTCACGTGGAATCTGTGGATCACTTGTTGCTAAATTGTAAGGTAGCTCGAAGCATTTGGATCTGTTCCAGGGCGATCTAAATGCAGTTGGGTTCTCCCTCAGTTATTTGAAGCTTGGAAATGACGGTGGGGTTTGCCAAGGGGGGTAAGACTTTTTTTTGGCTATAGTGATGCGGTGGTTTCCTTTTTATAGCTTTCATTTGGGAATTGTGGAAAAAAAGAAATTAATAGTGTTTTGTGGGGCCTTCATCCTCCATAGAAGGGCTGCATACTAGTCTCTCAAAACCATGTCATTAGTCCTAATGTGGTATAAACCAAGTACTGTGCAGTCCCATCTACATCTCATTTAGAAAAACCATAATCTGCCATGCAGATTAGATGAAATGATCGCATGGTGGATGAAATTTTGGCCAACCCACATTGTTCGCTGGTGATGCTACCAATTTGAAGGCTCCAAACACCAAATGGTGTAAACTAAGGATGGTTTGAGCCAATGGTCAATCCAATAACATCTAGATGAATTTTAGGTTTGTGACAAGAAAGTGGCAAAATGTTTCATTAAGTTTGCATTGATGTGCATTGTAAACAAAGACGACACCATGCCCACATTTTGTTTTAAAAAAAATGACCGTCCTGTATGTAAGATCAAGTGTGCAAGTTGTGCACCTGAGCCTCTCGCACCAAAATGAGATGCAACAGTTATTGCGGGCCCCTACTACATGTATTCCAAATCACAATGGTAGGGAGATGTGAAGTGGGCATCATAATAGGGGATGCGTGAAATTTCGACCCATTTGGTAGATTGTAGCCATGTGATAATGGGCACAAAAAGAAGATGGCTAAACAAGTCCGACCATCCAATTTGATAGCCCTTGCATGCAATCATCATCCAATCAGGGTGAAAATTCATCCATCCAGACATTCTAAAACCATGACCACCCCCCTCCCTTTTCACACACACACACACACACACACAAAAACAAAAAAAAAAAAAAAAAAAAAAAAAAAAAAAAAAAAGAACACACACAAAAAAAAACTATTTGATAGCCCTTTTATTAAATCATAACACTCCCCCCCACCCCCCACCCCAAACAAAAAAAAAAAAAAAAAACCTCGCACTGTGATTGGGTAACTTACATTCACTGACCAAGGAAACTGCAAATTCTTGGAAAGCTGGAATTCCTCAGCATCGAAATCTCTAACACCGCAGTCATTATTTGTAGCCATAAAGTGAACAGCACCGCTGATTAAATATACACATCACATCAGCTTCCACACATTGCAATGGAAGAAAAACTTTCAAACAAAACTGCATACCTGGCACTATCATAAATCTCAATGGAATTTGTGATTCTATTATCATCTTCAGGTGTTCTGAAGCAGAAGCTAACTCCTGGACGATCCAAGTACTGCAAGCAGAACACAACAGTGTAAAATCCTGGTGCATGATAACATCTGAAAATCAAATTCTTTAACTGCAGTTTCAAACATTCTTTTAAAACTCGTACCAAAAAAACAAAAGTCATACTTTAAAAACTTTGATGAACAAGACGTTGAAGGCAAGACTTATGCAGGCATTTTTTTAAGGCTAACTTTAAATAAACCCCTATATACAGGGATGAAAGTGCTTAGATAATAAATGACTAGTGGTACCTTTTTTCTTTTCTGTTTTCCACATATTCCATTGCCATACATACAAGATAAACTGACACGTGAAATTGTAGCTGATTTCTCAAGACACAGTAGAGTTGTACAACTATCAATAGAGGTTGTGCACACATAAATTCGTTCTCTTTTCTAGCAGGCACAAGGTAATGCATTCAAAATTTAATTGGGAATATGTTTGATTCACGTGAGAAAGCAAGTGTGTGCTGTGTCTAGCAGAAAGCACATGTTTACTATATGCATGCCATGTCTATTGGGTGGGTGTATTTTAACACCTTCATATGGATGCAAATTTCTTTTCTGAATTCCAGTAAAGAGTTACTGTCAGAAATCAGTGCTAACAAGATTGCAAAAATTACCTTACAAATAATTTCACCGTGAAATCCTCCAACAACAAGCAACTTATCCTTTGCTGCAAATGTACTAACTAGTGTCTCACTGAGTCCTTCTATTAAATTCCCTGGGTGATTCTAAATTAGAAAGGAGGAAAAAATTGTCAGTTGAAATAGGCAAGAATATAGTATAAGATAATCAGAGGATAACAACAATTGAACTTCATTTATTAGATGTTACAATGAAAGCAGAGAGCATAAACCATTTCAATTTATCATTCAGTGTTATATATATATATATATATATAGAGAGAGAGAGAGAGAGAACCGGTCATGTGAGGAACGTCCTCACAGTCTTACAGCAAGGACCACCGAGTGGGGCCCACTTTGGGACCCATTGATCAAGGGACAAAGGGGGATCGAAAGATCCAAGTGAGGCCAACCTAGATATCAAAATTGAAGTCAATCTAATACCTCTAACCCCTTCATTAATGGTCTGCAAGTTTAACAGCTTTATATCAAACAACAACAATTGAACCTCAATCCAACGGTCCAGTCCATTCGAATCCATGCAAAGCCACGGGGTTCGGTGACTATAGGGGGGGTTGTGTATGTGTGGTCCATTTGGATGGGTCATAAGGTGGGCCCACGAGGCAGTCCTCACCGTAAGGACCACGTGCGCGTGCATATATCTATATATATATATATATAGAGAGAGAGAGAGAGAGGAGCGTATTCAAATGCAAAAACGCCCTCCAATAGAACAAAGGAAGAGTTGGTGAGGTGGCATGAGTTGGCATTCTTATAAGTAAGTAGCAATTAGTGTTCCTATTTTTCTCTTTTTAAAAAAAGAATGTGATGCCTAATAATTTCTCCAATTGAACCCATGAATGGGGCTCATATAAAATGTAGTGATGATTTTAAAAGATTTAGATTATGATGCTTCTCAATGGGGTCCACTTATAAAAACTAAATGTATTAAAATATACCCGATGTTATATTGATGATTATAAGAAAAAAAAATAATATTTTTATAATCTCATGGTGGGCCAGCTCCTATTGAAGTGTTGGAGCCCTTTATTTTGATTGATTTTTCTTTTATTAAAGTGGCAGCTCAAAGGAGAGTCACTAATTTCTAACAAGTTTCTTCTGGTGGGCATTTTCTCATTAAACGCCCCTTTTGGATTAAAGACCCCTTTTGAATAAACAACAATAAATACTATCTATATCTTCATGCTCGAATTTATCACTGTATTAAATGCAGTAAAACAAAAATAAATAAGGTCGTTTTTTATTGGATGTTTACATAGGGGCAAAAACACCTCTTTTTGGAGGGCGCCTTTTTTTTTCTATAACGATAAAATTTTATTAAGCAATGAAAAAGAAACAAAACAGGACTTAGCCACAACTTCCCCGCTCAAACAAAAACTCCAAAAAAGAGAACTACAAAACAAAAATGATACTATACATCAAAAGTAAGAGAAGAATAGAAAAACTCCCTCCCTTGCAAGAGCATCTGGCATGACATTAGGTTCTCTTAAAATATGATTGAAGCAAGCACCCAATTGAAGAGAAATATCATGCACCTCCCCTACCCAATCCTCTAGCCTCCATGGAAAAGAAGACTAACCCGAACGCCACTGAATAACTAATGGAGGGGGCGTTTTGTAGAATTCCTCATATAATATATATACGGTCCAGAGAGATGGTGCAGTATATGAGCTAACTTTTTAGAGCTGATATGGAATTGTGTCAACCATGAAGGGCAATAAGGGATTGAAAGATCATAATGGGAACTAGGTATATGCAAAAAATCAGCCTTATCCAATCTCGTTTGATTTGTGAAATGAGGAAACTTATTTTATTTCAACCATTACAAATGTGGACTGTAAAGATGAAGGGGCTAGGATGATTGAATGAGGCTGATTTTTTGCACATACCTAGTTCCTATGATGATCTTTCAATCCCTCCTGCCCTTCATGGTACGCACAGATCTAGGTGGACCCTAAAAAGGTATACACTGCACCGTCTCACTAGACCATTTATCATATGTATGTGTGTGAACTCGCCATGCGTATCAGTTGTGGATCCAGTCTGGAGATGGGATTGGGGGACTTAAAAATTCAAGTGGTACACCCCAAATATCAAGTTTGAAGCCCATCCCACACCCCTAACCCCTTTATCCGTGGCCCACGAGTTTAACAGCTTCACATTAAAAAAGAAATTTGACCATCGATGCAATGCTCTAGTCCATTCGGATGGATATCAAACCACCGGGATCAATGACTATCGAGGGTCACTATTTGGTGATCGGTTCGGTGAGACAACTAATGGGTCCCACCTGTGCCCCACGGATCATGGTAAAGGTGGGGATCAAACAATTTAGTGGGACCATCCCAGAATTGGAATTTCAAGTCAATCCAATGACCCAAACCCCTTGATCTATGGCCCACAAGTTCAACTGTTTTAAATAAATAAAAAATCACACAAGATCCAACAATCTGATCCATTCATCACATATGCATAGAAGCAAATGCCATATACATATGTGCCGACAATCCAATGCACACGGTGGACCACCTAGTGGGGCCCACCTGATCACCTATCAAGTGGACCACAAAACAGGACCTCCCAATAGTCACCTTATCTCTGGGTTTGTACCCATCCAAATGGATTAGACCTTTAAATAAATGCACTTCTTTTTATATAAAACTATAGAAACTCGTGGGTCATTGACCAAAAAGTTAGAGGATCAGGTGGGCCTCAAATTTCGCATTGTAGGGCCCACCTAGATCTTCCAATCCCCCCATATCATCTCCATTGGGGGCCCAGGTGGGCTCTATAGGGAGGTGCGCATTGGATCCTGATGCACGATGCGCACACTATATATATAATACAATGCACATGATCTGGGTCCCACCTGAGACCCCGCTAGGGAATGGGACTATGGGGAATCTCTTTTTCTGGTTGGGACCTGTGTACAAAATATGAACCCCATCTAATCCTCCTAACCCCTTCATCAACCACCAACAAGTTTCAACCCTTTAATAATTGACCCGTTGATCCAAATTCCTCCCACGATCCGTTGGATCGAGGGTCAAGAAAAAAATCATATAAAACCATTAAACTTGTGGGCCACAAACCAAGGGGTTAATATCATTAAATGACTTGAAATTTGATATGTGCAGTGGTCCCACATGGATATTTCCATCTCCCCCAAGTGGGCCCTATAGGCTAGAACAATCCAAGGTGGATGCACAAGAGCAAGGGCTCATATATATATATATATATATATATATATATATTAGGGTTGGCTACAAGAAATGGTTTTTTTTTTTTTTTTTAATTAATGATATATATTTATTAAATTATCATTAAAAACAATCATTCCAATGAAAATAAGTGGAAGACAAGTTTCCCGCCTAGTTTATTAGTAAAAGGATGTACCTCGTTAGGTGTCACATGTCCTGAAAGATCGAGAACTTCTGACTTGTTACAAGTTAATGCAGACCAATGAATCAAAGAATCCTCTGATAAGAGGTACACATCATGTTTTGATGTGGCCCAAACCAAATTCCGCAACTGAAAAGACAAATAACAAACATAAGGTGTCAATTGTGCATTATCTAATGATATTTAATAATCAATACCAACAAACATCATAATAAATAAATGATAGTGAAAGCTTTATTGAAAAAGGAAACAAGAGTACTAAAAGTTACAATGGAAAACAATTCATTAAATATATTGTTCAACCCTTCCCAAAACTTTGGAAAATCTAACAGAGTCTCTTTCCACAAATGCTCCACCAGATCCGCTAGCACCCGGGATATCCTACCCAACTAGATGCCCAAGCTTATGCACCGTCAAAATCACCCTCTTCAGTGGCATAACTCAAAACTCGACAAAACCCCAAGATTTTTTTTTTTTTTTTTTTTTTTTATAACCTAAGGTATCTCCCGCCCAGCCCAGCCCAAGAGCCTTTGGCCCTGAGCCCAAGGGACACTTGATTCTAGACGACCAAGAACTAATTCCTAGGGGCACATGCAAACCCTCCTATCTGCATGCACCGGGTAAAACTATGGGAGATGGCCAATAGAAGTAAGTGTCGAACACAACACCTCTTCGCTTCCTGAGGTGTAAAGTCTTTGGCCAACTGAGCTACCACTCGTTGGTTGACAAAACCCAAGATTTCCTCAAACCAACCAATGTGTCTTAAACTTAAAGCTCAATCTTAGAGTTGCACATCCCTATAGTTCGAAGAAATATACTTGACATTAGGGCTATCAATCTAGCCCTTTGATGTTGGTGCCCGGTCCGCAAAAGCCCGCAAAATGAGGGCTTTCATTTTTTTACCTAAAGCCCGAGGGTAGGGTAGGGCCCAATTTTGAAAAGCATGCTTCTTTGTGGGCTGAGCGGGCGCGGGGGGGGGGGGGGGTGGGGGGGGGGGGGTGCGCAAGGCTACATATCGCCCGGGCGTATTTCATAGCTTCACGCCCCTTTCATTCCATCCGTTCAGGAATGCATGCGTGGCACTTTTGTGAAAGTGCCTGCCCAACTCTTTCCTATCAGTGTTGTTATTTATTGCAAAGAGAAAATTGTATAGATGGAGCTCCCCACAGTCCCCTTTCACCTCAACAAACCAAAGTAACTCACCTATTGGATCGAGATTTCAGCATTTTCAGCACTTGTGGGCCCGGCTGGGTGAGGTTTTATCATTTATAGGTTCTCTATAAAAGATTCCTTAGGCATTTTGGGATCAGAGAGAGCTACATGAGAAACTTTATTGGAACATCGAAAAAAAGAAAGAAGAACAAAAGGAGAAATGAAAAAACTGAGGCAGGGGAATAAATGAAGAGAGGCCTTCTAGGTTGCCTTTTGGGAAAAGAAAAAGGACTGATGATGTGGCATGAATATGTTAGATGAAAGAATTGGGGCATAAAAGCCCCTTCCATGGAGGGGATTTTCTAGGATTTCCCATACATATACATATATATGTATGTATGCACACACACACACACATGGGAAATTCTGAAAAACGCCCCACTTTAAAAACACCCATTCTTCCGCCCCTCTTATTTTTGGTCATGGGGCTCATGTTGAGTCAATCTAGTCTTTTCACACACACTACTCCCCATGAATACTCACAAGTCCAAGTTTGACACTCATCCAACTTTTCTCACCTTTGGATTGAAATCATAATAAAATGATGCATCTAAACCATTAAATTTTAGGGCCATGAATCAAAAGGTTAGGATGATCTCATGGACTCAAGATTTTGCATATAGGTGGGCCTCACATTGATCTTTCCATCAATGAACTTCCTTGAATATGATCATCATGCATCCAAGTGAGCCCCCCTAGGAGGGGCGTTTTCTCCTAAAAAACGCCCAAGCTCTGTGTAGCGCTCCCCTATATGTGTGTGTATATATATATATATACACACACACATTTTATAAACAATATACAAACAGCAATGGTTTCTTTAAATTTTAAATGTGGGTTATGTAGATGTATTTTCCTTTTAAATCTTCTATTCCCACTTGATAAAGATAATTTTTTTTATCATTTTGAGAAAATTATTAAACAAAACCCACCCTTCAAAACTTATTTCCATAACCAACTTCTTATTTCCATTTTTTTTTTTTTTTTTCGAAAAGGACTTCTTATTTCCATCGTATTCCCCCTAAAACTAAAACCTACAGTATCTAATGTTATTAGTAACTGAGGTTAATGTTTTACCCTTGCAAGCAACTATAGTTACTAGGATAAATTGCAGTAGTAATATCAGAAGTATGTTTTGGGTGGAGTTGATTTTTTATTATGTTGGGGCCTTTTTAGATGTGGTGAAATGAAATAGAAAAAATAAGTGCAGAAAAAGTGTTTGCAAAATAAAATTGAACTATAGTTAGTTTTTCTTCATCTTCATTTTCTCCATATTTGAATAGCCCTTTAGATTTATATAAAGTAAAAAATATAATAGAAAGGTTGTGTGAAATTAATTTCAATACAGTCAACATTTTGGACTGAAATCATTACAAAGCATGTATTGGTCATGACTGGAGTCTGTGGGAATAGATGATACATCATGGTTTTATACGAGTTTAAAAGAATTCTAGTTATTTATTTTATGTATTACTTTATAAAAAAAATATATATCTTACCATGCCACCAACCCATCAATCAAAATAATAATAATAATAATAATAATAACAACTCTGACATGTTGCCTTTTTGCATTGCATTTTCAATCCCCAGATAGACAAGGGAGGAGGATTAAGATCAGTTTGAAAGTTGATGGTGGTGTAGGAAAAAAATTATACATATGTATACATTAAAAAAAGAATTTCCTTTTCTTTTGGCCCTGGCCCAAAAGGGCCAACCCTGGCCCTTTGACAACCCTACTCAACATATCCAGCAAGCATTACAAATTACACCTTATACTAGATGTGCCAAAATCTCAAACCGTCTAGCTTTTCTTTTCTTTTTTCCTTTTTTCAAACCAACATATAGATTTTCAATTCAAGTGATCATCAGTTGTAGAACTTATAGTTAAATCCTAGTCTCAGCTCATCATTGAAAAATTGACATTATGAGATGGTATACAAGTGAAATTTTCTTGTGTGGAAGTGTCTGCATGCAGACGTCCTAATCTAGCTATCAAAGAGGCTAGAGGACCGTCAAAAAACTAGGAACCAAGGCACAAACAAAACCCAACAAACCACAACACCACACCCCCCCCCCCCCCCCCCCCCCAAGGACATTATGAAATGGTATACACTAGAAATTTTCTTGTGTGGGAATGTCTGCATGCAGTGCATGCAGATGTCCTAATCTAAGAGGCTAGAACTTCTTAACCTCTTTGATACTTGCCACAGTAACAACTGTAAAATGAAGGAATGCACCAATGTGAGCTCATAGAAAGCTAAAAATAATCTTGTGCACGGCTGCACAATTTCACTCATGTGTAGTCCTTCAAGATCTACTTGAGCATGAGTTTGATGAAGTTTTAGTCACTAAAACCATCTATGTGATTACCATTTTATAAGGTTGATAATCAATGGCGAGATACCGGGATTACTTATGCGTAACTTTTAGCAAAAATATAAGAGTTGTTGTGAGGGAGTTATTTGGTTATTCAGTATCAGGCAAAAGGGCCACTTCTCCACTGGAGATTGCAAACCTTAGATTTTGAATTAAAAGACTGTAAGTTAGTGAAATTTATGGTAGATGATCTGATTTATTCCTATTTCTTATTATTTGTTAACTCATGGTGCAAGAGTTTAAGTATCATCACTGTTTTGAATATATATATATATATATATTTATATGGGGGCCTCTACAAAATGCCCGCACGTCTTTTCATCCCTCAACACCCCTTTCTTTTGACCAATCGGTGGCACTTTGAATTTAGTGACATTACCTTTTGCAACACCTTTTTTTATGGCTTTTAAATACTTACTCTTGTAATAGCTCTCTTACCAAAAAAAAAAAAAAATCACTTTCAACAACTCACACATTGGGTTTCCTATTTTTTAGCAAGTTTGAAGGGAACAATGCTAATTCAATCATGTAGTTTACTTTTCATAGGGGTGATTTGGCAGACATAATTGGTGGGGCCTACTTACAAAAAACCAAAACCAATCAAAATAAATGGCCCCACCTTTTGGGTTGTGGAGGAATCTCAGTCAAATATCAGCTGGTCTCACCATTAGATATTAAAAACTTGGGATTTTGACGGTGGGAAGAAATCATATTGGACCGTTGGATCAACTGCACACCCATCCAAATAGATAGAACATGTGGGCCCCGGATGGTAGGGTTAGGATGATCAGATGGGGCTATCTTTTTTACATAGGAGGGGCCCAGGCAAATCATCAAATCCCCCCGGGCCCCCTCCAGAGGTGCGCCAGCATGTGGGCCCCACAGCATGGCACACATGGACGCATGCATAGCATATGTATATATAACTTGTTTCATATAATAAGAACATTCCATCATGTTATCGGTCAAGAGTTACTGCTATCATAAGCAATCAATATAGGGTATCATAGCAAGTTCAAGGAAAGGTTGTGTGGAGATACTATTTTGAAAACAAAAGGTATTTGTGAAATGATCTATACCAACAAGGACATAAAAAAAATTCTATGCGCAAAGTAGAAGTGAAGAAATCATCATAGTCCAAGCCTAATTACATTCATCTGGCATCTGCTTTGCGAATTCTACTTCTCCACCCCTCACCAAAACAATGTTCACTGTAACTCTACAGTCTATCGTGTATTTCTTCACCACTTCCCTCATCATCTTTATAGGTCTCCCCTTCTCTTGATTCCTTGAACTTGTGAGTTGTGACCCTTCAATACATCACATAGGAGTGAGTTTAGTCTTTTGTGTACCTGCCCAACCATCCTTAAACAATGCTCTTTGATTTTATACAGCTTAGATAAGCATATTCTTTATGTACTTATTCTTAATTTTATACAGCTCATACATCCATCATAGCCCTTTTCTATTTCATCATTGCCAAACATTCAACTCCATATATAAAACAATGCAACCCCGCCCCCCAAACAAACTTTCCCAACCCTCTCTCCTCTCCTCTCTCACTCACTTTTACCATCACCAAAGCTATGTTTGGGTCAACTACATGAATTTTGTTTCTCCATAGCAATCTTTCCTTAATCAAATCCTCAAATAGATGGCACTTCTTCATATCTATATTTATAACTTCAATCCATGTCCTCTTTGATCAACCCCTTTTCCTTGGCGGGCCATTAACCTGCTTAAAAAAAAAATCCTCAAACGGAACCATTGCTTGCCTACATTTGATATGCCCAAAAAATCTCAAAAGTTTTTCTCTAAATTATTGCCAATTGATGCTACCCTTAAACACTCCAGAAAGAAAAAGAAAAAGAAAAAAAAAAAAGAGCTCATTTTTTATTCTATCCTTTCTAGCTCTACAACATACCCATCTCAATGACACCCATATCAATGTTCACACATCTGCAACACTCATTTTTTATGCATGTATCGCTTCTTGATTGGCCAACATTGTGCTCCATTGGTCATAACTAGTGTAATCACTGTTCTGGAAAAATCTCCCATTAATCTTATTAGTACTCGCTGATCATAAAGCACTTCGGAAGCAAGTCTCCATTTCAAGTTTCAACCCTCCCACTTTTATCCTCCTCAATCCCTCCATCCATCCTCACAAATTATTATGCCAAGGTATTACAATACATCTCTTTGTAGTATCCCTTGAGCTTCAATTCCCATAGGAATTTCAACTTTTTGCACATCCCCACTGAAGTTGCACTTTATATATTTTTATCTCTGTACAACTTAAAACCATTGGATTTTAAAGCTTCCCACCATCTCTCAAATTTCGCATTCACGCCATTGATCCCTAGGTGTAATCCCTCTTGGCCACTAGGCCAAATCACACACATAGAGATGCATTAAGATGATTGCCAAGTCCATCACCTCCTTCATAACATCCTCCATAGTCCAAGGCATTATTATCAGAACCCTATGATTTGTATGTTGAATCCGTGAATCTTGGCCCTCTCTCTCTCTCTCTCTCTCTCTCTCTCTCTCTCTCTCTCTCTCTGTGGGTTTGTAGGGGGGATTTCTGGGATGGAAGCATTAATATTTTTAAAGATTAACAAAACCACTTAAGAACTTATGCGATTTTGGAGACATTTTAGATATAAATAAAGAACAAACATGTCACTAAAGCATTCCACAGTACATATGGGATTTTGTCTTATATTCATTATTTTTATTTTTTATTCATGAACACTTTTTTTTTTAACTTAAGGAAATATCCTAACCATGTAAGGTTGACAGTTTGGATTTTGTTTTTATTTTTTTTATTCAAAGAGAACAAAAAAAAATTGTGACTTGTTTATTATTCCTAGCAATATTGATATTTTAAAAATACCTAGTAATCCATACATACCATTTATGATATATATACATATATATGTATATATAATATAGAGAAATTCTCAAAATCCTCCCATTTAAAAATGCCCCTTTTTGCTCCCTTATTTTTTTGGGTATGGAGCCCACGTTGCGCCAATCCGGTCCTTTCACACACACCACTTCCCCATGAGTTGGCACAGACCCAAATTTGACACTCATCCAACTTTCACTTACCATTGGATTGAAATCCTATGAAAATTATGCCTACAAACCAATTAAACATTAGGGTCATAGATCAAAAGGGCTAGGATGATCTAATCTCAGTCAGATCTTTCCACCTAACGGCATTCCATGGTTGTCATGCACCATAATGGGCCCCAATGGGAAGGGATTTTTTTGTTAAAAAAAAAAAAAAAAAACTCCCCATGAGTTTTCTAGTGCTCCTCAGTCTCTGTGTGTGCGCGCATATATATAGTCATGCTCCTGTACAAGCTTCCACTACTATCTTATGGTACAAGCCACCTATTGGGGCCCACATACTGGTCCATCTGAGCGGACCATCCAAACCCACCCCTCCTATTTACACAGGTCCCACCAGGTTTTGATAGATCCGAATGGAGTGAACCTTTGGATTAAGGGTCAATCTTATTGTATTATATAAAGTTGTTAAACTTGTGGACCACAGGTGAATGGGTTAGAGGTATTAGATTGACTTCAAAATTGAAATCTAGGCTCGTCTCACTTGGATCTTTCGATCCCCCATATTTCATGATTTGTTGAGTCCTAAGTGAGCCCCAGTAGGTGGCTTGTACCGTAAGGCGGTAAGGGAAGCTTTTACAGGAGTATTACTCATATATATATATATATAGCGCAGGCATTTTGTAAAGCGAAAAATCCCATATGTTCAATGAATAAGAAAGAAGCGACATGAAGTTGTCAATTGTCATAAAGGACAATGATATTGGGTTCCTACTTTTTCTCCCTCTTTAAATAAATGTAATAACTTTCAATCTTCTCCTCTTTTAAACCATCGATTCATACCTTTTGTTCCCTATTTTTTCTCATTTGAAGACGAAAGGGAACGATCACTTCTGTTAAAGAGAGCCTATTAGTGGGGTCCACTCATAGAAAAAACCAATCCGATCAAAATAAATAGCATCATCTTTTATTAAACCTCACCAAATTTCAATTCCATAGGAGTTGAGCCCACCATTAGATTTAGCACCAAGAAACTTTCAATTTTTATAATGTGATTGTCGGCCCAACAATTTCCTCCAATGAGATTTAGAAATTCCAATCAGTGACAGGTTGTCACTTTTAAACTCTTACCTATTTGAAAAGACTAGAGATTAGAGATTGATTCCTACTAAATCTAAGGCCTTATATATTCCTACGACAACTCTATCCAAATTTTTAGCAAAGATAAGAGGAAAGATGAATTGGAAAATGAGAGTAGTATCAACATCTTGTGTGAATTCCAAAGCAAGACAGCCAGCTGGATTTTAACAAAAGGGGGCGAAATGCCCCATTTTAAGAGGTATATATAATAGTCTTATTTCTCATATGCGGCTAAGTTTGGATGGATTATGAATAACCTCTTTTATGCCTTTTTCTTTTTAAATTATTTTTTATTTTTATAAGAAAAAAATCCTATGTTTTGCAATAGGATCGACGCTACAATTCTATTCATCCCCTTGACATTTTGCGATACAAATTTGATTTTCAAAAGAATAATCCACCGCCTTAGATCCCAAGGTCACACAAGGAATCTGCCTCCACCATGATATCCCCAATGTTTCGCCTGTAAGCTTCTCGGAGACCAGTACAAAGAGCCAGCAAGCATCTCAGCCATATTTATAGAGCACTACTAACCAAGCCAGAAAATGGGAAAAGGCACCTGGAGAAACTATCACCAATGGCACCTCCCACACCAGTCATACCCAAATTACCAATGGCGCTCCCATCAATTTTTAGATTAACTAAACCCGATGGATGATACAGGACCATGCAACACTAATCTAAACAATGGCATGAGATGATAAAACAACTAACATTCACAAATTAAATTATAAATGTGAAAATTCAGATTGCACCTCTGATATAAAAACTCAATCTGGGAATTAGAAGTGACACTAGGACTTGCCACAATCCCACAATAAGAATCTCCCAAACCTGAATTGAGAATGGAAGAGAATGTCTTCCACTTTCAAGTAGATTTAATAGTCCCTTTGAGGATTTGATAAAAGGGCCAGATTCAATGGGTAGTTATCAATTAAATTGATATGTGCTTGATGGGGAAACTAGATATTCAGGTTTGTGCATAATAATCCTGCAATTCTAATGTTCAAATGAGCATTAAAATGCCAGCAACCAGAAACAACATAAAAAGGGGCTGAAACAAGATTCAAAAGGTTCAAAAAGAACCAGAAATCAGGTTCGGGCTTCAGCTGGGTTCAAATATGGTGGTGCAACACTTTGTGTTTTGGTATCTATGAGGATCGACTATGGGGTTTATGGTAGATGGGTAATCAAACACATTGGATTTGGGAATATATAAGGAATTGGGGTTTAGGGATGGCTATTGGCTGGTCAATGGATCTTGGGTTGTAAGTGGGTGGGATGGTTCTGGATGACTATGGCTATGGGCAGATTTGATGAAGATGATAGAACTTGGGATTGGGGAAACCAAAAAACTCAAATAAAATTGGAAAAGGGAGAAGAAGTAGAAGAATACCTAATCCAGGATGGTCTCAGTACACTGGATCCTATCTGAGGAGAAGTGGCCAAAAGCTCCAAATCTTTGCATTCATCATTGATCATTAACTGAGAAAGAGGTCTTTATAATGCTTTTATAAGGAAAACCTAACCCTAGAATCAGATATCAACCATCTAACTCATTCTATTGTCAAGCATCCAACTCAATTATTAGAAACATCACTTAAAACAAATTAATCCAAAATTAAATAATTTAAAAAACAAAAGTAAAGAAATAGATAAACTTGGGTGGGCTGTACTGTATGGCCCATATGACAGCAAGGTCACTTGGATGGGCCTCTTAGATGGGCCCCACTTGATCAGTACTCCTTTTTTTATGGTCCCCTTTCATGTGGCACATCCCAATGTGTGGGGTCTTCCTAATGTTTGCCACATGAGGTCTTTATCTCGATCTCGGGCTAGATCCAACCATTGATCTTTATCGAAATTAAGATCCAATGGTGGATCTTTGTCGGAATTTTGATCCAACTCCTCGCAATGATCGCCTAACCAGAAAGAGGCATGCATGTGTGTCTTTTTGGCCTTCTTCTTCTTCTTCTTCTTCTTCTTCTTCCTCCTCTCGCAGAATTTACGTAGAGGATCTTTGATGTCATCATCAATGGAGGGTGGAACCAAGATGATCTAATGGAGTGGCAATGTCCTTCCAAGACTGAATTATAATTCCTTTGGAGATGTGTTTCTTTTAACTATAAACTTTATTTTTAGACTAAGCAGAAAAACACTATTTAGTCAAACCTGAAAACAAAACAACAAACTTCGAAAGAAAATTCTATGGAGATGCATTGAAACCTATATTGAATACAAATATTTGATTAACCGGTCAACCCAAGTTTCTCCAATCAAAACGCTTATTTCGATACGCAAATCATGTGGCCCTAATGCTCTATTTTCATTCATTTTAGGTATGTTTCTCTTTGCTTTTGTTCCAAATATTTTGTTCATCATCCTTGATTATTTCATTGAAGAAAGAACAACAGCACCAACCATGACAACAAAGATGGTGATGGTGATCATGATGATGATGATTCTACTTTTCCTCATCTTACTAAATTTCTATAATTTTGTTTCAGATATTTTGGTTGTCATGCTTGATTATTTCATTTAAGAAAGAACAACAAAAACAAGTCTCTCTTTACTTTTCTTCTAGATACTTTGTTGATCATCCTTGATTATTTCATTCAAGAAAGAACCACAACAATGATGGTGATGATAATAATTAACTTACACAAAAGGTTGTACCACATTTTTACCATCACATCCAAATTGTAGAAATATCAGCTGGGGCAGACCTACATGTAGGCCCGGGGGGGCCATGGCCCCCCTTAAGTTTTCAAATTTCTTTTTTACCACTAAATATTGTGTAATTTTTTTATTTTGACTCCTAAATTGTTAAAATTTTCTTTTAATAATTTTCATTTGGGCCTCCCTAGTTCTATTTTCTGGGTCCGCCCCTGCATATCAGGTATGACAACATAAGAGGATTCAACTAAAGCAAAGGAATTTACATTTAAAAAGAAAGGTGTAGGACACTCGGTTTGAAAATTGTAATGAAAAGAAAGACTTTGTCAATCACCTAGTTGGACTGGCAAGGAGTCAAATGAGTCAACAAGCAAATCAAAGATTGATTTAGAATGATGTTTCAGTTAAAAGATCATTGCTAAAAGTAATTCATTATCATCATCATGATCATTCATCACTGCTTTCTTTCTTTTTCTTTGAAATGGAATATTATCATCTCTTTTCTTTGGGTTGGAAACAGGATTTGAACCGACAACCTCAATATTGCAAAAGTGATTTAGTGAGTGCCTTCCATTGTGCCATGTACTCTAGCTAGTCATCATCATCTTTTTCATTATAGAATATGTAAACAAAATAACAGATGTTTCTTTCTTTAATCAGGTTTGACCAGGTTAAACTAGGTTTGCCTAGGAAGACTCAGCCTCATATGACTAAAACCAGGATTAATGGAGCCCAAGAGAAAGTCGCCATGAAGGCCCCAGTCCAAGCACCAGGACTAGTTCATCTAGGACAAGCATCTCTTAACTTCAGCTACCAACATTTCTGGAACCTTGTCTGCATCACATGGACTCATGCCAAAAGGTCTCTTCTGAAACATGTAAGAATTATATTTAAGCACCAAATGATACAGACTATTAACCAACACATGGTGTAAAACATCATTTAACTTATTCAACCAAGCACAGTATAGAACATGACTACCAAAGACCCTCTATCTGCAATCAACAGTAAAGCAAACTGTGTCATTTCGATTAAAATGGCTTACCTGGAAATGACGGATCGAAGACTTCACAGCCCTTTTATTGTTCCGAAAATCATAAAACATGCCCCCCTTCTCTGTTGGCTTCAATTCCTGGATACAAGAGTAAATTGAAAGAATTAGGAAAGAAAAAGAAGCTAACCATCATTTCTAAGCATTCACACCACCAACAGCAAGAACCCCTACCTCTACCTATGAAAAGGCTAAGAATCATACCTTCCCTGACTCCTCTCCAGACCGAGGAATGCTCTCATAATTTCTGTACTGTTGAAGCCTAGTTCGCCTGTACTTGTTCTTGGTGACACTTAGCCTCTCCCATGCTATTCCCTGGATATCCTTTCCTCTCATTGCTTGTGCAGATGAGGTTTCAGTAATCTTATTATCCTATAAAAGCAATTGAAAAGAATCCCAAATTCTTCTTAGCGAACAGATTACATACTTAAGAATTTATAGAAAATGACATAACATCAATTAGGATTTAGAAAAGAGGGTGTTTTTTGGTGCAGTAGAATTCCCTCTGAGGAGAGGTTCCAAGGGAACCCCAACACATGATAACACTGAACAGCCAGATAGAAGAAGAGAAAAAAAAAATCTAATTAAACCAGTAGAATTGTAAAGTTCATCCATTTTTTACACTGGTCAGTGACTCAGTGATCACCATCTCATTCATTGAGATCAATCATATTGGTGTTGCAGTCGTTAACACGAAATCATTAAGTACATTATGCAGCAAACTGAATCCAATTAAGCATTTCATGCGGGTTAGGAACCTCATTGAGTAATATCGAACAGATAATTGAGTACATTCATTACTAGGAAAAAGGAGGACTTGTTACAGTGCAAGGATAAAAAAAAAATACAAACCATGAAATCATATCCATCAGCATTATAGAATTCCATGTAATCCATCTCTCTACCATGAAATCCTTCATCTACAGCATCGTTAACATCCTCCATTTCATGATTCTCTTCCAAATGGTCATTCTCATCTCCTTGGTGCTGAGACATTCTCTAGTTCACAAATGTATACTCTGTTACAAAAATTCAGTTAAGCAAGCAATAGTAACATTAATACCAAAAGGCTAGAAACAGTCCATTGCTTCAAGATTCGATATTAAATCTTAAGAAGCCTAACAGCTTATCAAGATTCAATATTGAACACCCAAGATAAGTTTTGCTTCACAACAAACACCTTAGTTCCAAAGTCATTTTTTACCATAAGAAATGGAAGATCATCAAAACCAACAGGTGTTTCTTGTGGTCGGAAGTGGGTCCAAATGGGGTCAAATACAAGACCCTAGAACTAAAATTACAAGCATAAAAAAACAAACTCTAGAAGTGGAAATGCGAAAGAGGAAGAAAAGGAAAGGCTTTGAGTTTTATCAACAGTGAAAGATGAGATCTTTCATTTGGAAGGCGATTTCTGACCTCCTGTTGTTGAAGGATCGATCGATAGATTATGCGTCTCCTGTTTGGGAGCTGCAGTCGTTGCAAAAGTTTGGAATCAGAGCAAAGGAAGTCGAAAAGATTTTATGACATGCACCTTACTTGAATGCATGGTGGGGCCACCTTTTCAAAAACCAAGGCCATTACCAACCTTAACACCCATTATATGTATAGAAAATCCAGCCAAATCCCCCCACTATAAATTTGTTCGGTCTAGAAAAGGATAAGTATCAAATCTTCCAATATTTATAACATTGTTATCTTAGGTGCATGCACCCACCACAAAATAGAAATTAAAATTATAGAAAATCAATTCATTAGTTACAAAATAACTATAAGATAAGGTTTCAGGAAAATCGAGTCCTCATCTACTATGATACATGTAGAAAACTGACGATCATCAGAAGCTTACAGCCTTCAAGTATCAGTAAAAAGTTCAAAGCAACAGCCTAGAAACAGATTGATACCAAAAGGCTAGAAGCAATCCATTGCTTCAAGATTTGATATTGAATCTTATAAAGTTTCAATCTTGATAAGCCCAACGGCTTATCAAGATCCAATATTGAACACCCAAGATAAGTTTTACTTCACAACAAACACCTTAGTTCCAAAATCATATTTACCATAAATAAATGGAAAATCATCAATACCAACAGATGCTTTTCGTGGCCGGAAGTGGGTCCAAATGGGGTGGAATACAAGACCCTAGAACTAAAATCACAAGCATAAAAAAACAAGCTCTAGAAGTGGAAATGCGAAGGAGGAAGAAAAGGAAAGGCTTTGAGTTTTAACGACGGTGAAAGATGAGATCTTTCATTTGGAAAGCGATTTCTGACCTCCTGTTGTTGAAGGATCGATCAATAGATTATGCGTCTTCTATTTGGGAGCTCCAGTAACTGTGAGAGTTTGGAATCAGAGCGAAAGAAATCAAGAAAAATTTTGAGAGAGCAAAAGCAACAAAGGGCGGGAGCACTGCGTATATAGAGGAGAGTCTAACGACAGCTATAAGAAAGGAAGAGGACATGCGCCTTACTTGAATGCATGGTGGGGCCACCTTTTCAAAAACCAAGGCCATTACCAACCTTAACATCCATTATATGTATTGAAAATCCAACCAAATCCCATTATAAATTTGTCCAGTCTAAAAAGGATAAGTATCAAATCTTCCAATATTTATAACATTGTTATCTTGGGTGCATGCACCCCACAAAAAAATAGAAATTAAAATTATAGAGAATTAATTCATTAGTCACAAAATAACTATAAGAAAAGTTTTCAGAAAAATCAAGTCCTCATTTACTGTGATACATGTAGAAAACTGACAATCATCAGAAATTTACAGCCTTCCAGTATCAGTAAAAAGTTAAAAACAACAGCTCAAAAACAGATTAATACCAAAATGCTAGAAACAGTCCATTGCTTCAAGATTCAATATTGAATCTTATCAAGTTTCAATCTTGATAAGCTCAACGGCTTATCAAGATCCAATATTGAACACCCAAGATAAGTTTTACTTCACAACAAACAGCTTAGTTTCAAAATTATTTTTTACCATAAGAAATGGAAGATCATCAAAACCAACAGATGCTTCTTGTGGCTGGAAGTGGGGTCAAATACAAGACCCTAGAACTAAAATAACAAGCATGAAAAAAAAACAAAATCTAGAAGTGGAAATGCGAAGGAGGAAGAAAAGGAAAGGCTTTGAGTTTTATCGACGGTGAAAGATGAGATCTTTCATTTGGAAAGCGATTTCTGACCTCCTGTTGTTGAAGGATCGATTAATAGGTTATGCGTCTTCTATTTGGGAGCTGCGGTCACTACGAGAGTTTGGAATCAAAGCGAAGGAAATCGAGAAAGATTTTGAGAGAGCAAAAGCAACAAAGGGCGCGAGCGCTGTGTATATAGAGGAGAGTCTAATGACAGCTATAAGAAAGGAAGAGGACATGCGCCTTACTTGAATGCATAGTGGGGCCACCTTTTCAAAAACCAAGGCCATTACCAGCTTTAACACCCATTATATGTAAAGAAAATCCAGCAAATTCCCACTATAAATTTGTCCGGTCTAGAAAAGATAAGTCACAAATCTTCCAATATTTATAACATTGTTATCTTGGGTGCATGCACTCACTAGAAAAGAGAAATTAAAATTATAGAGAATCAATTCATTAGTCACAAAATAACTATAAGATATGGTTTCAGGAAAATCAAGTCCTCATTTACTGTGATACGTGTAGAAAAATGACAATCATCAAAAGTTTATAGCCTTCCAGTGTCAGTAAAAAGTCAAAAGCAACAGCCCAAAAACAAATTAATACCAAAAGGCTAGAAACAGTCCATTGCTTCAAGATTCGATATTGAATCTTATCAAGTTTCAATCTTGATAAGCTCAACGGCTTATCAAGATCCAATATTGAACACCCAACATAAGTTTTACTTCACAACAAACAGCTTAGTTCCAAAATCAATTTTTACCATAAGAAATGGAAGATCATCAAAACCAACAGATGCTTCTTGTGGCTGGAAGTGGGTCCAAATGGGGTCAAATACAAGACCCTAGAACTAAAATCACAAGCATAAAGAAAAAAAAAACAAACAAACTCTAGAAGTGGAAATGCAAAGGAGGAAGAAAAGGAAAGGCTTTGAGTTTTATCGACAGTGAAAGATGAGATCTTTCATTTGGAAGGTGGTTTCTGACCTCCTGTTGTTAAAGGGTTGATCAATAGATTATGCCTCTTCTATTTGGGAGCTACGGTCACTGCGAAAAGTTTGGAATCAGAGTAAAGGAAATTGAAAAAGATTTTGAGAGAGCGAAAGCAACAAAGGGTGCGAGCGCAGTGTATATAGAGGAGAGTCTAACGACAGCTGTAAGAAAGGAAGAGGACATGCGCCTTACTTGAATGCATGGTGGGGCCACCTTTTCAAAAACCAAGGCTATTACCAGCTTTAACACCCATTATATGTAAAGAAAATCCAGCAAAATCCCACTATAAATTTGTCCGGTCTAGAAAAAGATAAGTAACAAATCTTCCAATATTAATAACATTGTTTATCTTGGATGCATGCACCCACCAAAAAATAGAAATTAAAATTATAGAGAATCTGTAAGTGCAAAAAATCTCACACCCACTTAGATAGATGATGAACTTTTGGAGAAGATTACACGCCGGAAAACCTGCAAGGAGGAGAGAAGAGAGGGTCAGAAGACCCTGGCTGCTGTCAGCGCAAGGCCCTCCGATGCCTAAGTTAGTGCTGTCACTAGACAGAGGGTGGAGAAGAAGAAGAGAGGCAGAGTGCCTGTGTATTTTTCTTTTTCTTACCGGGTCATGGGGCTTGCTCCTTGTATTTGTAGTGGGGAGAGTTGACTCTTGGTGATGGGGAGTCCCATCAATGGTATGGGCGGTTCTGACGCTGGTGGTTTGACATAGACACAACCACAGCTCTCTGCCCAATGCCTACCATCATTACTCAACACGTTCTGTAACGTGGTTGAGTCTCCATAAAGGTATGCGGGCCGTACTCGTCTCGATAAGCGTTCTGGCACTGCTGCCTAGGTGGGAGTACCTGGCCGAGGTGAAGATCCTGGCCGAGGTGAAGATCCTGGCCGAGATGAAGATCCTGGCAGGGGTGAAGCTCCTGGCCGAGGTGAAGATCCTGGCAGGGGTGAAGCTCCTGGCCGAGGTGAAGATCCTGGCCGAGGTGAAGCTCCTGGCCGAGATGAAGATCCTGGCCGAGATGAAGATCCTGGCCGAGGTGAAGCTCCTGGCCGAGATGAAGATCCTGTTACCGAGCTCAGGTGCTGACCGAGGTGAGATGGTGCTGACTGAGCTGAGATGGGGACAATCTAGGTATCATGTAGATATCCCCACACAGAATCAATTCATTAGTCACAAAATAACTATAAGATATGGTTTAAGGAACATCCAAATGCACCTCAAACCAAAAAAAAAAACATGGAAATAAAAGACATATATATCTTGTTAGACAACATTGAGCTGTGATGCTGAGGCTAAAATAGGGACAGTCATCAGAGGCACATGCACCCACCGGGAAATAGAAATGAAATTCACATGAAATCAATTTATTAGTCACCAAATAACTATAAGATAAGGTTCCAAGAACATCCAAATGCACCTCAAACCAAAGGAAAAAAAAAAAAAAAAAAAAAACATGAAAATAAAAAGGCATACCTTTTCGGACAACATTGAGCCGATGTTTAGGCTAAAAAACAGATGTAGTAGTGTCGAGGCGTGACATGAGGACGGAGGGACCTTGTCCCGAGAGAGAACAATAAAAAAAAAAAAACTTGGATCTCAAATTTTGGGGTGTTCGTGGGCCGGGCTGAGGTCTATCTAGGTTTGTCCTTAACTTCTAAAATATATGTCCAAGCGCGGCCCAAACCTGAATCGGGTCTTGAGTCTTAAAATGAGTAATCCAGGGCCAGTTCGAGTTTACATTATAAAAATAATTCATGTTTCTTTTGCATGATTCAAAGTGGCAGCGCAAGTGGTAGTGGCACGCATGTACAAATGATATAGTATGTCCTTGACTCCCCTTCTCCAACATGAACACCTACTCAAATTCTAGAAACGAAGTTAGTTTTTTATGCTGATGTAGTTCAATGGAAGAGCAATTTTGACCCTTTTTTTTTTTTTTTTGTCCAGTCTGGACCCTGTGTGGCGCCTAAGTGGGCGAATCGAGCTGTGAAATATGTGCAGCTTTACCACGTACGTCAGTGCCCAGTCACCAATGTTCAGTTTTATTGAGCCTTAGTTAAGTTTGATAAGACAGACCATTGATTTGGTCCATTGGATTGAGGATACTCCAATGAAGATCTCCTGCACTGGAGATTCAGAATTTTGGATTCTGACCTGTTTTTTTTTTTTTGTTTTTTTCCTTGTAAGGACTGTTGGATTAAGATATTCTAATATAGATAAGGGGAATCTGGATTACAGATATAGGCATTGTTTATAATGCCCGTTGCTAGCCACCCCAGGCGGCCAGGACCAATAGGGTCCAGCCTCTTTTGGGTTAATTGTAGAGACCATAGAGTGAGTCCCAGACTGTTTTTATCCAAATGGATTAGGGCTTGGAGCATTTTCTATCTGGAGGCCTGATTGAATGTGGACCAATCCATTCTGATATATCTAACGGAAATTGGATGATGCCTTTACTTCAATATTGCTTTGAAATCAGATCAGACTAGCAGGTAGAACCTGGTTTTGACCCAAATTGGTGTCTCCATTGCCAGTGATCTAGTTAGGTTCAAATTTTGTGCTGTGCTTCCGCTCATCTGGAACACATGCAATGCCATCCCACCATGGTATTTCCAAAAGCTATAAAAGAAGTGCAAACATGCTTCAAGGAAGACAGCTTTAGAAAACATGGTGGAAGAAGAAACAGAAGAAGCCAATCTCTATTCTCTAGCATGGGGTGGAGTGAGGAGAAGGTCTTAACAATCTGACCTTCACTTGCATCAGCCTTTCCTGATTCTGGGGGCAGTGCAATTTCCTTCAAGGCCTTGCAGCACACAACAGGTGGGCAATTAGGGCCTTAGCTTTGGCCTGTGATGATTGTATAGTTCTGGGCCTCAAAGTCCACTGGCCAATCTGCATTCATAGATAGAGAGAGAGAGAGAGAGTCATTTTATTTATTTTATTATAAGCTGCACAAATTTGTTGTCCGCGTAAAATGGATAGGCTTTCGGGAAAAAGAGAAAAACGAAGGAGAAGGGTTCTCCAAAGGCGGGAGATCATTGTTGTGTTTAGGGTAGAAAACGAAGTCTATACATGACGATGTCGTCCTCATGGATGGAGGGTAAACTTGTCAAATATACTTGTACGAACCACAATCTCGATGTTATTATGTATTCATAAACGAATTCGTCTAATTAAGATTTAGAAATAATTATTTGGTAAAAATCTCTTTATTTTTTGACAAAAGCTTGTTTTAAAGGGCAAAATAGTCATGTTTTCTATAGTTTACAAAGGGAAATGTTATTTATGGAAGGGTACATATCCGTGCAGACGATTTTCGGTGGAAAATGAAATTGATTTAAGAGGGAGATGATTTCGTGTTCAACTTTTGTGATATTCATTGTTTGAGATGGAACCATTTCATACTTTCTATAGAAATTTCGTCTCAAGAGGTAGAAAGTCATTTCCATAAATGGGGATCATTTTCAAAATCAAATCACTCAAAATCATTATTCTTGTATTGACATATGAGCCAAATTTCATTATAAAAAGATTTTCTTTATTTTGGTTCCTACCATAGAAATTATTGTTGGGTTTACGTTTTGTATCTCGGGTTAATCAGATTAGTTCATTTGGTTGGCCAATGATCAGGTTCAAGGTCATGGGTAATTTGGTAATTATATCGGGACATTTTGGGACCTAAGAAAGTATATATATCTCGTGTACAATTTTTCATTACTGTCTTACGGTACAAGCCACCTACTGGGACCACCTACTAGTCCATTCGGGCGGACCATCCAAACCCACCCCTCCTATTTACACGGATGTCACCGAGTTTTGTTAGATCCAAATGGAGCAAACCGCTGGATTGAGGGTCGATTTTATTATTTTATATAAAGGTGTTAAACTTCTGGACCACGTGGAACTGATGAAGAAAAAAGACTAGAGATTATTTCCCGTGCTTGTGATTGTCTCTCTTCCCTGTGTGGCTTGTTTGATTGTTGAACGTAGGTGCTCATGCTTCCACATACACGTTCACAATAAATGGTATTAGAACCACAACAAGTGGTATGATAGCCACAACAAATGAGGCCTATGAGACCTTAGACGTTAGAAAGAAGTCCGCTTCAATCGGAAGAGGAAACCAAGAATCAAATCCTAGGCAGCTAAATGATAAGCTAGACGATAAGCTAGGTCCACCCTCCACCAACTGGGCAACCCCTTGTATTATCACTATAATAAGAACTAGGTCCACGCTCAAGTCGTGCTTTTATAAAACTATGATTTAGATAAATAAATAAATAAATAAAATGAATGAAATAATATCCCATTTTTACAGTATATTCTGGCCTTAGAGGATCTAAAATTGTCAGTGGGTTTAACCATCTTAACCCCCATTAGCTAGCTTTTTCCTTTTTCCTTTTTTTTTTTTTTTTCTTCCCCATCACCGATGGACGAAATGAATATTACTCCATCTAATCTCATTTGTGGATTATATTTGGGCTGACAACATGAAACAAACATTAATCCCAAGTCAAATAAAATTTGATCATAGATGACCAGGCGGCCAAGAAAATAAGGTGGAAGCATATGTAAGAATTGTATGTTATCATAAGGGTGCAACTTTGGGATGCAAATGGCTATCCAATTTTCTGATTATCTAAAGGTTCCGATCTGTAAGAAATTGGGTTGGAAACTTGTTTTAGGTTTCAATTCATAAATGGGTCTGGATCCGGAACCTTAGGTTCCAATGGATAAACCAAATCCGATTCTGGGTCCATACATGTTCGGACCTATGGACCCGGCATATAAGTCTTTAATGTTGCAGACTATAGCTCAAAATTAAATTTTGTTTGGTATTTTTATGTTTAATCATAAAGGTAGTAGACCCCTTTTTTTTTTTTTTTTTTTTTTTTTTTTTTTTGCTATTGGAGGGTTCCCAACCCTTTGGGCTGAACTAATCCCTCCGGGCTCAAAGGAAAGCCGGGTAAAGTCTCATGTAGCTCTAGTGTGGTAGTACAGTTTTGAACCTACAACTTACAAATGCTTAATTATAAAGGTAGTAGACTTGATGTACAATAATTAATTGAATGATATTCTTATTTTAAGAAAGAAATAAAATAAACAACAAAATATAAAAATATAAAAAGAAGTTCGAAACGGTTTTGGAAATGGCTTTGGAACTAGATTTCTGTCTCCTTGTTGGATTCGGATCAAGAACCGAATTTGGAACCAACAAAAGAGGTTCCAAACCGGATCTAAAACCATTAATTAGAAACAGGTCTGGGTCCAAGTCTAGTATGATTCAGACCCAAAATAGTTGTGCAACCCTTGTGTAACTAAGGGATTCAAGCCCTACCCATATGTACATGGTTAAACTCAAATATGAGTAATCCCTAGCCTGACCCGAATTGCAAATTCCCTACTCGAATGTAATTAGGGTCAAATCAGTTTGTCCTCAGCTGATTTGAATACTAGCATTTTTCTTCTTCTTTAATCTTGGTTAGCATTTTAGGAGTTCTAAAAATATGAGGGATTGACAAGGGTGGCACAGTAAAAGACGCTTTCTATTGCAACCTTGATATCGTAGGATGTGAGTTCAATCAGATTATATGTAAATATATATATATATATATATATATATATATAAAAGGGTCATCCGCTTGGGTGGGATTCGAAATTGTAGCCATTCAAGGTGAAATGTGTTCTAAGAAAATTAAACAGGTGAAGGGTGAAGGATACCTTTTGGAGATGTAGATTGGACTAATATTAAATAGGTGAAAGGATGAAGGATATGAAGTAAAGATGTAGATGTGACCTCACTTTCTAGCGCCACAGCTGATTACTTCTTTTTTTTCTTTCATCTAGGGGTGCACAAAAAATCCGTCAATCCATAAAATCGATCCGATCCGATTCGATCCGTGGATTTTTAACCAATCCGAAGGTAAACAGATTGGTGATGAATTGAAAATCTTGTAATCCGTTAGCAACAGTTCGGTGACGGATTTCACCCTCAATCTGTGAATTCAATCCAATCTGATCCATTGACATTAAATATAAATAAATAAAAATTTAAGATGTCTAAATATAAGTTAAGATTCTAAATATAAAATAAGAAAAAAAAATTTAATGGGTCATGAAATTTTTTACAACATGTTTAATATTTTTCTTTAAACATTAGATTGAACGGATTAATCCGATCCGATCCGCTCCTCCACGAATTGGATTGGATCGGTTTTTAACAGCCACGGATTGGTGACGGATTCCAAATCCAACAATCCGTAGGTAATGGATTGGTGTCGGATTTGGCTCAATCCGCACCAATTCGCCAAATCCGACACCAATCCGATCCATGTACACCCCTACTTTCATCTACCCTTAGTTCATTTTTCATCAAAACTATTCAAAAGAGAGACTATTTGATGGACATCTATAAGTCTTTACATTTATTTCTTAGATTTTAACTATTTTTAAGAAATACATTTCTTAAGACTTACTTGTTTAGAGGACATCTGAGAATTCCCATTTTGGAGATATTAGAGAATTTCAAAAGTTGTTCCTTTGCCTGGATTTACAAATGCTTAAGTACGCTCCGAGCACTTTTGAAAGCTAGATATGTACGAATTTGAGGAATTATGCAAGCCAATTTGTAAAATCTCACAAATCGAAGAAGGATATCCAAATGTTGCGGGACAACCACTGCTATTGTGTCAGAAATTTCTAGTGAATTCATCTAATTGCAAATTCAAAACAGTGAAGATTTCAAATTCTTTATGGAATTTCCTTTCAAGATCTTCTTTTGTTCCAATCCATCTCCAGAAGGTGGAGAGACATGGACAGTCCCCAGCCACATTGTATTAGAGATTATGAAGAAAATGGTGCCAGGTTTCACAGGGCGATTATAAAAGACCAGGTATATTTTCCTGATCAAGACATCTAAAGCTGAAGATTCAGCTGCAGTTGTAAGCAAAGCATGGATATGTTTTCTTCAAAAAGCAGAGTATGCACTTTGTGTGAATCACATCCAGAAGTAAATGCTAGTATGTTAAGTTGGTTTCCTAGTGGGGCTCGAGTCAAGATAACCTATGAGTTGTGACTCGATCAGTTGTGTCTAAAGAGGAAGGGAGTACTGAGTTTATATTGGGACCCACGAACCAGATTAGGGCATAGGGAGGAAAGAGAGTTTGGTTCAACACTATCTTGGACAACACTGAAAATGAGAGAGATCCGGAAGTCAGTTTCAGTGATGGAATAAGGGGTGCACAAAAAATCCGATGATCCGTAAAATCGATCCAATCCGATTCGATTGGCAGATTTTTAATTGAATCGAAGATAAACGGATTGGTGACGGATTGAAAATTTTGTAATCTATTAGCAACGGATTGGTGACGGATTTCACCCTCAATCCGCAGATTTAATCCGATCCGATCCATCGACATTAAATATAAATAAAAAAAAAACTTAAGGGGTCTAACTATAAGTTAAAAGGTCTAAATATAAAAGAAGAAAAACTTTAGGGGTCAAAATGTAATTCACTTTTATATATAAGTATAACAAATGAAGTCCTAGACCAAATTTCACCCTAGTCTTAAGAGCATGCTCTTCAAATTTTCTTTAACATTAGATTCAACGGATTGAACGGATTAATCCGATTCGATTCGGTCCTCCATGGATCGGATTGGTTTTTAACAGTCATGAATTGGTGACGGATTTCAAATCTATCAATCAGTAAGCAACGGATTGGTAACGGATTTGGCCTAATCCGCATCAATCCGATCCGTGTACCCCCCTAGATGGAACCCCTTTTCTTGTGGAGGCAGTTGATGCCTACAAGAACATCTTGGAGGAGATATGAGGGTGACATCCTTTTGGTTGAGATCTCAGTTGGCTTAGGACCACGGTTTGCACCCGGAGGTTGTAAGTTCGAAACTGTACTACCACACTGGGGCTACAGGGAGTTTACCTGACTTCCCTCTGGGCCCGGGGGGATTAGTCCAATCCGATGGCAAAAAAAAAAAAAAAATACAATTATACATTATGATTTCGGTTAATTACCGATTTTATGTAAAAGAATAAATGGAATGTGAGGAGTAACTTTTCAAGTTACATGGGATCTCTTCTACTGATTGTATGGATCATGTTACCAATTACCTTCATGAAAGATCAGACCCAAAACATCTGACCATGGGCCTTTCATTGGGCCCAACTGACTAAATGGGTTTGTTAGGTACATGCTTAATGAGAAATGTTCTCAAGTTTTTATTATGGATGATTATATACTGCACATTAGGCCGGTCAAGTGAGCCTGTTAAATTGGTACCTAGTCCGGGCCAAGCCTGAAAATACAGGAATTTTAAAAAGATTTGAGCCCAATGGGCTGGGCTTGGCCACAGGTTTTAAAGCCCGGCCAAAATGGGACTAAAAATGGGTAGAACGGGCCCGACCCGTCCATGACATGGATTCTCATTTTCTATATGAAACTAATAAAAATGCATTTGATTCGAAAAAAGAACTCAATAAACCTCAAAATATAAACAAAAATGTGATTCATATATTTTTAAATTCAATTTTCATGATGCGAACACCACACGTTAAGGTTGTGCCAATTGTCATTTTGTTATATAAAACTTCCTGTAAGGGACGAGAAAAGTCTCCCTCAATTCCACTCCTAGTACTGATTACTGACACACACATATATCTATAAAAGGCCATAACTTATTGATATCATGGTTTTCTCATTGTAATAATAATATTGTGCAACTCTCTGCATTAATATGAGGGGGAATGGGGAATTGATTCATAAAAGGCTTTGCTCTTGGAAAAGCTCGTTCTCGTATATTAAGATATTGAAAAGAAATTACCAATAAGGCAATTTGTAAAAGAAAAAATGGAATTAGATCATTATTTTGGTGACAAGTCCACAAAAGAAGATGACACAGTATATATATTACAATGATGGAAACTTAATTCAGCTACATATCTTATGTTATCTAATATGACTCGTGATATTTTAGCTACTTATGTATCCACAGTTGCTTCAGAGTCAAAATTTAGCACTAGAGGGACCCACATAGGACTTCTTTAAAATCGGTTACGGTAGAAGCATTAAGTTTGTTCCTATGATTGGTTTGGTCACGACCCAACTAGTGATGATGATTCAAACAATGATGGGAATGCACTAAATGATTTTTTAGACGTATTAAAAGAAAAATGATTTCTGTTAATTTCTGCTGAGTTCTTTTAGACATTATTTGACCCACATAGGATACTTAGCTAATTTTTGTTAATTTATGTTGATTTTCTGATTTTCTAACTGTATCATCGGCTTAAAAAGGAAAAAAAAAAATGAACTCCGCCAACCATTGCCTTGCCGGTCCCAAGCCCGGAAAAAAGAAGGATTTATAATCCATTTCACACCCGGTGTTCGGCGGCGTAATATAGGAATAATTAGAGAATGATTAGCTTATATTCAAGATTGTGCTAAGCCTTGGCTCGGGCCCATACAGGATGAGATTTGACATGCGCCCTTTCAGTTTAAGGCCAGAATTGAATAACTCCCGACAGGCCCGCTCAATATTCCAGACGAAATTGGACAGCCCTAGCCCAGGCCCATTCCCAGGCCTGCCTGTATTTTGACATTATTGTGTGTAGAGTTAATGTGTTGTGTTTGGGCTGATCGAGTTCGTTAACGTGCAATTACTTTTTTCGTGTGAAATGCCTGGACACTTGGGCCGGCTCACACTAGGCCCTGCTTTAACTGCCTCCTGAGAGTTCACCCATCAATGTGTCTTGTTTCCTTCTCCACTGCTTATGATAGGTACCCACTAGATTTAGGTTGAGAGATTGTGGATGATAGCTTTCATGAGGATGTTGAGTGGGGAGGATGGAAGAGAGTGCCTTTCATTCCTCCAACCAGCACCAGCACACATTTTGTATAGGTCCATGAAGAATGGTTCTGATGACATGCATTTTCCTCTTCCTCATAAAATAGTTAACCAGGTTACTGTCATCTCCAGTTCATCAATTAGAGCTAATAACTGTATCCAAATCTGCAGATCTTTCCTTATGGTTCATCATATCATCATTCTAAAAGATCATCTTTCACAATCACATATGCTTTGAATTTAGAAACTAGCTAAAATATCAGTGTTCTACAGGAAAGAAATTTATACAACTAAGATCCAACAAGAACTATTACTAAAGTAAAAATGAAGGAATAGCTTAGGAATTAAGCCAAAACAACAGAGGGGGAGAAAAAAGATGAATACCATAGGATATAAATACTATTTACATAAAGTCACGGTCAGAACCATAAACTGAGATGGATAGATCCAGATTAATGTTGTTACTAGGTGTAGAACCCGAGCATTCTTTGAAATCTGACTTGGAAAGCGAAGAAATCGCTTCGCTGTTTTCACTCAATGATGATGTATTACTCCTCTGTGTAGGATTGAACGATAGGGATAACGACAAGTCATCAACTGCTTCCTCTTCCTTGCCATGCTTTTTGTTTAGTGATTGCAATAAAAATGACCGAAAGCCATGCCTTTCCTCATTGTTGTGCTTCCTTCTTAGTGTATGTTGTTGATCACCTACATTAGTCATCTGCAAATACTAAAGTTATTAAGCTTTTTTGGCAAAATGAGCACATCATAAAAGACAAATAGAAAAAGAAAACTGATCTCCTTATCAGACTTTGATTGAAAGATATCACAGATATAACATAAGTATAGGTAAGAAAAATGAAAAGACCAAATATACATTGAATGAGTCTTTTTTGAGGATGCTGCTTGAGTCATGTGGATCATAAGGGGAGAAGAGGGTGGGAAATGAAAAAAAAAAAAGAATAAAAGAAAAAACTAAAAATAGAGAGCATCATTAAACTATCCAAACCCTTAATTTAAGGACCTCAGAGTCAAGTAATTTCGGATTAGCACTTGGATGAATGCCTGTTTGTGTGTTTTTTTGCAAGATCAATCTAATGATTAAGTAGAAGTTAATGAATGTCAGCTTATTGGAAGGTTGGCATCATATTCATAGGTTGTTCAAACTGTCCCATGGGCAATGTTGCTAACTACATTATAGTAACTTGGACATTCTATATAGTATGTGTATATTTAATACCCTTTTTCCATAATTTTGCAAACCCCTAATTCACTGATGGAACCTACATGATGATGACGATGATTTTCATTCATTAATATTGTTTAAAATAAACTTTGATAAATTAAATTTTTAAATAATTTCTAGTTCCACAAACTCATATATCTAAAAAAAAAAAAACAGAAAAAAAAAAAAAAAAAAAAAAAAAAAAACCTACTATTACAAAATTGCCATAAGTTGCTAATTGATCATCCACATATTCTACTAAATAGCCATTACATCACAAATCCTATTCTCGCTGTTTCCTTTCCTTATTTACTTATTTTTTCTTTCTTTTAATGAGAGCTTAATTCTTCTATCAGGATAAAGAATGTTACAGGGATGCTAATTTGTGATACCTAGATGTAGCAAGAATACAGAAAGGACACGGATTTCCACTTAAAAAGTAAAGTGTTAGACACATAGGAAACATTATGTTGCCCATTGTGAAGTATTAGGTTCATAGATGCCAGTACTATAATGGATGTGAACTAACAAGTTAACACAAAAATAGAAACAAGTACATCAATGACAGTTGAATAGAAATAAGTACATCAATTTCAGAAAATGCATGAGGATTTGGCTGAAGATAGTCTTAGAATGGTGAAACAGAATAATGCATCTAACCCCAACATAGATGGGAGAAGGCTTAAATAATGATGATTCTTAAAAGTGACTAAAATTGAAAAAAAAAAAAAATTTCAAAGAGAAAGACCCACAGATGACTATCAAATAACCTCCACTTTAATAAAAAATGAATCCCTTGCGACTGTTAAAAACAAATCCTACAAAAGTTAGGGTACCATCTGCATCTCCATCTTTTATCCTTAACCTTCAATTCCTTAATATTTTACTTATTTGGAACCCATTTTTACCCTGAATTGGCCATTCAACTCCATCAAACAATTGGGCCCTACAGAAATACCTGCTACATCCGAACAATAATAAAATAAAAAGGGTTCCCAAAAAGAAAACAAGAAACTAGGAAATGCAGTTGGGCATCATTTGTAAAGTTAGAAGATGACTTTTTTAATAGTAGAGAAGAGAAGTAGAACCCACAAACCTGAACCCAAATACAAGGAGAAAGACTTTTGAGGATGGTGGTGGTGACTAATTTCTCTTAGTTATGTGGGGAAAGACTTTTAAAGATTATAAGAAGGAAATGTCAAAGTGTCTATTTGAAACTTGCACTGTAAAATTTATTCTAGAACATTGTCTAATACCAAACCAAAGAAGAAATGTAATACTCAATTAACATAAAACATGTGTTCCCTTGTTTACTTTATATATTAGAAGATCACATGTATAAAAGTTGGTGTCTGGGAAGTGTCTTATTCATGTAATCCCATAAAATCAAACTTTTCCAATAAAAAACAAAAAGCAAGATGGTTTACAAATGCTAGAAACAGAAAGGAATAAAAGTCCAAGTCCTAAAAGGCAGCAGAGAATTCCTTTTATTCTTTGTACCTTGAAAGAGTCAGAGTCTCCCGCTATTGTATATCCCAATGCTTTGAACTTCCAAATATCTGCAAACGTCTCTGTTTTCCCAGCTTCTTTTTTCTGAAATAGCAAGCCACTCTCTTTTGTTTCCTCTCTCACTGCTGCAGATTGAATGTGATCATAAAAGCAGTACGGATATGAAATTGCTTCAAATTCTCTCTTGCTGAAATGCAAACTGTTGGGCACAGAATTGATGTCTAAGCAAGGTCTGACAAAAACAATAAAAAAATAAAATCAATTGAGAATATAAAGGAAAGAGAAGAGCAACAAACTTCTAAAAAGAAGAACATAAAAATAAAAATCAAAATAAAAAATCTGAAAGCTAACCTTTTTGAAGGTGGGGAATGGAACATGGAATGATAATGTGAGTCTTTGTTGGGTTTCAAAGATTGAGATGAACCAACATCGATCTCTTCGTCAATCTCTCCATCATAATCATCAGAGGAGTATTTTCTTTGTTGGGAGGATAGAATACCTGTTATAAAATATGTTAGTTCTTGGTAACAATAGAATATGTTATAAAAAATTATCATACAAGTTGATATTCTATTTTTATAGACAAATCAATATTTTGAAGGTTAATACAACACATAAAACATGGGTATTCTTTGTATAAGAAGAGAATATAAGAATATTGATTTTTTAACTAGAATCAAGAAAGGGAACAAACCTCTTTGTCTTCTAATGTCATTCTTCATGCTTCTGTACATCTGATAGAAATCAACAATGAACAAACCCTGTGAGACTCTGAAACTACAAAAGATGCAACAACATAAAAGATTTCATAGCAGAAAGAAAATTGAAAGAAATGTAAACCTGAAGATGGCTTTTGACATGTGAGATTGTTAGTCCCCTCACATCCATGAGCTGAAGAACAAGCTTAGGAGTGGCCTCTGCAGAAAATTGAATAACAAAAACAAATAACCCACACTATCAGCAATTTGAACAAAGGGACTGAAATAGAAGGTGACAAAAAGAACCCAAATAGAGAGTGTAAAAAAGGGTCTGAAAAGAGAAAAGGAGACAGAAAAGACGAAGCAAATGAACCCAACAACAGAAGAAGGGAAAACTTACTTTCTTGTCCACCAAGCCTCTCAATAGCTTGAAGAAAGCTTTGATGAAGCTCAGGAGTCCATCTCAAACGAGGGACCTTAGACCTGATGTACTGTCTAACACTTCCACTCCTTTCAAAACTAGTCATTTTTGCCTCTTCACTCACCAACATACTTAACCCCAAAATCCTTCTACTTACCAGCATCCAACAATCACTTCTTCCCTCTTAAAGATAAAAATATCCCAGCTTTCAGACCTTTCAGCCTCTCAACTCCGTTTTAAGCTGCTTTTAAGCTTCTGGGTAACTCTTTCCTTCTTCTTCTCTCGGGTACAAAACAGAAGCTTATGGATTTTCCTTTCAAACAGCCTAAAAAGCAAATCCTATAAACAAAATGGAGGTTTTTCCTTTCTGGGTCTTCTTCAAAACACCCCAAAACTCAGTTTTCTTGCACCCTTTTGGTTTGTACAGCTTTCCTAAAAATCTCCACGTCGTTGGAGCTGGTGCGTCTTAAAAAGAGGAGGAAGTCTTCCAATTCACACCCACTCTTTCCCTCTGTAAATTCCGACTTGACTTAAAACTTTTTTGCCCCCCTCCTCTCTCTCTCTCTCTCTCTCTCTCTCTCTTGTGAGGTCGCTGCAAGGAAAATTCTCATCACGAGCTGGAGATCTTCTGGAAATAATTACACAGGGCAGCAGCTTTGACTCAGGAACGCCAACGTCGTCATCATCACAACAAAAAAAAGCCCATGAGACGAAAAGGGCAAAATAGAGAAAACGGCTCTACAATGGAATCTCTTTTCCATCATTTCACTTTTCTTCAATACTATCATGATACCCTCTTTGGGGGTAATTTGGTCTTTCAAGCTCCTCATCCTTTGAAGTGTTTTGCTCGTCGAGAATGGGTCGGGTTCAACTGGTTAGCCGCACCGACCTGCTTGAGTTAGTGTGGGTTTGGCATTTAGCAGTGGTTTTGGCTGAATTTATTTGAGGTGGGTAAGGGTTCCTTAAAGGCCGCAAAAGCTTGGAGGGTCTGTTCGTTTGCAAGAATTCTATAAATTTCTTATTTATATGAAATTAATCAAATGATGTCTTCCAAGTGAGATCTCAACTGAAATAATGCTGTTTAGGATTTAAAAAACTGAAATTCTGGTTACTTATTTGGGCCAGAAGTGATGTTTTAAATAAACTAGTTCCGTGAATTGTCACCATTTAAATAAGAAATTAAAAACTCCTAAAAGATAGCGTGAGTGCGTTAGTGTGAGTTCCAAATAAGGGGAATTTGTAAAAGAAATACCCCTAAACAAATGGGCCCCTATGGATAGTTAGGCTATTCCTATAAATATAGTGTATATAACATTGATGCCACCATCCTTGGCTGTAGTTTAGCTTGTCGGGGACACAATATGTGCTAGAGTGTATGAGTTTATAGAGTCCAGTACGAGATAAAACATTAAGGGCATGTTTGTATAACACTTTTCTGTGGAAAAGTGGATGGTTTTTCGTGAGAAAATTATTTTTCTGGCGTTTGGTGCAAAACAATTCCATGAAAACACTTTCCTACATCGTCAGCATTTTCTTTGATAATGGTGGAAATGGGTTTCCTATAAGGGGTATGGGAAATAAAATTCCATGAAAAACTTCTCCCTCTTGTCCATTTTAACCCTACAAGTCTTTCATTTTTTATTTCTTTAAATAAATTATTATTTTGATGTTGAATAAATAATATATATGTTATGTTATTTTTCTTCAAAATATTGTTTAATCAAATAAGAAACTTTGATTTTCTATAAGAAATCCACAGCCGCACCAAACAACATTAACATCAATTCAACGAGAAAAAAAAAATTTACACTAAACATAAACTCTTAAATTCTATGAAAACCGTTTTTCAAGTTTCCAACCCATAAAATTTGATGTACATAAATTTTCCTTCACCATGGCAAAGGTGCGTACACATAAGTGCCCTAATACTATCACTTTGGTAAAAGAAAAACAAAAAGTTGATTGGATGGTAAATCTTTAGAGGTACAACAAGTAACAGAGAGTTCTTTTTGCATTTGGCCTGCCTTGGTGGGCCCCCACATCCAAGAGGGCCAAAATTATCCACACCTGGCCAAATTTAATGGGGGTTGGGGGGCATGTGTGATGATTATTAGTTTTAGGGGTGGGTGAACACGGATTGGATTGGTGCGAATTGGGTCAAATCTGTCACAAATCCGTTACCTACGGATTGACGGATTTGAAATCCATCACCAATTCGTAGCTGTTAAAATTCATCCCGGATCGGATCGGATCGGATCGGATCGAATTAATCCGTTCAATCTAATATTAAAAGAAAAATATCAAACATGTTTTTTAAAAATTACATTTTGACCCATCAATTTTTTTTTCTTATTTTATATTAAGACATCTTAATTTATATTTAGACTCCTTATTTTTTTTATATATATTTAATGTCAACAAATTCGATCGAATTGAATCTGCGGATTGAAAACAGAATCCACCACCGATCCATTACTAAAAGATTATAAAATTTTCAATCTATCACTAATTTTTTTACCGTCAAATTAGATAAAAAATCCGTCAATCAAATCGGATCCGCGAATGTACTTATTTTTTTTATTTTTTTTAGCACCCCTAACTAACTCAAACAAACAAAAACTCTTTCCTTGTGAAGGAACCAGTCAAAGGCCAACGCGTACACTTTATTGTCCAAAAGTCAACCTTCTGGACAACCAGAAGCTTCCAGCCTAGATAGGGTACACTTGAATTTCTTCAACTAAAACCCTAGAATTTCCTGCTACAAAACCTACGGTTTGATTTTGCTTGAGGGGATTATCTGTTCCCCATCAATCAGTCAAAATCAATCACATCTCTTTTCTTCAAGCAGGTGGCCGACGTTTGAAAATACAGAATTTATATATATGTGACTCTCACAAGTCACATGTACATGTAGATGCAGTCATGTAGTTGAAAATTCCAATTACGTGAGGAGAATTTCAAACATTTTTAAGAGTAAGAACGTCGACAAGCATTGATCATGGGTAGAATCAAAAACCTTTTTGGAGAATCCAAAATCAGGCGCCCATTGCTTCAAGATTTTCAAAAATTCAGACTACTGGTACTTGTGCACATTTGAATAAATGGTTGGCCTGTGAGTTGTGTTCACTAATCTAATATGCTTAGGTTGGGCGGATTACCATAATTATGAGGATTTGGTGGTGATGAAATAATTTTACAGGGCTCTGTTTAAAAAGTTTGAAATTGCTCAAAAATAGATGTCTCTCTTCATGTGTTCTCCCAACTTTCACCCCAATGAGAATAAGTGCACCAAAAGAATGATCATGTATATAGAATGATCATGTGTTGTCCCAACTTTCACTCCAGCGAGAGTGAGTTTGGATTCCATGTTAAATAGAGAGATACTGTTCGCCCTATCAAATCAAGTCAACTGTATAAAATCTCATGCCAACTAAAGCACCCACCTTAAAATGAAAAAAAAAAAAAAAAAGATTTTATATCGTTCGCAAGATTTAATAGTGCGAAATAGCATCTCCTAATTTTTACAAAACAAGGGATCCAGACTCAATTTTAAAAGGTGAATCCCACATTCCAATAACAAAATGTGGGTCCCATGTCCCATAATGGATAAAAGGTGTAATCCCCTTATCAAGAATTCATGTAGCTAAGAAATAGATGTGAATTTAGGGAATTCAAGATGCATGAGATTCTCAAGGAATTAAGAAATGATAGAAATCAACATGATTCGAAAATTCTAGCATTTTGAAATTCTAAAAAACGATCATACATAAATCCCAGAAATTCCATTAAAGAAATTGGCCCTTGGGTTTGAGATTTGGTAAGATTTGTGATAAATGTTATTACACAACATATTGATCTGTTAAGCTTAGATCAAGTGGAGTTTAGAGGCGAACCGATTAAATTTTTGGATGTGTAAATTTTACAGTTTTTTTTTTTTTTTTTGGGTAGTATAAAATGTAAAGAATGTGTAAGAAAGGCCTCACTTCCTTACCAAAAAAAAAAAAAGGCCTCATTTTATATGGCCCATAAAAAAAATGTGTAAGGAAGACCTCACTGTGTCTGTTAGTCTGTGTGTGTGTGTGTGAGTGCTTTTTAATGACTTTTTAGTGTATCTTAGTTAAAATTCTTCAACACTATCAGTAGCACTTCATGATTATGTTCTGTCCGTCAAGCAAAACTTCATGGGCTGCGCCGGAAATTTATCTTGTTATGATGACTTTTTGTTTGTATTAGGATCTTTGATCAAATTTTTATTCTTTTCTAAAGTACTACAAAAGCCTTCTTTTATTGTAGATTTTATTATCATCTTAACTTATAATTAATCAAATGTGCAAGTAACAAAGTTCAATGGACAAACAAAGATTTCCGCTGCGATCCTTTTCTTAATCACATTTGGTTGCGCAAGAATTGGTCCCAGATGTGTCACTCTTTCCACATGTATGGGTTTCTGTTTCCATGTGTGGGGCTCCATGTTGAAATTATTGGGCTTAAGTGTGGCCCAATGACAAAACACCCATGTGTGGGTCCCCCACTTTAGAAGAACAACTCACATAAAGACTTGATAAATATCCTAAATAGAGATATCTTTAGTGTTTATGGAAAGTTGCTAATATAATAGAGTTTCTTATGCTAAGAGGAATCTAAATTCTAATTAGATTTGGACCCCATGATGGGAAATAAATTGTCTTAGAAAACCTATATATATAAAAGGTTTAGGGTTACAGCTTCTTTCTACACAAAATACATTGGTTGTCTCATCGAGATCACGTAGAAAGGTCATAGTGGAGGAGTGTAGTAAGTCTTCAATCAAAGATAGCAGCTCAAATTACACGAACGCGATGAAGACGAGTATGTATTTAATTTCAGATTTATGCTTTGCTATTCAAATCAGTCATATATATATTTATATTTATGTAGATCCGATTAAAGTTATATTAGTCTCAAACTAATACTCTATTCCACCTTATGAGCTTCTTCTTCCCACATGTGTGACCTCTCTTGAGTTCAGCCTCCCTCGGGGTAAGGCACCAAAAAGTGAAAACACAAGAAATATAAAATGATAAGGACGTTTGTGCGGCTTGTTTTTCGGGAAAAACAGTGAGGATTGTGGAAATGTTTTTCCCACACTACAATAAAATCTATATTTGGGTGTGACTGCATTTGCTCAAGGAAAAGCGTAAAAAAACCTAATTTTTTTATAATTCCACAAGAAAACATTTGCTAAGGGGGGGTCGGAAAAATTTTTCCATTAGAAGAGACATTAAGTCACAGAGAAAAGGGACCTTCCATATGTTAAATCATGAGTAAGCTGACTTGAGCTCCATAAAAACTAGGGCATTAATATTGGTTATCAACTTTTTTATTAGTACACTTTCTCTTCTTTTAATAAATTCTTATTTTGTAATATGAAGTCATATGAACATCATGCCTCTATGGATTCACAGTTTTATATGCATGGCATCTATCGACAGTGCATTAATATTTAAGTATTCTTAAATACCTTTTCCCATAACTGATGAATCCACCTTCCTATCATCTCCTTGTATAAAATAAGAAAACTGATGAATAGACAAGCAGCACCAAACACGGATTCCTCATTTATCTAGATGTTTTAAGAGTCTGTGATAGAAATGGTCACATGAAGTGTTGGCATCAAATAAGACAATTTACACCTTATTTTAAGATTACGACCCCCAAATATGCAGTGCGGTCAAGCCAACATTTTCTTACCATTTCATGGTTGTGTAATGCAAACAGGAATTTCAATCATCCAAGGTGTGGAATGTTACCTGTTCTAAAATAAAATTCTTCATGACTTGAATTCGTTGATGGCAATGTTTTTTGGATAGTCTCCTCTCCGAGAGCATAATTCCAAAAGGATTTTCAAAAGACTAGTGCAAATCTTTCATAGTTCTTATTATTACTTGACATCTAAATTGTACAGAAATTCAGCTTTTGGAAAGGTCATTTGCATGTGGTTGGAAAAAATCAGGCATCAGTTACTGAACCCATATTTTGCATATTATCGGTATCGATACAGTATCCCCCAAATTATTAGCTGGGAGGATGACATGATTTAGGGGAATCGATAATTTGGATCCCACATGAATCCTAGATCTTGCTATTAAACTATAATACAGCCACATGAATGATCAAGCTAAGTCTTAATATTGGAGAAATTGGCTGGACACCATTGATGCATATCCATCAAGAACGGCTTCTTACCCTAGTCGTAAGAGGCACCAATTCTTTTATGCCGTCTTAGATTCAAACCCGCATGGACATCTTTCTTTGTTAAAGACTGTAATAGCTCATCAAAGGTCTAATTCTGTCACGAAAGGGCCTCTAATCTCACACGAGGGACCCCTTAAAAAAACAGAAAAGAAAAAGATGAATCTCAACCTCTCTGCATGATAGCGAATGCGCACACATGTCTAGAACAGATTTGGCACATTGGCTTAACTACATCATACCTAGACTATATATAATATAAGTAATTCCTATATTATAATCTGTAACATTCCTCTTTGAAAAAATCACTACCCAAGACTAGGACTCATGCGTGTCTGTGCCTTAAAAGTCAAGGGTATTAGGAACCCAGATGACTATTTTACACAAGGTTGGTTGGTGGATAATTCAATTCCAAGGACACATTTGTCAATTACAACTTATGCTATCTTCTCAAGTTTCATAAAAAACAAACCCGAAAAGTAGAAAGAAAACACAAAAATCACTATCGTTCTACTGTAGATATGGTGGGAAAGGAGCAATGAATATATTATTGTTTATGCTGTAGTAAGTAGGGAAAGGATTAATGAAGGGATGAACAACAAGAGAGCAGCGAGAGAGAGAGAGAGAGAGAGGGCACAAGCTAACGCAATACGTACATTACATGCATTTACGTTGTTATTAATGACTGAGGAACTAAATAAATGGTGTCTGTGGGCCACTCATTTGTATGTGTTTATTTGTCCTTCTCTTTCTTGCTTTCTGTGGAGCCTGGACAAACCATCATCTACTACTTTGTCCGTGCTGGGCTCTCTTTTCTACATGACTGGAGGTGCATTATGATTATCTATGCAGTGGAGGTGTGAGAAACTGGTAAAGAAAAGGTTGGTGAGTCTGAACGAGAAGAATGTGGAAAGGAAGGAAAAAGGAATAATTAGATTTGTCCATCTGTTGGACTGTTTCTTCCTTGCAATTGGGCTGTTTGGTGCATGTCCGGATCATATGACGTAGATATCCCATACTAGTCAGCCTGTAAATTTATTGTAGAACATAACCTACAAAATTCAAGTCTTCCCATCCCATCTGATATAGATTACTATGGGTGAAATATATGATTGAGAGGTGCTACGTGTCCCGGGTTTTGTCCCGGGACATGGACAAACTGTCCTCCTGGGACCGTTGGATCCCACGGAGCTGGGATCCAACGGTCCCCCAAAACCCGGGACATGGAGCTTTTTCTTATATGATTTCACATCTTTGATTAGTGCATTTTATATATGATTTCGGCAATATTTGGTTTAGGATTTTATTTGTTATACTTTTATATAAAAATGAATTACATCTTGACCTCTTGCAGTTTTTTCTTTTTATATATTTAAATCTTTTAACTTATATTTAAACCCCTAAAATTAATTTTATTTATATTTAATATCAACATATCAGATCGAATTGAATTTGTGGATTAAAAATAAAATCCGTCACCCATTCATTACTAACATATTACAAAATTCCAATCCACAACTAATCAATTTACCTTCCATCCGTTAAAAATCCACAGTTCGAATTCAATTGGATTGATTTTACTATATGCGGATTTGTAGTGCACCCCGTATACTGCACGTGTATTTTATCCAAGTAGCACCACAGTGCCCAGTTAGCAAAAGCCAACTTTTAGGCAGAGAAGACCGACTCTGTAGCTGTTGGCGTGGGCTGGAAGCGAACACTGCACTGCAGGCTGCAGCTATTCTCTCTCTCTCTCACAGAGAGGATAGAGGGAACAGTAGGGAAGAGGGAGAATTATGAATCGCCAAAACGATTCCCAAGGAAAAAGTAGGGGAGAGTAATGACAAGGTTGGTAGCTTATAAAAGGGACAATAAGCAGAAGGTAGCATTAACATGCATGGTGGGAATTTTCCTTTTGTTAAAAAGAAATGGTGGAAGGCAGGAAATTCTTTTTGTCTCTGTAGCTGGGTCTGCCTCTGTTAATAATGACAGGAGAAGTGAATGATGGGATTTTGGTACAGTTTCTACAGATGGGAATGATGACAATGGGAAGAGGATATCCACATCCAAACAGAGTATCCATCCTCTTTGGTAAAACCACAATGTGCTGATGTTCTATGAGTTTTGCTACCATCTATACAAGCTTCACCACTTACAAGTTACAACCCAAGGAGAGCCTGGCCAACATGAAAAAGAAAGAAAAAAAAAAAAAAAAAAAAACCCCTTACACGAACACCTTTCTAATTATGGATGGTGTTCTAATACTTTGGATTAGGATAATCCATTAATTCCTACGGTTCAACAAGGGGAGTCGGATAAATTTTTATTTAGAATCTTGAATGTATAAATCGTGGTATTAGACCAAATGAGCTATCCCTTCGTGTTCTTTTACAAGAAATGGAAATGGCTAAAACCTGTCCCACATACGTCCAATGGTAAAACTAATCTTCTATTACTGTTACTGTGAGATGAAAATTTTATTGTTGTGAAGGTGAATCAATCTGGGAGTCGGGTGTGGCAAACTCACAGGTAAAGGGAATAGGGTGGAGGAATTAGGGAGAGCTTCGAGGGCGCCGGGATTTAGGCGTGTGCAGGAATTGCATGGAGAAGCGTAGTGAACGAGACTGCATCGAATGGATGAATGAATGGATTTTAGTTCTTGGCTTTGACTCTTCATGATGATGTGAAAGTGAAAGATACATATGTATTTATCTTCCTCTTCTCATTTATAATAAATAAAGAAAGACTAGTAGATGATAGAAGACAAAAGAAGAAAAGAGAATGGAAATAGTAGTACAAGAAGTAGTGGTCATGTTATTACGATGTGTCATACTCATACAGCACTCATGCATCATCTATCATCACCTTTCAGCCGCGTCTAATCAAATATCGCATGCTATCACCTGCTCCTGGTCCTGGTCCTTCTCCTTCTTCTTCTCTTTGCCGTTCTTCCTGATGTGATTGCATGCTACCGTCGGTCTGTCGGTAGCCCTGATCATAAATGCCTGCCAACTGGGTTCAACACTTCTACACCGTTAAAGAAAAGAAAAACTGAAAACCCCGGCTACAGAAATTTTTTTTATAGTATTCGTTTTGCAGATTTTTTTTTTCTGTTTTTTTAGAAAACTACAAAAAAATAATAATAATAATAATAATAATAAAAATTAAAAAAATCTAGTGGCAAGTGATCGAAAAACATGCCACTAGTTAATATGGCACGGAAGTAATTTACTATGATTACTTCCGTATTTCTTATTAAAGATTTAAATGTGTAACAACGTCGTCGCATTTAAATCTATACAAATCGCAACAAAACTCCATTTCTCTCATTTTTTCTTTCTTCCTCCTATCGTTTTTCCTTTTTTTTCAGGCATTTTCATTTCTTCCTTACCCAAAAGGTCCTTACCTTGATGATTTAGCCGCAAAAAATAATCATGCAACAACGATAATCAATTGAATAAACTATATATCAAACCCTAATGAACTTTTCTTGAAAAGTAAACATAAAACTCAAGCTCTATGGTAGAAAACGTATGAAAGAAGGTCAAACTTAGCTATGCCTACCTCATTAATTAATGGAGATCAACAACATCCATAAGAAATATTCAATGTTGGGGGGGAGTTCTGTTCTGGTTCATTTTGGTACAAAAAACCAACAATCGCAGATGATAAAGGTCGGAGAATATGCATACTTGGCGAATTAGTGATGACGTCGATACGAACTCTCAATATTAGGCAACGACGTCGTCGCTTATTGAAAAAAGGAAAAAAAAAATGAATATTCTGGCAGGAACACCGATTATGTCGCTTAAACATTATGGGTATCTCTTTTGATTAGTAGCCATCTTGGGTCCTTTTTTTGGTAGTTTTATCTTTTTTTTTTTTAACCCACACAAAAGGGACTAGGACCCAGGGCGGCAAGAGAATCGGAAAGATAGCCCGCACAAGCTGGACGAAAGACCACACAATTTTTGTAGTTCTTTTGAAAGAAGTTCGGACAACCCCATTAGGTAGCTCAATTAGTCTAGGACGATAGAGGTTGAGGGTTGGAAACCGCACTGCCATACTAGGGCTATAGGGGTGGGACACCTTTCGTTATAAAAACAAAAAAAAAGAATAAAAACAAAAGGAAAAGAATAATCATGTCATTGCTAGTGAGTAGCAATATCAGGGCATTTTCTACACTTATTCGTTTAATAAGAGTTTTTTTAAGTCTAATTTTTTCATAAAATTTTTATAATGCATTAAAGTATATAGGATTTTTTTTTTAAAAATGGTTAAAAATGAAGGCTAAGGGCTTCATTCCCTATCTTCTTTTGATTTTAATTTCATTAATGGAAAGGTTTGATGCTATTTTTTGGAAACTCAAATGGTTCTAAAAAAAATTCCATTGTATCAAAGTCCTATGTATCTTAATGCAAACAAATTGACACTAAAATAATTAAAAGTTGAAGATTTTTATGTTCTATTTTTTATTTTTATTACATGTGTGTTTGTTTGAACCCAACCTTTTCTAATAAAACTAAAAAAATTCTTAACCGATATAGCACTGTTGACGTACTAATATTATCAATGGATAAATAAAGGTTTTGGACCTTTGGTTCTCTTTAAGTTGTGTCTTAAATCGTGTTTAAGATGGATACTTGTCAACCATAGCTTCTTACGCTAGTGGTAAGAGGTGTCAGTTATTTCCTCTCTATCTAAAATTTGAATATAGTCAAGCGCCTTTCGGCTTTTAAGGCTTTGTTAATTCACCAAAGGTCAACGAATTCCACTCACCAGAAGGTTCGCCCCACCTCACCCGTGGTTTACTCACCTTATCCAAAGGGGTATCAAAAAAGAAAAGAGAAGAAGGGTGGATGCTTGTCCTTTATGAACGCAACCATGTCCCACCTTTGAAGCATAATTTTCTATTAGAATTAAGAATGCCAGTCGGATCATTGGAGGTCGAATGATTTCTTAAAAAATTGAAGAATCTATCGGAGATAAGGTTTGTGGATGTATGTATTTAAAGATGGGTGATTGATTTTACATCATACAAACATCATAGTTTAAAATAGTCTGAAACTGTCTTGAAACGTTATCAAATGAGCCTCATAGCAGGCGCCCTTTTTTTTTTTTATTATCGGAGGGGTCTCAATTATTTAGGCTGGACTAATCTCTTTGGGCCAAGAGGGTAGCCGGATAAACTCCCTTGTAGCCTCAGTGTGATAGTGCAGTTTCGAATCCAAAACCTCCGGATGCAAACCGTGTTCTTAGACCAACTGGGCTAGCTAATAAAGACGCCACATAGGTTGGCATGGTTGATGTCTTGCACAGAACCTAGAACTTACCATGTGAGAGAGCCTGTTGGGCCCATTAAAAAGGTTTTGCTCATAAACCTACAGTACAATTTATTTAATACAAGCAGTCAGTACACGTCCAATGTGGGACTTATTTTTTTAGCAATTTACCATACCTTTCTCAAAACAGAGGGAGAAAGAAAGCCCATTGTTGTGTGTTCTTCTGCTGTATTGATCTCATCTAGTGCACATTCCCACACTCCCTTGTCATTTTACCCCTTGATTACAATGTTTTAGGCCCCAGCAATTTGACACTAAACCTAACTCCTTGGAGTAAAATTTTGCCACAGTTGGACTATGATCTTCAAAGGATGGACCCTATTAATTGGCTTTAATGGGGCCTAATAATATCCGCACCATATAAGGCATGCCTCTGCAATTTTTACTCTTATGAGAGAGAGAAGAGAGAATAACATGACACAAGGACGATGTCATATGTGTGTGTGAGAGAAACCCTTAATTACAATGTCTTAGGCCCTATTAATTTGACACTAAACCTAACTCTTTGGGGTAAAATTTGGCACACTTGGACTGTGTACTTCAAAGGATGGACCCTACTAATTGGCTATCTAGTGCCCTAGTAATATCCCCACCCTATAAGGCTTGCCTGCTGCATTTTTTTTTTATAGGGATAGAAGAGAGAATCACATGACACAAGGATGATGTCATATGAGAGGGTGGGGTGGGATGGGAGGTTTCATTTGTTTGTTTTGCAGTTTTAAACCTATCCTCGGCTTGTAGCATTCGAGTTCGAGAAAACCCAAATAAATCTTACGCTGATCGAGTGTAACATGGGGATAATGACAATCAACCTTATAATTAGGAATATAAATGGGTACCCGATTCTCCGATTACTCGGAGGTTCCGACCCCGTTAAAAATCGGGTATGAGTCCTTATTTAGATCCCGATGAGTGAATGAGTTCGGGTCCGGTTCCACGTTGGTTCGGACCCGATACCCGATATATTACCTAAATTTTCGAAAATATCTCCTGAAAATCATATATTTTTTTAAAAATATCATTCTCTATGTAAACCCGGACCCGGATCCAGACCCGTCCCATATATGATTATGGTTATGGTTTCGGTTTCGGAGCCAAGAAACCGATTCCAAAACGGTTTCATGTCTAGATCCGGTTCTACCTTCTCATAGACCCTGGAACCGAAACCGACTCGTTTACAACCCTACTTCTGATCCATGCATTATATTGATAGTGTAGAGACTGAATATCATTTTAGTAGTGCCCACTTTTTATCAGTCCTAGCGGTAATTCACATGTAAGTAGCCCTCCTTATGAATACGCAGTGGCCCAAATTTCATTTCATCGAAAGAACTCTACACCATTAGATCAATCAATACATGAAAAATATAAATCTAATGATTTAATTAAATTTTATCCTTTCGTACATCTTTCAACCCAACGGAGAATACGAATTCAATTGTATTGAAAATTTGGGACCCTCCCTATTCACATGGGTCGTATGATACGAATGAAATTCAAGCAAAGATGGCCCTCACATGCGTCAACGTGCCTCATCGGTGTCGTGAAACTCTCATGCTGACATCAGCATTTGATCATCCATACATGGGGTAGTCGATCATCAATGGACATGTGGATGCATGTGGGATGGATTGAATCAAACACAGTGCAAGACAAAGTAGCGGTTAGATAATCACTGACCAAATACTTGGGGAGGTGGATGCCCTGTGTGTATTTTAAGTTAGGTAAGATGCCTAAGTCCTATAGTGTTGAAAATTGTTTACATGTAATGCTTTTTTTATGTTTGAAACCTTTGATTCCATAGGGAAGATTCAAAGGGGGAGAAAAAAGGACCTATCTTTCTTTCCATGGTTCGAGTCTCATCATGTTGTGACATTAATTTGGGTGGACATGTAATGTAATTAGTGATTGATTCATGCAAGAAAGCCTTGTTCATCTCTTTCATATTTGTAAGAAAAACTTCATTTCTCCCATACATGCATAGTATATGACCTTCACCCACCAGGCCACAAGGCAATTCTTGACAAGAAAATATTTAAGTTTTATATAATGAACATAAAAAATATTGGACCTCCAAACACCTTTGTTGTTGGCATCTGTTTCTGGTTTAGTCTTCTTATGATCAATTCAATCTCTCACAAAAACTTATTTTACTTGAATCGGCAATAGTCCTAACTTGAGTGTAACTAATTGTTAGATTTTAGCGCAACATTTGTGTGATATGTAGTTATTCAATATTGACATTTCAAATCACATATAATTTAAATCTTTATAGATTTAGAGAAATTGTTAAAAACTTTCAAAAAAAAAAAAACCTGATCTATAGATCTAATTTTTTTGTTATTCTTTGGACCCTCAATTCATGATCTGAACTATTTAACTTCTCATATTATGATAATCATCATGACATTTAGTTATGTATCTTAGATCTTCATAAATTCTGACCCTTTCTTCCTAATTTGTGGAACTCCATTTTTTTTTTTTTTATAACTCATATAGCTCACCCATGATCAATTCAATCTTAAAAAAAATAAAATAAAATAAAATAAATAAATAAATAAATAAATTATTGCCATTAAATTGGCACTAGTCTTAAATGGACATTAGATTGCACAAGTCACTGTTGAATCTCATTACAATAAATTTAGAGCTGCTTGTCCAATCTGATTCTTTAACGTGTTGAAAACGGTGCTTTGGAAGATTTTCGCTTCAGCCAGTCCCTCAGAAGTCAGTCTATGTAAAAGAGATTAAAAAGAAGAAAGGTCTAACATGGTTGGCATTCATCCTTTTCTATGTTCCTACAAGTCAGTCTCACATATATCATCTTCAAGCCTATTAGTTTGAACATGTGGTAAGCATCATTTGTCTGATAATTTAGGTCATCACTCATTGACATAGTGAACTGCATTGGAGAAGCCTTTGAAAGGATGAAGGCTCAAAGGCCTATCTACTGATTATAAGTGCACACTACAAAGAGTTGTCCTGGCACTTCCTCTTTCACTGCCTGTACAACCCTCTTGAAATGCCGGAGTAGAAACAAATATGGGTCGGACTCCAAAATCTGAGGAAGCGCAGATTTAATGGCTATTTATTTGTGATTTACCGTGGCAATGTAGGTTGCTCCAAATTAAAGTTATTCACAAGAATATGAAATGGAGATCTGTTTCTACACAAACATGCCCGAAAGGCGCAAACTATATGAATCAATCATTCAAATGATCCTAATCTTGAATTCATCCGAATTAATAATAATGTTAATCAAAGTCAAGCTAGGACTAGTACCAATTTAAGGGAGTAGGTGTGTAGACTGTAGACGACTAGGGGTTTCTAGGTTGGCAATCCCATTTGTCACCCGGCAACCTAGGGATCGTCGACCATTGGATTCTTCCCACTTTGTGGGCTCTTCTTTCCACTCATGTAGGCGGGTAAATAAAAAAAGTAGGTGTGTAATAGTGAATTTCACTTGGATCAAAGTGAACCGTATGTACAACTCTTGCCAATTGATCATTGATGCCCCTTATTGTACATCCCATCATGAAATATCATTTGAGAGGCACAACTTAACGATTAAAGAAGGCCCATTGGATGTATAATTAACATGCTCAAGCTCGCATGGAGATAGATGCCCCATGTTTCCTTTCAGGCCTAACTATTCTGGTGTAACATGCAAATGGGCCCAAACCCACTACACAAGAGTCTTAAATAGTAAAGCTTCCACTAAGAGTTGCGATCATTTAGGCCCATTATTCTCCTAAAATCATAAGGAAATTAGAGGACACACAAAAGCCTACTTGGGCCCTAATGAAGATATGTAGCATTTTATAGGGCCCAGTAGATAGGACTCGGGTCTAAAAATTCACGTGTTCGTAACGATCAATTTCTATGAAATCGAATGTATGAAGTTATATAAAAGTAAATGGTAAAAGTCCATTTGCACGGTAATCTGTAAGTTTTATATTGATCATAATCTTTTATTTGGGGAATTATGTACATGATGTATACGAAAAATCTATCCAGGCCTACGGGCTTGAAGCCCTTGGCCCATAACTGGCCCACTAAAGGTTTTAGACAACAAAAGAAACCAGTCCCAATTCGAGATGCATTGAATGCCCACCTAAACAAACTCAACCCAGGGCCATCCAAGCCCATTGACAAAGCCTCTGTATGACTATGACCATAATTTGGACAGTGCACACTGTCATACATCTTATCCAACACAAGGGCACAGCACTAGTTTGACCACTTTTTTTTTGTTTTCCCTGGGGACTTCTTTAAATCAAAGTAAAAGACACCACCAAATCCAACCCACAAATTTAGCAAGAATCCACGTTACTAAGACCAAAACCTGATCTAGTTTATCAACAAGGAGACTGCTATACATGTATATTCAAAAAGATGAAGCAAATGATATAACAAAAGGTACCACATGCCTAGCAGGAAAAGTAGGAAGAACTGCTGGCAGCCATGAAAAACAAGGTCCCATTCTTTAGATTTATCAACCCACGTACAAAAAGTTGAAATCCAAAACTTCAGATCAACTGCAGATTATTCTATGCATGGGGTTGGTTTGATGTTGCATGAACAGACCATAATGTAAACACAAGGAAACCAAGTGACTGTGGTTGTTGGGAAAGTCAACCTGCACTTTAATTTGGCAATACAAAAACCAACAAAGTACTAACAGATGGGATAAATAAACATATTCTCAGCTGCCCATCCCAACTTTCTGTTGAAAGAAATGGATCCAGAGCATGATTGATAGACAGCCCACGAGGAATTCTATGAGAAATTTCACAATTCATGCAAAAATGAATAATGTGGCTTTTTGACTGACAGCCAATAAACTTAGAAAACATGGAAAAACCAGTCAATCTTTTTCAGTTGTCATTGTTCATTCCATGTGATTGTAATACATATCAATGATTAATATGCAAACCTAACAAAGTCAAAAAAGTAAAGGTGTTAGGAATGCAAGAAAAAAGTCAAGTCAGTGCTCAGTTTCATGAAAGACCGATTGGCAATTACAGCTGCCAACCATTTCGATGTGAATTTGCTTCCTGGTAGTGTTGACAACCTCCTAAAAGCACATGATCAAGTGGATATCCAGGCAGTTGCACGTCCCTAGGAGGAGGGGAGTGGTTTACTCACTAAGGTGGGTGAAGTTCCACATCCATCCAATCACCTTGGGGGGTGGTGATTAGGGGATTAAAATTTTGACAATTAGTTGTTGATTGCACATCTAATATTAGAAGCCACTAAAACACCCCATGCACCCATATATCCTTCACTAATGCAAGAAGAGGGCTTTAGAATCGGACTTAATTCTTCACATTGCTTGTAAACTCGAAGGGTCACACTGGAGATAATCCCACAAGATCTTGTAAATAGGTAGAAACCAATGCAAATAAACAGGGGAAAGTTACCCATAAAAAAAAAAAAAAACAAACAAACAAAGAAACTGCATATGTTATTAAGATGGTTGAATGGTACATAGATTGACACTCTTGCCACATGAAGGGATATATATAATCCTTAATTTAGCCTTTGTCCACTTCTAGACTCTCCTTGTATGGTTACTGGCAATAACTTCTACAAGAAAGAATTCATGGTAAGGGGAACCCTTCACAACTTAGACTCTTTCTTTAGGGCCCATTTGTTTCATGTAATCGAGTTCCTAGGAATCCTAAGACTTGTATTTTTAAAAGCGGCAAGATTTGAAGAAATAAGGGTGAATATCCAAAGATTACCATCATATAATCTTCCTTTTAATGGAAAATGAATCGAGGGAGATGTTGGGGTGCTCATCAGCTGGCATCAGGCCAAGCTAAGGCATATCTTTGCCTGAACCAACTTTAGAGATAAAGGCCCATATCTGGCCCCAGCCTCACATGAGCCATTTATGAGTACCTCAATGAGCCTGGCCTGCCTAAAAAATGTCATACTTGAGATTGCCCATTTATTTAACGGGGCCAAAGCCTGACTAACACAAACAACATATATCTTAAATTAAACTATAGAACTTTCCTAAATTCAAATGCCTCTTTAAAACTAAATGTAGAGTCTTTTTTTTTTCAAATGACATAGGATTTGGCTATATCTCCTGTTTGGTTCGGGCCAGCTTGGGCTTTGGGCTTTTTATAACTTATTCTAAGCCCAGCCCACCCCAGATATTGAACATGCCCAAGTTTTAGATCCAAGCCCAACCTGAGTACTGAAACATAAGACCCAAGCCCAATCCAAAGTGGGCCGAGCCAGGGTCAGGCCTGGACTGATGCAGCCCATGATCACCACCCATAGGGAGATGGGGAAAGAATGCCCATCCACCACTCTAATTCAAATCCTAGGAAACTTGAGGCCCCATCCGCATCTCCACTTTAGATCCTTCTCCCTTCTCCTCTTTAATAATCCTTTGTTTGAGCATATTTAAGCACGAATTCCTATGTATTTGATTCCATACAAACAAATGGGCCTTTTGTATAAATACCAGCTAGGACCCTCTTCACAATTTGACTCCTCACTGAAGGGAAAACTCAAAATAACATCAAACTCTCAGCTCTAACAGAAATGTGAAACTCTCACAGGGAATGTGAACAGCGTGGATCTTGAATTGAAGCTGCCAGTCCCAACTTGAGATCTTGAGGCCACAACTGTATAACTCACCCTATGCACTATATTTCCCAATTTTGATCCAACTGAACTAGGACAAAACATTGGATTGATCACATAAAGAACACATGTTTATACCCAAAAGAATTGGATGTTTTGTTATTCATATGATCAATTTAACCATGGGTCCACTCCTCTAGTTAAGTGCTAGAGGAGTGAATAGGTTTGATTAAAAAATGGTCCACCAGCAAACTAGATTTACGGAACACTGGACAGAGTCTCTTGGCAGGGGCCTACAGCACCTTGACCATGGAGCCACCTCCATGCATATCAATCATCAAAAGGATACAAGGCAGACTAGGCATTGGGCCAAAGATGGTGACAATTATATCATTCTAACCCTTGATACAGGGGCCTCAAATTATCATTTTTTAACCCTCAAATGCCTAGATGCAGTGCACATTTTGTGATTAATTTGATTCCATGGTTACCATCAACGAGTGTCAACTTGGGCCGAGTGCCAATAGACGCGATTGGCGAGGACATATGGGTCGATTGATGAAAGCCCAGAAGGCTTCTCTCAATATTTGTGATGAGTTTAGGCTACCAATATGGTGAGAACCATTCATTTTGAATGCCCTTATAAATTGTGGCATCTCCCATTGCTAATGTGGGCCTATGTGGCTGTAGGGACTAGGATAGGGATGCCCCATTATGGATAAGTGATGATCCAAATATTAGCATGATCAAATCAAGAATAGCTCACAATTCAATCAGTGAAACAGATAAATGATATAAAACCAGGTTTATGAGCTGAGAGGACTAGGAGAGATTATGGTTGTACATATGAGTTAAAGCCAGATGGTCATAGATAGGATCAAGATGTTGCAGGATGAGTTACATTGATCACAAAGCCATCATGGATTAAAAATCACAAAATGTTTCTGAATCTGATGGCTTCATTATAAGTTCTTCACCTCTTCCTATGACCAATATCACACAATTTGCTTGATGGATCCAACTATATTGCCTGTCGAGATCAGTTAAGAGTCCATACTGATAACTGCCGATCTAATCTGTTATGTGGATGGGTCAATACATCAGCCCCAAAAACTGTTTCTGAATCTGATGAAACACTGCCCAAACCAAAATACAGTGAATGACATAAATTTGATCACTTTGCGAACACTTGTATCAATGCAAGCTTAACTGAATCTCTTTCTTCAAAGATACTTGGCCTCAAAGCTGCAAAGGATGCATGGGATGTTCATGAGGAGTTACTCAAACTATACAATCTACGGCCTGTAGAATGTGCAGAAAGGAGTTTCAACTACTACAGATTAAGCTGCAGCATATTAAATCCCCAGTGGATTCTCTGGCTGGTGCCTGCTATTTACTAGAAAGTTTAAAGATTATGGTCTGGTTGGCTACATCTTGAATGTAGGCTTGTCAATGGGCTGGGCTGTCCAACCCAGTCCCAAATATTGGGTGGGTCTACAAGGGGTTGTCCAATTCCGGCTCTTAATTGAACGGGCCTACGTCAAATACTATCCCGTGCGAGCCCGGGTCAGACCAGAGCTTAGCACGGTGTTGAATATAAGCTAAAGATTTTCTAATTATTTCCATTCTGCCAGTGCTATCGGACACGGATAATTCCTTTTTGGATTAGCCTCGGTAAAATGGAAAATGAGAATTCATGCCATGCTTTTTTGAGTTATATCATTATTTTTGTTCAAAATAACACGATAGAGATTTTGAATAGAATGTAATGAGTCTTTCCTTAAAGCAAGAGGGAAGAAGTCGAACGTTTGAGAACTGGAATTGATGATCTTAGTATACGATATATTCAAAATCCAAATGAGGATGATAGTGTTCTTTACTTTAGTGAGTTTGAACTGGTTGGGCTGCCACAAGAGTTCATTAAGATCAGTTACAATTATTCCTTAATTATATTAATTTGTTTGAGAGATGTATTTCTCTGTTAAATTTAAAATTATATGTAGGCATATTCTATTTATTTATTCATATCCGAACATTTTAGTTTGTATGTTTTTATTAAAAATTAGTGAAATTTGCTTGCGACCAGGCTGGGTTGGGCCTATTCTGCCCATTCACAGTCTCATTTTAACCGGGCTTTAAAATCATTGTCCAAATCTAACACGCCATGTTCAAGTTTTTTTTAAAAGCCTAAAATTTTCGGACTTAACGGGCTCAATTGACAGTCCTACCTGAATGGATTTGATCAGAATATGTTCTATTCATTACCATTTGTAAGAATTGAGGTCCACCTGTCACTAAAGCCTATTGACTCATGAGCACCCTTTGTCGATCCTAATGTACAAACAGTATTATACACAACCAGCCCTCCAACAGGTCACCCAAAGGTTGATTAACAGTACCAAAAGGAACAACAATGACTGTAACCATGAGTTTGATCAAACTGGATCTAGACAAAAATTCAGCCAGCCTTTTAATCCTCTTCCAGGACGTGTTTGAATGTATAGTGAATTAAAGTAAAGTAAGATGAATCATTAAATCAAGAGAAAAAAATAAATATATGTGGTTATGATGGCTAGTTATTTTGAACCGTTTGAATTTCTCACGATGAAGTGCCACTCCTTTAACTGAGGATTTCTCGAAATTTAGAGGATCCAAACACCATAGTGAGGAGTTGAAGTCAATGGTGGCCTGCCTATTCAAAATTAAAATCAGTCTAAATGTATATCCATCCTTTTATTGGAAATAACCTCAAAACTTAATTGAATAGATGCCCATATTAAACACCCTATGGACACTCCTAATAATTAGATGTACAAATCCACATTCCACAATGGGGTTGAAAACTTGAACCTCTTAAAATAAATAAAATTTCTTTTTTACAAAATGTCCAAAAACTAACTTTATTAAGAGTTGGTCCCACGATTTGATCGAGCATATAATTTATAAAAAAGGGGTATCACATAGACCTAAACATTGTACCATACACCACAAAGACACCAGGATTATCCATCTGTTTAAATTTTAAAACCCATCAACTACATTGAAAAATCTCTCTCTAAAAACTAGATCATCAGCAAGTAATTAAGGTGTTTAAGCCAACAGTTTCCAGCAAAAAACACCCCAAATCCAATTTTCTGTTGGGGTCCATGCAGCAAACGGTGGATCAAGAGTGGGCCCCACCTCTTAAAAGGCCAGGCAAAACATGATTGAAACAGGGGTGGGGGAGTTGGAGCGAAGAACAGATGGAAGAGAAGTCGATGGAAGGGGATGAAGAAAAGCTCGAAACTTTCTTGAAATGGGCTGCAAACATCGAGATTTCTGATTCCCCCCATCCCCTCCAATCATCTGCTCAAGCTCCCTCTTCCTCATGCTTGGGTCGATCTCTCTCCATCGCTCAATTCCCTGATGCTGGCGGGTAAGCTCACTATAAAAATTGCATCTTGTTTCACCCAAGTTTCCATTTTTCTTCTTGCATTCCATTGAAATCTCGTTCATAACTTCAATTTGTACTGCGAATTGAAATGGGGTTGTTTTATTTTCTGCTATGGGGTCTCCTTCAGTCGAGGTTTAGCTGCTGCACGTGATCTTAAAAGAGGAGAAGTGATTCTCAGAGTCCCAAGAGCTGCTCTTTTGACAAGAGAGAGTGTACTCAAAGACCAGAAATTGGCTGTTTCTGTTTGCAAATGCCCTCATCTCTCATCAACTCAAGTGGGTTTTCTTTCTGTTGCTTGTTGATATTGTCTACTGCTTTTGTTAAGCGTTTTTTTAACTCTTCTCATTTTCTTTCATCTATTCAGTTTCTGGGTTTTTTTTTTTTTTTTTTTTCACTTTCAGATTCTTGAAGTTCAATTATCTTTTTGACGTATTTCATGTGCTATTCTTGTTGTCATATGTTAATTTGCATATATCTAAGCGCCCCCGCCTGCCCCCTCCCCCTCTCTCACTCATTTGTAGAATAGCCTGTTTGTTTGTATTGAAATACATAGGAATTAAATTACTAGGGTGATGGCTGGGTATTCATTTCCCATCTTCTTTTGCCTAAAAGTGAAGCTGATTTGATTCTATTTCCTGAAAGGAAAAGTTATTTGATGCTCATTTTAGGAAATTTGCCTTTGAGCTTCACTTTTAACCACTAATGGAATGAGGTACACATTCAATTCCTATGTATTCTAATGCAACAAACAGGCCCTTGTAGATAAAATTAAGGTCTTCCATGAGATTCTGAATTTTGACACAATGATGACTGGTGCTTGATAGAGAGCTTATGTCTGGAATCCAATTACTACAGCTTCAATTTTTCTAACTAGTTTATTGATACTTCTTTAGTTTTTCCTTTGAAATAGACAGGCAGGATGGTGGAAATGCATCTATGTTCTACTATCTCTTCAATGTCCTACATTTGTTTGTCTAATAAGTTGTGTTATATATGGACTTTATTCTGCTACTTTGCTACAAATGAACTGTTTTTATTATTTATATTAAGGTGGATTACCAGTAAAAAGTATGTCATGTTGGGCCACATTCATGTGTCTACGTTATTGTTGCCAGACAAAGGAACATGAATGAATGCAGGAAAAAACAATGCAAGAATCAGATATTGGAAGTGTCTCATCCTGCAACTTCTGTGATTAGACATTATCCAAACTTATGAAATGGATTCTAAACATGAATTTATCAAGGCCCAATCCAGGAAAAACCAAGAAGTGAGGAAGGCTTTCAAGTTTTCCATAAATAAGTGAGGTCGTAAAATACATCTGCTGCACTACAACAAAGGCCTTGCTAAGAGCAAGCCTCTACTCCCCCTCATCCGGTTGATCATTAGCCGTTCACTTCTTTATAGGAAGATATGCCATAAATCTTTCTGAGTGGTTCTTTTAGTCATTCATTGCTGATCTGCTGATCATTCTATAACTTAATTTGATGTCCTCCTCTAGCCGTTAATTTTAATCCAATTCTTGAACTCATTTGCTATGTATCTGCAAGTGCATCTCCTCCAGTTTATTTTGTTTAATGTTATGGAACATTTCACTACAAACTACCACTCCCCTGGTAGTGTTGTATGATATTTCTAATGCCACTGAATGGGAAATTCTCTCTCAGTTGATTCTTTCAATTGCAGTTACTCACTCTACAAGTCCTAAGGGATTCTTTTCATTTGCTCGTCTATTTTCATCAATGGTGAAACCAGTAATGCAAAAATATTTTCTTGGATTTTAGCCTGCTTAGTGCGAATGGTAAAAAACATTTTAAAAGTCTGTCTGTTTGTTTGTTTGTTTGTTTGTTTTTTTTTTTTTTTTTTGATACATTTCTAGAAATATTAACATATAGTTATCTTTGTAAGTTTTTTATGAGCTTGTGATGTTTCTTGTTGGTCTAGCTGCATAAAAAGGCCATGCTGTCTGTGTATGACTTTCATTCCAGTAACTTCTCATATTTTTTTGTATTAAGAATAATTTGGTATTAATGCGGAAAGGATGTATGCAGTAATATCTTGATCTATCATAACTCATTACTTGAAACAATTCTAATCTTTGTTGAAATTAATGTTTAACATTGACTACCATTCTACAGGTTTTAACAGTTTGTTTATTGGCTGAAGTGGGGAAAGGGAGGGGTTCTTGGTGGTACCCTTATTTAATGCAGTTGCCTCGCACTTATGATACACTAGCAAACTTCAATCTATTTGAAACTCGAGCTCTACAGGTTCCATTTTGTTGTTTATTATTCCTAAAAACTGTTCTTGTTTGCAGCAGATTGCACATTCCATGATTCAGAATTTAATGTAAGGTCAATTTTTAAATTTTTTTGCACTTCCAAGAAATTTTTATCTGTATTTTAGGTGGATGATGCTATTTGGGCTTCAGAAAAAGCTATTTCAAAGCATCAGTCAGACTGGAAAGAAGCTCTGATACTCATGCAAGAAGTTGGACTTAAACCTCAACTATTAACTTTCAGGGCATGGCTATGGGCTTCTGCAACTGTGAGTCAGTGGTTTTGTTTAATATTTATGCTTCATGTTTTTTCCCTTAAAGGATCTCATGGTAGACCTATCTATGCAAATTAGTTATCTAGCCCTCTATTTTGATACACGTAGCCTATGCCATGAAAGTTACTCTGGTTTGCCACTGCCCACTGTAGCTGCTCTGATGGCCTCCAGTTAGCTGCCTGTATCATCCAACTGGTGCCATTGAGTAGCATGTCCATGGTGGGTCCATCAGATGAATAGTTTACATCCCATTCATGTGTACAGCAATGGAGGACTTGATAACTCAGCCGTGCACAGAACTGGACCATACTGCCTTTTTATTGTTCTTCTTCCTTTTTATTGGTTTAAAGTTCACATTTGATTTTGTGTGGGAAGATCTCTTCCCGTACATTGCATACACCATGGGATGATGCTGGGTGTTTATGCCCTGTGGGTGATTTTTTTAATTATGCTGCACCTGAGGAGGAGTCATTTTGTTCTGAAGATGAAATGCACATGGGAGGAGTGTCTTCTAATTGTTCTTCATGGAGAGCTGAGATCAGCACTGAGAAGTTGAATGATGAGCAACTTGATGGCAACTCTCAAAGGCTAACAGATGGTGGATATGATGAAGACGTTGCTGCATATTGCTTTTATGCAAGGAGAAATTATAAAAAGGGAGAACAGGTATGTGCTAAATTTTCGTGAAATTGTAGTGTCATATGGGAAAGTGGTTTCACTTTTGTACGGGATGATACTATATTTTGTCCGATAGGCTATGTATTATTCCTGTAATACAGGATGAGAATCTTAAGACTTAGGAGTTAAGACATGTGCCTTTCTCAATCTTAAAGAACTTCTCAATCAACCTGGTATTCCTTTTGATTGACCCAGTTTGGCCAGGATCCAGGCTCCATGCCCACACTTTTACATGAGTTCTGCTAAGTGCATCAATGGATGGTCTTGATGGACTTGATCCATGGTCTCTATTGCTTCTTGAAACCTGAGATATATGATCCATCAAATCTCCTTATACAAAAGAGATTGGCCTTTTTTTTATTTTGGTAGAGGCTGCCAAACTGGCTGGCAAGGTTGTCTTCCAACTGGGTGAGCATAGCTTGGACTCTGGTGCTCCCTTTGGGAGGCGATGTCCCTATGGCCACACTATGCATGCTGGGATGTCATATTCTGTTACTTAACTGAAGTAAGTAAATTATGTACTTGTAGTTACTATAATGAAATTCTGAAGGCTTAACTTGTGAGTGCTCTTCCTTCCTTCCTTTCTTCTAATTTGGTTTTGTACAGTTTCATTCCAAGCATTAGTTATTGATTGCCATGCTTTCATTTGTTGCTGAAGTCAACAATGAACAAGTAAGCTAATAAATCTGATTCTCTTATTAAGAAGGGATGTGAGAGCTTGGAAACTACTGTCTAGATATCCCATGTGAAATAGACCAAAATTAAATATGCGGCATCTGATTCATATCCTCGTTGTGCAAGTGTCTTTGAATTGTTGTCAGCCTGTCCTATAGATAATGTCAAATTGAATCTGCTGAAGTTATTTTATTGTTCAATTTTCTTTGGTTTCTACTTTGTATAACCTAGGAAATTGGATATGCAGCTAGCATTATAACACATTATTACATCACAAATTTGCTGGACAATCTACACTCTGTCTGCTTGAGCGCTGCTAATGCACGGTGTTACACATTCTGGCTGCTTGAGTGCTGGTAATGCACGGTTTTATACTGTGCATGAGACTGTGTTTAGTATTTTTCTTGTAACTCATTTTGTTATGAGGAATTATAGGGTCCTGCACCTCAGCATATGTAAAGTGGCGCTCAGTCTGGTGGATTGGGTCCCATAGCTCTGGCATCTAGAATGTTGATCTGTTTGGGCTCCACTTTGGATGGGGATGACAGATATCTAGGTTGGAAGTTCCTGGTTGTCCAATATTTGGAACACCAATGGATGGTCAAGAAGAAATACAAGAGTCCAAGCACCACGGTTAGTTGGCTAGGATCTTTTAATCTTGAGACTTAGGGGATCCCAAATCCACAATGGACTTCATTCATTGATGTGCTGGATTACCAAACCATGTACATGGCCAGTGCAGAAAGCACACATCAGGATACTGTACATGCTGATATGTGTCCGCAAACTACAGCTCCTACACTTGAAAGTCTCTACTTCGTATCATTGGCAGGATTCTCAAGGATCATGTTTTCATCAATATTCTTAGTTGAAAAAATGATTCTTGTTTTTATTTTATTATCCTGTAATGAAATCATGTTTCTTCAATGAAATCCATTGTCAGATCATTCAAAAAAATAAAATGCATTCTCAGTCATCTTTTTTCGTTAATAAGGCTATCCTTCCTCACAGCTCCATGCTGCATTTTACAGGTTCTTTTATGTTATGGTTCATACAGCAATTTGGAACTTCTTGAGCATTACGGATTTCTTCTTAAATCAAACCTAAGTGACAAAGCCTTCATTCAATTGGACATGGGCATCCGCTCTTCCCATTCTTGGCCCAATGATTCTCTCTACATTCAGCAAGATGGGAAGCCATCATTTGCTTTGTTGTCTGCTTTGCGCTTATGGGCGACAGCCCCGAACCTTCGGAGGGAAGTAGGGCATCTTGCCTACTCTGGATCTCTAATTTCGACAGAGAATGAGGTCTCCGTGATGAAATGGTTGTCTAAGAAATGCCAAGGCCTTCTAGAAACATTGCCAACATCAATGGAAGAGGATGGCCTGCTACTAGATGTGATCGATAAAATGCAAAATCATTGGTCTCCTGCAGCTGGTGTGCAGATGCTAGCTTGTGAAGGTGAGCTCAATGATTTCTTTCAAGCAAATGGTTTGCAGAAAGGAGATGTTGCTGGCTTTCAATTGACCACTAAGGCTATGAGATCAATGCAGCGATGGAGGTTGGCAGTTGAATGGAGGTTCAGGTATAAAAAAATTCTTCTTGATTGTATTACTTTTTGTACTAAGATGATTAGTTATCTTTCTTCTCACCATGTTTCAGGCAAGAGAACAAATCATGTAATTTAGTTTTGTATTGATCATGTGCATCTTATTTATAGCAATTTAATTATTATGATTCAGTTGCTTCAAGCTAGATTTTCTGCTAATGGTGTGACTCTCTCTTTCTAGAAGATTGACTGTTGCTTTAGTATCAAGGTCATTGTCAATCTTATGAGCTTATCCCATCCGTCTAGGGTTTGCATTGAGGTCTACTAGGACAGAGATACACAAAAAATGTAGGGCACTCTTGATATTTTTATGAAAATCTAAGGGCCTGTTTGTTTGCACAGGAATTGAATACTTGGGATTCATGGTCAGATGGGCTCCATCATCATTTATTAAATAGGTGAGGGGAAGTATATAAGGTGACGGCTTTCATGCAACGGTCACTTTCCTGGAATTTGAATTACTGGGTTGGTAGCTGGGTATTTATTTCCTGCCTCGAGGTGATTCATTTTCCATTAGAGGGGAGATCATTTGATGCTCATTCTTGAAAATTCACATTTGTTTCAACTTTAATTATTTTTAGAAGTAGTAGTCTTACAATTCCTATATATTCAGTTAAATGAAAAAAATAGGCCCTAAAAAACGGAGGGATTAAGAAGAGAAGTGCTTGAAAGCAGGAACATTTTGGTCAGTCGAAGGATGTTTCAAATGCAATCAAAATTGTAGCATGATGCTCAAATCACGAGCCTTGATATTTCATACAAGAAACATATTTTTTAAATGCACCATTACCAGACATTCCTCCCTTATTGTGCATGTCACACATGGGATTCAGGTTTGCTTGTTTGAGTGCTGAAACTTAAAAAAAGTTCATACACTGATGCCAACACTTGCAATTTTGAAAACTTGATAATTTCAGTTCTAAAGATCTATGTTTAAGAATGGGTTTGACCATGTGAAACAAATAATAGTGCTAGCTGGATCTTTTAATGATCAAACCCAATTCCTGAAATCCATTACCGCATTAATTTTTTCTTAAATGACACTATTCCAAGTTTTACTCACCTTTTGTGTGTGAACACAATTTGTGCAAGAATTTTTTTTCATATATATATATATATGTATATAAGAATTTTATTAATTTTTGCGAGGGCCCAACCCCTAATTTTTCTACAATACCTGTTGAATCTTTTGCATAACATAGGGGTCACCTCATGCAAGTGTAAGTTGCCCATTCAAACTGCTATCCCTAGTTTGATGAATGCCCAATATTTTACTCTATATTAATAAAATATTGACAATCTTGATTGGAAGCATTTAAAAATAATCAAATCATAGCTGTCTAATCAAGTGGTAAAATACAGCCTCAATTCAAGTGAAATGGAGTACATGTGGCTGACGTTACTTTATCTATTGAGCCAAACTCATCTAAACAGGATAAGAGTTAAAATTTTAAACTATTAATGCCCATTTAACCTCACTCTTCTCTATTTTTTACCTATCCAAACAGGCCCTTAAGGAGCCCAGTGAGCCTAGCATGACTACTTGGACCCTGCGAGGATCAAAACTCATTTGGAAGAGTATAAAAAATGTACAGAGGAAAAAGTAATTCTCCTTCACCTAGTTTTGGAAAGAAAAAAAATGAGGACAAAGAGGTTTTCTCCACAAGAGGGTGGTGGAGAAAGCATGCTTTTCTCTAGTGGATTTTAAAAATTACAAATGACTATGTCATAAATAAAATTTTCGTTTATAAGATAATTCTAACTTGATTTTATCTCCCCCAATGCTTGTACATTCAAGTCCCAAAACAGCTAGAAGAGTGATGAACCCTTGGTGGTTTGTTACCCACCTCTAAAATTTCCCCTCATATTTCCACCTAGTGGGGTTTCCTAGCCAAACCAGGCATTTAGTTTGGTGAAGGAATTATCTGAACCGAGACATTTGAACAGGCAACAAAACAAAGAGACAAAATTTTGAGCTGATAAATTATTCTGCCTCAGATTCGCTATTAAAATTTCAGCTTTCAAAACTTTCAGAAACTCTTTTTTGACCTTCCTCCGGAACTCCTCTCTCCAAACTATGGCCAATTTGAATATGGAGAAGACAGCTATCCTTCATCGATTTTTATAGTCTCACTTTTGATCCTCTCTTTAGCCATTTGGGTACAAATGATGACAATTTTGGTAAAGATAAGCCCCTAACCCCCCAACCAAACTAGGGGTGTTCAGAGGCCAGTTCAACCTGGTCAAATCCTTACCTGCCAAAAGTTCATTTAGTTATCAGGCCTAACACTCAACTGTAGATCCAGCAGATGTTAGACCAGAGCCCAGGATATTCCCATGTTCCACAACCATGGTTCCCTTCAACTGTATCAGCCTTAGCAGAACCATTGACCCAACTCCCACATATGCATCAGTAGTAATTCACAGAACAGCTAATAGCATCAATATTTCTAGAATTGGTAAAAATTTAAGAATCAAAAGTGAATATCCAAAAAAATGGCTGAAATAATCATCTTTTAATAGAAATTGAATCAAAGGAAGATGGAAAATGAATACCCATCCATTATTACTCTAGTAGTTCAAATCCTAGGAAAGTCAAGTTTCCATCTACATCACTACATTATATCCTTCACCCCTCACTTCTTTAATAATCCTTCCATGAAGCTCATTTGACCTTGAACTCCTAATAAACAGGCTGTAAGTGTTCAACTACAATAAAGTTGAATCAATCCCCCAATCCCCCAAGACTGCATCTCATTTGTGTGGACGCATTGAGTCTTAGCAGTAAAACATAACCCTCTTCACATTTTCCTTGAGAGCGGGGAGGGGTATCACCGGGGCATTGGCTGAGACTCGGGTACTGCGTGCACCTCCATTGCCTCCAGACACACCACGGCCAGCAGCACCGCTTGCCAATGAGTCAGTGTCTGACGTCTCTAGCTCCATGTAAAAGCGTGCACGAAAAGCAGCAAGATGAGCATAGTATGCCGGTGGCACTGTGCAACAAAACAAATGCACAATGATTATGCCACTTAACTACATGTTTAGGGCTGGTCCATTAACAACTGTGACAAACCTTCCACAAGAAAATAAAAAGGAGGGTATATTACCAATGGAGACGGAACGGGTGCACCTTGCATATCTGCATAAAGCAGATGAGATTAGATCTAGTTGGTTAGTTGTCCACGTCTATCAAGAACACAAATAAGTGTAGTAAATAAAATGGAAAAAGGGGTTCCCATAAGGTGATACTCACGTATAGCAGAGGTTGTTTGTCAGGGATTGCAGTCCATCAGCTGTAAAATTGTTTTCATCCCACAAAACATGGTAGTGGGCAGGTCGGCTTGTACCCTTTAAAACACAACCATAACTATTACTTTTGTTAAATATAGTCAATTGTAACATAGACAACATATCTACCAACACATACTAGAAAATCTCCAAAACTCAACAGGAGGGTGATTCAATTTACCTTAATCCCTGCATGGCTGCAAAGATAGAAGTCAAATTCTGTTGGGTGGCAGATCTTGGTATCCACTACAGTTCCTGATTTAAAGAGAGAGGTTCAACTACTGTAACCAAACATTAAATATGAATTGCACCTTCCAATTCAAACTCAGACTATGCAAAGAGATTATTTGAATAATTAATTATCACTGAAAAGCAAAATATAAAGTCAATTCCAAGCATGAATCCTCGTTACTAGAATATTACAATTTCTTATGTGACTCCTACTTAATTTGACTTGAATCTCATTATATTCAAGCCTTGCAAAAACTTCAATTGGATCATGATTCTGTTCAAAACTGTAACCAATAGAACCAACACCCTTTTTTTTCTATGCTTTCTTTTTAATACTTAAGAACCTCTCATGCACAAATAACACATTTTCTCACTAATGTTACACGACTGGAAAATAGGCCAATAGTCATACGGATGTGGATCAGGATGACAGATGTTGATCCAGTCTCAACCTTGTGGCAAAAGATGGCAAGGGATCGTCTGGAGATTTATTAAATTTAAGACTAACTCTCCAGTGGATCCTTGCCCACATGGTTGAGAATGGATCAACTTCTGCCATCCTTATCCATATCCTTATTAAATAGTCTTCATCCCATATTTCAAGTGAGAAATTAATCATCAGCATCAAACCATTCCCATCTATCTGGGCCAGACAGTGAATGTTCTGCTTTATGTTAGAAGGTAGAAATGCGAAGTTTAAGCCAAGAAGGAAAATGTGTCATAAAATGCAGTAATGATGCGGGTTATGCACAATTTATGATGAAAACTATAGAAGACAAGATAATATTGTTATTGTAACGCCCCACCCCACCCCACCCCATACCCATGCATGATATTGTCCGCTTTGGCCCACGGGCCTCACGGTTTTGTTGCAAGGTAAGGGTGTAAGCTCTACATATAATCTCATTCACTTTCCTCTCTATAGTACGTCCCTGTGCAGTAGCCTGCCAGTCTCTGCAGCTTGTAGGGGACCCACACTCGAACTAGTTGAGAGTCGGCTCTAATACCATTTGTAATGCCCCACCCCATACCCATACATGATATTGTCCGCTTTGGCCCATGGACCTCACGGTGTTGTTTCTGGTGGGCCTCAACCCACCAAAAGGCCTCATGCAAGGTAAGGGTGTACGCTCTACATATAATCTCATTCACTTTCTACTCTATAGTTGATGTGGGACTCCGGGGCGTCACAGTTATTACATATTTTCATATAAAACTCTAATTTTTTAAAGGAAATAATACCTTTCTGTTATTGGTATCATGACTCAAAACTCAAAACCTCATGGAGTCATGGTTGCAACAATGAGCACCTTACAACTGTGTTGAACGCTCATCACAAGAAACTATACCTACAATCTTAAATTTATATAAAAATAATGACTCATTTTGGTGTTCGCATGGAACACAAGTGTACTGTCACATGGTAGGTGCATACTAGAAATTAGGTGCTTCTATAAGAGGAAAAGGAATGGGTGTAAGCATTTAAAAATCCCACAATTTTACAACTTACAAATTGTGATTGCAAATTCATTCTTCTAAAACTTTAAAATCTGATCTATCAAAATATCTATTTCAACCTTTAATTAAATTCTGACATAGGCTACCCTATGAGATAAGGTTATTGGCTTGCATGTGAAAAGGTATCAGACAGAACACTGTGTCCTTAAAAAAAATGCTATATTTCTACTTATCCAAGTTAGGCTAGCAATTAACTAGCAACTGTAGAAATTTAAGCTAATAAGCTTCACATCATCTTACCGGGTAATATGTTCCCACTCTTATCAACAGTACGCGGATCAGAATAGTTGTTTGCAAAAAGTCTTGTGCGATGACGTTTTTGAACAACAACAAATGTTACAGGAGGTTGATAATTTGATTCAAGAGATGCACAGGCCTGGACTGTTTGAAAAACACAAAACACGATGGAGACACAGTAAAATAATCACCAACAATAAAAGGAAAATATAACTCAGGCATCTAATAGGATCCTACTAAATGAAATGAATATTACCTTTCGAATTGCATAAAGTTCGTGAAGTAAGATCTGATAAAATTGACCTTCGCTCACACCATCCCTGCATGCATTGTATAGTGATCATGGAGGAGAATTGGAAAATAACAGGGAAAAAACCATCAAAGAAAATCTAGAATATGAAACCTATAGAATATGATGCGCTGAGGTTTCTGCCCAGTTGCTCTCCGGAAAGAAATGAGAAGCTCCCTGAAGTTAGGAAACACTCAATTATATTTCAAGCTGTCTATATTTTTGGTCTATATTTAACACCACTTTAAAAATGGCTTCCAAGCAAGCCTGTATCTGATAGCACCACATGTTGCCCCCATTCTAAAAGAGAACCTACTTGATCATGCCTCCAGTCACCATTCCCCGTTGCGGATCGTGCCATTCTTTAAACAGATCAGTGATCAGTTCCACACGGCGGGGTTGTGCACAGACCAAACCTGCATACTTTGTAACCTCTGGCCAATCTTGAGATGCCACAACCTGGAATCATCAAAACTGGTGCAGTTTGATCACCGCATTCCAAAACTAAATAATGTAGAAATTTCAGCACAGAAATGGTAAGAGGAACATTTCAAAATTCAAATTAGTGGAAGGAAATCAACCATCATACCGCTGCAATAGAAGGGCTTGAATCCTCGCCTGGATGAGGATGAGTCACATCAGCACCAAAGATAATTGTTGGTCTATCACTGACCAGAGGTATGCGCCTCGACAATGCATCCACAAGCACAGTATTCCGTCCGCCAACCTGTCCCATGCAATCAAAACTCTTTTTGAAACATCTTAATAAAGGGAGATTATTTTTTAAAACAAGAAGAGTGGGATAACTCTTGAGATGGGAAATAACAAATCTAAAGAACTGCAGCACCTACCTTAACATTTATCTTAAGAGCAACATTAGCAAGATATTGTTGTTTATTCGACTTATTTACGTGTTTAGTTAAGCAACACTGAGAGACTACTCCAAGATCCGTCTCACATATCCTTTTTAGATCACCTAAGAAAATATTTGAACAATGTGAATAGCTGTCAAATTGAAGACATGACTCAGTAAATTAATTAAAACAACAGATGCCTATATACCATAAAGAGAACCGTTGTTATCAGGTAGGATAACAACTAGCAGATCAAGTTCTTTGCCCTGAGGCTGGAGTATGCTCATGGCATCATGGTAGCGTGTTTTCAATGCTCTTTCAACCTGACTGGGATGACAGTTGTATGGTGGAAGTACTGGTTCAAGATTAAATGTCTGCATGGAATCCAAATAACCAAATCCAAATTTAAATAAATGACAATATCCAGCGCATCTAAATCTAATGCATCAAAATCCAATATGAACACATTTCCAAGTCATACCATGCCAGAAGTTTTACACATTTGAGCAAGCTCTAGACAGAATCCACGCGCAATGCCTTCTTGGACATTACGTGCAAAGTTTATGCACATCCAGTTGTTTACAGTACCGCCGTTGACCAATTTCTGCAACACAACTAAAAATTAGATGGCCAATGCAAAGCACTCCTCCCAATAGCACAAGCAAGAACCATCAATGTCAAAAAATATCACTGACAACATATCACACTAAAGGATGGGGACAATTTTTTGAATTTATAGTTTATAACCCCGGGAAAAAGTCTGTTTGAATTTTTATTTTTTTTGCTGTTCGAAAATTAAAATTCCGGAGTTTCTTTTTTTCATGTTGTTCTGAAACTTTAGCAAAGTATGGCGAACAAACTTGTACATGAACTATCACTCACCAAAAACATAAATAAATAAGAACTCCTTTACGAACTGTTAAGTGTTATCACTATAATTCAGAGATAAATTTTAAAAAAATCAACAACTAGTTTATAACCCCGGGAAAAAGTCTGTTTGAATTTTTATTTTTTTTGCTGTTCGAAAATTAAAATTCCGGAGTTTCTTTTTTTCATGTTGTTCTGAAACTTTAGCAAAGTATGGCGAACAAACTTGTACATGAACTATCACTCACCAAAAACATAAATAAATAAGAACTCCTTTACGAACTGTTAAGTGTTATTACTATAATTCAGAGATAAATTTTAAAAAAACAACAATTCCATAAAATTACACTAGATAGTATGAAAGTACTATTTTATAAATTGTTATTTTGGGCGCATTTGTTTGCCCAGTATTGATTTCTTAGGAATTCTAAGCAATGTCTTCCTATCAAAGGCGATAGGAAAAGGTGAAAATTTACAAAAGGAAACCAAATAGTCTCCCCTTCGCTAGGGAACGATTACCCATCCACCCCAGTAAATCAAATCCTAGGATATTGAGGGTCCCATCTTCATCTCCTCGTATCCTTCATGCCCCAGCTCTTTCACATTCTTTCCAACGAACCCACTTTACTATTGAATTCCTAGGAATCCTCTACAAAGTAGGCAAATGAGTCCTCCATGAAATTTGGTAAATGGCCATTGCCCAATATACTGAGGCTTCTTCAAGTACTAGCTGAATTGTTGTTCTGTTATCTAATTAGTCAAAACCCTGTAACATTAATTAGTTACACAAAATATTTCTTTAATTATGTCTTTCTTTCCTTGTTTCTTGATACAAAGAATCTAAGATCTGTACGTCAGATGTTGACATAACATGATGGTATTCCTTTCACAGAAAATGATAGGGTGAGAGCCAAAATCACATCCAATCTTCTTGCAGGTTGTCTATCAAACCCCTTCACACTATTATACCCTTGTCGACTTGCAATGGGTAAATTTGATCCTGGTCAGGTGGCATCTACCTTGGACTGGATCACCTTATGTTTTCACTGTTAAATTTTTGGGACTCTCATATAGTAGTTATCATCATCCCACAAGGATGACACTTTGACCATATCTCATCGAATAATGGGAACTTCCCATCCCAACCCATGCTGTCAAAGTGGCAATCCCAAGTGGGCCCACAAAAGCTTTTTTTTATAATAAAAATAAAAAACATCTTGATCAAAAAGGCTTTCAGTTGCATCTGAGATTATGGGCGGATGCCATGAAAACTGAACTGATATCAACCACCAATAAAATACTACCCCTCCCCCCCGCCCCTCCTCCCACCTAAAAAAAAAAAAAACTATTGCAGACCAGACAAGTTATAACACCATGCCACAAATAGATTCAGTTGGTTCATAAGACAGCAGGCCTCATTCTTTTAGTGCCGATTAATAATATGAAGTCATGTCAATCAAAATGTATAAAACTTGGCACCTTATTCATCCTATACTAACTACACTTATAGCTATTCCACAACCATAAATTCACCACCTGATGCTTTCTGACCATACCAAAAAACAGACATGGTTAATTTCTCACCAAAATGATATCTATCCATGTGAAACAAATTACACAATAATACTGAAGCTTCTTGGAGTGCAATACCTTATTCCTCATGTTCCACTGACCAACTTGTGGCAGGCAGTCCCTCTCTCTACCAGTGTCATGGTACTTTAGCTGAAAAACAAAGGAAAAGTAAATGCACAAAATTATGAAGAACTCAATTGGCACCAAAGTTGAAGGCCTGGAAAACAAGCTCAATAGCGGCTATAAAGACAATTATGTTACCCAAGGTGCAGGCAAAATGCGTGCTTCAACAGAAGCAAGATTCTCACTAATTTTAATGCCAAACTCCTTTGCATAAGGGTCTTCACCATAAGCGTTGTGATGAACCGTCTGACAGAAAATAAGTTCAATAACATGAGTTTCATCTTAGAAAGACTTTCATGTTGAAGCAAAGCAACAGTTTTGGATGGTAAATCTATGAAATAGGACATGAGAAGTGAGATGAGTTTAGCATGGTGTTTGGTTGGGTGGAAAGTTGTGGGTGGGGGGGGGGGGGGGGGGGGGGTTGGGGTGGTGCGCTGGTGGTGGGGGAATCGTGATTCCTTTATATTAAAAAAAGAAAAAAAAACTTTCAAACATCATACAAACAGGTCAATACGATTAGCCCCATCTATGGCTAATAAATCAGCCACCTTATTATTCTCACAACATATACGAAAGAATGCCAATTGGCATTCAACCAATGAATCATCATCATCAAAACCTCATCTCAACTATGTTGGGGTCAGCTACTTAAATTCTAATTCTCCATTCCCCTCTATCCTGAGCCAAATCCTCAAATAGGTTGCAAATCTTCACATCTATCCTAAGAAGTTCCTAAATCTATTCAGCTAATAAATGAACCTCCTAAATCTCATCCATGAAACACCAAGTTTTTAGAACTTAGTATCAATCACTGACTCAGTCAGAACCGAGTCTGTTCCAACTTGGATGAGTCATGCCAAAATGCAGCCTAGTCCAAGCAACTCGGTAGGGACGGTCTAATATGGCTCGTTCAAGTTGACTTGGTCAGTTTGCAAACCCACTAGTATGTATATACTTCCTAGACTTTCTGAGTTATGCAGCAAAGATCTCCAACAGGAGAGGAAAAAAGAAAACAGCACCGCCAAAGAAGCACAAAAAAAAAAAAAATCATTTGAATGAATTGTTAATGACCAGAGACACTGAAAGCTTGAGCTGTAAGTGAACAATAGAATAATATATATCAAAGGGTCTTGATAGTCCCCCTCATGTGTGGGGCTCCGCACGTGGACAAAAACACGCCAAATGACCAATGTGGACAGAAAAACGTCCACAGGGATTCAAACACATAATCCCCCAGCTGTGATACCATGTTAATAACTAGAAACACCAAAAGCTTGAACTGTTAGTGAAACAACAGAACAAGGTACATCAATGGGTTCTGATATGAACAAGCTATGCATGTAGAGGTGGGATGGAGAAAAGGGGAACTAGAACAACCATGAAAGGTTGGGAGAGGGGGAAAGGCTCTCGACAAACCTCTCTCCCTTCACAAGGTTGACTGGCTTAGGCCAGATATTGAATGTCCTATCCTAGACCCTCTTTCTAGTTAACTCCTTTACTAGTTTGTCCTTATGCTAACAATCCCCTAATGAACCTTTTCCTTTCAACAAGAAGCTGAATCGGGGAAGATGAGAAATCAGTAGGAGTATCCATCCAATACATTCTACTCTAATTGAGGGATAGACAGTAATGGTTGTGGATAGGCGATGCTTGAAGTTCATCTATTTCACTGTTCATTAGCTGGGCAGGAATTGAAGAAAAGAGTTGTTAGTTGAACTCTATTAATCAGGTAGTTCAGGTTTTCAATAAAGATAGGAAAGCATAGCCCCCTCCATCACAGTTTTCACCCTTATACTCTGCTCAATCACCAAAGGGATGAATCCAGGCTGTTCATGTGTACAAAAATGTCTTCTTGCAAGAAACATGTTCGTCTCAATCTACAGTTATGATACAAGGATCTTTTTTTTTTTTTTTTTAATAACAGAGGGTGTCCTAGCCCTTTGAGCCGGACTAATCCCTACGGGCCGGGGGGGAGATGGGTAAATCCCTTGTGGCCTCAGTGTAGTAGTGCAGTTTCAAACCCTCAACCTCCAGGAGCAAACTATGGTCCTAGGCCAACTGAGCTACCCCTCAGGGTTGTTATACAAGGATCTTGATTTGGCTGAAAAAGAAAATTTTGGTAGCTTGACACCGGCCATATAAGCTAATAAATGCATGGTGTATCTGTCGTAAATAAAAAAATAATGATAAAAAAGAATTTACATTGAAGTTCCAGTTGAAATCGCTAAGGATCCAATTAAAAGTTAGATGACTCACAACTCCACCTAAGTCAAGTCTCAAACACTATCACAAAAGAAAGAAAAGCATGTGGAAACATGGAAGGTTCAATTTTAATTATAGCAACTTTCAATCCAAGTACAAAAGTGACCAAGCAAATCCAGGGCAGAAATAAAGCAAATAGATAATGCAATTGGACATCACCTCAATAATATCCCTCTCTCGTTCTTGAGGATGCTGGCAGGTAACCCTTAATAGATTTGTTATCTGCCGTTCATTCAATCTCTTTGAATATCTCTGGCCTTCGACTATCTTGCATACCTGTAACATTTACAGAAAATAATCAATGCACAATCATTCATAGTATAGAACAAGGAAAGAGTTTATTAACATACTGACCTCCATTGGAAGATAATTTGGTCTCTGCGGATTCCCCACTTTCAGACATGGCCAAGTTGTATGTTGAATGACAAAACCATATGTCTCCTGGAAATACTGAACAACAGTTTTGATGGTACCCCTCTCATCAACTCGGAAGCTGTTCAAAATGCCACCAATGCAACATGAATAACAAGGTTGAGGAGTTATCTTTTAATCTTTTCCCAAGGTTGTTCAGTTGGTGGTGAATACAAAAGGCTTCGGTGAGTAGGGGTGCCCATAGGCAGGGCAGCCTGAGACCAACTCAACCCCAGACTGTACCTGGGCCTGTTTTTAGACCCGTGGCTGTACCTGGGCCTGTTTTTGGGCTCTGTTTTTAGACCCGTGGCTGTACCTGGGCCTGATTTTTGGCCAGATTGTTAAACTGGGCTTATATTTTCCTAAAAGGCCCAACCGCTTGACATATTTTGCACAATGAGAGAGTATGTATATATTATGCATATGGGCTGGATCCAGGCCTGCCTTTAGGCTCGATTAACTACACGGGCAGAGATTAAACAACCCCTAGCCCTGCCAGGGCCATGGACATCCCTTTCGATCAGTGAGAACTAAAGAGTGATGGGGAGATAGGTGGTGTGGGCCATAGGGAGTGCCTTTCAGAAGAAACTTTCAGGGACAAGAAGTTAGAATATATTTCATTATGTTTTATCTGTTTATTATTGCTGGGACTCTCCAGATAAGCAAAATTGATAACCGAGTCTTTTGAGGAGATTTTCAACAGATATTTCCAAATGGCTTTGTCTTCATTTCCCATTGTACCTTCTCTTTGCTCTTCGTCATGGCAGGATTTAGCCCCAAAGAGGTGAAAGCTTTCTGTTGGCTGAAAACTCATGGCAGGATCAATATGGTGGACAACTTGAAGGCTATATCTTGTTCTAATATCTCTAATTTGTGTTTCTTGTGTAAAGTGGAAAGCAAGTATATTTCATTATGTTTTCATCTGTTTATTATCGCTGGGACCCTCAGGATAGGCAAACTTGACAGACATGTCTTTCAGGAATTTTTGACAGATCTTTCCTAATGGCTTTGTCTCCCTTTCTTGTTGTACCTTCTCTTTGCTCTTCATCATGGCAGTACTTAGCCCCACAGAAGTGGAAGCTTCTGTTGGCTCACAACTCATGCCAAGATCAATATGGTGGACAACTTGAGGGGTTTATCTTGTTCTGATATCTCCAATTGGTGCTTCTTGTGTCAAGTGGAAAGCAGTATATTTCATTATGTTTTCATCTGTTTATTACTGCTGGGACTCTCTAGATAGGCGCATTTGACAGCCATGTCTTTTGGGGAGATTTTCAACAGATCTTTCCTGATGGCTTTGTCTCCCTTTCCGGTTGCACCTTCTCTTTGCTCTTCGTCATGGCAGGACTTAGCCCCACAGAATGGAAGGAAGCTTTCTGTTGGCTAGCAAGTCATGGCAAGGTCAATATGGTGGATAACTTAAGGAGGGGATTATCTTCTTCAGATATCTCCAATTTGTGCTTCTTGTGTAAAGTGGAAAGTGAGTCCATCATTCACCTACTTTGATGTCCCTTTTCTTAAGAGGATATGGTATATTTACCAATCTAAATTTGGAGTGAATTGATTCTTCTCAGAGTCTCTGGAATCTATGTATTTGTAGATGCATTATCTCTTTACTTCTAGAAGATAATTCTGGGAAATCCTCATTGCTATCTATTCTTTGGTCATTATGAGAAGAGAAATTATCAAGTCTTCAATGCAGTGGAAAAGGGTAAGATGAGGTTAGAGAGGTGATAATACTGCAATTTACAGGTGGGGGGATCATCAAGCCAGAGTTCAAGGGTCACAAATTGGATGGTTTCTTCTCCAATTTCCAATTTGGAAGAATGCATGAATGAAGGAAAATTGAAGGGATGCTATTAGGTGGGCAGCTCCTCCTCTTGGCTCTTTCAAGTTCAACATGGATGGCGCAAACCGCAAGAGAGAAGTCAGGATCATCAGGCATTGGGATGGTCTCTCCAATGACAATTGTGAGATTCTGCTTTTTTATTTTCTGGCCCAAAAGGCATAAAGGAGTCTAATGAGGCAGACTTGTTGGATATTAGAGAGGCTTTGAGGATTTTCTCATATAATTTGCAGCTTCTCTTAAAGTGGAAAGTGACTCCTTTGATGCTATTTCTTTGTTATTTCCTCTCTCTTTCTCTCTCTCTCTCTCTCTCTCTCTCTCACCCACCTGTTGAGGGAAGGTAATGGGAGGTGGATTCTCTAGCTAAATTTGGAGTAGATATAGAGGCTTTATTTACTTGTCCTTCTTCATAATTCTCTTTGTTTTTTCTTTTTCTTTTTCCTTTTGGCTTTTGGTATGTGCTTTTTGTACCATTGCTGGATTTCTCTTCTTTTCCTCTCTAATATAATTACATGTTACTGTTCAAAATAAATACATAAATAAATAAATAGAAAGCATTTATTATTTGGGTAATTTTCACCTATTAGCAAATCACACTGTTCATATGCGGTCCCTATTGAGCCCATCTAGATGCATGCCAACCAATGCGGACTGGAGAGGATGGAAATGTCTCATAATGGATAACAGAGGAAAAAATTAGCTCCATCAGGTTATCCTAACTGTTGATTTGGCCTCAAAGTTAAACAGCCTTTTAACTATAGTTTCTTTTGATCTCAATCCAGGCCTTTTAACTATACTATTTTGAGATTCAATCCAATTTTAAATAAAGGTCAGATCATTATCAAATTCAGCCTGGTGCCAGATCACATTGAATAAAGGTGGACACAAGTGAGCCCCATAGAGGTGGACTGCACAAGCAGCTCAAATAGGAGGAATTTTTTTCTTCTTTTGATAAAATTTCCCTATATTATAATAAGATAAAGATGACCAATGCTTAAAAAAAGGGGGGAAAATGCATAGGTACATCCTTACGTCAGCTCCCTTGCTGCCTGTGATGTTAAACCAGATATCCGGTACTTTCTGCGCATATTACCTCGGTGTGTAACCTCAACCTTCACACCTCTAAGAGCCTTTTTAATCTGCCAATACCACAATAGAAAAAAATAATTGCAAGACAGACAGACAAAAAAAAGAAAGAACAGCATAATGACTAAACTTAAAAGGCACCCCAAAAAATCCACTGGACGGCAACCTTACATAAAAAAGGAATGAAAAAATCCAGTGAAAAACACATATCCATATGCAAAATAGGAGGGAAAAAGAACCCAAAATGCACACTGCACATGGTGACACTATATTATATATATATATATATTAAGAAGAGACTTTTAGCAATGGACAAAACCGCCTTTAGCGGCATTTATTTAAACTGCCGCTAAAAGTTCTGTTTTACACTCTTAATTGACCGTCTAGCATAAAAATAATCTTTTAGTGGCGAAAAACGTCTCGTGTCACGAAAAAACACTTTCAGCAGCCGAAAAAAACAGCCGCTAAAGGCGATTTTTTCCACCACTAAAAGTCTCCTTTTTTTAGTATAAGGGTAAATTTTTTGCAAATGGAACAAAATATAAGTGAAAGAATTTTATTTGTCAACGAAAAGGGGTCGAGGAGTTGTAAGATGCCATGTACCAACCCAAAAGCTTAAGCTATAGAGAACGGTGTAACAATGTATACTAAACTTAGAACCCAACCCCACCCCCCCCCACCCCCCAACGTGGGGGCTTCTTCATGGGAATCACACCCTCCGCTCTGAATCCTCTGATACCATGTTGACAACCACTTATTCTAAAAGCTTAAGCTATAGAGGATGGTGCAACAATGTATACTAAACTTAGAACCCCCCCACCCCCAGAAACAAAACTATGAGGCCCGTGGGCCAAAGCAGATAATATCATGCATGCGTTTGGGGTGGGGCGTTACAAATGGTATCAGAGCCGACTCTCGACTGGTTCGAATGTGGGTCCCTGCTGTGGTCTAGTGCAAGTGGGCAGGCGGGTTTCCATGTGGGTGGGCCAAGAGAGTTAGTAGGCTACTGCACGAGGACGTGCAGCCATAAGGGGGGTGGATTATGATGCCCTGGAGTCCCACATCGACTATAGAGAGGAAAATGACTAGGATTATAAGTAGAGCTTGCACCCTTACCTTGCATGAGGCCTTTTGGTGGGTTGAGGCCTACTAGAAATAAAACCGTAAGGCCCGTGAGCCAAAGCGAATAATATCATGCATGAGTATAGGGTGTTGCGTTACAAATGATATCAGAGCCGAGGACGGCTCTCCTCTGAGGGTGGGGGAATGTAAAGTCCCACATCACTCATGTGAGTATTCGGAGACTGGGCTATATGTGCGGACTCCTCCTTATCTAGTATAACGCGTTTTGGGTACGCCAATGGGGGGCCAGAAACAAAGCCGTGCGGGTACGCCTATGGGGGCCCAAAGCAGACAATATTACACTGGATAAGCTAGGTTGTGACATGAGTCGACCAGTTTCCAAAGAACTGTTGGGAAAAAATAATAATAATGGTTTGCTGAAAGGTTGGCAAAGAATAAGTCCTTTGCTTACAAAGATAAACATCTAAGTAATGCAACTAAAGGCACCCAGCAAATAACATCTATGATATCCAAATAAAAGAATTATTGGAAAAAACAAAACCTTAACACGATCTGCATCAGATAATGGTCTAGATAGGACGTCCCGGTTCAAGAGCTGAGTTACAAAGTCAATGATCGGAAGAGGCTCAATAAAAGCAGTAGACGACATATCTGCCAAAGAAATACACCTTCAGTAATAGGAAAAGATATTTTCAAGAGTGTAATAGAATAAATTAAAGCATAACCATATACAGCCCATTGTCTCAGTTTGTACTTTGTACACACCAATTATATCCAACATGATATAGAATTGTATATGAGCACTTCTTCGGATACAATATGTATGCTAGAGAAATGAGCTTTTCTGATATTTACTCAGAATAAAAACTATTGTAAAACATGACACACGGATGTGTGATAAAGTAGAAGGGGGCAATTGAAGACTTACAACTTCCAAGCATAAGCTTGAAGATGACACGCCTATCTAAAGTGTCATCACCTATGGAGTGTATCACATTTGAAGAAAACCTCAAATTTGAAAATATACATATATATATATATAATATCATTTAATGTATTCAAATCAATGGGATTACAAGTATCTGTAGCGGTTTGAACATCTCCTCCTTATTGTGCTCTCACTAACACTCTTCTACAGCTTAACCCACAACTTCAGCTCCAAGTCTCCAACTAGAACTCTCAACATAAACAAACTCACAACTCTATTACCAATAAAAGGCCCATAACTTTTTTAATTATTGTCAGAGTTGAACAATTTTGAGCTTGTTAGATATGAAACTATATGACCTATCAACTGCACCTAATCTTGGTTTAATAGGACACATTGTACGCATGAAACATGCCCATCTCTTAAAAACAAGAGAATAGTATTCTAGGCCATTTTTAATTATGTGCCCACACACGAGAGCCTTGTTAAATGGATATAGGCATTCCTATTCTTACAAGGAGTAGGCCCAAAGTGGCTAAGGCCTGTATCAATGCTCCAGAAATTTTAAGGCTGCTCAAGGGCCAACCTGCTCCGGCTGGGTTTGTGCCTTAGGTCAGGCCTGGATATAAGATTTGGGCCCGATAAATACTTGGGCAGAGCTTGGATAAGTGTAGCAAGCCCAAAGCCTGGCCAGCCCTTGTGACTTGGCGAGTCACCTGAGCCCGTGTGGTGACAGACTTGACTGACTATATAAGGTATTTTCCTCCTTCAAGCCTCATTCTTACATGAGAGAACAGCTTGGGAATACGATTTTTGGATGTGGGGAGCTCAAATTTTGCATTTTTTAAGGTCAAATCTCACTGTTTTGACTTTTGAGAGATTTAACCAACTCAAGATCATAAGCAATATTCATCCAAAAGAGAGTTCTTCAGATTCACGAGTTTTAAGGTATGTTTTTGTGATTCTACTTGCATACAAATATGAGAATAGATGATGTGATATAGGATTTCTTCAAAGGTGATTTTGTTTTCCATATATTTGTTGAATACCATATATTTGTTGAAAAAATTATTTCTTCCTTCACTTCAATGTAATTTTTTTTGAAAAATCATGAAAATTGCTTTATTTGGTTTTTGTATTTTTATTTTTATTTTGAAATAAAAGAGTGTCCACCACTTAGATCTAATGGTTTTAAAATTAGATCTATACATGTGCACTCACAAATAATTATTTCATAAGGTTGAGGGTAGAAAAGCAAATACATTAATGTACCAAGTCTAATGTAATGAGTTCAAATATTGAAAAGCTAGGATTGAATTGGGAGTTCTCATCAGCGGTTGGATTAGCATTTTGATTTGGGGGGTTTAAAAATAGGGATTCAGATAGGAAATTTCATAAAAGATTTGATTATGATGTTGAAGGGGGTATTTGTTGACGGTTTTGATTAGGGCTTAGATTTAAGGTTTTTATTGGGGATTAGATTAGGTTTTGACAGGAGGTTTGATTTCGGTTAATGTTAATTAAGGGCTTTGGTTGGTGTCTTAATGGGCTCAATTAGGATGTTGAACTAGTTTCCGACACTGATTGGGGATTCAACCCATTTAATAAATGAGTCTAGTTTGGGTTGGTTCATTAGTCATGACTCATGGCCCCTTGATAAAAAGTCTTAACCTGACCTGGACCAACCCATTGCCACTCGTTACATACATGTGCAAGTGCCTCAAAATATGCACATGCACCATCTCTCTCTCTCTCTCTCTCTCTCTCTGATCTAAACTAACACATGCAGTGAAACACTTGAATTTATTAAGCAAATCTTAGGTGGATGATAGTTGAGGATCATATCATTCATCACCAAACGTATATATCCTTATAGAGTATTAAAGACCCACCATAAGGCTTTAAGACCTAACTTTACTCCATAAAGTTCATTAAACCATTTTTATGCTGCCCACTATTTGGACACCCTTTTTTCATGAAACTATCTATAATTTGCATAAATACTATACATAACTCCCCGAGTAGATGAGTTGACTCCACTCCTTGAATTCCAAGTTGAGTTCAACTCATAACTTGTGAGCCAACAAGCTGTTTTATTTTAGCCCAAAGCAGGATACATGTTGCTACTTCCTAGTACTTAAAAAAACTTCAGTAACAGGGAATATTATGATAACAATAATAATATGATAGTAATAATGATAATGATAATAATGGAGAAGAACTCTTCACAGCTGAAACATTTAAAGAAAAAAAAAAACAAAAGGTTCACTACAAACAATAAGAATTAAACATACCAATGTTAAGTGAAAGACCCATTTGAGTTGGACGAATACTTTGGTAAAAACCACGCCAACATTCTAATCCCTCACCAAGTGTTTGCCTTCTCCCTACATCAGGCATATAAAATGACCGACCCACAGGGGAGTACCTAATAACAATCATGAATCAGTTTCCTTGAATTATGAAATGAAACATCTTTTGAATATCATGATACTAACCTGGCAGTAGGGAGTTCGCGCAGGACAATATCAAGAACTTGAAGAGCTTCTTGAGGTGCATCTGCCTGCCTCCCTTCCAAAAACAATCCTAGATGGTGAAGATCAGCACGAGCGGCAAACTTGATGACTACTCTAAACTGTCTCTCTCGTCTGTATAATACAAAAATAGCACTTTATAATGCAGTATGATGGTATGACTGAGAATGTGCATGCATGCACGCACATAAGAGAGAGAGAGAGAGAGAGAGAGAGAGAGAGAGAGAGTCAAGTTTTCAAACCTAGGGCCACCTTGGCCATCATCTTCATCAATGAGGGTAATTGCAAACTCTTTCGAAGTAAATGGCAATGGTCCCGCAGTATAAAGACTCTTCCGACCATCATAAGCAGGGAGCCGCCTTCCAAGATGTGAGTCTCTGTACAATTTCACAAGCTGCTTCATCACAGCTCGATTCACACCACGTGAAGCAACTTCTGGAGCAATTGAAACCTAAATGAACATAACATTATATCAGTCTAACTGTTGCTAATACAAATATAAGTAGCAGCATAATACTCACATCATAGTGGTGAAGATCTTTGTCTGGTAGCTCCACAAAAAAATGGTTTGCCTTGACCATGCACCTGCCCCCAATGCTACCCTTTCCAGGACGGAGTGGGAATCTCATCGATTTGCTCGAAGCAGGAGGGGCAACAGGGTAAGATGCCTGGCTGAGAGTACCTTCGGACTGAACTGAAAGCTGTTGAAGCTGTTCCACAACATCTGAAGTCTCAGGTGATTGAAATGAAGAACTGGCTTGCAGGGATTCTTTCACAAATGGGATTCGCTGGGTTGGATATGCAGCCTGGACAGGAGCTTGAGAAGCTTGGTGCAGCTCGGGAACCAATTGCCTGTGGGAAGGGCCACCACCACCATGCCCACCTACAACACCACCCCTGCCACTGCCACTGCCCCTGCCCCTGCCACCACTTTCAAGCATTGCAGGACCAGATTGCTGGGGTGGCATTCCTCCACGTGGCTGGTATCCACGGCCCTGATACTCAGCTGAGGAGCCACTAGATTGCTGATGCACTATCTCACCTCGTTGCTGATATCGGCCACGGCCACCGGCAGCACCATGGCCTCCATGCTGAGTCTGAGGGATTGGGCCACCCCCACCACCTCTTTCTCCTTGATATCTGCCACCCTCCTGTAGTGGAGCCCTTTCCACCTGGCTCTGGGCCCCACGTCTCACACTGCTGCTGGCTTCTTGAGAATCAGGGCCCTCACTGCTGGTTGGAAGTTCAGTTCTCCTCTTCCTCGCCATGATGATAACTGAGAGGAAATTGGAAAATAACTTTTGTCTAAAAATAAATAAATAAAAAGCAGAGCTGTTCTGAAATATAAATTCAAAACATATCACACAAAATCCTAATGCGGAGGATTGCAAAAGGTTTATTTCCCCCAACTGAGTTTACTATAATTAACAGAACAAGCTATGCAATGGAGAACACCAAAATGAAATACCACACCAGGCATGAAATTTGGGTGCCACCTTTGCAGCATTGGCAATGATTTGGAGTGAAAAAGATGGAAGAAAAGAAATGCACCTAATAACATATCCTCCACAGCCATCATTTCTTCATTTACGGATAAATCTTTATAACCAAAAACACATTCTAAAATTCCCGGAAAAGAACGCCTTAAAACACAAAAGGGCAGTTTTAACTTCAGAAAGCCCTTAAAATCACAAAAAGTTTTCAAGAATCTAAAACAAAATTACTTATAAAATCATTCAAGTTCCCCTGTAAAATAAATTATTTATTAAAAAAAAAATCCCAACCCTAAATTTACCTGCAACTGAGTGAAAGAAAACCACAAAAAGATGTTATGAAACTCTAACTCATGGGTCTGCTAGCATTATATGAGGAGGAAAGGTGGAGAAATAGAGGCGTACAAAACTAGCCCATAGCTCTTACTTGTGCTATAGACATTTTCTCCACCAATTCCCTCTACATCCAAACAACCTCTAAATCCATTTCCTAAAAGAACTAAGAAACCCTAACAGCAGCATTTCTCAATCTGAACAAGACCTGATCATATATATATATAGAAATAATAAAAACCATGAGCAATAATCTAACTCAAAGCATTATCAGGTGATAAATTGCAGTAACTAATCTCAATCCCAAAACAGCATTATCTATATAAAACCCTAGAAACAAAGAAAGATAGAAAATTGGAGAGAATCAAACATGTCGAAGACCCTAATCTCAAAAACCGAAGATTCAGCTCGGATTACGCAACAGATTTTCAGTAAAAGTAAAAGTAAAAAAAAAAAACAAACACAAAGAATACAAATTTAAGCAAAAACTAAGCTTGAATTTCAGCATCAAGAATCATAAGAATAGGAAACAGAAGAAGAAACAAACAAGAAATGAAGAAAGATCAAACAATCCAACCTTAAACTAAACAACAAATCTGAGCAGACTAAGTTAGAAACAGAGAAGAGAAGAGAAGATAGATTGTGATTACGAACGAAGAAGATGAATGAAGCTGGATTTCTATTACCTGAAACTTACTAACGCAAGAAGAGTAGATTTGGTGAAGATGAATGAATGAATAAAAAAGGGAGCGGTTATGTTATATGTTATGTAAGAAGTGAAAACCTTCGCAAACGACAAGCCGCGGCCACTAATCTCTATTGAACTTTTTTGAAGATTAATTGAACATGACGTGGGAAAGGGCCCACTAATACACTCATGATGACTTGGAATCCTCTTAGTAGGTCTATGCAGCACGCATGCCATCTCCCGCCCCGAAACATGGCTGTCAACGGTGACATAGCGGACAATGAAGAGTTGACTCATGCCGTAGGATTTTAACTCACCCAATGTGGACTCACTCAAATAGTTTCAATTCAGCATATTTTAAATTATCAAATTTTTATAAACTTCATTGTGGGGCCTACATAGAGATAATTCAGGCCTGTAAAGATGAATCTCATCCCCTATATGTCTATGTTTATGTCTATATCCCCGAGTTTTAGTTAAAAAGATGATTGAGCCAGTAAAGATGAACTTTTTTATGAATCTCATTACCATCGTCGGTTTGAGCACATTACGAAACGTGATCGACCTCTGCCTTGGTGTTAATCACAGCTTCAATGATGTGCTTGTTCGTACGGTGAGATCCACTCCTTTTGAACTGAGATTTGAGAATATATATATATATATATATATATATATATATATATATAAAAGCAAGACTCTCCTAAGCTCAAACTTAGGAGAAAATTTCGTAAGCTAGTACTTGTGGGGCCCACCTTTGGTCCATCCAAATGATCCCAGAGAATCCTTGAAATCACCCCATTCCCATCCTCATGCGGGTCCCTAGGTGGGCCCCACCACACACTTGAGATATATATAGGGGTCAAGCTCTCCTAAGCTCACACTTAAGTTAAGATAAGCTCAAGTGTGTGGTGGGGCCCACTTGGAGACCCGCATGGGGATGGGGGTGATTTCAACGACTCCCTAGGATCTTCCTCTTTGAAAAAGATCAGCCCCAACTATAATTTCTATCATCTCCATACGGGCCCAAAAGTTTAATGGTCACCAGTCGATTTGGATTGATACATTATCGATCTAACGGTCCAGTAAATTCGGATCTGACGGTCCAGTATATATATGAGAAATATTCATTTGCATCTAGAAGAGCCGACTTTATGATACATCCTAACCATCTACACACATGGGACCTCCTAAATTATATTAGATCCATTTAGTTTTCACTTAGCCGAATAGATTGGATCATTGTAATAAGGGTCAGTTTTATTTCTATAATATAGAGTCGTTAAATTCGTGGGTCATAGATGAAAGGGTTAGATGTATGCGATTGATCATAAACTTGATATATGGACCCATCCAAGATGTCTTTTTTCATCCCCCAGAAGCCCCATGATCAGTGGGCCCTAGGTGGGCTCCATTAAGTTTGTCCCTCGCCATTTAGTGAGGGATGAATGCACATAAATATTTCCATATATATATATATATATATAAGAAATGTGATATATCTTGAACGGTCTCAATTATCTCTACGTGGCCCCACAATGGAGTCTCAAAGAGTGGAGGATCCAGACTCTGGAGTGGTGATTGGAAATTTACAGTGGTACCATTCTAACTAAAATCAGAATGGCTCCAATAGTCTTATGGTTTTGTATTATGTTGAGTAGTCCAGAGTGGGGCCCACGGTGAGTGAGAGACCAAAGAACCACCGTTGTAATAAAATTATGATATCATGTGGAGCTTATCAAACAATGCATGCCTTTGTTCCTTCTAAACTAGTTTCCATCTGACCGTCCTGCTAGAGACAATGCCAAGGCTTGGTAGTGAACGATGAGTGCCGTCCAGACCAATTTCGTTCACAACAATGGTCAATACTTTGCAGTCTACACTCTACATTCAATGGTCAAAGATGGGAGTACAAAATAACTAGGGAATGAGGACACCAGATAACACAACTCAAACCAAGTCTGGGTCAAGACTCAAGTGCATGAGAATGAGATCCTACTGGGGTCTATGTTTCAACCCAAGTCCGACCGACCCCACTACATAGGATATTCGGATCCCCTCTATCGCAAAATAGTAGGCGAAAACATCCATTTCCTCCCTCCCTTATTTGGTACACCAAATGCAGAGGAGGAAGGCGCTAGATCTCCCTCTATTTCTACGACTTTAGGCGCTGCACAAACGCCCGCTAAATCCTAACAAGAGTTCCTTGACACCGTGATGGAGCCTCGGCTAGGGCAGTCAAATGGACTCAGGTCTTGCTCTATTCTGCCTGAGCTCAAGCCCAGTAACTAATGATTTGAACTTTACAATTAGCCCAATGGGCCAGGCCTGACACAAGGTTCACAGTTCGGATCTTTTTGTTGGGGCACAGGATCTAAGCACATTGGGTTTTGGTTAGAGATAGATATATGTGTATGTTTGTTGTAATTCTATTTAGTATGTGTGTTTGATGTAATTACAAAAATGTGTATAATATTCTTTCTATGTTTAATTGAATGGTATAATGATTTTTCTAAGCAAGGGCCTTCAATGGGCTTGGGCCGTATTTAGATTCGGGCCTCTGTAACTAGCGCGTTTAGTGGGTGGGTTCAGGCCTAATATATTTCTTATGTGACGGGCTCAGTCCTGGATTCAGGGTCCATCTTGGATCTGAACTTGGACCCTTCAATGCACATTGGGCCCAGACTTTAACCTAATGGATCCCCAATTGCATCTGGCCTTTGCCAACCATGGGCTCAACATAGCCCTGCAAACATGTGATTGGTTGTTTCTGGTTCATCCAATTATATTTGTTTCCTCTACCATCTGACCTGCTCTTTTATTTCTTTTGGGTTGGTCATATTGACTATTATTTGACTATGACTATCTGAACTGTGAGTTTAGCTGGGCACCCACCAACTAGACATTCCTCATTGCCAATGCACGGCCACCTCATATCTGATTAATTCAAAGATGCTCTTTCAATGGGTTCAGCCATGATATCATTATTACTGGAGTTTGTGGCAGCGAGGGATGTAAATGGGTATTTAATTCTCTGATTACCCGGAGGTCCTAATCAGTTAAAAACTGAGTCTGGGTCCTTATTTAGGCCCCGATAAGTAAATGAGTCCGGGTCTAGGTCCGGTTCCACCTTGGTTTGGACCCGTAGACCCGAGACCCGACATGTTACCTCAATTTTTGAAAATATATCCCAAAAACTATGTTCTTTTAATATGATTCTCTACCTAGACCCGGAACCGAATCCAGACCCGTCTCATTTATGGTTCTGTTTCCGGGTCCGAATCCGGTTCCACCTTCTCCTTAACGGTTCTGGTTCCGGGTCCACCATGGAACTGGACCGGAACCAACCCGTTTACAACCCTAGTGGCAGCCCATGTCCCTTGGTAATATTTATGGTAAATTGGGATGATTAATGAGATCTTTGCCAGTTCATGGTGGGAGGGTTTGATTGAATGCTTTGGATTCATAACAGGTTGTCACTGGAGGAAGTGCAATAAGTTTATTGATTTGGGACATCCATTTGATGTCAACTAGAGATTGTATATCATCAAGGATCTTGAAATTAAGAAAAAATATCTAATGCGGGAGTTGTTTCTGCTAGAATGTTGAGCAATAATATTCTTAATTACATGTTCAATCATAGGGTGGAAGACTAATTCTTATTGGATAAGAATTTACAAAAAGCCCATTGGAGGTGAAGACATTTGTTTTGAGTAGTTTGAATATTCAATAGGCGCACACCACTGTAGAGTTTTACACTACTCATGAGAAGTGTGAGTGACACTCAAGGATCTGGACTCCTAATTTTTAGGTTATTATATCATTTAAACCTTCATCATTCTCCTTATCATATCATGACTTGATGAGTGACTTGCAATGTCAACCAGTAATGCGACCTACTAATTAAGCGATCGCATTGACCAATCAAAGATTTTTCATTAATTAATTATTTTGGGTTGATTTATATGTGATCATCCCATAGAATCCTACTTTAATTGTTCTTAGTGTTAAAACAAAGAGAAAAAGGATTATCTTGAGTGGTTTAAATTATCGCCAACCACAGTACTTTTTTTCTTAATGCTCACAACGTTAGGAAAGTGATGTGTCATGGGGTATATTCAAACTTAGAACTTTTTTTTCGATATTATTTTAAGAAAAACTTAGCTTTTAACTGATTGACAAAAAAAAAAAAAATCGACAAACCCTTTACAACAAGTTTTTTTCCTCTGCCATCACGGAAATACGTTTCTGATTGAGGGAGGCTAAGGCCCGTTTGGCATCATTCTTATTATGAAAATTATATCAAACTGAAAATGATCATTGTGCTGGAAATTTTTCTTTTCCTAGAATGAGTCAAGAATGAACTTGTTTGGCAAACCAGCATAATGATGTTTGGCAATATTCTTGAATTTGCATGATTTTTTGAAATGTTCATACATCCATATTATTCATTAAAAATAAAAATAAGTGTTCATTGAAAATATTAATGTAACATATGAATTTTCAAAAAATTAAAAACTAATCACTAATTAATGAAATAAATATGAATTACTCTTGGGTATGCCGTTACGTGGAAAAAGTGCATTTGCTATTTCATCTTATTTGTTTGGAATCTCTTGTCCCCCTTGCGCCTTTCCTTCTTTCTCTTAAAAGGTGAAAAACGGTTAAGAAAATGCCAAATCTCTCTTCTCGTTGAGCCACGTCAGCACCTTGGCAGATAATCATCAAATGGGTCATGAATGGATAGATTCATGCCTTCTCTTTAAAACTTCAAAAGACGTACCGTTTTATCTCTTAAAAACATATCCAGAAACGACATTTCTCTTCCTAATGCCTCCTTACTTCAAAACGATATCTTTGCAACTTTGAAATGGACAAGAGTTGTGTCGCCAGACTGTTTCTAAGAAGAATAGAGAAAGGGATTAATTGTTGCAGATATGAGGAGAAGATAGAGGGCAAAAGGTCTTCTCTTGGGTTCCCATAGCAAATCATTGCAGCAAATGAAGGACTCTCGTCGCCAGAGGGCAAATGGTCACACCAACTTCAATTTCAGAGCAAATCTTAATAATCCATATTTTTGCTTCTAATGTTATTAAGAATTTAATTCAAACATTATCATGTTCTTTTTAGTTAATTATTGAATTATGTGAATTTATATTTGAGATTACACAAATGGACTTATCATTAGTCAATTAGTATTTTTATTTATTAAGATTTAATTTAAATATTAAATTTAATTTATTTCTTAATTTGCATAAGATTAATTTAAACATGCATTGCACGGAGCTTTTTGCTAGTATCTCTAGTAAGGGCACGGAGGGTTCTACCAAACAAAAAAAGGGCATGGATAGACCTACATTAGTATTAGTTTTGTGCTCATTATCACCCACTATTCAGACTGGTCAAAATGCCCTAAATGTTTCAACCACGTCTTAATTTCCATGGTATTTGACATGATAAATGCAATGCAAGTTTTAGGTTGATATGGATGTGGTTGCATATTACTTGAGAATGAATTGTATTTCATCTAATTACATCATGATGATAGTAGGTCGTGTTTAGTATTTGTAACTTGATAAGGTCAAACTCTTATAAACTCAATTCTTGATTTGAGTTCTAACATATATTATTAATAAAGAATTTAGTAAAAGATGATTATTGAAAACTTTTTACTCTATCGATCCATTTTGAGGCCCATCCAATGAATGGTGTAGATCATGGACCGGTAAATAGTTGATTGGATTATTAAAAGAGGGAACGGGTCCTTTTCTTCGTAATAAATCTACATATTGGGCCCTCTTGAATGATAAAAAAAATGTGCATAACCTTCCAGTCAACTATTAGCCTTTATTTCCTTGTGCCTATTATTTAGGGCTGTTAATTATCCGACCCTTGAAAAGGGGGCTCGGCTCGTTGTTCTAAAACCCAAGGATACAGTAGGGCCCAATTTTGAAGATCCTACAGCATAAGGGCTAAGCTAGGGCTTGACTTAGTCGGTCGGCCCAAGGGGGCCCGACCCTATGTCTCTTAATATATATTAAACAAATAATATCTATAATGTATAATATATATTTGTGTTTTTACCAAAAAATTATAAAGAACTCTAATTAGCAATTAATGATAGAGACCTAGGTGAGTTTTTTTTTCTTTCTTTTTTTTTTTTTTAATGGACATCCCCATGGGTCACAATATTGCCACCTATGTTTGATACAATGTTTTCTTTTGACGAGTGTGTTTGATTCTACATCTATCCCACACGAACATATTCTTTAATGAAAAGGAAATTCAAGTTGTCCTTCATTAGACTAATTTTCACCAACATAAAGTACTGAAGTTTGAGAGTTTAATTAGATAGATGGTCATCCAAATCATCATTGAGTGGGTTGAGTTTTAGCCACTAGCCATTGATCGATATCAATTTCTTTTCATCCCCTTACTTTCATGACCTTTATTTCATTCAAATGGAACTACATATGGAGTTAAAAGATTGCGACTCATGCATCAAATTATCTTCGTCATTCATCTTAGGTAGTAAAAGTTTAATTGTTTTGTTATAAAATTCAATGGTGATATTTCAAAGAATTACAAGTGAGAGTATTAGTTAATTCAATAGTAAGCTAATGTTTATTTGAACCACACATATTAAACAATTTATTTGGAAAAGGTCTAATGCATATTTGAAATAAATCTAATTGAATAAAATGGGATTTGTCAAATATGTTCTGATAGTCTATATTATTGCTTTATAAAAAAAAAATGTAGTACATAAACTAGTAAAAAGACTACAACTAACAGAACTTTAATAAAATTGGGCACATTACTTAAATTATATATCTGACTACTCCGATGTTTAATAATGTCTTCCATGTCCTAGTTTCATATCACAATATTATCAAATTAGCGTATCTCATTTATTCCTGGTACATTATTTTAGAAGTTGCATAAAAAGATTGACTTTTGTATTACGCCAATCCGTAGCTCTACTATTATTACAGGACGTTAGATTATTTGTTTTAGAAAGAGGATCTGAGTGTAAGATAGAATTATTTGTTTTCAGATGGAGAATTGGGGTGGAAGATACAATCCACTAAAAGAAGGGATTCCAGCGCGTGCGGCATTCCATCTGATCCGATAAAAGATTTAGCATATCCAGGGACTCGCTCACACAATAAAAGAGAACAATTATAGAACTCTTTGACCGGTTCAATCTTCGTTGTGACAAATGCATGCCTAAAATCCAATTTATACTTTCATCTTATACAACGAATGGACAAAATTAAGCCAGTGATAAGTCTAGATAGTTCTATAGAAATGTCTAATAACTTTATCCTAATCCTACTCTCATCCACGATCTTCTACATGCTCCACATATTTACAGTAACACCTATGGATCTAGAGTCTTCTACAATCCTCTTGACCCTTCAACATTTCATCAATCCATCAAAATCCCTCCATCCATCCAATCACATGTGCATTTCTTTCACTTGAATGATTATGATGCTCATGGACATCAGGAGGTAGAATCGTGACCTTGTCGCAAATAAAGAAACGGTAGGTTGAGTGTGAATCAAAGAACTCATGAAGTTATGGTATGAGAACTAAATTAAGAAACTTGAAATGCATGTGTAAAAGGAGTAGTTCAACAAAGATAGATCAGATAAACTTACTTATGGTTTAACTCTGGAAGTGTGTCATGGCATGACAAACTTACTTTTTTTTTCCCCTTTTTTTTGCGAATAATTCATTTTATGTAGTAATATTAGCATAAAGCTTGTGCGTCGCATGGGTAAAGTGCCATGAAAATTGAATAACAATGAAAAAGTACTAATTTTGTAGAAGCCTGTTCTAACTTTAGATTTTCTAGATCTCATGAAGTTTACTTAGTAAGAGAAAAGAAAACTACACAAACATATATGTTATAAACTTTTATCCGCAAGGAAAGGACATGAACATCATAAATATTCTACAAGAAAAATTAGAGGAATATAAACATGGTAGAAGGTTTTTTCCGAAAATTTAAAATTTTAGTTACGGAAGAGAGCAATCAAAAAGAGGGTTTGATAAGGACTTAATAAAAAAATTTAGAAGAAGTTTCCTTTGTTTAATATTTATTGAGATTGATATATTTCTATCATTTTTGTGGTATTTGTTTGGAAGATTAAACAAAAAAACAAGAATTTGATAATATCTAAATGCATCTTCCATAAAAAGGTACTAGCACAACCACCCGTGCTCAGCATGGTATATACATGTACTATAAATTAAATGTTTGTATATTAAAAAAGTTACGTGGATTACCTCTTTCCATCCATTAAGTTGAATAAATGAAAAAAAAAATTAGGGAGAAATGGAGTAAAAGAAATGGGTGGAGCAAGAGACTTAAAGAAGGAGGTAAAAGTAGAGAGTAATGGGTGCTTTGAATTTTGATGAAATAAGAATATGAGTGGGTAGTTATAGGGTGTAAGAGTGAAATATTTTAATAAAGAGGATAATTGTCGGTCAAAATTGTAACTGACAAGTCAAAATCCAATCCAAAAACACTTTAAGCTGAATATAGTATAATAGTGGATGAAAAGTCACTCATTTGAAGCACTCTAATGCACTTAAAATATGGGGGTTCACCAATTTCACTTTGAAACACCAAACATTTGCTTGCTCCCACCATATCTCCATTAAAACTCAAGCCCAACCCACTAATCACAAATCTAGAAACACAAATTAGGAACCAACAAAAAAAAAATCATACAAAACAAAGAGAAATGTTAAAAACAAAAAGGCATTAATTATTTCAAATATAGATAACAAGGAAAGATCCAAACAAATACAGATTCAACTGAATTTCCCCACCTCCTCATACTCTCTCCACTCCACTCCACTCCACTCTACAGATTATCTCTTTCTCCTTTTTCTCTCCTCAACTCTTCAACTCTTTAATTAGGGTTTTTTAATTTTCTTTCCTTTTCTGATAACAGGGTTTTAGATTTTGGGGGGTTGGAATTGATTTTTGAATTTTTTTTGGTTGGGACATTGTTGCTGGTGTTATTGCTTGATTTTAATTTCTTGGATGCAGAAAATGTAGGTTAGTGTGCATGTAGTGGAAAAGGAAAGGGGCGCATTTGCTGGTTTGAAGGGTGGGAATGGAGCTATTAAGGGCTATGATTGGGTGATAGTAGGTGGGTGGGTGGGGCGTGGGGAAGTGTTGTTACAGCACTAACTTACTGAAAGATGCTCGTTTTGTGATTAGGTGGCAAATATTGCAATCCTAGGCTCTCTCCTTTTCTGCCCTTCTCCACTAAAAAAAAAAAAAATGGCCAATATCTCTCCATTTTGTGGAAAAATGAACAGGTGAAAGATTGTGGAATAGAGAGTGGGGGAGCATGGAAAACAAGGAGTGGTGGACTCCAAAAATTGAGAGAAATGAATTTATAAACAGAGAAGGAATTTTCAATTGAAAAACTGAAAGTGGTAGTAAAAGAGGGGATGAAGATAAACATTTGTGGTTATTTGTAAGGAAAGAAAGAGATGGATGGGTTTATGTATAATTTTGTCCTTAATTTGAGACACAGGTGTAAAGATGTTTCTTTTCTTTCTTTTTTTTCTTTTTTTAATGTTGAGGGATTTGAGACATATAAGTGATTTTAAAGAAAATTAAAAGAGAGATTTTTTTTTTAATTGGAGATGCTTTGAAGGAAGGCTTTCATATTTTGTTGCTGTCCTTGCGAGATTCCTTGAGGCTTTCTGGAGTTCTAAAGAGTGACGGTAGAAACCATTTCGCTTAAGTGGAGGGAGGTGACCTTCTCTTAATTTTAGAGTTGTTCTTTTGGGCTGATTGGCCTACTTGTGGCCTCTATAGCCTTTCTTTTCTCTACTTTGGAATTATTATTTTTATAGGTTTTTTTTTCTTTTTAATATATCCCTTTTGTAATGCTATTCTTTTTTATTAATACACATTACCATTAGAGAGAGAGAGAGAGAGAGAGAGAGAGAGAGAGATATTATTTTCATCCCTCATTGTTGATATGGCTTAAGAAGGATGAGTGGCTTAAAGGAGTTATTAGATTTTTCGCCTTTTTCTCCCACCATTACAGCTTCAAGGTATGTGACTTTTGTCACGAGGAAGCAGCAAAGGGTCGAGTTCCTTCATGCAGAAATGACATCTCTGATGACTAAAGCACAAGTCAATTATAAAGTTAAGGGATATTGTCCGCGAAACTGCCCTTAAATCTGTCATTCGCCCTTTAAACGGTTGAGTTTTAAGTATTTTCCACAGAGTTGTTATAGTGATATCTTATGGTTGTATAATATCACACAACATTATTGTACGAATAGTTTTGCGGAAAATATTTAAATTTCAATTGTTTTGAGGCAAACATCAGGTTTATGGTCAAAATCCTTAAAATTACATAAAAGTACTAATTAATAATGGCATCATTGTACTCTTTCCTTTTTCTTGTTCCTTTCGACTTTGATGGCCTAAAGATTAAGTAAGTAAAGATTAGGTAAGTAAATGAATCTAGGGCCTAAATGATAATGGCATCATTGGATATCAATGCTTTAGCTTCTTCCTTTTTGCTCTGTATGCTTTGATTATATCCCTAGATCCTTAAAATAGGCTCGCATGCTTGCTACGTTTTGTTACTTCTCAAGATAGAGTCAGGATCACTTATCGTATTTGTTATACATTCATCGTGAGTGAACCAATATTACTCCGCCACATTATTCAAAAATTTAGGTGATTTTGAAGTTTAAAAAGTCTAAATCAGATGAAAAAAAATTATCTAAATTTTTGGATGACGTGGTTGAATAAAATTTAGGTATAATAAATGTGATAGTGATCTGGACTCCTCAGGACGGGATGTATATAAGTTGGGAAAGGGCTTCCTTTATTTTATTTTATTTTTGGCCAAACGCTGAGCTATTCTTATGTTGTTTCTGTTTTTCCTTTTGTTCAGTGTCCTCTTTTTATCTGTACTGGTTAATGAAATGCTTTTTCTACTAAAGATATAAAAAAAAAAGCAGGGTACAGATCCACCGTAAACCCAACCACCCCAATTGGTTTGCATCCCTCTCCCACCAGTACCTGATCCAAGGTCTCTCTCTCTCTCTCTCTCTCTGGGGCACGAGTTCCATCCATTCTGAAACCTTTTTCCATGATGCATGGCATGAGCAGCAGTAACCATCAGATGCCAAAAAAACAAACCATGTAAAAAAGACAACTGAAAGGTGCATGAAACTCACCACCCTCATTGCTATATGTAGAATTTTAACTACATTTCATGGCACAAAACTAAAAAAACAATGCGTGGGCAGTGGCTACTTCTTGGCCGCTTAACCATCTTCGCTCTCTTCTTCCCCTTCCTCCTCTATTTCTCCAACTTCAATACAAAAACTCCTCTCCAATCCAACAAACCCATCATCATACCTACAAGCCACCCCCCACCAGAATTCACCCTCCTTATTGGAATCCTCTCTCGCGCAGACAACTACCTCCACCGCCACTTCCTCCGCCTCATCTACGGCATCCAACACTCCCCCATTGCCCAAATTGACGTCAAGTTTGTCTTCTGCAACCTCACCAAAGCTGAACAACGCATACTCATCGCTCTGGAGATCATCCGTTACAACGACATCATCATTCTCAACTGCTCTGAGAACATGAACAATGGAAAGACCTACACATACTTCTCTTCTCTTCCTCACATCCTCTCCGGTCATTACGACTACGTCATGAAGGCCGACGACGACACTTTCATCAGACTAGTGGAGTTGGCGTCTTCACTTAGGCCGTTACCAAGGAGTGATTTGTATTATGGGTTTGTGATCCCATGTGCTAGCCAGGATCCTTTTGTGGAGTACATGTCTGGGATGGGGTTTTTGTTGTCGTGGGATCTTGTGGAGTGGATTGCAGCGTCTGATATTCCGGCGAAGAATAGAGAGGGGCCGGAGGATAAGGTGGTGGGGAGTTGGTTGAGGATGGGGAAGAAGGGGAAGAACAGGTTTAGTAATAAGCCGGCAATGTATGATTATCCGGGGACTAATGGCAGGTGTTCACATGATCTTATACCTGATACTGTTGCTGTTCATCGGCTTAAGAGGTGGGAAAGATGGGCTCATGTGATCAGATTCTTCAATGTGACTAAGGGCCTAAAGCCCTCAAAACTTTACCATATTGATTAAAAATGTTGAATTTTGATCTCGTTTTCTCTTTTAGAGCGTTTGGATGTCTCACAAAGTATTATAGGACAGTATTTTTCAGATTGCAAACTCATTCATGTCATGGAGAGATTTTAGAATTCAAAAGGTTTTTTTTTTAGATACCAGAGATGTCCTCGGCTTTTGGACTGGACTAATCCATACGGGCCAAGAGAGAGCCGGGTAAATCCCCTGTAGCCCCAGTGTGTAGCACAGTTTTGAACCCTCAATTTTCGAAAGCAAATTGTGATCATATGCCAACCGAACTACCCTTTGGGGTTGATTCAAAAGGTATGTGAGTGTTTGAGGCTAGAATGTTGTAACCAGAGGGCCCAAGCAATGGATGATTTAATGGTATGTAAGTGCTTGCAATCATAGTCCTTTGTTTAGGGTTGGCTAGCTATGGGTCAGGTTGGATTGGGTTGAGCACAATGGGTAATACTTTCGTAATGTATAAGTTCTCAATCCAAGCTGCCTTGACACATTTCTCATAAAATGTTGAAAATGACAAACCAAACTCTAAATTAATAGGTTAGCATTGCTGCTTATAAGAAAAAAAAAAATAGTCAGCTTACATGAGGTTCATGTTAAATTGTCAAATGGAAGTCAAATAATAAAGACGGATTTAACCAAAGTGTACTTTATTTATTTATCAGGTCAAAAATGTCATCCGAGACCTGAATCACTGGGTCCGGTTGGACGATTCATTGGGCCATTTGTACTCAAACAAAGAGGAACCTCAGAACTTGTCACCAGTAAGTAACACAATGATAATTTACACATCCAATAGAAAAGAGCTTTCTACACACAAAATCAAGGTCATAGCTCTGCTACATTTAAAGAGCTTTTTGCACACAAAATCAAGGTCATAGCTCTGCTACATTCTACATACATTTCAACAATATGAAGTGCTTAAAAGAGATATTTAATCATATGGTTTCAATTGAAAAATAATAGGAATAAATCTTATATGAAACTATTGCTAAATGGCTTTCATTGGCAAGGTACAATGACTGGGTCCATAGGTGTGGAGCTATCCCTGCCGCACTTATCAGGTACAATGCTTATAACCCCTTCTTCCTGAAAACAAACACAAGTGCAGTATGACTTCCTTTTATACTTGAAATAGAAATTCTTTGTTTGGAAAATATAATAAACACTGTTGTTAAACTTCATGAAATCTCTCACTAATTCAACAAATACAAAAGGCGCGCACTAGCTTGAACAGCATTAACCAGGTCATATGTAGACCATTGGACTCACACTGGAAGAGGGGCTGTGAATTAGCTATTCATGAGTAAACTACCAAAGAGATTGAAATGGATAGTTCATTCTTCATAAACAAAAATTTAAAGTATTGAGGCTCAATTATAGCCTCAAATTGTATGCTAGAAATGTCAAATAAGGGCGATCTCTTATAAATGGCTAATCCACAGATTGCCTTGTATTTTTTTTTTTTTTAAAAGTAGGACACAATACACAATGTGCTGCTCTGCCTACCATCAATTAGAGGTAATTAACTTCATCTGATATTTGATTTGGAACAAGATGTATTTAAAAGAGGGGAGAAACCTAACCTTGCCGAGGTTCCTGAAATAAGTGGTATTATAGTTTCCTGATGGGAAGAATGCTTCAATAAGATCAGCTAGGACCAGCTGTGGTTGGGAGATACCACCATCAAACCAATCTTCAAAACACCACATTCACATACCAAAGAAAAAGAGCAAAAAAGAAGAAGAGAATTGCAACATTAGGTCCATTAATTAACAATGCATGCTACTGCAGCTAAATAAGATGGACATCTTGATGACAAAATAGTAATTGGCCAATGTTTAGGAGGTTTTAGACCTTCGATCTGGTAGGCCCCGACTTAGATAGCTTATTCACACAAATCATACTGATCAGACAAACCTTTGACATCTGATCAGTCATCACTACCAAGTGCTAAAAATTTGAATACATTGGATTAATGCCGTTAGTGAGTAAAAATGAAGACCAAAGGTGAATTTTCAAAAATAACATCAAATAGTGTTTCCTTATATGGAAATAGCACAAAAAAGAAAGATGAGAAATGAATAACTAACGCGATGTTTGGTAGTTCATTTCGTATTATTTAAAAAGATCATAAGCATACATACCAAGAGGAGCTGCATCATGGATTCTTTTATCGTATCTCCAGAATCTGCCGTTTGTGAGGAAAGGGAAAGAAGAGTTATCTTGTGCTTTGGTGTTGTCAAGGAAAGTGGAGATGGTATAAGCTGTTGGCTCAGGTGCGTATGTTTCATCGATCACAACATCAATGGTCTGAAAATGAAAAGGCATGTCACTTCTTTACAAACACTCTGGGTATAGAAGAATTACAAAGATACAGTTAGTACTTTCAAGGGTCGGATTCTATTAGGACCCAAGTTTCATTCAGATTATGTTACAATTCAGGGTCTTTCATTAGAATTCAGATATGGACATTCAATGAGTCTGTCAATGGAACCCAATCAAAGGACCCAAAGTTTGTGGTGGGACCCATTTCTGGCCCAGTTGATCATTGTGTACCTGGCTCTATGTTTGGAATGGCCATTGATAACTATGTCCAGATTCTAGTCTATATATCCAAGTATCTGAAATCTCCTCTTTGACATTAGTCATTCTTGTCATGGATTCAACTATGATTAGAGTGAAATTTAGGACATGTGTGTATGCATTAGAATACATAAGAATTGAGTAACTTGGAATTCATGGTCAAATAAGCTCCCATCGAATGATTATTAAAGAGGTGAAGTGGAAATAGTGGCGGAACCAGGATCTTCATTTAAGGGGGCTAGACTCAAAAAGGTAGTTGGGTTTTGGGGGGAAAGCCCAAAATTTTCATATGGGTTTTGAGGGTGGACGTGGGATTTTTTATGTGGATTTTGATAGTGGACCAAGGTCCAGCGGGCTACTGCCCCGAAGCCATTTATGTAGGTTCACCATTAAGTATGAATCATATTAGGTAAGAGTTGAAGGATATAAGGGAGTAAATGTAGATGAGACCTTGACTTTACTAGGGTGTTGTCTGATAATTCATCTTCCTTCTTCCCTAGATTGAATATGTTATTTAATGATATATTTATTGTATATTGACTGCCATGAAGAGGCCTTTTTCAGCTCAACACCAATAGATAAAGGCCCAATTAAAAATGGAGTCTGCTGACTTACGCATAAGATGGCATGGAAATTGTCCAAATCATCTGGAATTGAAACATTGTATATACTTTTGCTTATGGAATCGTCCAAGCTCTCCCCACCTGCATCCACCACATACTGCCCAAGAAAAGAGGAAAACAGAGTAGAGATGATCAACTACCTGTCAGAAGGGAAATGTTCCAAACTTCCCTTACATCAGATGATTAGAATGTCCAATTAGTGTGAATCTTGATCCATGGAGAGACAAGCTGGGGCCCAACGTGGGAAGGCCCCAAATCAGCAATTAACATCCGTGTGTATGTTAGGATAATATAGATGGTTGCAATGTAAGTAAAAATCTTGCCTTCATCTTGTATTCCTCCTTGACAAAGGACCACATACCCTGTTAAAAGCAGGGCAATGAAAGTCATGTCAGTTCAAATGTTGATTAATCACCTGCAAGCTATGTACTTATAATTCAACCAATGTGCTTTCTTTTTGTTTGGGTCCACTGAAATAGAGGGGGATTGATTTTTGAAGGGAAAGAAAAATGTTCCAATTTTCATTTCCAGCCAGCTATTTTGATCAAGTAAAAGAAACTCAATCTGGTGTTGTTTGTAAGAAATTATAAGTAAAAACTTCCCAGCAAGAAATAGAAGCAATCAGGATTCAGGAGTGCCCAAAACAAGCAGTAAAAGTCAATTTGAATTCATTTCTAAATAATCAAATGCCAATCATGTCTATTTCCAAATATCCAAACAGGTATACCTCACTAATAAATCCTTCTTTTTCAGTACCATTGCTTCCCATGATTGATGAGAGAACATTAAGTTGTCATTTGACAAGTCTACTAATTTTTGGGTCAATTCCACTTAAAACTGATTAAAATAGACCTTTGAATGCTTTAGATAGTTCGGGATATCTAATCTAATTAGCTTTAAAACCTTTTGTTTATTTTTCAAAAATAATAAAAATGTGACTTTATCAAGTAGACACTGATGTCTGAAGTAATAGATATCTTTTATCTTTTTCTTTATATGATAAGTTTGACCATACAATTATTACAGAATGACAAGTTTATCTGTATTATTTTTACTATATGATAATTTTGTCCATAAGTATGACTAGTATGAATAGTTCTCTTCATCTAATTGAATTATAGAACAGAAAGAGCATGTGTTTTGCTCACCTCACTGTACAGTAACCATGCTACAACAGGTTTAAAGCTTGTTGTCTTGTTTGCTGCTGCTCTACTCAAGCACAAGTAATTTGTTTTAACCTGCATGTACAGAAGACCAAGCATGGAACTCAGAAACATTAATTTTATGTTTGGATGCACCCTAAATCCTGTGTTGATCCCTTGGTGGAAAATCAATATCTATGCAGGTACATCCAAACATAACCTAAGCATTTCCATTAACATTTCAATATCTGTGGCATATCTAGCCATCTATTATGTGATTGTTCTACATCTTAAAATAACAAACAAACAACGCAATAAGATTTTTCTCAAGATCCTACAACTTACTGCATCAAAGACTTCATTTGCTCGAGTTTCCAAATTCCCAAATGTACCCAAGTACTTGATCCACTCTGCTCTCTGTCACCACCAGAAACAAACACGGAATGCTTTATGTGCAGTTTTCACAAAAAAAATATGTAACTAGACAATAACCATATGATAGTATTATCAACCAAAGTCAATACCATAATAATAATGGGCTTTAACCCCAATGGGTTTGCCGAGTGGTCCGAGTGGTCATGACCATGGTTCCTCTCTCTTCCGGAGCATGAGGTCCTAGTATCGATCCCCCGTTTCCCCCTCTTCAGGAACCGAAGGTTGAGTCCACTAGTGCTACCACCTAGAAGCCACAGGGGTTTTACGCGACTTCTCTCTGGGCCCAGAGGGATTAGTCCAGCCCAAAGGGTTGGGAACCCTCCGTTAGAAAATAACAATAAGAATAATGGGCACGTGATTCGACTTGAATCCGATCCCTAACCCTATGACTTGATAACTGTTTATTGAGGTCCAAGTATGGCTGAATCCAACTCAGACCTGACCTATTGCCATCCCTAGTCAACTCAGACTTTTACTTGACTTATGAACCTAGACTCAAACACAAATTGTTAACCCGACATAAAATATGTAATGATATATGATGTGTGCATACGTGGGTATATATAATATTGCCACCAATAAAGCTGTCGCATATTCACATTCACATTTACAAACATACTTAGATTTCACTTTCACTTCGTTTAGTAAAAAAGTTAATATGCTGACCAAGCTTTTACCAGTCATGTAATGGGAGAGATTTCTCCTATGAGCGCCAAATGGGGCCTACTTAGGCCCGCCTTTGATCAGTGCAACTCCTTTCACGTTCTTCTAATCCCATAATTTAGCACCATGCCAAGATCTGCACTCATCAAACTTTCACTCACTCTTGAATTTAATCACAAAAGAAATCTATGGGTTAAAATGTCATGAGACTTTAAGGCTGATAAATCAAGGGTAGGGTAATTAGACAGGCGGATTTTTTGGCTGAAGGTTACCTTTTCATCTACCCTCTATCTACTAATAGGCATTATCTAAGTGGACTCTATCAGCTAGATTTCATATGTACAATATGTAGTACACTTGTGGGAGAAAGTTTTCCTAAATAATGAAACATCCAAAGATTTGGCCCACTATAGTTTGTAAAGGTAAAACAGGGTTCATGTAGATGACTCCAACATAGTTTGGGACAACGCGTTGATGACGCTGACGATGGTGATGAAATTATTTAATGTGACCCAAGCTGATGGGATACGGTTAAATTGATGGTGATGCAAGTAAATGGGTAATTAGGTGAGGAGTTTTTTTCCACATACAAACTATGTAGTATTTATACACAATCCAACTTGTGACTTGTGAGGCCCACCTAGATGCATGCCTATCAGCGGCGTAAAGGAATGAAAAGGTCTCATCATACATAAGAGCAATAATTAGCCCCATCAAATGTCTAACCCCTGTTTTAATAGCCCTCAAACATTAACAGTCTTTTAACCATGCATTCTTTAGATATTCAATCTAATATGAGTGTAAGGCCTAATAAATGTCAAACTATGCCTAGTGCCAATTCGGTGGGAAGAAGGGGAAGTAGCTGTGAAGAGGGTAAAAAAGGAGTGGCCCTGGAGAGCTTGAGTGCATATGAATAACATGTGATCCCCTCTTCAGAGAGAACTTTTTGTTATTAGATATGGACCTGATTACACTTGATTCTACACACAATTGCCAATTGGCCCAAGAAAGGGTTCATACCCAAGTTTTTCAACTCAGACCTTTGAAGACCTGGGCAATTGGGGTCCAATTATGATTAATGAGTATGTTTATATGTACGTATTATAAGTTTAAAATGTGGGATTTACCTGCAATGGGGTATCTTCCTCAGAAGGTAAAAAAGTGGCAAAGTTGCAGGCTTGCTGTCCCTCGGTAGTGCCTATGAAGTGTGCTGAGAACTGGGTTAGCTGCTTGGGATCTGTCTTATTCACTAGCTCAATTTCACCACTCTGATACCATTGCAGTACACACTCTGAGGTTATAGAATCCGATGTGATGCCCTTCATGCTACCCACCATGCCTAGAAGCTGCCAATATACACACAAGATTGGGCCACATGGTTCATTTTGTCTGGCCAGTGCACCTTGTCTCCAGGCCTACCCATAAGGCCTGTTCTTTTACTAGAATATATGACAAGAATTTGGTCTGGTTCGAGTTTTAAGTATGATAAAACAAATGTTTGATCCATTTGATCTTTTGCACCTCATGCCATCCTTGGTGGGACCCATCAGATAGACGGTTCCGATCGTGTAAAAGTGTAAACCTGTGGGTCCCATCAATTAACACAAAACAATCTCACTATTGAGTAAGCCCTTCATTACAACTTACAAATTAATTGGCAGGAACCCTCACCTCAAAGAATGACACTGCGAATCCACACAAATGAAAAAAAAGTAAGTGAAGGTAATAAGATAAAGAGTAAAGATGACGTCCACATGGGAGTTTTCATGTAGATGAAAACCCACAAGCTTCATATGTGCCCCATTTTTAACTTGATCTCTAAGCAATTTTACTTTGGCTACAGTGATGTTCACCATTAGATTCAATAATATGTGAAATCATGAGATTAAGTATTGACTTAAGTTCCCACTATTACACACATATCAATTCAACGGTATACATCACTCTAAATGATGACGAAATGAGTGGATATCAGGTGAAGGCATGTGGCACGTATGGTCTAGATTTAAAAATGAATTTATCAAGGAAAAGGAATGTTATCTTTTGTTTGGTTTACATTACCTGGAAAATATGTGGTGTCAACTGAGTAATTTGCTAGAGGAACCACGAACGATTTAATTCTTGGTGTGCAGTATTTGGTCTTGGTCGCCATTCTTGAGGTATTCTTAAAAATAAGAAGAAAAGACCACATTAAGTAAAACCCCCTTTATGCTTTGGACAATTAAACAAAGATTACTCTACTATTGAAAAACTTTAGTGGAAGCAGCATGACATCAAAGGGAGATAACTGTGTTAGAACTGCTGGAGACACAAAACTAAGGCAACAACTGGTGGTTAGATCTAGCATGCGCCTTATGGCAGTCGGGCCACACAATTTTCCAACAGACGGGTTCGAATCAACAGTGCATCAACACTCTGGAACTGAATTCCAGATGAGACTAAAACACCCACAGGTCATGTGGAAGTGGAAAAATCAAGGTGGAGAAAATTTCTCCCCATGTATCACATATTCCTCTATTTTGTACAACTTTTTTAGTAGGGCGCGTTTGTGTAACTCTGGAATTCCAGATTGCAAATTTTCATTTTGCTTCACTCCACAAGTCTCAAACTCATGAGAAATGGTTTTGCCTAGATTGGAGGAAAAGGTGTCATATCAAACCAGCACCCCAAAGAAAATAAGAGCCTTTCTCTCAGAACCAAGTGACATTGAATTTCTTTTGCTAATAAACATTATATACTCAACTAGTAATTTTTTTATTTAATAAGCTCTTAAAAAGTTGTGAATGAACAGCAAGTATGTATGACAGTAAAACTAGAAAGCACTAGAAAGCACCTGGATGAGAAGATAGCTCATGCCATCGACACCATTTTTTATGACTTTGAAGGTATGCCCATAGTATATATTAAAGTACTCTGCATCTTCCACCCGAGAAATATTACCCACAGGAACAGGTGGTGTTGCAGCAATGGCACAACCAAGCCAGAGGAACAAGGAGAAAAGGAAGGAGAGTTGCAGTAAAGAAGAAGAAGGAGACATGGGAGTTGCAAGATGATTGGGTGTCTTTCTCACTTCCCTGTAGTTGTAGGTAATGAGACAACAATCAATGTAGGGAGGTGGTGTTAAGAGAGATGGTGGTGAATGCAGCTTTTTGTTTGTTGGAGGGGTCTTTTTAGTTCATGGGCGTGATTGGTTCAATGTATTCTTGTTGGTTTGTGGGTTATTTTATAGTAAGATCTCCTATTCATGTCAGCACCCGTGACTCCTAAGTTGTTGTCCTTCTCTAGATTCATATTCTTTTTTATCTTCTTATCTTTGAATCATTTGCTGTAACCACATGTGGAAAACACACTTTAGGACTTTGTAGAGTCATGGCTCTGTGCTGCATGCTTGGTTTTGTTGGCTAAGTAGGGTTTTTGTAGGGTTTTGTTCACACTGGCAAACCTGTTCAAGCTATCGTTTACATGGGGCCATTGTTTTGTGATTTTTTCCCTTTCTGGGGATGGACCATAGGATGAGAAAAAGGGTTTGCGGGTTGGATTGGAGTACTCCAAATCCCCTAAACAAGACCTTCACCCTTTCTATTAGTGGAATGTGCGGAACTCCATCATGGAGCCTACTACTGAAAATTCGAATTTGATATATCACTTAAAATTTTCTTCAATAGGAGGTCGTCCTACTTTAAAATTGAGCATACGGCTGATAATGTGATTAATGAGATTAGCACAATCATGTGCATTAGTTGCATTATTAGTCATGTGCTCAATCTTGCGATGGGACACTTTTATTGAAGTAAGATTTGAAGATATGTCCCTTAAAGCTGAGATGATGTTCAAACTATTAATAGGTGGGCCAGATAGTGGAGTTCTACACGTCCCACTTGTGCGATCAAAATTCAAATGTTAGTGTGTTTTTTGTTCTTGTAGGCCCCACTAGTGTCCCATTAGAGCTTCAACCTCTCTTGATCTAGTCAATGAAATTTCTTGGGCCAACGATTTCACCACCTTGCTAAATCTAACCGTTGGAAACCTATATAAATAAAATTTCATTGAGGAGCATGGATAACCCATTGGAAAGGGGTATCATAGTCTCAAGTGTCATGGATCGATCCCTAGCATTGGAGGAGCATAGCAAGAAAGGGTCTTGTTGCGGTGTACATGTGAAGGAGCACTTAATTGGACTATCACAAATGCTCAAGTTCATTCTAACATTCTTAGACGTGGGGTTGCGGTTTGATTTCACTTTTTTTTTCTTTTTTAAGCAACGGAACTTCTACGGTAGGCAATGGAAAACTGTGTGTGCGTTTTATGGTAGTAGAGCTTGGATCCCCTTGTTGTCTCCCTCTTGCTTTCTGTGAGTGGTATGTGTGGAACACTATGTTTTGAAGCTCGCTAGTGAATACTTTAATCCTTCAAAATGAATGTGGTCAGCCTCAGTAATGTATGCTCAAGTTTTACATTTTATGTTAACGGTGGGACCGTAAGATTGGACACATGACTAATAATATGATTAGCACAATCCTATGCATTATTAATTTGAGAATATTATACCCATGTAGGGCGTGAGAGTTTCCCTCCTTACTCTTCCTAAAGGGGGGACTCCGGTAATTTTACGCACAGGCCCATGACGAAGAGACTGATCTGTTTTTCCCACGCTTGTTTGCTTGCCGTAGATTTAAGTTGTTAAACATATGCATTAGTTTGTATTATTTGAGATCGACACCTGATGAAGTAAAATTTGAAGATATATCACTGAATGGCATGACATTCATTCTGAATGGTTACAGTATTCAATATGTGGGCCAAATGGTGGAGAGAAACACTCTAAGTATTCCTGAAAGTGAGATGGTTTTAAAATAGTGACAAAAGTAATTGCCAGCCTCACATTTCTCTTCAGAGGTTATTTCTTTTTGGGAGTTTCTTAATTTTGGATGTGGGCCGGGTCAATCCAGGGTAAAGTCCTTCCAAACCCAGACCATTTAGAAACCGGCCTATAGTTCCAAAACTGGAAAGTACTACATTGGAAATCTATCAGGCCAAGTTGCTTTTGGAGAATATTGAGTGTTGACCAAGTCAAAACTATTTAAAAAGAGAGAGAAATAAATTAGCATTTTTCTTTATTTCTTCACTGAGTCTTGGCCAAGGAAAACTGAATCTTCCAAGCTTTAGCCGATCAAATTAACAGTCTTGTGCGAGTTGATTGGACCTGTTATTTTCCTAGAATTTCAAATAAGAATTCGGCATGTTGGGATTTTTTAAAACAAAATGTGATGGCTTGTCCCCCTACATTCTAAATGTCATGTTTCTTTCACCAAAATCCCAAATTTCAGACCACCTCAAATGAGCTTTTTGAATTTCTGAAATTGCAGTATCTTTTTTTTTATTGGAATTTCAAATGCTCCATGAAGAGAAGGACTTTGGAATTTCAAATGCTCCACCAAGAGGAGGAATTTGGAATTTATCCTTCTGAACAACTTTTGGAGAATTTAAAATTATCCATAGATAAATTATTGAAATTCTAATAAAGAAACAGGCCCTAAAACTCATTGAGGACCAATTTTCTTTTCTTTTTTTTTTTCTTTTTTTTTTGCTATCGAAGGGTTCCCACCCTTTGAGCTAGACTAATCCCTTCGGGTCCAGAGAGAAGTCGGATAAACACCCCTGTGGCCCCAAGGTGGTAGCACTAGTGGACTCAACCTTCGATTCCTAAAGAGGGGCAAACCAGGAGTCGATATCAAGACATCTATCTCCGGAAGAGGGAGGAACCGTAGTCCTGACCGTTCGGCCAACCCCATGGGGTTAGGACCAATTTTCTGATTGACTCCTCCGTTTTTCCGCTAATCTAAGTAGCTCGATCGAGCCAACTTTGGGGAGTCCTGCAAAGTTTTAGAATTATAATTCAGCCCACAGTCAGGTCACAGATTCATTTAATACTTAATTCAGGTTTTCACGAGCCAATGGGCCTTCTTGTTGGTTGTGTTTGTGTTGAATGTTTTGGGCCAGACCACATCATATAGTTGATTTACACAAACATGGCTAAACATGGACCACACTAACCCCACCAAAGCCCAGACGTTTTCGCTACTTGGCTGTGGTTTTTTAGGCCAGTAGGCTAAATCAGGACTGAGTTTTGGGCCCAAGAGTTAAGTGATCCAGGCCTAACTCAGACCAGCTATAGGATTTAGAACAAAGATTATTATATTTTACAACTGTGCTTGCCCTGGGTCTGACATTAAGGCCCTTGGGCTAAGTGCTGGGCCTGAGTTTAGGCCTAATAATAAATGGGTCAGACCCATAAGCTTCAGCTCAATGAATCCGACTCAGCCATGCACACTACTTCCCATAGCAACCAGGTTTTCCTCCCTTATAATTGTTTGAGTGTCAATTTGGGAGGGTAGCTTTTGTATGACCCTTGTAGTTTGGGCTAATTATATGTAGCTCTTGATAATTTCTAAATTACATTGACATCATGTTTTTCATCATTTGGCGGGTGCATGTGATTATCTTTTTACATCACTAACACTTAGTTCTGCTTGAGATTATAAGTGCTAAGAATGTTTAGGGACCACTTATTTGCCCAATTGAGTTTCTACGAACTCAGGTAAAATGAGTTCCACCAACATAAGATTATTAAATAGGCCAAAGGGTGAAAGGATATAGAGTGGTGATGTAGATAGGACATTGAATTTTTTAAGATTTGATTTACTAAGATAATGACTGGATATTCGTATTCATTTACTGTTTTACCTTAATTCATTTTTTTCTCAAAAAAGAAGATAATTTGATGGTCATTCTTAGATCTTCACCTGCGTTTCTTCAATTTTAACCACTTTAATTAGAAATGCATTTCTTAGAAGTTCATCCAAACAAACATGCCTTTGTACCTAATGCAATCTTAGCTGAGTCTTGGTTGTCAAAAATACCCACATTTCAAGGGGCAATCCTAGCTACAGAGCTAGCTGTTATTTTCCACATATCTTCCTCATAATGTGTGAAAAAAACCCATGCATTTTCTAGAACAAACTGGTCTCTATAGCGCACTTCTTCCAAGGAATGCCCCAGGCAAACTCTGCTCGCCTCACACAGGAATCAGAATCCAATTTCCCTAGCCATTGAATTAGCTTTCCTAGTAAATTAGTTTTACAATCAAGTGCCTAACCCTAACTAGTGCTGCCTTTTTTATCCTGGCTTGAGACTTAGGGCCTGTTTCTTTGTTAGAATTTTAGGAATTTCTGTTTGGGAAATTCCTGAATTCTCAGACATAGTGGAATTCCTGGATGCTCCTTTGGGCTTGGCGTCAGGAATTCCACCAAAATACAAAGGGAGTGGAATTCCTGAATTTTTAAAGGTTAAAAAAGAACTTTCATGTGACTGGAATCTAGAAATCCTAATAAAGATACATAAATTTAGAAATTCCAGAGGACGACCTGTCACAACATGTCCAAAAAATCCTAAACATAATGAATTTCTAGCAGAAATTTCACTAAGGAAACAGGGCCTTAGAACTTAGGAGCACGACTGCTTTCAAGAGAAAGAAATTGGCCTCAAATGTCAAATTTGAAAACTAGTGGGGGAGGGCACTATATGTACACCATTACTATTTACTGGGGTTATATAAGATGGGAAGGTCTGAATGGATTAGTTTCAGCTGTGCAGGCCTAAAACTAGACTGATCAGAGAAGTTCCTAAATGATTTTTAGTAAGAAAATTATCATTTGATCACTAGTTTAAAAATCACTAGCCAAGTCAGATAATTTGATGCTGAAATTACAATTTGGGGTCCCACCTATGAACCAAGAAGGATGCAGCAAGGATGTGCAGAGCCCCAAATGGATAGGATATGTGTGAAGTATCACCCCATCTTCTCACAATAGCCTTATGATTTAAGGCTCTAATATTATTAATTCAAATCCAATTAGGATCTACATCCGAATTTTGATATGGATCTAAATGGCCAAATGGTTGCAGTTTGGGTTTAATAATTTCTTATCATTTGGACTTAGATTTGGGTCTGAAATTGTAGGCCATGATGGGGCTGAAATATCATTAGTAGTTGCTTATTTTGAAGATTTGTTTTAGGAAGTTCATGCTTCCCTCAATGCAGAAAATGCAGAGTTGTCAATCAAATGATAGGATGTTTAAATGGGAGAGAGATCTTTTTGGTATTGGCCACACACATAGTGGTATATAACCATATAAGTGGCTGTAGATGGCATGGACCAGTCACCAGTGGACCACCCCAAAAGCAATATTGACACTGCCATATGTCAGATCCAGGGCACAAAGATCATACAAAGCCTCTTGATGAATGATTGCAAAATTTCAACAAAAATAAGAAAAAGTGAGAGTAAATCAATCATGATTAGAACACTGCAGAGGAATGGCCTGCAATCATCAACATTCAACAGGTGGGCCCCACTGAGAATTGACCATAGACCCAAAGAAAGTACCTGATTACACTGATCAGTGGTCCTCATCTATCAAAGTCATGGTCAACCAGGTGGTGCTTCAGTTACTGGTTAGATTCGACTGTTGCTGTTAGTTGGAGCCCACCAAATGTACAAGCTCGAGAGAGAGAGAGAGAGAGAGAGAGAGACTAATATATACCCTCTTTTAACTAAAGAAGATGGAGCTTGGAAGTGTAATGAATGATCGATCATTGGAAGTGACACTAACAACATATCAATGGAAATTTTACAGTAGAGCTTAGAGGAGAAGTGCTTAGTTTATTACAATTTACAGCCGCCCTGATGGGCTTGCACAAAACGTTTGTCTGAGAATCTACAAAAGAGAAAGTGTAAGACAACTCAAAGACAAGGAACTTTGAATCCCTTTTATACCTGATCATGTTTGGGTGAGAGAGAGGAGAGAGAGAGAGAGAGATGGCACCGGTCGGACTACCACCAGGTTTCAGGTTTCATCCCACAGATGAAGAGTTGGTGAGTTACTATCTCAAAAGGAAGATCCAAGGCCTCAAGATTGAGCTTGATATCATCCCCGAAATCGATCTTTACAAATGCGAACCATGGGAATTAGCTGGTTCTTATTTCTTAAAACTCTCTCTCTCTCTCTATCTATCTATCTCACTCTCTCTGTGAAAAATCTGAATAGTACTTTCATGTTCATAGGACAATTGAATTTCTTAGATTCTTAATTAATTAAGTTGAAATTTTGAGAAATGATCAAGTCCAACAAGTTGAAGCACAATTGTATTTCAGACCAACTTGTGTTGCGCACTTCATTGAATGATTAAGGGTCAGAATTGCCTTCCTTTGATGATCATAACATTCTCATAACCATTTATTATGCACATTCAATTTGATGGTTATCATCATTGATCAAATTGAGATTTATTCCTATCCAGCTAAATTGAAATGATGATTGTCATCATTGGATCACTCCTATCCAACATTCAACATGCACATTGGTGGTTTCATTGGGCCACATTAGTTTCCATTATATTTTGACCCAAATACAGTGCCATTGTTGAATAGCACACTCTTAGCTCTGGTTTCATACTGATGCTTGCCTTATTTTGATGTTTTATCAATTACAATTTCGACAGATAAATCATTCTTGCCTAGTAGAGATCCAGAATGGTATTTTTTTGGACCAAGGGACAGGAAATATCCAAATGGATTTCGAACAAACAGGGCTACTCATGCTGGATATTGGAAATCAACAGGAAAAGATCGGCGCGTCGTTTGTCAAAATGGGACTACAGGTATGAAGAAGACACTGGTTTATTACAGGGGCCGAGCACCTCAAGGGATCAGAACCGATTGGGTGATGCATGAATATCGCCTCGACGACAAAGACTGCGAAGAAACCTTCAGAATTCAGGTTGTATATGACTTAACACCCATCATTTTAATCAGTAACCATAGAATTATGGGATCTTAGACATTACAATTTGTTATTGATGAGCCACAAGAAGAAAGTGCTCAGATGTCTTAACAAGGGTGTGTTACATACGCATCATGCACATGTTAAGAGGACCCTCTACTGCTCTAGACTATAGGTGAGGAACGTGGTGCATGGATTGCATGGAAAGTTGGATCTTTTCCCGTTCTTTTATTGCTCTTTAATCCAATGTAAAATGGGATTACCATATTCTTTACTTGCATTGATCTGTTGAGATCTTGTGACCCTTCTTGTCATTCATAGCTTTCTTTTGCTTTCACTGTTCTAATGCAAGACAAAAGTATCATTCCATACGACTTGCATAAACAGCAGCATGCGTCATCGAGCCAAGATAAAGTATACAAATCCATCCCTTTCCATGGTGTATGATGGTGTTGGTGGCCTTTTCACTTTATTCCTGAAACGGCCTCTTCTCATCTGAGAGGGTGTCCATTTCCAAACATGAGGGGTTCAGGGTTCTTTTAGCAGGACCACTTGATTGATGGGCCCCACAGTGGATGGGTCAATGGTTGAAAATATTCCTTCTTAGGCATTATGGTCTAGTGGGGTTCTCTTCTCATGCATCTATTTCCAGACTGATCATAGATTAGGTTACTTTTAAGTGTTGGAATGTTCTAAGTCTTACTCCAATTGGGGCTGGCCCATCTGAACCATCCAATTCTTGGGTCACGCATACTATCAAGAGAACAACTAAGACTATCTGCTGATTATGTAATTGGAACACGTTTAGTAATTCCAAATGCTTGTTTGACATGTAAGAAGGTTTAATTAGTTAGCATTGATGAATCAACATTCCTACCTAGAAGTGTGTTTGCATGTATATGAATTTGCATTTCCTTGCATATGAGCATGTCTAACAGAGGATTTTGGCAATAATTTCAGGATTCATATGCATTATGTCGTGTTTTCAATAAAAATGGAGCATGCACAGAAATTGAAGAGCAAGGGCAATGTAGCTCACAAGGGATAGCCAACGACGCCGATACCATGTCGCCAGAGTTGCCAACGGGGTCATCAACATGCGTCGATGAGGACGATGACAAAGATGATTCATGGATGCAGTTCATAAGGGAGGATGCATGGTGTTCATCTAATGTTTCTACAGGCAGTGGCGACGACTCTTCATGCATTGCTCTCACTAACTGAAGTCTCCTTTGGATGGATACAACTTGGGAGTAGAGTACACATAAGATAAGGAATTCATATATAAATTGGCTAAGAGAAGGGGCAGTACTTTTACAGGAAGTTTGCAAAATCTCATAATTTTATATGTGAGTTACATCTAGAAAATGTAGCCCTTCAAAGGTTGCGATTCATGGTTTCTAAAAAGGATTCTTATAGAGATTTTGAAGGTCAAGTTTGACCTTTTAATCTGGATGGATAGGCTTTAATGCACGGAATAAAGTGTTAATTAAGGAATTTGGCTTCTTTTCTTTATATACTGTACACACAGTCCAATAGATGGAAAATAGCTCATATTGATGTGTGGTGGAATTTTGGGAATAATATGAAAAGGGTGTTTCAGTTAAAATTGTGTTAATGTCATATTCTTCTATTGATGTAAGCATTTTCTTGAACTTAATGTGAACATTAGTACTTCCATTCATTGATAATTAAGAAACTTGAGCTAAGTAATTAGGATCCAGACCCTCTATGATTTCTGTAATAGGAATCTCTTTGCTATATTTTAATATAGGACAAGTTGCAGGGTTTGTTGGGACCACTCGCCAACCAAATAGGACTGGATAGAATATATTGAGATGGAAATATATACAAAAATATAGTTGCTGGGCATTGCCTCCTTAGATTTGCAGAAGTTCTTCCTCCTCCCAAATTGTGAAAATATTCTACTACCTGCATGAGTTATTCCACCATATATTTGAGAATCAAGCGAGTCTGTGTTAATCAAGTCCAGCATAAGTTATTCGGCCTGCTGTGGTTCCCAAATTTCCTTTTTACTCACCTCTCTCCAGCAGGCCTTGGTACTTGTTGGTGTGCGTTGATCCTCACTGCCTAGCCTCCACACTACATCAATGATGAATCCAAACTGTTCATTTAATGGATCTCTTCTTGGATGATCAGTACCCATAACTATGACATTGAAGTTAATAACTATCCTATCTGTCGCCTGTTTTTTGTCAAGCAAGGCAATGCACCAGCAAATGTTCATATGACATAAGGTCTGTTTGGTGCACATGTATAGCAATTCATTAGTTGTCCTTGCAAATATAAATTCTATCTTATTTGTTGATGTTTTATTTTGGTGATACTAAAGAAATTTATCACTATAAAGCATCTTATCACGGTTTGCATATTTTTTTACTACTAGCTAGCCAAAAAATCTTTATCATGGTACTCTTATGGTAATTGGCCCTGAAATGAGAATCCAATTGTTTGAACTCTGAATTCATGATCTCTCTTCAATAAATGAAAAACTCCTATAAATCAAAATAAAATGAATTACACATCCTAAGGTAACCTTTAGATGCTGCAGTAACACATGCATGCCTATGTGAAATATCACATGTTTGTAAAAATGAGGGTTCTACAAATATCAATTCCTAGTTTAATTAAGTACATTTAATCCCATAATCATAGAAGTATCAAACTTGACCAACCCACATATGCATTTGCCAATAACAAGTTTCACAACTATCCAAGCATTTTACTTGGCTGGTTAAATTAATTAGAACAAGTATAACAAGTTCAATGACCTACATATAATTTCCAATATAGACTGACCAATCCCTCCTTTTAAAAAAAAATATAAATAAGAATTAGAAAATGAATAGTTCCTATCATGGTTTCAATTGCAAGAGGTATTTGTTAATCACAAAAGCATAAAGAGCCAAAGAAACTGTGAGGAAGAGGAAAGTCCATTTCCAGTTCAAAAATGTATTGGAAATGCTTGTTCCTCTTATGTTAGTAAACAAACCAATTTTCTTCTTGGCACTCCCTTCCATTCTCTTCAATTCCTTCATCTCCTTCACTTCCTCATAGTAAGAATCCTCTTTTTCATCAATCAAGGCTTTATCATTTGAGGGAAGTTCACTCCTTACGCCTTCATGTTCCTCCCCCAGATATATGCAACATGTCAATAGAAGTGCCACTATACTAATGTTTGAAGTTATTGTCTCATTGATCATGCTAGATCCCTTCCATGGCTTCACAGATGTTTTAATCCACATAAATTTATCTCTAGCAAATAGCTTAAACTTGCTAAAAACAGAACCTCTGTGTTGATTTTTCCTCAGAATTTCAGATTTTGGCACAGCCCTCTCATGTGTCACCATGGTGTTCATGTGGACTCTAACAGTCTTCGAGGGCTCGACCCGATGAAAGAATGTTTTGGCTGAATTGCAGCTACTGACATACAACCCGCGGCTAACTTCAACTTTCTCATAAACATGGAAGGTTGGTGTGGAGGCGAAATCGTTGTCATCACCATTTTCATGGAAGATACCATCTGGGTTGTCATTTCTGAAAGCAATAGTGAAGTCATTGGATAGAAATTCTGAGGAATTGGGTTTGGTCTCATTGTCACTGAAGCCCTTGAAAGTCCCATGTTCATTGATTCCTCCTGCAGACTGCCTCACAGTCAGTGGAATGATCTAAAGACAATGTTAAAGAAAACATAAAGCAAAAGAAGAAAAAGAGGAGAGGAGATGGTTAGGGTAGGCATACCTTTGTTGTCTGGATCCTCTCTTTGGAAATTTGAAATGCTTTCTATCAGAACAGTCTTGTGTTCCTCTAATGTGATCTGTAAATTGTGGGGAACATGTTAGTGAGGGCCCAACAAGAAAAAGTGCTCCCACTGATTCCATGCAGTGATATAATGTGGTTCTCTTGGTCATTCAAGACAATGCATTGCTATAACACACTTGCAGTGTTTGGGCCAAGAATAATCAACATGTGGGGTCCACCTTTTGTTGAGCCTGTTTTTTCATCTAGGTGGTGTTGGTAAAGTAAAGCTCCACATCCTACATCACCTAAGTAATACCCTTGGCAAGGCTTCATATATACCTGTTTGGGCCTTCCACCTATGAGCTTAAGCTTTTAGGTTGGTATATGGTTTATTACATGATATCAGAGTAGGTTCTGATCCCGTTGATCTTGTCTAACCCGGACCAATAGGATTCCATTGTAGGGCTCACCTCTGGAATCCAAGCGGCTCAAAAGTACTTTTCGAACACACCCAAATTTCTTTCCAATCAGAGTTTAGCTCAGTATCAAATTGAAAGCATGGTTACACTATTCCAAACCAAGAACATGTAGGGTCATTTTTCAATAAGCCAGATCTTTCATTCAATGGGATCCACAGCGGCGAAATTAGCACCATGGAGGTCCTCCAGTGGTCCTTGACTTCATATTCACACAGCAGAATAAGCACCAGTCAGATTATTGGGTTAGTTCAGGGCATGAGATCTTTTACCATTGCCTATCCCGGTGGGCCCCACCAGAAACTCGCCGCATGAAAGATGGGCCCCACCTTGACAGAAAGCTTGGTCCAATAAAACAGTGGAATCCGTAGATAGGAATTATTAAGAAGCTTTCTCATGTTACCTCATCAAGATCTTTGTGTGACATTTTTATCCCACGCAAGTTCTCTACCACCCTTTGTCCCTTGAATTCCTCTTCCAGATCACTTATCTCTACAAATCTTGAGGAACCAATGTCGTTAATTAGATGGTGTTGAGCTTCCTCATTTCTTCCTTGTATATCTAGTTCCATTAGAGGTGTGAATTCATCCAAAAGTGGGTGATTGTATGTCCATGTATTTTGATAGCTGGACTGATTCATGAGTTCCTGAGACGCGCAGGCAACCGAAAGAATTTCTTGTAAAATGTCTGTTTCCTTCATGTCTTCTCGTCCAGGATTTAGAAATCTCGAGTCAGTGAGATCGAATTGCGGAAAATCCTCCATTAATGGAGGCAATAGGCGCTGTTGCTGCAACCTAGCGCACTCTAGTGCTATGTCCACCTGCAGTGAGAGTAAGATGTTAAGAGGATGAACTTATTCTGGTTTGGTGTTGTCACTTAAAAGAATTTAAAGATTTTCCTATGCCTGAACTTGAAGTAGTAGAAGTGAAGATCATAAATGGTCATTCAAATAGTCACACCCTTTGGTAGGAAAGGATATTACCCAATTATCGCTCTAGTAAATCAAATCCGAGGGAAGCAAAGTTCCGCGTACAACTTTTACTTATGTCTTTTACTTCTTAACTCTTTAATATTAGTTAGACTTTACCATGCATGAATTCCTAAGAATTTATTTCAAAGTAGGCAAATTTATTAAAATTAAGAAAATAGGATATTATAGCCTAATCTAGTTATTTTAAATTACTTATTTTAGTGAGAAAAGGCAATTCTCATTCATATCATGGACCACGTTGGTGGCCCACTGGCTAGATACTATGGTCCCCAAACCTTTTACTTACATGTGACCCACATTTGGTGTTTACAAGTTGGAAGGGATGGAAGATGTTGCAATCACATCAATGGGACTATCCAAACCATCCAATTGATGGGAATTTTTTTAAGTTTTATGAGAATGAGTTAGTAGATTTTTCTGATGTAATATGAAAAGTGGTCTTTTTTACTGTACGCATCCATCCCCATACCACAGTAGGGCCCACTCAACAATCAATCAGTAGGCCATGCACTATAAGGGGCCCTCCAATGAATGTAGCTGGAGGTCCTACTAACTATGATGTGGGGTACTGTAGCTGCTCACCTTCCTTTCTACTTAGGAAAGTTTTAAGTTTAAATTCACATTACAGAACTAGAAGTGCATTGCCTAATTAGTAATTAACTACCCGACTGAAACCATGTCAGGGAATGTAGTTACCTTAGAGGGTATGTGGGCTGAGCTTCTATGGTTTTGAAATGGTGGTTCTGTACTAAGTGCCTCATCCGCAAGAGGATGCATCCACTTCCCTTCTCTTTGAGCACTGGCATCAAATTCAACTTCTTGAATGATATCTGATGAGCCCGTCTCCGATTGGAAACGATAGCAGGTGCTCTCTAGGTCTTCCCCTCTTCCCTCAGAAGATAATTCTAAAGTAGATGACTGATCATTGGGCGTCCAATGAGAATGATCATCAAAAGAAGCACCATACTGCTCTGTGATCTTCAGACCAGTTCCATTCTTCTTAAAAATGCGACATAGGGCATAAGCATCCTACAAACAACATGAACATAGTTAGAAGGGGATCTATTTCACTATTCGGATGAATTAACTCACTAATGGGAAGAAAGGCAAGAAACAAGAAGCTCAAAGGCTTGGGAGTGAGAAATAATTTGGACTTTGGAAAAATGTAATAAGACATGATTGGTTTTTAAACAACTGTTGTTTGAGTGAATTAGATGCACTTTTACCCTTGTAACCATTCACATGTGTTGAGAGTGCCAGTTTCAATATTAATAAGTTTTTCAAACTTCTTTTAATTAGTAGGAAATAATCTTCAACTTTAACAGCATATGATAACATGTGTTTAGTTAGAAAATATTAGTAGTACAGCAAAAAAATAAAAATTTAAGGAAATTCAGACCTTTGAATATGTACTTAGGGCCTTTTCTTGTTGGTATCAAATTACAAAGAATTGTAAGCAACTCCTTCTCTCAAAGAATCAATGATAATAAATCTTTCCTTTGATAGGAAATGATTATCCACCTATCACCCTAGTAAATTAAGTCTTAGCAAAGTGATTGTGCAGTCTACATCTCCACCTTCCCCCCTTTGCTTCTCCCTTCTTTAGTACTCCTTTGATATGTCCTCTTTCCTATGAATTCCTAGGAACTCTAGTCCTTATTTTTGGAATTTATTCTATCCAAGTTTACAAGCCAACTTTTCTCATTTACAGAATCAACATAGGTGTCAAGGGTATTGAGTTTCAAGCACATAATACAGTTTAAGGTTCTGACTAGACCAACTTGACTAACTTCAAGCGAATGCATTAAAAGTAAAAGAAGACCAAAGGATGGACAAAGCCAATTACTGAGTAGTACATTCAAATAGCAAGTAATAAACTGAAGAGGAAGAGCAAAAGAAGAAGAGTTTGCACCTGCAATCCTGATGGGATTTCACATTCACTCTCATCAAGGCGGTATTCATGCATGACCCAGTCTGTTCGACGTCCATGAGGCGCCCGGCCCCTGTAGTAAACCAAGGTTTTCTTCATGCCCACTTCCCGCTTCTGCGAGTTCACCTTCCGATCCTTTCCTGTGGCCTTCCAGTAGCCGGCCTGCGTGGCGCGATTAGTCCTCGATCCATTGGGGTACTTTCTATCGCGGGGGCTAAAGAAATACCACTCAAGATCTTTGCTTGGTAAAAATGACTTCTCTGTGACACACACAATCATTATTCATTAGAAAGATTATTTATAGGTGCATAATCAAAATATATATATATATATATATTGACTGTCAAATAATGTGGATAATTCTAGTAGTGATTGTGAAGAATGAAAGCAACATACTAGAAAGAAAAAGGTCCCATGGAAATAAGGATCCAAGTTTAATACTAACAACAAGATGTGCCACTGGGAGCATAGAGTAAAAGTAGATAAGGGTGTAGGAAGATGAATAGGTAGAGAGAATGCAATAGTTGGTTGTAGTCCTAGATAAAACACCAATACCCCCAGGTGAGCTTTCTGACAGTATTCTATAACTTTGGAGGGTTCTTCTTTAAAGACTAAGCCTAGAAGTCTACTATCTTTAGTTCAAAGATTAAAGTAAGCCACATACATATATTTATAAATAATCAATCACCAAAACCTAGATATACTTGTAATAACCCAGTAAAGGACCATGTTTTGTGGAGCTCTCACATCTCCTGAAGACTGTGCAACATTGCTTTTGACTTTGGTCCCTCTTTGTTCTTCCTCCAGCTCTAACATTTTTTTTTAATTGGAAAAATGGTCAGCCCCACATTCTTTTTTCTATCTATTGTTAATATTGAGGGGTGGCTCATGATATCTTACCTCGAGTAAAGAACTGTCATATATTGTAGTTTTTCATATATTTTTTTTCTTAGCTTCAATTATAGCCTATATTTTTCCACCTAGATGCAAATGAATCATCAATGATGGACGGGATGAAAAGATTTATAATTGAATAAGGGGTGATCCAAAAACAGCCCTATTGGTCATTATATTGAGTAGATATAAATTGAGGATGAAGAATGTCTAAACCCTCAGATATTATCTTCCACCTGACTGCCATCATGCAATCGTGCCCATGATTTGAATGGTCTAGATATACTTGCATGTGGGTCAGAGGCAAGCATTTCCCTCAAAAAAGCATTTTAGGGCCTATTCAAGCCATCAATATTCTGAAGTCTAGACAAAGTAAAACCACGTACTTTTGTATTCAAAAAGAAAAAAACCAACAAAAAGAGGATCTGAAATGAAAATAGAGAGGGTCTAGTTGAGATTTCTACTTTTGATAGGAGTCGTGTCTAGACATTTATAACCACACATTATTTCCAATTCTTTAAAGATGATGATGAAAAGAAATTCCATTGCATATGTTCAAGGAGGATCATGTCCACTTTTGCTAATGTACTATTACTGTTGTATTATAAGAAGGAATGAACATGGATATATAACAAAGTGGCAATGCCAATGACACAAAAAAACAATAGATAGACAAACAGATAAATACCTGGTAAGTCCCATGGCTCGCATTTATAGAGATCGACTTCAGGGATGATCTCCAACTCAATAGTGCGGCCATTGATCTTTCTCTTCAGGTAGTAGGCGACAAGTTCTTCGTCGGTGGGATGAAAACGAAAGCCAGGAGGCAAACTCACAGGTGCCATTTGATTCAGTTTCACCCCACTCCTCAATCAAACTAACTTACAACAAAATAGTAGGCAGGCCTTGAATTCCAAAACAACAAGACCAGCCTCAGAGATCACCAGTCCTACACTCTCCAATGAATAAACAGAGCAGAAGCCTCAAATAACCCTTCCCACCTGCATTTTTCATGAAAATGACAACACCCATGAATGCTTATATAGGAGACAATTCCAAGTAATGTAACATCAAAAAATATAAGATTTGAAAAGAACCCATGAATGTCCTTCAATAAAAATTTGAGGAACATCAAGATAAATGAAAACCACCCATGTGTGCTAACAAATAAACATTAAAATCTAATATAAGATGCCCTTCAATACTAATGAGAAAGAATTGAAGAGACACCTTATTTGTAGAAGCCTTGAATTATGATGATGATGGAAACAAAGGGAGGAGGTTGGTGAGAAGAGAGATGAGGATTTAGAGCTCTTTGAGGCGGCTAGAGAGAGACAAAAAAGACAAGGGAAGGAGTCTGATTGCCAGGCCTTGTTCCTTTATATTAATGTTGTTTGGATTCTCTCTATCGTCCATATCAAGCTCTTCTTCCTCTCTGAGAGTCCGGACAAAAATATCCCAAGCCTCCATCTTGTCTTTTCTGCCATGTGGGTCCATCAACGTGGAAAGATCTCAATGGTCCCCACAACCCTCTTGACGTTCCACGTGGAAAAGAACTGCTCGACAAGGAATGTCGGCTGCTTTCCACAGAGGACTGTTCCTTTCACACGCCGAGACTACATTTTTCTGTGATTCAAGCCCATCAACAACTGGTCCAGACCCTTATATGGATGACTCTGTATCCAAGAACATGTTCTATAGACTGCTTGGAAGAGTCTGTAAGAATGAAAGTTAATCATCTTATTAGCATAGAGTTTGGATTATCATGTTATTTTCAGAACACACTTGCAAGCTCAATTAAGTATACTATGAGGCACATGCTTTTGAGTAATAGTCATGTGCATCTGAAATTGCAATATAAGATTAAGTCCTTATAATTAGGAGCCTGTCAGTTTGCATAAAATTTCATACGAAGTAAATAATAGGAATAGTGGTGAGATGAGCTCCACTTTAGGATAATTAAAAAAGTGAGAGGTGAACGATATAAGTTGGAGATGAACATGGGATCTTGACTTTATTTCTCATGTACTAAACACTAGGGTGATGGTTGAGCATTCTTACCATCTTCCCTCAATTCAGTTTCCATTACAAAGGAGGCAGTCATTTCGATAGCCAATTTTCTTTATATTTCACTCTTGATTCTTCATTTTTAACCACTTACCAAAATGGAATCCTAGATAAGAACATCTTTGTTTCACATAATTAAATCCTTGCTAAAATGATCATAAGAAATCGATGAAAACCGAATCAAAAGAAGATGATAGGGATGAATACCCAGCCATCACCTTACCCAGTTACATCTGCATAATTTACTTTATCACAAGGAAAGAAAGTCCAATAATTTGATGTGTAGATTTAAGTTACAGAGCTCCCACTCAAAAAGGCCAAAGGCCAATACATTGAGACTAGGCCCCTGACCCACCAAGGAATAAGACGGCCACGCTACAAACGGTGGGACCCACTTTGGGCACGTGATAGAAAGCTGCCACGTGTAAGAACAGGATCACTTGCTCTGGACCCAATCCTTTCTGATCTCTCCCTTTTTCTTTTCCATCAATCCATCCCCATTCCCATTCCCATTCCCATTCCCATTCTCTCCAATTTTTATTCTCTCTCTGCTTTTTCCTTTCCTTTTCCTTTGTATATGAGTTTATTATTATTATATTACTACTACTTCTATATACATCTATTTCTGATGTGGAGGAAGAAAGACCTTTGGATGCCTGCATCCCCACGTTATACCTGCCAAGTAGATCCTTCCCTCTTTCTTTCCTTTCTTTCCTCAAAAGGCAGACTACTCACCAAAAAGATCTCACCCCTAGGCAACTATCAGGTGGACCCCACAGTTGAACATGTGGATTTGCTTTCACAACCGCCCTCCCTTTACCGACCAGCGAGTTGGTGGAGTCGCTTAAGGTATGGGTTTGCTCCTCATGTCCTGTGTTTTAAATTGCTCCAAAATTTACCCGGTGTGCGTTTGTGTGGACATGGAGACTTGTTTGGAATAAACATCTTAATCCTTTCTATTGTAGTAAGTGTTTTCTTTTATCATGATTAATCATTGGATGTCATCGGATGGGATCAAATAGGGATTGCAAGAATTCACTAGGGTAGGCATGTGTTGGAGGGTTTGGATTGATAATAGGTTGGCCACATTGCACAAAATAGGAAAAAGGTCCTTCCAACTGGAGATTTTTGGATTGTTTTCCTCCTCACAATGGCTAGTAAATTCATCATTGTTGTTATCGTAATGAATCTATCATGAGTCAAATCTTCGGATAAAATGGTTCGTAAATTAGTGATAATTTATTATATACATATGAAGGCCCATTGTTCATGCGTAGAACCTGGGGCAAGCCTTAGCCTACTCAAAAGATTGATTAGTAAGAAGTGGCCCACCTCCAACATATCCTGCAAAATGGGCCAACGGGCTGGATTTGATTGTAAGTGTTTGGCCCATAACAAAATAGGTGACTTATTCAAGCTTGAGCTCGGTCCAGCCTGTCTGTTTTAAGGTAGTTCATTAGTAGAAGTTAATATCCATTGAGTCTTCGGTCTTACAGTACAGATTTTTCACTGGACCACCAACTTTGGCCCATCTGCAATCATGTATAGCAAGATAGTTCTGGCTCAGACAAGGCTTAACTAGGCTAAGAATGTCAATAAACACCCAATTAAGCTGTTGCCCAGAGGACCGAACCGGAAAAATCCCAGGATTGAACCCATCTTTTGGGCACAATTGATTAATTATCCGGGTCGAACACAGCAGTTTTGGCTCGGTTTTGATAGCCCATCAGGTTGTAGGTTTAGTCAGGATCATGCCCAAGCATCAGTGTACCTGTGTGAGGCCAACGTTGGATCGTGTTGGATCCAGGCCTGATTACGACCTCAAGCGTTTGCCCGATCTATCTACTTTTGGGCCCAAGATAGGCCCACAATCACATTAGTGTAGATCTAATGCTCCATGTGCTTCGCCAAAAAGAAGATGAAGGGACCCTCACCTTTGGTGGGCCTCTTTTGTTTTGAGTTGCCATCTTTGAACACCAAAAGGTAGTCAAGACTCAAGACTCAAGAGTATCTTTTTTATCATATGGAACTTAAAATGGTCATACAGAAGAAAAGCTAGTAGGCCTTGGGCAATTGATACCAGGCCCAGCTGATGAATGGCCTTTATTGGTCTTGGTGAGCCCAAATGCTAGGTAGGGTGTGTCTGCAGCACCTTAAAAAGACATGGGACCCCATCTAATAAAGTTTGAGGAAGAACTCTTTTTAAGTATTAGTTGTTCTTGGGACATGGGATTGATGCTTGAGTGCCCAATTGCAATGATGGGGTGGCTTCTAAAAGTGGCAAGCAAAGTTCTTCCCCTACCCACCAGTAGCATAAAATAAGAGTTGGAGGTACTATTTAAATGAAAAGAGAGGTTTGGGTCTTATTTTTATACAATAAAACCAACCAAAAACTTCTGGCTGAAAGGTTCCATCAACCCTAACTTTCTCATTATCAACTGAACTTGGGTATCTCAAGTCAGGCATGAATATGAAGACCCTAGAGAGGGAGAACAAAAGGCATCCCAAATGTTCAAGAAGATGGATAGGAGATTGGAATGATTCTGTTAGTTGGCACTAAAAAAAGATTATTCAGTTTAGTTTTTAATGAGGATAGGGAATTGTTTAGATGGGGAGGAGACCATATGTGTATGTGGTCAAGGGTACATTTCACACTTGGAGCTGTATTGAGATTTGGATCTCACTTGCATTGTATACGGATTTGAGCTCCTTGAAGATACTGATGAGGTCTTACTCTTACCCTAATACCCTACCCTATGCAAAAGGGCGAATGTAAGATCTTGTTAGTTATGAACTTTTCCCCAATGATGGATGAAGAGCTTAATGTATACAAGTCAGTCAATGGTATTGCCCCAGATAGATCCTTTATTAAATTTTTATTTATGAAACCAATCATTTTTTAAGGCAGAACTACTTTGCAGTCACTCTGCATTTGATTCGTGGTTTTAAGTATTACTATCCCGGGAAAATAGCGGTAAAAAGAGGCAGTTCTCACCTACCTATCTGTCCAGGGTTTGAATTCTAAGTACGTCATCTCTTTTCACGTGTACCACCTCCTTTTCCATTTGTGTGGGTTTTATTCCCGCTTGTGTGGGCTCCTTTCCCACTTAAGTGTACTGTCTTCCCGTGCGTGCAAGTCCTTTCTTGGGTCTCAACCCGTTGGCTAGGGTACAATATATATATATATATATTGCTTCCATCTTCCTATAGGTTTGTCATGAAGTATATATATGGGGGGTTATAACTTATAATTGACACATGTATATCCAAAATTTTATCCTACCACTAGGGATATAAATGGGTTCTTGATTCTCCGATTATCAGGAGATTTTGACCCGTTAAAAATTGGGTCTGGATCCTTATTTAGGCCCCAAGAAATAAATGGGTCCGGATCCGGTTCCACCTTAGTTTAAACCTATGGATCCGAGACCCAACTTATTTCCTAAATTTTCAAAAATCTCTCCTAAAAATAATATTTTTTTTTAATATCATTCTCTACCTAGATTCGGACCCATTCCATATATGGTTTTGGTTCCGGTTCCAGAGCCACGAAATAGGTTCCGGAACGGTTCCAGGTCTGGATCCGGTTCCACCGTTTTCTTTACGGGTTTTTTTCCGGGTCCACCAGACCCGACCGATTTACAACCCTACCTGCCACGTTGCCCTCAAGAAAGATTTTCGGTTGGAGCCTTTAATGCAATAGTCCCTTTTTTTATAGTGGGGATCGAAAATCTTGCACTATCCTTACGTGGAATTCTTGTTGGTGAAATTCTGACTATATTAGAAATGCTTTTATATCTGATCATTTTAGAAAAAATGTTAAAAAATCTAGAGGTTTTTTTTTTTTTTTTTTTTTTTTTTGGTGGGGAAAATCTAGAGGTTGAGAAGTTGGTATAAATGCTCTGAAGAGTAATTTTTTGCCATTTACCAAATCAAAGGAATGTCAAGGTATGGGCTAAAGAGGAAAGAAGTTGTTTAACCATCCAAATGAAGGGTTTTTTTTGTGATGCAGGCCTTAGATAGGCCTAGTGAGCACTCCATTTGGGTGTTACTAGTGTTGTGACTTCCCTGTGTTGGGCTCAAGCTTGGGTTAAAGCATGGCTCATAAGGTTTGGAGCGGGGCTCGAGCTAGGTTCTGCTCAACTGGCCCAAATTGAGGGATTCACTGGAGGCCATGGGCAGACCCAAATAGTGGATATTGGGGCACTCAACCCGGCCCGCAGACCTCAAAAAAGCCCGAAAGGGGGCCCATTACCCATCTAAAATAAGCCCTTGCTGCCCCTGGGTCCGCCACTACTTGCGGTTGAGGTCGAATCGCACAATTAAGTTAACATTTTACATGAGCAAAACCCAAGTTCAAGCTAAAACTCAACTTGGTAATTTATATAGCACAAGGAAGAGAAGCTCATCCCAAGCCCAAGCTTGAGCTCAGAAAATCCAGGACCAGCCAAGCTCGAACAGGGCTCTCAATTTCAACTAAAACTTGAGCGGCGAATTAGGTTGTCGGCCAGATACTCGGCTCATTATATATATTAAAGCAATATGATTCGTTTCGCCACATAGGCAGGTAGGAAGCTCTCCTTTTGGTAAAATATAAAAGAAGGAAAAAATACAGCGCTTTGACATGGGCCTTTCCCAAACTGCTAAACTGGAAAGTTATCCATTTGATGAGTTTGAATCCCCTAAAATTTCCCTCTCAAACTTATGATATTTCTTTTAAACAAATTCAATTATGTAAATTATCTCTTTGAATTCAAATTTTAATTCCTGAAATCTCTCTTTAATGATAAAAAAATATTATCCCCAAAGAAGTCATCACAGTTTGCCAAAATACCTAGAGAACATTTCTATCAACATTATTTCGTTCTTTAAAAGACCCTTATTTTGCTATTGTCGTTTAACATGCCTTTGTCAATGTATGCATTTCTTTTATAGTATTTGTGACTTTGGGTCCCAGACAATTCACCAACCCTTATGAAGGCTAGCATAAAAGGGTTCCTTTTTTTTTTTTTTTTTGGTAAATGGCATAAAAGGGTTTGTTTTTTAAATTGATATTATGAGCAGATGAATTGTGTCTAAGGGTATCTTCCCAAATCTGATAGATTTGGACTTCGCTGTCCCTTTCCTCCTCATGAGTATTTACTGTCTATAGTTTTCAATTTAACTAGCAACGCATGGCCATGCTTAGCCTGAGCCAATAAATAAAGCTATATTTAGTTTAAATCCATCTTTTGAGATACAAAATGAGGAAAAAAACATAAATCTAAAATAAATAAATGTATCATTTTTTTCATTTTTAAAAGTATATAAATATAATTTTCATTTAATATAAATACAAAATAAGAAAAGATGGGCACATGTATGAAATATTCAACTAATTCTCTATGGTCTTAATGGCACACTTAGAAATTTGTAGCAGTCATGTGTCAATATTCCTTTACAATTCATTTAATATTTTTTTTAATATTTTTATTTTAATATTTTAATTATTCTATCATGGCCCGCATTAGGCGTGGGCCTATTGTACTAATAGAATTTAAATGCATTTCTTATGATTAATATTATCTATATTGACGAAATTCGCTTTTATATATCTTCTTTAGTTATTATTGTTATTATTCTGGTTTTTTTTTACACTAGGAACCATATCCTCAATTACAATATCGTCAAATGTAAAGACACGTCAAGTTTTTCCAAATTTGTCTTTTCAGCCTGGACGAGCAGACATTCCCTTTGGAAGCAAGTATTTTTTTTTTTCCTTTAACATAAAACTAGCAACAAAGCCTATGTTAAGCCCAGGCCTAAAAAGAAAAATATATTAAAATATATTAAAATTTGAATAAGTATTATCAGAAAGAAAATAAATCTCAAAGAAAAACAAACTTAAAAAGAAGAAGCTAATCTTTAAGATTTTGCCTTATTATTTAATATACATCTAATTTACATCCATGAGAATCCCATGAAGAGAGAATGTCAATTTTTCTTTCTGATTCACTAATAGAAGAAGAAGGAGCCAAAAGTGCAGTTAGGAATAATGAAGAACACTTATTATTGTCAGGGACTTCGAGTACAATTGGGGCTGTTTACGTTTATAGCCTAAAAACCAATTGGGATACTTCTAAATTTTAGGGTTTTTTTTTTTTTGGTGTGTGTGGGGATATCATGGGAAAAAATCGCTCAATATAAATTAATTTGTTAAATAATAAAAAGAGAAACGATCATGTAAGGACAACCTTACGCCGTTACGGTACATATGAGTTATTGGGGCCCACTTGGGACCCTACAGATCATGAGACAAAGGGGAATAGAAAGATTCAAGCGGCGCCGTCCTAGATATCAAATTTTAAGTCAATCTAATGTCTTTAACCCCTACATATGTGGTCCACAAGTTTAACATCTTTAAATAAAGAAGTTTAAATTGAGTTTCGATCCGGTCCATTCGTATCAATACAAATCCATGGGATTGGTGACTATTGGAGGGGTTGTGTGTTGTGATCCATTGGGGCGGGTTATAAGGTAGGCCCCAACAGCTGGTATGTACTATAAGGATGTAGGGTCCGTACTATACAAATATTCTATAGATTTTTTCTTGTTTTACCATTTCACTATAATACACTTCAAAGCATCAACTGGAAGCCCAAATTACCAGATCGGATTCAGGATTCCACCAACATGCTACATCGTTCATGAGAAGTGGACCTTGTCTTGAGCCTACCCAATAATGCATATATTCAATATTTGGGTTGACTCCTTTTGCCTCGAGATTTGGTTTTTAAGTTAACAATTTCAATCCAAGGGATAGCTCAGTTGGCTTAAGACCACGGTTTGCACCTATAGATTGTAGGTTCGAAACTGCAATACCACACTGGGGCTACAGGGGAGTTTACCAGGCTTCCTTCTGAGCCCGGAGGGATTAGTCAAACCCAAAGGGTTGGGAACCCTCCAATAGCAAAAATAAAAAAAGTTAACAATTTCAACCCAAGTCATAAATTAATCAGGCTCAGGTTGAATCCAAACTTGCAAGCAGATAATCTGACTCATTGGACTCTGACCTGTCAACCCAACCCAAGAGCTGATATGATAATTCAGGGTTTGAGTCAAACCATTTAAATTCTGAGCTGGGTTTGTGTTGAGATTTGCAACCAGATTAATATACACGTCAAAATTGGGTTGAGCTAATCATGAATGCATGTTTACGTAGTGGACTTGATCCGACCCATTGCCACCCGCGCCAAGCAATAATACAAGGCTTGATCATTTCACCTTTTTTTTTTTCTTTTTTCGCACCCAACTTCGAGGGTTGGGACTCTAGCCGTCAGGTGAGAAAAGTAAATCTCGGGTGAGATAAAACAGCCTTCGGGTGAGGAAAGCTGACCTTGTATGATGTAGGACAGCCCTCAAATGAGAAAAGGTGATTGCCTAGAACCCTGACCAACCAGATAACCCCCTCTTGCCTACTCTAGGGTGAGGCTTGATCGTTACACTTGGTTATAGTTACATACTGTGACTCTTGATAACCCTTTTACATCGAAGGGCAGGACTAAGATATTGTCAGAAGCCATAGGGACGTTTATGGACCAGATTTAACATGGTAAAAGTGAATAAAATCTTGAAAAAGAGGAGTCATTTACTTCAAACATTTTAGTTCTTCATTAGTAGGCTCCACTAAGGAACCTCACAAATTTTTGTTAGTCCCACTCTATAAATTTTTCATACTTATAACCAGGAGCAGACCCACAGGAATCCTTCTTCGGAGGGGGCACTATGTAGAAAAACACCTCTTCAGGAGGGACGCATAAAAAACGCTTGTAGTTTTTCAAAATATACAAGTAAGCCGTTATAAAACTTTATCCCACAATGTTTTATCAACTCAAAAGATTTTGCACTAATCAAATTTATCATGACAGAAATAACTACAATTAAAATACAAGAACGCAACTATTTTTAAATCCGCGGTGAATATTACTCCGATTGGATTAGAGATTTATGTCATAAAAGAACACGTAAACACAATGATTTTGAACGGTTCAAAATACATATATGAGCATCGGTTATTGAAAATCAAAGTGAAATGCTGTGCACTATTATATGTACTAATTGTTAACAACTTAAGCAAAGAAAATCTTCTTCAACGTACCTGCAACTTTCTGCAAGCCCTAAAAAAGAAATCCTAAGATCGGTGGATAGGGGAGAAAAGCTCATTTGACCATGAAGATCCAAGGTGAATATATAAAAATAACCATCAAATAATCTACCCTTTAGTGAAAAGTGAATCAAAGAAAGATGGTAAATGAACACTCGGCCATCGCTCCAGTAAAAAAGTAAAGTTTCCTTTACGTTACTACCTTATATCATTCACTCTTCACCTCTTTGATAATAAACTTATTTGACCATAAATTTTTATATATTCCATAGGTGATGCAAGCAAAGTAAACTGAGGGTGTGCTTGAATTATTATCCGTGGGTTCACTTGTGCATTTTAACCAGGCCAACAACTACAAGCCCTTCACCCCGTCATAATGCTACACCTCTCAAGTGATCATTCATTTAGCAATTAAAAAGCATCCTTTCTTTGTAAGGCAACATCTTCTAGGTCTCTAGAGGCCATCATTTATAATCAATTTTTAGGCTCTAAATATGATGATAGTACAGAAATAATAATTAAATTTCTTATTTGAGGGACATAGTAAAGGCACCAGCACATCTAACTTTCAGCTTAGTTAGGCTTGGGGAAGCTGGGTAAATCTCCTGGCCCCAGCGTGGTAGCGCAGCTTCGAACCATCAACCTTCGGGAGCAAATCGTGGTCCTAGGCCAACTCAATTTAATTAGTTTAACCACTTGTTTGAAGCACAAACATATAATAATAATAATAAGTCAAAATTGTATTTATAATATTTGGTACTTTAAAAATACATTTTATTTTTTTTTTTGTAAAATCTTAAAATTATAATTAATATTGAGGATGGGGGCTTGCTCAGTTGGTTGGAAACCCGACCTCTTACCCGACTACCTAGGGATATCTCTCCTCCGTGTGCGTTGATAGAATTTAATCCCGTAACCAATTGCATAACCAAATATAATCACCATGTGAAGACTTGTATTAGCACCTTTTACAAGTGGGAGATGTGAAAATGTCAAGTGTAAAAATAATCTTATTTACGCATCATTTTTACATATTGTATTTATGCATCATATGCGTAAATGAGCACAAACAAACGTGAGTATGCATGACTATTACACATTTGAATCATTTACACATATGTAAAGATTGCAAACAAACGATCTCGGGTCATTTGCCTTTTATATGTGATAAGAAGATGAGTTTACATGTATAAATGTCACATATGCAAAAGTTACACATGCAATACACATTACCATGTCCGCCAAAAAATCACCATTTTTACATTAGTAATTGAGTACATCCAACAGTTTCATATGTATTTGAATTTTTTTGGATTTCTTTCAAAATTTTCTCAAGATCCAAGAAATATTAAGATGTAAAACTAAACTTCCAGATATTTACCATTAATATAAGAATATTAAATGGTTTGGATCATGAATTGAAAGCATACAAAAGCATAGAAAATTATATCTATAGGTTAAGAATTTCTCACTAATTACTAAATCTATGTTAAGATAATCAAATTCAATAAACAGATTGAACAAATTAGATCAAAAATTAAGGCCCATGTGGATAGAAGAAATTAAAGGTGACTAAGTAATTGGGTCCTTTTCCTCGTTCGAGAATCTCCTCCCTTCTTCCACTCCGTTCTGAAGATTATCTAGGACCAATTTAGTCACGTTCTCATATTCCAATTGAACACTTTCCATTTTTTATTATGATTAAAGGAGAAGGTTATTCTTTTTACCAAAAATATGCGGATCAAATCGCAATCTTATAATAAGGACATTTTTTTTCGGAAAACTCCCATCTATTTTGGTGTGGATGGCAGGCAGGCCTATATTTCTTGGTTTCAATAGGACTCTAACAGTGCCACGAGAAGGTGATCATTATCCACAAGACTATACTATTACCTTTTGCAAGACAGGTGTGAAACTAATTTTCACATGTCAAACAATCTGAAGATTTTGGCAATCAAATGGCCTTATATATGTATCACATATCTACTATCCACTATATATACTATTATAAAAGAGGAAAAGTTGCAAACTTTTTTCACTACACCATTGTGGGGCTCACCCCCAAATATTATAATATAATATAATAATCTATCTAGCAGAATATTCATACGCATCTATCCCTCGCCATAGGGTGAGGGGTACTTTCCCTTTTTGCATATAAAGACAAGGAAGTGTACATCACCCTATGTACTTGAAAATTCACTTTTGTACTTGAAAATCCCCATTTATGGAAGTGTCCATCACCCTATGGTGAGGGATAGATGCACATGAATGTTCCCCATCTATCTATATCTATATCTATATCTATATCTATATCTATATATATCTATCTACTGCTATTATAAAAGAGAGAAAGTTGTAAACTTTTTTCACTACACCATTGTGGGGCCCACCCCCAAATATTATAATATAATATAATAATCTATATATATATATATTTATATATATCTATCTATCTACTACTATTATAAAAGAAGGAAAGTTACAAACTTTTTTCACTACACTATTGTGGGGCCCACCCCCAAATATTATAATATAATATAATAATCTATCTAGAGGGCTGCCCTCCTCAGCTGCAGCCCTCCTTAATATCAGCTACAGGCATGTGAGGGGAGCAGCTGCAGCCCTCCTCACATGCCTGCAGCTGATATTAGAGGGAGGCTGCAGCTGAGGAGAGCAGCAGCCATCTATCTATATCTATATCTATATCTATATCTATATATATATATATATATATATCTACTATTATAAAAGAGGAGATATTGCAAACTTTTTCACTACACCAATGTAGGGCCCACCCCCAAATATTATAATATAATATATTATTATGAGAAATTGCAAACTTTTTCACTACACCTTTGTAGGGCCCACCCTCAAATATTATAATGCAAACTTTTTCACAACACCATTGTGGGGTCCACCCCAAATATTATAATATAATATAATAATATATTATTATGAAAAATTACAAACTTTTTCACTGCACCGTTGTGGGGCCCACTCCCAAATATTATAATATAATATTTATACCCTTATTATAAAAGAGAATATAGTGTTATGTTTTTTCTTTACACATCTGTAGGCCCCACTTAGTAATATTATCTACTACTATTATAAAAGAAGGAAAGTTACAAACTTTTTTCATTACACCATTGTGGGGCCCACCCCCAAATATTATAATATAATATAATAATCTATCTATATCTATATCTATATCTATATATATATATATCTATCTACTCTTATAAAAGAAAAGATATTGCAAACTTTTTCACTACACCTCTGTGGGGCCCACCTTCAAATATTATAATACAAACTTTTTCACAACACCATTGTGGGGCCCACCCCCAAATATTATAATATAATATAATAATATATTATTATGAGAAATTACAAACTTTTTCACTACACCGTTGTCGGCCCACCCCCAAATATTATAATATAATATATATACCCTTATTATAAAAGAGAATAAAGTACTATGTTTTTTCTTTACACATCTGTGGGCCCCACTTAGTATTATTATATTATATATATATATATAATAAAAGATGTACATATGTGGGCCCCAATGAAAGAGAAGAACTTGTCATGCTTTTTATCTACACAACTGTTGGCCTCACTTGGTATTATGATATTATATATATATATAATATAAAAAAAACTACACATCTGTGGGCCCCACTTAGTAGAAGAAATTGCCATGCTTTTTCTCTACATCTACACATATGTAAGCCCTATTTAGTATTATTATATTATATATATAATACAAGAGAACAACACATCTATGGGCCCACTTAGTATTATTATATTATATATGTATAAATACAATAGTACTACACATCGATCGGCCCCACTTAGTAGAAGAACTTGTCAGGCTTTTTCTCTACATCTGCAATCTGTGGGCCCCACTTAGTATTATTATATTATACCACTTAGTAGAAGAACTTGTCAAGCCTTTTCTCTACATCTACACATCTGTGGGCCCCACTTAGTATTAAAATATTATACCACTTAGTAGAACTTGTCATGCTTTTTCTCTACACATATGTGGGCCTCACTTAGTATTATTATAACATCTGTAAGCCCCACTTAGTATTATTATATTATATATATAATAAAAGAGAACTACACATCTATGGGCCTCACTTAGTAGAAGAACTGGCCATGCTTTTTCTCTACATCTACACATTTGTAGGCCCCACTTAGTAGAAGAACTTGTCATGCTTTTTCTCTACACATCTGTGAGCTATACTCAGTATTATTATATTATATTATATATATAATCAAAGTGAACAGCATATATGTGGGCCCCACTTAGTATTATTATATTTCGATGAAATGTTTAGCTCAAATGTTCATGAAAAGGGTTGTGTTTAAAGAATTTATACATTCGCTACAATAACTCAAATGAAAATTTTCAATTGAGATTTTCATTTTTTAGAAAATTTCAACTTCGATTCCAATGCTTGTAAAGACACGATTTGCTTGTCAGAGGAAGATATGAGAATGCCAAAGATTGCTTGGAATCCCTGTGATTTGTTGTTGATCCGTTTAAAGCTACGAGTTCGGTACTGTTTTGATTGGTTGGTATTTTGTTTCATTGAATTTGCAATGCTAGAAATGAAATATGTGAAATAGAATTGTAACATTTTAAACATTTAGTGCTCCAACAACATTCGACAAAGTGAACTTTGTGACAATAAAAAATCTCTTTTTAATGTTGGGCCTTTTTTTTATGTTACTGAAATAATGAAATTTACTTTAAATTTTTATAAGCAGTAAAAAATGAAGAAAAGTTGAATATTCAAAAATGACCAGCAATGTTAGAAATGAATAGAATTTTAACATTCAGGGGAGGTAGTGACCAGTTGGGCTTTTTCTTTTTTCTTTTTTCTTTTTTTTTTGTTCTGGTTGTTTTGTGTTGTATTAGCCAGCTTGGTGGATTGGTTATCTTGTACGTCATCTTTGACCTTAGTAGTTTTGGCAGAAGATTTGGCCCCCATTTATGATTGTTTTTTAATCTTTTAATGCGTTGCCCTCTTTCAGGAAAAGAAAAGGAGAAAAAAAAATAATTATAACATGTTACATATTTTAGTGCATCAAATTTTATAAAGAATGACAGAAAATCGTTCCTATAGTTCCTAAGAGTTATAGGGCTTCAGATTTTCATTAGTGGTTAAAATGTAAAATCATACATGAATATTAAAAACTGACAATCAAATAACCTCTCTTTTATCGGAAATTGATTTGAGGAAAAATGAGAGATGAATGCTCATCCATCACCCCAGAACTCAAATCTCACGATGGTCAAGGTCCCTTTTGCATCCATAACCTCGTGTTTCTCACACCTCACTTCTTTAATAATCTTTCAGCAAAGCTTAGTTCACTATGAATTCCTATGTATACTAGCAAATATGTTGGGGTGCAGAACAAATCCGCAATCGATACAAAACATTATGCACGAGTAGATCTAACCAAATAGTCACTCTAAAAAAAATAGAAAAATATTTTATGTGGTTTGATAATATGCTTGTGTCAGATCAGAAAAAGAAATACTAGGACATATATATATCACATTTACTAAGAAAGTATGGTGTTTTCATGCTTAGTGATGAGGACTTGAGTGACATTAGTGGGTTGAAATGAGAAAGATATTTCATTGATGTGCGGGTGCACTAGCCAAAGATACGGAGATGTTGTGAAGAGGCTTAAGGTCTGTTTAGATGCTTCATTTTCTTAGTAGCCAAATAATCAAGGTATCATGAAAGTTTTTTTGTGAATATACAAGCGTATGCAGATTTTTGTCATGTAAGCCTTTTCTTGATTTCTTCATTTCATGTAAGTTGGTTTTCTTTTAAATTTAATTATTATTTATCAAACCAACATCCAATGCAAGTGACTAATGGCTTGTCTTTTTACTTCTTGAATTCTGATAAGGTATTTTATTTTTCCTTTCAAGTTTTTATGAGTATGATGCAATGGAATCCATCATTTTGATATGCCGACTCATGCTTTTAGATCCACCCTCTTATGTTGATTTGAAGTGATTGCTTTAGGACTCTTGTTTTTTTTGTTTTAGGCAATTCTGGCAACATGCATTCCTTCATTATCATTCTACATGCTAAATTGTGTTTAAGGGTGCTAATTGTCTTTCTTTATGATTTTACATGCTTCATCTAAAGCATCTTCGTAGGTCAAACCAGTATTACTCTTGGACTTAATTCTTGTTCAACATTGCAACCACATTACTATAATGCTAGGATAATAAATTTTCTATTAAATTTTCTTAGGAAGTTTGAAGGAAGTAGTTGTGCCTACCCTAAAAGTGCATGCCTAAAGATCTCTTTGTAGTTGGTTCTCTTGCTTCAAATTATGATATTTGTTTCAAAGATTCACTTACTACAAAATTAGAATGTAACAAAACTGATTTATGATACATAAAAAGCTAACAGAAGTGCCACAAATGTACATATGGTTCAGAATTTGGTAATGGTGTCATCTTAATTCAAGAAAGCTTGTTGCTCTGACCCTCATCTTGACATATCAATCTTGTTTCTTTCCATGATATTCAAATTTCTTTATATTGGTATTACTGTCATTCAGTGCTTCTCAACATAAATTTGGTATGTATTTAGCGTTAGGTTTTAGACAAATTTCAATGGAAAATAGGCCGGAGATCGATCAATATTGAAATTGGTGAGTATTTTGCCTAATCATGTATGACAAGAAAATGTTGGTTTTCAATTTTTTTTCAGTTAGTTTCCTTTTATATATCTTGTTATTTCATCTTCTTCTTACTTTTTTCTATAAGGAAACTACGGAAAAAATCCTCATAGGATCCCATAGGATCGACGAGGACCCATAGCATGTTGAAGACGGGAGGGGTCTTCAAGCTCCTTTTCAGTCTTTTTTTTTTTTTTTAATCATTTTGCGATATGGTCGATATCAACCATTTTATAGTGTTCAGCAAATAAGACAGTTACATGTTGGAACAAATCTGACTGACAGATTGGTCGATATCGATAATTAGGAAGAGGTACTAATGGTCGATATCGATCATTTTATCTTGTTCAACGAATAAGACAGTTATAGGTTGGAGAAAATCTAACTGGTCGATATCGACCATTAAAGCTAAGTAGTAATGGTCGATATCGACCATTAGAGCCAAGAAGAAAAAAAATAGCACTCTATCTCTCCTGCAACCCAGCGAGAATAACGCAGGTGAGATATTCGATAAAATGACTAAAAGAATACCAAAAGCAGGAGATAAGAGAGAAGATGGCGAAAAGATAACTCCACTCCCACCATCCAAAATAACATGTTTCGTGATTATCGCCACTTGGGACCACCAATTGGATGGGCATGGGGGCTTCACAATACACTCCACTCCCTGTATAGGCACTAGACCAAACTAGAGTATTCACACCATCCCACTCATCATGTTTTAAACATTAAGACTGTTGCCTTTTTAATTCACAATCAGCATATAGTTTAAAACCACCGCAGGTTAAAATAAAATTTCAACTAGTGTTGTAAACATTTCGGAGTGTTTTTACGATGTTGGGTGTTGGTGGTCGTATGAATGAAATGGATAGAGCAACGGTGAGCACCGCACCTGTCAATGGTCCTGCAACTCTTGCCTTCAGAACCCAATCATTTCGCAACAAAATTCCAAGCACACTCCACAAATCATGGCTCAAACATCTTGATTTGATTTTCCTATTGATAACATCTTATAGGAATGTGGAGTTCATTCATTCATGTGGCTAACATACAACAAGAGGGGGAAAGAAAGAAAATCCAAATTCTTCTTCTAAAAAATTTTGGCACGGACTTGAATTGAGAAAAAAACCCAACACATTTCTTCAAAACTGTACTTTTCTATTAACTGTGAAAGATCTCCATGTTTGAGATTAAAGGGAAGAACCCCATTTCACAAAGTCTTAAGGTATTTTGATTTTAAATAAAGGAAAACACAATACCCCACTTTACAAAAACAGATATATTGTAGGAAAACCTAAAACCCCACTTCACTGAGATTGAGGTTTCTGTTCTATGAATGAATCTGGTGATTTCAGGAGTCAAGGGAGGTGTGGAAAGATAAGCACTTCCCCTTGTAGTGAGAATGATGAGATGTTATTGGAGAGATGGTGTTGTGCTCCATGATTTGGAGGTGGGTTGCTTTCTAGCATGAAAACCTAGGCATGCATCTCCAAGGCTCCTGTCTGTCACCAGCAAGACCCCAGGGCTATGTCGCCATTATCCAGACCGGTGGTGTCCTCGCAGCGCCCTCACTTCACTCCCCTTTGATAATAACTAAAATAAAAAGACTGTCATTAAGACTACAGAATGGTCGATATCGACCAACCTACAAAAAGGACAAATGACCTCTGCCGTCTTCAACATGCTATTGGGTCCTCATTATTCCTATGAGGTCATAAGGGGATTTTTTTCATAGTTTCCTCTTTTTCTATTAAAGCTTCTACTGAATTTCATAAGAACAATGAGTGATTGTAAATTGCTTAATTTGCCAAAAATAATGAACTATATGTAAATTGGTTATTATCCATTGGGATTGTTAATACTGAGTTTTTCAATCAACTAGTATAAATAAAAATGAGAGCAAACGAATATGATGGTGCATAACCATTACACATGTAAATCATTTATATTTATACATAAAAATTACGAAAAAAAAGTAACGGCCCCAAGCGAATTCAACTACCAAACCTGTAAAGCTATTGAAGATGGAGACTGAATGGCAGGCCAGAACTCTACCAAAGCTCCATTTTAAAATCTCCAGTCACCCAAAGTTCCGACAACCAAGAGGCAAGAACCCTACAAAATGACACTGCTATTAAAGCAACACAACATCTCCACATGTAATATATAATACATTACCTATCAGGCTATCACTTTAGCAGAACCTCCCCCATGTACTTTGCATCAATGCTGTGTGATGATTTTTCACATAATTTACCAATAGTTGCATTTTCATTATAAAAAAAAAAAAAAAAACCAGCTGAAACACCACGCCCCCAGTCTTTAGGCTTGATGTCTAGCATGGAATTGAAGTTGTAAAAAAAGTCCAAAAAATATATTTCTATAGTGGTTTAATGTGAAGAAGAAGAGATAAAAAGATCAATAAATGGTCACGAAATGATCTCCTTTGAAATATGAATAAAGGGGAGATGGAAAATAACTAGCAAATCAAATATTAGATGGTCAGAATCTCAACAACATCCCCATTTAATATCATTTTCATCCCATCCTTTCCAGTAATCCTTTCTTACAATCCATTTTACTATGAATTTTTAGAAATGCAAACAAAAGGAAGACTGTTGCTGTTCATCTTTTCCAAACTCAAAGAAAAAAGGACAGGTTTCTGTTAAACCAGAAATTTACAAGAGTTTGGTTGAATAACATTTAATTAAGCTAGTAAGTAAAACTGAAACCTTGGACTTTTTCCTTGATCATCCATTTCATAATTTCAGACCTTGACAATTTTTCCAGTAATAAATATATTTCATGTCTTTATTGAGATGAATAAAGTCACTTTATTCAGCAGGCCCACATATACAATAGTGCCATCCCACTGGCTAAGCTATAGAGAATCCAGATATAATAACAGCACCCCCCAACACTCTCAAAACCCCATTTTCAAATTACCAACCACCAAAGTTGGAGTTCAGACAGACAATCAAAAACCCCCACAACAAAAGGACATCCCACTAATAACACATTAACTAGCACCTTTGCACAACCCTTCACTTTACCTTACCAGTTTACCCTTCCCTCTCTCTTTCAGTCTTTCCCTCCCTCTCTCTAACACAGCCCCAAAAAAAGATCTGATCAGGAGTGAAGTAAATCCAAACAGTACAAAACAAGATCCCAATACCACACACACTCTCTCTTTCCTCCTCTGATTCCACCAGAAGAAAAACCAAAACAATAAAGAAAGGGAGAGGGGGGGGGAGAAAGAGACAATGCTGATGCTACATTCCCATCTTCTCATTATTCTCACCATCTTCTTCCTCCTCTTCCTCTTTATCAAACCTGCCTGTGCTACCCGTTACAGCCCCTCCCCATCTGCCCTGGGCGAGTGGAGATCTGCCCGGGCCACCTACTACGCGGTCGAGGACACCAAGGATCCGGTAGGGGGAGCCTGCGGGTATGGCGATCTGATGAGCAGCGGGTACGGCAAGGCGACGGCGGGGCTGAGCGAGGCGCTGTTCGAGCGCGGCCAGATCTGCGGCGCCTGCTACGAGATCCGGTGCGTGGAGGATCTCAAGTGGTGCATCGCCGGAACCTCCATCATCGTCACCGCCACCAACTTCTGCCCGCCAAACTACGGGCTACCCGCGGACGGCGGCGGCCACTGCAACCCGCCCAACCGCCACTTCGTGATGCCGATCCAGGCCTTCGAGAAGATCGCCATCTGGAAGGCTTCCAACATGCCCGTGCAGTATCGCAGGTACGCCTCCGAAACTAACCTGCGCTTCCCACTTGCTAACGTGCGCTGGCCTGATTCGGCGGGGGCGCGGGTCCCTAACCTGCGCGCATTTGCTTTGCTTTGCTTTGCTTTTCCCTCTTTTTTCTTCTTTTTGGAACTCTTTTTTTAATTCTTTGTTTCCCTGATTTTACAAGGAATCAAACATTTTTTATTTTTTATTTTTTTTTTTTTTTTTTGGGTGGGGGTGGGTTTTAGCAAATAACTATAGGACTGTAAAAGTTTAAGAATTTTCAGTTGCTAACCCTCTGTCTGTGCAATGGCACTCTACCAAAGACATCTCCTTTTGCTGAGGTGGAGATGTTGATGGGCATAATTTCACTACTAATACCTATTTGGATAGGGAAGAAAAATAGAGTCAAGCAAAGTTCAATTAATTTTTTTTTTAGATGAGTTTGGCCCCCAAAAGATAGGAGTATTGTTGATGCACACAGGCATATTTATCTCACTTACTCTAAATACTAGGATAGATGGTCGGTTGTGATCCGAGTCCATGGTGGACCATCGGAATAGTTAATGAGAGATAGAACCGTATATGGGACAGATCCGGATATATTTAGAAAATAATGTGGGAAAATTTTAATTCTTAGAAAAAATTTTCGAAAATTGAAGTAATATATCGAGTCCAAGAGTCAGAACCATGGTAGAACTCAACCAGAACCATTTATTTTTAAGTAAAAGTAAGAAAAGAAACTTTTATTTTGAAGGTGGGCCTAATTTCAATTGGAGTGAAGTTCAGCCCATTAGCTTTTAAGGATCCCAATTCAATTTAGTCAGTGAGCCCAACCATGCAAAGTGAAATCACAATGGGACACACCCCATCATGCAAAACACAATAGAATACAAATCCCAATGATGTACACGTAGGAAATCGTATGTGGCATGCATGTCACAAGTCCCATATCAGATCAAACAAGATATATGCGAGCAGATTATATAATCCCACTCAAAATAAAACTCAATTTATACCCACAAATACGACTCCAGGATCCGTAGATGTGGGTTTCTTGATAAACAATTCTCCTATAAGTGGAGCTCGTGGGGTTGGAGGTTCTTCACAATCATCGAAATACACATAGATCTCAGTGGCATATTAGTCCCCCTCCCCCATCATCCACCTTCCCTAACTATTTATCTTTGAGTGAATTTTTTAATCCCACTCCACCACAAGAACATGATATAATGATCAATTTGACTATAGCTTAGGACATAAAACATGCTGACCTTTTTATTTCTTCTTCTCCATGATGCATGAGATAGCTTCCAAGAAGAAAATATCTCCAGTGAAATCACTAAACTACCCTTTGCATGATTAGGATCGGGTATTTCCCCATCGTGGTGACTTTCTATCAGACGAAGGGCGCTCTCGTCTTCTAAAAAAGCGACCCTTGGGACGTATTTGACACTTGAGATTTGAAATATGACAATGATGTTGCTGTTAGACAGTTGTATTTGATTCAATTACAAACTTTAGTAAGACTTTGGCTGCTTCTCTTCTTGTGGGGTCTTACTCATTTGTCAGTTGTCAAGTTTGGAATTTTGTGATAACGAACGTTCCAACGTTAGCTGATGTAACTTGTATTCTAAAGTAGATGTCTTCCAGGCCTTGAGTGAAGGGACTTTTCATGGGTCAGGTTGGGCTGGGCTGAAGTCTATGTTTGTTTCCCTTTTGGTGCCAAATATTCATCACATGGCAGGTTCAGCCTACATGACTGAATTTGGTGAGGCTCTGCTAGCAAAATATTATATTTCCTTTTGTAAATAATGCAGGAGGGACTCGGCCTATATTTGGGCTCAGATGCAGATAAAATCACGAACCCAGTTCATTAAATATCAATCCAGAAAATCAGGGTGCACCCTGGCCCAGATTCCTTAAAAGCATAAGATCAAAATGAGCCCAATTTGAGATTTGTTCAGGATCAAGCTATACATGGGCCATGGGCTTACACATACTTAAATGTGTACAAGGGGGAACGATGGTTGATAGCCAATGCCATATGGGGCCAGCTCTGGATGGACCATGGGCAAACATTAATGAATATGACAATCTTGCCCCGTCCAAATGATGGCCTAGTTGGATCTTTGGGGATGAGTTATTTTGGAGGATTGCCCTTACATTGGAATCCATTTTGATCAACAACAAAAATGGCCCTGTGTGTACAATACAAGACAAGCATACTACTAGAAAATCAAAACATGGGTTGCCTTAGATCATATGGATGGAAATTCAAGAGAAAATGATATTAGGTTAGACTCCAGCACTGTCCACCTATGCATCTAGCAGTGCTGATGAACATTGACAAGAAGCCATGCGATAACATATGGGTAGGACAGTTCTTCTCTGGTATGTGTATTATACACACACAAATAAATTTTTCAAAAGCGTTTGTTGTATGTCACATCTTTCAAAAGATAAAAGACCTGAATTTTCTAATGAATTCTTCTATACATGAATTGTTTCTAGATTTGTAGATATCAACTTGTCTGCATAAATACTATTATCTCCTAGAAAAGATTCTTCTTTTTTTCTAATGTTGCTGATTTGGGAAGGACAGGATCAAATGCATAAAGGAAGGTGGCATTAGGTTTACTGTGGACGGAGCAGGCTACTTCTTTTCTGTGCTGATCAGCAATGTTGCAGGCGCAGGTGACATCATTGCCGTCAAGATCAAGGGCTCAACAACTGGGTGGCTCGCAATGGGGAGGAACTGGGGCCAAAATTGGCATATAAATGCAGATTTCAAGAACCAACCCCTTTCCTTTGAGGTAACCTCTAGCGATGAGATTACAGTCATATCTTACAATGTAGCACCCAAAGATTGGACTTTTGGGCAGACTTTTGAAGGCAAGCAATTCCAACTATAAGTTTCAAGGTAAAAAGACACTATACATTGTTCTTCATTAAATTAATGGAGAGGTGGAGCTTTGTTTGAAAAACAGCTGCCAAGGAGAAGAGGAAGTTGAGATGATGATCATGCAAGTCCTCACATAATTGCATAAGACACTAAGAAGATATGGGTAGTTTATGCATTTGAGTCTTTGGTCAATAGCAAGATTTTTGTATTTTGATGAAGCAGAGCAACCGTGTTTTGAAGGCATTACTATGGCATGCAACAATTGCAGCAATTAGCAGAAATTAGGGTTATGAATAGAGTTTTGATGAATAGGGTTTTGATTTGCCTCAGCTGGGATGTACTGGATTGCATTTGTGAGGAGAACATTGCAAGTTAGAAGAATATTTTTTATATTTTTGTTCAATGAACTAGAAGCCTTGTACTTCCTTTTTACTATTTTTTTTGTGAGGAAATTTTATTTATTTACACTATATGGTACATCAAGACTTCCACTTTGAACATTTCCTTGTTGGATGATCAATCAAAAAATTCTCTTTTCATTTGACCCAACAAGAAATGGCTGGAATCCATCTCTCCCAGCAACTCCAAAAAGGTTTTTAAAAAAGTTCACTCAAGACAATCTCATCATTTTCTGTGTAACGTCCCACCTATAGCCATGGGTGATATTATCCATTTTGGCCCACTGGCCTCACAATTTTACTTCCAATGGGGCTCAACCTATCAAAAGGCCTCATGCAAATGCTCTAACTATAACCACATTTACTTTCCTCTCAATAATCGATATGGTTCCTCTTTATAGCCGATGTGAGACTCCAGGATGTCATATTCCAACTCAACAACAAAAGATTGGTGAACCCTAAAAACCAAGTACAACCGACCCCTAACTATGTTTAAATTCAATCAATAAGCCTTCAAACTCACTGCACAATCACACCACAGACCAAGCAATTGATAAATTTCAAGGGACTACACACAGTAGGAAAACACCTAATTAGTGTCACAATTACAATCCTTGAGAGAGAGAAATAAGATGAGGTGATTCATCTCATTGAATCACTAGAAAAATATGAGTGGGTGTTCAAATAGGGAAAAGATGAAATGAATGATGCCATAGTAACTCAAATAACTTCAACTTCAAATTTTCAATCCACTTTGTACCATGATTTAGTCAATCAAATATAGATCACAGATCAATTCACCCCAGAATACAATGATGAGAACCATTAAGTACCATGGAGAAACTTTCATCAAAACACCATAGATTTAACACCAACAGAAAATCAAGATTTCAGCATATTACAGCGACAAGACAGGTTGCCATCACAATCTCCAATTGCAGAAATTTACAAGCAAAAACACAGAAAGTGACATGAACTAGAACCCCAAAGATCAGATCTAACTACATAACTACTACTACAGCTACACAGCAATAGCAATAGAAATTTCCTAACCACCAAAGCCATAGAGAGTCCTCCCCTGCCTCTTAAGCGCATAGACAACATCCATAGCAGTGACCGTTTTCCTCCTCGCGTGCTCGGTGTAAGTCACGGCATCTCTGATGACATTCTCCAGGAAGATCTTCAACACACCACGAGTCTCCTCGTAGATTAGGCCGCTGATGCGCTTCACGCCGCCTCTGCGCGCAAGCCTCCTGATGGCTGGCTTCGTGATGCCCTGGATGTTGTCTCGCAGCACCTTCCGATGCCTCTTCGCTCCGCCCTTGCCCAACCCCTTCCCTCCCTTTCCACGGCCCGACATCTCTCACTCTCTGTTTCTCTTTCCCTGTGGATTGAATTGAAGAAGAAGAAGAAGAAGATGATGAAGTGGGAAAGAAACGGAGGATTTGAAGGGTTTATATGGAGATGTTTGGAGCTTTGAATGAGGGCGGGAGGTTTGGGGGGTCGATCCGTGTGGGGTGGATTTAGAGCTGTTGGATTGGGTATTGACGGTCGAGATGGTTTTGTTCGGGTTTGCGCGGATCGTTGACGTGGCGGAGAGTTTGATGCCGCTGTGTTTTCTTTTGCTTTCTGGAGGATGTGTTCGCGCGGGATGGAGCACATGGACGTGAATGTGGAAATTCTCTTGCGTGGAAGGCGGGACCTCCATCCTGACCGTCCAAAGGGTCAGGCTGCTTGATGAAGGGCTCTGATCCGTTTTTATATTTTCTCACATCTTACATGAGATGATCTTCCTATTGGTCAATATCTCTTTGCCCCATTGTGGGATGGGGGTGGCAAAATCTGACCCGATTGGTGCAACTCGGCCCATAATATATACGGGTCGTTGGAACGGGAAGATCAGACCCGCATTTAAATGGGTCGGATTATGGTCGACCAACATACCCTACCCCACTTGTATTTAAATGTTTTTAGATGAACTAATCCCTCCGGGCCCAGATGTAAACTCTCATTTAACCCCAGTGTAGTAGTGCAGTTTTGAACCTATAACCTCCGGGTGCAAAATGTGGTCCTAGACCATCTGAACTACAGCTAGGATTGACTCGCATATTTAAATGTAAGTGTAAATAAAGGGAGATAGTTATATGAGATATGCTCTCACCTTATTATGAGAGATAAGGTGGGGGCCCTCACATCCATATCCAATACCAACAATTTAAATGTGAGGCTCACGGCCATATCTCTCATATAAGGTGGGTGATATCTCTCATAAGAGCATCTCCCTTAAATAAATTTATGGTTATATATTTGGCACTTGGATTCTTTTATATTTTTGTATTGTAAGCTGACCTTGTGTTGAGTTTTCTCATGGCAAACAATGAAACTCAGATATATCCTGCCTTGATATTTGAAAATGAATTGGGTTTAGGACAAGATTTTATGGATTGAGTTGGGTTAAATGAGTTGAAATGTATTGAATATGGTTATGCGAGTTGGGTCAAGTTGACTTGCATCTACTACTGTAGAATGAAGTTATTTGACCCATTTGAAAAATGAGTCGAATAAGGACTCAACTATAGACACTCCTTGTCAACTTGGCGGGTTGTTTTCCACCTATAAGTGAAAATACTTTTGAGTTTCTTTTAATGCTGCAGATTCTGTATGGCTGGTTAGAATTCATGTGTGCCCCAAAATTTTCATCCAAATCTTTTAAAAGTTTAGTAGTCAAATTAAATTCATAGATACTTAGTTTCATGTCCTATACATTTATAGATTTTGAAATATACGAGAATTTCAAATATGTAAGTTAAACCAAAAAACCTTTTCTATTGAAAAACTGTTTTCAAAAAGTAATTTTCTTAAAGCTACTTAAAAAAAAAAAAAAAAATTGGATTTTTTGCGATACCAAACACGCCCTTAAGCTTAAACATTCACATAAGTTTAAACCTTTTTAAGTATAATTAATGAAACTTTCATGAATAAGCAAAATGTGCCCTACTGGTGAAATGACTTTTAAATTATCAAGATATCCTTTGACAATCAAGTCAAGTTTTAAGGTGGTCCACCAAAATAATATTATCATTGACCGATAAAAAAAATAATCATTGTGAGATCATGTAAGCAGTGTATAGGTAGTAGAACCTCAAAAATAACAAATGACCAACATGATACATATTAGTTCTAACTAATCTATAGGCCTATGAAACCCATTGGTAAAATATATGAATTATGGACAGTACAAAAGGGCAGATGGTTTGGATGTCACGAGTTTCATATACATGGAGACAAAGAAAGAGCCCCGTTACACTATGTTTGGGAAGGAGAGAAAATGGGGGGAAGGAAAAAAAATGAGGAAAAAAATTGAGGGAATGTGTTAATGGAGGGTGTTTGGAAAGAGGAGAGGAAAAGTGGGGGAGGGGAATGTGAGGGGAAAATTTGTGTGGGGCCCACCAAAAAAATTTCCCCTCAAAAGTGGGGGAAAATGAGGAGCAAAGAGGGGATTTTTGTTGAAATGACTAAAATGCCCCTTTGAAATGCTGATCTTCCTACTTTTTTACTTTTTAAAATGCATTTTTTGGTAATTTTCTATCTACCTCACAAACAAACAAAATCCTACTTTTTCATTTTTCTTTCCTCTACTTTTTACTATCCAAATAAGAGGAGGTAAAATAAATTTTCCCTCCCCTCCCCTCCCCTTCATTTTCCTTCTCCCTCAAATTTTCCCTCCCCTCCCCCCTTCCCAAACATAGGGTTAGTGTGTATATACTATATACATAATGAAAGGATTCCATGATGAGGAGAAAATATATTCTGATTTTCCTTGTAATCCATTGTTCCAACTAAGTAATAAAATCATAAGAGGAGTTGGGGCAAAATTGTCTATTTTATTTTTACAAAAGCAAGTTATTCTAGATAAGATATTGGCTCTCTTTATACAACAAGTTTATCTCCTCATTTTTCTCCTTTTTCTTTTTTGCCTTGTTTCTCTCTCGATTTCTTAATACAAATATCTAGTCTTTTTTTTTACTATGCGTATCCATTGCCTATTGTCTTATTCTTTATTCTTCAACACTTAAGTCGTTTGCATGGGTTTTCAAATACAACCATACAATTAATTCGAAAAACTCATTTACCTTTTGTTTCTTTCATATATGTTTTTTTTTTTTTTTGGCTTGAGTTCAATGGATACCTCTTTAATGAGTATATTTAAACGCACATGTTAATTTTTTTCATGTATTATGTATTTTTATTAAATACAGTTACTTCTTGATGTTATTTATTTTTTCTTCATTTTATGTTGTGAGAATATTTTTTGATACCATATAATTTAAAAATCTGCCAAGAATATTTATTTTGATTACATTTGATTGAAATTCTAGGGCTATCAGTCTATCTAAATGGACACATTAGATTAGCAAGAATAATGGCCTACTAAATTATTTTATGGCCTGGCATTTTTTTACAGGCTAGAAATATAAAAAAATCACTATTATATGCTACCTTAAAGGTCTTCGGAAACTTATTGTAGGGCCTACATAATTATAATCCGAACCGTTCTAAATAAATACATTCCCCTCTAATAATATACCTCTTAGTTTCATATCAATAAAGTTTCTTTGCCTTCTCTTGGAGAAATTCCTGAATCCGTCACTCGACATGGGTGCAGACAAAGGATTATTGAAGAGGCAAGAGTGTATGATATGAACCGAATATGTATATGAGATATTGATTTTCATTGCAATTGAATCATTTGGGCCATCATCTCCCATGTCCCTTATACATTTTTCATTAAAAGGAAGATCATTAGATGATTTTTTTTAGAAGTTTACTTCTATTTCTTTATTTTTAAAAATACAAGCCCAACAATTCTTGAATATTCAATTAAATAAAACAAACAACCCCAGTATCTTCTATTTGTTTCATAGAAGCTATATCTTACAAATCTCCATATACTCTAATTAAGGAGCAAAAAGTTGAAGAAATCATGGTGAAGGCCCAACATATTTATCAAATGATCCCCCATTATGAAAACTAAATCAAGAGTAGTTGTAAATCAATTTATTAATAAGTATAAAATGAATTAAAGAGACATCACCCCCTCGATTATATATATATTAAAGCCAAAGGGGAGGTGGGCTGTGAGGGGTGCCACCTCATCCCTGAAAAGTCTCTTATTTCAAAGAAATATAGAAGGAAAAATTATACAACCTCAGGCTTTGATGTGGGCCACTGCACTCATCCAAAACAAATCTCCTCCCTAAATCTCCATTTCATTATCTTCTCCAAATCACCTCCCTAAATCTCTCAATTTCATTCAAAATTTTATAAAGATAACAAACTCACATATTTATCATATATGAGGGATTTTTCTGCGTATTGATTGCGAGACACAGGTAGATCACCGATTGTAGATCGGGTCCACACATCTGATAGAGCACCCAATGGCGAACCTGATGGTGGTAGACCCGTAGGGATTGGGACCCATCTGGCCCCACATCTAAGCGTTTACACGGCTTGGGCGTCCATCACAAAGTGGATTTTTATTTTGAACATCAGGCCATGGCGGGGCCCACTGGGTGATTGATCACAAATCTGATCTGCTCCAATGGCTGTACTAGGTTGGGCGATTTGGTTGGTGGGAACTGATCTACGTCTTGATCAATGGGGCCCATGATGTTAGTAATTTTAATCTCAGGCAAGAAGCTCTTTTTACTTTCTTCTTTTTTTTTAGAAGTTCTGTTACAAAACTTGCGTTAATGAGAAGAAGAGATGAGGCAATTAAGTGGTCTTAGGGTGTATGGAAAGTTTGTCCATCACTTATGTACAGAAGTTGGAATTCTATTAAATTGTACAACTTTCCCTTTTAGTTTCTGAAAATTAGGAAAAGGACCTTGATTGTTTTATAAACTCAAATTAAACCTTTTGACTTATTAAGAACGTGATTATTAAGTTTGTTTATTGTAATTTTACTGTGCTTTTATTATTACATTTTTTTGTGGGTTTGATTATGTATTGCCTAGATTGGTCTCATTATGTCACTTTTATTGGGTTTGCCATCTCTTGCTTTACATCTACGTGATTTTTCAATCCAATATTTCAAATCATACCAAATCCCATCTATTTTCCTATAAATTTAAATCAATTGAATTTAAGATTTGGGTTTAGGGTTACCTCAATTGCATTAGCACAAGAGTTATTCTTTAAAAATTCTTTAAGGTGCTACTCACCTTGAGCCTAGATATTGCATAGATTTTATCTTCCTCTCCTAATATATCTCCCATTTAAAGTGTCACATCTCAATTAAAATCTAAATTTAAAATCTTATCTCCTAAAATTTCTCTCCTAGTATCATTCAAATCTCTCCTAAAATTTCTTTTTTAATATAATTCAAGACTCCCTAAAATCTCTCTTAATATCATTCGGAAATTTAGTAATTTGCAATCCTTCTTCTTCATTCTTTGGATACATATATCTTATTTATTTTTATATTATTTTTTAATGATTGATTTTTGAAGAAAATGATTTTTGGATTGTGTGCAACCGGTGTAAAAAAAGAATTGAAAGTAAGTAAATATACCCGAGGAGCTTATATTATTACAATAACTTGCAATGATTTTTTTTAATGATTGTCTTGCTAGCACTCATTATTTCAGCTGTTTTTCTTCTTTGTCCAAAGACATGTCCTAAACTTATTTATTTTTATTTTCAATAATATTAAAAAAATATAATTCTTAATTTATTTTTTTCCATAAATATTGTTTTTGGTTTATTGTCACAATGTGCAATAGGAACTTACTATTATTTTTTTAATAAATTGCAATTATGTTTTTTCTTAGATTTATGCATTTTCTATTAATTAGTTTTTCATTTTTTCTATTAATTAGTTTTTCAAGCACCAACATATCTTTCAATTTTGATTTTAAGATTATGCTTTATAGGTCGTATTTTTCATCTAATGTACTTTCCTATCAAGTTTTGAAGAAAGTTCAAAAATTAAGGGTTAGTAAGGTGCTTAATTTAAAAATAAATTTAAGACTTTGCCTTCTTAGATGGATGCTTAATTTAATGTCCTTAATAAAGTTAGAAAATCAAAGGACTGTTCAAGTAAATAATCTAAAACTATGTCTTTTGAAATGCATTGATATTGTTTTTATTGATTTTTGTTATTTACAAAAGTGCTAGATATTTAATGTAAATATAGTAAAATACTATAAATTTTATAATGTACTCTAGATTTTAATCTAACTTTTAAATATAAGTTATATATAGTGTTTTAGAAAAAAAAAAAATGAAGCATTCTAAATAAATTTTATTTGAATCCGGGCTTAGCACGGGCATTTGTTGCTAGTTTTATCTTATATCTAACTATAGATATTCTAACCAAGTTGAAAAATAAATCTTCCTAGAATCTCCAAGAATTCAATTTTGATAGGAACAAATGGGACTTTTAACCTTTTTCCCTATTAATAGGCAAAGCAAATGGGACTCAACTTAAAGTTGGGTAATAGTTGGGCCCAAGTCACAAGCCTCTTTTCACACCTACTACTCACCAGAGGTTCCACAATTTGACGGCTAGGATTGGAGTGCAGACAATGATTTTCTTGTAGAAACCATAACATTGTGATTGAGGAAACTCTCCCCACCCCCAGCTGTGAAGGAGACAGGGAGAGAAAGCTGTTTCATCTCGTAATCGAACTTGGATTGCAAAGGAAGAGAAGTTTAAAAACGTGAGAATTAAGAGAAGTTTCAATCCTTCGTCGTCTTCTTCTTCTTCGATCGTACGGCCTGCCGTACGCCGAGGAGATGGAAATTGGCACGCAAGCCCAGAAGCTGGTTTGGGAAGGGGCGATTCCTCTCCAGATCCATCTCCACCAATCTGAAGTCACCACCCTTCCTCCTCCTCCTCCTGCTCTGGTTTCTCCCTCTGCCCCACCAACCCATCTTCTTAGTTTCATTGAATTTCGTTATAATCACCCACTTCTTGCTTGATTTTGTTCTTGCTGTTTTCTTACTTGATTATTGGTTGTTGTATTCTAATGCCCTTTGGGTTTTTCCTGTGATAAGGTGCTGTATTTTTTGTTTGTTTGTTTCTTGATATTTGGTGGGTTGTTTTGCTATATTGATGATTTTGAATCTGGGCGTGTTTAATTTCTTTATAATCATGTCTTTTCATGTTGTATTTTTGGTGGGTTATTGATTGTTTTTCCGTTATTGGGATCTCTTGATGTTAATGTGAGGTATGGTGAGGCAAAAATGAAGAATTCATGGTTCTGGGTTTGATCTTTTAGGTGGGTTACAATGCAAATTGCCTTTTAAAGTGTTTATCATGTCCTGCGCCTTAGAACTCTGGAGATCCTGACTATTGATTAGGTGGGCGCGCCTTTGATGTGGGATGAGTAGGGACAGAACTCATTGCACTTTTAATATCTGTAGAATTCATGGTTTTGAAATGAGATTTTGGTCAGTGTATCTTCAAAAACCTTTTGTATCTGCTGATATATTCGTATTTCACTGATCGAATCACAATTTTTCCTTTTCTTAGTTGTTTTTTAGAATGTTTTAGATATAAATTAAATAACAAAATAGAATATAAAGATAGTGAGAATGAAGTCTCAACAAACTTTGGTTGAGGTTTCAACAAACTTAGGTTTCGGAGTAAACGCAGAGAAAATCGGTATGAATGTTTACATATCAGGGGATACTATTTGGTTATAGCCAAATATTAAAACCACATTAGCAGAATCCCAATTTGACTCTGTTGGCCCAAAAGTTCCTGAGTCTGGTGCTGGACCAATTTATTGATCATTTGAATTCGACAAATTTCCAACTCGACTCTGTAAGTTCTAAAAGCAAGGCCTATGGTTCATATTTTATGGATCAGCCCAATCACTTGCATTTCATGCGTCTTTATAATATGTTCTTAATTTACCATACTCACACACACCATGTATCATAACAGAGCTGAAATTCTCTAGGGCCCTTTTCGCACTAACCGTGATCCATTACTACCCATTATATCATGATAGACCTTACCATTCATGATTTATGTGCTTCAACCCTCCTACATCATATCAATGTGGTTCATCATTTGTAAAAGCATCATAGCATGTAAACTGCCTTATGATATCCGATAAAATTGGAAGACAACTTCTTAATTTTCTTCTGTCATATTTGACATAATGGGATCAAGACCAGACATTATTGCAGCCATTCCTATTTTTCTTTGTAGCGTGTTTAGTATCATTGACATTATTTTCAGAATAACATTATATTTTTACCACAGAATATAGATGTATGATCCATAAGGCATCTGGACATCATATTTCATACTTTACATTCTGCATAAATGCATTATGATTAAATGCACAAACATGAGCACTCCATGGAATATGGCAAGCATTTATACTATAAATTTCTTTCCTCTTTTTACTTCACATCCGGATTTTTAATTTGCAATTTCAGGTCTTAGGCCCTCGAATTGGGTACCTACCTCTGTTAGTACCTCTTATAAAGCCTCATTTTAATAGCACACTTCCTCCTGGGACCGACACCATTTGGTTTGAGTACAATGGTTTGCCGCTTAAATGGTATGCTGTTCTTTTCTTTATATTATTTTTTTATCTGAAAAAATATGATTGCATTGGCACGTTTGTGGCATCGCTGAGAGAATGCTTGTAAGCTATCTGCTTCTCTAAGAAGAAGCCACGACATTTTTATCCAGGAGATAGAAACTTATTGTGTTTAGTCCAGCTTTTTTTTTTTTGGTCGCCTCAAGTTATCAGCATTCAGCGACTATATCCTGGTATATAAGGCACACTTGTATGGGGACTCAAAACTGTTCTTCCTGTGAGAGATGACGAATGGGCTATATCACACAAAGACTGACAATACAGCTCTAACCCGTATCAGCAGGAACTTTAGAGGATAGTTGGTGGTCAAAAAATCTCTGACTGATTTTTTCCTTTACCATACCATTTCAGAATCTTCCAAATGAATGGTTACTTATTTAATAGTTGTGAACAACACAACAACAATAATTGTCATCATTCAATGTTGTTAGATATGTCACATCTTGAGAATTGAAGCTCAATAGACACCACAAAGCAAGTCATTCCGATACCTTGGTTTGATAATTAATGTCGATGGAGAGATTGATAAGATGTCGAGCATAGGAAAAGAGTGGGTTGGTTGAAGCGGAGACTTACATCGGAGTGCTTTGTGATCGGTGTGTACCAACAAGATTGAAATGAATTTTTTTATAGGAAAATGATCAGACCGGCTATGATCTATGGAGCAGAATGTTGGCCAATCAAGAAGCAACACATGCACAAAATGAGTGTAGCAAAGATGAGAATGTTGAGATGGATGTGGTAAAACGTGGAAGATGGAATCAGAAATGAGTGCTTTTGGTAGCATTTAAGGATAGCATTAATAGGTGATAGGTGATAAATCAAAAGAGGCTTGTTTGAGATGGTTTGGACACCATTGAGGAAATTATTTATTTATTTATTTATTTTATATTATTATTATTTTTTTATGCAAGTGATGGTGATGCAGCAGCAATTCCACATTATTATAACAAGAGGCGTGGTCCACATGTGGGACCCGTACCATTCTGACTTATCAATTGTTATTAATTTCTATTTCTAATTTTTATTTAAGAAGTTGTGTTTTAGGAAGTTTCTAATTTAGATAGAATTATTATTTGTTTCCTAGTTTGATTAGGATTGTTTCTTAGGGCTTAAGTTTCTTTTATTATAAATATAGCACTGTAGAGATCAATGATCTCAGAGATTAGAATTGATTAATAAAATTCCCTGTGTGGATTTTTCGTGGAGATTGTCTTCATTGAGTGATTGTTCTTTGAGAACCCCAATTGTGCCCTGGCACTTGCATCCTAGCCCTAGGATTGCATCAGATGGCCTACCAAGGAAAGGATTAGGCCAAAGAGGACATGGATGAGATGTGAAGAAGTGCAATCTATCCAAGGATTTGGTTCATGATAGATTGGATCGGAGAAACAAGATTCATGCAGCTGACCCTAACATAGTTGAGACAAGGCTTTGATGATGATGAGATTTGGAACATTTATTGCGGTGCTGATTGGTTTGAATGACTTGGATTTCATACAAGCTTGCCATATTTACAAAATATTGCCAATATGAAGTAACTTTGATCTATGTATCTACTGGTGTATAGTAATGTTTGATCGTTCTCATTTCTCTGATCTTCGTAGGAAAAAAATTGGAAGGGACATTAGACCACTTAAATGTGAGTGTTGGTTTATGTGCCACCTCTAGAATGTAGAAGCGATCGTTATCCAACCTACCAAAATATTGAAGCCTTTTGTAACTTGTTCGCATTGCAGGTTTTGTGGAAGTATGATTAGTGGAATATCTAGGGATAATTAGTCCTAAATACCCTAGTAAGAAAGCAAAATGCATTGAAAGATAGAGATGAAAGCATTGAGAAAGATTGTTGGTTACATAATGAAGAATGACAAGAGAGGAAGGGATCCAACTAAAGAGAGGGCAAAATAGAGAGAGAGAGAGAGAGAGAGAGAGAGAGAGAGAGAGAGAGAGAGAGAGAGAGAGAGAGAGAGAGAGAGAGAGAGAGAGAGAGAGAGAGAGAAACAACGAGGGCTATAGGGTTTGAATGTGGGTAACAATTAGATTAGGTTTTGAAAAGGACAGTTGGATATGGGTTACGTGGTCGGGTTGAGTTGACCTGTGTAGGGTGTGGGCGAAGTGTGCCTGAACCATTTTTAAAATGGGCCAGATATGGGTTGGACTTAAACCCGTAGAAACCCAAGTCAACCCAGCCCTTTTGCCTCCCCTATTTTAAGTCTTTATGAGGATGGCTACTAGTGTACATATATAGTCATGTACTCTTAAGTAAAACACAATATTAATTGCACTTGCACTTCGGAGGATAGATGATTTGTTGTTTTGAGTGGTAAACATGTACCCCTCATATTTCTACTAATCTAAAAACTATGAAAAGCTAGGGTGGAATATCATCTTTTATGACTTGCTATGCGCATATTTATTATACTTGCCTTAAGTAAATAAGGTTCCTATGCTTGATTTGCAGGAACACGCCTACCGGAGTTCTGTTTGATCTTCTATGTGCAGAACCAGAAAGACCGTGGAATTTGACGGTGCGATGTTTATTTGTATTTGCCTCCTACTGAACATGCTCATTTGAATCTAATACAGCCTGGGACATAATCATTAGTCATGATCTTACTTTTTAGAAAGCCCATTCATTAGCATAATTTGCAAATGCAGTTTTCAGTAGCTTATAGAGCATGGTTTGAAATATTGGTACCACTGACCACAGCAGTCACCAGAAAAAACCCTTATATGAAATATATGTCATTGAAAAAAAGAAGCATATATTATCATATTTTTTGAAATGGTATATATTAGCATATATTGAACCCTTAAATGTCATGTAGGCCTTGTATTATTGCCTGATCTTAAATTGTTGAGAGTGTTGTTACTTACTTATTCTATACCAGTGATTCAAAACTCAGACTTGGCCCCTGACTTGGTCCCCTTGGGTCGAGTTGGTTTGACTTGGCTGAGTCATGAGTCGGGTCGACTCCAGATTTGGGCCTAAAAAAGGCCCCTAAAAATTCAATTCTTATGCAATCACTCCTCTCAATTGCATTTATTTCTTCCATGCCATCAGTCTATCTTAATTATGGCTTTTACACCATTTATGCAAATCACACCTCCCAATCCCATTAATCTCTCTCAAGCAAGAAGATGAAGAGAAGGGCTTAGAACGGGGTTTTTAAGCCTTATATACTCGGTTGGGTCACTTCACCGTGCGATTTGGCTGCACAGGACCCTATTCGGACTTGACCTAGTCTGAGTTGACTCAGACTTGGTGGAGTCTTGAAACGCTGTTTTATACACTCTATGGGCTTGAAGTTATATAAATATAATGGGTTTACGCCACATAATAGGGTTACATCATATATGATTGATGTGGAATATTATGTTTGAAATTCTTCTTTAATCTTTCTGTGCATATCAATCTGGGTGTGTTAGAGAGCAAAGGCATTTTTTGGGGTCCATGTTAAAAGTTTTTATTTTATTTTTCTAACTTAGACTTTCATTAAGAAAAAAAGAGATTACAAAATAAAAAGAGAGACAAAAGACAAAAAGGTATGTGAGTATTGTACCCCACCCAATCCTCACTTATATAATGACACCCAACCATGGAATCTCTCCCTCTACCCCTTGCTTGGCCAAGGCATCTTCCATAGAGTTGGTTGATCTAACCTCATTACGAAAAGAAACATTAATGGTAGAATAGAGCTCCCGGATCTCGATGAAATAGGACTTTAGTTCTAAGGGCTCGTTTTGTGAGACACCCATGCGATCTCATTAGATGAATCTCTTCCCACAATAAGCATGTCATGATCAACACTTGGAAACAACTGAAGGGCTTCCAAGATAGCCAACACCTCTGCTTCGTTAGAATTGAAAACCCCCACATGCTTGGAAAAATATGAGTAAACCTCACCTGCCATTAACACATCCAATACCTACCACCCCAACTTACCTCTCAAAGCTCCATTGACATTGAATTTCAACACCTTCGGGCGACCAAGGGACCAATCTCCTTCCTCAGACGTGCCACACCCCATACAAGCTTCCCAATTGAAGATAATATCATTCATTTTAATATTTAGAGAACTCCTTTTTTATTGTAGCCGACTTTGCAAGCCTTAGGGTCACCCTTGATATCAAATTAGCTAAAGAAGAGGAGATGCCCCTGAAGATACTCAACTTCTTTCCCTCAAGATAGACCACAATATAGCAAACAATACAATTTTCCAAAGAATGCGTCTGCACCTAATGAAAGGACCGCCATGCCAAGACAATGCCTCATTTGCGATAGCCTTCGGACAACACCAAACCAAGCTACACCCGCCAATGAAGTGATTCAAAGTGCCAATTGCTATCTCACAATGAAGAAAGAGATGATTGACGGACTCCTCCTGAGTCTTGACATATCACATAAACATTTGAAATGTTATGTGAAGCCAACCCTCTTCTCCTTAGATTATTAGCTGTAGATACCTTTGCCAAAGCAGCTAACCAAGAACAAGCTCAACCTGAGGAGAGTCTAGTCACTAGTGTCAAACCATACCGGAGACTAAGGAGCTCTAGGTTGTTAATACCCCTCCAAGGCCAAATAGAAAGCTTTCGTTGATAACTCCCCAGTTGTGGATGCCTTCTGAATCCGTGGATAAAAGACCTGCAAATAAACACGTTAAATAAAAGACTCAAAAACTTCCCATATATGACCTCCAACTGACGTAAAATTCTTCTAAATGACACCCCACACAATCTTGTCTTCCCTCACCTCTAACTCTCACTGACAGATGACTCCTTATTAGACACCACTCTAAACACCCTAGGAAACAACCCACGTAGTGGCCCTCTCCCACCAAATCATTGACCAAAAACTTGACATCCCTGGTATCACCCACCACAAAACCCACCCCTTTGGACAAAACTTCCCCCTTACGTTAGACAAAATCCCCAACCAAAGCAATACTTTTGATCTATGGTACCTAGGATCTAGGATCAGGCCACCGCCCCCACTTATCCTCACCATACTTGCTAGCAATTACCCTTCTCCAAAGAGCTTCCTTCTTCTCCCCAAATCTCCACCACCATTTTGCCAATAAATCCCATTTTTCCTTCTTTTTTCTCGAGACTACCAAGTCCCAATCCCCCACACTTTTGGGTTTAATCACCTCACTCTTTATTAGATGCAACTTCTTATCAATTTGGCCCTCCCCAGAAGAAGTCCCTTCTGATACGATCCAACCTCTCACCCATCGCCTTTGGCATCTTGAAGAGTGAAATGTGTAAGCTGTTTTGTTGGAATGACATGCACGCTTTAATCAAAGTGATCCTCCCACCCACCAATAAGCATTCCATCTTCTATGTAGCGTGCTAATGAAATTATAAAGCTAATCTAAGTACAAAACATTAAAGAAATAAATAAAGAAACAGAATCCTAGACTTCTTTGGGTCCTACATGTGGGCCACGGCTTGGCTGTGTTAATAAGGGCTTAAATTGATCATAGGGGGGCAGTCGAGACCCAAAGCTGGACATGTTCCCAGAACAAGAGCGATCGACCAGTGTTAGAAAATATATATTGATAAAATAATCTTAAAAATAATGTACTGACCTGCCTGGTTGACCTGCTGAGTTTCTTGGTCAGTTCAACCGGGTCCTGGCTGAGTCTGCTTAGCCTACCATCTTGTAAACTGTGGTTCAGTTGCTTAACCGTGTCCCACAAGTTTTCTTTATGAAAATCTAGACATCTTTATTTGCATATGGCCTTGTATCTAAATTTATTTGTCATTATATTAATTTTGGTTTCGTATGATATCATTTCAGATTTTCAGTTTTGATAAAACCTGCTAATGCTAATTGAATTTTCTAATAAATTGTACATCAGCCATTTTAACTCCATTGATGCTCTGTGGTCAATATAACTGTTAAAAAAATATGAACAAATAAAATATGTATTGACATGTTTACCTTGTATCTTCAAAACTTTTTATGTATAAGCATAGAAGTTCTGTCGGCTTCTAAGCCTTTTAAACCAGGACTGTCATTTACTACTTGCAATCCTTCTTTGACTTTGACTGACTTGTAATGTTTTTTACTCTTGCAAAAACTGACTGACGGATAAATTATTTTGTAGGTCCATTTTAGAGGATATCCTGGCGACATTTTGTGTCCTTGTGATGGCGAAGACAGTGTTAAGTGGAACTTTATTAATTCTTTGAAAGAGGTTAGCGAATTATTTTTCTAGGCCTTTTCTGCTTCTCAAGTCTTGTTTTCATCCATAATAAATTTCTTAGTTTTACCAATCAAGGGATTTATTAGGACACCCCAGTTGTACTCATTCATGTAAAAGTGCCTCCCAAGGGAGAAAAAATGAAAAAAAGAAAAGAATAACAATAAAAAAGAAAAAGAAAAAGAAAATGCAAAGAAAAAGAGAAGAAATAACAATAAAAAAAGAAAAAGAAAAAGCACTTTGCCACTCACATTGCCAAGTCAGATCTGTTGATGAAAATATGACAGTCTTTCCCTCGTACAAATATCTTATACATAAATAAATTTGTGGGATAAATGCCAAAGGTGCTGATACTAAAAATAAATTCTGAAAAGAAATTGAACTTAGAGCTCTTACACAGATTTTTCTGTGAAAATATGATGGGTTCATCTTTAGACAAAGCTCATGTATTAAATTGTCTATCGGTTATTTTTGTAACATTGTAGTGCTTTCAGCATTGATTATTTTGTTGGGACCTATTCTTGGTACCAATAACATTGCTTTTTCCATAAAAGCTTTCTGCACCCAGAGTTCTTAAATGATAATTTATTTTAGAGCTTGTTGGGCCCAGCACACTTCAAAATGATCAACTGACATTTGTATAGATGGAGGCCTTTCTTTAAATGATGTAGATAGTTTATTTTGGTGATGATCATATATATATATAAAGAGAGAGAGAGAGAGAGAGAGAGAGAGATGCAATTTTCTGGATAGGGCTTAGCATGTAAGTGGAATGGTGGATGAAATACCTTTCACCATATTGAACCAAGGCTTAGTGAAAATATTTATAAAAATTAATAACATATGCTATCCTGATATTTGGGGCTTGAATAATTTAGACATGGACTTGTATCGATATCATGGTTGAAAATCATGGTCATGGTCAGCGTCAAGGTTAGCCCTAAAATTTGATACTTGGCATCTCACAGCCATCGTGGCCTTCCATGGTGGGAATTTTTATTTGTCATTAAAAACTTCTAAAAAGCATTTAAAGAAATCATAACATTGGAAAATGCTATAATTTATTTCTTATACTAGGTAAAACTATAATGTAATATATCCATCTTCCAGTCACAACTCCCGCATGCTTGAATCATTGTATCATTTGAAACTATTGAATCTGTTTGTTTTTAGTGATTCTGTCTCTAAAGTAGAATAGACCATCAAAATGCAATCCATCATTTCAATCATTTGAATATTGGAACCATGTGTCCCACTAGTATAAATTGATAATCCATAATAGCATCAACTTGAGTTGGTATCAGTTCGTGCTCCCTCTGTGTGCTAGCTGGATGCATGACAATCAGGGAGAAAAGAGGATGTAAATGTCTCATCATAATCATCAAAGCTTTGTTCGAGCTATGTTGGATTGGCTGTATGAGTTTTAATTCTCCATCTGGCCTCTCCCGAGCCAAATCCTCGGATAAGTTGCATTTCTTTAGATCTATTCTTAGTTTTTTCATCCATGTCCTCTTTGACCTATCCCTTTTCCTTGGTGGACCATCAACATTCATAGATAAACTTTTCTTCAACGGCGCCATTGTTGGTTTGCGTTGAACATGTTCAAACCATCTCAAACGAGTTTCTCGTAATTTTTCATCTATTGATGCCACACTTAAATGCGCTCGAAAGTACTCATTTCTAACTTTATCTTTCCTAGTTTTACCTCATCCATCTCAACATTCTTATATCTACTTCACTCATTTGTGCGTGTTGCTTATTGATTGCCCAACATTCGGCTCTATAGGTTATAGCTAGTCTAATTACCGTCTAATAAAACTTTCTCTTCGACCATGATGGTATGCGTTGTTCACAAAGTCCAGAAGTAGTCTCCAATTCAACCATCCCGCTCTTATACCATATTTGACATCTTCCTTAATCTCCCCATGCTTTCTAATTATCAAGCTAAGGTATCTCTCTTTGTGGTATCTCTTAAGCTTCAACTCTCATAGGAGTTTCAGCTCTTTGCACATTCTCAATAAAGTTGTTATTCATATATTGTCTTCTATGACTTATTTTAAAGCCTTTGGATTATAAAGCCTCTTGCCATCTCTTAAATTTTGTATTCACACCATCTCTCAATCAATCACTAGCACTATATCATTTGCAAACAACATACACCAAGGCACCTCCTTTTAAAAAAGAGCAATTAACTTCTCCATAATTAGTGTAAATATAAGGGCTTAGAGCTGACCCCCGATGTAAATCTCCCTCATACATGTCTTTAATGATGTCAATATAACCTCTTGGGCACCTTGTTGTAAGTTTTCTCTAAATTGATGAAGAACGTATGAAATTCCTCTCCTCTCTTTATTTTTCCATTAATTGCCTAAGTAAGAAGATAGCTTCCACATTTGACCTTCCTGGCATGAAACCAAATTGGTTTTTAGATATCTTGGTCTCTTGTCTAAGTCTTTGCTCCATTATACTCTGTGCTCCTCTACTGACAAATAAAATCATTGATGTTCTTGATGATCAAATTGTTTCTACTCGTCGATGAGGATTTCAGAAATTCCTTGTCCATTAGCAAAACTTGCCCATCTCCAATGCTACATGGATTACTGTTTCCGACTTCCAGCACCTGAATCCAGTTCTTTATGAACGTTATCAAGCTATTAACTCCCTGGAGTCGAGTTCTTCCAAGCCAGGGAGAGTTGATGCAGTACGGAAGTCCAAGAAGGTCCCTGGTCCCACATGATGGACCCAGCCATCCAACCCAGCCCTTTGGGTTCAGCCCACAGGCCCAAATTGGCTGAGAAGCTACTGGGGCATACTATTTTATCTTAAGTTTATTCAATTAAGGATTGTTTCTAATTTATGGATTAATTAGGACTCGCAGCTTTCTATTTTAGAGTTCTTATTACAGCTTTCTATTTTAGAGTCCTTATTACATTGTAAGTAGAGAATATTAGGCATCCTTAATTTTCAATCAATAATAGATTTATGAGTTGCTCGTGAGTTTTATGGATTGTTCCATGGTTTTGTTTGTGTCGTAGTGGTTGGAATCCATCTTGGATTCGATCAATCCCCCGGGAGTTTGATCACGGATCCGGGCTGCGCCACTTGACTAGAAACCAAATTGGTTTTTACATGTCTTGGTCTTTTGTCTAAGTCTTTGCTCCATTACCCTCTCCCATAGTTTCGCATTTTGATTAAGATTGGCAAAATCAATTTCACTGGATTATCCCAACTCATCATTTAAGGGTCTTAAAGCATAATGGTCTCTTAAGTCTAAACTATGCATCATGGCCCACATATGATTGATTTTTAAGGGTTTGTAATATTAGGGGTAACCATTTCCTACCAATTCATTGTATAAGAACAACCAAAAATTAATATATATATATATATAAAGGAGTACAAATGTAACACTTTCAACCTTGATGAATCCAATTTGGTGTTTCTAGCTAAAAACCAGTTCTTAATAAGGTGGAAAGGAGGCTAGGGCAGTATTTCTCAAGCAAAAGAATCCTAAAATGTGAAAAAAGAGGCTTAAATGGGGCTGTCACCCAAGAATTTCAATATTTTGGTGAATTGGCTGATAGATATCGTAGACTGATTTTCAACTGATACCTGGTCCACATTGGCTGATAAATATCATATTGACCAGTCATTTAAACCATGCCCATGTCCATTACCATGCTTGTATTGGAGTAATATACTAATATAGTTCTTCCTATTTGAGCATACCCATGACATTTTCTAGGTTATCTCCAACATCAACTAATTTATATTTTATAGATTGGATGTTTGCATTTTCACAAAAAGACTGCTTTCATTCTGTTTATTGTTTTGTTATTTATATTCACTAAGGGCATGATATCATGTCTTATTACATTTTAATCATCCAAAACTTTTTTTTTCCCTACAATATAATTTTTTTTATGCTGTGATACTATTTAATATTGCTCTAATAGAATGCCAGTAACATGCCTTTCTTTCCCTGAACTTTCTCCACCGCCTGCCCATTTCCTTCTTTATTTTTGTCCTCTTAGAAACTTGAGAACAGATGAGTGACTGTACTATTGAGTGGGTTGTAAATTGTGCATCTAGAGAATGGTCAAACATTTGTGCATCTAAAGTATGGTGAAATACTTTTAACTTTAGAATTCATCCAGGGAAAAAGAGAATGCTGTTCCTAAAATTTGTGTATTTGACAGTACTGAATATGCATGCAGGCAGCATATATAATTAATGGGAACTGCAAGAACATCATGAACATGTCCCAATCTGATCAGTTGGAACTTTGGCATTGTGTGGTGAAAGGTATGTTGGTTTTATGATCGAGAACTGAAATTCCGAAATTTGCTCTACTTTCCTAGCTGGTTTTGAACAAAATCCTATTTCTTTAAAATTGCTGAAAGGGTAAAGTTCATAAAAAAGTGCTTTTTACAAAAAGGCCTCTAAATTTTCACACAACCTCAGAGAGGGCCCTATATTTTGCATTTTCACTAAAAACCCCCTCGACTAACTATCAAATAGTACAAAAGTAGCTACTTTCATTTGACTCCATTTTTTTTTTATTTTGGACCATTTTACCCTTGAGAAAAACTCAATTTGAGTCATCTCTTTAATTGAAAGATTAAAAGACAAGTTTGCCCACAGAAACTATGCAAAACTACAATCTTATCTTTGGTAAAAATGGTGGTCCAATATCGAAAAAAGAAAAAGAGAAAAATACAGTGCATCAAACCCTAATGTTTTCCTCGACATGGCATGAGAGGAGCCCTGGTCGGCCAGATCGTGATGGAGCTTTTCGACAACATGAAGTCACACACGGCCAAGAACTTATGCACCCTATGCACGGGCGAGAAGGGCGGCGACTTCACCACCATAAACGGCACCGGGTGTGAGTCCTCTCTATGGTGAACGCCAGGCTGGCACGAACGGGCCCCAGTTCATCGTCTACATTGCCAAGACTGAGTGGCTGGATAGGAAGCAGGTAGTGTTTGGACTATTGTTGACTGTGGACAGCCGTGATGAGATGGATGGTTGATCTGATTTGTGCTTGGAATGTTGTAATCTCTAAGTTGTTGGAAGGAAGACAGTTGATTGGATCTAATCTGATGTGACATTATCTGATGAAGTTATTGGGTTATGATCTGATCTGGTGTTTAATGTGGAGAATGAGAAGGGTAAGAGTGCTGTGTAGAGTAAGGATCAAAATAGCGATTGTGGCGGGTGTAGCGGTCAGTGGCCAAAGGGCTATTTAGCGGGCGATTCATAGCGGTTGCGGCAATACATAACAATATAGTGATGTGAATTTTTGAAGTGGTCAATTTTTTTGAATCTTGTGTAGCAACAAATCTTGTGTTTTTAGTGATTTGGAACCATATAAAGGGTAGAGAAAATTTTAGGAAAGGCTATTGAGGGGAAGAAATACCTTACATGGTTAAATTATAGAGTACCTATTTAGTGACCGCTATTTTGAACCATGATGTAGAGAGGTCTTTTTCTGGAATAAGAATTACTAGCGTTTACAAAAAAATTTAATTTTCGATGATTGGATTTAAAAGAAAAAATGATGGTCCAATATTACTTCATGTTTGGATAATCTATGGGCAAAACTCCCATTTTATCTTTTAAAACAAGGGGATGACCCATTTAAGTTTTTCTCAAGGGTAAATCTGTCAAAAACCAAAAAGAGTGAAGAGGAGTTTCTTTTTGTATAGTTTGATCATCAGTCTCTCTCTCTCTTTCTTTTTTTTTTCTTTTTTTCTTTTTTTTTTTTTATGGGGGTGGGGGTGTAAAAACACAAGATATAGGGGTCCTTTTGAGGTTGTGTGAAAATATAGGGGCCTTTTTGTAAAAAACTAAAAAAAAATGAAAGCTTTTTTTTAAAGTCACTGTACTTGTGCAGAGATACTTATAAATAACTGTGTTGAGGATATGAAGCCCTGTCTCAACTCAACATGTTCAAAAAGTATAGGTGGTGTAATGCTTATTGTATGCCACGTGCTGATTGGAATGAGTGGAAGTCTTTGAGTTCAATGGTTATTTTTTTTTTTTAGTTTCAACTGCAATTTTAGTTTGGATGTTTGTTTTTGGAAGCTCCAAATTCGGAAGATATTGTTACTGTAAATTTAGGTGATCATTTTGAACAATCCATTAATTCATTCTAATGCTTTACTTTTGCATAAACTGGCTAGCTGACCTTACAAGTGGCATGATACGAGCCCTTGGCACAGTGGAAGGTGCTCGCTATTGCGACCTTCCTGTTTCTTTTCTAGAATTCAAGGAATTCCTGTCTGGGAATTCCTGAATTCCTGGACATAGTAGAATTTCTAGATGCTCCCTTGGACTTGAGCATCCAGGAACTCCACCAAAATGCAAAGAGAGTGGAATTCTTGAATTCCCAAAGGTCATTTGGGACCTTTCTTGTGGCTGGAATCCCTGGATGCTAGGCAAGAAACATGGGATTTGCAAATGCTAGGGGACATGCCCTAACGTCTAGAATTCCTGTCAGGAATTCTAGTAAAAGAAACAGGCCCTATTAAGGTTGTAGGTTCAAGGCATATTGCCAATAAAAAAATACCTTACATGTGGCATACACATGCACACCAATCAGGACCATTGTGTTCATATTTTGGTATTGGACCATTCTAGGCAGTTTGTTCCATCCATTTGAACTGTTGTCATCTTAACAGTCGAACCATCACTGGAAGTGCTGGATCTGATGATGGGGGAATTCGTGACAATGCCACCAGTTGAGGTGCTGCTCTCCGCCATGGTTTCTGATCTAAATTAAAAAGAAACAGCCACAAGATTGACTGTAATCCTAGTAATCCAGAAAAAAACCAAGAACTATGCAACAGTAGATGTCCACAACAACCAGGGAGATTGCATGATCATCCCTTACAAAAACCTCACTGTAGAAAACTGTGTACTGCACATGGGATCACCCAACATAATATATACACATTGACCTTTTTTCAATTGAACAAGAAAAAAACCACCTCTACAATCCGGGCATCATCATGTATGAGATGAATGCATTAGAACCTTGAAACCCCCCCAAGAAATTCTACCCAACTTGATTGTAGAGCTTCGTTGAACCTTAGAGAAGCAACACAAGCCAATTAGAAAGTCTTGCAAACTGTCTAATATTCATCTTCTTTAGTTTCAGTGAGAAATAATTTCTACCATTATTTTTCTTGAGTTTGACAAAAGAACCCCACATGATGTCTTGAAAATCTCCAAAATATCTGTCTCCCTAAAATCTCAATTAACCTTGGAGTTTTGAGCCTTTCTTTTCTATGTTGTACTTTCTGTAAAGGTAATTATGTTAGCACTAGGCTATGGGGTCCACAAGTAGATACTGAATAGTTGGCTCCGATGCCAAGTTACAAAGTGACCTTGTTTTGTATTACTTTAGTGGGAGAGAAAATATGAGAAATTAAAAGAAGATGGACATAAGAATCACAAGAATAGGAAGAAGAGAAAAGTTAGGGCTAAGAGGGTCTAGAGTCACTAGTATATGACACTTACTAGTGCCCTTGATAATGACAAGTTTACTCTCAGAGATGTATATTATTACAAGTATGCCAATGGATCTTCCAATAGGGAGCTGCTATTAGCATACACTGAACTTTTGACAGATCCACCACTTTTAGGCTAAATATACCAAAAGTGATATATATATATATATATTCTATATGATGGAGTCCCACATGCAACCTCTGTTCCTAACCGGCTGAGCTACAACCGAGAACACTAAAAGTGGTATTTATGTCAGTGCAAAAAAGTAGTAAAAAACTGTTCATAAAGAATCGACTAATCCTATGGATTCTTTAATCATTTACTTCAAATCCCTAAAAGATTGATGTGGGTTGCATTGTTGAGTCAGAACTTACGCATTTGTGTGAGGGAATCTCCAAATTTTGCAATGAAAATTGGCATAATGGATCTGATGAAGTACCAAGGGACGGGAATGGGATCCTTGGCATCTGTTTTCTATATACCATGCAGACATTCCATATCATGCTTCAAACCCATGAATAGGCAATATTGGTGTTATATTCTACATAATTGTGTAGACAGGCATTTATATGCACACACACTTGTGCACCTTAACTGCTCAAAAAATAGAAAAAAAATAGAAAAAAATTGCACCTTTGAGATGTCATTCTTAATTTTGCCGTAGCTCCAGTACCTTACTTGTGATGCCAATCACACATCGGACATTGGAAGCTTGGATGAACTTCTGGATTGTATTGTTACTATGGTAATCATGTTTCTTCATTGCGTTTTGTTTCTATGAGTCCATTAAATTTGATGATTTCGTGGGTGTGCTTCACCTTGGCTTGTTTATAGTTCTGAACAGGTTTTTACATGGTTTTGCATCAGGTAACATGGAAGGCTACCTCCGGATTTCATCTAAATGTAAGCTTGGAACAGTTGGAGAGGAGCGTACTGCAAAAAGTGGCAGTGGTGAAGCTGATATTTCTGGATCTAGCCGAACAGGTATTTAATCCTTTGAAAAGAGATATTGCTTGTGCACTGAATAACTACTTTATTGTCCTGTCAGCCATTGAGCTTACTGACTGCTCCAGCACATTTATGCCATTTTACATTTGTGCTTCAGTGTCATCTTGGTCTTAGTACTAGTATGAAAGGATTAGGGTCCTCCTTTTAAACAGGAAACAGTATAAAAGCTAATCGCACAAAAATTGAATAAAATGTAAATTCCGTGGCCATTTCTCAGCTTCTATAGTGTGTGTCTGTTCGTGAGATTGAGTCTCTTGTAAATTCACAAATGAAGAGAGAGAGACCTTGCACTGTGGGTTAAAGTTGTTGTGGGTTTGTTTGACCTTGTGGTTGTTTCTTAGTTTTGCGTAGTTGTGTTCGTTGTTTCTTCCCTCATTTTTCTTCTTTTCATTCTGATCCCATCAACAAGTTCTGACGGGATGATCATTTTATGAAATGTGAGGGCAGAAAGTCTGGAAAACATTAGTAACCCCTTATTTTATTATCTTCAAGTAGCTTAAACCTTTTAATTTTTTCAATAAAGTTTTTAGTACTTAAAGTTTAGTAGAAAAGCAAAGTATGCCTGATTTTGGTAGCTTAAATAATAGATTGATTATTTTTTTTTATTAATAAAATGAGAGATCCTCGTCAAATTCATGTTACTACTGAGTTTGACAGGCTTTATTTCTATTGTTAGTTTCAAATTTAGCCAATGAATCTCATGTAAAATTCATTATCTTCACTTGGAATTGACCGCTGTTATATGAATTTTCTAATCATTCTCTTCTAAATGAAAATTATCCAGTATTTTGATGCTCTTTATGCTGCAGTTTATTTAAATGAAGGACTTACTAACACAGGTCAAATTTATTCCAGCTGTTGAAGTGTGTATCTCCATGCAACCTGATTGCTATCACTTTAAGTAGTTTGGCACAACAGATGGTTATCCACTCCTGCATTTTGTGCTGTGTCGAAATTCTAGATAAGGGAGGGAAAAAACACATATTGTTGAATGCCATTTTTGACTATTCTGCCTCAAATTGATAGTGGGCTCTAGGATAATAATATGAAAAAAGGCAGAATATGTAGACTCCTAATATGGCTTCTGATATCTGTGGCACTCGATATGAAAAGCAGGCTGGATGCATAACTAAGCCTTTGAATGCCATTTGTAGAGACAAAATAACTGTGAGAATTTCCTCAATAACATCCAAACTGCAGAAGTGTTTGATTCCAGGAGATGTTGCCAGATGATGTTTAAGTAAACATAAATCTGCAGCAAGAGCCAGATATTTCCAGGGATTCCAGATTTCCCTGAAATCAAAGATTTCCTTGTTCCCGAGTTCCTGGGATCCAAATATGTGATCACATTAAATAATTCAATATGGGATACTTATCGAGACATTTTCCTATGATCCTTGCGCTGTCCTAACATGAGATCAGCCATGTCCTTTTGGGTTCACTTTCCTAATCATTTTGGTAGATCACAGGAGTTCCACGGATCCAAATATGCAGCCTTGTTAAATTAGTCGATATAGGATGCTCGTTGACTATTGAGACATCTGCTTATGATCTTTATACTGTCCTACTGTGATACGCGTTGAGACCTCTTCCTATGGTTTTATGCTGTCCTAACATGAAATTCTCCTGCCCTTTTGGAGTTGAGGTTCCTAATCAATTTTGTAATGGAAGATCACAAGAACCTGCTCACAAGGTTTTAAACATGGTCAAAACAGTTGTGCTTGCTAACATATTTCACTACGTTTATCTATGCTATTTTTCTAATATGCATTATGTACGTTTATCAGGAAAATTCCCCATGCAGCTTGGGTATTTTAGTTTATATCATTTATGCTTGCTAACAGGAAAAATGTTCAGTATACATGTAAAGAAGATTTGGGTTTTATTTATTTATTTATTGGAGTGAACCTTATTCTATTATTGAAGCTCTCATCAGGCAGAATTCCTGTTCGGCTTTATGTGCGGAACATCGGTGAGGATGTTGATGATTTAGAAGATGTAACAACCATTGATAGCTGGGACAAGGTCTCCTACATAAATCATCCAGTTGAGATTCACCGTGAAGAAGGTATGCTAAAGACCTCTAGAGAGAAGACGGTCTCATGTTATGATAAGAACTGCCATGATTAGCATGTAGAATGTTTTTAGACATGTTTCTTGTTTTCTGGTTTCCCATGCACTACACACCATATTGTCACCTGCTGGTATTTCTATTTTCAAGGTACATCTGGATGTAGTGCCCCAAATGGTGATAGTTTGAATCTTTTGGCAGAATGAGCAGTTATCTTTTCTGCTGTGTTCTTGGAGCAGCATGGAAGTCAGAAATGGCATTGGGTGGGATACTGTTTATCTAACTTTGCATTCTTAATGCAGATAATGATTTGAGGAGGAAGGGCCAGATCCTAATGTATTGCTCATGATTTCAATGCCACAAACTTGTAATGGCTGGCTGGATTGATAGTAATCTATTCTGCCTAAATATTCAAACTTTCTTGCATTTTGGGTACAACCAAACTCACGTGTAATATTGTATTATAACCAGTTACATCTTTCTTAATGTTGGGTTCTTTGGGGGTTCATGTCCTTTGCTTATAATACAAACTACTTTATAAGTCCTGTTCTTCACAAAACTTGTGCATTCTTTCTTGTTGGCATAAATTATACATTTTCTCCCATTCTCACTTTCTTTTGACCATTAATCTCACATTTTCCAGCATTCAGTTCTAGATGTCACCTCTATTCTCTGGTTAGGATATGTTTGAATATTACAAAACGTCATGGTTAGCATCAACTGTTTGATTTGCTAGTGCTTATTATTATTATTATTTCTCTAAATGCCCTCAACCGTTTTCCTTATTTCCACCACCTCTCATTAGACTGTAGCCCCTCACCTTTTACTGAAATTACAAGAAATCCGTTTGGCTGTCAGTCAACCCACTGGTGGTGAAGAAGTTTCTACTCGATTTTTTGTATGAAAAGTTTGCCTCTAGTTGGTTAGTTAATACCTGAGCCTACCTACCGTGCTGCTGGTTAATACCTCAGCATGGGACATTCACATGAGGCTCTCTGAAGAACCCAATGCAAAACCATGCACATCCCAGTGTGAAACCCCATCTGTCAGATTTCATTGTCTCTTGGCATAGACATGAAGCAAGCTTTACAGAATCCTCTAATGCAAACCCTATAAATCCATCATTGGGGGCGTATCTGAAATCAAAACCATTTTTTCTCCTTCAATCATGTCTTTATTAAATTGCACTTCAATTGGAGTCTCCACAGAAACATGACAACTAGCTTTAGAGAATTTTCTAAAACCATTCAAGATCCATCAGTGCGCCAACGTCCATGGGGTCCACATCTGAAATCCGAACCATCCGTACTCATTATGCCCTCTTGTATCATCACTTGATCAAATTCCACTTAAATCTGAATTGTGCCCATTGCCAGATCTATCACGTGTGGAACAATTTTAGAATCCTTTTTTGTCTTTTAATCATGTGTTCTATCATGATGAATCTATTAGTAAACCTAAACTAGGAGCTACTACTAGTAAACAAGGTTAGCTAACTTGTCATTTAAGAATTTAAGGATCATGAACGGGTCTTATTCAAGCCACCGTACGCTTTGGTTATCTGGTGCTTGTGGAGGTTTAATACAACTTTTAGAGAAGCTGGGGTGCTGTGGTGGAATTATGTAGGGGGCAATTAAAAAAAAAAAAAAAAAATCCTCTTCCCCCTTATTTAAATACATATCGAGATCATTATTACTTATTCATCTTGTGCACACAAATGCAGGCAAGTACTTCACTTTGCGTGATGCAGTGAAATCTCTACTGCCTGATTTCTTCATGGATGATGAGCCATCAATTGATGAACAAATATCCAGCATTGAACTGGAGGGTGTGTGCAGAGGCGATGAAGTGGATCCAGGATGTGCGGGCGTGGAAAATGTAAGCAGTCCAATGACAGAAGGGATAGAAGGCTCATCAGAAAAACAGAAGCCGGATTCACACTCGAGAAAGGCTAAAATCAGGCTTATTCGGATTCAAGGAATTGAACCCAGGTGGGATGTCCCCTTCTCATGGATTGTCAACAACTTGATGAATCCCGAACACTATCTTCATATCTGCATTTTTGTAGAAGTCTCAACAACCAATCAGCAAGCTGAGGCGAGATGACAAATGTGATCTTCTGTTTCTTTCTTGAAAAATGGGATCCTTTTTTAACCAACATTTGCTATGTAAATGTACATAATGTTTACCACATTATTCTTTTTAATGTGGCTGAGTTAGTTTTCTGGTTTCGGAGCCTTTCTAGGAAGTTTGGAATATTCATAGTTCCTACTAATCATTTGCTGTATAGAATTTGTACAAAACAGTTGCCTGACATCATTCAATGCACTCACTTCACTTTGTTTTATATCATTTGAGAGCATTTTGAAGCTTGGTTTTGTAAATACTGATGGATATCCTTCAGTCTCTTAACAAATCATCGTCTTATCACTAGGAATCCAAGATATAGCAACCATTGTTTAATCCATTTTGAAACTCTCTCCAATTTTATGAACTGCAAAAAGGGGAAAGAACTTATGAAGCTAAGATTAGTTTCCCTGTAGTTGCTTCCAAATAAACTAGGACATGTGATAAGAGTGTGGGGCTGACAGGCCTAGAAGATATTAGATAGCTTTAAGATCTATTGGTTGAAAATAAAATATAAAAAAATCTAGTCCATTGGATGTTGGAGCTGCTTCATATGAGTCCATGCATGGACTGTGAGTGAGGTTCCTATTTTAATTGGATAGCTGGCAACACCGAATGGACCTGAATTTTTTGTAGATGACTATACGGCCAGTGTGCCCCACAGATATTGCGGCGTTTACTTTTTTTATGGATAATTACTTTTTCAAGAAAACAACACTAGTTTCCATAGTCTCTTTATATCATCAATTTTCTCTCCCTCGGTCTCAGTTGGCATTCCAATAAAGTAGCCATTGGGCAGGCCCACCTAAGTAGTCCAGACATGGGCGTATGTCTTTCTAAAGTAGCCCAACGCCATCATAGATGCAAGTTGCATTTGAGCCAGATTTTAGGCTTGCAGGCAGGACTGAGCTTGTATATCAGGCCTGATAACTAGATGGGCTAGGAGTTCCAGTAGCGTTTCTATGCATTCCACCTTGGCCTGCCCAAATTGGTTGTAAGGTGCACATATAGCGAAGCGAGGCATGACTAAGCTTTTGCAATCTATCTCTATACCGTTTATTTCAGCGACCTGCAGGAATTGATCTCCATGGATCCCTTTCTTGACCCATCAATTCCATGCATTAAGTTCTTGGGGCGTCCATCGTTCAAGTATAATGGGCCCCTTCGAGTAGTAGGACCTCATTAATGGGACTTTTCATTGAAGCCCAGATTTTGAACTAGTCGGACTGGTCCCCATATACCCCCCCACCCACCCCACCCCACCCAAAAAAAAAAAAAAAAAGAAATGTGCCAGAAACAAAGTATTGGAAAATCCAAGGTAGCTTATTCCATTTCAGCTCTCCAAAGCCCAGGCCCAGCCTTTCAAACAATCTATCTATATCTATATTTGAGGCTACAAATCAACATTACACACATCTCTGTGGTCCATACCATCGCTATAAAGATTCTCATGTAGGCCACCAATCAATTGTGTTAAGTTTTTTAGGCATCTTATAACTAAAAGATTCTCATGTAGCAAAAGCTGGCTTGCAGCTAAATCCAGAGACAAAAACCAAGCCACCCCACTTAAAGCCAAAGCCCTTCGGAGGCTTCAAGAAAAGGTTTCACCAATCACAACACATCGAAATTCTCATCACCCCTCGATCCTTCCAACTCCAAAAACAAAGACCCATCATCCATCTCCTATATAAGAAGACTGCCTCCTAACTTCAATCTCAATTAAATCAGCCCATCATCAATTAAGAGGTTAGAGAAAGAGAAAAAAAAATTAAGGAGGCTAATGGCAAAAGAAGAAAGTGTAGTTCTCTTGGGTTTCTGGGCGAGCCCATTTGCCATGAGAGTTAGGATAGCTTTGGAGGAGAAAGGTGTTGGGTATGAGGCTAGAGAAGAGGAGGTTGTGTCGAATAACAAGAGTGAGCTGTTGCTCAAGTCCAATCCCATCTACAAGAAAGTGCCGGTCCTGATACATGGGGAGAAGGCTATTTGTGAGTCTGTTATCATCCTCAACTACATCGAGGAGGCCTGGCCTTCACCTTCCTTGCTACCCACATGCCCATATGAGAGATCACAGGCCAGGTTTTGGGCTGATTACATTGACAAGAAGGTGAGTTGGGTCACTCCGGGTTACAATTTAGAAGAGGTCCAAAATTTTTGTTGGGCTTAGATTATCAAATTTTCTCTGCATTTATATTATTTTCAAATTTTGGGGTTGCAATTCTCAATCAAGCCTGTGCACCTGACCTGAACCCGACCTGGTAATTTCGGGATCGGGTCAACCCCTATATTATTTTGCAGGTTGAGTCCTGGTTAACAATTCTGGCCCAATAAAAAAAGATGTGTTTGAGTTCATTTTGCATGAATACTTGCTTTTCCGCTCACCGTATCCAAGTCCTATCTAATTCGACTCGTTGAACTATGACCTGCCAACCCAATCAGAATTCAGCCTTCTGACGAAAGCTGACGAAAGGAATGGGGTTCACCCACAACTTACAAGTTGTGTTTGGTTGACATTTCGGACCTGATTAATAGATGAATCAGGTTCATGCGGAGCCTGTGTAAGTTATTGGCCGTGCTCAACCTGTCTTGTTGGTGAGCTCTAATTTTCTAGTTACTCTATTTTAATTCTCCAAGAAGAACTCACATTACAGGGGGACAAATTCTCCAAGTAGTACTTTATCCAAGCTTGGGACCAACACAATCTAAATTTATATTATTTTCCACTGACAAGAGTTTATTTTTTAATTTTTTTAATTCAATGCAGTTATTTGAGGGAGGAGGCCAGATATGGAAGGGTAAAGGGGAAGCACAAAAGGCTGCTGTAAAGGAGTTCCTTGAGGTTTTGAAGGTGTTGGAGGGAGCTCTTGGGGAAAAAGACTACTTTGGTGGTGATAACTTTGGCTATACAGACATTGTAGCAATCCCTTTCACCTCTTGGTTCTATGCTATTGAGCAGTGTGGAGGTTTCAAGTTGGAGGATGAGTGCCCCAAATTCAGTGCCTGGATGAATAGATGCATGCAAAGGGAGGCTGTTGCCAAAACTCTTCCCGACCCAGAAAAGGTCTATGAGTTTGTCTGCATGCTCAAGAAGATGTTTGGCATTGAGTAGGCTTATGTTCTAATAACTCCAATAAAGGACCAGATTGGGTGACTGGCTTGTGCCTCTTCATGCACTTTGAAGGAAAAATGACTAGTGAATGGGGTGGAATGTCCTCTTTTGTTGTTCTAGTAGTATCTAGTAAATGTTTGGACTATCCTTTTTTGTTGTGTCAATTGCTTGTTTCATAAAGACCAGTGTCTAATTGATGTTCTGATATTGTTAATATCCTACCAAAAAGGGAAAAAATTGAAGGAAAATTCCCGTGGGCATGAGTTTGGCAAATGTTGATAGGATGAAAAAGTCATCTCCCTATCTCAACAAAACAGGTGATCTCCGGGACTCTCATAAAATTTTAGTTCATACTTATCAAATATGCGGGTTTGCGTTATCAAGGAATAGGCCTGGTCCATTTGTTTATCTGGTCAAAAAATAGGTAGGGCCCAGATCATGTGGGTCCAGAAACCTAACAGAGCAAAGTGGTCTGGCCCATCTAGCATCTGATTCTGAATGACATATAGCTACAAGCACTGTTTACATTATGAAGCTAGAACCAAGAGTGGATCGTACCTAGATGCATACCAATTTCTGTGGAAAGGTAGACAAGATAGGGATTGACCCAAAAATCATCCTATTTGGATCATCCAGGGCATTTGAATTTAGGGCCTCAGATTTCATTGGTTTTAAAGTACATTTTCAATCATGATACAAACTGTGTATGCGCACTAGAATGTTTCCAATTATGGAAGATGGAGGATGGAAAGGTCTTGCTATGAAATTAAGGTGAGCCAAAAATTGTCTCATCCAACCACTTCAAGTTAAAAGGACATTATTTTTTTTTTATATAAAAAAAATTCAATTCAATGGTAAGTAACAAGACAACAATAAAATCCCATGATACTTAGTGCATGTTTGGGAGGTCTAATTTTTTTCCTCTATTTCTCTAACATGGATAGAGGTTTGGAAAAATAGAGTGTTTGACACCACTTTTCAGCCTCTACTTTCCACGGCCCCTTATGAGGTAGTTGAGAAATTATATAATAAAAAACAACAAGTGAGTTCGTGGGAGAGCGACACGTGGCGGCATGGACTTCCTAGGAGGATGACACATCGCGCATCCTCACACTTTTTGTAATGTTATATTCTGAAATTACCATTCTAATATAATCTCATCACCTAAAATATCTCAATGCAAATATAAGATATTCTTAAAATAAGATACTTATTCCTTCCCTAGAACATAACATACAATAATAACTTCTCTTTAGTTACTTTCAAAGGGCCCCATGTATTATTAAACTAAAAAAAAAGAAAAAGAATAAAGGTTCTTTGGCTATGATTTTAGTAATCGGTGAACATGTATGTATTAAATGTTATTGCAGATCAATTTGTGGGACCCTCATGTCAGATTTAAGTTGCAGAAATTTAGGGCACTTTCGTACACAGTATTTTGTTATTTTTTTTCTTATTTTTTCTTTCAGCATTTGGTATGGTTGATCCGTGGGGACTATTGTGGAAGCCAATTAATTTCAAAATCCACACTTAATATATAATAATTTATATTTACTAATTTAACAAAATAAATTTTCAAGTCTTCTTTATTTCCAAACTCACAATTTACGGGGCCTACTTTTTTTTTATTTATACCAACACACGAAGAGCTTTTTTGATATCAGAACGGGTGCCACTTTCATAGGCTGTATTTTGCTACTTTTTTCTCTTTATTTTTCTTTCAATATTCAGTAAGATTAATCCGAGGGGCCCATTATGGTCATTTTTCTCCTTATTTTTCTTTAGATATTTGGTAGGATTAATTAATCTGTGGGGGCCATTATAGAAGCCAATTAATTTCAAAATCCACGTTTAATTTTGAAATGACACTCAATTTATGGCTAAGCACAAATATAATTAAATCAATGTCCTAAAATCTTTACTATTTACTTGACCTTTCTCTAAATATTTCCAACTACCTAAAATTTCTCTAATGAGTTTTCATCTATATTATGACTTATATATTAATATCTATTTATAATTTATTTAAATATTTAGAAATATTTCCAATTAGAAATTTTAATGATTTTTTCACAACACAGGCCTATTGCACTAGTAGAGGGAAAAAGAAGAGGCAGAGCTACAATGTTTTGTGCATAATCACGCTTAGTCCATTTTTTTCAATTTTTCTCCACATATGAGAGAGCTAATCAAGATCCAAACTGTTGAAAATGTCCACAATGTCAAACACAGTCATTTATTCGGATTTCATCTATTGAATCATCACCAATCTCAAGATATGTGCCAAAAACTGTGAGCCATTGGATATAATTTATTATGATCTGTGGGCCCCCAAACACAAGATCAAAACCATTGGATATGTTTGGGAGGCTGAAAATGGCAATGTGGTCAATTTTGATCACATAATACCTTGTGAATCTCCATATATGTACAAAACAAAAACAACCATTAATGTATTGTGCTCAATATTGCATTAGTCCACGAGCAGTAAACCGTTTCAATTTGTTTTATTATTTAGAGGCATGTAAAACAAGATATAAACCGTTGTAATATTCACAATATCAAACATGACTAAGAGATCAAATTTCACTCGTTGGATCATCACCAATCTCTAGATTTGTGCAAGAAACATGAGCCATTAGGTATAATTTTGTAGATTATGTGGGCTCCAATCACAAGATCCAAACCATGAGATCTCTTTGGAAGGTTGAGCACGTTCATATGGTCAATTTTCATGGCCTAATACCTTGAGGATCTCAAGAAATACATGAAAAACTCTCAACAATGATATAAAAATATCTATTTAGCATAGACTCTTGCATTACCAAACACCTCCTTTTATTTTAGCCTCTTTTTTCTATGGGTATTTTTTGTATTGGTCTAAATTGAACGGTCTTTAAGAAATAGACTAGTGGTCCCAAACGTGGCCTTAGCTTTTCTAGATGACCTTTGACCTTTAGACTTTCCAAAATGACTTTTGAATTCTCTAGGGGATCTCTTGATTTTCTCATTCAACTAGTAAAAATTATAATTCCAATAGAATGAGCCTATCATTAATTAAGAGATTAGAGAAGAAGAAAGTGTTTTTCTCTTGGGTCTGTGCTTGAGCCCATTTGAAATGAGAGTTAAGATAGCTCTGGAGGAGAAAGGTGTGGTGTTTGGGGCCTATTGTACAAGAGTGAGCTGTTGCTCAGGTCCATTCCCATCTACAAGAAAGTGCCGATTCTGATACATGGGGAGAAGCCTATTCGTGAGTCTGTTATCATCCTCAACTACATTGAGGAGGCCTGGCCCTTCCCATTCCTTGCTACCCACCTGCCCATATCAGCATTCACAGGCCAGGTTTTGGGCTGATTCGGGTTGGGTTCCTCCAGCTTACAATATTTAAAACAGGACCAACATTGTGGTTGAGTTTATATCATCTGATTATCTCCACACACACACATATATATATATATATATATATATATATATATGCATATCATTTTCAAAATCTGGGGTTGCAATTATTGATCAAACCTGCGAGGCCAACCTGAATCCGACATGGTAATTTAGGGTTCGGGTCGACCCCTATATGCATTTTCAGGTTGGGTTTGGGTTGACAAATCTGACCCAATGAATAAATGGGTTGAGTTCGGATTGGAATTGAGTCGACAATTCTCCTTGTTACCCAACCCGAATCCTACCTGCTGGACTCATTGCTCTGTGACCTGCCAACCCAATCAGATTTCAGCCTTTTTGTGAAAGGGTTGGGTAGACCTTCAACTTACAAGTTGGGTTTGGTTGACATTTCGGATGTAATTAATAAATGGATCAGGTTCATGTCGAGCCTGTGTATGCTATTGACTGTGCTCAACCGGTCCCCTTGCATCATAATTTTGTATCAGCTTGAACCTTACCCCAGAAATGCAGGGTAGATGGCTGCTACCGCAGTCAAAGCATACTCAAAAGGTTTGCCGGAATTTTATGGTCAGCCGCTTGCTTGACGTCAACTCTCCTTTTTTTTGGTGCGGAACCTAGGAGGAAGTATATTGATCTTAATATTCTACATTATGGATTATCCTTGTAAAACTTTCTGAATGGGCCTCTTTGGCTCGCCTGAAAAACCCATTGAAGTAGCCAACCCAGCTTTTATGTTTTACTATTTTCTTCCTCTGTTTGAGGTAGTCAGGCATAATGTTCACATAATTAGATATTTAACTGGCTGCTGTCTAAGCGTGTCGAAGCCCACTCGAGCTGGAGCCTAGCTCATGGGTCTAAAAGAGCTGTCTCATCTGTGATCTAAAGTGGTGTATCCCAAAAGGATGGCCTGGTCCTTGACATCATAAAAAGGTTGAGTCCACCAAGTGGGATCATTTGGTAATATGGGTTCATCCCATCTTATAAAGTTCGTTCTTGAGAACCTAATTATCATATAAGACTTTCTTTTCATTTTTTGCTGCTTGAATCAGTGGCCAAGTTGGAGAGGGTTAAAGCCGCCCACCACGGATCAATCCCTGGTGGGAGGGATGGGAGCGGGAGCCGTTACCACTAGGCCATCCCTGTAGTCCCAATTATATAAGACTTTATCCATTTATCCAGTGTGGTGAGTTCTAATTTTCTACCTACTTTATTTTAATTCCCCAAGTAGAACTCACATTACGGTCTGACATTCTCCAAGTAGTACTTTATCCAAGCTTGGGACCAACACAACCTACATTTATATATTTTCCACTGACAAGAGTTTGTTTTTTAAATTTTAATGTAGTTATTTGGGGGAAGGAAGCAAGATATGGAAGAGTAAAGGGGAAGCACAAAAGGCTGCTGTTAAAGGAGTACTTGCTAGAGATTTTGAAAGTGTTGGAGGGAACTCTTGGGGAAAAGGACTATGGTGGTCATAGCTTTGGCTTTACAGACATTGTAGCAATCCCTTACACCACTTGGTTCTATGGTTATGAGCAGTATGGGGGTTTCAAGGTGGAGGATGAGTGCCCTAAATTCAGTGCTTGGATGAAGAGATGCATGCAAAGGGAGACTGTTGCCAAAACCCTTCCTAACCATAAAAAGTAATGTATTACCAAAAATATATATATATATATATTGAAAAGTATTTCCGTTCTACTAATGCCTCAAGGTTTAAGTAGGATTGTTTAGCATGAGAGATTTAATATGATACTAGAGCCGACCGCGCGGTCATGAGTTCAAATCCAGCGCACACACTAAAAGTACACCGACGCTACTAATGCCTCGAGGTTTTGGTAGGATTTTAATTAGCTGAGGAAATTTAATGAAAAGTTATATGAGGTTGTCTTCATGCTCGAGAAGATAATTGGCATTAAGTAGGCTATGTTCTAATGACTCCAATGAAAGGACCAGATGGGGGAACTGGTTGGGGCGGAACTGGGGGGCGGGAGGGGCTGGCAAAACCTTCAGCAATGCCCCGCCCCGCCCCGCACCAATGCCTATATCCTGGTTCCGCCCCTCGTGACTGGTTTGTGCCTCTTTCATGAACTAGTGAATGGAGTGGAATGTCTTGTTTTGCCATTCTAGTTGTCTAGTAAATGTTTGGGCTATCCTTTTGTTGTGCTAATGGCTTATTTCATAAAGACACTGTGAAGTAAACTTCTGATATTGCAATATCTTACCAAAAAGTGGGGAAAATGAGGGAAGTTCTTGAGGGCATGAGCTGGGCTAAATATTCTCCAGGGCATGCCCATTTCGATCATACGGCCTAATATTCAGCCCAGATCCAGTCCTTGAGACTTGAAAGCCAAGACGTGGCCCATTCCATTCATAAAAATTTAGTTCCTTCTTATTAAATACGCTGGTTTGAGATTATAAGGAACAGGCCTGGCCCAGTTATAATGTCATAAAAATAGGCCAGGGCCCAGATCATGTGGGTCCAGAAATATACCAGACCAAAGTGGTCTGACCAGTCTAAGCAGTTCATCCTTAGCCTTGAATTTAGGCCCTCAAAGTACATTGGTTTTAAAAGTACCCTTTCAATTATGATAGAGACTGTGAACATACACTTGAAGGTTTCCAATCATGGAAGATGAGGATGGAGGGGGCTTGCTATAAACTAGAGTGGGCCACAAATGGTCTCATCCAATCATCGTAAGTTTAATACTACATTATTATTAAAAAAAAAATTTCAATCCAATGGTGAGTAATGGTTGGATGAGTGTCAGCACTTATGCTAATTTGCAAGGTGTCTGAAGATTGTGTGGGTGTATGTGTGAGTGTCTATTTTGCGTTAGCGGCCGGGCTGGCCGAAGAGTTGATTAAGGGTGGGTTGGTGACCTAAAAAAATGGACTACTAATGCATGTATAAAGCAGGCGGATCTCAAGATTCTGATGAATTGATTCATTACTTGATGCCATTTAGTTTGAACATTTCTCCTTTATACTTTGCTTCAACATAGTAATGACCAGCTTTCTGTGATTGGTCATGATGATAGTGACCCCTATTATGAAACCAGAGAAGTAAGAACAAGGCTTTTCTAAGAAGGATGGCACTGCATAGGTAGTGCCAACATGACAGTTGCCTACCTGGTAGCAGTTGTGGGACCTGCCTTATTGTAGCCATGGAATGAAGGTAAATGTGTTGGGTCAGACCTGAGAACTGACCGGACCTAAGCTGGAGAAGGGAGTTTCTAGGTTGAAGTTTAGAAAAATTGGATGGATCCACATCCAGCAGTGTATAAGATCCAATGGACTTCACTTAGAGCCAGATATAAAAACAATAAATAAAAAAGAGTAATAATATATAAATCAAGAGGATAGTTTAATATGGGATTGTCTGGAAACCCACCAGCTTCTCAAATTCAGAGGGTGCTTGGGGGAGAAGTCTACTTTTGTGTAATTTGAAGGTGAGTCAATGGAGGTTCCAGTAAAAATACATATACATAATGCAAGGATAGTTTGTTTGCACTCATTTATATAAACCCCTTCAACCAACATTTTTTATGTGTTTGTTTTACTTTTTGGGCACTGGGTTGGTAGTTTCAGAACTCATAGTTTTTATTCGTCGATCAAAACTATATACGTATAATCTTAGATCTTAAATCTTCATAAAATCTGAAAAAAAAAAAATTGTAAAAAAATGTCCAAAAACCTTTTGTTGGCCTTCAACTATACCATAATTCTTATATTCATGGTAAGCATTAAGATGGTTAGTTTCATATTTTAAGTCTCCGTGGACTTTGAGAAACTTGTGAAAAACATTCACAAAAAAAATCCAAATGCATTTGAAATCATTGCTTGTACTTATTTACTTATGTAAAAATGGTATTTTGATAAGTATAGTTATGTATTATTTCACATATATAAAACTTGCAAATGTAACATTTGCCTATATATATATATATATATATATATATAAAACTCATTTTCCTATTTTATGTGTAAAAGACAAAAGACCCCCTAGGTTAGACTATGATTACAGCCTCTCTGTGGACTGTGTTGAATCCCAAAAAGTTTTTTGGACCTTGGGCAGGTACTCTGCCAGGAACTTGAGAGAGAGCAATTATTTTGTACTAGTAAATGAGAAGAATTTTGTAACTGTTTTTATCATATGACTTGCACTAAGTTTGGGATATACAATGCTCTTATACATACACTTTGTCTCTCTATTTGTTATATTTGTGATAGTTGTGTAATTTCTTCATCATCTTTAATAAAATTATCTTGTCACCAATTTCAAAAATTGAATTTATACATTTTGTATAATCTATATTTGCATATTTACTTCCGTCTCATCGTGATAAGAGACACCTTAATTGCTCTTTCGATAATATAGCCATGGGCTTACAAGGAAATAATTAAGAGGTAAAGTTTAAAAATTATAAAGAATCAAATTATTCTAAATAACACACAATCAATTAAATAATTCTTAATATCACACTTGAAGTATCACCCTTTTGACCCAATCTAGGGGAAAAATAAAAAGAAAAATGGCACGTTTGTGTACATATCCTTTCTGCAAAAGGTGGAAAGTGCTACATCAGCAAATTCTATAGAAATAGAAATCTCGTAAAAAGGATTTTTGCAGAATTTAAAAATTCATGTTTGGTGCGAATCTTTCTTCCTCGTTGAATTGGTACTAATGTTGTTTAGTGCGGCTGTGAACTCATTATAGAAAATCAAAATTTCTTATTTTGTGAAATAATTTTTTTGAAGAAAAATAACATAACATATATATTATTTATTCAACATCAAATAAAAATTTATTTAAAGAAAAAAATGAAACAAAAGAGTTATAGGGTTTTTAGTTGAAATTGAAAAGAATAAAGAAAAGAGGAAGAAATTTTTCGAGAAAATTTATTTTCCATACTCCCCATAAGAAACTCATTTCCAACATTAACAACAAAATGATAACAATGTAGGAAGCATTTTTATGAGATTATTTAATATCAAACACATGAAAAATGAGTTTTCCACGCTATCTATTTGTTTTTTTAAATATTATACAAAATGCCCTAAATATAAGTCAGTCAATCCTCATACTTGTAATTCCATCCATCAAATCAATCATGGGGCTACCAGACAATTTTCAGGTAGGGTTAGCCCATCATATCAATCATGGAGAATGATTTCTCTCATGTCAATTTATAGAATTGAAAGAGAAGGACTTCTCCATGCATTGGCCCAAAGGGCAACTAGAATAGTCTCCCTAGTACTACCATCCATATAGATAGCTCAAGAGAGCCCTACAATCTAGAATTGTAAGCTGCTGTTTGGAATTTGATCATTTCTTAAAGACATTAAATGCTATGTACAAAGGATCTCATTTTCATAAAGCATGCATCACATCACACGTGTGCTTCCAATTGCAAGAGGATGCAACTGTTGTTTTCATGTACTGTCTATCAATTTAAGCAGCAATGTGTTGATTCCATCAACTCTTTTACTGTGCATGGATATAGAGAATGATTGCTAGTAATTATAGTTGAAGGGCCCTCATAAGATGGTTCATCATTTCCTTAAAACACTATGATTGTTCTAATTGAAGACCCTAATCTCTCTCTGTGGAAAGAATCCGAAGTTCGACACATCTGTGCTCCTACTACATATACATCACATCACACGTGTAATTTCAAAGAGCAAAAGTAAGTCATCCTTCTTCTTCTTCATGTACAAAATCTATTGGTTGAGTATGGATTGATTCCATCATTCATCCACCTTTGAATGGATGGAAAGGACGATTACGACTAATCATTGACGTGTGAAGCAAGGAGATCACTTGTACAATTTGCAATAACTCCTGATGATTTGCAGTTTTCATTTGCAGTGAAACAAAGAGAGACCTCATACATACAGTAAAGTAATCAATTTTAAGTTGTAAGGATGCCCGTATAAAGAGGGAAGGAATCCCACGCGATTGAAAAAGGAGTTCGTATAAATGAAAAGAAGTGATGTGTCCAGAATTTGCACCCTAAACAACTCGGTAAGAACTGACGCTCCTTACCATTCAAATAAGGAGCCGTTCTTCATTTGCAATGATTCAAGGCCATTTATTTGTATGGAAATGGAATTGAATTCCTAAAATTTCATTGTAAAATTGAATTCAATAAAGAAGGTTTAATATAAGAGTCACTACAAATCATTGTTTCGAATTATAATTTCACTCGAAGCATTCCCAAAATCTTAGCTCATTCGAATAAAAAAAGTTTGGAGATAATTTTTTATTTTGTTAAAAAACAACTTACTGTCATTGTTATTTTTAATTTATCTCTTACCATCTAAAGGTATCCATTTAAAGAGGACTACAAATCCTCTCACGCATCCTAAAGGTAGGTCCCATGTACACAATCTCAAAGAAGTTGACCCCGCTTTTTAATTTATAAAAGGCGGGGTCACATGGTCATAATCATAAAAGGCGAGCCCATGTTATAATTCATATAGTGGTGGGACAACATTATCAGCCTTATAAATATGGGCCTCGTGTTCTAATTTTTAAAGGTGAGCACCATGTTATAATTTTTAAAGGTAGATATCGTGACCATAATCATAAAAAATGTGGCTTTACTTTGTCATTCCTAAAGGTAGATTACATAGTCACATGTACAAAGGGTGAACACACGGTGTGAATCTTATAAATGTGGGCCCTATGTTCTAATTTTTTAAGGTGAGTACCATATTGTTGTGATTTTTAAAGGTGGATCTTGTGTTCACAGTCACAAAAAGGTGGCCCCACATTATAATTCTTATAAAGGTATGCTCATATCGTAAAATGCTCATATCATAAATCCTATGAATTTGGTCCCATATTCTAATTTCTAAAGGCAGGCACCACATTGTAATTTCTAAAGGTGGGTCTCATGTCCACAATCGCAAAAAGCTAGCATCGGTGGATTACATGGTCATAATCACAAAAGGTGGATCCAAATTGTAAATCCTATGAATGTAGGCTCCATATTCTAATTTTTAAAGGTGAGTACCACGTTGTAATTTCTAAAGATGGATCTCGTATTCACAATCACTAAAAGTCGACTTCACATTATAATTCCTATATAGGTGGGCCCATATTGGAAATCCTTTGGATGTTAGTCCCATGATCCAATTTTTAAAGGTGGGCACTACGCTGTGATTTCTAAAGGCGGCTCCCCATGTACGACAATGATAAAGAGCAACAAACAATAAAAGTTGGCTTCCATATTGTAAATTCCATAATTCTCTTGTTCCTTGTAATAAATCTCTTATAATGTTACCAAACAAAGTGCTGTATAATATATTTTCAGCAAAGTAGTTTAATATAATGTTGTCAAATAAGTTTTGCACAACATGCTCTTGACACAATTTGATCTGAGCACAGAATGAAAAACAACATGCGAATGATGCCAACAGATCCTAAGTTTGCAATTATAATATATTAAAGAGAAGGGTTTGGGATTCGATTTTGACTTGGCGTTTTAATTTTGACTGGAAGTTACGTTACTTCTTTTTCAAAATCTTACATGTTCTCTCTCCACTCCTATCTTATGCAACTAACTACTTTATTGCTTTATCAAAATTACTTGTCTACTCTCCATTTTTTTTCTTTTGCAAAGGCTCTAATCTCATCCAAATTCTACCATCCTCTTTCTACTCCAATTCTCATTCCCTTTCTACTCTAACTCTCCTATTTTATTTCTACGGGACTAGTATTTGGATTACACAAACAGGTACTCACAACCTCTTTTTTTCTTTCTAAAGACAATGGATTTTTTTAATACATGAGTTTTAGATTGCAATGCTGGTCATATCCGTGCTTGGCACAAGTTAGTATGCTAGTATAGATTATACCAAGACTTTTCTAAGATTTATTTACTAGTGTGGTGGAAGGGTATTCATTTCTCTACCATAGAAGAAGTTATTTCCTAGCTATTTGTGAATCTTCACTTTCATTTCTTCAATTTTAGCTATTTTAATTGGAATACATTTTTTTAGAATTCCTAACATTTCACTACTATGCGAACAAACGGGCACCAGGTGTAATGTTCTTTGATACGCATAATCACAGCTAGAAAACGACAAGATTTGGCTCTTTTTATTCATTGGAAGATTGGATCATGTCAAGGAATGACTTTAGCATAAGAAAAGGTGCTTTGAGATGAGACCACAAAGCAGAGTATGTTCAGCCACTTTTGGGACATGGTAAATCATGGAGAGTTTTATGGATAGCTTTTGGCCTTTTACCTCAATTATTAATTGCATTTTGTGGTCACCATGAACACTTGAGGACAGGGCCCAGCCCAAGGTATTGTTGGACATTATATCCTTTTATCATCCATGTCTACAGGATGAGATAAAAGCCAATTACATGTGCATATCTCCCACTTGGGCTGTGGATGTTTTATTTGTTTTAACCAATAATTACCAAGCTTTAAGTTAACCCACTCGGCATTAGAGTTTGTAATTGGTAATTTGAGACTATACTTGGTTTGGAAATTTGATAGGGTAGGTTCATTTGATTTGCCTTTTGATTGGTTTGATTGGAGTTGAAGTTTCATGAGTTCAATGAACTTATTCGTCTACATCCATACAAAAATCTATTGATCAGGATAGACATTTAACTATGTAAGTTATTTGAGTTTTGTCATGAAAATGATCTCAAACCGCTTCAACAGTTTTCACGCCCATCTCTCCATCAAGAGCTTTCTATCAATATATAATGACGATTAGATTGAAAGTTATATCCATCAAATTTTTTTTCTTTTTTTGGTACTCCAGCCAAGGGGGTTGGTACCGATGAGAACACCTACAGTATCCGGAAGAGAACATTTGGTAGCGGTGGGATCCGATCAATTGGGCAAGCCCTCTTCTTGGCTGTCAAAAATTAATAAAAATGGAGTTGCTAATCAACTGAAAAACCTAGGTTCTCATGTAACTTGTTATACATCAAAAACTCCATTGCGCATTTAAGAGGCCAGCTGACATTTTTCTATAATTTAGAAGTTTCATAATTTAGAAGGGAAACTGGACTCTTTTTTTTTTTTTTTGGGGGTAAAGAGGAAAGTGGACTGGTTGAGAAAAAGTGAAGGATAGAGGATGAAAGGGTCAAATTTCTACAAAAGAGATGGAATTAACTTCCACAGGAGAAGGTGAAAATCTATTTCTTGTATCAGGGGAATTTGTAATTGCCACTTATCTGTTTCCATCATCGACAGTTACCCTTCACCCCATTAAGCAATGTCACTATTCTTTTCAAAAAAAGAGGGAATTTTATAAAGAGAGGAGTCATTTTGACCTACCAACTAAGAGGTCTAATTGGGAACAAAGGGATAGCCCAAATGGTTGGGCGTCCCGTTTCTTACTCAACTGCCATATCCCGTTTCTTACTCTCCGTTCAGGGTTCAATCTCTAGGTCCTCTCTTACTTGTGCATGTGGTCTTCTTCCTGGCACAAGCTAAGAGGTCTGAATTGGTAGTTTATATTTTGGCTTAAAAGAACCATTTGATGATCATTCACCACTCGCGGAGTGATGATCTCTTGGTTAGGTGTTCCAATTGTGTGTGTTAAATGAACCAAAGAGATAACCCTAATTGATTCATGCCAGTTTGTGTTTAGATGGGATCGGATGGCTAGGTTGTCCACCCACCATCAAGAAGTTGGTGTCACCCTGAGATACACAGGGGGCAGAAAAGTAGCATTTATTTTCCTTTGTTTGCAAATGTATAGTTTTATGCAGACTGAAATTCTGTAGACCTGGCTCCTTTTCAACTAATCCCAACCGTCGATGCCTTCTTGTATCAATATAACTATTGACTTGTGGGGTATCATTCAGAAGGGGTTATGACCGTACAGACTAGAAGAGTTTCATGATCCTCATCCATGGATCTCACACACACACACACACACAAAATAGGGCACCCCAACAAGTTTTTATTCTAGGCTTTTGATTGGAGTTAATGATGCTTTCTATAATCTAAGGTGTAGGGGACATTGAGCTTAAATGGGCTGCACCATGGGGAGGACCCCCCCGACAACAGTAGCAGCCTTGCTGCTTGGTGGGCTTGCAAGCATGGCCCAAGGTGCCCCTTGTGCCACTAATCCTAGTCCATTCCATGAATGAAACCAGGACATGGACTTGACGTATACAAGACCTGCCAATCAATCTCAAGTGACAGACTTAATGCATGTGAGGTGTATTGTCAAATTTCACTTGCAAGTAGACCCTACCCACACATCTAAGCTTCAAGGGTATATTTCATATTTGGGGTTCCATGTACCAAACTCACATCTAAGGTCTTTGTCTTCTGGGTCTTGTGGGGACACTCTTGGATGCTACCATTTGACAGTTGGGGATAGCTCACATGTCTTGTAACATCTACCCAATGCATGTGAACATATTGGTTTGCTGGAGATAAAAATTATGTGGGTATGGTTGTCATCATCTTGGGGATTGAGATGCCCATCCTAGAGGGTGTTAGGCAGGCCCCCATTAGTGACACCCATTAGTTAGGAGACCCACATGCTCCAAAAGGTTGGATATTCAAACAAACAAGGTCAGTCCATTGTAAAGAAAAGTAATTAGGGAAAGATCGGTCACAACTTTTTGATAAGAGGGGACTACATGCTCCAAAAGTTTGGTATTCCAAAGGATGTATGCTCTATTTCAAAGTAATGAAAACTACATGAGGAATATGAGAGAGAGAGAGAGAGAGAGATTTTGATGTTATAATTAACCTGATAAACTTGGTCTTCCAATGTTTTCAAAAAGTAAGATAGCAGTCACTTTCCTTGTTCAATTAGCTATAATAGCTTGATGCTAGATTCTAATTATAATCCAATTCACCAATGACAAGGGGTGCATGACTGTTCATGAAACAACTAGCCTAGAAACAAAACCATGTAAATGCTATAACAGCTAGGCCACAATTATAATCTAAACTAACATAGAAAAGGCAATTACCCTTTGAAATCCGAATTCCTTTTTACAAATACAAGAAGTTGGGAAGCACGTTAACCATGAGTACTCCTCAAAGACCTTAGTCAATCAAAAAGCAACCACTACTTATATTCTAAATCACACCCACAAAAGGCCTCTCCTTTTAACTGTGTTTCAATCATATAATATTCAGTTCAAGGGAATCACACTCCATCACATTTTTAATAGTTCCAGCCTAATTCTAGCTTAAACAATGTAGCCCACAATTATATAGTATTTTACTGTTGTAAAGCTAATTTCCCTCTCAACTTATATTCAACACAGAACTCAACAACATGAAAAGCAACAAAGGAAGTACATGTTATATGTATTTAGTACTAATGCCTTAGTCAAACTAACATTAGCTTGAATTTTTAATTTAGTTTCACATTTAAAGGCTATATACTTACTCCCAACCACAATAATTGATACCTAGCCAATCTTGAAAGGTAGCCCACAATCTTGTCATAAATAATTGTAGAAAGGAAGATGTTCTTTAAACCACATTACTAGATAATGAGGCACATGTTTGCCAGAATGGGACATATTACTATGTTATTATATAAACAAGGTTTGTTAGCCATCCCTTTTTAGGCAGATGAGAGACTGAAGCATGTGGGGGTGTCACATTGTCTTCAAGAGCTTCCAAGAATAAAAGAAAATATATTGAGGCAAGGCGTGCGAAAGGGCGTGCGACGATGCCTGTAGGTTTGAGGCATATCTGACAAATGTGGCATATACATCACAATTAATAGTGTTTCTTAGCATGAGTGTAGAATTATATGGTACAATGTATGCCAAAATACCACACACAGTGGTATCTTCGACTGCCTTTATGATCTTATTAGGAGGTGATCGATAGCTCTATTGAATATTTTTAGTCATCCGATTTAAGGGTTTGAAATAGATGGTGAAAATAAAGTTCAATGAATAGCTCATAAAAATGAAAATCTTTTTGCGGGAAGAGATCAATTTACAATATCATCTTTGAGTTCATATAATCAATGGGCCCATCAACATGACATATGGGTGCAGCAATGTGACCATGAGAGAAGGGATGTAAATAGGTCCCCAATTCTTCAATTACCTAGAGGTTCTGACCTATTAAAAATCGGGTTTGGGTCGTTATTTAGGCCTCAATAAGTAAATAGGTCCGGGTTTAGTTTCATCTTGGTTCAAACTCGCAGACTTGAGACTAAACATATTACCTCAATTTTTGAAAATCTCTTCCCAAAACTATATATTTTTAATATCATTCTCTACCTAGACCCGGACTTGGATCCATACCCGTCGCATATATGGTTCTGGTTCTGGTTCCAGTTCCGGAGCCAAGAAATCGGTTTCGAAATAGTTCCGGATCTGGATCCGGTTCCACATTCTCCTTAACGGTTTCGGTTTCGATTTCGGGTCCACCATGGATCCGGACCGAAACTGACCCATTTACAACACTACATGAGAGTCTCTTCGAAGTCTTCACAATGCTATGTATTAATCGACGCACAATGGCAATTACCCATATTTTAAACTAGTAGAATGATTAGTTGTACAATATATGTGATCAATACAATAATAAAATGATATGCTGTAGTTAAGTGTGCAAGTTAATTGTTAATTATCCATTAATAAATGCAGTGACAGTACAAAACAATGAGATTGGAATCCACCTCGGATTAACCCTCCCAAGATTCATTTGGATATGGATATGAATGATTTACTATTATATCCAATAATCATATAGTATTAAATTTCTATGATTAGTAGTTCTCTTCATAATATGAGACTTTGGATACACATTGAATTATGCTAAAACAGCAAGGGAGGGATTTTTTTTTCTTGGTTACCCAACTGTGGGGGCTGGGATCCTTGGAGAGACCTAAATACGGAAAAAAAAAAAAAAGTCTACTCCCAAAGGACGAGGAACACACGAATAAATCAAAAGGTAGTTAGGTGTGAAAAAAGGATGTCCAACAAACTGGGCAATTTACAATATCATGAAACTCTTTTTTTTTTTTTTTTACTGTTGGGAAGAGATCAATTTACAATATCATGTTTTGAGTTCGTATAATCAATGGGCCCATCGACATGACATATGGTGTCGCAAAGTGAACATGAGAGTCTCTTCGAAGTTTTCACAACGCTATGTATTAATCGACGCACAATGGCACTTACCATATTTTAAACTAGTGGAATGATTAGTTGTATAGTATATGTGATCAATACAATAATAAAATGATTTGTGATAGTTAAGTGTGCAAGTTAATTGTTATTATCTATTAATAAATGTAGAGATGGTGCACAATAATGGGATTGGAATCCACCTCGGATTAACCCTCCCAAGATTCATTTGGAAATGGATTGCGAATTATTTACTATTATATCCAATGATCATATAGTATTTAGTTTCTATGACTAACATATAGTTCTCTTCATAATATAAAACTTCTGAATACATTATACACATTGAGATATTCTAAAAGAGCAAGGGAGGCTTTTTTTATTTTATTTTCTTTACCCAACCATGAGGGTTGGGACCTATGAGAAACGCTAGGAAAAAATATACTCCTTGAGGAAGAAAAAACTAGGGATCGACCAAGGGCAGTTAGGTGTGAAAAGAGTATACCTAATCAATTAGGAAACCCCTTGTTCTCAAAAAAAGGAAAAGAAGTTGACCCATAGTTATTAATTTCGTATCGTTCCAACAAAGCGAACGAAACGAAATTGGGTTTAAAATTTTTTGTTTCAAGTTTCGGTCTATTTCGGCCAAGATATTTTTTGACACAATTAATGTTTGATTTTTTTTATTTTTTTTTTTACTTTTTTAGCATATATATATATATATATACTTTTTATTTCTTATATTTTTCCAAAATTTAATTCTAAATTTTTTTGCTAAGATAGATTAAATCCATAATTATTGTTTTATTTTTTATTTTCCTATCTCTATATATTATTTATTTATTTATTTATTTATAAATATAATTTCGAAAAATTTCACCAAAATTCCGAATCCATCGAAACTTTTTATTTTATAAGTCAAACCGAAATAGGTCCGAAATGATATTGACTACTATGAGTTGAACCATTTGTATTAAAAAAAAAAAAACAAAAACAAAATCACTTGAAGTGGTTAGGATCATTTTCTTGACCACTGCAGGGAACTTCGTACTACATCAAATTATGGACCGGATGACATTTTTGTGGGGCCCACTTGATTTTATTAGATAAAGTGAAGTCTCGTAAAAGAGATAGCTGAAATTCAACCACATGAGAAGTTTCAAAGATATCCAAATAGAATCCTTGCTTTTAGGATGGCTAGAGATCTTTGATATAGAGCTCAATAGATGTTAATCTGGAGTCTTCCTTTTCTTTGCTGGGCCACTCACAAGCAGTCCATATGTCCTGTTATTTTTGTAGCAGAGTTCCAATATTGTAATATTGTATGCTCGCATCAAATAATTTAACTTTAGAAGTCATTATCCTCTTCAGCTCTCCCATTGGTCAAGGGGATACAAAAACTTAGACAAATTTATCTGAGTTTTGACAAATTTATCTGAGTTTCTAGCAAAATTCAGACAAATTTATCTGAGTTTCTGGAATGCTAGTGCTTCCATCGTATCATTCATTGCCTGTGCAAATGGAACCATCAGCAATTCAACCGAAAGGGAGCCTAAATCAACTCCAAAGATTAGAATGCATGTGTTGTCAAAGGTGAATCTTTGAAACAAATCTTGCAAATCCATGACGCCTTGGTCTAGGTTGGCTTTGTGCTTGAGAGCAAGTATTAGGCCATTCACCTTTGCTTGGCTTGTCCTGTTGCCAAATGTGCGATATTTCTTGCTGCTCATAACGCTGTGAGCCATTTTTCGCTGAATTCTCCATGACTCAGAATCTGAATTGATAATAGATTCTCCAAAGATATCAAAGATTCTTGCAAATTTAGGTCCCCTGGCGAAACTAAAGAAGTTGGTGTTGTACATTTAGTTGATGTTGGCTGGGACGCACATGCACATAAAGCTAAGAATAGTTCAAGGTAGCTCCTTGAGATGATGATGCTCCATAAGGAGGCCATGAAAGCTGCAGCCATTGGTGAGATGACTAAACTAACTCTTAAATGGAATGAGAAGAGTATGAAGATGTTGAGCCATTGGGGATTTCTTTTGTCAAAAACTCAGATAAATTTGTCTGAGTTCTGCTTTTGCTGACATGTACAAGGGCGTTTTTGTCTTTTTCAGTGTATTATTTTTACAAGAAGACTGTCGTCGGTGCGATAAAATATTGTGGACTGTTTGCAATAAAAACAACAGTTGAGGGACCTCCACCCAAATGCCCCCTCCTTTTTTTTTTTGGGATTCGGCGACGAGTCCCTGAATATTTCACTTTATTGCCTTAGGTCCACAATCTTTTCTTATAGTGTGATAGGTCATTTTTCCAAATTTGGAAACCTGAAATGTCTAATTTACCCTTTCTTTAAATCATATCCCATGATTAGTGGAATAAGCCATTAATAATGATCAACTACTATTAAATTAGGCACGATTAATAAAATTCCACTAATGAGATTTTCAAATAAATTAAAAAAAAATACAAATAAGTTTCAAAAAACAGGAAACAAATTTCAAATAAATTTCTAAAAATGAAATAAATTTAAAAAACGCAAATAAAATTCAAAAGAACGCAAATAAATTTCAAAAAATGAAATGAATTTAAAAAACCCAAATAAATTTCAAAAGAAAGAAAATAAATTTCGAAAAATGAAATAAATTAAAAAAAACACAATAAATATAAAAAAAAAAGCAATAAATTTCAAAAGAACGCAGATAAATTGAAAAAGACACAAATAAATTTAAAAAAATATAAATAAATTTTAAAAGATGTATAAATAAATTTTAAAAGATGAAAATCAATTTCAAAAGATCCAAATACATTTCAAAAGATCCAAATAAATTTAAAAAAAATATAAATAAATTTTAAAAGGCTCAAATAAATTTCAAAAGAAGTAAATAAAATTAAAAAACACAAATAAATTTAAAAAAACGCAAATACATTTGCCAAAACTAAGACATTGCCGGATTTCCAAATTAGCGAATAATGTGGCAAAAAACTCAAGTCTTTTTTGTCAAAAACTCAGTTAAATTTATTTCAAAAAATGCAAATAAATTTCAAAAGACACAAATAAAATTCAAAAAACACAAATAAATCTGCCAAAAACTCATATAGACTTGTTTATAACTCAGATAGATTTGTTTCAGAACTCAAATAAATAGCCTAAAACTCGGATAGATTTGTTCAGAACTCAGATAAATTCTTTCAGAACTCAGATAAATTCATCCAGAACTCAAACAGATTTGTCCAGAACTCAGATAAATTCATCCAGAACTCAAATAAATTCATCCAGAACTCAGACAGATTTGTCCAGAGCTCAGATAAATTCATCTAGAACTTAGATAAATTTGTGCCATAAGTCATATAAATAGCCAAAAACTCAAATAGATTTTGTCCAAAACACAAATAAATTTGACAAAAAAATACAAAACTTAGATAAATTTAACTTTGACTGGAATGTGGATGGACTTCTGGAATGAGTCAGGTCAAACCTGAACTAGAACCAACCCGGAACTGCTGCATATCCTAGGCCCACTTTCTTCTTCTTCTTCGTTCGGGAATTAGAAACACGAAAGTCATCTTCCATTTGCCTTCTTCCTCGATTCCGTCGATGGCATGGCGCGGCGTCTGATGGCAATTCCCCTTCTCTGGTAATAGGTAGGAACGACGGTGGCGCAGGAAATCCGGCGTTGGCGCAGAAGATCGTCTTCTTCTTGGTTTCGTGTTCTGCAAGTCTTCTTCTTCTTTGCAGGGGTCTTCTTCTTCTTCTTTTTCTTCTTCTTTGCAGGGGTCTTCTTCTTCTTCTTCTTCTTTTTCTTCTTATTTTTCATCTTCTTTGTAGGGTTCTTCTTCTTCGTTGCAATCTTTTTCTTCTTCTTCTTCTTCGTTGTAGGGGTTTTCTTCTTCTTCTTCTTTGCAGGAGTCTGCTTCTTCGTTGCAATCTTTTTCTTCTTCTTCGTTGCATGGGTTTTCTTCTTCAAAGATTGATCTCAACTGTTGAGATCCAATCCGTCAATGTCAATGTCCGGTTTGAAGTAATGAGTGGGAGAATGGAAGATTTGAATTTTAAAATTCAAAATTAGATGCCTAAACAGTTGAAAGAGGGCAAATTAGTCACGTAAAATGTATCCAGGGACATCTAGCTGCAAACAGTTTAGTTGCTTTGACTAGAGCCCTTAAAAAGAATTTGCTTGGACTGGAGACTGGATAGATTCAATTCTAGAGACCTTTCACTAATTATCTCTTTTTTTTTTTTTTTATAACCCATCTGGAAAGCTTCAAAGTTTAATGCATTTTGGAAGCCTGTTTTATAACCATAAATGAAAAGGTATTTAATAGTCAATCTACTGTCAAGGTAGGGATAACTGTGAATTTATGAGGATACGTGAAGAAGGCTTGTACTTGAGGCCATAGGTCGTCCCGTCTGCGTACACGGTATGTGACTTCCACTTTATTATTATTATTATTTCTTTGTAAGAGTCACTTCACTACTTGACAAAGGAAAATTCAGTCGGTTTTAAGACTGAAGAAATGACACCACGACCACATCATTAAAACGTCCATTACATCTTCGTGCTGCATGCATCATGGCTAGAGGGTGGATCTTGGAAGAGTTTGAAAGCTTCATATTTTGTTTACACATGCCTCTCTCATAAACTACTTTTATAATGGCCCCTTGAGAAGAAGAGTATAAAGATTTCTTGGGGTCTATTAATTTCCGTTGGATCATATGTCTGAATTCCCCAAATGCTATTTCCATTTAAATTCATAAATGCTTGTATTTTGGAAGTTGAATTTAAAGAACTCTATATCAAAAGTGCAATTAATAAGGTTGAACTTTTAAGATCTTACTAATTAAATAAGGAATTTCAAATATTAAAATAACAATAACTACATTGGTCTAAAAAATATCATACATAAGAGATTTCTGTTAGAAAATTCTCAAAAATAGAAAGAAAGAAGAAAAAATGCCCTTCAACCCACAAAAGGGTGTAAAAAGAGGCTTATAGAGTGGGTTATATTCTCCTACAAGCACATTACATACTTGTCAAATGCAGCTTGGCTTGTAGGGCTCACTTAGGTGCCTGTTAATTAGTGGGGGTGGGGTACATGAAAAGATCTCCTTAAATATAAGAGTACTCAATAGAAAAATCAGCCTTATTTGATCATCTTGACCCTTGATTTAATAGCTATAAAATTTAGTAGTCTTTTAACTTTAGATTTTTAGTATGGGTGTACAAAAAAATCGCTAAACCACTAAAATTGGTTTTGTAGTAGATCGGCTCGGATTTCCTTCTAACTGTTCGGTTCGTTTCGGTTTGGTGTTTGGTTTAAATGTGCGTTTAAATAGCCCAAATCGAACCGAATCGAACCAATTATATAAATATATATTTTTATAAAATATATAAAGGAATACGAAAAACTACTTAAAGAATACTCGAATTTCACTCCGTTACTTATAGTCTAACGTCTCTCACCAATTGAACTGTAATTTTTTTGTGAAAAAAAAATAAAAAATAAAAAAATCGTAACCGAACTGAACCGGTTCCTTTCTGTTCAATTCGGTTCGGTTTTAACACATGGGCGGTTCGGTTCAGTTTAGAAAAATAGAAAATCGATGAGTTCGATTTGGTTGACGGTTTTCCCTCTAAATCGATTTGAACTGCCCAAGTGCATCCTTAATTTTCAGGAAAAATTTGTGTGGCGCTGTGAAAATTCATGTATGTGAGAATGTAAACAAAATATGAAGCTTTCAAACTCTTACTAAATCCACCCATGATGCATGGAGCACATGGATCAAAAAATCGGCCGATACCGGTTCGTATCGGCCGATACGAACCGGTATCAGCCGATACCGATCCGATATCTCGATGAGATATCGGATCGGCTAAATATCGTCAAAATCTCGGCCGATATCGGCCGAGATTTTGAATATATCGGGTTTCACGATATCTCGGCCGATATTTTCAAAATATCGGCCGAGATGCTTTAAAACCTTTTTTTTTTCTTTTTTTTCCCCCATCTTCATCTTCTTCTCCTCTCTTCTCATCTTCTTCCTACCTATACCAGCAGCCCCTCTCCTTCACACATCCCCCTTGCATTTTTGAAATTCCACTTCTATTTTTGAAGAAAAAATTATCTAAGGTAAGAGAAAATCAAGTTAAAGTATTTTTTTTATGTTATTTTTTTTTTAGATGAAATTATAAATCATTTGGGTATGTTACTTTTGTAGTTATGTTGTTTTCTTCATTTAGAAGTTAGATCTACATACTTTCATGCTAGATCTACTCATACACATGATTTTGAACTTTTTTTTTTCATTTTTTTTGTTTATTTTCGGATTTTTTAATATTTGAATTATAATACATAATTTTTTGGGGATTTCATCATAAATATATTCTTTTAATTTCCCAACGACCTCTTCATGCCCCTCATCTCTATTTCATGCCATATGACTACAACCAGTCATCTCAATCCACGGGGGATCAAGATAGTTCATCATTTTATCAAGAACAATCTGAATATGGTCATGGGTATGGTAGTGCTGCACAACAGTATGGAGCATATCATTTTAGCCAATACCGAAGAAATGATGACGATGATATCGAGCCAGGCCGACACTCCACTTGGAATTAAGTTGTCAATCCGTAATACACTCATACAGTCATACTCACCAATTTCTCTATAGTCTCTACTCTCTACTAGTCTCCTCTAAGTTCAGGTAAACCATGAATCTTTGATGCCTAACTGCTTTATGATTTATCGATCTTACTATCATGATTCTGATTTTAATGTCATCTTTATCGTCTTGAATTTCACAACTTTTTTTTATTATTGAGTTAGTATTAAATGATGATTGATATGCTATATTTATTTTCTTATATTTTACACTAATAAATTGATCATGATCATCAATAACGGCTGCATTATATGAAATACTGGAAAAGACAGCAAACTGCGACACAGACAGGACTTATAACTTAAGGTGACCGAGATTTTGATTTATTGATGTTACTAATGGAAAAAAATATTGTTTTCCAGCATTTTCTAATATTCTGGATTTTTTGGATATTTTTGTGAATTTTTTTGGATTAAAAAACAAATTCGCACCGCGATGACCGCGATGGACCGATATCCGCGACCGATACCGATATCATATCGGTTTTTCGGCCAGGCCGATACCGCGACCGAGACCGAGATTTTAAACCATGATGGAGCACGAAAAAGTAATGGACGTTTTAATGGTGTGGTCGTGGTGTCATTCTTCAAGCTTAAAGCTGACTGAATTTGGTAGAAGTGACTCTTACCAATAATAATAATAATAATAAAGTGGAAGTGACAAGGGTATTTACCGTGTATACGTACCACGGGACCACCTATGGCCTCAAGTACAAGCCTTCTTCACTTATTTTCATAAATTCGCAGTTATCCCTACCTTGACACTAGATTTACTATTAAATACCTTTTCATTTATTGTTATAAAACAGGCTTCCAGAATGCATTAAATTAAACTTTGAAGCTTTATAGATGGGTTAAAAAAACAATCAAGAGCTGCTTTTAATCGGCCAAACATTTTTTTCTTTCTAAATACCCATAAGAGACCTAACTCATTTGAGAGTAAATTGCAATACACGCAAGATAGAGGACCCATCAAATGCTTAGGATCCTTGAATTTTGGAAGTTGGATTTAGAGAATTTTATATCAAAATTGCAACTAATATGGTTGAACTTTTAAGATCTTACTAATTAAACAAGGAGTTTCAAATGTTAGGATAACAGTAACTACATTGGTCTAAAACATATCATACATATGAAATTCCCGTTAGAAGATTCTTAGAAGAAGAAGAAGAAGAAGAAGAAGAAGAAGGAGAAGAAGAAGAAATGCCCTTCAACCCATAATAGGGTGTAAAAAGAGGCTTATAGAGTGGGTTATATTCTCCTACAAGCACACTACATTAAAATGCAGCTCCGCTTGTGGGGCTCATTTAGGTGCCTGTAATTAGTGGGTGTGGGGTACATGAAAAGATCTCCTTAAAGATAAGAGTACTCAACAGAAAAATTATCCTTATTAATCATCCTGACCCTTGATTTAATAGCTATAAAGTTTAGTAGTCTTTTAACTTTAAATTTCTTAAGGCACATTTCTGTGGCGCTGTGAAAAATTATTTTCGTGGGAATTCTTTTATTTTCCATGAAAAACCTTTTTCAACCCATCTCCCCCACTCCCCACCAGATTGGAAATAATTTTTTGTGGAATAACAAAAAGGTTAGTTCATTTTTAAGGTTTTCCGTGAGGAAAAGTGACTACACCAAAAGCATGGAATCTTAAACGTTGTGAAAATGCATTTTTACTTTCCATTCATTTTTAACTAAAAAATTGTTGCACATGTGTCTTAGAGATTAAATCCAAAGGTGGACACAGGCTTGATGAGAGTGAAACTGGAACAGTGCCAAATTATGGAAGGATGAGATTGTGAAATCGCCTGCACGAATGAAAGGTGGGCCCAAGTTGGCCCTACTAAAGCCTAACTGCATACAATGTTGCTCGGAGGTGAACATTTCTCTTATAGAGTTTCTTACCCAGTATTTGGTGGGCCAACATCCCGCATGACAGGCTGGTACCATTAAAAAAATCTTAAAAATGCATTACTTACTATAACTAGTCTATAATTCCTCCTAGAATTCTTTAATTATCCTGTAGGATCTTATGCACCCATATAGCTATCATTCATTTCAAAGATCAATTGGTGATGGAAGAGACACAACTCAATGTTTTGTACAGCATTCAACATCGCGCCTGCAACCCTGCTTTTAGAGCGAGCGGTCGCAGGGAGTGGCATCATGACACGCCTCTACCCAACACATCCGAAATGTGGGGTCCTCCCTCCTAAATATACACCACTCAAATGCAAAGGACCCACTCATCATTGGCTCTTTTCTCTCCTTGATCACTCTGATGGCCTGTCTTCATCTCATGGAGTTGTTCTATACCCCACACTCCTCTAAACTCCTTTGCCATCTTACTCTCATGTTTGAAGGGTCCAAGAATCAAACTAACAAAACTATGACAAGGATTAAAAAACATGTGGTCCATGCTCCAATTTCTTTATACATAATCAATATAACAGCAGACCCCACTTGTTAAATGATATGCAGCATGGTCCACAGATGAGATAATACATGGGGTGTTACTCCATCTTCACTAATTAAAAAAAGATTGGTGAGTGCCCCATGAAGGGTCATTACACCATCTCCACCAATGTTTCTCTAGCGTTGATGAATCTTATAATTAATAACGATGACAAAAATTTGCAGGACTTTTTACCACTAAAGGGACTTACCTAGTTTTAATTGTCATCAATAGTAAATTGTAGTATTGTACCTGTTGGGACCAACAAAATTATCAATTGATGTATGGATAACAGAGAAAGCGAGATGGAAAAGAAACATTTGTAAAATTTTCTCAACAGTATTAGAATAGAACATTGTAGTATTAATTGTCATCAATAGTGCATTGTAGTATTGTACCAGCAAAATCATCAATTGATGCATGGATAACAGAGAAAGCAAGATTTGTAATATTTTCTCAACAGTCTAATCAATGCAGTAATTATTAGAATAGAATTGATGCATACGCTTGATTTAATAAAAATCATGATGTCGTCGTTGTTGATTGTATTTAGACATTTTCAAATCATCTCAAACGTATTTCTTTTCAAACGTATTTTTTTTAATTTATTACCTATTAATACTATTTATAAATGCTCTAGAATGAGTTTATTTTGCTTTTATCTTTTCTAAATTTTTTTAACTCTCTATGTTCACGAAGACCATATGAAGATTTTCCTTTTTCTCAATATTTTCTAAACTTTCGTTTATATTTTTTAGGGTGCCCTCTTTTTCTTGGTAAAGTCCATGAAAAACAACTTTCTTTTAACTTTGCCCTTAATTTTCACAAATCAACCACGTAGCTAAAGGTTGTTTCTCACAATTCCATCTTCTTTCTCTTTCTTTTGATTTGTTTCTTAATTTTATTTTACTTCACTTCTCGTACAAATAAACATGTAATAAGTGAATCTCAAAAAGTATAGAAAGAGGCTGGCTGCCAAAAGCCAACCCCCTTTTTTCTTATCGTCTCCCATGGCCCCACCTCATGTGGGGCCCAAGCTTTGACAACAAAACACTAGGGTTTTTATTTTTTATTTTTCCTTTAGCCCACTAGGGAATTAGATAGACATGCAGGTAGGTAGGTTTATGTGAGGGATTGAATTGCTCATGGTGGGATTACTCATGGGTAGCCCCTCTCTCTATGGACAAAAAAAGGCGCATGGATAGGGGCACTTTGGAAAATTCGTCTAAAACTAAAAACACCTTTTTTTAAAATTTCATTGGTTTAATCAGGTGGGAAAGGATGAGGAATGAAGAAGTAAAGTGGGTGGGCCCCACATGGGGGTGGCAATGTAGGTTGATTTTGCTGACTTTTGATGAACCTAATTCTGGACGGGCCAGAGAAAATTTGTCCATGAATCCCTCTGACAAAAAAAAAAAAAAAAAAAACTGACCCTCCCCCTGCTACAGCAACACCCACTTTTCTCTCCTAGTCCCTTTCCCATTAAAATATCAGTTTCAGTAAATATGAAAGGCAAAGACAGAGACGGGGCCAAAGAAGCTCCAACTAATAAAGACTTCGATGTTGACTGACCCGTCGGCATCTCAAGTCTCTTTCCTCCTCCTCTTCAGTTATCTCGGATATAATACCAAGAATACACGCAAAGGTCTTGCAATTTCTAAGCTACCTGTAGCATATATGCATGTACTCACTCATCCGCCATCACTCTCTCACCATCACCACTTGCACACCAGGGTAAGTTGGATTTTGTGGGCAGACTAGGATCTTCAAATAGGTTTTGGTGGGGACTCAAGGTTTTCATTTGAATTTTGGAAGTGGACCCAAGTCGAACAGGGCGATTGCCCAGTAACCATGTACTGGGTTATGCCCAAGAGCACTATTTGTTGGAAGTAGATGGGCTTTTCAGATGGGATTTAAAAAACTTTAATTTGCTTAACGCAGGACCAGACATCCAAAAGGTCATGAAACCAATTATAAGATCTTAAACCCTAATATTAATGTATTAAGATCTCATATCTTTGTCAAAAAGACAGATCTAAACGTGTAACTACTATATCTACAAACAACAACTTGGTGCAGATCTATACATGAGTAGCTCTGTTGTACTCAAATTGAGACTTCGATCTTTAATTATGCAAAACCCTTTCGCATACGCGATCTCCTGGACCTTGCAGTCTTCAACGTTATGACCCAATCACAGAGATCTTCTCAAAGAGAATGATGAGATCTCAGTTGAAAAGAAAATCACAAACACTCAACTATAGACCTAGAGGATAGAACATAGGGGAGGAGGAGACTACAAAAACCATCCAAGAATTGTACTGGACGTTCAGCCCTCTCATGGCTTAAATAGTCCTAGAACCCTAGTTCTCTCACGAGTTTTAGTTCCACTTCTCTTTTTCTTATGAGTTCTTGTTTGATTATAACTCTCTCTCTCAAAGGGCCAACATGGGGACCACTAGGAATTTCTTGGATCTAGCTACAGCTGAAGAATCTGGATTCCACATCTCATGTAAGTTCTTGACCCACAGTTAATTGCTAATATCTCTACTATATAAATGTAATTGCACTCCAGTTATAGGAGTTTCACAAGAAAACCTTAAACTTTTCAATTACTATAAGAAGATCACTCCATCAATTATATCCATGGATCCATTGTAAATAAATATTATCTATATAACTAATGTAGGCCTACCTCTTAATATCCTTGTGACCCAATTAACAACATCGATCATGGATACCATTTGATTAACTCTTAATCAAAACGAGTGCAAACTTACTGAAGATATATTACATTAATCAACTCAAGGGGATATTTCTCTTATGAAAACAGATTCCATCTTGAGAATATATATTCCCACTACTATCTATCCAAGATACCAAGGTGTTTGCCTATAGTTGGCCTCACTCATTGGTAAGTTAAAGTAAATGCATAGTAGAAAGTTGAGTCCATTACTCCCTCAGAATTGAAACTCTATTGCTTGGAAATCATGAGAGCGTTCCTTAATTAGAGACAGTATTTTATATATTGTGCTACTAATGGTTTTTCAGTACATCCAATGTACCAGCACAACAATTCAGAGTATTCCACTTTGATGGTTGAGATAAACCATACTATCTCATAGTAATTGTTGTGCTACAACCTTTACAGAAGAGATGCTCAACTTCTCCACTGGTTGTGAAACACTTCGAGTACAAGAGTTCTGACCTATGTCTTATGCATGTGAATCTCATCTAGCAACATAGATCATATTTAATATGCTTAAGGGCTCCTGTTCATCTCATGAACAATCATATCATTTTGTATCAATTACGTGCAACGATCAACATAATCATATCTATCTCATGAATAAAAGCATGAAATAATATATCAATTAAGATAATAAATGAAATTATTTACATCATCTATTGAATTGAGGACATACAATCTAACACTATTAACATCCATTCATTTGAGCCCCACTTCCACAAACTCATCACTTTTGAAATCTAGACTACTACTCTGCCATAATATGTTCTCATAGAAATGCCTTCTCGCTCTATGGGGCCCACATGGGCCGTCCTTTGATTAGTATGGCTCATTTGAAAATCTTTTCATTGCTTAATCTACAATTTCCTCTCAATGCAGAAAGAATCCTCTCACTGCATAAATGCACTTTGGTTGTTAAATCAATAACTAAGATAATTTGGTAATTCTAATATTTTTTTTCACTCCAATTGTCCGTAATAAGAAGACCTTTGTCTCTGCCCACTATTATTGATAGGCATGCATCTAATGCACAAGCTTAATTGCATGCATATAAGCAATATGCAATCGGCTTGGAGGAGAGCATTGTCCCACCTTGCTCTATGATTTAAACAAAAGCATCATTTTAATCAGAGTTGATTTTTTCCCTTAAGAAGATTGATATGTATAAACTATAAAGCATGTGGCTAAAATAAGAAAAATAAAAAGAGTCAAATCATACATTTAATACACAACCAAATTATTTAGTCTGGACGAGAAGCATGGTCTTTATTCAGGACCCACCCTATATTCAGGGCCATGGGGTTGCTATGATTAAGACACTCCCTTCACACACATTATATCCTCTGAAATGCTACAAGCTTAAATGTGACTCCTATAACCACCATTCACCTTTAGATGGAAATCCAACAACCTAATGCATTGATTATATTATAAACTAGTAGATAATATAGTAAAATATTTTGAAATTTCTCGGTTTCTGAATCAAGGGTTAGAATAATCTAATAGAGTTAAAGTTTTAAATCCCCTAATCTCATTAAGATCATTCCATGCCCCTATCACATAATTGCCATGGCCCTAGGTGGGTCCTATAAATGACTTCTTACAATTTTATATGAAGAGTGTGCGCCGGATTGAGCATTTACCAAAGAAGAAGAAAAAAAAAAAAAACTGTGGCTTTGTGATGAAACCATGAGGCATGGTGATTTTGATTGAATTGAGTTTTACCCTGCTCTTCAATCTTCATTTGCTTTTAGTTAGACATTCATGCAAGGAAGTGGGCCCCACCATGTCCATATGTTTTGGGCTGTACAAGCATTTAAGCATTTAAGTAGGTGCCCAACTGTGCTTTTGGAAGCCCTATTTAGAGCTTAATAGTACATTTGGTAGCAAGTAGTATAAATATTTGTTGGTAGGAGAAAATTCAAAGTGTTAACGGACTTTCAGACCAACTTTTCTGGTCTTTGGATGTACAGATACAGTTTTAGATAGTTTTCTAATAGGTAGGTCTTTGATCTTGCCTCTGGGCATCAAATTAGGCTGTTGTTTGTTTGTGAAATTCTTATGTCAGTTTGCTCTATGTCGTCTGCCTAATCATAACATCCATTTGGGTCAGCTTACATTTCAGAGCATGTTCTATAACATGTGAGGAATTCATAGATTGATTTTTTACTGCCACTGGAACAAAGATTCATCGCTGAAAATTTATATAGGCGATGAATCCCACATTAATATTGGTGTGTATCGATACATATAGTTGAGAAAAATAAGTTCGGTGTACAAATACACTTAAGTAAGGATTTTTAAATCTTATGGGGGGTGGTTGGATCTGAAAAATCCTAACAAATAAAGATTTTGATTCGTCCTTAAGGAATTTACAATTACCAAATATGAATTTACCACAACTTAAAAAAAAAAACCAAAAATCTTTTTCCTACATATTTGGCTGCTAAAATTGACCTAAGTGTTAACAAGCTAGCTACACTAAAATCCGTTCAAAATGAGTAGTTGGCCTCAAGCTTAAGCAGAGAAGTAGCCCTCTTTGAGCTCTGCCCCCCACTAGAAATGTGGGTATAGACCACTCTTAGTTCTGATTGATAATAAGGATTGAGACCAAGTCCAATATGGTCCATATATACTCGATACCAATTTACCAAGTTAATAATTGTATAGGTCACCCCTTGACCTACAAGTGAAAGATAGAAACTTCTTAGGAAGACATGCAATTTTGATTTTTTTCCAAAGTTTTGCCATTATATAAAGTTGAATAGACATCAGATTTCCATCAATCAATGGGAATATCAAACTCGATTGTGGGGGGATTTGGGTGTGATGCCTTTATACTGTAGTTGGGGTGGGTAAGATGGGCTCCATAGGGTAAGAACTCGTCATTATTACTTGCGTAGGGACTGCCTAAAGATTTACTTACCTAGATGCACATATAATACAATACAATGAAAATAAATGATCTTTTCTTGATGTCTCAATTTGAGTTCCCATGTGAACCAGTCAGTTTTGACTCAAGTTAGCCTCACCTTTTTTTGATCCACAACAACGACCTCCCTTGATTATGAATTAAGCCAATTTAGAGGGGCGTATACTATTGGTTAATCTCTTTCTTTATATAAAACCCCTTTAACGATAGAATTCTTATTGGAGTAAAACTTGAGCTACTATTTCCACTAGCAGTATCAGGGCATAAGATAGAAAAGGTCGGCTTCAAAAAGAGATTAATGCCACTTTCTTAACAGTAATTATTTTTTAACTCCAAAGGGTAGCTCACTTGGTCTAGGACTACGGTTTGCATCTGGAGGTTATAGGTTCGAAATTGCACTACCACACTAAGGCTACAGGGGAGTTTACTCGGCTTCCCTCTACGCCCAGAGGGATTAGTCCAACCCAATGGGTTATGATCCATCCGATAGCAAATATATATATATATATATATATATAAAGTAAAAAAAAAATAGTATTTGTTGCTCCTATGTAAATTAGTTTTATATGGGTATTTAGCTCTAATACCTTCGCATGCTTTCTTTCTTTTTTACCACTTTTCTATCGTTGCATCTTTTTCAAGTCTTTAATATAATTGACCATTATTGATAAAAAAAATATATTGATGGTTTAGATAATAAAAGGGGGGGCCATGTGACCCAAAAGTAACCACATAAAATTTCAATGGGATGAATCTCTCTCTACTTCTATAAATATATATATATATATATTTGAAAAAATAATTTTTTTTTCATATGAATGGTTAGAGTTTGGTCCACTGGGTCTATGTTCAAGTTTCCATTAACCTGACATAGACCCAACTTGCTTATAGCCTTTTTCTTTTTTGAAAGGTTCAAAAAAAAAAAAACAAAAAAACATAGGTTGTAGATGTACATGGGAAGGACCAAACTCCAAACAGACTATTTCTAGCAAATCTGTCTTATTTTATTTTTGCTAATATGAGTTTGCTAGCAATCTTATTAACAGAATCTTTATAAAGTGCCACTTCTCCATTCCAACCTTTATTCAAAGGCAGGACCCACTTCATATTGATGTGTAAAAATGTTTTGACAACATAATGGGAATGAACGGTGGATAACTGACTTGGCACCCAACCATTTTCATGTGTGTTATTTGACCGGAACCTTTTCATGGCCATTGGACATTAGGATTCCAATTGTTAGCTTTACTCAAATCTGAAGTGTTTTCACTTGTACCATTGATTAAAGACCACATCCACATGGATGGGTTTGACCAACAGGCAAGAGAAGTTAACAAATAACAAAATTTGATTCGGCCATTCCAATGGAATGTATCTGGCCAACAGAACATTCCAGTAGACTCAGTGATTAAAATTTAGACAGCTCAAAACAGATATCCTCCTCCTTTGATATTCTCTTAAGCTAAAGTACACTATAACAGGAGCTGAGCCCACAGCAAAATTAATTATGTGATGTAACATGTGAAAAAAGTGCTTATTAACATTTTAAAGATGTGATTAGCTTGATAATGGGATCATTTGTCAACTTTGGAGAAAATAAAATGGATGGGTGACAAAAGAATCAACGAAATTCCCACACCACTCCTTAACAAAGAACTTTTAATAAGATGATCCTTATTAGGATCATAAGTCCAAATTTTCACTAACCCAATTCATTATTATATATGAAAGATACTGATTTCAAATTGCAATCAGCTCCAATTGATTTTAACTATCGCCTACAATTTTATCCTAAGGACCATCATCTATTCCAATATCCGATTCTCTTTTAATCTTATTTAATCTAACTCGATTCAATAAAATGTTATTTATTATTTACTCCCCCACCTCTTCCCCCTTCAATAGCCTGTGGACATTTTGCTAGTGACTGTTGTCTTGATGAAGATAGACTACCCTCCGCAAACCCACCCAAAATTTGCAATGTAATTTCAAAGCTGACCAAAGTGCAGTCCAATTTCAAAGCTTGCCACTGTGGGGTCAACTTTTGTCTAGGTAAGAGTTGGATCAAACTCTCTCTCTAATGATTGGCTTTGAATTAACCTCTTACTCATCTAGTCAAGCTGTTTTTACTAGTTCAAGCAAATTATGAATGTCATTATGTCCAAAACCACTGCACACTAAATTACGTGCTCATACAAAAGCAAATAAGGATCCTTTTGGTGGGAGAACTAGGAATAGCCAAGCCAAAGTGGCCACGGGCTTCTCTCATCACCCCTAGTGTTGGGGGTTGAACTTGGGTGGAGAATGAAGGTGAACCATCCCTTTCTGGGAGACCGAGGCACTCCACAATTGGGCAGAGCAGACAGTTCAGCACTCACAAGGTAAAAAATTTGAAGCATTGTATCCAATCCATGATCTGATTACCTAAAAGAGGTGGAGGGAGGAAAATTTTCTTAAGAAAGCCACAGTATAAAAAAAGAAAAATTCGAGAGATAACGATGTAAAAAATACTTCAACACACCTGTGATCGAATGGTGTTGGCACTTAAATTTCATGTAAATATCCTAAAAAAAAAGTATCAATCTTGACTAATAGTCCGAAAGAGTCGAAAAAATACCAAAAAGACATTGAAAAATATTTGAGAGAAAACCAGTGATCACCCAAAGATTTTTCCTAGGCCCCCACATGTGTGGCAATGGAGCCATGTACTTGTAAGGCAATCACCATAAATACGGGTAGAAGAAAGAAAAGAAGAAATGGAACTGTAGCAGCTAAATATAATCCATGTGCGTCACACGTGCTGTAAGCCTTTGTCTCTTTGTTTAACGCTTTAAAATCTGTGCACGAAAACCGAAGAGAATAGTGGGAAGGGAAGAAAGGAAGACAATGGAGAGAGGAGAGAGGAGAGAGAGAACATGATCTTGTCATGTAACAAACCAAGCAAAGCAAAATCTTCCACTTCTAATTCTAATCTCAGTCAAAATCTACCTTCTTTTTCTTAAAATCTGGGACACCCAAAACCTTCCCAGAAGTCTCATTTCTCTGTATCTTTCTCTCTCTGCAAAGCAGCAGCTCCTGCATTCTTATCACATTCTTCAAAGGTTTCCTGAATTTCCTATTCAGGAAACCAAGGTCCCCTCCTCCTCCTTCTGCTCTGACTGTCTGCCTTTTATTTCTCCCATGGAGCCAATCTCCTTCTCCTTCTCCTCCTTCCTTTTTTTATGATAAATATAGGCTTCAACAAATAAGAAAATGGATGACAAGTTCATAAGAACAGCTCCTCTTGACAGAGGGATTGAGCAGGTCTGTCTTCTATTCTCTTTTCCCTTCAAGACCCATTGTTTTTCCTTTTTTGATGTCATGGAATGTCTGCTCTTGGGTTTCTTTCTCTGTTTTTTTTTTTGGTTTTAGCAGAAATGATCTGGGTTTTGGATGATAAGTAGTCCCATGGTTGTTGTTCTTCAGTTTTTGGGAGTTTCTTTTTTTTTTTTGGAAGTGGGGTGGTTCTTGAAATGGTTTTGGAGTAGTGGAGATTCATGAGAAGGACTGAGATGACATGTTTGGATCCTGTTGTTAAATGGTTATCAGTTTTTTTTTTTTTTTTTTTTTGGTAAAAAAAAAAGGGTATCCGTTGGTTTTTTTTTTTCCCTTGCTGGGTGTATGTGGATCATGATTATCAGTGAGGTTGAATCGAGTGATTCGATTTTTGCATGTTTAGAGTTGGTTTTCTGTTGGAATAGCAATTCCGTGATTGTTTTGCTTTGATGGATGTGGGTGTGGGTATGATTGTTCGGTGCTGTTGTGTGCCTGTTCATCCTGTAATGGGTATGAATTCTTCCGACAAGAAAAGATGTGTCCTTTTTGTTGTTAGATAGGAAATGCTCAAAATCTATATGAATAGTCTCTTATGTTGTGTTTTGATGTAAAACCCTTAGCTCCTGGACTTGTAATGGTACTAGAATTTCCATTTGGTGAGTGATAAAATCTGCTTTCATTTCTCTGCCATGTGATCTGTTGGGTACAGTTTTGAGCTGAGGGTACATGTTATCAATTTGTAATCTGCAATGTGGCAAAACAATGAACGAGTTCTTGTTGTTGCTCTGGAAACTGATTGCATGCACTTGAGAGTATTATGTATGATATGGTCATGATCCGTTTGGTGGAGCTAACTACTGAAGGTGGCAATGCATTGGTTCAACCTTCCTCCGTTATAGGTGATGGACCTCATATCACCCTCATATGTATGATATTCGCCAGTCACCACTGGAATTAACCATGCGGCCCTTGAAATCCACAGTTTGCTTTGATGAAAGGGGGCCTGGGTGTGTAGTCAATTTCTAGAACAACCAGGCTTAGGAATGGTGCAGCCCTGTGGGGCCCACCTGAAAGCATGACAGTCATGGGGTGTAGAGGCTTGAAAGATCTTTTTATGGCCTCCCTGTGTGCAAAAATAATGGTGGGGGAGCAATAAAAGTCTCAAATTTGAGCTGGTGGCAATTCGCAACATGCACACTGTGGTGGTGGTTTTTTTTTTTGTTTTTGTTTTTTTTTTTTGTTTTTTTTTTTTTTTTTTTTTTTTTTTTTTTTTTTGGCGGGGGAGCATTTTTTTGAAGCAATAAAAGTCTCAAATTTGATGGAAATTGGCAACATGTGCACTGTTGGTGGTGGTTTTTTTTTTTTTTTTTTTTTGGGGGGGGGGGTTTTTTTTTTGTAAATAAATGCTCCCCCTATCTGAAGCTTGCCTTGGAATGAGTCTCAAAATTGAACTAGTGGGCTATTTACAAGATGCCCACAGGGATGGAGGGAGGGCATTCTTTTTAAACACGTGCTCTCCCATTCTGAAGCAATGACAACTTGCCTCAAAACGAGTCTCAAAATTGGACTGGTTGGCTATTAACAAGATGCGCACTGGGGTGGGTTAACATGAGCTTCCCCATTTTGAAGCAATAAAAACTTACACATGTTGTTCTTCCGTGAATCAAGGAGATAATTTCTCTCCTCTCCTAATTTGTCTCATTCATTCATGACAGAAGGATTTCTGAAAGGGGGAGGACTTCTTGAAGAAATGCCTCCTAATTTGAATCAATGAGATCTTATACTAGGCCTATAAATTCATTAGTGGTGCATCAACTTATAAAATCCAAACTGTCCAAAATCATAGGTTTGTTGTGTTTGGCAGCTTTGGCTCTAGGCTAAATTCCTGTTGAGTAGTATTTGGCCGCATTATCAAATCGGTCACATGTAATACACATGAATAAAGTGCAAAAACCAAAGGGAGTGAAATCACATGTTATACACAATTCAATATAATGGTGGGCCCAACTTCTTTTTTATAGTGAAATTTGACCCAGTGTGGTTATTAATATGACCATTTTGGATTTTACAGGTCATAGCCCCCACTAAGCAATTTGTAGGCTTGTTATAGGATTTCTCTAATTCCCTGTGTATCAAAGGATCTAAACTTGCTATTTTCTTGTCCTATTTTATCTCCTTTGAAAAGACTTTCTTTGACTCCTCTATTTTCTCTCCTGATCTCCACCTTTATCTCCATAAATGGTATGAGGACAATATGACAAGTTTTCATTCCTCCTTATGTGGGTGGGTAGGTGGAGATGGTGGATGCGCACTTCTAAATGCCGTCTTTTAATAGGGAGGTTCTTTAAAATTTCTCATACATTTATACATGCATATGTATAATGATCTCGACGCTTGAGCATAAGATACCTATGATTTAATATTCTGCAGTGTGTATAATCAATCTGCTTCTGTCAGAACTCACTATAGTCTGTGGGGTTAACTTAATTTCTATTACTACAATTCCTTGTTCTGCTACTACTTTTATTATGGGAAATGATTTACATGCCTGTTGCTCCATTCTTTTATCAGAGGAGTTCCTGTAAAGAAGGTTTTTATAATTCCAATGATTTTGTAGTAGTAGTAGTTTCCTTGAGTGAAGGTGATACTCAACTGCTTCTTCTTCTAACTTGTCCTAAGTAGTGATCAATAAAGTTATCTTGCTGCATGGGATGTATTCTTTTGATGTATAAAATATGATTTAGGGCATCAGAGATAGTTATGTTATAGCATTACCTAGTATATGGTAGAAAGTGCACAGAAACAATGTGCATACATATAGTTACATCCTTTTGTATTTATTCTGTACAAGTTCTTTGTATGAACATTGTTATTATTATTTTTCTTTCATCAGCTTATATGAACTTATGAACCATTCAAAAAAATAAATATAAAAGTTTGTATGAACAGGAGTGTGTATAAATGAGGATGTTGAGGTGGATATGTGGTAAAACTAGGAAAGATAGAATCAGAAATGAGTGCTTTTGGGAGCATTTAGGGGTAGCCTCAATCGGTTATAAACTAAGAGAGTTGTTTGAGATGGTTTGGACTTTGGATGTATTCAACACAAGTCACCAACGACATTGAGGAAAAGTTTTTCTATTAAGGGTGATGGCCCACTAAGGAAAAGGGGTGGATTGAAGAGCACATGGATGGAAGTGAAGTAGTAAGGATAGATCTGAAGAAGTACAACCTATTTGAGGATTTGGCTTAGGGTAGATTGGAATGGAGACATAGAATTCATGTAGCCGACATTAACATAGTTCGGACAAAGCTTTGATGTTAATGATGAGTCTGTGTGAACATGATATGTAGATTTTAATACAAACTGTATTCCTGTAAACTGAAATTACTATGTTCAAATGCAAAATTTGTGTGTACCAAATGGCTTTAATTTTCTTTTCCTGTTGTAGCACATGTAAATAATTATTTTCTTGGTATATTTCCACGACTGTTTGATTTGATTCCACCCATCTCCGACTAAAGAAGATTTAATTCCTCTAAGCTGTCATTTTAGATTGTTTCTTTTTCTTTGATTTTCTTGTTATGTTTAAAACTTGTAGCTGTATTGAAATCATGTTGTAGCAAGTGGGGGCATTATCTTGTACCAATATTGCGATCCTTTTCGGTGTTCAGTTCCTTGTCGATAATGTTAGCTTGGTAGCAATTCTTATGTCTTATTTATCAAGACTTTTTAAATTTTTTTTTCATTTTAAGTTCTATTGATACCCTTTGTCTCACTTGGTTATTTATAAATTGTGAAGGCAATTGTAGCTTTAAAGAAAGGAGCACAGCTTTTGAAGTATGGAAGGAGAGGGAAGCCCAAGTTCTGTCCTTTCAGGCTATCCACGGTAGGGTCCTTCAAAATGGTCCATTTCTTTCTGTAATCATGAAGTTTTTGACAAGTAGCAATGAACTTCCCTGGTATGTTTATCCAAAGACAATGAAACATAGACATTATTAGTGTTATTGCCGTGTGTACATGCAGAAAGGTTTTTTCCTCCACACATGTTGGGGAGCGATTTAGCAGTCTTTTAAATCTATTATTTCATCAGCACAAGAAGTAGATAAGAAACTGAAGAACAAAGTGGCAATTGTAGGTGCTGTAAATGTGTATGGTTTATGAATGTTACATAATTATGTGAACTTGTTATGGAGGTACTATCTGTACAAGGTACTGCAGTCCACAAATGCTTTCTAGCTTTGTAATATGTGTATCTCTCTTTAGAGTTCATAGGTTACTTTGTCTTAGATCATGGATGATTCTTTGTCAATGTACTCTGAAAACTTTGAAGCCTCAGCCTCTGTCATCATTTGGTCACAGTTGATTGGGATATCTGATTGCATAGATTACCCTTTCACCAAACTTTGACCAGAAGGGTTTGGATAACAGACACTGATTTACTTGGACTCGAAAATGAATATGGCTGCAAACATGATAGTATAATGATACACTCTTGCAGTATTATGTCACATGTCTTCTTGTTATTGTGGGAGGTTAGCTTCTATGAGAGGGTTGAAGGAGTGGAGCAGCTTCTAGAAATTAAAATTAGCTTCTATACACCTGCGGATGTAAGTTACTGAAATGTATTTTGTTGTGCTTATGTCTAGCTTCCCTGCGTGGGGCATTAAAGCAGTGGAATATCCAACCTTTTATATACATACAACATAGTGTTAAAGTGTAAAGTATTTGATAATAGGCCCAGCTCACTTGTATGATAATTGGCCCAGCCCACTTGTAGATATGAGATCTAGTCAAACCGTGTACAGAATGATAAAACCGTGTATGCTAGGATGTCTTACCATACTTAGAGATTTACGTAGGTTTTGTTTCCATGATTTGTAGCCTGACTTAGGCAATATAAAGTCTATATAAAGAAGAGAAATCCAAGAAGGCAGCAAGTCAAATTGGAGTATTTCACAGAAAACTCTCTCTCGTTCTTGTGCATATGCTTTTGAATGATGCATAGGACCTTGATCTTGCACCATTCAACCCATGCTTTTCATTGAGTGCGCTGCATTTGGTTTCATCATAACTTGCAAGAAGATCCTGCAATATGTCAATATGATGGATTTGAATAGCATGAGAGGGTCACTTAATGTTAAAAGAAATTTAAGGTCATACCTTGCAAGAAGATCCTGCAATATATCTGTATGATGGGATTTGGATACTGTGAGAGGGTCACTTAATGTTATGAAATTCGGTGGCCTTTTCTTCAAAAGCACTCTTGTTGGCTGATCTTAACCAAAACCAATCTATCCACGTTTGTGTTTCTTGCCTCCCATGCCATAGTCATTTGCTTTTTCGAAAGGTCCAACTACTTGTTTTCCAAGCCAAAAATCTGTTGTCCTAAGCCTGAAAAAGAAGGGTGGGTTATATAGAGTTGGCAGCAAAATCTTCCTGAACCAAGTTTGAGTCTATATTGGAAAAATAGCACTTGGTATGTACCCTACATTTATGGAATGAGATTACAGTTCATGGCCTGATACATGGTTTTAATAATTGGTTGAGTCCGTCTTTTCAAAGCTTCTAGGGGCCTGAGGCAAGGTGATCCTTTGTCCCCCTTTCTTTTCACTTTGGTAGTAGAAGCTCTTGGTGGCTTGGTGAACAAGGCGAAAGATTTGAATTTGTTGGAGAGTTTTAGTTTTTGGACGAGATGGGGAGGCAGTCTCGCATTTTCAGTTTGCCGATGATACTAATTTTTTTCAGTTTAGATAGGGTGGAGGAGATTAATGTTCTAAGGAGGATTCTAAGATGCTTTGAGTAAGTCTCTGGATTGAAGATTAATCTTGCTAAGAGTGCTTGTAGGGGTGGGTTGCTCTCAAGAAGAGATTATCCCTTTGGCCAATCGCCTCTTCTGCAAGGTTGGCAAACTTCCCATTCAGTACCTGGGTTTGCCAATTTGGGCGAACACAAGGTCGAAGGCGATCTGGGATCCGGTTTTGGAGAAATTTGAAAGGAAGCTCTCTTCATGGAAAAGAAGATGTCTTTCTATCGGAGGGAGGATTACTTTAATAAAGGGAACAATGTCCAATTTGCCCATCTACTTTATGTCCTTGTTCAAGATGCCGGCCTCAATCAAGGAGAGATCTCGGGTGTCTGGGGTGTGGGGGAATTTGTTAAAAGTGGGGGAGGAGTCTAATGAAAGGGGGGTAGTGTTAAAAAAGGTGCGGGTTTCAAGGTGGGGGTGGGTAATAGAGTTAGATTTTGGGTTGATGAGTGGGTGGGGGTGGGCACTTTGTGTGTTGTTTCCTAGGTTGTTTCATTTAGTGTCTAACAAGTTATCCATGATGAGTGATTGCTATGTTGAGATGCAGAGTGGGGGGTGTCCTGGTCAGTGTCTTTTAGAAGGTCCCTGCGTCTCTCTGAGGAGTCAGAGTATGTGTCTTTGTTGAATATTCTTTCTAATGTATTTTTATGTAGGGAGGAAGCTGATGCACGCATTTGGACTCCTAATCCTTCTGGAAATTTCTCTACCGAGTCTTTCTACAATATGCTTGAGGGTGGATCCCCTTGCTCACTTGTGTGGTCAGGATTGGCGCCGCCTCGGGTGGAGACTCTTTGTTGGTTGGTGGTTAAAGGAAAGGTGTCTACGACGGATAACCTTAGAAGGAGAGGCTTGTCTTCACAACAGATTTCAGATGTGTGCCCTTTATGTGAGAATGGGTTGGAGACAGTGGATCACCTTTTCTTGCCCTATGACATCTCATCCTCTTTGTGGAGAGAATTCGTTCAGAGATGCGGATTAGCTAGGTGTTTGTTAGGCTTTATGATCAATATGTTTGAAGCTTGGAGATTATCCTTTTTCAGGATGCGAGGTGGTACTGTGGAGACTTATCCCTTTTGCTATAGAGTGGTCCATTTGGAAAGAAAGGAATGATAGAATTTTCAGAGAGTGAAAATGGTCTACAACGATCTTCTTTCAGTTATTACTTGGAGAATAACAAAGTGGGCTTTGGTGAGGGAGGAGTTTACTAATTTCAAAACAGACGATATTCTTCATAAATGAGAGGCTTGTATGCTTTGTTCAGTGCCTTGAATCATGAAGGTGGAAGTTTGGTTTCCTCCCTCAAGGGGCTTTTTGAAGTTTAATGTGGATGGGGGCAGCTAGAGGAAAGCCGGGGCCAGCGGGTGTTGGTGGTGTGATTAGGGACCACAAAAGGGTTGTCTTGCTTATGTTCTCAAAGAATGTAGGTATCAAGGAATCAAATGGGACTGAGGTGTTGGCAATTTTAGAGGCTCTTCGATTGTTTTTTTCTTCATTTCGTGAATAATTATTAGTGGAGAGTGATTCATCAAATGCTATCTCTTGGATCTCAAGCAATGAGGGTCCTTGGAGGTTCCACTTCCTCTTTGCGAAAATTAAGTCCTTATCTTCTCAAGGTTATGTTGGGTTTAGGCATGTTAGAAGGTCGGCGAATGCAATGGTGGACTCTCTAGTGAAACAAGGGGTAGATAGGGTTATTCCCTTGATTGCTTACACCATGTAATTGTCTATCTTTGTTCTTTAGGTATAAGGTTCTTATACCTGTTTTGGTGGTGTGTTGTATTTTTGTTTGCCTTATTTTTAATATAATGTTTCAATTACCATTAAAAAAAAATTGGTTGAGTCCGAGTCAACTTGCTTGGGTCAACTCAGACTTGTCACCTCACCTGTAGAATGAAGTATTCTCTCCTCCGGGAAGTCTCCTTTCCAACTTAGAGTCTATAGAAGAATGCTTAAACACTGTGTTCCCCCTATTGTCTTGATGGGAGAAGCTTTGAGAGGCTTTTGGGGACCTTTTGAGCTGCTTTTAGAATATTAAAACCATATTTTGAGGATGATCTCTACATTAAAAGAACAGATTCTTTCCGATTGCGTGAAAAAAAAAAAAAAAAAAAAAAAACACACGAGAACACCTATTTACACTTAAAATGATTCCAATCTACTCACATTATTACTTGAGGGTTTGCCTTCTATTGCGGAAGAGAAACAAATGATAATAATGGAAAATATTGAAAGCTCCTAATAACAAATAAATCTGAGCCTGGGGCGCTAAGTTGTTTAGTATAGGTACGCGTGTTGGTGTCTTAAAATGGTATGAAATGTCCAAATTAAACATACCTGACAATGCCAAGACATAAGATTCAACCATTCAATACAAATATCTCAATAAATTTAAATATATATGCCATCATCACCACTACCACCATCAAACCCTTGTCACAACTATGTTGGGGTCGATTACATGAAATTTGTTTCTCCATTTTGATCTATCCCGAGCCAAATCCTCGGATAGGTTGTACTTCTTTAGATCTATTGTTACTACTCTCATCTTTCTTCTCTTTGGCCTACCCCATCCCCTCGGTGGACAATCAACCTATATAGAAAAACTATTCCTCACCGACGCCGTTGTTGGCCTGCATTGGATAGGTCCAAACTATCTTAAATGAGTTTCCTTTATTTTATCACCCATTGATGCTGCCCTTAAATGCTAAAAAAAGGGCTAATTTCTGATTCTATCCTTAGTTTTACCACACATCCACCTCAATATTCTTATCTTTGCTACACTCATTTTGTGTATGTGTTGCCTCTTCATTGGCCAACATTTTGGACAATGGGTCATAGTTGGTCCAATTATTGTCTTGTAAAATTTACCCTTCAATCTTATTGTTATACGCCAATTACAAAGGACTCCAGAAGGAAGTCTCCACTTCAAGTATCCCTCGCTTATCCTATTTCTGTCAAAGCCAGAAGGAGGAAGAAGAGACAAATAACTTTGTGAATTCGATGATCCCCTTTAGGGTCACGATCCTTTAATATATAGATATAGAATTTCTATATGTGTTACAATGATTGAGGAAATTACAGTCAATCCAATCTAATTACAATCAATCTATCCTAATTATCTTCTAATCATATCTTCTAATAAGGCAAGTAATAAATTACAAACGATACTTGTCTTGACCCACAAGTTGGGCTTTATTTGGTATGGGCTGTGTGACCCACTGACCCATTTGACAATTTCTACATTTTCCTCAATCTCTCCATTCTTAGTTTCTTACTAATTATTGAGCAAAGATATTGGATAGAATCTCTATGTGGTATCTCTTGAGCTTCAATTTTTTTATATATATGCGTGTGTTCTAGAAAAAAGAATAATATGAAAAACCAATACCAAAACAATATTATTAATATTCTTACTCTTTACTTACTCTTAAGAGTGATATTCTTACTTCTGATATGCTTAGTGATTTGTGCATACCAACAAGATTGAAGAACTTTTACAAGATTGCGATTGTACCCGCCTAAGAAGCACGGACACGGGACACGGACAAGACACGACACGGACACGCCAATACGACATTTTTAAAAAAAAGTAGGACATGAACACATTGGGGACACGTTAATATTTAATAATTATAATAATAAATCTAATCATGTACTAAAAGGATAATATCATTTTAACTTTGTAATCAATTTAGCAATCAAATAAATAAAAATCCAAGTACCAGTGTACCACTATAATATTTCCCCCTCCTTCATTAAGTTTATCAAACTTGGTTACATATTTCCACAGAGGCTTATTATACTTCTTCATTGGAGGGGTGTGTGCTAGAGCCAGGAATGAAACTCATATTCCTAAATTCCAGAGGTGAAGAACTAGCTGATACATAAAAAAAGAATTATTTGATATAAACAACAATAGCAAAAAATAAAGAACATCAGCAGCAAAGACATTTGCAAATTTGCATACTCGCAGTGAAAAAAAAAAAAAACAGCATCAAGGAGGTTTGCAACAACAACACAACAAAGAAGAAAACAGCAAAAGCAAAACATCTAATGATCAGAAAAACAGCAGCAGATTACAAAAAAAATAGTACAAAAACAACTAACGGCAAAAACAAATTTTATGAGCCCCCCCCAAAAAAAACCAGCAGCATTAGCAAAAAAACTAAAAAAAAAACAACAAATTGTTTTTCGCAGCAAAAACTGAAAAAGAAAAAAGAAGCAGTAGCAGAGAAAGAAAAAAAGAGCAGCCAAAAAAAAAAAAAAAGCATACCTGATGAGCAGAAGGAGTACCACGAGCGAAAAAAGGAAGCAGAAGCAATACCACAGCAAATCTTCTTCTTTTTTTCTTTTCTTCTTCCTTCTTCCTTCTTTCTTTTTGTTTTTCTTCTTCTTCTTCTTTCGTTAGGGCTGGACGGATGAATGGGGTTTTTTATCTTTCGTTTAGGGCTGGACGGACGAATGGGTTTTTTTTTTTCTCTCTCTCTCTTCCATTTAGAGCTAGAGTTGGATGGACGAATTAGAAGAGCCCCCTTTTCCTCTTAAGTTATAACTTTTTACAAACAGCCTCCTTTTTTTTTTTTTTTTTTTTATTTACAGCCTCCTTTTTTTTTTTTTTTTTTTAATTCTAATTAAAATTTTTTTCCTATTAAAAGAGGCCAACGTGTCCCCCAGCGTGTCCCTAATGTGTCCCAAGCATGTCCCCAGCGTGTTCGGAATATAAAATATATAAAAAAAATAGGAAACTCTTTTTAGTGTGTTTGACACGTGTCGGACACGGACACGATGGCCCCGGAGAGGTGTCCGTGCTTCCCAGGGCCACTTGCTCCATGATGCACAGATACGGCATGGATATGGCAAGGACACGCCATCGAAACGGCAGGGACATGGATTTTACACATAAAAAGTGAAGTATCAAATACGATACGACACGATACGGTGTCCATTTTGAAGTATCCGTGCATCACAGCACCTGCTATGATCTATGGAGCAGAATGTTGGCCAATTAGGAAACAAAAAAAAAAAAAAAAGCAGTATAGATGGCAATGGAGGAGTGTGTGGTAAAACTTACAAATATATAATCAGAAATGAGCACAATCCGAAGCATTTAGGGGCAGCATCAATAGATGATAAATTAAGATCAACTCATTTGAGATGGTTTGGACGTGTCCAATGTATACCAACAATAGTTTTGGTGAGGAAATGTCCCTCTATGTAGATTAATCTGAAGAAGCAGTAAGGATAAATATGAAGAAGTACAACCTGGCCAAGGATTTGGCATTAGGTAGACTGGACTGGTGAAACATAATTTATGTCGCTGAACCCAATTTCGTTGGGACAAAGCTTTGATGATGATGACGATTCTTATCAATATCGTAATTATATTCCAAAAGAAGAAAGCACGTATCTTATCTATTGTTAACAAATGTTCAAATTAGCACAGTGAGAATTCATGAAGGATCGACACCGGTATATGGCTCATTTCGAAGAATCCATGCAAAAGGTCTGAAGCTAGCCCATTTATTTCCAGGTCAAGAAAGCTAAACCTGAAACCAACTTGATCAATTATAGGGATGTGTTCTCAGCTCGGGTCAGGACTTGCCACCCCTACATGGTAATCATGCTAGTTTGATGACTACATGTTTATGATAACCTTCTGATTTTACATGAGATGCGTGGCATATCGGTGGTGTCTGACCGTCCGCTGGGATCGCTGTAAAAAATGGGGAGCTTGGAAATTAGGCATGCAGAAAAGTGGAGCGTTTTTCATTGGTAACATGACGATCTTGGAACCTCATGGTTGTGACAATGAGCTTCATGAGGAGCTTAATTGGTCATTTTTCGTCATATGATTTGAGGACATGAAATAAATGGTCAAATTAAAAATCAATTGATGGTTAACATATAATCTCCTCAGATTTGACAGGTAGCAACATTCGTTGGGTATACTTTTGGTAGATGCCTAATCCACCAAACACTTTTTCTATTTTGATTTAAATTTTTTTTTTTTTTTATATCTCGAGGGGCTAGGGATCAGCAACATGCAATGTTTCCCATTCGTAATGGTTAGTTTGTCTTTAGCAAGACTTTTTCAAGCTATTTTTTTGTATATTTATCGGTCTTGCAAAGTTGGTTTTTCTGTGTAGTACTTACACTAGGGTTTCTGCTTGGTTCCACAGTGGTGAGCTACAAAGGATCTTATAAAATTAAAATGTAATGTCAAATGTTCTACATTAAATTTTTTTCCCTTAAGGTGAAATACGGGACTTGTGGTAAATCTAGCATTTTTTATTTCATTAATTTTTTAAAAATCTAGAGTTGTCATTTCAGAAACTACACTGCTCACACATGACCACTTTGCAATTTAGATTAACTCGTTGATAGTAGTCATGAACCTTCTAAACCTTGTTTGTTTTTTATGCTGTTGTGGTCTGTGTTTTAACTATATTAATAGCCAAAGAAACACTCGAATAAAATCTTTGTTTTGTTTTCAGGATGAGAATTTTCTAATTTGGTACTCTGGAACAGAGGAAAGGCAACTGAAGTTGAGTTTAGTTACTAAGATAATTCGCGGACAGCGGACTGTATGTATTTCTTCAGAAAGGACTTCTAAACTTAATTTGAATGCTTCATATTCAAGTGTTGTATTACTACACAGCTTGATATATTTACATTAAGGTGTGTCTTACAATGTAGGTAAATTTTCAGCGACAACCTCGACCAGAAAAAGAGTGTCAGTCCTTTTCTCTAATCTATGGGAATGGTGAAAGGACACTCGATCTGGTATTGTGCTCCTTACCTATGTTTGGAACTTCATTTTTCTTTTTAATTAGTTCATCATGTGCAACTTTTAATGGAAATATAGAACATTGAAGGCCGACCCTGAATAGATGGGATAAGGCCTCAATGATGGTAATCTTTTGCTTATAGAACAGCATCCCACTTAATGTTGTTTCTGATTTCTGAGTTGCCCCAAGCCTAAGCAAAATGGTAACCAATCATTCTGCCAATGCATTGGATCTGCTTGCTATTTTATTGTACGTCGAAGGGAACCCTCTTATACAATAATATTTATTGCCATTTACATTTGCTTTTTCTCTTATTGTGTAACTTAGGTATGCAAGGACAAGGATCAGGCAGAATCTTGGTTTGTAGGCTTGACAGCCTTGATATCTAGATCTCATCATACGAAACGCCTGGCTAATCTGAGAAGTGGGAGAGGGGCTCATTCATGTGCCAGTAGCCCAGTGGGTTATACGCGAATGAAGCATAACCTAGGTCTTCTGGAGGAGTCAGCCGGAAATTCACAGGTTGAGAATGCAGAACTTGCCTGTAGTTTGTTTGATAGGAAACATGTGGTGTTTGGATATGTAGTATCTAAAAACCTTGAATATCTAGATGTGGGCTAGTGGATGGTGATCCAGACCTGCTATCGTAGACTGCATACATGTCCTTGATCAGTCAAGATTCAAGAGACTAAATACCTCATTAAATGTTGATTGGACAATATTCAAGAGATTATTTGATGGAGAAAGAAGGCCAAATGATGGTGTCTCTCAAGTTTCTAACCAGTACACCCAAAATGCCTAGGCGTTAAAGTTGTGGCAAACTAACTACTTAATACCCCCTTTGGGTGGGACACCACCTGGATTTGAAGCACATGCCTGCACAAGACGTGGCATGGGGACTTTTTGCCCTGCTCACATGCGCTCACGCACAAGACGCGGCATGGGGCCTTTTTTGCCCTGCACAGACTCGAACCCGGGATGTGTTGGCTTTGATATCATCTCAAGTTGCTAACCAATACACCCAAAATGCCTAGGCATTAAAGGTGCGGCAAACTAACTGCTTAACAGCCTCAAATCTTCTAATCTGGGTTATTTTTGAAGTGTGGCATTTTTTCTTGCTGGTAAACTGTGGTATATTATGTGACCTATAAAAAGGGTTAGTCTTATGTACCACCATGCTCCCACTTTTACATTATCCAGGTCTTGAGAATGCTACACATCCTTTGATTGGGACCATATACTTGTTCTATGATTATTTTTAGATCAAAATGATATTTTGAGTAATCTGGTTGTTTCAATGACACCATGTGATGATAATTCTCATTGACCCTCTTTATTCAACTTCTTTGTTTGAATGAAATATCCAGCTTTTTGTCAGGATACTATGTCTATATGCTGGGTTTCCATTTCATTTGAGAATTCACTTAATCTTCACTGCTGATATTTCCATTTCTTTTGAGAGTTTACAAATTACTCTCAATAATTACCTGATTACATGAAACTGCTCTCTGAAGGTGCGCAGCGTATGTGGAAGTCCAAGGTCTCTTGCTGGGAGGGGTTTCTCAGATGGCCTGTCATATTCGTCAGATAGTTTTTATTCATCAGAATCACGAAGCTTGTCAGACATACAAACAATACCAGATAACTTCTTTCCACATTTTTCCAAATTGGAAATGGAGTATCGCCATGAGAAGACAGGACATAATAGACCAAATTTGAATAGTTCATTTGGCTCTTCTAATCATGGGTCTCCTTCATTGTGTAAGGATGATACCCTGAGGGATGTGTTGATGTGGGGAGAAGGGATAGAAGGGGGGGTCTTAGGCGGTGGAGTGGAGAAATCTACTTCCTGCACTGTTGCATTTGATGCATTGTTGCCCAAATTACTGGAATCTGCTTGCATGCTAGATTTGCAGAACATTGCCTGTGGAGGGAAACATGCCGCCGTCGTTACTAGACAAGGGGAAGTATTTTGTTGGGGAGAGGAGAAAAGCGGAAGATTGGGTCATAAAGTCAATATGGATGTATCTTATCCCAAGATCGTTGAGTCTCTTGTTGGTGTGCATGTAGAATCAATTGCCTGTGGTGAGTATCAAACATGTGCGGTGACACTTAGTGGAGAACTTTTTATGTGGGGCGAGAGCGGTGAGTCTGTTGGTCATTTAGGCAATGGAAAAAACAAAAGTTGGTGGTTGCCCCGTAGAGTTGTGGGTCCCTTGGAGGGTATATGTATATCGAGTGTTGCTTGTGGAGAGTGGCATACTGCAGTTGTGTCTTCTGGTGGTCAGTTGTTTACTTATGGGGATGGAACTTTTGGGGTTCTTGGACATGGGAATGTTCAAAGCTCTTCTCAACCAAAAGAAGTTGAATCTCTGAAAGGGTTAAGGGTGAAATCCGTTGCATGTGGACCATGGCACACTGCTGCTATTGTTGAAATATTAGTTGATTGTTTCAAGGGAAATACTCCTGGTGGAAAATTATTTACATGGGGTGATGGTGATAAAGGAAGACTTGGACATGCGAATAAAGAGAAGAAGCTTCTTCCCACATGCGTTGCGGCACTAGTAGATCAGGATTTCATTCAAGTGTCTTGTGGAAGGATGCTGACTGTTGCACTCACAGTTACGGGTATGGTCTGTACCATGGGAAGTGCAATGCATGGGCAACTTGGGAATCCTCAAGCTGAGGACAAATCAATCACAACTGTTGAAGGAAATCTTAAACAGGAATTTGTTAAGGAGATCTCATCAGGGTCTCATCATGTAGCTGTTTTGACCTCGAAAGGCAATGTCTATACTTGGGGAATGGGTGCAAATGGGCGGCTAGGGTTAGGTGATGTTGATGATAGAAATTGTCCTGCCTTAGTGGAGTCCTTAAGAGATAGACAGGTATGTAGTATTGCTTGTGGGTCAAGTTTCACTGCTGCAATATGTCTGCACAAATCTGTCTCTAGTAGCGACCAATCTATCTGCAGTGGATGTAGAATGCTTTTTGGGTTTACTAGGAAGAAACATAACTGTTATAATTGTGGTTTGGTATTCTGCCATGCATGTAGTAGTAAGAAGGCTGTGAATGCATCTTTGGCACTGAATAAAAGCAAGCAGTACCGTGTCTGTGATCCTTGCTTCACCCAATTGAGTAAGCGTATCGATTGTAATAGACAAAAGCTGGAAACCCCAAGTCCGAGGCCACCCTTGTCCATGAGAAAAAAGTTCTCTGACTTAAAAGTAGATCTGGAAAATGCTTCATTCCCATGGCCACAAATCTTTTCTCCTAGACTGTTGCCCCAGGAGATCAGATCTGTTGAAGGACAAATGCCATCCAAGCATCAGTCTCCGGTTCCTGTTTCTCCTTTATCGTGCATAACTCCACGATGGAGACAGGCGCCATGCCCTGCAATATCTAACACTTTCAGTACAGAAGATTTTGCAATGGTTCTTCCCCTGCAGAAACAGGAATTATCCACTACTTTTCCTGGTTACATGCCACAGAGCCCACCCAGATTGAGATCTGAAGGCACTGCCCCAAGCTTGAAAAAGAACCCAACAGAATCAGATGAGATGCTTATTGAAGAAGTACAGAGACTACGGGCTGAGGTAATGCTCCACTTCTTTTCATTGCTAATAATTGGTGATTATTTTCAGATATTTATGCATGAACTTAAATTATTTTCAGATATTTGTAGCTAACAAATGAAATCTTGCTGAGATGGAGTTGTCATAAATAAAAGGGAATCAGAGAAATTCTAAGGAATGGCTTAAATTGACTCCTCTTTTTTCTCTTTCTAAGTCTAATTAAAGATGAGTTGAATTGGCTTCCTTCTTTCTCTTTTTCCCAAAAAATAAAAACTAAAAATGACATCTGGAAAGGATGAGAAAGAAGTGGAACAATGATGCAGGACGGGATGGAAAACTAATCTAAATGATGCAATTTGAGATCATAGAAACAATTTAACAATTATAATGGATTTATAAAATTGTTGCATAGCACACCATTCCATCCAATTTAGACCAAGGCAATTAATAGAGGCTCTTTTGCCTCATCACATTCCTGCAGTTAGGCCTCTCAAATAATTGAGAAATGGACCAAATGGAAGGTAGAACTTCCACTTTGCCTAGGGATCAGTCGATCTCAAGTAGGCTATCATGATCCTTTGAGGATTTGATGAAGGGGTTGGCTCAAAATGTCTTAACAACGGTTATTGTAAGCTCAATTGGGGACAGGATATGTGTTTAGATGCTTGAACTTAAATCCCCACAACTAATTAAAGCCCTTGTATATATATTCATTACTGAAACAAGGAATTAATTGGGCCGAAAATGCGATAAAAGGGGCTGATTTGGGCCCCCAAAGTGGACCAGGCAACTTGGAAATGGGCTGAACCAGGTTTGGCCAGGCCTGGATTGGGCCGGGTCTGGTTTGGCCAACCTGTTTGGTGGCTGGTGGTGGTTGGCCATAGGGTATGGTGGCTGGTTGATGGTGTGAATGGGATTTTGGGGTGGTTTTGGGGTTGTGATGATGGATCGGATCTAGATCTACATTTGTGTGAGGTAGATCTAGGTCTGATGTGGGTAGATTTGGGGTTTCAATGATGGAGGGAGGAGATCGGCCAATGGTGAAGGGGCTGTTTATGGGATTTGGGAAGGGTGGTTAGTGTGGATTAGGGTTTGGGTTTTGGTTTGGGGATAATGGGATATATCTAGGATTCCAACGGTGAGATGGATCTAGATCTAGGTTTGATGGAAATATGAGTTGGAGGGATGAAAACGAACAAGAAAGAGATGGAGAGGATTATCTTGAAGATGTGGAGATTGTGCCTTGGCTTCACACCCAACTCCCCTTCGTGGGTGAGAAGATCCTACATGAGTAGACTCAAGAAGTTCTTTGGAGAAGGTCTCATTTAATTTCATTCATTACTGTCTTCTCCAAAAGGAAATACAAGTTTAAAGACAAGCGACAAGAGAGCCCTAACACTGAACTGTTCGGATTAAAACAACTAAGACCTAATGAATGACATGGAAAAAAAATAGAATAAAATAAAACAAAATAAATCAAAGAAATAAAATAAAAAAATAGTCTTTCGGAAGACATGTCTCGTGCACCTGGGGAGTGAGTGCCACATGGGGATTTATACATTGGGTTGTGTACATGAATCCTAACGCTTATGCAGTTAAGTTGTTGCCCCCCCCCCCCCCCCCCCAACTGATCCTTTTCATGTTCTTCAATTTACGGTGGATCTTTTTTAGAAAATAGATCCAATGATGGATCTTCTCCAAAAAGCATATCAAATGGTGGATCTTCATGATATTGATGTATTAAGCCCAGGAAAGGCTGATCCATCTACAAATAAGCTGTGTCTACCATGTTCTTCTTGTGACTTTGTCACTGGTAGACCTTGGAATACTTGGGATTGATGTCCCAATCAAACGGTCAACATGTTTAGATGTTATAGAGGTATGGAGAACCTATTGGTGGGTCCACTTGTGCAAAAACCCAATGCTATCAAAATAAATAGCTTCATATTAATGACAGGTTGTCACTTTTGAAACCCTTTCTACGTTACCTATCATTCCTAAAGCATTAGAGGGCCCCACTAATGGATTATTGAGTTTGGAATCCAATGATTTAGATTCTTCTCTATGAACTTCATTTAAGAAATGATGGGACCCATTGTGAAAAGATCATATAATTACAATTGGTTGAACCCACTTCTAAGGATTATATGATTTTATGAGAGGGCCTAATAGATCCTCACATTTTTTTGGGATTGAGAAAAATCTTTGTAGGTGCTTCTAAAGCTTTTAAAAGAGAGAAAAAATAGGGAAAGATTACATAATCAATGCTTTCTTTAAGAGGAACATAGTCTCCACTTCAGGAATTTTTTTTTAATTGGGAGTTAGATGGGGGCAGAAACGCCCCTTTTTTGGAGGGTCATTTTGTTGAATTCCTTTTATACACCCACAACAAGGAACCTAATCTAGTTAGGAATTTGTTGAAACTCTAATTATGATTTAATAGATAATCTTAATCCCTAAGTCACGTAGTTGTGTGGCCCTTTCAAGAAAGGACCATGTGATTGGTTACATCAAATACAGCCCTTTAAATGAAATAGAGTTCCTGATAGAAAATCATTACAACTTTAGAAAAACAAAGTTATTCAAGTTCTTTTTCCCAAAGAAGTCCCGCTTCGATGGTCTGACAGTTATCTACTTAAAGGACCTTCCCTGCTGTGCGCTCCTCCTTGAATTATTTGGTCATCCAATACTTATTGAATACAAAGGAAAATTCTCATTTAGAACCCGTTAATCTCTTGAAATAAATGTCTGATGTATCACTGGAAAAATGTTTGCTGTGCTGTATTGATGGTCATCACTGTTGTATCCTGCTTGTTTTGAGTTGCTTCGAGCTGGTGGCCCACTGCATCAGATATGTCATGATCTCTCCCAGAAGCATATGGATTAGGATTGTGTGAGTTGAAGGAAAATTCTCAATGGAGAGGATTGTAGAAAATAAAGAATGGGATTGTGATGCTGGAATGTTTGTGTGGATGAGAGAGGTCTCTAGATGGATATAGAAATGGTAGGGTTTTTATGTAAATAATAAACTTATTCTAGTAAATGATAAAAGTGATGTTAGATGGGGGGATGTGAGAAGAAAGGTGGTGTGTTGGTTACTGTGGAAGTGGGTGGTAGTCGCAGGAGTTTTGATGCCATGAGAAATCAATGAAATTTCATGAACTTCATTATTTCATTATCTACATATAGTCACGGTATATACATTGATACTAAATAAGGAGCTACTCAAGGAACCTAATCTAATCAAGAGTTTTCAAATTCTAATTGCAATCTTAATAGATAGTCTTAATCCTAATTATTTAAACAATCTCACCTTCCTAACCTAGTATATTCTCTATCAAACATGACATCATTTTGTTATCTTTGGCTTGCCAATCTGCGTATCCCTTTTTACCAACTTTACAGCCTGGGTTATATCCTCTTCTAAAAACAGATGAAATTCACTAGAAAGTCTAATGAATCTCCATGAGCAGGTCATATTACTTCTTTTCTCCAAACTCTAAAATGGGGTTAGGATACTGACATCAGCGCTAGTTGATGTCAGCCTAGATAAGAAGTTGTAAAATTGACAGGTCTAGAATTAAGATGGAGAGAGAGAGGCACCCTTTGCGAGCGAGCGGCACCCTTAACCATGGGGCAGAGTGTGTCAACCACGGGCTTCCAACAGATAGTCTCCGCAAGTCCCACATTGGATATGGCCGCCTTGATCCCTGGGCTAATAAGTCAAACCCCATCTTAACTCAACATGACGCGTTTTAAAGCCGTATGGCCCAGGATCCCGTAAGAACCCCGAAGTCAAGCATGCTCGGCGGGAGCCAGGATGGGTGACCTGCCTGAGAAGTCCTCGCGCGTGCACGTAGGCCAAAGCGGACAATTTCATGTTGTGTTGGGTGGGGCTGAGAGAGAGAGAGAGAGAGAGAGAGAGAGAGAGAGAGAGAGAGAGAGAGGGGTAAGCAATTAAATACTATACTATTATGCAATTTACTTTTTTTTTTTTTTTCAAAAAACTTTCCATATAATATAATGTTATTGGCTATAATTATGTTGGTAATAGAATAATTTACACGACACTTTTGTATATTTACATTTATCATCTGACCAAAAAGGAAAACTTGTATATATCAACTTTTTTTTCTTTCACTTACAATAATATGTCATTCCTTCAGTTTCTGTTGATGTTTAATGAAAATATTCGCTTTTTATGTCAAAGTGGCTACTTATATACTTGTTGATATAATAAATTAGATTGATTACCACTGTTAAATGCACATATTATACCTATTTCAAATGACTTATCAATTTTCTTATTACCGTCTTTGGTCTTGTAACAGGCCAAGAGCCTTGTGAACCAATGTCAAGTGAGAAGTGAAAAGATCCAGCAGTATCAACAAAAAATCGAGGAAACCTGGTCTCGGGCAAGGGAGGAAGCTGCTAAGTGTAAAGCAGCAAAAGAGGTTATAAAGGCCTTGACAACACGGGTATGGGTATCAAGACTTAATTACATTGTGGACCCTTATTTAGTTGATTGCATGCATTAGCAAATTAAATCCAATGATTTCTCACCATTAATAAACATAAGTTCCAAGACAGCAAGTTTTCTAGGACTAAAAGATGTCAAATCTTCCATAGTAGAAAGTAAAATAACTCACGGGTTGTTTGGCTTTTACGCATGTCATATGAAAATGACACGTGCAAATGCTGCACATGTTATTCATTTCCATATGCAGTCCCATGGAAGCAATCTCTGTTGTTTGTCATTTTCACTTGTGGATCTCTGTGGATCCAACAGTTCACTGTTTTTCTCAATTTTCTCCAAATCTATGATGAATCAAGACATGACATTTGACGCGTTTTTAGCCTTCCAAAGAGATGAATGGTTTGGATCATGATTCGTGGGCCCCCAGAATTTAAAAAAAAACCAGATTTATTAGTCTGAAGTTTTTTTTTTTTTTTTTCTTAAAATCTATGATGAATCGATGGATCAAATTTGATCCCCAGCCATTTTTAGCCATATGCACCAAAAACTACAAAAGAAGCGCTTAATTTTCAGAAAGTGCAACCAGAGGGACCGAGCTGCACATGTATAACTTGAATCATGTCGAGAAATTTAATCCACACTACCATTTTTTTTTTTTTTTTTTTGAAAAGGTTAATCAACACTACCATCTTTAACATGGCCTAAATGGGTGAAGTGAGGCTGAGGTGGGTCAGGGGTAGGGTTAATCACAGCCCCACTTTTCTTTGTGGAAAATTATTGTGCGTGTGTGCATGCATGCAAATATACATATATCCCAAAACTACAACAGGAGCTTAAATTTCAAAAAGTTCTAACTTTTTTGGTTCTGTACGATGGATCCAAATTCTAGGTTGCCTTCTACTGAAACCCGAGGTACACTTTCACTCCCTGGGCAAGGGATTACGTAATTTCTCCTGAGCAAAAATATTTGCTCAAGTCAACTCACCTGAATTCTAATATTTGTAACTCTTTGGTTAGCTTCTGAGTTGCACATGTAAAATATGTATCATGTTTACTTACAAAATTTATTCAACTGTTACATTCTCTAACATGGGTGTGCTACTGCACAGCTGAATGCAATGTCAGAGAAGTTTTTGTCCAAAAGAGAACCAAGCAACACAAGTTCTGAAGCAAACAATGTTGACGTGCATCTTTCTCAGATTACACCTGTCTGTGCAGAATCATGGGAGTCTGATGACATGAGGTCAATGTTTGGTAGCATGCATTTGTCACCGGATGTCCGAATTCTTAAAGAAAGGCAAATGGATGAATCATGTTCACCTCATTCATCAACTGGTCTTTTAGCATGTGCACGGGGGAGAGATGGGAATCATGGTCGTGCAAGGTCAGTCGATGATTCAAAAGCGGTGAGGACAGATCCTAAACAAAATGTTGCCAATGGATTAAAAGCTGAGTGGGTAGAGCAACATGAACCTGGTGTATATATTACATTCATGACTTTACCATGTGGTCAGAAAGGCCTCAAGCGCGTGAGATTCAGGTAATTTCAGTTCTTTATAAATCATACTCAAGTGATTTTCATGAGGTGCCTATACCATGCACATAAGCCCATAGTCCAGTGATCTAGATCATTGATCTGTGTGGTCTCATTTGTGGTCGGGGGATGACTCAAATATCTCCCAGAAAGAAGGCCGTAGAAAATTGGTTACATCTGTTTTTCTATTTATTCTTTCTTCTTTCTTTATTTTTTGATAGAGTGCATGACTTAAACCTGCATTTCTTGTGGACAATGAACACCTTCCAACTACGCTCGGGCTCATTTTGATTAGATTATCCATTCTCAGATTTATCTTTTGTTGCATCCCCTATCCATTGAAGGGTCCATTAGATATTTGGTTTGGATAGAACAAAAAAGTTCCACATGAAGGAACATGTACCCCAACAAACCCTATGTCCCTCCAGAATGTATTACATGGTACATGATGCACTAGTATCTGGAGTTGCATAAACGAGTCTGCAACATGTATATCTAACACTTGTAGAATTTGGCTTTTTTTTTTCTTCTTTTTTTCTTTTTGCAGTCGAAAGCGTTTCAGTGAAAAGGAAGCTGAAAGATGGTGGGAGGAGAATCAGCTACCCGTATATGAAAAATACAACATTGAAGGGGTTGTAAGTTCGAGCACTCCCAGATGAGCAGCTAATGATTCTTCACCTTTGGCCTTTTCTATCCCTTCATTCTGAGTCTCATGGCGCAAAATGGTTGCTATGAGTACATGGTGTATAGATGAGCATCCTGCAACAGATTACTGAAAACGGGAAAAAGAATATGAGATGGATGATTTCGGCTGAAGAGAAAGGTTTATAATTGATCATTATGCACCTGCATTATGTTGGATGATTTTGTTACTAACTTGACCGGCAACCTCAGCGCATATAAGGAACTGTTAGAGAAGTATCTGATCAAATCACCAATTTTTTGTATGTAACAGCCATTGCTTGGACACCTGAATGTCCAGATGCCTTCCATTGTATATATAGTTCATTAATAAGGAAGTCAATCAGACCTTCTCAAATTACATATGAATAAATAGCTCCCTTCCATGAAATGGAACTTAGGCTATGGTTTGGTTGGATTAATGGTGACTGTTGCATTTGTAGGTTAAGAGAGTAATCAAATGAACATTTAAATAAGATAGTATCCGGGGGTCCACATTTGACAAGCAACTGAGTATATGATCCAATCATATCATGTATTGGTTGATTGGGTTTTATGTGAATTATTTCTGCTACTAGTTGTCTCTCTCCTTCAGCCAAAACTCAAGCCCTAGGACCCCTTATTTGCAGGGTAACTTTTGTTCATCCATACAGATTGGATGTTTGCTTTTTCTTGTCTTGCATTTATGAGCATAAATACTTGGGACTTACATTTCAGAAATAATCACATGCTGCTGACACTGATATTGACTAAAGATACTACTATGCATAGATGGAGCTCATCTTGCTTGGTCTAACCCGCTCATATCAGGTCCCCATCCATAGAAGGGCTGACCAAATTTTTCTTCAACCTGAGTGATATAAATGATTGGATCTATTATGGATTTTATTACGTAACAAACATATTTTTCACATTTGAAGCATAGTAGGCTGTATCACTTCCATTGAAGTGAAATTTTGTATGACTCTCGTTGAAGTGAAATTTGGGGGACGTTGATGTCAATGGGTTGAGTGAACGAAAAGTGGGCTGTGGGCCCTGCTGATGGAAATGTAAAAAAATAAAATAAAAAAATGAGATGCCACTAGTTGGGTGCTGATGTCAGCATATGATCATTTCACTTGTATCCGGCTCTTGATAGTTGGTGTGAATACTGTTTCTATGATGTGTAGCAGCACCCTTCAGTTAATTTTATGTATTTGGCCCCATTGACCATACATTGTGAATTGGTTGAGTGAGCCCATTATGTTTTTGAGCACTTTGAAATATCAAGCTCAGGACCAACTTCGATGCCCAGGAGTCAAAGTCCAGTCTAGAGAAGTTATGGATTAAGACCTTGGGCCCTTAGATAGGGTTGGGTTTGGGCTTGAGTTCTCTGACTCGGACTCTTAAAGTGGCTTCAAATAGATATAGTTTCGACTCTCAGGCCCAAAAAAACAAAGTCGTAATAAGTCTCTATTCTCTGTAAAGAGGGGCCCATTGCAATGGATCAAAAGGTCAAGTTTTCAGGTCTAGCACTTTGGAAAGCTAACCCTTTTTGTTTAGCCAAAGGACCAGTAAGGGAGGAGTAAAAGTAAGCCACGATGTAATGTTTTTTACTTCGTTGTTATTTGGATGGAATAAGTAAAGTGAGAGCTAGAGTGATGATGAGATTTTTTTTTTCCCATTGTTGTTTGGATGGAAGTAGTTAGCTTTTGGCAAACTTCTTAAAATCTCTAGGATTATAGTCGAAATTAATCAACAATTGCACTTTCGCCCAAATAATTTCTCCATTGATGGCATTGTGGTGAGGGTTCGGGCTCGACCACAACGGTATGCCCGCCGCGACTCTTGCTGTGATGACTTGAACACCAATTCTACCAGGCTTTGATAACACTTATAGGATCTTACATCCTATTGAGCTACCACTTATTCCAAAACCAATTGGTGATAGGAAACAATATAATAATAGTTTTATGGTGAGGGCGAGAGCTCAACCACAATTATGACCGTTTCGGAGAGGGAGTTGACGTTGAAGTCAACAACATATTTACCATTTGTAGACCTAAAACCTGCCTTCCAAAAAAAATTAATGACCCTGTTATTCTTTCTACTCAGGTTCAACCAAGAATCATGCTTAGCACTTTTCTTGTTGGACTCCATTTCTAAAAGCTATAACACCATTTCTGTATGCCATTTTATGGATTTCAACCAAGAACTCTCTGTGTGCCTAATGTCATTTCTCATTGCCCTCTTTTTCTTTATTTTATTTTATTTTATTTCAACCAAGTATTATAACTTAGGAGAGTCATTTACCCCCTCAAAAAAAAACATGGAGAATAAGTAAACTTTTGTGAAAAAAGTATTTCTTTACTTTAACCCTCTTTACTTTTACTTTATTCAATGGTTTAATCCCCACTTTATTTTTACTCCTCCACACTCTGCCATGCCCTCCCACACACAAGTGGATCCACCACACCATGGATATTGTTCATGGATATGGACTGGACTTTTGTAGCTCTTACTAGGCCTTCATTAGACCCAACCCATACCAACCCAACCCCTCCCAGCTAGTGAGAGACCTTCACATGGCAGTGTGATGAAAACTAGAAGCAGAGAGAATGCATATAACTTGAGATGTGGGACCCACCACTCACTCTGGTTGACATTCTAGAGGGAGGGCCCACATGGATGCCAATGGCCCAACATGTCCCAATCCCCCAAAATGGTGAGAGAATCCATGGTACTTGATGCATCAATAGTGGGGCCCAACATTTCAACCGTTGGATGAATAGAACATCATAGTCCCCAGATGGGCCACAAATGTATAAAGTTATTTCACTCTCCTTCATTCAGTTTTATCCCTTCGATATTCCATACATCAGAGAGAGAGAGAGAGAGAGAGATGGCAGCAGCTGTTGTGAATGCTGCTGCTTGTGTTTGCCAATCTCTGACAACAAGAAGAAGAAGAAGAGAAGGAGAGAGACAAGGTTCTCTTGGGTTTCCTAAGCTCTGCAAACCCGTTTCTTCTTCTTCTTCTTCTTCTTCTTCTTCATCTCTTCAATTTCCATCTCTCTATGTATCTACTGCAGTTCAATGCACAACTTTTCGACGCAGTGTTGTCGTTGCATGCCTCCCATCTTCTCCAAAGAGCAGCGCAGCTCCATCCACCAAGCTCTATGTCAGCGGTCTGATTCTTTTCTCTCTCTCTGCAATCTACCCCCTTTTCTTTTTGTTTAAGTGGTGAGTGCTTGAATCTGATTTGGTTCTTTGAATTGCTGATGGAAATTGAATCTGGGGTGTTTTCATTTGAATCATGCTTTTCTCTTTTGGGGTTGATTGATGGGATGAGGGTTAGAGGGGTATGCCAATTGCTTGTGTTATTTTGGGTTTTCTCTGTAAATTAGGGCTGTTTGGATTGGTTTCTGAGTCGGATAGTTCAAACCATGGATGGGTTCGGAGACTAAATGCTTGGAGAACAAATCCCAGTTGGTCTTATCTCTATTTGGTGTAACCCATTTACAGAAATTCAATGTTCAGTTAAATGAGCTTATATTAGCTTTCATAAGTATCTTTAAACAGCTTAAGTTAATGTCCTTTTAGAAGGGCTATAGAATCCCTGAGGAAAATCCGGTTGCCTGTTCCGAAAGTTCGAAACTTTGGAACCCTTATGCAGGCGTGGGGCTGACTCCATGTGACCAAACTTCACAGACCAGCAGCTGAAAATAATGGTGGTAATAGTAATATGAGGCAAAAATCTTGAGGTATCTATGTCTGACAATTGCATACTACACTCAAATTTTATTTTATTTTATTTATTTATTTATTTATTTTTATCATTGATTTGCAATCATATTGAGTATTCTGGCTCATTGACACCATTCCTCTGATCAATTCTTCTTCTTTTTTTATTAAAGCTACTACCAAAGGGTTGCTGCTCCATATACGGCAATTGGCTTGATGAAAGACGCGAGACACAATATATTTTAGATTTCAATTAAGCCAAATTATTAACCTAAACTAGAATCAAGCAATCACACACAAGAGAAGGAGACTCACGATTTTTTACTTGGAAAACCCTACTTGGGAAAAACCACAAGTCTTACCGTCTAGACCACAGACAACCAACCACTATAAAATGAAAGTTACAAGTACTCACAAAACCTTCCCCAATTGCAACTCAACGTAACAACTATAATGATCTTGCCGACGCCTCACCATACACCTTCACCGTGCTTGAACTAACTACCTTGAACGCCTGTTCAAGGTGAATCTACAGTAAGAGAGTAGATGAGAAAATCTCCAAGGCTTTAAGCTTCAGCTCTGCAATAATGGATGCTTTGGAGAAGACAAGGGATCTCTCAAAAGAATTCTAGGGTTTAGAATGAGAGAGAGTCACTCTAGGTTTGAGAGAAGATGACTTTAAATAAGCCTTGGTTCGTGGGTTGCAAGCCATAAGAGTTTTGGAAGGATTGGGAAACAAGGAAGGAGTTTCCAAATAAGTCTCTAAAATCCTGCGTCATGCACTTGAACGCACGTCCAGGTCCGCTTGTGAGCCTGGAATGAACATCTAGTTATTTTGCACTTCTGCGCATTCTGTGTGTCAGGCACGAGCACGAGAGAGAAAAGCTTGAGCACATGAGCTATTGTCTGAGGCGCGCTCGAGCTGGTGTGACCAGCCGCTTGAACGCCCAGAGTAATTTTCTGCAGTTTTGTTTTTTTGTTTTGTTTTGTTTTGTTTTTTTCTTCAATGCTTCGATACGGGCACTCCATCTATAAAATACAAACATAAATCATGAATCCCTGTTTTGTCCATATCCCAATGAATTTGCTAACACTCAATTTCCTTACACTTGAGATTGCTGCTCATCTTTTTCTCTTACTCTATATGTGATTTGAGCTTTGGTTGCAGGGCTTTCTTTTCGTACAACTGAAGAAAGTTTGAAAAATGCCTTTCAAAACTTTGGTCAACTTGTTGAAGGTGAGTGCTATTATCATATTGGTGTGAGCTATTCTCTTCATGTCTATTTGCATTGCAACTGTATGAACATTTTAATGTGACTTTGCTTGTGAATTGGCATTTTAAATGGGAATCTGCTATTTTAGATCAGGAGAGTTTTGTAATTTTTTTTTTTTTTCCTTCAGTCAACCTTGTGATGGACAGAATAGCCAATAGACCAAGAGGCTTTGCTTTTCTTCGTTATGCGACCGAGGAGGAGTCCAAGAAAGCCATTGAGGGGATGCATGGCAAGGTATGTCCGTGAAAACGATGTGAAGATAATGCCTGATCACTATTAGTATAAAAGGCTGTGAGCTTGCATCATCAACTAATGTTTATAGCAGATCAGATCCTCATTTCTGTCCTTCTAAAGTTAACAATTACTTGGCTTTGGAACAGAGGCACATATAGATACTCCTTTTTACCAGCTACATATCATGTATATTTAAAACGAGAAATTTAAGTATGCATCTGTGTGTATGTATGCCTTTGTGTGCATGTAACTGTTGCTTGTGTATTTAGGCATGCATATGTCAACAGAGCCTACATGGGCTCACTGATTGCTCCTTTTGACCAACATTTGGTGAATAGTGTGGTCAGCTAGAAGGTCACTACAAGGATAGGTGGCATGGGCCACCTGGCAAAGAGATGCCATCATTAAAATTGTCTTTGAAAAAAAAAAAATCCCAGATTTCAACACGTTCACTTGCCTCTAGATTTCTGTGTGTATGGGTTATGCTGATCTCTAAAAAGTAGGATGTCTGCCTTCTTGATCATCCAAGTTGGGCCTAAATGACCAGGATCACCATGTGGTGGTAGAAAGTTGCGCCTTAATTAGCAATCCTTAATGGGCTAGCTACCTTTGTGAACGCCTTCTCTAGAATTAATACGATAAGAAAAATTCGGAATAACATCAGGCTACAATATTTTTTTATGCTATTGTTAATGCATTCTATATCTTTTACAATATTGTAGATAAGATGAGGGAACCTCTTCGTGTGAGGGAGCTATTGTTAAACTACATCCAATTGATGCAAATTGAGAGAGGCTGGAGTCTTGAGAGGGTTTCCACATAGGATGAATGGGACCCCTACATGTTTGAACACGGGAATATTTCATGTGAGCAAGAACCTAAGCTATAAGTGTTAAGCTTGGCCTGTTAAGCTTGGCCCATGGCCCATGAAGGAACCCAAGGCCCATCATTCAATCCAGTCCAGCAAGTTATATCTTACGTAGATTTGTTTTGGTCAATGTTGAGACAACTGTACATATTTTAGTAATTGATTGCTTTCCTAACTTAGATTAGTAATTAGTGTAATTAGCTAGTTTCCTATGTAAGAGCCTTGATTAAGGCATGTATATTCCTATATATTGGTGATCATTCTCCAAGGGAGGAGAAGATAATACAATCAGTTTCCAAGAGCTCTCATTCCATTCTTGTATTCTGCAATTGTGAGAATGACATGGTATCAGAGCTACTGATTCATGCCCTAGCATTCTAAGTTTTCCTCAAGTCTCAAGGACCTATAGATCCTCCCTGCTTCCACGTCTGGAAGCTCTTGGTGTATCTCCGAACATCTCCAATCGTCTCCGATCATCTCAGATCAGGTGTGGCCCACCTAAGATCGTCTTCAACACCTCTGCGGAACCAGCCCAAGTTGGTCGACTGGAATTCTCAGTTATTTTGGTGATTTTTCAAGAATTTTTTTCTATTCCCAGGTCGGTCTTCTATTGCATTCAGTGAATCATCAAGTTTATTAATCTGATTTCATCTCAGCCGCCAAAAAGTTGGATCTGGACTGTTTTTGGATGAATCTTCTTCCATAAGTTGCGTAAATCTTATGTGCTTTCATCCATATCATCTGATTTGCCAATTGATATTCTGGTGGGGCCCACGTCCAAAACCCAACCCAATTTTTTGGGTCGTCAGTCCTGTTGAGGACTCCTCTCTGTGCCACAATTACTGTATCAGCTCTTTTGCACTCAAACTGTTTTTCATCCACTTATTGCTTGATTTGATTACCGTTTCACTCCAATTTTTTTCCAATCTGACATTGAGATGGAAAAATCTGAGGTAACTTTGATCAAGTTCACTGGAAAAAATTACCCTGCTTGGTCTTTCCAATTCCAAATCTACCTAGAAGCTAAGGAATTGTGGGGTTTTGTTTCTGGTGCTGACCCTAAACCCACTGAGGATGAAAAGAAGATATCCTCTTGGCATACTAAAGATGCCAAAATCAAATCATAGATTCTGGGATCCGTCGAGCCACATCTGATTATGAATCTCAAGCCCTACTCAACCTCTAAAGCCATGTGGGGGTATTTGAAGAAAGTATACCATCAAGACAACTCTGCGCGTCAATTTCATCTTGAATGCGCCATTGCTGAATATGCACAAGGGACCTTGTCGATACAAGACTACTATTCAGGATTCCGTACACTGTGGTCGGAATACGATAGTATTAAATATGCAGATGTGGCTGACAATGTTTTGACAGTGATACCAGATCTTCAAGCCTCTAGTCAAAGGGATCAGTTTTTGATGAAATTGCGCAGTGAATATGAAAGTGTCCGATCTGCCCTAATGAATCGGACGCCATTACCTTCCTTGGATGTATGCTTAAATGAACTCCTACGCGAAGAACAGCGCATTGCGACCTCGGCTCATATAGCGCAACAAAAGACAGAGACTTATTCAGTTGCATTCTCGGCTACTAAAACTTCTCAGCCTTCGCCACGCGACTTGAACAAAACGCAATGTTACAGTTGTTAAAAATTTGGGCACATTGCAACTCAATGCAAACAGAAGGTCTGCAGTTACTGTAAAAGGTCGGGACATATCATCTCTGAATGTCGCCGCCGCCCGCAACGTCCATCACCACAGCCTCAGACTCCACAGTATCAGACTCCACCATATCAGCCTCCGCATGCGTATGTTGCTTCTTCGGTTATGCCTGCTTCTACATCTGCACCCTCACAGCCTGGGCCCTCATCCTCTCTCACTCCTGAATTGGTTCAACAGATGATTGTCAATGCTCTCTCTGCTTTTGGTCTCTCAGGTACATCCCCTCCATCTTCTCCTTGGTTCCTTGATTCCGGGGCGTCTAATCACATGACGTCTTCCTGCGCACCACTCTCCAATGTGCGAAGATACACTGGCCCTCTTTATATACAAACTGCTAACGGGGGTCATGTTCCCATTGCTGCTGTTGGTGACATCCCTGGTCCCATGCCATTGAAAAATGTTTACCTTTGTCCTAATTTAACTTCCAACCTATTGTCAGTCGGGCAACTTGTTGAAAATAATTGTAACATCTCTTTTTCTTCTTTTGGTTGTGTTGTGCATGATCAGATGTCCGGGAAGGAGATCGCGAGGGGGCCTAAGTGTGGACACTTGTTTCCGCTGGATTTTTCTAAAATTTATAGGAATCAATTTGACAATAATGTGTTTTGTTTTTCTCTTAGCGATAACTGCCGATTGTGGCATAATAGACTCGGACATCCTAATTCCAAGGCTTTGTCTCTTATGTTAAATTCTGGTTTATTCAATAAATCTATTGGTTTATCTTCTTGTGTGCCTTTTGATTGTGCTACTTGTAAATTGGGAAAGAGCAAAACTCTTCCATTTCCTCATTCCACTTCACTCACCACTCAGTGTTTTGATTTAGTTCATAGTGATGTATGGGGAATTGCTCCAGCTCTTTCCCACGCTCACTATAAATATTTTGTGACTTTTATTGATGATTTCAGTCGGTTCACATGGGTCTACTTTCTGCATTCCAAATCTGATGTTTTTAATGTTTTTAAAATTTTTTTAGCTTATGTTGAGAATCAATTTTCCACCTGCATTAAAATCTTACGATCTGATTCAGGCGAGGAATATGTGTCCTCCGATTTTCAACGGTTTTTGCAAAACAAAGGCATTATTTCTCAAAGAACTTGTCCTTATACTCCACAGCAGAATGGCATCGCTGAAAGGAAAAATAGACATCTCCTTGATGTCACTCGTTCCCTTCTTCTTGAATCATCGGTTCCTACCCGTTTTTGGGTTGAGGCACTGGCTACAACAACTCATCTTATCAATCGTATGCCATCAACCTCCATTGCAAATCAAAGCCCATATTACCGTTTGTGCAAGACCTATCCATCCTATAAAGATCTTCATGTTTTTGGCTCCACTTGCTTTGTGCACTTACCTCCTTCTGAGAGAACCAAACTATCCGCACAATCAGCTCAGTGTGTGTTTTTAGGTTATGCGCCCCTCCAGAAAGGGTTCATTTGTTATGATCCTCACATTCGTCGTTTACGTACCTCTAGGAATGTCGTCTTCTTTGAACAACAGTATTTTTTTCAAAAACATGTTGATCCTCCTGACTCCTCTTTCGTGTCTTTACCTGGTTTTTCTGACACCCCGTCAGTTGTTCGTTTTAATCCTAACTTTGTGTATCACAGACGGAACAGAGAAGCGCCTCCCAGGGATCCCCCTCCTGATCTTCCTCCGGCATCCGGTCCACAACCGGCACTTGGTCCATCTGGCCCTCCTTCATTGTGTCGCTCTACTCGCATTTCGGTCCCACCCGACCGCTATGGGTTTTCCCATACTTCCTTAATGGCCACTTTGTCTTCTTCTTCCATTCCCCAATCCTATTCTCAGGCTGTGCAGGATACATGTTGGAACAAGGCTATGCAAGATGAATTGGCTGCTTTAGAGAAAAATCATACGTGGGATATTGTCCCCTCTCCCGTGGGTGTCAAACCTATTGGCTGCAAGTGGATCTTTTCTCTCAAGTTAAAATCAGATGGTACTCTAGATCGGTATAAGGTGCGCCTTGTTGCTCTCGGAAATCGGCAGGAATATGGCATTGATTATGATGAGACCTTTGCTCCCGTCGCCAAGATGACCACCGTCCGCATCATCCTTGCTGTTGCTACATCTCAGTCCTGGCCTCTCTATCAAATGGATGTAAAAAATGCGTTTCTTCATGGTGATCTCAAAGAAGATGTTTATATGCGTCTACCTCCAGGGTCCTCCTCTGGGAAGGGTATGGTTGCTAAGCTTCGTCGCTCTCTCTATGGTCTGAAGCAAGCTCCTCGCGCATGGTTTGAGAAATTTCAAGCTGCCCTTCTCCGTTTGGATTTTCATCCTAGCCAGTATGATCCTTCCATGTTCCTACATCATGCTCCGTCCGGGATTACTGTGCTCCTAGTCTACGTGGATGACATTGTCATTACTGGTCCCAATGCACAGAAGATTCAGGCACTCCAAGCTTCTCTTCATCAGACATTTCAAATGAAGGATCTAGGCCCCTTACATTATTTCCTTGGTCTTGAAGTTCATCAATCACCTAAGGGTATAGTTCTAAATCAGCACAAATACACGGTTGATCTTATTGATTTGGCTGGCCTTACCTCTTCTACTCCAGTCGATACACCGATCGAACTAAATGTCAAGCTCAGTAAAGAGGAGGGTGCCCTTCTTCCAGATCCTACCGCATATCGCCAGTTAGTGGGTAGCTTGATCTACCTCACGATCACCCGTCCTGATATCTCATTTGCGGTCAACCTAATGAGTCAGTTCATGACTGCTCATCGTCATCTTCATATGACTGCTGTTCGCCGCATCATTCGGTACCTTATTCGCACACCGACTCGGGGGTTGTTCTTTCCATCCAACAATCCTCTATCTCTCAAAGCTTATTCAGATGCTGATTGGGCTGGTTGTCCGGATACTCGCAGATCGACGACAGGCTGGTGCATGTTTTTGGGTGATAGTCTCATTTCCTGGAAATGCAAGAAACATGAAAGAGTTTCCAAATCCTCTACTGAGGCTGAGTACCGTGCCATGTCTGCTGCATGTTCCGAAATTCTTTAGCTCCGCGGTCTGCTCTCTGACATTGGTTTTCCAGCAACAGGAGCTACCCCTCTCTATGCAGATAATACAAGTGCAATTCGGATTACTGAAAATCCAATTTTTCATGAACGCACTAAACACATCGAGGTTGATTGTCACTTCATACGCGATGAGCTTAAACGTGATGTCATCAGCCTTCCACATGTCTCCACTGAGCTTCAGATTGCTAATATTCTTACGAAGGGTCTTCCCCAACCACGCCATCAATTCTTGGTTGGCAAATTGATGCTCGTTGATTCCCCCGCATCAATTTGAAGGGGGGTGTTAAGCTTGGCCTGTTAAGCTTGGCCCATGGCCCATGAAGGAACCCAAGGCCCATCAGTCAATCCAGTCCAGCAAGTTATATCTTAGTAGATTTGTTTTGGTCAATGTTGAGACAACTGTACATATTTTAGTAATTGATTGCTTTCCTAACTTAGATTAGTAATTAGTGTAATTAGCTAGTTTCCTATGTAAGAGCCTTGATTAAGGCATGTATATTCCTATATATTGGTGATCATTCTCCAAGGGAGGAGAAGATAATACAATCAGTTTCCAAGAGCTCTCATTCCATTCTTGTATTCTGCAATTGTGAGAATGACAATAAGTATTGATGAGCTTTCTCGAGAGTCCTCTTTGTTGGGTGTATGTTGTTCTTGGTTATAGAACCTCAGTTGTTACTATGTTTCAAAGGGGAAAGTTGATAGTCCTAGTCATGGTAGTCGAAAGAGTTATTATTATTAATTTTTTGGGAATGGTGATAGGAAGAGTTATTGTTACTTATATTCTTATTTGTTTTGTGAAGTTACGATATTGGCTAAATCTTTCTGTATCTAGGAGATTTATTCCTACCATGCGGCAAAGAAGAAAGTTATATGAAGCGTGCGTACAGCACGTGTGGGATGATTTTCACGTATCCATGTGGGCCCACAGGAGGGTTTATTTTCATGAAGATGCCTCTCCACAGAAATTTCAAGGCCATAATAACATCACTAGGATGATTGCAAAATATCAAAGTGTTTATAATTGTCTGATTTCATCACATGGAGGCTGAACTCATGTTGCATCTACATTTTCCCCACACAGCCGACCTCCCTCCATAAATTGGCACCCAGCCCAGGTGGGCCTTGCAGTTTTCATGCCGTCATTACAGAAATTAGAAATAGAATGTAGTCATTGATATCTAGAACTGGTGGTAAAAGTAGTAGTAGTTTAACTTCTAAAATCAAAATTTACCACATGATTTAAGTATACGTTTATTATTATTATTTTTTGAATGGTAAGTAAACGTTATTTTTCTGTGCCACATTTCAGGATTTGAAACCATCCCTGAACAGTAGCAATAGCACGTGTGGGAACCTAAATTCGCACGCTTCAGCTTAGGATACCCTAAGCTGTAGCTTAGGGGAGCCTCCCTCATATATATATATATATATATATTTATATATGGAGATGCTCCTATGAGAGTTATCTCTCACCTTATATGAGAGATAAGGTGGGGGTCCTCGCAGCCATATCCAATGCCAACAACATAAATATTATATATATATATATATATGGGAGATGCTCCCATGAGAGCATAAGAGCATCTCTCACCTTACTATTAGAGATAAAGTGGGGGCCCTCACATCCATATCCAATGCCAACAACTTAAATGTGAGGGCCCCCACTTTATCTCTTATAGCTCTCATAGGAGCATCTCCATATATATATATATATATTTATTACCTTGGTGTGATTTTGAGGAACCCAAGGTGTGAATTCTAGGCCTATATCCAGTAGAATGAAGTGTGATCCAAAGTCTTACATTGCTTCAGGTTTGCTATCAGAGCATTCTGACCTGATGAAGCTTCCTTTTCTAGTTTCAGCTTGTTTTTCACTTAATAAATCAGCATACCCTTCTCCATTTATTTTTTGCTCTCTTTATTTTTATTTCAACCTTCCTTCCCTGCTCCCAAATGAAAACTTGAAAGCTACCCTAATCTCCTTTAAGTAGCCAACACCTATTCCACAACTAGCCCTCTTGAACACTTTCATCTTTTTTTTCTTTCCTCTCACTCAATCAGTAATGGGTAAATTTTATTGAGAAACCTTACATATACAAGGCCCACTTAAAGGGTCAAAGTGGGTGTAAGAAAACTATACCCAACAACAAGAACAATTACATAATGGATGCCACCCAAGTAAAAGCCCTATCCACCCTTGTTTTGCCAAGGCATTTGCAAAACTATTAGTTGACCTAACCACATGAAGATGGGATGACAGTGCCTTGATCTCATTAAAGCAGAACTGAAGCTTCAAAGACCTGGACTTGTTATGAGAAACCCACGAAATTGCATTAGATGAGTTACTCTTTATAATCAGACTGACCTGAAGAAAACCAGTAGAACTGCGCAGGGCCTCTAAAATTGCCAGCGCCTTGGATTAATTGGAATCTCGGACTTCTACATATTTAGAGCGCATAATCAAGACTTTCCCCATATAACTCCTCCAATCTTCTAATTGACAATCCTAAGAAAACCTCATCTTGTTCTATTTGACAGCCCCATTCAACCCAAGAATACCATCCCAATCTAGACCCATTTGAACCAAAATCCTCCCTTGTTTTAGCCCTGAATCCTGCACTTCAAACATGCCTTACATCTGTCCCAATTTAGTTAAACACAACCCTAAATTCAACCCAATTGACAAACTCCAAAATACTGTTTATTACTCAATATCCATACCAGTTAATATCCCCATGTGAACAGCCATAAACCCAGCTAATTAGACCCCTGTTACAGAACTTGTAACAGCCAAGTATTCTCACCGATTGAACCCTTCTCAGGCCTGCACTGAAGCCAGTCTCAATCTTAATCTGGTTCCTGAGATCCTGCCTACCCCAAATTCAGCTCATTCAACCCACTCAAAACCCTGACCAAATCATCAAGTCAAGAACAGCCCCCGATCAGCCTTGGTTAATTCCAGTTCAAGGCATTCAAACCCCATAACAGACCCATATTACCCGTCCCACTGCAGACTAAATCAGACCTGTCTGGTAGCTAGTTATTCAAACCATCCTTCCACAGTCAATTTGACCAATCTCCTGGCTTAAATTCAGCTAAATATCAGTCCCTTTTTAATTGAAATTGGGCCCATAGTTAGTCCCTAGATAGCACTGCTTGATTATTATATCAGCTTTAACCTGCTCATACTTGGAAAGACTCTAATTGCCAATTGTAAGAGTCTCCACCAGTCATTTAAAAAAAAAGGTCCCAATCACCGGTCCACTTGCGAGTCACAAATCCTGGCCCAAAATAACTTCTAAAAATAAATCCCTCGTCTCTTTCAGTATTTTGAAATGCCAAGGCATGAGATGAGATGTTCCAATTGCAGTGCATTTGCCTAATGCATGAGGTGTAATCCTCTTGAGCACACCTCGTTTTAATAAATTTGTACTTTTAATGTTAAAATAAAAAGATTAGGGTCACAATCTGACCAATCTAAACCTTCTAATAAGTTAACTAGGTTTGAATGTTTGACTTAATTGTTGCTAGTTGTTACAGCAGTGAAATTTATAAAATCTTTTGAAGTGCTTGAGTTATAGTTCACCTCTCTCTTTCGCATACAAAAAAGATGTGTGAATGAGTTGTATTCCTTAAATATGGAGCATGATTAAAGCGCATGCTTCATCTGGAGCCTACGCTCAAATATGTTTCATATAGTAAGTCGTCTGAAATGCTAGTGATGCCTCATACCTGAGCCTTGTGGAGTAAGCTTCAAACTCTTCAAGTAGGGATGCAAATGGGTCAGTTTTGGGACCATGGTTGATCCAGACCCTCTGTTTAAATGCATATACCTTAAACTGTGCCCGACTCAAAATCGACATAATTTTAAAATGAATGGCCCATTTTAGGGATTGTAGTAGAACTTGTAACATTGTGCATATTTGAATATCTATAATCCTCTACCAATTGTGCTACATGGTGTTCTCTGTCTATCATTATATAAAGTAACTAGTATAATATTTCTTCATATATGCACACACATATATTAAAATACAGTATTTTCTACATATCACTAGGGGCAATCGAATATTCAGCTGTAGACATACTTACACCTGGATCTCAAACTGTTTGTCGATTGGGTTGGCCTATACCCGAATTTTTCAGTTTAGAACCCAGGGTAACTGGGTAATCAGAGATCAATTGACATCCCTACTTCTAAGATACCTCAGACTTGAGCCCTAGGGCATTTTGGGGATGCATCGCCTCGTTGTGGGCCTTAAAAGTGTAAATCAGTGGTCTTTAAAACCTTCTCCTTATCAACAAGCCTACAACAGTGCCCATGCAGGTCTATATCTATGATTCTAGTTATGGGATGGAGATGGCAGGCAGGGGTGGCAAAAAAAGGGGCTGGGTATAAGGGGCCAAGTTGGGATGGAGGGTATGTGGGTAGTTTACTGAAACCTATTAAACAGGTCCAAGTTGACCCTACCTGCATTAAGAGTGGGCCAGGACTTCCTGAACCGCATAAGATGAGGATTGGGTTTTATGGGTGTTGAGTTTGGGTGCTAATTAAGGTTTCCCACTTGTTGGAATTTTTACTTTTAGTATTCAGTTATGAAATTCAAGAAAATCTCCTATGGAATCAAAGAGTCACATTGGAAAGTTAAAGGTTATCTAGGAAAGTTAATCATCATCATGAAACGTAATTGTTGTCTTGGAATATGTAAACTCATGTCTTTTGAATTGTCTTAGGTGGTCTAGAGCCTCTCAGTAGTTGTTGTTGTCCGTTTGTTTGTTTATTTTTTGTTATTGTTGTAATGTGTGGGGTCTTGAAGATTGTCGAGTGTGTGGGGAGTGGAAAAGGTCTTATCATTAGTGAGTTGAGGATAATGTATCTTTGTTATTGCATTTTCACTCGAAGAGCAGGGGCTTTGTGTGGCCCTTTGGCCATACATTCCCTCACACCCAAAAACACATACTCCACGCCTTTCTATCTAGCTTGATATATTATTGTCAAATGATGTTGATTTCTGAAAGTATAAGACGTACTGTATTTCTACACTCGTGCCAAATGGGTTGAATTGGAAGGAAAGTCTGCAAGTTAGTAACCAACAGTTGTACCCAATCTCTGTGTGAGGACTTACTGACCCGCATCCAACTCATATAAGCTGTGTGTAAAATTACATGGGTAGGATGAGGGTCTACCACAGGGGCATGCCTTGGATATATTTGTCATTGCTGAATCCAACTAATCTCTTCCTAAACATGAATTTACAATTCCAAATACCTTATTTCACCTGTACATAAGTTTTGCCTACATCTGATGCCCTTGTGTTTAGTTTCTTGATGGCAGGGTAATTTTCGTTGAAGTGGCAAAACCAAGGTCTGAGCTCCGCCAGAGCCATAAGCAAACTCCAAGACAGTATTAAGGAGCAGCGAAATTGCTGTAATTCTCATCAATCTTGCATATGAAACAATGATCGATCAATTTCATGGTTTGATTGTTTCTCACTTTATGATTCTTTTATGGTAGTAAACTTGATCATCATTCCAAATGGCTGAGCAGAAAGGTGGACGGCATGTCTATACCTTGAGAACCATAACCTACTTTACTCGTTTTTTTCCTCAGTTCTATATGGCCACACCTGAAACGAAGGGATTGATGGTTCATTTTTTCTTTTTTGATGTTTTCTTAATATATTCATCACCATTTGCATGCGGCTGTGCCTAGACATGTGATGGTTTTGGCAGGATTTAAGTAGTGGCCAATAAACTAGTGGCCAATATGTTACATAATGGCTGTTGCGATATATTGCATAGTGATTTAAGTATATTGTTTTTCCGCTTCCTGACAGCTTAATCTTTTGAGATGTATTGGTTAGTCAGACTTGACATGGTATCAAAGCCATGCTAGGCCTCAGGTTTGAACGACAACCCCAGGGAGGCATTATTCCCTCACGTTGTGTGGTCAGGGATGTATTGCTTGGGTAGGCATGTGTGTGGGTTGTGAATTCAAACATCATTCTGTCCGAGGGGAGGTGTTTTGTAGATTTGTTTTCCGCTTTCTAACTGCAACTTTTGGGATGTATTGAGTAGTTAGACTTGACAGGCAAGGCCACCACACTGATCAGATGATGTGACCATATTGGCCTATGCGACCAATACATATGAGCCACAGTGCCTATGATAGGCTTGCAAAATTCAATGTCCTTTTAATTAAAAAGCCTTCCATATCTGGGGAATTCTTAGCAAAGGCTTTTTACATGGCATTGGAGGGGAACCTACCCTCTACTACCTCTTCTTCTCTTGTTTGGTTAGGGATGGTTCCTCCCCAGGTGGAAGTTTTTTATTGGTTAGCAATTTTAGGAAATGTCTCTACATCAGACAACTTGAGAAGAAGAGGGCTTACGTTGTCTAGTATCTCAGACCTTTGTGTGTTGTCTAGTATCTCATACCCTCGTGTGATGTGTCATAAGAAGGAGGAATTAGTTAACTACCTTTTTCTTCACTATGAGGTGGCGCCCGGGGTTTGGGGTCATTTCATTGGTATGTGCGGTATTGATTGGTGTTGCCCGAAGAAGATTTAGAGGCAGCAGTGTCGTGGATGGGAGGGCATTTTCTTGGCGTACTCTTTGGAGGATGCTTCCCTTCGTTATTTTACATGAAATATTGACATGATTTTTAAGGATGATTTTTCTTCCCTTTCTTTGTTGATTGATAGAATTACTCTGAGAATCGCTAAGTGGGCTTTGATTAGAAAAGAGTTCTCCAATTTTAGTTATAATGATGTCATTCTTAATTGGGAATCTTGTATGGGATGCTGACCTACTAAGGTTGGTCTCCACCATCTTCTGGTGTGTTTGAGTTTAATGTGGATGGTGTTGCGAGAGGTAAACTGGGGTTGGCAGGAATTGAAGGTATACTTCGGAATAGCAAGGGGGAGGTTTTATTTATGTTTTCAAAGCATGTGGGTGTTCGCGATTCCGTTGAAGTCAAGGTTTTGGCTATTTTGGAAGCCCTCCATCGCTTTTCGAGATGCTTATAGGGTGATCCTATCGTGGAGAGGGTGATCTTATCGTAGAGAGTGATTCCTCTAATGTCATTGCATGGGTGTCTAATAGAAAGCCTTTTTTTTTTGGAAATTTCAATTCATTTCTAACGAAATTTGAGCTTTTAGTACTATGTGGTCTTCCGTCACGAGCTTAGAACGGCCAACTATATGGCTGATGTGCTAGCCAAGAAAGGGGTGGAGAGAAGCTACTGTTGGGAGGGTTTTATTATGTAATTGCGGTATAGGTGGGGTACAATATTCTTTTACCATTAATCTCATTTTCTTTTCTTTATCTTTCCTTGTTTTCTTACCTCATTATTGTTTTTCTTTTTGTATTATCTCCTTCTCTTAAGGAAAGTTTCTGTTACCAATAAATTAAAAAAAAAAAAAAAAAAAAAGAATTCATAGGATTTCTAAGCAATGCCTAGAAGAGGGTAAAAAAAAAAAAAAAACTGAATTCATAGAATTTCAAAACAATGCCGAGAAGAGGGTAAAAGTGAAAGATGAAAGAGTTCCAGAAAATAGTGAGGTCCATGTGGATAAGAGACTGACTTTCACCATACTGACTAGGATTATTGATCCTGGGCGGGTCAGGTAGGTTTAGATGGTCCCTTTGGCCACTAGGCCAAGCAGGAAAGAAAGGGTGAAGATCTAGAAGAGGCAATCAATGATTTCTTATCACAAAGAAGGGACTTTTACCAGTAAAAACATCATTGACAAGTTAATAATAAACTGTTTGAAAATGTCTTAGAAAGTGATTTCTATAGTTAAGGGGGGATGTGAAATCACATTTATGCTCAAACCCTATTCTTCATTTCCTTATTTCTTCACTGTTCTTCTTTACTTACTTCGGCTATTGCTGTCTTCTTCTTCCTTTCTGGCTGCAACATGAATGAATGAGTATAGATAGAGTCATCTCAATGAAGCTTTGCAGCAGGGCCTGCTTGAGAGCACCATAAATAATAGTATAGTGTGGAAAGAGAAGGATTCATTATAAGATGAAGTTAAGCTAAAAGGCCATTTTTATTAGCTGGCTCCAAAAAATTGATTTAAGAGACTTATTGATTAATGGAGTCAAAATTTTAAATTTTTATACTTTTTATTTTCTTTTCAAATTATTAAGCAAATTAAAAATCTATGACACAACTTCTGTGAATTTCTGTACCTGGGAAATATATTTCTTGTAAAATTTGCCTTTATTGGGTAAAATCTCTATAAACTTGTTTAAGTGAGTTGGCAAAGTATTAGGGCTCCATCAATGTGGAATATGAAGAGTCAATTAAAAACGAAGATCAAATGTGAATTTCCAATAATGAGAATCAAACAATCTTTCTTTTTATGATAGTAGAACCAAAGGAATATGAAAAACGAATACAAATACTTTGGTAAAAACGAGAAAAATTAAAAATGAAAGCCTAGTCATTGGTAAAAATTAGCATCAAATAATAGCCTTTACTTTTTTCTGAAAATAAAATCAAAGGAAGATGGGAAATGAATAGCTAGCATTTGGTCTTCATTTTTAACTACTTCAAAAATCCTATGCATTGAATCTCTATATATTCTAATGCAAACAAATAAGCCCAAAGATTGTAATTGAAGAGGAAAGGTAATATGTAGAGGCATCGTTTCATTTATCTACGCTACATGCAACTTGATGAATCAATGAGAGACTCGGGATAGGCTATGGCAGGGGATTCGGACCCATACACTTAACAACTTATGTAGATTAAACATCTAACAATAATGAGCATCAAACAATCTTTCCTTTTATGACAGCAAAATTACAGGAAAAAGAAAAATAAATACCTTACCCTTTGGTAAAAATTAGCATCAAATAACCTTAACGTTTTTTATGAAAAATAGAATTAAAGGGAGATGGAAAATGAATAGCTAGCATTTAGTCTTCATTGTTAACCACTTCAAAAGGCTTCCATGTATTAATCCCTATGTCATGCAAACAAACAAACCCTTTTCCATCCACCATCAATTTTTTCATTCCCCTCTCCAAAGACCCTGAAGACCTGGTGAGAAATCATCATCACAGATACTCTTTTGAGAAGAATCCAACAGGACTTTTGTTTCATCTTTCGAGATAACTTTCTTTATTTTTATTTTATTTAAATAAAGGTTTGAAGATCTGGTTTCAAACCTGAGTACCCAGGACTTCTGCAGGTTGATGATTCAGAATTTCAGGTGACTCGCACAGACACTGGAGCTGATGAAGATGGGGCCTTAAAAACCACATTTTTATTTTATAAGAGACTAAAGTGCATTTGAAGGTGAAAGGGCTGCTTCTGATTGCATGTTTGGATAGTGCAATTTGAGTGGAAGTATCCTGGATTGCAAGGGTGTGTCCACATATTTATTTTAAACCAGACACTGACTTATCCATCACTTTTCAATATTTTGGCAGAAGATATGCTTACATTACATACCTATCAATATCTATCAATATCATCAGTGGGACTGCTCTTTTTAGTAATGTCACAAATATCCGCAGTCGATCCAATATCATTAGAAAATTGTGATATTATTGAAATACAATATTTCAAAGCACTTTGGCGAATCTTTAAGGCATGTTTGTTTGCATTAAAATTTATAGGAATTCAATACATAGAACTTTTTGTAAGTGGTTAAAAATGAAGACCAAAGATTAGGAATTAATTTCCCATCTTCCTTTGATTCTATTTTCATAAAATGAAAGGTTATTTTATGCTTATTTTTGGGATTCACCTTTGATCTTCATTTTCAATGTCTTAAGAAAAATCCTATATATTAGATTCCTGCTATATAATTTAATGCAAACAAACATGCCCTTAAAATAGATTTTTTTAGTGGTAATTTACATTCATTGATTAACCTTTATTACTTAAAACAAATTTTTATCTACAATGTTTCCCAATGATGTCCGGAGAAAACCCCAACTTGTTACTTCCTTGTAGATACTTTTCATTTTAAAATATATTATTGTTACTTCCTTTAAAAAAAAAAAACAAAAAAAAAAAAAAAAACAAAAACCAAGTTGTAGATATCCCAACACTTTGTTGAGATGATAATTTTCCAATATTTATGACAATGGTTTTATAGAAATTTGGTTTCAAGAAGTTTGTTGGGTCTGTATCTAATAGGAATAATTATAAATTATATATATATAATATTAGATTTTGTATTAAATTTTTTTTTTAAAATTTTTTTATGATGAGTAGTCCGTCGACCTTCTTACAACTGATCATTGGTAAAATTTCAGATACACAATACCATCCACTACCACTATGTATCGGATAAAGCCCCAAAAGGCCCAAACGTTTTGAAGCCACAATAAAGTGCCTTGCGATCACTATAGAGGAATTTGCAACGATAAAGTGCTTTGGGATGGGCCTATTGCGCAGTTGGAAGATGCCTAGTGTTGCAATCACGACCTTGTTGGTTCGAGTCTTGTCACCATCAATAAAGTGTATCTTATCATGATTTGCCCGCTTAGCTCGACACACTTGCTAAAGCTTGAACCAAGCTAACCAAAGTTTGAGCTTGGCTTGGAAATGCATATCAAACTTAAAATCGACTCGAGCTCATAGTTTTTTCTAACTCAAGTTTGAACTTTGGCTTGGTCACATCCCTATCCTCATTTTGTAATTCTAATTACAAAAGCAGTTAAATAAACCATTTGAAAAGAGAAAAATAAAAATAAAAATTGATGCTTTTAAATGTTTAGCCGAGTAGATATAGAATTAGTTCGGTATTTTAGGAAAACAGTTTTGCACTACAGAAAATAGCACAACAGCAATAGTGAATATAAATTGGAAAGTAAATCCACTAACAGCATGAAGGTAGAAAAATAGAGAACAGTTGTTGAGACTAAGTAATCCGAAAATTTATAGAATTGAGATGATCAAGGCTAGTGTTTGACACTATGTCCTTAAGACAAATTATGCCCCTATAACGGTGTTTACGAGCTTCAGTGGCGTTTGTCTCACGGGATACAATGATCGAATTCACACAATAATTAAATTCACACAGTAGCAGTATTACAGACTGTGTGATAGGCAAACCAAAAGTGGGACAGACTCTCTCTAAACTCTAACTTATGACCCAAATGTAATGCACTTTGCAGTGAATGAATCAACAAAAAGGTATGGACGAGATGTGTTTATATAGCTTACTTTAGGACTCTTCATGGGGTTGTATCTGTTCAGTGAACAGACAAAAGCTTCTTTGGACACACCTCTTGGTTGAACACACCCTTTCACTTGCGAATGGACAAACCACTTCGGATACACCCCATTTAGAAAAAAAATAAATTATTAAAAAAATTTCAATGGGTAGTGAGCTGAGTTAGGCCCGACTTGCTAGTGAAGCGCAGACCCGACCCGAGGCAGTTGTGAGCCCACCTTGGTTTAGGTCCTCCCTCCTCTACAAAAGTAGAATGCCCCATGGGGTTCAACCTTTACTACAAAGGCAAACATGTAAATAAATAAACAAATATATATATATATATATTTATAGGGGCCAGCTCTCCTGAGCTCAAGCTTAGAATAAGATAAACTCAAGTGTATGGTGGAGCCCACCTGGGGACCCACATGGGGGTGAGGGTGAGGGTGAGGGTGAGGGTGGGGGTAGGGGAATTTCAAGGACTTCCTAGGATCATCATTTCTGCAAAAAAAAAAAAAAAAAGAAGCCTCAACCGTGATTTCTATCATCTCCATATGGGCTCAAAAGTTTAATGGTCAATAATCCATTCGGATCGATACATAGTCGATCTAACGGTCTAGTAAATTCGAATTTGACAGAAAGTTGGTGGACATATGCAATTTAAAAGGGGTGTACCTCACAAACATGAGCTTACAAGATTTTATTTTAAACTTGAGCTTAGGAGAGCCTTGCTCATATATATATATATATGTGGTGAGGGATAGATACACTTGAATATTTCCCATATATATATATATATATATATATATATATATATGAGGGCTGCTCTCCTCAGCTACAACCCCCCTCTATCCTTAGCTGCAGGCATGTGAGGAGGGCTGCAACTGCTCTCCTCACATGCCTGCAGCTGAGGATAATGATGGCTGCAGCTGAGGAAAGCAGCCCTATATATATATATATATATATATATATATATATATATATGGGCCCACTTTTACTTTGGCTCAAACTTCACCAAAAACCATGGGTGCTCTATCCATTTTCCAACATGGAACAGCGAGATTTTTGAGGTCAATCTTAGCACAACAAGCAGGCCTGACCCACATATCTAACTGTTCAAATGATAATAACTTCCACACCTTACACTCAACAGTTCCTACATGTACAGCCTGTGAACTGCCCAAAAAAATTCCACCCACAATTTCCACAGGTGGAGAAGAAGATGATGATGGGTGAAATGAATTGCTGTAATCAGTGGTACTAGAAACTTGAATGGGACAGGCACCATCCTGCAACTGTCCCCATTCATTTCTACAACAAGCAGGGGGCCTTTTGATCCTTTCTACCTATGGCTTCTACAGCTACATCACATTGAATTGATAAGAAAAGCATCAGCTGCGACAAGATTCACATATTATTATATTGTTGTCCCCACCCACCACTTGTGGGGATGACTCACCATGGACAACTAATGTCTTGTTCCTCTGAAGCTGGAGCATCTGGCATGGGTTCTATAGCAATTGAGAAAAAAGGGCGATTTCTAGCCACAAGTGTGGATGCATCTATGATACTTGTGCAGGGCCCTCCACAACTTTCCCTTTGAAAGACAGTATCTTACATTATCCTGACCGGATCAAATATTTTGTTTTTGCTCTCAGTGCTCAGTTATTACTGTACTCCTTTTTTTTTTTTTTCTCTCTAGTTACAAGGATAAGCTGCTTGGTAGACCTTGAATCTTCTCTGCATTTTCAACTAGTTTCTCTTCTAGATCATTTAGAATTTTCTGCTTTATTGTGGAGGCAGAGTGATGATAAAGATATGGAGACAGGAGCTATATGGTTGACTACTGACATATCCCTTGAGAAGAGCATAACAACCCAGTGGCAAAGAGGCATCCCAACTTGGTCGCTGCCCTAGGATGGATCCCCTGGCGGTAGGTCTCATGTGGTAGTCGACCCTTCAATAGTCCCTAAAAAAGGCCGCCCCCTGCATCCTATATAAAGCTAAAATTTTAGGAGTTTGATGATGCCCAAATAATTCCATCACCTTCACCCCTACAATTCAACTTTGATACAATCGCTTTGGCTGTGAACGCTAGTAAATTTAATAGGAATTCATCAAAGTGGGCAAGGGAACATCCACGCCATGTGGCAACTGCTAGAACACATGAATCTATCATTACAGTCTTGTCCCATCTATATTGGGGTCCTTTATTATATCCCACTTAAATGCAAGTCAATTAATGGGAGAGCTGCTGGAAATGTCTCCTCATGGAATGAAAAAGAAAATCCTAAAAAATCAACCCCATCAGATTATTTAGCTCTTGATTTAATAGCCTTAAAGTTTAATGACATCTTAAATGTAGATTTTCTTTAGATTCACTAGAGTGAAGGTTGTGAGTGAAAATTGATCCCAATGCGAAGAGAATGGGATGAAATGAGTATAAAACAGGGTCAAGTGGACCCCACATTGTTGGATTGTGATTGCTCATAGACTAACGTTTCCCATTTAGAAAACCTTGGAGTTAAAATTGTCCAGAAGAGATGTAGATGGACCTTTATTTTCTTAGGATTTGAATTAGTAGGCAGATTTGATGGGTATTTATTTTCCATCTCCCATTGATTTATTTTTCATTTAAGGGGATATTATTTGATGGTCATTTTTGAATCTTCACCTTTCTTTCCTCAAATTTAACCAGAATTGCTAGGAATTTGAGTACATGAAACAAAAGGTACAAGAAAGAAAGAAAGAGAGAGAGAGCATATGAACAATTACATAAAATTCTTCTTAACCGAAGTTACAATGGACTTTGCAGAGACAGAAGAGGGGGTTCAAAAAGAAATATCAAAAGCCTGCTTGACAGGGAGGAAGAAAAGAAGCTTTATGCTGCTTGGAAGATACATGTGAGAGGAACTTACAATGCACTTTGCACAGACAGAAGAGGGGGTTCAAAAAGAAATATCAAAAGCCTGCTTGACAGGGGGGAAGAGAAGAAGCTTTATGCTGCTTGAAAGATACATGTGAGAGGAACTTACAACTGTTATTTATACCTTAAGAGACGTTTGAAGGTAAGAACCGATCAACTTGTACAGGATGCAGAGGTAGTGCTTGAAACCTTTCTTATGGTCATCATCATCAACAACTGAAACCCATTACAGTTGAGCCACCGCACCAAAATCAGCCCCAAACAGTCAATACCCCTCTACAAGCATGAAAAATAGAAAAGAGGTGAAAGATGATACTACCAGCTATAGACATAATCGGATTCTCTGGTTCTCTCTCTCATCGCCCCCAATAAGGGGCTGCTCAACATCTGTTTCTGCCACGCATCTTTTGTAGGGAACAAATCCCTTTCCACAATCCCGGGAACCAGCTCGACTGAAGGCTGAATTTTCGCTTGCTTTCAAGCGGAAAACAGAAACAGGTTCCTTCGCTTTAGCATCATTTTGGGAATCGACGACTTCGCAGTTCCTATCACCTAAACCAACCTCACTAAATGACCCCGTGTTTGATCCAGTCCAGGATTCTTCCTTGTTCGATGATTCTTTATCATCTAAGGCTTGGGTGCAAGAATCTGAAGGTTTTTGTTTTGAATCCACATTTTGAGAGTTCATAGGAGGGAATGGCAAACTTCCATATACCGCCCACCAAGGGATATTAGAGGAAGCTTCAGCTGAGTTTGAGTCTTCTTGCCTGAATTGCATGCAGTAGTACAAGGGGGATACTCCGTAGGGCCATGAATTCCAACCACTTCGACATTGACCTCCAGTAGTATACCTCTGCATAGTATTTGTAAGTGACGTTTGTGCTTGCTTCAGCACACCTAAGTTTTCACGTTGGTTTTCAGTGTCAGTAATGATCGATGGTTCACGGTGTTGCACAACAATGGGAGAAGATGGTCTGTGAGAGTCAGTGACCAAAACTGTCCTTCCAAAGAGCTTAAGACTGGTAGGCACTTCTATGTATGAAGCTTCTTTAGAACGGTCTTGATCTTCATAATCTGTCTCCAAATCCTAGAAATTACAACCCAAAAAACATCAATGAGAAAATTCTATCGGGATTCCTTAGTTCAAATGATCATGAAAGGGAGTCAAATTGTAGTTTAATGTGGTCGTACCATTGAAGGTTTGTCCTGCTGGCTTGAATCAGCAGATACTAGGACAGGTGATGGAGATCTTCTATCTTTCTCAACCGATGAAGTGGTTGTTGATGGGCTTCCATTCTCGTGCTCACCACCTAAAACACTCCTAGGATTCAGCCCAGTCGCAGATGAAAATGGTGATGAACCATTTGATGGATTCAAAATGGTTAGCCCCATTGGATCTGATCCAGCAGACAAGACTGATTTTGGAGATCCATTCACTTGTTCAGAGATAGATTGAATTGGGGACGTTGACCTTTCTGGTTGCAAAGAAAGTGGCATTCCCTTTATAGATGAGTTGGCCAATTTACGAGGATATGGATGCATGGGTTTTCTCTTCGGACGAGGAGGAGGAATCTCAATAGACTTCATGGAGCTTGAGTTGCAACTGGACTCCCGAACCACCTACACCGTAAAGATGGAACAACTATTGAGAAAAAGAGTTCAAACCACATAAGATCCTTTGCAGCTCCTGTCATTAACAATTAGCTTACTTTAAATAACAAGACCGATCACCCATGACCCAAGTATAAATTATGTAGAATATGGGTTGTGGATAACGAGCAGTAAACCTTTACCTTAGAGAAGAATTTCTGAGCATGGCTACGAATCTGAACAGCGGTCTTGGTGCCGATATGTTCTGTAGAAACACATCATATTTTTAAGAGATTGACCAGAAAAGCAATAGCAAGGGAACAGATTATAAAATAAAAATAAAAATAAATTGAAAACAGGAGTACCTTCTATGCGTCGCCAGGCACGGCCATGCAATTTTAAAGCCTCCAAAAACTTCTTGTGCTCTTCCTCCGTCCATCTTTCTCTTTGCTTTGTAATTGTGTAAGGTTTTCTAGCCTGTTTATCCAGGAGCAAATGTAAAAGTGAGATTGGGCTGAATTACTCCGCAATCAAGTTCCAACCTCAAATATTGGAAAGGGGTGTGAAAAACAAACATACAAAAACATCTACCTTAGGAGTCACCTCATCTCCTAATGTATACAACTCCTTTGGTTGGACCCCAGTTAATAAGGAGTTTCCATTGTCCAAACGTATACAATTGCTTGGCATGAGAACATGCCCAGAGTTGAAAACTGTTCCTCCACCTTTTTCCTAAATCAATACAAACAAAAACTTAAGACAAGAAATAACCCCAATTCACAAGAACAGATAATCAAACATAGCAAATCAAGTATAATCTTCAATTCACATTTAGCCAAACACAACCCCATCCAGGGTACTCTCTCCCTTTTATTGTTAGGAGCATCATTCTGAAAGAATGACAAAAATAACAACCAATGAAATGATTGAACATAAACATGGTTTCATATTCAAGTCCATCACATCATTCCTTAAAAATATACAAGAAAACAGTACTCATGAGATGCATCAGATTTCCATATCTCACCATTGGGCAATTAATAAAGCTAACAATTAAACACATACCTAAATTAATATTATCTTGTTGGCATTATTGTATCCCAATTTAGAAATGGAAAAAACAGATCAGTTACTTGTATTAGCAATTATCAACATTTCCTGTCATGTTCAGGAGAGTAAAAGTACATGAATATCAACAGAGCAATAACAAAGAGAAAATAAGCACCCAGATTGCAAATACCACATACCTGAACATCCATAACTACTGAGACCCTTTTTGCTCCTGGATAACGAAATTCTTCTGTTCTTTCAAGCGATTGTAGCTATTTCTAAGCAATTATGCTTCTTCTTTTAATTAATCTCTTTCTTACTACTTCTTTGCACCATCACAAACACCAACAGTCTTCCAAGCCATCTATCTCAAACTTGATCTTCACAAACTAGCATCAAACTAACATCGAGACAAATCGCGATTCCCTCTTCCGATTGGCAATTCAGTCAATCTGTACAAAGGCTTGATTTCAGATTTTGTGGTCATCCAAACGGACAATTGAATTATTTCCATAAATCGAAGTTTCTACTTAAAACGACGAGAGATTCATGAAAAAATCACGAGAAGATGATGAAAAAAGGTCGAAAATCCTTCCTCCTTACTCAAAATCCATTCAGCTACGAATTTCGAGAACCCTAGAAACAATCTCACTCCAAAAACGACGGCAAAATCAAATCACCCAAACACCTTTCCAATTCGAAAGAATTCTCACTTCCTTTACCTTTTCAAAAGATTAAAAGCTCTAATCTTTTCCAAAAACAACAACAATCAGCTAAATCGATGATTTCTACAGCAGAAAACAGAGCAACAGAGAAAATCTCAAATACAAGCTCAAATCGAAGCGATCGAACTCAAAACAAGATACAAAGATCTAAAAAACCACGATAAGAACCACCGAAGATGAGAAAAACCGCGTCTACAGCCAAAAAAAAAAAAAAAAAAACGAAATCAAAGATGGAAATACCTCAGAGATGGATCTCTTCCAGAAGATGAGAAATGCTTCCACAAAACTGGAATCTTGCTTTCGGATCGCTTGCAGATCGATCTCTTCCAGTAGAAGAAACCCAAGTTTCGAGCAGAAGGAAGAAGAAGAAGAAGAGGAAAAGGAGAAGAAGAGGAGAGGAGAGAAACAGAGAGAGAAAGGAGCAATGAATGGGGGTTTTGAGGGGAAAAGGTTGAGAGAAGGGGTGCCACGTCAGTTGGGCTTTATTTTCATTTTGTTTCCTTTTCTGTGGAAAACTCGAGAATTGAAGAATCTTGTGGCGGACGGTGCACGAGTCCACCGACACGTGGCGAGAGGCTGTCTCTGCCTTTCAGCTTTGTTTTGGTGGGTGGAAGAGAGAGGGAGAGCAAATCGCGAGTTCCGGATAATCGAAATTTTCACATGTTTTTTTTTTTTTTCTTCCTTTCTTTCTTTCTCTTTCCTAAATTGAAGGTTGAGAAATCGAGTTGGTGTCCTTGACCGACACTGAGATTGGAACATGTGGCCATAAACGTGGTAATTTACATAAGGTGAGTAACTATATCCACATGCTCCTATATATTAACTCTTATTTTGCCTTATTTTATCATGTGATATGAATGTCTTGAATCGATTGAAATTTGTAATAACATTATCTGTGATGGGTAAATACATATGATTTGTGTGGTTTGTATCGCGGAGTCTACTTAGATGCCTTGGGGATAGTATGGATAAAAATATCTTTTATTCGATCAGCAAGCTCTATTAAATCATCTTAGCCTTTGATTGGATGGGTTTAAAGTTCATTTGGTCTTTTGATTATAGATTTATGGAGATTTAATTCAACGATTGATCGATGAGTATGAAATTAGGCATGGTTCTAAATCATGGGAGGGATGATAGCGAGAAAGGAGTTGTATTTATCAAAGATGGGCCCAAGCGTACTCCATAGAGTTGGTTTGTACATGTAGTTAGTCTATTTGTAGGAGAAATTTCTCTTATTATATATTTAATCAAAGTGAAACGACCCATGTTTGTGAAAACTCCATGCAATTGTTTGGTTATGTTCTTTTTCTACAAATAATTATTCCATGTGGTTTGTGAGGGTTGCTATTCATTGTTCAATTCAACACTCGGTATTAATAATCTTTCTGGTGTTTAACTATATAAGAATTAAATTAGTTTCATCACAAGTGAATCTTTCTTTACTAAATTCTTTTGAAAACAAAAAAATTTGCTACAATATGGTCTAATGAAAAATACAAATTTATGGAAGGCTAGCTAAAATCAATGACATCTCTTCTTTTCTTCCATGGTGGGGCCACTTAGGCATACTTAGATTGATCCTCAATAGACTCCATCAAGCCCGAGGGACCCTATAAAAGTCAAAAATCTCAAATGCTCCCCACCTTGTTCTAAGATTGGTGGCCACACCAAAAAATCAGTGTCTCTCAAGACACCAAATACAATCTTCACCCTTATTTATTTTATCACCACCCTCTATCTCTATACAAATGAAAATATCTGAGAGCCTCTGAAAAAAAAAAAAAAAAAAAAAAAGGGAAGAGGAAGCGTGACCATGAGCTATGGATGAAAAGGGATTCGGACTTTCTGCACTTTTTGCCACGTCAAAACCACTCGGCTCCCACTTCAATCCAGACGCCACGCGTCGCTTTATCGTAAGCCCGTGACGGAAGAAATGGGGGAGCAAAAGGAGAGCGAACGACATGGGATATGGACGTTCTCTCAGCCACTAGAAAATAGGTGGGTGCCATTAAACAATGCTCAAAAAACCAAGGCCACATCCCTTCACACCTTTTTTTTAGGGCACATTTCATAGGATCTTCAAGTCCGAGACATGTGGGCGTGTAAAGTTCGGGTTTTCAGAGGATCCCCTTGCCCCAAGGGAGACAACTCACATGTACATAAATACAACGTTGGTTCATATTTTGTAATTTGTAAATATATATATATATATATATATGGTGGTAATATCATATTTTAAATATATATATATATTTTTAATGATTTTTTTCTAATAATATATCCATTAGTTTTGATCATGTGCATCTTATTGTAGGTTCCACTTGGGGAGGGGTCGGGGTTAAAAGATCTAATTGGGGCTTACCTATGCAGAAAATATGAAGTCCTCCTTTATGATTGTAACCGCTTGATTAATGGGCCATAAAATCTTACCTTTTGAAAAATATGTAGAGTTGATTTAGTGATCGAGTTTATCTAGATGGGTGTAAAAAAATGGACTCTGCGTAATTCAGAAGGGTGTTAGTCATGTGGTCTATTTGAATGGATGATTAAGTGGGCTCTAATATGAGGTGTATAAAATTCTTCGTGTGCAGTGGATAATCTTTTATATATCCATAGTATAAAATATAGCTAGAAAATAGACTTTTGCAAAAAAGAAAAAAAAATAGCTATAGATATTTTGGCTTTTTGCTGTTTTTCTTTTAGATCCTAAACTGGAAAACGTTGATATATTTTGAAGAGATAATCGTTTCTTAAGTATATTTGTGAAAATGGATGGTGGCTGTTGGATTGGTTGGCATCTTATGTCTCCTTTTTCTTGAGAGATGATTTGGACGTGTGCAAATAAAAAGTGAGTTTCCAAATAGATTTCGTGCTTTTAAGAGGATCTTTGACGGTAGTACGAAGGCACATGGAAGATTTTTGGCATGCACCAACACCAGTAACTATGCTCGTGCCCTGCTTGTTGGGAATAGGGATCTATATCCTCTTAGGCTAAAACTAGAGGAAATCCAAGTTGCTAGGATTGAAATTCTACTGTTGGAGTCGATTATTAAAATATGAATCATTCAAAATAAATGCCCTTCAAGCGTGTGTGTGTATATATATATATATATATATATATGATGCCAGCTCTCTTTAACTCAAGTTTAGGATAAGGTAAGCTTAAGTATGTGATGGGGCCCACCTGGGGACCCACATGGGGATGAGGTTGGGGGGCATTTCAAGGACTCTTTAGGATCTTCCTCTCTCCAAAAAATCAGCTCCAAATGTGATTTTTATAATTTCTATATAGGCTCAAAAGTTTAGTGGTCAACGGTCTATTTGGATTGATACATAGTCGATCCAACGGTCCAATAAATTCGGATCTAACCGAAAGTTGGTAGACATATGCAATTTAGAGAGGTCATGTGTTTGGTCCATTTGGATGGACCAAAGGTAGGCCCCACAAGCATGAACTTACAAAATTTTCACCTAACCTTGAGCTTAGGAGAGCCTTGCTCTCTCTCTCTCTATATATATATATATATACACATCTAAGCATTTATAACAAAGAGAAAGGCTCTCCTAAGCTTAAACTTATGATAAAATCTTGTGAGATCATGCTTGTGGGGGGCCACCTTTGGTCCATCCAAATGGACCAAACACATTACCTTCCTAAATTGCACATGTTCACTAACTTTTGGTCAGATCCGGATTTACTAGACCATTAGATTGATTATGTATCGATCCAAATGTACTGTTAACCATTAGACTTTTGAGTCCATATGGAGATGATAGAAATTACGGTTGGGGTTGATTTTTTCTAGAGATTAACATCTTAGGGAGTCCTTGAAATCCCCCTCATTTCCATTTCCATGTGGGCTCCACCACACACTTGAGCTTATCTTATCATAAGCTTGAGTTTAGAAGAGTCTTGCTCTATAACAAATGCCCTCAAGATGCATGGGACATTGCAAAATTTAATTGAGTTCATCTTTGTCGGATTTACTTTTGGATGAAAAACGTAAAAAATGAATTGGATTTTAATAGGTGGGCCCTATTGTGGAACTCAACTCGAGGACTTCTTTAGGTTAAAGATTGAAGAGGATCTTAGACTCAGCTAGATGGTGTCCACTTAGTGGGTGTTTCAACATAGTAGTAGTAGTCAATGGGTAATATTTAATTTAAATACTTTCTTCATAGATGAAAATGTTAAAATGTATCGCCATTGTAAATCCAATCTATTGTCATATCAATTATTAGGGACCTCTCTCTCCACATAAACAACTAGAAGTCAATCCCTTCTTGTGGCATTATTGGTTTGAATCTTTTTAACAAAAGCAATAAAAAAAAAAAAAAAAAAAAAAACTTAAGTACTATGTGTGAGAGGGTACTGAGTAGTTTGCTAGAGCGTACATAAAAAAAAAAAAAAAAAAAAAAAAAAAAAGGATCCTTATGTAACATGTACATACAAAATTTTAAGGACCATAGATCCTGAAGGAAAACAGTTCGATCAAATACTTACTTTTAACAGATAGGACGGGCTCACCCATTGCTTTTGCCCAAGAGAGGGTATGAACTTAATCAAGGTGAACATTTGGTCAAGTGAAATTTGATGAGCAAACGAAAGCGTGTGACCCTGTGGTATAAGGATATCAACGTACCCAAAATACCCTAAAATTAGTTCAGTTCGAAATAGAGAGTCGCTACCTGCACATTACAAATCACTCTCTACACACTACATTTAAAATAAAAAAAATAAAATAAAAAAATTTCTAAACTACCCTCGCCCTCTCCTTCCCTCTCTCTCCCTTCTCCTCATCGTCCGTCGTCCGCCGCCCGCTCGCCCACCCTCTCCCCTTCCTCTCCTCTCTCTCTTCCTCTTCCTCTTCCTCCTCCTCTCCTTCTCCCTCTCTATTTCCCTCTCCCTGCTTGTCGCAGCCCGCTACCCGCCTACTCTCCTTCTCCCTCTTCCTCTCCTTCTCCCTCTCTATTTCCCTCTTCCCGCTCGTCGCCGACCGCCGCCCGGTACCCTCTCCCCTTCCTCTCTCCCTCTCACGGTGGACAAGCAAATGGACAAGAAGCAAATGCTTTGGATGTAAAAAAAAAAAAAAAAATGTTGCCATTGAAATTGGCAAATCTGATTCGTTCGGCGACACAGGGCCGAACAAATCAAGTCTGTTCGGCAACACGGGGCCGAACAGACTTGATTTGTTCGGCCCTGTGTCGTCGAACGAATCATATTTCGCCGATTTCAATGGAATTATTTATTTATTTATTTATTTTTTACATCCAAAGCATTTGCTTCTTCTCCATTTGCTTGTCCATCTTGAGAGGGAGAGGAAGGGGAGAGGGTGACTGGGCGGCAGTCGGCGACGAGCGGGGAGAGGGAAATAGAGAGGGAGAAGGAGAGTGGGCGGGCAGCAGGTGGTGACGAGCAGGGAGAGGGAAAGAAAGGGAGAAGTAGAGGAGAGGAAGGGGAGAGGGCGGGCGACGAGGAGAAGGTAGAGAGAGGGAAGGAGAGAGCGATGGTAGTTAGGGAATTTTTTTTGTATTTTTTTTTTTTTTTAAAATATAATGTGTAGAGAGTAATTTATAGTGTATAGGTAGCCTATCTCTTCGGAATACTTTTGGGATCCAAATGTAGACACTGTCACATTTAGACATAAAGTGCCTTTGATGTTGACCCAACTTGAATTTATGACCCCATCCAGGGCTATAGCTTTAATTGTGACCATTATTAGGCTTCTCTTTTGGTTAGGAATCTTGTTGCAAATCTAGTTGTCCTGCAGCCATGTAGTCCGATCCTCCCCCTCAGCTAACACGTGAAGTGTGTTATAAATTTATAGAACTCTACCCGTATTCCTGCATGAATGATAATTTCGGTTGAAGTCCACCTACTCCTCTACTTCTATATTATGAAGTCTCAATTCAAAGAGGAGTGAATTTCACCATACGATTGATAATCATGATAAAATATGGTTTAACACTACTTTAATAGCAATGCCACATAAGCATCAGTCACATTTTCAATCGGATGGTAGGACCCATTCCTTCTTATCTAAAACGGGAGGATATAATAGTGGAGGAGATCTTGAATGATCCAGATTACCTCTATGTGGGCCTTAAGATGGGGTCCAAGCATGTATTATACTGTTTTGATGTAATAGTTGCAACGGAGGATCTGGAGTCTTGGGCCTACAATTGGCCCTTATCCTTACTTTCTTTGGTGTTGGTAGAGATTTACATACCAGTTGTCGTCCCACTGGCTAGGGATTTGTGGTGTGTGTGTTTGAGCTCTTGTATTACTATACATAGAGTGCGAAAAAAGAAAAAAAAAATATTAGCATGGCCCGCTTTACCATAAAGCCAACAAAGCCCTTGCTTTAGGCCCCCAAAAAATAGAGATAATTAGCGAAATGTCCCTTATACATGACTTGTAATGCCTCCAGTCCATCAACTTTTCCTCTAAGGCCTGTAGTCCATGCAGTTAGACATATTTTGGCAAGAGGTCCCTAGATATAATTTTGATGCCTGATTTGCCCTTTCAACCATTTTAGACATAAAATTTTAAATTTTCAAATCTCAAATCTTCTACTATCCCTCTTCTTCTTCCCCGGACATGTTGAATCTGTGCTTAGGGCAAAAAAGAAACAGAGGAAGAAATGAGAGAGGAGAAAGGAGAGACGAGATGGGTGCTCGGTGTTGATCATAGTAGTGGGCCACAACAGAAAGTCGCCAAGGAGAAAAATCTGAGCTTCTTCTGAAGCGCTTCTGCAACAAAGAACCAGAGAAAAAACAGAGAAGGCTCGATGAAACACCCCAAAACCCCCTCTTTCTTCTTCTGTTTCCTCTTACTTTCTCTCTTAAATGAGTCTGTACCAGCTAGCCCCCAGCCAAAAAATCCCCAATTCAATTTCGATTTCAATTCGCAGCAAAGATGGTAACAAACCCTAAATTAAAGTATTCTTCGACATGGCCATTTTGGTCATGGTTGTAGAACAAAATCGAGAAACAAAGAATGCTCTTTGCCAGTCACCTGAGAACCCATTGCAGAGATCAGAGGATCCGAAATCGCAGTGATTCATCTCCGGAGCTCTCACCCATCGCTTGAGAAACGAATCAGAGTACCTCTCATACCAGGGCTGTCCATCGCCAAAGAGAGCATGGCGAGAAGGAAGAACCCAAGCCTGTCTTGGAACAGAGGCGAGGAAGAAGAAGAAACACCTGGATTGAAGCCAGGCCAGTTTTGGAACCCATCGCTGAGATCGGAGGATCCAAAAACGCAGTGATTCGTCTCTAGAGCTCTCACCCATCGCCTGAGAAGCGAATCGGAGGACCTCTCGTACCGGGGCTACCCATCGCTAGAGGGAGCAGGGTGAGCAGGGTGACAAGGCAAGAACCCAAGCCTGTCTCAGAACAGAGGCGAGGAAGAAGAAGAAAGAGAACGATGAATTAAGACCAGGCCAGTTTTGGGTTTGGGTAGGTTCCAGGTCAGGCCTGACCCGCTCAGCCCAGAAGCCCAGCAGCAGAAGCCCTAGTAGCATTCAACTAGCATGATGACCGGAATCCACCATCGTCGTAGACCTTACCGGAGAAGAAAGGCAGCGGGGCCCGGGGACTTATCTGAGTTTTTATGAAATTTATCTAACTTTTGGTAAAATTTATCTGATTTTCTATGAAATTTATTTGAGTTTTAGTGAAATTTATCTGAGTTTTTGTCATATTTATCTGTGTTTTTGTCAAATTTATATGTGTTTTTGGCAAATTTATCTGGATTTTCTTAAAAATTTATCTGAGTTTTTGAAAAATCTATTTGAGTTTTTCGGCAAATCTATTTGCGTTTTTTGAAATCTATTTGTGTTTTTTAATTTTGTTTGTATCTTTTGAAATTTGTTTTTGCATTTTTTTTAAATTTATTTTCATTTTTTAATTTTATTTACATATTTTGAAACTTATTTGTGTCTTTTGAAATTGATTTACATTTTTTGAAATTTATTTGAATCTTTTGAAAGTTATTTATTTGCATTCTTTCGAAAATTTATTTATATTTTTTGAAATTTATTTGTGTTTTTTTAATTTTATTTACTTCTTTTGAATTTTATTTGAGCCTTTTGAAATTTATTTATATATATTTTTAATTTATTTGGATCTTTTGAAATGTTTTTGGATCTTTTGAAATTGATTTTCATCTTTTGAAATTTATTTATATTTTTTGAAATTTATTTGTGTCTTTTTCAATTTATCTGCGTTTTTTTGAAATTTATTGCTTTTTTTTAATTTATTGTTTTTTTTTTAAAATTTATTTCGTTTTTTGAAATTTATTTGGGTTTTTTAAATTAATTTCATTTTTTGAAATTTATTTGCGTTCTTTTGAATTTTATTTGTGCTTTTTAAATTTATTTCATTTTTAGAAATTTATTTGAAATTTGTTTCCTGTTTTTTGAAACTTATTTGTGCTTTTTTGAAATTTATTTGAAAATCTCATTAGTGGAATTTTATTAATCATGCCTAATTCAATGGTAGTTAACCATTATTAATGGCTTATCCCACTAATCATGGGATATGATTTGAAGAAATGGTAAATTAGACATTTTAGGTTTCCAAATGTGGAAAAAGGACCTATCACACTATAAGAAAAGATTGTGGACCTAAGGCAATAAAGTGAAATGTTCAGGGACCCGTCGCCGAATCCCCCCAAAAAATAAAGCCCCATGATAGCAGCTGACGTCTTTTTTGAAATTCCAAAAAAATAAATTTGTCAATTGCCATTCCTTTTTTTCTCTCCCCAAAATATAAGGCCCCACAATAACTCTCTTTTAAGAAGATACGATCAAGATGTTTATGGGGCCTTAAAGTGTCATTTATGGCCTATTATATTTCCAAATCTACCTCTTATACTTCTATTGCTAGGAGTCTAATTGATTTTAGCACACAATTATATGTCTAGTAATCCATATGTATCAAATCCCAACCATACATTCAGTCATGAACTTGCTTCACATGCCTTTCTCATTATTTTTGTGTATCCTATTTCAATAGAGGCCCATTCAGATTTGATCCATAACGTGGTTGTAATAGATCCATAGCTTTGGAATTCAGCCATAATAATAGATCTTAAAATTTAAGATAAATAATGGGCCATGCCGGAATTTACTCACTTGCCCATGGTGCTCGCATATGAGCACCATGAATCTAGTATATCCAATACGTGGGTCACACTTCTGAAGTCCATCTTGGATGGTCCTGACTCATGGTGTATATGCGCACCGTGTGCAGGTGAAAATTCTCTGAGCCCCAACAGTGGCAGAATCAAGATTTTATTTTTTTTAGTGGGGCGACGGTGGAGCTAAATATGTAGTTGGATTTTATGATCCAAGATTTCCATGTGAGTTTTGGGGATGGGCCTAGAATTTTTATGTGGGTTTTGGAGGTGGACTTTAGATAGGTTAGCAAAATCTGAAAATAAAAATTTAATTAGTAATTTCCCATCACAATAAAAAAAGAAAAATAAATTTTAAATAAAATATTTATAGTAATATTAAAACATAGAAAATGCCTCATTTATGATTGTTGCTTTAGGCCTCAAATTGTCTCGAGCCGACCCTAAATACTAGTGTGGATAATGTATTAGATCTAGATTCAGAAACGAATCATGCCTCTCATGAAACTACTGGTCCATTAACCATTAAACACAGTGGGGCCAGATTTTGAATGTGACCCATTACATCTGATGGACAGATGATCTAAAAAGTGGAGCCCACAGTGAAGAATTACCTCATTTCTATGGACAAATAGTGTTTCCACTCTCTAGTATTAGGATGATGTGATTGTGCGGATGGAAGGGGATGAATCTGTGGGAAGCAATAAATTATGGGTACACTGCAAGTGTATGTTACAGAGTTTTATCAAAGAGGAAAAAGAATCCACATGATTACTGATTTTGAAAATGATTTCCCTGTTCAAAGAGATAAGATTTTACCAATGACTCGACCCTAATAGAGCCTAGAAAGATCAAAGATTGCAACTTGAATTTATATTCACTTTATTTGACTATAACTCTGGCAGTATGACCAAAATGATTGCCATTACATCTGCATAACAACTATAAAAAACCCCATGCCCCAACCTGATGCATTACAATCAAAAGGAAGTGAGGAAATGGATAGAGGAATTAGGTGTGAGCCAAATATCACTTCATTAAATAATTCTGCCATTAGATTTAAGCCTTAAAGTGTAATAGATGTTCTGGTGTCACTTGTTTGTCTCTAAACTCAATCGTAAAAAAATGGTTAGATCAATGTAAAATCTGGGATGATGCTAGGTGTGTGTGAAGTGAATGCATTTAACATAGAAGATGAGAATGGTTCCTTACCCGTGGTAAGGACTAAGGAGTGACAATTTTCACTTAGCTGTCTAGAGTTCAAACCCTGAGCATGCTGCATTTTCTAGTATGTGTGGGGGGCTCCCTACCCAGTGGCGGCTCTAGAAATTCAAGTTAGTGGGGTCAATAAAAGAATTATTTTCGCAGATCGAATAAATTTATTTTTCTCTTTATCAACATTTGTCATCTACTTTTGATCATTCAACAAATATAATATAAAATTCTTAAATAATTTATTTCCAATAATCCGACAAAAATAATATTGAATTCTAAAAAAAACAATAAATTTTAATACATTGTTACCAATGTTTCTTAATCAAAAACGAAAATCCAAATACATAAACTCGTACAGCTGCCCTCAACAAGTTTTCCTGTATTGAAATCATTGCATAATAGCTTCATTGTCAACACTAGCAACTAACATCCTTTTCAATATATATAATCAAATAGTCATTTATCCATTGATTTCCCATTTGGTTACGCAACCTGTTATATACGTATTTCATAGCTGAAAAAGCTCTTTCTACCGTTGCAGTTGCTACTGGTAAAATCAACACCAATTTTAGAAGCGAATAAACCAATTGGTAGACAATGTCTTTCTTTGTCTCTACTAATTTTTTAGCAATGTCACCAATTCCTTTAAGTTCTAAAAACTCTTTGTTAGAGCGCATATTAGAAATGTGGGCCCATTATTTTTTTTTTTATATTTTGATAGACAGTTGGCCCATTAACTTAAGTGGTCGGTATTTTATGGTGACTTTAGTTCACTACCACAACAACAAAGAAAAGGTGTAAAGTTAGCTAATATGGGAGTGAAATACTTAAATTGAGTGGGGTCAAACTCAAAAGTTTATGTGGAGTCAAACTCAAAATTTTAATCCATGAGATAAAAATTTTTATTTTTAAATATTTTTTCAAATCTCAGTGGGGTCAATTGACCCCACTGAGATCAGTGTGCCACCGCCCATGTCCCTTCCACCAAGCCGGAGTGAGGAAACATGCAAAATGTACACGATATAGTTCTAAAATTATACCAAAATTAAGGCGCGACATCACCTTAATAATTAATAGCCATCTTTATACTTAGGTTTTCTTCTTTTCTTATTTTTCCTTTTTATTATTGGTTTGAAGAAGTTTGGCCCCATTTACTTAACTTGATTTGCTAGAGTTTACTAAGGCTGTTTGGATAAATGAAGAATGGAGTAAAATGAAGTGGATTTCATATGTGGAGTGAAGTGAAGAGAAGTAGGTTGAAATTAAAGTAGAGTACTTCATTTCACTCCATTTGGATGCTTATTTTAAAGTTAATTAATGGTTGGAATATAATCCACTTTTACTCAAAAAAATGGAAGTATTTAGAGTTGAAGTGAAATGGAATACATACGGCTCACAACATTACTTCATCTATTGGGCCAAACTCATCCAAACATGGTAGAGTTAAAATTTTAGACTATTAGGACCCATTTAACTTCACTCTACTCTATTTTGTACCTATCCATCTAAGGGACATAAGAATATCTTTTCTCAAATTAGTAATTAGGATCCACTAGGGGCCATCAAAATATCCCACCCAACATAGAAAATAATTGCCCACTCTTCCCTCAAGTAAATTCATCATTTGAATTTGATGGCCCTCTATAGATTTCTAGATCACTTACTCCTCTTTCCTCATAAAACGCCCATCGCATGCAAGCTCTTGACTGTAGTTTCATGAATTTAACTACAATTGAAGGCAGTGGAAATAGTGTATTTTATTTTTCTTGTTCTTGAGTGCTTTCTTTTTCCTAAAACAACTGCGAGTAAGAAAGTGTCCTGAATTTTAGGGCTTGCTTGTGGAACCCTGTAGAAGAGGGGGGGAGGGTCGGACATGGGTTTCACACCTTGAGCAGAAAATTTTCACAAAAATAGAGATTTTTTGTGAAAAGCCTTGCTAACCTAACAACAAAAAATAGATTCCCTAGAATTCCATTTCTGCAGAAAGCACCTTGCACTAACGCCCCGTTAAATGAAGTCTAATTCATTGTGCCCACTTAGATGCATGCCTATCAATGGGATGAGGGTAGATGTAAAGGTCTCTTTATGGACAAGGGGGAGCCATAAATTAGCCCACTAAGTTATCTTAGCCGTTTATTTAACAATCTTAAAGTTTAATGGTGTCTTAATCGTATATCCTTTTGAGACTCATTCCAATGGTGAGGAAGGTTTAATGATTGTAAAATCGGGCTTGATGCTAGATCATAGGATGGCCATAGTATCAAAGGGGCCGCACTGATGAAAGGTGCACCGAATGGACTCCATAGAGCTGAATTGCATATGTAGTCTACTTGTAGGAGAATATTTTCTTAGACTTATTACTCTTTTTTTTTCATTTAGGGCGGCACGTTTGTGCAGTGGCACGAAATCTCAAAATCCTAATTCTATGGAATTTCTTTTGTGTTCCGTTGAAAACACCAAGCCCAAACCTCTCCCTCCCCCATAATTGGTTTTCAATGGAATCATGGAAAACTTAATTCATTTTAAAGAAAATTAGACACTTGTAAGGGATGCAAATTGGTTGGATCCGAGGTGGAACCATGTGTGAACATCTGCATCCGTCTTTATAAGCTAGATATGGATTTAGATCCAGATCAAGATCCAACATGGAACCTATGTATCGTATTTGGATCTGTAATCAACAAAGACCCAATTTTGGATTTGGTTTCGGATCTGAATTCAAAATAAGATGTAGAGTGCATTAGTGTAACTGGATAAAGGGGCTTTAAAATAAAGGTCCCAAATTCCTAAATATAAAAGTATATATGACTATTAGATTGTATATGATTAAAGCTAATAATCAATATGACTCAAGCTATGTAGGGTTTTATCACCTATATATTTTTAACATTAATCATAGTTGATTTGGAAAATTGGTTCGGAACATACATGTATTCATATACAAATGTTCTGTGTATCCTGTATGCATGAATTTGGATCTAAATCTAAATTTATCTAGGATTAGAAAATAGATTCTATACTCGGTTTGTTCAAAACTGAAGACTTCATATACTTGGATAATCAAATATCCATTTGAAACCTTGACATTTGTAACATACATCGAAGCATTTCTTCCATCTCTTTCTTCGTTCCTACTTCTCAAGAAGACTCAACTCCAAATACTAAAGGGAGGAGTTAGCCAGTAGTGTTGTGCTAAAATAATAGATTTGATGGGGTATGTTCTTCTTTCCTACTGATCAAGAAGACCCAACTCCAGATACTCAAGGGAGGATTTAGCCAGTATTGTGATAAAAATAATAGATTTGGAAGGGTAGGGTAGGAAATTATACTTAAATTAAATTTTTGATATGAATCCTATTACATAGACTAATGGCCTTTTTTCCCCTCCCCAATGATATATTGTTTGCATAAATACATAGATTCATGTTGAAATGTGCTTTGATTGAATGATTATTAAAGAGACGAGGGGGGAAGAATATATCTCACCATCTCTTGATTCAATATCTATTAAAGGAGAGGTTATTTGATGGTAAATCTTAAATATCCACCTATATTGTTGTCAAAGGGGCGGGCCATGCCATGCATGAGGTTGTCCTTATCCTACCATCAATTTATGCAGGACCCAGCTCGGGTAGGCCAAAGCCCTCTCAAGGCCCGCACTACGTAGGTCCTTACCCCACTCTCAAGGGCTAGGGCCATGCTAAGTCAGGGCTCAAGGCTCAGAAATTAGAAAATCGGTTTTTAATTCTATTTTCTACATTGCTACCAAGAATCACGTACTATCGACTGAGCATTATCTTCTCTAACCTCTAGTCTTGTAAATAGACTACTAAGAAAACATTGGAGGATGAAAGTTCTTTTCAATTTTTTTTATTGGATAAAGTCATACGTGCTTTGATAACTTGGATTCTAGATATAAATGGTTTTATTTATTTTGTCAAAGAAGGAAAATGACCAAAGAGCCTGTTCAATCTCATACATTTCACATGAATTTCCACGTACCAAATCATTCTAGTGGAGTCTTATCTTTGAGAAATTTAAACCATTTACATTTACCTATCTTTAATGAGTTGCCATTATTTTCAATTGAGCAGTGATCTAATTATTAACCATTATTGGATTTCAGTCACAAAAGTAAATGTACTTAAAAAATACTGTTAGTTTTTAGACTTAAAGAAAAAAAAAAAAAACAGGATTTATTATTATCTAATTAAAAGGATATATGGATCACCCTATATCCTCAATGTTACATTCACATGTAAACTATCTTCATCACTTCGTGTATTAGTTGGCATCCCAAATCACTTCATGGAGGTAAAAGTTTATCCTTATTTAACAAGAGTATACCTTGTTTCGCACTAGCAATAATATAAAAAATTAAATAAAAATTAATAAAACTAGAAGAACGTGATTGGAAGCAACCGTTCAACACTTATTGCTTATGCATTAAGTATAATACATGACTTAGATAATTAAATAGATATGAAATAAACTAAATATGTGTATGGGTTTTTAGGGCATTTTGCAATGGGTATGGCCCATATGGGGTATGAAGTTGCCTTCATATCTCCATTTTGTTTAATACTAAATGACTGTTAAAGGGACATATATATATATATATATATATATAAATATATAGGGAGATGCTCCTATGAGAGATGCTTTCACCTTATTATGAGAGATAAGGTGGGGGCCCTCCCATCCATATCCAATGCCAACAACTTAAATATGAGGGCCCCCACCATATCTCTCATCGTAAGGTGAGAGATATTTCTCATAGGAGCATATCCCATATATATATATATATATATATATATATATATATATATATAAGGGTCAGGGCCTGGCTGGGCCTACATTGTCCAAGCCCGGCCTTTAAACTTTGTGGCCTATAAAAAATACTATTCAAGCCCGGACCTATGGCTTTTACTTAGAAATAGAAGCACTCATTTTAAGGACTTTTTGAGGCCAAACCCTCTCGTCACATGGCAGATTGACAGGCCTATTCTCCTATAAACATTTAGTTTTATCTCATTATATATTAAAATACAATTTTAGATATTCAATTACATAAAACATACATGCCCTAAAACTCCATCCCATAAACAAACTCACCTTAAAAAAATGGATGCTACTGCTACTCATTCATGAGCCAAACATAATCTGCCAAGTTATGATAACTAGTCATCACTATTCCTTCCCCACAAGAGTCAAATTGAGGCCTTCCCGCACGACCAAGCATCTCCATCACAACCACAGGATCTAATTCCTCACCATAAATCTGGGTCCCTTTGATGACCACCAAGTGGGCCGGCAGATTCACACCCCAAGCAAGACCAGTAGTCGAAACCAGTACCTGTATCTTCCCATTGATAAAAAGCTCCACAACAAGCTCTCTCTCCTCCCTTGCCATTTCTCCATGATAAATCCCAAACCCATGTGGCAAAAGATCTTTAAGAAACCAGCTCTTGACTGTTCCAGCCTCCTTATTTAGAATCTCCAATCTCCTGCTGCTGCTTTCTTCTTTCAAGAAACACCCAACAGTGCCCCTGGCAATTGCAATCTCTCTAATTGCAGAAGCTGTTTGGGCTGTTTCCATCTTTGAACATACAAATATAAGCACTTGATGGTTTCTCGCAACGGCCATAAAGACCTTCTCATAACAGATGTGATTCATCAATGGCCAAGGATTCTCCCCTTTGATTCCTATACACCATTGATCAAGTGGACCACCTCTGAAGCTACTGTCAAAATAAAACAGACCCATTTCAAAATCAACATTTAGAAACGACCCCATCTCTTTAAAGTTGGGAATTGGCAATGACAGCCCCACCAAGCGGACGTCCTGGATTTTTTCAGCTACTGTTCTTTCAACTATCCTTTGAAGTACTAGTCTTCTTTTTATGTGGAGATGAACCCCATCGATGATTACAAGTTTAACTAGGTGGGTATAGTAAGAGAGGGAGTCCCACATCTCTGGAGTGGAGATGATGATCTGGGTCACTTCCATTTGTTGAGGAGAGAGGGTCTTATCACTGCTATGCTCCTTAACATTGACCCTGCAATGGTGTAGGCGAGTAGACAAGGTTCGAACCACTTCAGAAACCATGGCTTTTGTTGGAGCCAGATAGACTATCTTGTAATGGCTGTGGTGGGAAAGATGGTGGAGTATGGTTAGGATTGCAACATTTGTTTTGCCAGCAGCTGCGGGAGCACACAAAAGGATGTTGTTGAATGTGTAAAGGGCTGTTTGGTAGGCTTGGCTCTGCACCATGTTCAGTTGGTCCAAGCCATTGAAGGCTGGTTGGACCCAAGCAGGCATGGCAGAGATTTTTACAAGGTCCTTACCATCTGTGAAGGGTTGGGTCTTGGACCATGGCAAGTGAACTACTTCATAATCCTCATGGCTAGTCCTAGAACAGCCTCGAGGAAAGTCTTTCTTTCTCGACATTGAAAGAGCACCTTGATGGATGGAAGACACTGTTTCAACAGAAATGAAGAGCTAAGAAGAAAACCTAAGAGATTACTTGAACAACTGATTGCATTAGTCACATGGTATAATATTACCATACCAGAGTCATTTGAAGAGGAAAGAGGAGGAGTTTGTATTTTGGTTGTTGTAACTTTCTAGTTTGCAGTGGAACTAAATACAACCAGCCAAAGACTAAATTTTTTTTTTTGGAAGAGACAGTAATAACAGAAGTCAAAAAACTTAACATATTAACATTGGAGTTTGAATCATACCTTCTCCCACAAGTCATTTGGTATAAATCTTCTGATGAATGAATTAATGTACTGTACTAATATTAATTGCTTTAAGTGTAATTACTGTAATGTAATATGAATTAGAGATAAATAAAGAAGGGGGACCCTAAAAATTCAAATGGGGGCAGGTTGTAGACTTTCCCAATAAACTTCCATGTCAGTTTACCATCAAAGTACTAATTATGAACAGGCCTTGGTTGGGCCGGTCTGCCTCATGGGCATTTTTTACATAGCCCATCATTGTTTGGGATTTTATTGGAAGAAAGATTTAACAAGACATTTGTTGATGGTCCATGTTGAATGATAAATATCATACAGATTTAACAAGACATTTGTTGATGGTCCATGTTGAATGATAAATATCATACAGATAAGATGGTTTGATGAGAACAGACCTTGATTTGTTTAGTCCAGTAAATAAATCTATGAGGCGTGGACTTAACTTTTCCTCATGGTCAATCAGCTAGCTGGGCCCAAAAACTTGATATATGTAGGTAGTGATAAGTGGCACTCTGCTTGTCTGCTTACTGTTCAGTTTCTATGCTCCATACTTGGGCCCCTTGCGGAGTTCAACTTGGGCCACACCAAACTGAAACCTTCTTGGCCCAGCCCATATGAAAATGTGAGTTCAGTTAACTTCTTTGGGTTCTTCCTTTGACCTTGGGTCTTGATTTTGAAGCTTGAGCAAAAACTTGGGTTGGTTGGGTTCAGGCATTGAGTATGCAGAACAGGGTTGGATTTTGTAGGCCACCTTGACTAGCCGAATTATACATTAATATGCTGGTTTTTGCAATCGTGTACATGGGTATTCAGATATAGCCTTGGCTGGACCTCACACATGGATCTAATTATTGATTGGGCATGAACATTGAATCTGGATCCGCAGTCTAAGAAAAGGTTAAGGGAAATTCTATATGCACCTCTATTTTTGCTGAGCACACCCACCTTTAGAAAAAAAAAAAATTACACATGAAGAAGGAAAGTGGGTGTGCTCAGCAAAAAAGTGGGTGCATATAGAATTTCCCTAAAGATTAATGCACAGATCCATTGTATCGGGTCCTTTAGATAACCAGGCAATGGAGGTCCATTGCAGCAGCCATTTTTGAAAATTTTGCAATACTATCATCAAGGAATAATTTCCTTATAAAAGTTAGATATTCTAAGAATATCAAGAAAATTAAAAACTTTGTGAAGAAAAAAAAAAAAAAAAAAAAACCCTGAGGGTAGTTCAATTGGCTTAAGACCACGGTTTGCACTCAGAGGTTGTGGGTTCGAAACTGCACTACCACACTGGAGCTACGGAAAAAAAAAAAAAAAAAATACAAAACACACAAAAAATAAAGATTGTGAGAAATTGGGGAAAAACAGTAAAATAATATAGAAATCAACTTTTGACAGCAACTCATTATTAGTTTTAACCTTTTGCTACTAAGAAGTAGGGTTTTTTTTTTTTTTTTTGTCACATTGTCCCAAAAATACCCTGAGAGAATAAGCTAGGTAGCAATTTCTGTTAATATAGCAAATTTTTTTTTTTTTTTTACTTCACTAAACATCAAAAAGTGCCACCCATGAATTCAAACAGGGGGAGAAGTGGTAGAGCAAAATAAAGAGAAACGGCCAAAACAAACGGCTATCAATATCTGTTCATTATGAAAATTTTGTTACTGCATTGTGAATCAAAACAGAGGTATGCAAAAGCAAAACAGAGAGCAGGATTTCGACCATGGCTGCAATGATTAAACTTATTGTGTACAGTAGAATTTAAACACTACAAGACAACATTTTAGTGAAGGAAGCCATAGAACAATAGTGACACCAGTAACCATTAGGCATTGAATCATGTTCTTATTCCCCAACTCAATAAGCTAGACTGTCCAAAAATGAAATTAGAAGCTTCTGTAATCCAAACAACCACCACCATCTCAATGAATAATCACCAACCATCACTCCCACCGCCTGACCCACATGAATAGTCATCCCCGCCTGTATCTGCACCACCACCACCACCATCTAATTGGTGGCGCTGGCCACGTGATAACGATTGCGCCAAACTTTGGCCTACTTGCAGAGGTACCCCACCAAGGAGTCCTTGAATTGCAAGATCAAGCAACCATTTACCTTGCCCACTCCTCGCCGGAGGACCGCCTGCACCCCGGCCATTCACATATCCGGCTCCAGGACTATGGAACTGCGGCGTACCTATAGCAACCCTTTGACCCATCTCATTTTGTTGGGGTTGAATAGGACCTTGGGCCTGCACCAACGGCCTCAGCTCACCGCCGGCGCAGGCCAGATGGGCATCGAACTCGCAAACGCCGCAGCGGTAGAGCCAGTGGTTCGAGCCCATGTTGCGGCAAATGTCGCATGAGAAGCCCTTGTTTTGGTAGGGAGTGAAGAAGGTGAGGTTGAGAGGGTGGTGGTGAGCCTGGTGGAAGAGAGAGAGCGGCATGGAAGCGCAGAGGATGTGGAGGTCAACATCGCAAGTGGCACAGTGGTAGGAGAAGGCATCGCCTCGGTGCCCACAGGCATCGCAGTTGAAGTATCCCTGTGGGTAGGGTGGGTGAGGGAGGAGAGAGAGGGGGTGGTTTGGATGGGATGGGTGGTGGATGAGTTGGGGAGCCTTGGAGCATGGGAGATGGAGGGAGAAGTTGCATGGTTTGCATGTGTAGAGCCAACCGGAGAGAGCGAGCTTGCACCCAGAGCATGGAGCTATGGTGTTGATCTGTTGGCATGTTGAGAGCTCTAAGGGATGGTGATGGCTGAAATGGTGAATGACAGGATCATTGCTCAGCTTCCCCATTCTCTCTCTCTCTCTCTCTCTCTCTCTCTCTCTCTCAACTGGTCATACAAGTAAAATGCTGGACGAGTGGGAAGGAGAATGTTGACTTTGTAAACGTTAAAAAGTCAACGAAATGTTTGGTATAGCAGCACATTATCAACTACTTAGATATGGTTTTGCTGAAAAAACCCTCATCTTTCCGTGTAATATATATGATCAAAAGCCGTTTGCTCAGGTGTGGAACCAGAAAATTTCCCTTGAGGGCCTGAGGCAACACCTTCACACCCACCACCCAACCCCAATTCTGCCATGCCTCTGATACAAGTGAAAGAGACACCATTGACCATTGTCCACTACATTATAGCAACAATCTTCGGAACAATACTCTTGGAAGAAGAATTATTGACATTACTGCAATGGCTCGAATTCACGAGTTGCTAAAAGGGTCTGTTTGTTTGCATAAAGTATGTAGAAATTAAAGGTTAAAATGAGCTTCACTTAAGGATTAACCAACTGGTGACTGATTTAAGATATAAGGTACCAATGCAGATGTAGTCCTCGCTTTTCTAGAATTTGAACAACTACGGTGGTGGGTGGGTATGTTTTTCTCATTTCCTGCCTCTACTTAAGGCCCATTTCTCTAGCAAAATTCCTGCGAGAATTTGTGATGTGGAGAATTCAAAGACAATGATAGCATGGGCGTCATTGGAAATTTTCAATGCAATAATTTTTGTTTTTAAATTCTAGCCACTTAAACAGTTAGAAATAACCCATGGAACTCCCAAAACCCATCCTCATGGTATTTCTAGATGCTCCAATAGAAAGGAGGATTTAGGAATTCCGCCCAAGGGGCAGCTCGTGGAGAATTTACAATTTCTTAATATATTATGAATTTTGCTAAAGAATTCTGCTCTTGGTTAGAGAGCTTGTGGATGCCAAGATGGTTGGAATTCTTAAGAATTTCAAAGGCTATTTGTGACTTTTTAGGTGGCTGAAATTTAAAACTCTAGTAAAGAAATATGACATTTTCCAAATGCCATGGGTAGACAAACCATCAGTTGATGAGGCACCTTCCTTCCAGAAAAACAACCACGGATCAATCCCCCGGTAATTAGGGACTTGTGTGAATGTATATGTTTGGATGTGTGAGTACTTAAAACAAAAAGGAAAAAAGAAAAAAGAAAAAATCCAACATAGCGTTCAATTCCCAACATAACAAATTCACATCAGAAATTCTATGAAAGAAGCATGCCTTTAAATTCATTTTCCATTAGATAGAGATAATTTGATGACCGTTTTTTGAAAACTCACATTTGTTTCTTCAATTTTAAAAACTTCTAAAACGCAAAAGTCTTACAATTCTCTCTTAAAAAGAAAACATGAATGAGTACAAAGTAACGACCCCTGTGCAGCTAAGGACTGCAATCACCACACATACACATAGTTTATTTGGAGAGGTGAAATGGAGCTGAAGAAGAAGCAAACTATGGGACATATTTTAGGAACTCATGGTATAAATAAAAGGGGCAGAACATGCACAGATCATAGCTTAACAACTGACATGGGTTTTAAAATTTAACTAATGCATGAAGGGTGAAGGAAGACAAAAAGTTGTATGGCTTAGGCATGTTAAAGTAAAAATAAAAATGGAAAAAAAGGACTATCTGATCATTTCAACACTTGACTTGATGAAAGCTTTGGAATTTGACCATTTAAAGCCATTCACAGCCGTTAGATTAAGACTATAATTTTAATATTTTGATGTAACATGAAAGTGCCACTTGGAAGGAAACAACCAACCTAACACAGGACCACAAGATATCAAGTAGATGGCTCGTACTAATGACAAATTAGACTAACTTTTTATTTTTTATTTTCTGGTAGAAGGAAAATATATATTACAAGACAACGAAATCAAAGAACAAACATAGAACCACCACCAACAACAACCCAAAATATAAAAAAAGAACAGAAAATAGAAGCAGCAGCAGCAACAACAACCCAGAAGAGAACAACTCCTTACCCGAGTGGTAAGGAGTGACAGTTCTCACGTGCCTACCCACCCACTGTTAGAATTCTTGGTACACCACCTCTTTTCGTGCGTGCGGGCTTCCCTTCCTACTTGTGTACTAGATTTTTTTATCACGTGTGCAAGCTCCTCTTCTCCTTGAGTGTGTCGTCTTCCCGTGTATGTGCAGGCTCTCACTTAAGACTCAGCCCCATTGACTGGATTAGCTAACAAAAAGAAAATAACCCAGACTAATTCTTATTGATGAGTGACGCCTTCAACGTGGGCATGGTGCGGACTGCTGCTAATATCTGATTCAAGATGCGTGGGTCTCAAATTCATTTGATTCACCTATCTCAGATAGTCATTTGACCAAAACTCATTTCATCCATACTACCAACCAATTATAATATATGAAGCTGAATGAAGAGTCCGACTAATTTAAACATAAGACGCACAATTAGAGCTCCAATAAAGTTAGAGACTCTTTTTCTATAGGCAAGACTGTCACCAATCGAGTCTTACAATTGTAAATCTGAGACTCTAATTGCCTACTCTCTGGATGGCTCTCTAAAACAACAGTCTTTGGACTTATCAACTTCTCTCTCTCTAGCTTTCTCCACGTCCCCTCACAAATATTCTTTTCACTCTCCATTCCAAATCCTTACCTCCTCCAAATGTTTTGTAAACACATTTTTTTTTATAAACAGGATCAATTCTCCTTGATGAGTGTGGTAGTCAACGTCGGTATGCTCTCTCCTTCTCTTAATGAAAGTTTCAGTTACCGATCAAAAAAATAAAAAAAAGTCAGCTATGGTGCTAACTACAGCAAATATCAGATTCAACAGGGATGCTAAATTTAAGCTTAGAGAATTCTATAGACCCTTACTGGCTAACCACTGCCCTGTGGAGATCCGGTCTCCCACTCAAATGTTGTCATTGTCTTTTGTGTAATCACCACTCATTTGCACGACTTTGTTTATTTATTGGAGATGTGGGAAAGGAGTAAAAAGAAGCAAACATATGGCACAAGCAGCAGATGAGGGAGTATATTTCAAGAACAGATGGTATAAATAAAAGGGGCAGGACCATGCACAGATCAATAGTGTAATACTTGGTCCGAACCCATGCATGCTGGTGAAGGAAGATGAAAAGTTAGTATGGCTTAGTGTTGTCAAATGAAAATTAAAAAGGTAGGAGAATCTAATCATTTTATCAATTTGGTCATTTTAATAGTTTGATTAGCGTCAAAGCGCCACTTGGATGAAGCAGGAAACTTAACAGAGGACTGCAAGAAATCTAGTAGATGGCTCTAACATCCTACCAAAAAAAAAAAAAAGATCAAACTTCTTATAGATGAGTGTCGTGGTCAACATTAGTAGGTCTGACGGCAACTAATATCTAATTCAATATTTTATGCAAAACTCAATTATATTTCATTCACTTATTTATCCCAAGTTCCACTCCAACTGGTGTAACGAGCATTTTTTGATCACAGTGTCTCGAATATACCTATATGTTATCTGCATATGACCAATCCAATGGTTTGGAGTGGAATGGAACCAAATTTTCGAGCCTGATAAAATGGGCTGGACCTAAGCTTTTGTACTGCTAAAAGATCCAGCTAGATTACGTATTATGAAGCAATGTGCCGTGAACTTGAGTTTCAAGCCTACTATAGGGCCCTAGTTATAAATATAATCATTCTTACTTCTTTCTCCAATACTTACCCTACTCTGCACTGACTCAATTTCACACTAATTTGGACGATGGTCATCCGTGAGTTCATCACAACAAAAGTTAAAATAAACACATTGCCGTTAAATTTTGGGTCCATAAAATTAAGGGCAGTGATTATTCAATCTGGCTGAAATTGAACATAACCTCATCCTGTGGCTCTTGAACAAGTTTTTGTGTTAACATGAAGGTGGGGTGACTGGGGTCTGTCTTCCCAACCCAAATGGCTCCTTCTAGTAAGCAGCAGGGAGAGATTTTACCAAACAAATACTTAACCCACATTGAGATTGAACAAGTGCTAAAACACACTATAACACAAAATTAAAAGGGAGAAATCTTGTGCTCTAATTCTGGGCCCAACTCTAACTAGAGTGAAATATGATTTAACCTCAATAACAGAGGGCCTGGGATTTTAAGTAGTTTGAATTTCCAAGGTTAGCCTAGAATGGGCATTTGCCAGGCACATGGGAGTTCCAGATATATGATAGGACACAGTTCAAACATATACAGTATAAAATAAATAAAGTTATGATTTTACTAATTTATTTCTAACAGAATTGTTCTACAGGGAAGCTTCTTAATGAACATTATATACTAATCTGCAATCCACACTTCCCATACCTTAGCAGACTTTAGTCTTTTTGTGAATATACATCTCCATTCCTGTGGAGTAAAGGAAGAAAGTTTGTCTTCTTTGTGCAGAAATTCACACATCTGTCATCATGTTCTCTCTTGATCACATCCCATCCTTTCCTCTTTACAAGGCCATTCTGACAATGATCTTTTTAGGTGTGGCAAATCAAGTGTTTTCCCTCGACATCTATTACAGTTACAACCAGAGACAAGTAGATTGGAGAAGTTTTTTATTCGAAGGGAGCTCAGGCCTGTCATTGAAACTTCTGCAAATCACCCCCGAATCGAACTCTAAGAGGGTCAATATGCGCAATCAAGTTGGAAGGGTACTTCACAATGAAACTTTCAAATTATGGAGCAAGACTTCAAAAGTTGCCTCCTTCAGAACTACCTTTGAGTTGTTCATCCAGCGCGCGAACAAACAACCGTGTGGTGAAGGCATGGCTTTCATCCTCACCAACAATCCGTCGCTCCCAAGCAACAGCCACGGACAATGGCTAGGGATAGTGAATGAAACGACAAATGGAGCATCATTGAATGGCATTGTCGCAATCGAATTCGATACTAGGAAGAGCTCCCCTGATGATATTGATGATAACCATGTGGCTGTGGATGTGAATGGCATCAAAAGCATTCGACAGTTTCCATTAGTCCAGGCGGGCGTCAATCTTTCCAGTGGTTCAAACGTGGTAGCTAAAATTCAATACGATGGGGAAGCAAGAAACTTAACAGTGTATGTTTCCATGCTCCATGATTCAGAAGGTGGCCTATCTAGTCCATTGATTACATTAGATATCAATCTATCACAGTACCTCATGGAGGATGTGTATGTAGGATTCTCAGGCTCCACAGGCAATCTCACCCAATTGAACTACGTATATTCATGGGATTTCACAAGCACCATTGTTGCTGATGGTGATAGCTGGACAACCAGTAAGGAGAAAGGAAACAACCTTGAATTAATCTTGCCTCTGGTGTTATCAACAGCATGCCTAATATGTGGATCATTATGTTATCTTCGGTGGAGAAGGACGCGGAAGGGCAATAATGGAGGATATCGGGTGTCGCCTACATTGGTTTCGATTCTTGAAAATTCATCGCAAGGGCCACAAAAGTATCAACTCAAGGAGCTTAAAGCAGCAACCTCAAATTTCAACCCAATAAACAAGCTCGGGCAAGGGGGGTTTGGTGAAGGGTTCAAACCCTTAAATAGGCTTCTGCACTTGTATGGGAAAGTTCTGTTGTAATGGGATTGAAAGAACAGAGTTTTAGAAAGAGGTGGCTAAAAAATAGGTGAGATCCGCCGCTGGCCGATCGATCGGACTGCAGGTCCGATCGATCGGACTGTCATATAACTGGGACAAAATTCTGGCCGATCGATTGGGTTGAAGGTCCGATCGATCGGACTGACTTTTAACTGAGAGCATTTTATGGGCGATCGATCGGTCTGGGGAGGCGATCGATCGGTCTGACAGGCGATCGATCGGTCTGACTTTTTGTTGAAAACGCCCTGTATCGTGATGCTTTGGAAATTGAAAATTTCTGGAGGGTCTAATAACACAACCCTAACAGAAAGTAAATTAAATCCCAGCACAGATATGAATATGGAAACAAAAACCTAAGTTAATCAAGCAAACAATCAAGAAGATGGACACAAGATTTTTTACGTGGAAAACCCTGGGTAGGGAAAAAACCACGGGACCTAGCACCGGTCAAGAAAGATCAAGCACTATGAAATCAAATGTTACAAGATAAACTCACTCCCCTTTACAGTTGATCACAACCTAAGGACCAAAGCGATTCTTGCCGACGAACACGCCGTTCACCTTCTCCAGCACTTCAATCTCCACGCCTTAAGCAAGACGAATTGGATGGAACATGGATGGAAAATCTCCAGAGCACAAAGCTTCAGCACATAACTTTGACACACAATCTCTCTGGAGGAAGATAATCTCTCTTAAGGTATTCTAGGGTTTTGATCTGAGAGAGGTATATGTCTTTATGAAGGGTTCAAACCCTTAAATAGGCTTCTGCACTCGTATGGGAAAGTTCTGTTGTAATGGGATTGAAAGATTAGAGTTTTAGAAAGATGGGGCTACAAAATAGCTGTGACTCGCCGCTGCCGATCGATCGGCAGGTCGATCGATCGGACTATCATATAACTGGGACAAAATTCTGGCCGATCGATCGGGCTGAAGGTCCGATCGATCGGACTGACTTTTAACTGAGAGCATTTTATGGGCGATCGATCGGTCTGGGGAGGCGATCGATCGGTCTGACTTTTTGTTGAAAACGCCCTGTATCGTGATGCTTTGGAATTCTTCTTCAAATCAAGATGGTCCATCTAAGAAATACAAATTACATTAAATCCCCATGTTTTGTCCACCCAATGAATTAGCCAACACTCAAAAATACTAACAATCTCCCCCTTTGGCAATTCATGGACAAAACATCTAATTACATTTGATTCTACCCAAAGACTATTCAAAAACAAACGACCAATCTTCCATAGCTCCATCACTGATACCTGCATTACCTATCACAGACAATCTTTGACAAAAGATCATGATCATATAAAAAATGAAGCAATCAAGTAAGATAAACTAAACAAAGATATCATATGAAGAACTTAAGTCACTAAACAAAACAAAGACTAAGTAAACTAAACAAAGATAACATAACAATGATAACATAATTAGAGAATCTCCCCCTAAGTGTGTCTCCCCCTTTTTGTCCAGAAATTGACAAGGGAACAGTAAGGAGTAGACGGAAGAGATTAAAACAACAAAAACAATAGCATAACGGTTCGAAGGTTGGAACAGAAGGTTAGGTGCTGAGGACTACTGAGGAGGAGGCAAACGATGCAGTAAAGAGTCCAACTTTTCCTCAATCCGGTTGCTTCCCAGCTGTAGTTGCCTCATTTGATCAAAAACGTCATGAAACTGAGAGTCCATGCGATGCTCAAGAAGCTCAATTTGTATAGACTGATCCAGGATGCGGTTCTCAAATTCCTGAAGATAAGCAGGCATAGCAGATGCAAACTGTGGATCAACGGAAGCAGCTTCTTCACCTTGATCTGGAGCTTCATCACCACTGTCATCAACATGAGCGGAGGATAGACTGACAGTGCGGTACGTAATGGGGCCTCGTCCTTTCACAATGTAATCCTGTGGCCCAACAGCTACTCCTTTAGACAGAAGTATACGAGTGATAAGCGCTCCATATGGAAGAGAAGTAGTCGACGCTCCAAGAGGGGCAGCCACCATGTGCTTATAAATAGCAAGAGGAATGTCAATAGGCTGTCCAGTCCCAATCAAGTAGAGAAGATGGCCTGTGTCCATGACAACTTCTGATGTTCTCTCCTTAGGCTCAAGGTTGAAACACACAAATAGATTCAGCATCCTGTAAGAAAGGGTAAGATACTTCTATTTCAAAACACCCCCTGGCCATGCATGTTTACGGCCACCGGTGAGAATGGTTATCACCTCATCCCAGTCAGTCATATCAACCGGGTCTTCCATGTCATCAGGATCTGGCTCCGGAGTCGGATATACAGCATTGAGACTCCGATCAATCTGAATGAACTGTGCAATAAAATCGGGATCGATTTCAACAATAACCCCTCTAACAAATGATTTGAAAGAGTCTTCTCCAATATCATGAATATTGTTGTAAAACTCTTGCACCATCGACCCATATGTGGTAGGGTCAAGAACATACAGGGAAGCCCATTCTCTTTCTAAGAGCCATCGACTGAAATCAATTTCAATTTTGGCCAAATGAACTGGGCGTTCCACTATGACTTGCTTCTTTGAGAAGACATTCACAAAAGAATTTTCCTTGATCAAACTTTGGAATCGATTTTCATCAAAGGTGGGTGCAGAGGAGGAGCTACCACGATGGCATGTTTTCTTACGAGGATGAGAGACTTTTGGGGCCATTTTGTCTTTGAGACAATCTAACAAACACCTGGGGTGCATTGTACAAAGACACATATCCAACATGCATTTTAGAAAATGGGACATCCAAAAATGGAAGAATATGATTAAGAGATGAGTGCATATACATCAAGACTGGAAAAGTAATTGCAACAACCAAAACATTAGTAAGCACCCATAATCAACAAGGCAATCTCCAAATACCCAATCTATCTTCCAAAACCAAAGGCAAACACATGCAATGAAATAGAAAATGGAGGAGAAAGAAGAGGAAGGAGAAATACCTTTGAATGAGCAACAAATCCGGGAGGAAAAAAAACAACCTTTGGGAGAAGGTGCAAAACGCAGGGCTTAGGGCAAAGCAGAGAGGAGAAAAACAGAGAATGAGAGAAAAGAAAAACGGGCGCAGGGGCTTTATAAAGACGCTGTCCGATCGATCGGACCAGCTAAGGGAAGGATGGAAGGGGAAAAAAAAAATTTCTTCTCAATAAAGTGTTCTAGGATAAATGATATGATCGCACATATCAGAACCAACTCCCCCCCTTTTTTTTTGTTGTGTTAATTTGCCCAAATAAGAGCCATCATTGGTGACTTTCACACTAATGAGTATGGTAGCCTACTCTAATGAAACTTTTCAATCATATAGTAGCTATCACACATACTCGTAGGTAGTCCTGACCTCCGGTTTTTTTTTTTGGTGGTAGGGGAGACGAGTACTGACAAGATGCAACCAAACCATAACCACCAAAACAAAAATTATTGAAAGAGACTAAGGGTATGAGCAAATACCGAGAGATTTACGGAGAGAATCAAACCGAGTTGGGTCCAAAGGTTTTGTAAGAATATCAGCGAGTTGATTTTCCGTAGGGATATGCTCTAAGATAATGACCTTCTCTTCAACCAAATCTCTGATAAAATGATGCCTTATGTCTATGTGTTTGGTTCTGGAATGTTGGACCGGGTTTTTAGAGATGTCAATAGCACTTTTGTTATCACAATAAACAACCATTGTGGTCTGTGCAATGCCATAATCAGATAGCATTTGTTTCATCCATAACAATTGTGTGCAACAACTTCCAGCCGCAATGTATTCTGACTCAGCTGTGGATAGTGAAGTGGAGGTTTGTTTCTTGCTGTGCCACGCAACTAAATTATTTCCAATAAGAAAACAGCCACCGGAAGTGCTTTTCCGATCATCTACACAACCTGCCCAGTCAGCATCCGAGTAACCGACGACATTCATGTTGGTATCTCTTGTAAACCATATTCCAAAATCAGTGGTGCCACTCACATATTTTAGAATTCTCTTCACAGCTTGGAGATGAGATTCTTTGGGTCTTGACTGATATCTGGCACAAACACCAACACTGAAGGAGATGTCTGGTCTACTGGCAGTCAAGTACAACAAGCTTCCTATCATGCTTCGATACAATCTTTCATCAAAATCTTTCCCTGAAGAGTCTAAACTCAACTTAACAGTGGTGCTCATGGGAGTATTGGATTGCTTGACAGAGGTCATCCCAAATTTCTTCAAAATGGTTTGAGCATATTTGGATTGTGAAAGAAATATCCCATCCTCACATTGTTTGATTTGAAGACCTAGGAAAAAGGATAATTCGCCCACCATGCTCATCTCAAATTCTTTTGACATACATGAGGCAAAAGATGTAGCCAAACTTTCAGATGTGGAACCGAAAACGATATCATCCACATAAACTTGAGCAATGAGGATATTGTTTCTCTCTCTCTTGATAAAAAGTGTTTTATCCACGCTGCCCCGTACAAACGAGTTTTCAAGCAGGAAGGTAGTCAATCTCTCATACCATGCTCGAGGAGCCTGTTTCAAGCCATACAAAGCTTTGTTCAATTTGAACACATGATTAGGGCTATGAGGGTCTTGGAAACCTTGCGGTTGTTCTACATACACTTCATCATTTAAAAATCCATTCAAGAAGGCACTCTTGACATCCATCTGATATAACTTGATTTTTAGAGAACAAGCTACAGCCAGTAAAATGCGAATGGACTCAAGACGAGTAATCGGAGCAAACGTTTCATCAAAATCTATTCCCTCCACCTGTGTATAGCCCTGGGCAACTAGTCTAGCTTTGTTTCTGACCACTTGTCCAAATTCATCAGTTTTATTTTTAAAAATCCATTTTGTACCTATGACATGTGTATTTTTGGGCCTTGGAACTAGTTTCCAAACATTGTTACGCTCAAATTGACCTAACTCCTCATGCATGGCGTTAATCCAAGAGTCGTCTACAAGAGCTTCTTTAATGTTTTTAGGTTCAAAAGAGGAAACATAACACAAAAAATTTACCTCACTTTGGACTTGCTGTCGAGTTTTTATAGGAGCATGAACATCACCAATTACTTTATCGAGAGAGTGATCCCTGATTACCTGACCTTTTTGGGATCTAGGATTTACATCCTTGCTTGAAGAAGGTCGAGGAATTGATGTACTTTGAGCAGAACCTTTCACTTTCAGTCCAGACTCGTCACTTTCAGATTCTGATTCAGTGTCAGGAATGACAGCTTCTTGATCCGGTGTGATTGGATCTTGTCGTTCCGTGTGTTGCTTATCATTTAGTCCAACCTGCGTAGAAGAAGGAAGAGTTACAGGGAATTCATCTTTATCATCAGAAAAATAAGAAGGTCCAGCATCATCAACAATGACATTGATAGATTCCATGACTGTGGAATGTCTCAAGTGAAATGCCCTGTAGGCTTTGCTATTTAATGAATACCCAAGAAAAATCCCTTCATCACTTCGGGAGTCAAATTTTCCAAGATGTTCTCTATCTTTCAAGATGTAGCACTTACTCCCGAAGGTTTTGAAGTATTTAACTGTAGGTTTTCGACCAGTCCATAGTTCATATGGAGTATTCTTTGTTCCAGCCCTAAGGTAGACTCGATTTATCACATAGACAGCCGTGTTAACTGCCTCTGCCCAAAACCTTTGAGGTACGTTTTTACTATGGATCATGACTCGAGCCATTTCTTGTACAACCCGATTTTTCCTTTCAACTACTCCATTTTGTTGTGGAGTTTTAGGGGCAGAAAATTCATATTTAATGCCATTTTCAGAACAAAAGGTGTTAAAGAAAGAGTTCTGAAACTCAGTGCCATGGTCGAATCTGATTCTTGCGATTCCACCAAACTGTCCGCCCTTATCTGTAAGAAGTTGAAGCCATAAGCAATGAAACACATCAAAAGTTTCAGATTTATCTCGTAGAAAGCGAACCCAAGTAAATCTAGAGAAATCATCAACAGTAAGAAAGATGTACTTTTTGCCACCAATACTTTCCGATTTTGAAGGACCCAAAAGATCCATATGAAGTAGCTCTAGTGGTCTCTTGGTAGTGAACATTTCCAATTTTTTATGTGGTGCTCTTATTTGTTTCCCAATTTGACATGGACCACACACGTGGTTATGAGGTTTTTGAAGTTTGGGAAGTCCTCGAACTAATTCTTGCTTAGAAAGTTTTTCCAAATCAGAATGGTTGATGTGACCTAGCCTTTGATGCCAAAGGTCAATAGTATTTAATAGTAGCAGAATTACAGTTATCTCATTGACAACCACATAGCAATTATCGGAATTCTTTTTACCAGAAGGTACATGTTTTCCAAGACTGTCTATAATGGAGCAAGTATTTAAAGAAAAATGAACCTCATTACCAGATTCACAGAATTGACTTATACCTAGCAAATTTGCTTTAAGACCATCAACCAGGAAAACATTATTGATAGTGGACATACCTGGTATGTTGACAGATCCTTTACCAACAACTTTAGATTTGCTTCCATCTCCAAATTGAACATTACCACCATGATGACTTTCCAGCGATGTGAAAAGGGACTTATCCCCTGTCATATGTCTAGAGCACCCGCTGTCTAAGTACCAAATATGTGAACTTTGTGCTTTAAGAGCAGTGAGAACCACATTGCAACGAAGATCAGATTTACGTACCCAAATGAATTTTTGTTTGACCTTATTAGGGGTCAAATTGATCTTCTGTCTTTCATAGCGAAGTTTCTTCCGCAATTTATTGCAATGAGGCCTTATATGTCCAATGATTCCACAAAAGTGACAGGTAGGGACATATTGACGATGAGGCATATACTTTTTGAGATTGAAGTTCACATGTTTAGGTTTAGAATTAGCAGGTTCTATAGCAAAAAGTGTATTTCCCCGAACAAACTTACCTGTGCTATTGGAGGAGGATGCACCATAGTCAAATCCAAGGCCATGCTTGTTGCTGGATATAATTTGTGCACCCAAAATTTCATCAAGTTTCTTGGATCCTGTGTTCATCCGATGTATATCAGCTTTGGTAGAAACCAATTCAGCAATGGTTATCTTGAGTTTGTCAGAGATGTTGTCTTTTTCAGTTTTGCAGGAATCCAGTTCTTTCTTTAGGAGTAAAATTTCTTTGTCAGCTTGAATAGAGTGCTCCTAAAGTAAGTCACGTTCATTCCCTGCAGAAATCAATTTGTCAGATAGAATGGCACGCTGTGATTCAAGTTGAGATACTTTACCTTGGGATTCATTGAATTCAGTTTTAAGAACAAGATTTTCTTTTTCAGCAGCTTTCCATTTTCCTTTCAGAATATCATTCAATTGTGTCATCCTCCTTGAATGTTTGAGGAGACTATGATATGCTTCTACTAGATCCTGTTCATTATCTGACAAACAATTGAGATCATATGAAGTAAATTCATCTGATTTTTCCACACCTTCCTGCAACAAGGAATCATTAGATCTTACCATAAAAGCCATAAACTTTCCATGTTCTGGTGATGATGATTCAGGTTCACTTTCATTGCAATCTTGTTCTGAATCATCATCCCACGTTACATTCAACACCTTTCCTTGAGTTCTGAAAGTCCTATTTACACACTGAGAAGCATAGTGACCAAAACCTTTGCATTCAAAACAGTGAGTACTCTTAGGCGGGATTTTGGACACATTTTTCTCAGGATTTTGACCAGCATTGGATTTAAATAAAGAAGAAGGCTTAAACTGTCCTTTTTGAGTAGTATTTTTAAAATTCTTTCTAAAATCCTTTCTATCATTTTTCAAAAACTTTTTAAACTTTTTAACAAATAGGGCATCAAGGTCTGGGTCTTCGGTCTCTTGTTCAGAGTCATTCTCATGCTCCATAAGAGACTTCAAAGCCATTCCTTTAGCTTTCTTTGTTTTTCTGAGATTGGCTTCAAAGGTTTGCATATTGCCAACTAACTGATCAACTTTAATTGAATCCAAATCGCTGGACTCCTCAATAGCAACTACTTTTGGGTCAAATCTTTCAGGAAGAGATCTAAGAATCTTTTTAACAATTTTATGTTCAGGAATAACTTCTCCTAAGTAAAAAGTAGAATTCACAATAGCAGACAATTTATCATTGAAATCATTGAAAACTTCAGTTTCATCCATTTTTAGATTTTCAAACGCAGTAGTCAAATTCTGAAGTTTGGCTTGCTTAACTTTGAGAGTACCTTCATGAACAGTTTCTAATATATCCCATGCTTCCTTAGCAGTTTTGCAAATAGATATCCGACGAAATTCAGCAGGAGAAACACCATTAAAAATTGAATTTAAAGCTCTACCATTAAAATTGAAGGTTTGTTTATCCTCCTTGGTCCATTGAGGCATGGGTTTTTCAATGACTTTGTTGCCATCAGTGGTAACAGTAGGCATGGAGTAACCAAAAACTACAGAATTCCAGACATCTACATCTATGGATTGAAGGAAGGCAGTCATTCGAACTTTCCAATAATGATAGTTCGATCCATCCAAGAGTGGGGGTTTGGAAATAGAAGATCCATCTCTAAAATTATCCATATCAGAAATCTGCGTAGATCTTCACACAATAACTTAGTGTGAATCAGCTCTAATACCAATTGAAAATTCCTGGAGGGTCTAATAACACAACCCTAACAGAAAGTAAACTAAATCCCAGCACAGATATGAATATGGAAATAAAAAACCTAAGTTAATCAAGCAAACAATCAAGAAGATGGACACGAGATTTTTTACGTGGAAAACCCTGGGTAGGGAAAAAACCACGGGACCTAGCACCGGTCCAGAAAGATCAAGCACTATGAAATCAAAGGTTACAAGACAAACTCACTCCCCTTTACAGTTGATCACAACCTAAGGACCAAAGCGATTCTTGCCGACGAACACGCCGTTTCACCTTCTCCAGCACTTCAATCTCCACGCCTTAAGCAAGACGAATTGGATGGAACATGGATGGAAAATCTCCAGAGCACAAAGCTTCAGCACATAACTTTGACACACAATCTCTCTGGAGGAAGATAATCTCTCTTAAGGTATTCTAGGGTTTTGATCTAAGAGAGGTATATATCTTATGAAGGGTTCAAACCCTTAAATAGGCTTCTGCACTCGTATGGGAAAGTTCTGTTGTAATGGGATTGAAAGATTAGAGTTTTAGAAAGATGGGGCTACAAAATAGCTGTGACTCGCCGCTGGCCGATCGATCGGACTGTCATATAACTGGGACAAAATTCTGGCCGATCGATCGGGCTGAAGGTCCAATCGATCGGACTGACTTTTAACTGAGAGCATTCTCTTCTTGTGCTCATTCCCCTTCTACTGTATCTTTGTAATTCTCATACATGTGACTAAATTTATTTTGGAACTTCTAAATAGAAAATCTCTGTAGAATTAATAGAAAGACTTGGGCCTTGTTTGGATGAGGGGAAAAGGTGGAGAAATTTCTCAATTGAAAAAAATCAGGTTACAGATCCAAGATATAGACATTCTCAATTTGGTTCCTGGATTGCGTTCGCTGCCTGAACTCGAATAAAATTTGGCTATGAATCTGGGTCCATTAGTTTCATACTTGAGGACCCAAATAAGGGATGCCACTACCATATGTTCTGTCTAGATATAAGTATGTCATAGAACATCTCAATCTACATCCAGTTAGGCCCTTATCAGGTCTGGGTCCTTAATTTAGCATCAGGTATTGAAATGGTTCCTTCAAAGTGGACCCAGGTAAGCAAGTTTGGTATGGGTTCCTTCTTAGTAATTTGGATATGAACTAACCCCAAGGGGTTGGCCGAGTAGTCAGGACCACGGTTCCTCCCTCTTTCGAAGCGAAAGGTCTTGGTATCGACCATCGGTTCCCCCTTCTTCAGGAATCAGGCAACTAAAGAGATTTAATAAAAAGTAAAGAGCAACTAGACCCTGCAATTTCTCATAAACTAACCTGATGAAGTAGAATTTTAATAGATAGGGACGTAAAATATGTAGCGAAGGTCTACTCTAAAAATAAAAGACACGGAGAAGGTGGATCAGGGAAGCAAATCTTATCTTGGACATTATTACAGTAAGATACATCCAGTACATATATGGTTTTAAAAAATGAGGTCGGCATTCAACCATTGAGAAACTTTAGTGATTAGGTTCTTTTAGCTGCATTCAAATTCTTCATCATCATCATTTCTTTGGACCATATCCCACCTTTTGGAGGTTGGCTATCATATCTTGAAGATGTTCGACATGTTCAAACCATTTACATAAGAAAGTTGAGGGGGTTAAAGAAGGGGGTTTAGGTAGAAGATAATGGGGTCAAGGAGTGCAGCCAACAGCTAATACAAACCATTGTGGTTGAACCATTGACCAGAGCCTTGAGGTTGACCCACAAAGGGGGACCATTCAAGAGCTGCCCAAACAGCATATTGGGCCCAAAATATTTTTTAGTTTCCCTTATTGTCACCCGATTTGCTAATAAATTATTACTTCTATAATTGAGTGTTCATGATATTTTTAGTAATTTGTAAGTCTAGTTTCATGGCCCGGTCGGGCTTGGTTGATGCATATCCAGGCCTGGCCTGACTTTAGAAACATTGGCCAGGATCTGACCCAAGACCATGTCGGACTGTGAGTGTCAGGCCCAAGCATTCCCATTTAGGCAATCGGTCCTGATTGGGCCGAAAAGTATCAGGCATTTTTATCACTCAATAAGGCTTTGTAGCAATCGTTTGCACAGATTAACACTAAAATACATGCACTTCTTATTCGGGGTGAGCCGGGCCGGACTTCAGGCTTCCCAACAGTTAACTACAAGGCGAGCACAAATATTAAATAGGCCAAAATGATATATCCAGGCCCAGTCCAAGGCCATTTGCAACCCTAGATTTTACCCTAATGTTACATCTATTAATGGAAAATAACGTAATAAAATGAGTTAATTGCTATGATTTTGCACAACTGAGAGAAAGCGTTGTCCTTCGAGTGAGCTCCACTCTCAAATCAAGAGAGAGGCTTTTGATTCAGATAGAGCAAATCTTTGAGTAATAGAGTTAAGTGAATCTGCCAACGAGAACGAAGGGTTGCTCAGCTGGTTAGCAACATTGTCTCTCACTAAGTTGCCCAGAGTTTGAAGCTCTCTCTCATGGACCCTTTGACCTTTGCATGCTTTAATAGCTCCCTTGCATTCCTCCACATCATCAAGTCCCTATCCCATCAACCTGGAACACTATACCATGCTAGAATTGATGAGAACGCTCAGAGTGATCTAGATTGTGAGTTGTGGTGCTCTATATATGGGTTGTGATATTGGATGATATACATGTGTTTAGGATCCAATTCATCAAGTCTCGATCTGAATTACAAGTAGATCATTGGGGACTTGAGGACAGCATATCACTGGAGTCAAATTCACATAGTCCAAAACCTAGGCCCAACCAAATTTAAAATGGTCATAACTACATGAATGACCCAAAAATATGGATTATTATATCTTTGCACATTGTGATTTGTGAACCCAAATCATTGACCCTTTTTTTTTTTAATCCCAGTCAATGGAGCTGGACTCATGAGGCACCCGCGTAGGGCAGGTAGAGAACACTAGCATGTGCTGAGAGGGAGAACTACCTACTCCGCATTCTCTCCCAAATCATTGACTAGTAATAGGGAAAACACAACCCATAAACTATGAATCATGAACAGTAATTTCGGTAACCTGGCTTTTTTTAATTTGAGTTTGAAAGATGAGAAATCTCTGCCTTCTCCACCAACCAAACTTACATGTGGCTGAGTTAAAGTCTTTTAAAAATAAGGACTTTGATAAGTGATACGATTCATTAACTATTAATAGTATATTAGATTAATACTACAATATGTAGTATACTTAGGTTTTGAGTTGACCTGGCCGTGAGTTTGAACATATCATTCTTGACTAAAGAGTTTTTTTTTTTTTTCTCTTAACTTGACTAAAGACTTTGCTCGCTATGATGTGTGAAAATTACTAAAATAGGATGAGTAAGCAAGTTGAATAACCAATGCACATGGGATATAACCAACCAAACAAGATAGAACTAGCAAGAGTTATCTACCAATCAATCACTGCAAGAAGGCAGATACAGATTTAACGTGGAAACCCTTTTCGGAAAAAAAAACCATGATCAGAAAAAATCAATCACTATTGAATAGTTACAATATATACTCACAGATTTTTTATCCCAATCAGTACTTCGACCTAAGAACTGTAATTATTCTTATACAACTTCTTCTGTAGCCACGACTACCTTGCCGTGCACCGCTCCCTGTGCCTCTCCTTTAATCACCTTGAGAACCAAAATGAAAAGATCTTCTACAAAGAAGTAGAAGCTTCAAACCTTCTATATCAACCCTTTAGAACAATCTCTCAAATATGGCTCTAGAAAATAATTCTCTCTCTCTCTCTTAAACCCTTTTTGATCATAATAATGAGAGAGGTGATGAGTACCTTTGGGTTGAGAGAAACACCCAATTTATAGCCCCAAATCCGTGTAAAAGTCTTCTAATAAAACTCCAATCAAAAGAACAAACAGACTCAAACTCTATGAAAGAGTTCAGACGGAACTGAACTTTCTCGTCATCACCACTCGCTATAGGGAGCTGGACCCTCGCTGTAGCGAGGTCCCTCTCATGATTTTGGCTTGACAGATTCTTTCATGTGATTTTTGGCCTTGACAATGTGCTTGAAGGCAACAAATTTAAATGTTGTGACCCATAAAAATCTTCATTCTTTCTAGGGCGTTGTAAATACAAGTAAAACATTAACATATGCGATTTTAGTGGATAAGTAAAATTTCGTAGTTAATTTAACTAGAGTTTAGTTTTCATAACCCTAGTAAGCATTCAAAAGAATAATGAATCAAACTGTTATTTTACTACATATTGAACAGACTATCTGTTGGGCAGAAGGGTGCCACAATGCCGCTCTCTGCGACTACTTTAAAAACAAGTCCGTGGGGGCGATGTCGAATGTCGTATAAAGCATTGAGTTGCACCTCTTCCATCACCAATTGATTTTGGAAGGAATGGTAGCTTAGTGGGTACATAAGATCCTACACCATCGGTCCCATAAAGGCTAAGGTTCATTTAATTTGGTCCAACTAATAGTCAATTTTGGTCAAAGTTCACATCCTCATAACACCATAATTTATAAGAATTAAATTAAGAATAAGATATGTGGTAAAAACATAAGAAGTTTTGGACGATAGTCCAAGAAAAAAAATGGTAAATATTTACTAACAAAATGTTAAATATCACTAACACACTCACTCAAGTCCCTCACCATCTACACCGAGAGATTCTTTTTTAATGGCAAGTACCCACACACCCACTTGCACACACAGACTCACCAAGTCTCTTGCCATAAGTGCTACAATTAGGCATTAGTCCCTCATTATTTTTGTATGTAGAAGGGAGGTGCCTCATGAGCATTGAGCTACTAGTGGATTGGCTAAAATTTTAGGAGTTGTTTGTGTAGCCTACAGGTGCTTGATTCCATTCTCTCCTATTGGAATTGAGTTTCTTTGCTCGTGCCGAGAGAAAGTGTATTTTTTAAAAACTATTCTTAATGAAATTTTGTTACACTGAACATGAGATGGAGGAGCGCAGGAACAAGTTTCTACTTTCCATGCTTTTTCTGCAGGTCATGCCCTTGCACAATTGGGTAATCAGACCTAGCTTGTTTTTTAGTTTATTCTACAATTTTACATTTCGATCCTCATCATTCGGTATAAACAATTTAGCAAATGGACAGGTGGACCAGTTGACCTTGTTCACATGGAGCAGTTCCAGTTCAATCAGATCGGCTGGACCAAACCTAAATTGATGGACACATTGAAAATAAATAGATAGATAAGTTTTGATAAAAATAAAATAATATAAATATTCAAACATTGGATGAATGTGAATTCCCAAACTGTGGTTAATTAATGACATTGCCTAATGCCTAGTCAAGTTGAGCTTCTTTAATCTTTACACAACAGCTAGTTTTGGTTTTTTGAAATTGGGTTACAGTTTGGCCTCTGGGACAGTGACTGATATGTTAAACAATATAACAGGTATACAGCAAGGTTGTTTTAATAATTATTTCCGTTAGGGCTTCATTCATTCATAAAAGTCTTGGATTCAGACCCATGAAACAAAAAAAAAAAAAAAAAAAAAAAAAGATAGACATATTCAAAGGGAAGACAGTTTCTCCCCTCTTTCTTTCTTCTCCCCTTAGAAGATCCGGACTCCAATTAGATGTTTTTCATGGCTCATGTAACTATCATACATGACTTTGATTGTGTATTAAAGAGGTGAAAATTATCATAATTGTAGAAGCGAACATATGGGGTAAGGAACAGAATGAGAGGGGACACATTTGAAGAATGGATCATATAAATAAGAGGGGAAAGACAATGCATAGATCATAATGTAACACTTTGGTCTTATCCAATGCATGATGGTACTGTGTGGGTTGGAATGTGTGAGTTTGAATTTCCAATATAGAAACAATATATATGCACAACATAAAGAAATTAGATCAAAAAAAGGGAGGACCACAACAAAGAATGAAGTTTTAACCAATAAAATGAGAGGACAATAATAGAAACTTAGGCATCTTGGACCCAGAATTAAGGGCCAGGCTTGCATGGGCACATGAATGGGCCTACCTTGTTGCTTGGATCCCTGAATTGCATCAAGTAGTGTTCATCCTTGAATGTGAATACAGGTCAAATTAGTGTCAGATTGGGCTGCAGACCATACAAAGATCATGTCATTAACATTAAGAGCCTATTAAGAGCCTCTTTGCTCGCATGCAATAGAATAGATAAGAATTCATTGTCAAATGAGCTCCACATAAAGATTATTAAAAAGGTGAAGTGTGAATGATACGAGGTAAGGTCTGAAGGATATAAAGTAAAAATGTAGATGGGACCTTGACTTTCCAAAATATTAAATTATTAGGGTGAGGTAAAATGAGGGAGAGCGAATTCTAACTTGAGATGAATGGGATGATGACAATGTTGATGACAACTGCATGCCTTATATATGCCTAATTTACAGTAATCAACTTACATGAAAGCTTCTCGCTAAATATTATTTTAGTCTAAACCTCTTCCCTTAATAAACCTGTCTGAAAGTGTACTTGCAAATATAATTCTCATCTTAATTTTAGCTAAATGTATAATATTCCCATCTCTTCGACTTGACTATCCTTCCTAATACTTAATAAAGAGATTGCCATTCCGTTGCCTAGGGAATTCACACCTCTCTGATCATGCTTTCCATGTATCACTTCCCACCTTTATCATTTGTTGCTAAGATTCTACATGTGATCACATCATTTTGTATCATGAGTCAGGTAACATGCCTTCACTTCAATTGCTATCCCAACTTCAAAAGTGAACAATGTGCAAGTTTCATCTTCCAAGGCAGTTCAGAACCATATATACAAAACACAGCACTGCAGCTCACACCAGAATCATATAATCCGGCAGTGGTAGATATGCATAATCAATCAGGAAGAGTACTATTCAGTGAGCCCTTAAAGTTGTGGAGGAAAGTATCAAAAGATAAATTGGTAGTAGCTTCCTTCAACACCACCTTCCAGTTGTTCATCCAGCCAGTGAAAGGAGAAGCATGCGCTGAAGGTATGGCTTTCATTCTTACTAGCCATCTAGACCCTCCAACTAACTGCTATGGACAATGGCTTGGGATAGTTAATGAAACCACAAATGGGTCATCATCTAATGGCATAGTTGCGATCGAGTTTGATACTAGGAAGAGCTATCCTGGTGATCTTGACGACAACCATGTGGGTGTGAATGTGAATGGCCTGAACACCAATCATCAATTTACATTAGGACGAGTGGGTGTTAATCTATCGAGTGGATCAAATGTGCTTGCTCGAATTCAATATGATGGAGAGTGGAAACTTCTGACAGCATTTGTCTCCATGGCCAACGATATTAGGAATGATTCCATCCAATTGTTTTCTGTAACTCTAGACCTATCTGAACATCTTTCTGAGGATGTTTATGTGGGGTTCTCAGGCTCTACAGGTGAATTCATCCAACTGAACTACATAAACAATTGGAATTTCAGTAGCACCAATGTAAAGAGAGGAAGAAATGTCAAGTGGGCATTGATTTTACCTGTAATTCTATCAGTAGGATTCTTACTTGGTGGATCTATGTGTTGTTACCTATGGGGGAGAAGGATGCGAGTTGCCATGCCTAGAGGACATCGGGTTAGCCTTGACTTGGCATTGATGCTTGAGAGTTCAACAAAGGGTCCTCGTAAATTTCAATTCAAGGAGCTCAAATCAGCTACCATGAATTTCAACCCGGAGAACAGGCTTGGGCGAGGAGGATTCGGGATGGTTTACAAAGGATTCTTGAAAGATTCAGAGGAAGAGATTGCAGTGAAAAGAGTGTCCAAGGACTCTCATCAAGGCGAACAAGAATTTGCAGCCGAAGTTCTGACAATTAGCCGCCTCAGTCATAAGAATCTAGTAAATTTAATCGGTTGGTGTCATGAAAAGGATGAGCTACTTCTGGTTTATGAATTCATGCCCAATGGTAGCCTAGACAAGCACCTATTTTCCGATGAAATCTCTTCGCGCCACAACATCCTATTGAGTTGGGAGAGGAGGCATAAGATCATCTGTGGGGTTGCTTCTGCATTGAGCTATCTACATGATGGGTGTCGAGATTGTGTTTTGCATAGAGATGTCAAGTCCAGTAATGTGATGCTTGATTACAACTACGACGCTCGATTGGGGGACTTTGGATTGGCTCGAACCATTCGACATGATGGTGAAAAGCACCACTTAACAACTAAGGTCGCCGGAACACCAGGTTACATTGCTCCAGAGTGTCTCCTCACTGGTAGGGCTAGCGTCGAGACTGATGTCTATGGATTTGGAGTCTTCACCATGGAAGTTGCTTGTGGGAAAAGACCTGGGAATAATCTAAGAAACCCAGACAGTAGTATAGTAGATTGGTTGTGGGATTTGTATGGGAGAGGAAGGGTGCTGGATGCAGTAGACCCCCAGTTACATGGAGTGATTGATGAGGAGCAAATGAAGCTTGTGATGAAGTTGGGGTTGGCCTGTTGTCACCCAAACCCTAATCAGAGGCCTTCTATGAGAGTGTCTTTGCAAGTTCTCAATGGTGAAGCTCCTGCACCAACTCTACCCACTGAAAAGCCTACTTTTATGTGGCCTGTGTTGCCATCCATTGATGGGGTTTCTCTTGATCCTTTACAGGGATATTCATCGAATGGTGGGTGTCTAACTTCAAGTGATCTCAGCGGCAGATGATAATTCATGTCCATTACTTCCATTTTTCTTCTCCTATATATGTTTGGGAACTTTTTCTTCTTCTTCAGACCTGTTTGGCATTTTACTTTTAAAATAAAGTGGAGTGAAGTGAAATAAAAAGAGAGAATAAAATATATGTGGATTATAATGGTATTTTATTTTTAGTTATTTGTGATGGAATATTTTTGACTTTCTGTATAGGGAAATGAAGTTTTTTTGTCTTCTAGTGAATGAATGTAGTTGCCTCAATCTACATCCAGGTTTGGGTCAAGGTATTGGAATGGCTCCTTCAAAGTGGACCCAAGGTCAAGAAGTTTGGTATGCGCTCCTTCTTAGTAATTTGGATATGAACTATAGGTAGACCCAACCACCCTCGTGACAAAATCCATCTACATCGAGGCCAATTAAACGGGAGAAGTCTCCAGTCCAAGTTTAGCTCTCCGAAGTAGTTATCAAAGTAACCTACCCTCTCACTGTATCCATCTTTCTTGTTTTTATCTAGGGGATTTGACAATTCAATGCCCCTTAGGCACGCACTCAATCTCCAATTTCACATGACTAAATGTCACCAGAGTCGTTTGACTTTGGTACACTTTTTTTTTTTTTTTACCCTTTTTAGCCTGAATCTCATGATATTAAAAACCCATATTATCATGGGATCTAAATGGTTAAAAGTTGAAAAGTTACTTGGATCCCATTATATGGTTATGAAATATGGAGTCGCCGTCCTAATTATTATTTTATATCATGGTTTTAGATCTTGAATAGACATCCAGGAATATCTCTCTCTCTCTCTCTCTCTCTATATATATATATATATATATGCCCATATATAAACATAGTCACCTTATTTAAGTTTCTTTAATTCGCCTTCAATTAAAGTTTCATTAAATTACTATTCGAGTTCGCAATTTATAAATCAGGGCCTTGTCATTTTGGACCAATTTTCATAACATTGATTAATTGATTAGGTGGTTTTTTTTTTCATGGTAAAGATTGATTGGGTAGTTAGGATTCTTTGCTTTATTATCTTTTACCAAAGGTTAGAACCATTAGACTAATACTTAAGTATTTTATAATGAGGTTTTGACCAATAGCTTATAACTATATATAGAGATGGATTTTTCGGCCCACTTACCAAGTTTTGAATATTTCCCCACACTTACAATTACATCATCTTAGGACTAAAATACCCGTACTTTTGGTCTATTTCATCAAAATACTTTATCTATGGAAAATGAAAGGTACTACCCACAGGACTTACACTAGAAAACAATTGTGTGCACACATCTTGTGGAGGGCTATTTGGACGTGTGACAATCAAGGGATGCCTCTAAATTTTGAGTAATTTGACTATAGTCACCATTAGATTTTATTTTTAAAAAAATTATATCCATTAAATCTTGTGGAATTAATGTTAAGGGCTACTATCATTTTATTGGACTGATATTAAGCACCAAAACAAGTGAGATCAATCTTCAGTCACTCACAATATTAAAGATTATTAATTTTATGATGGCATAATTGATCAATTATTTCTAAAAGCTAGATTTATTTGAAAGATCTAACATTCTAATTTGCAACTTTAAAAGAATAAAAAAGTAATAATGACACAATTAAGAGATTCTGCTTATACTAAAAAAGTCAAAACTACAAAGCAATGCACCTAACCTTAAGTAACACAAAAACTGCAGTTGATTTAATTATATAACAAGTGAGAATTTACTCTAAATAGTGTTGAAAATGATGCAAAATTTACAGGTTAAATATGACTCCTTATATTCACACAAAGCAGGCAAATAATCTCTATCAAATACTAATTTCAAGATTTCCATTTTCTTGATTTTTCAAGGATACTTATTTTTTTTTATTTTTTTTTCTTCTTTTTAATTTACTTCAATATGAAACCAATAGTGATATGTTAAATACTTATATGTATCAATAGTGTCCATATGTATCCATTCTTCTTTCAAACTGCATAAATACTTGAAACATTGGTTTCAATCAATTTTTAAATCAACAATTAGGCATAACCGCAAGAAATCTCTAACTTGAATCCCATTCAAAATATAGGAAAGAAGCTTAGGAACATTCATTCATCAACATCATCACCATCATTTTATCTTTACTATATGGGAACCATGGGTAGGCATCACGAGCGACATTGTATAAAACAAACAAAAATGACAAAATCACTTAAATTTTGAGACAGTTTTGCCGAAGAAACTTAGAATTTTTGGAAGGAGAGGAGATAGCCAACTCTAGAGGTAAGCTACAGGTAAAAACCTCTTTTATAAAAAGAAAGTGAGAGGTTTTTTTTTTTTTTTTTTTTTTTTTTTTTGTCCTCTTCTTTTTGCAAGGCCACCACACTTGTTGTTAAGACTATCTTCCACCGAGTAGAGTAGGGTTATTTTTCTTAGGGGTGGACCGCTAAGTGGATAGCTAGGCCCAGATCATGATAAAAAGATGACTCCAATCCCTATGTTGTCTGTCTTCATAGACAAAAAATTTTGGCAGGCCCAGTAATGAAAATGAGTCACGTCGACCCTATAAAAAATTAGTAAAAAAGAAATACATTTTTCGGCCGGGATGACTTCTTTGATGTAAGGTCATTTAAAATTGCACTTTTTAATATAGTGGTCGCATAATCTGTTTTTTTTTTTTTTTTTTTTTTTTTTTTTCGATAAAATCCTCTAGAGACTATTCTTTTTATCATTAGGAGTAAGATGTTCTCCTACATGGGGCCCACTTGAGCATACCTTTGATCATTCAAACCTCTTTGATACTCTTATAATCTCAAAATCTGGCATCAAGCTCAATTTTAGTCTCATTAAATCTTCACACACGAGTGGATTGAATTCCAAGAAAATCTATGGTTAAAATGACATTAAGTTTAAGCTTGTTAAATTAAAAACTAGGATAATACAGTGGAGCTGAGTTTTTAGCTCCCCCTTATCCATAAGGTTACCTTCCATCTATCCTCCTATTGATAGACATGCTTGGCCCACAAGCTAAATGTAGTATTCTTGTAGGAGAACATTCTCCTTCATTAAAGTTAGTTTGTTTTGTCTTGTTTATGTTTTCATTTTGGTCCATATAGAATTTACTCTCTTATTGGATTCTTTGCTTTTGTTAATATAAACTTTTACTTCTAGTAAAAAAAAAATCTATTGGTGAAGATGAATTGTACGTACACCGTTAAATTTGTGGGGTCTAAAGGATGATTGGATGGGAACCAAACTTGGTATATAGATCGGTTCCACCTAAATCTTGAAATCCCCTCGTCTAATCCTCATGTGGGACCCACAACCCGGTGTGCGCAATGCCCCATCCATGCGTCGCGCACTTAAAAATCATATATTTTTAATACGTGGATGCGATCATCCTAATCTAGATCTTCAAGTCAGCACATACAAAGATTTAGATCTAGATCTGACTTCTCTGAGATCAAAATAAATTTTATCTACACTCGAATAATTGAATACCCATTTACAACCGTAGGCCATAAGCTCAAAGGTAGACACAAGAAAGTTTCCTTCTAAGTAGCCTAGTCAAACATACATCCATGCCTATGAAGAAAAAATGCAGATGAAAAAGGATAAGGGCCAGGAGGGAGAAGACCAATATGAAGGAGAAGGACATCGACTAATGAAAGGAATTAAAAAAGTAAAAAAAGAGAGCACTATTGATGTCCTTTCCTTGAAAATGCCAACAAAATAAGGGTGTGTTTGTGCGCATCTGCGGAAGAGGAAACGACGCGGAAAACAAATTCGACGTATGCAAGTCGAAAACGCAATCCACGACTTGGTAGAAAATCAGCTCAAAAAAGTCGGAAACGCGTCCTTTCCGTGGTTGGACCAAACGTGAGAAGGAGGCGCTGAGATTCGGCAAGAGGTTTCCGTTGAAACCTGCTCTGCACAAACAGAACCTAAAGGAAACAAAAATGAAAGGAATGAGTCCGGATCCTCTGTTTTGCCCAACTAGGGGATGATCCCTGCTTGGGCCAATCCCCATGTGACACATGTATTCCTAGACCAGCAAGAGGGGAATTGGACATTTCATATATAAATGGAGTCAAATGTGGCGCTTGGGGATTGGCCTAAATAGGATCCGGACTCCAAAGGAATTGTCTCCAATGTGGACTAGTCCAAAAGGGTTGGCGGGCTCACATTGAACAGCTAGCACAATAACTAAAGTGACATTTGGACTGGCCCTTTATAGCGGGGTCCATCTTGTAGCATAAGCAATCAAACTGGAGGACAATAGGCCTACTTGTAAGGAAACTATGGCTTTAGGAAGGGTCACACTTGACCCTCTCCCTTTCCTCAAGTCAAAATATCATTTAATCATCTTATTTTCTTAGCATCTGACACTAATTAGGGCATTAATTAACAATCATAAAATTAAAAGAATACATAGAAGTTATTACATTTCAAGTCCATGAAATTAAGGGCAATCATCATTTGATAGGGCTGAAATTGAACATAACCTAATCCTGCAGCACTTGAACTAGTTTCTGTGTAGACAAGAAGGGTCCACCTTCCCAATCCAAAAGTCTCAAAAAGTTTGGCACTCCTCCATTAGGCAGCTGGGACAGTTTTTAACCAAACAAAAACTTAACCCACAGTCAGATTGGAACAATTGTTAAAACCCACTATTAACATAACACAGAATTAAGAGGGAAAAAATCATGTGTTCAATTTCTACGTCCAGTTCTAATTGGAGTAAAATTTGGCTTGAACTCAATACACAGAGTACCCGAGATTTTGAGCCTAAAACAGGCGCCCGAGATTTTGAGCCTAAAACAGGCGCTTGCAATACATATGGGAGTGGCAGAATATGATAGGACAGTTAAACACAGAGTATAAATAACATGGAGTTCAAATTTTACTTATTTATTTGTTTATTAAAGAATTATCCTAACTCAAAAAAAATAAATAATAATGATGACAATTACAGAAAGCTCAAAGAAGGTGCTATCAACCAAGAATTCAAATGCTTATGCTTTTCAAAACAAGTTCACATTCAACAAGTACATACAAGGAAGCTTCTCTCTCTCTCTCTCTCTCTCTCTCTCTCTCTCTCTCTCTCTCTCTCTCCGAAACAGTTCATAATGAACACTATATACTAATCTACAATCCATACTATCTTCTAATACTTTGTGAATAAACATAAGGAGTAAAGGAAGAAAGATCTGTCTTCTTGCATCTCCATCCATCATCATGTTCTCTTTTGATCACCTCCCGTCTTTGCCTCTTTACAAGGCCATTCAGACATTGGTCTTTTTAAGTGTGGCAAATCAAGTGTTTTCCCTGGACGTCTATTACAGTCACGACCAGCGAAAGGTAGATTGGGGACGTTTTTTATTCGAAGGTGACTCAGGCCCATCAATGAAATTTCTGCAGATCACCCCCGAGTCGAACTCGAATAGGATCAATATGCGCAACCGAGTTGGAAGGATTCTATACAGTGAAACCTTTAAAGTTTGGAGCATGAAGACATCGAAATTCGCCTCTTTCAACACTACCTTTGAGTTGTACATCCAGAGGGTGTACGGCGAACCTTGTGGTGAAGGCATGGCTTTCATCCTCACCAACAATCCGTCAGTCCCCAGCAACAGCCAAGGACAATGGCTAGGGATAGTAAATGAAGAGACAAATGAGTCACCGTCGAATGGCATTGTCGCCATTGAATTCGATACTAGGAAGAGCTCTGACGATGATCTCGATGACAACCATGTAGCTGTGGATTTGAATGGCATCAAAAGTTCTCACCAATTTTCATTAGGCCAAGCGGGCATCAATCTTACAGGTGGATCGAATGTGTTAGCTAGAATTCAATATGATGGGGAATCAGGAAAATTGACAGTGTATGCTTCCATGTTCCATGATTCAGGACACAGCCTATCTAGGCCACTGATTACATTAGATATCAATCTATCAAAGTACCTCATGGAGGATGTGTATGTAGGATTCTCAGGTTCCACTGGCGATCACACCCAATTGAACTACATACATTCATGGGATTTCACAAGCACCAATATTACTGAAGGCAATAACCCAGCAACCGGCATGGATAAAGGTAAGAACCTTGAATTGATCTTGCCTTTGGTCTTATCAACAGCTTGTCTAATTTGCGGAGGATCATTGTGGTATCTTTGGTGGAGAAAGACTAGGAATGGCAATAATGGAGGGTTTCGGGTGAATCATACATTAGTCTCAATGCTCAGACATTCATCGCATGGGCCGCAAAAATTTCGATTCAAGGAGCTCAAAGCAGCAACCTCAAATTTCAGCCCAAGAAACAAGCTTGGGCGAGGAGGGTTCGGGACAGTCTATAAAGGAATCTTGAAAGATGGTGAGGAAGTTGCAGTGAAAAGAGTTTCAAAGGATTCACACCAAGGCGAACGAGAATTTGCGGCGGAGGTTATGACCATTAGCCACCTTAGACACAAGAATCTGGTGAAGCTAATCGGGTGGTGCTTGGAAAGAGGAGAGCTTCTTCTGGTCTACGAATTCATGCCCAATGGAAGCCTAGACAAGCTCATATTTCCAAGCATAAGTTCATCGTCCAAGAATGTTGTTTTGAGCTGGGAGAGAAGACATAAGATCATTTGCGGGGTGGCTTCTGCCTTGAGTTATCTACACGATGGGTGTCGAAACTGCGTGTTGCATAGAGATGTTAAGTCCAGTAATGTGATGCTTGATTCCAACTACGATGCTCGACTGGGAGACTTTGGATTGGCCCGAACCATTCAAAATGATGGGGAAAGGCACCACTTAACGACTAAGATGGCAGGAACACCAGGTTATATAGCTCCAGAGTGTCTCCTCACCAGTATGGCTAGCGTCGAAACCGATGTCTATGGGTTCGGAGTGTTTTCCATGGAAGTTGCTTGTGGTAGGAGGCCTGGGAACAATGTTAGGAACCCAAATGATCAAGGCAACAGCATACTAGATTGGTTGTGGGATTTGTATGGGAGGGAAAGGGTGTTGGATGCAGTGGACCCTCAGCTAAATGGAGTGTTTGATGAGGTGCAAATGAAGCTGGTGCTGAAGTTGGGGTTGGCTTGTTGTCATCCAAACCCTAATGAGAGACCAAGCATGAGGTTAGTTTTGCAAGTTCTAAGTGGTGAAGCTCCTGCACCAATTCTGCCTATTGAGAAGCCTACTTTCATGTGGCCTTTGATGCCTTCCAATTCAGAGGTTACTCCAACTTCCTCAGAGGAACAATCATGTGGTGGTGGTCGATTAACTATGAGTATGGATCTCACTGGTAGATGATTCATGTTCATAACTTCTACTACTCATCTTCAAGCTTGTTTTGTACTTGTTTATTGTCTCTTTTTTAGAAGGCTTTTTCCTCTGTTGTCCTCATTCCCCCTTCTATTTTATCTTTGTAATTGTCATTCATATAACTAAATTTCTTTTGCAACTGTGTCAAGTAGTCCCATTATTCAAGTCAGCATTCCAGACTGGGTCGTTAATTTAGATTCAGTTATGGGAATGGTCCCTGAAATGTAGACCCAGTTCAGGTCTGGGTAGGGGTATGGGTTCTTTGGATACAAGTCTAGGACTCTACGTACACTATGTGCCCAACATAAACCTGAGCTGTTCTCATTCCTTCATGATCGAGGTCATTAGCCCACTGATTATGACACCACCCTTGTGGTGAAATCCATCATTAACCAGGTCCAAACATCAATTAAAACGAGACCCATTCCAGGCCTTCTAAGTTATTATCAAATTTCTGTACCCCTGTCTGTTATTCTCCTCTTGTAATTTGAAGTATCATTTAGTTTTGGATTGCATTTCGTTGAGATATAATTTGCTGCTGCATGCTGAGAGTATTCTGCCCCTTGAGCAACTGTTTGAGTTGGCAATCAATATAAGCGACCTTGCAATAAACGCTAAGTATCAACCCTGTCAACAACAAGGGCACTTTAAAATCAAATGGCTACAACATTCTGTCATTGGTCGCATTTTCCACCTACTCCATGACTTTCCCGAAAAAATTATAGATGATTAATATAAAGTTATGTTATTGATAGATTGTTTGCAGTCCATAGTGGGAGTATGGTTGCAAACGGGTATCCGATTCTCCAATTTTACTTGGAAGTTCCGACCCCCAAAAAATCGGGTTTGAAAATCTGATTAGAATATAACTTGAAAATTCTATTTGGTCTTTTACCGTTGTCGATGTTTGCACTTAAATATTATGTAATCTGAAAGATCTTTTTATTTTCCTTATTATAGTATTTTTCTTACACAAGAATTTGTTAATTTTAACTGATTGTCATGAATACATATAAAAAAGTAAATTTATATTTTAGAATTATTGGATCTATTTTTAAATCTTTTAAAATTATTATTTTAAAAATAAGATTCTCCCAAGTCAGGTATTTTTAATTTCCAGTCTTACTTGTTGGTATGATTTTCTTCCTATTAACTGATCAGCGTTCAAACCCCACCCTACAACTAAGTTATATATGCTTTGTGGAGAGATAGAACCCAAGATGATTATGACTTTCTTTGACATTTCTATGAAGGAGATGACAGAAGGTATGCAATATTTTAGCTTGGTGCCATGTGGTGTTTGATTGGCCATCTATCAAAAATAAATTATCCCCATCTTAATTGCAGAATATCCCATGAATTATCTTATATTTATAAATGTCCTAATATTTGACTGGGATAATATTTTGACAGGGAATGTATTCATGTCTATGCCTTTGGCAGCTCTACGTCTAAATTTTCATGGCTACGCCTTTGCCAGCCCTCTGGCTCAAGGGTTGCTTTGTGCACTGTATATTCCAGCTGTCTTTAGTTTGCTTCCTCCAGTCTTCAACATGAAGTCTCATCACAATCCACATCTAGAAATAAAAAAAAAAATTACAATTCAATATGGTCTTGAGTTTTGTTCAAAACCTAATGAATTAGCCAACTAGAAACTTACACACAATCACAATCGTCCATCTCGGGATTTTTTTTTTATCCAAAGAGTTGAAAGCTATCCAATTTTTTTGTACACTATATATTCTAGCTGTCTTCAGTTTGCTTCCTTCGGTCTTCAACATAAAGTCTCATTACAACCCACATCTAGAAATAAAAAAAGAGGATTTTACTGAAAATTTCTCATTATGTGGGGGTTGCACGAAATAGTGCCTCTTAACTCACGTTGCACGAAAGTATTCCTCTCGTAGTTATGGGGAGTGACACTAGCGTCGCTTAATTAGAAATGAGCGACGCTATCATCACTCTTCTCAAGTACTTGTTTGTGCTGTCCGAATTAGGAGGCATTATTTTCGTGCAACACCCATGTAATGGAAATTTTCCAGTAAAATCCTCATAAAAAAATTATAACTCAATATGGACTTGAGTTTTATTCAGAAGATAATGAATTAGCCAACTAAAAACTTACACACAACCGTCCGTCTCAAGATTTTTTTTATCCAAAGAGTTGAAAGCTATCAAATTTTTTCGCATATGGTTAGATTTGAAAGCCCTTTTGTAAGAATTTATAATAAAGTTTGCCACTCAAGAAACATGTGACCATGGTTATGTTGGGCTTTATAACATTTTCCTTTTCTTAAATAAGAAGTTAGTTTTACAATTAATTTGCAACTTCAGCAATAGATATTCAATTGATTCCTAGAATCTACGTTGGTTGTCTATTGGTCTTTCTAGAATGAGTGGACCGGCGGCTAGATTTTATTAAACAAAGAAAGGTCAACTACGAGAACTTACATGGAAAAGAGTTATCTCAAAGTCTTACCCACATGTACGAACGAATCTCAATCAAGGCCTTATTGTAGAAGTCAAGGCCTTATTTGAAAAGCACATGTTCTCTTCTTCTTCGGACGCACGTTTGGTAAGCAAAGTTGAATCCTCTGTTTAGAGGATTCTTTCACTCCCATGGAAGCATACTATTCTCTTTTGAGGATTTCTTAGGGAAAAAATTACTGCATTTTAAGTTTGGGAAGCTCTTAAGAGGAGTCACTCAAGTGCTTCTTTATGGGGGGAAGGTAGAGACCGACGAATCAGTGGAAGAGACGATTTGAAAAATCCTCTTTCACTTTTTCTCTCTTTATCCAAAAGTGAGTTTTCCTCAAAATTTAAGAAAATCAGAAAAGATTCCTCTCCGAAGACATTACCCAAACATGCCCATAATGTTTTTTTAATGGCATATAGGCCCAGAGGACTCAATGTTTAATTAGTTAGATAAGATTTTACTTATTTCTTTTTTTGGTTTTTATTTTTCTTTGCTTAACACAAAACTCAAACTCAATCACACATATATTAAAATCCTTAGCGAAACCATTACTATCAAAATCTTGAGGCGTAACTAGAGACACCATAAATACTTTTCAACACTCCCCGTCGGGTGGACTCCTCAACAATATATACAAAACATATGTACAATTTTTATTTTATTTTTTTATTACGTGAAGTGTTTACGAAAAAAATAAAAATAAATAAAAAGAAATAACGCCATAGCTTGTTGGGGCTAATCTTTCAATCATCTCTCTATGAGCAATGCTACAGTGGAAATTCTCACAAATGAGGTCTAGCACTATAGTAAATTAATTGATCAGTTTCGTTTTGGGGCAAACTTAATATTAACCTCTTCCACTACCACAAAAGGTGGTAGTTAATGATGGATAAACTTACTCTAAATGGTGAACATTTTCAGCCAGTTAAACTTGTGAGGCCCATAAAGATGGCTGTGATTTTTATCTTTTTTTTGTTGTGTGGGAACAATCTATGTAGTACTGTTCCATGATGGAACCTTCCCCATTCCTGATTCTTCTGTAAACAATTTGTTTTCTGCGTATTGCAGCAGAAACGGAAGTTTTTCATTGATCATCATTCTGCTGGGCCCCTCTTCCAATTCTTTAGTAATTTGGGCAATGCAGATGAACAAAGATAAATTAAACAGGTCCAATATATTTTTCAGTAACAGCAAGAAAAGAGTAGAGATCTTTCACTAGTAATAATTAGTATTATTATCATTATTGGATTTATGCCTTGTATTTCGCATTATTTGGTCCTGTTTGTTGGGCAGGGATCAAATTTTTGGTCAAAGGGTATTTTGCTAATTATATTTCTTAGGGCTTTAGAAAGTGAAAGATGTAACTTATAAAATATGTATGTAATTGAACAGAATAGCATATAGAGATTCAGATTTACCTTTTATCTTGGATGTAGGGTATATTGGTAAACTGCGTAAATCTCTCGTGTGATTTCTTATTATGTGTGGTTACTTTTTATTATTATATTAATGATTACAGATTTATACTACACACGTGCACGACGGAAATAATTAAATATTATAATCATCTCTCTCTAGAGATAGTGAGACGTCCAACTTTGAACAGCCTACTTGGAGAACTACAGAGAGAGAGATTCTGTGCAAGAAGAAGCACAGAGGAAAGTATTTGATGATGACAGAAGAAGCACAGAGGAAAGTGTTTGATGATGAAAGAAGAAGCACAGAGGAAAGTGTTTGATGATGAAATTCAACACCCAAGAAACTTCCAAGGAAGCTTCACGTACAAAACTCTAAATAGTCCAAAGTCATCCTACCTTTCTCAACCAACCCATTTCTTAAGCATATATAAATGTATCTCCACCTCCATTGAGAGTTGAGACTTCCCTCTTTCATTCAAAACCAATAAGATCCCTGCTTTTTTCAGTTCCAATTCAATCCAAAAGAAGCATAGCATGTCTCTCAATCAGTTTTCACTCCTCTCACCTTCTTTTATTGCTTTTATTGTGTTCATGTTGTTGAGTGCTGCGGCTCAAGTCTCTTCTCTCCATTTCAATTACTCTAAATTCCATCCAGATGACAGGAAAGATTTCCATTTCGCCAACGACGATTCAAATATACACAAGGAAGCGCTTCAAATCACGCTCGATACCAGCGGCAAGTATTCACTGACTAACTCCTCTGGGAGGATCCTGTACAAAGAACGCTTCAAGTTATGGAGGGACAACAGATCAGTTGTGGCATCCTTTAACTCCACCTTCAATTTAAGCATTTGGCCCGAATCAGAGCCGGTTGGGGAAGGTCTGGCTTTCATTATCACCAGCGATACAACGCTCCCTAACAACAGCTATGGGCAGTGGCTTGGGATAGTGAATGAACAGACCAATGGTTCTTCGGAAAGTCAGATCGTCGCCATCGAATTTGATACTAGAATGAGCTATAATGGGGATGTTGACAGCAACCACATAGGCCTTGATGTCAATAGTGTGTATTCAATTGTCCAATATCCATTAGAAAAATGGAATATCAGTCTCTCTAGCGGCAAAAATGTGACCGTCAATGTTAAATATGATGCCCCATCAAAGACCATGTCCATCGATCTTTCGATGGTTGATGGCGAGAGGAACACAAACTCAACTCCAGTGATAACTATGCCAGTTGATCTATCAAAATTTCTTCCTGAGGATGTTTATGTAGGATTCTCAGGTGCGACGGGTGATCAAATCCAACTTAATTGTGTATTGTCATGGACTTTCTCGGGCGAAAATATAGAGGAAGGCATGAACATGAAGCTCATGTGGATTTTGGTTGGGATTCTGGTGCCAATGCTCTTCTGTGTTGGATTGACATCCTGTCTTTGGTGGAGGAGAAGCCGCCAAGGTGATCATGTGAGACTTGATTTGGAATCAATTCTCAGCAATTCCTCGAAAGGGCCGCATAAATTCCACTTCAAGGAGCTCAAGTCAGCGACGGGAAATTTCAGCTCCAAGAACAAGCTTGGTCGAGGCGGTTTTGGGACCGTCTACAAGGGCTTCTTGAAAGAGGTCAAGGAAGAGGTGGCGGTGAAGAGAGTGTCAAAAGACTCGAGCCAAGGCGAACAAGAGTTCATTGCAGAGGTGACCACAATCAGCCAGCTTCGACACAAGAACCTCGTTAAACTCATTGGATGGTGCTGTGAGAGGCGCGACCTTATTCTTGTGTATGAGTTCTTGCCTAGAGGAAGCTTAGACAAGCTTCTATTCTCCAATGAAAGCACGGCGCCAGAGGTCTTGTTGAGTTGGAACAGAAGGCACAATATAATCTATGGCGTGGCTTGTGCTTTAAATTACCTTCACGACGGTTGCCTGAAGAGGATCCTCCACCGCGACGTCAAGGCGAGCAATGTCATGATAGATTCTGAATACAATGCTCGATTGGGCGACTTCGGATTGGCTCGAACGATTCAACATGATGGCAAGACTCACCATTCTACAAATGTGATTGCAGGGACGCCTGGTTACATTGCACCGGAGTATTTTCACACCGGGAGGGCGAGCGTTGAGACCGATGTTTATGGGTTTGGAGTCTTTGCCATGGAAGTTGCCAGTGGCCGAACACCCAACAACAACAATGATAACAACATTAACGACAAATATATTATGGTTGATTGGTTGTGGGGCTTGTATGGGAGGCAAAGGATCTTGGATGCGGTGGACCCTCAATTGCATGGTGAGTATGATGAGGATCAAATGGAGCGTGTTCTAAAGTTGGGGTTGGCTTGTTGTCATCCGAACCCTAATGAGAGGCCAAACATGAGGGTGGTCTTGCAAGTTCTTACAGGTGAGTCTCCTCCACCAGTTCTTCCCACTGAGAAGCCTAGCTTTATGTGGCCTGTGGTGACTAATTTCTCTGAGCTTGTCTCCATTTACAATATTGAAACGTCATCTTCAAATGGCAGCAGTTGATGCATATATATTTTTGGCTACTTGTAAGTTCCTTTCTTTCCTTGCTTTATCTTTTGGTTGTCTTTACCTGCTATAGTCTGAATTAATTATTTTTGTCTTCGAAGAAAGAAAGCATAAATTTTGAATGATTTCTGTAAAGAACAAGTCTTTTTTGTTTCTGTCATGTATTGGACTTCCTCAACATTGTAAATGATCGTGAATAAATAAAATCATTATCACTGTAATTCTCATGCATTGATTGTTGATTGTGGTGTCATCTTATTATGTTTTTTGGGATTTGACATTTCAATGCCCCTTAAACACTCTATCTCCAATTTCATTTCATGACCAAAATTCATAAAATGTCATAAGAGTCGTTTGACTCTGGTATAGTTCTTTTTTTACTTTTTTGCCATTGATCCCATGATATTATTAAAAATTCATAATCATGGGATCCAAATGTTAAAAGTTGAAAATCTACTTGGGATCAATGGCAAAAAAAAAGTATATAAAAAAAAAAGTATAGGTGACATTTAGAGACTTCTAGTCATGAAAATGAGTGTTTAAGGGGCATTGAAATGTCAAATCTCGTATATATTTTATGCATAATTATGAGAACTCTCCTTAGCCCGCATTGGACATTTTGTCACCATTTGCATCCGAAGGTCAATGGTTTGGAAAAGATGAGAGAGAAAGAGAGAGAGTGAAAGGTGAAGGAGAAGTGCCCACAGCAAAGAGCATATCAAAACATATCCACATGCAGTGAGGTTTGATTTTATGTGTTTGTGTTTTTCTGGACATGATCAGCTGATCATCCTGATATTTGGCACACCTTAATCCACATTAAGACCCTTGGATTTCACTCACTGGAGTGATTAGCATGTATTGATGTGAGCCCGCATGACTAATTCACAACTCCAAATAGCCAGATTTTTACTCTCTGGCATTCTTCCACGTCTTAATAAGATCATGGTGGGAATTCTAAAGAATGAAGTCAGAATTCACGGCCTCTTTCTTGTTGTCTTGTGAAGAAAAGAAACTTCAAACGAGAAAATTAGGAAGCGTGTGAGAATCCGAGACGTTTGTTGAAATTTTACAATCAAGAAGCATTCAACGAAATCGTTTCGAAAGGCAAAACCCACTTAGGTTTAGATAATTCACTTGTAAAATGAATTCAAGCGAATAATTACTTTAAGAGAGAAGAAAAGAAGTGGAGTCTTAAAATTTCAAAATCCACCTTCTTCACTTTATGTCATTTTGTGGCATGTGAATGAAACTTTTTTTTTTTTTTCATTTTTTTTTTTATAAAGAAACGAGGAATTTTGTCTTTTAATAGAATGAGAGATTAACTTTTTGACCTAAATGGACCTGTGCAGGGCCCAAAACAATATTTCATGCACCTCCCTAATTACCGCCTCCGTATCAGTTGGACATGGCTTTAAGCTGAACTTAAGTTAACGCATATGGTTTGGGCTTGGGCTTTGGCCCAGATTATACATTTGTGGACTACTGTGCCTATCCTAGCCCAAGTGGGCCATGCCCAAGCAAAAGTCCAAGCCAGGGTCCGAGATCAACATGTACTCTGATGCTTTTGAGCCTGCCCTTTTGAGGTATAGAGACCAGTCTGCCCATTTAATGGCAACCAAATCTTAATTCATAAAAACAAATAAGATAAGCATAAAACCTTCCCATACAATCAAATGTTGTTATAGCCTAATATTATTTTATTTAGTATGTAGATATTACTTTGATCATGTTGTGTACAGAAGAGTTTTTTTGTATATATCGCCCTAAGATTTGTATGATTTGTAAATAGGACCCAGTGGTTTTAGTATTTATAAATAGGCACCTACATTTTTGTTTCAATACCTTTTATATCTCAAAATCAATATTACTAATGAGAATGGATGACCCCCATGAGGTTTGTGTTGAACTTTTATAAAAATGACAACTTCGTCCTCGCATCCATTAAACAAAAATGTGTATATTATTACTTACAAAAATAGCATTGTTTTATCCAAAGTCCTACCAGTCTCTCTCTATAGCTCTTTAATGCACATAAAGCTAGCCTAGTCATGTATTTTAAAGCTTTCATCAATTTGATAGTAGGTCGTGCATGGATTGGATCAATTATAACTAATTATAAACACGGGCGTTGATTGTCATTATGACCAATTTGGATTTAATGAAATAGGCCATGTATTGATAACAATAGTTTTACGTGTGATTATTCTCTTCCACTAAATGTAATTATTAATGTTGCAAGCTTTAGAGAATAATAAGTTCAAGCTTTTGAATTTATGAATATAGAGTTAAAGAGATGGGAAAAAGTGTCATTTCACTCTAAAAACTTTTTGTGGTTGGAAGGCTACTGATTTTTGGGATAAAAAATATATTAAGATGGCAAGGCTTGTTGAGCCTATTTACAAATACTAAAACCATAGAAGCCTATTTACAAATTCTAAAAACCTTAGGGATATATCTGGAAAAAGCTCTATATATAATGTATTGACCATTTCATATCCGCTATATTTGAAATCGGAAATTTAGGATACTCAAGTAATTGGATGGAATCATGGAATGGATATATTCAAATCTTGTCCCTTACACCCTGCACCAATTCATGCTAAGACATTGTCCCTTCTAAGTTCTAAATCAATGCAACATCTCAACAACACTGGATGGTCGTATACCTTTCTCTGGGGAAACTGCATTAATGTGGATGCTGTCGCCTCAGGCTTATTCAAATTATATTTTGATGGTTTGGTTAACACTGCTACCAACTATGCAGGATCATGGGTGCTTATAATACTTGATCATGGTTTATTGGTTTCAAGTTAGGCAGGCCAACTAAATACATCTAGTCTTCTACAAGCTGAAATTTATGGCTTACTTATAGGTATTGATATGGTAATTGGTCTCCTGATTGACAACATTATTTTTGAAGGGGATGCACTCTTAATACACATAGGAGCCTCACTAGTCACTACAAATGAAATGAACATCTCTCATGAGATTTAATGTTTACTTGGAAGCTGAAATAAATCTATTGCTGGAAATCTATGTATTGCAAGTTGCAATAGGAACAGTTGCTAATGGTCTAGCAAAGTTGGGTCCAGTACTCATTTTCACCATTCTCCAAAACTCTCAACCACCTATATATCATACAGCTTTTGTAGTCATAGACGAGGAGCTCGGACTTCGTAAATAGAACTGAAATATGAAACATACTATAGCAGCAGCATTATCGATCGTAACAGTAAAAGCCGCTATAATAATTTTTTTTGCTTCTTTTTAATAATATTATTTTAAAATTCACACCGATCTACCATGATGTATGCTATAACTGCTTGGTATCATGATTTTGGACCGAATCCGGATCACCTATCGTATTTGTTATACATTCACCGTGAATGAACCAATAATATTCCGTCACGTTATCCAAAAATTTAGGAGACTCCTAAATTTTTGGATCGTCTCCTAAATTTTTGGATGACGTGACGGAATATTATTGGCCCACTTACGGTGAAAGTATACCAATTACGGTGAAAGTATACCAAATACGATAAATCATCCGGACTCTTTTGAACCCGCTCCCATTGCCTAATCACTCGCCACGTGTCTGACGCCGACAACCTCCATGTGGCATGACATCCAAAGGCTATCTGCTTCTTGCTCTCGAGCGGTTGAGACTCACTTAACGAACTCTCTCTCCATCTCTCTGCTGCAACAACAATGGCTGCTGCCCAAACTACATCAATGCTAGGGTTTCGCTCCAACTTTTCTCATTTCTGGTCTCCATTTTCTCCGAAGACTCGACCAAGATCCCATTCCAAAACCCTAGAATCCGATCGAAGAAGGAAACCTCTTCCCATCCGCATTTCTTCATCATCTGTCGTCGAAGAAGAGCAGCAGATCTCCTTCACCGAACCTGAAACCGCCCTTGTTGAAGCTCTCGTAGGGATTCAAGGACGAGGACGTGCTGCTGCTCCACAGCAGCTCAAGGTAGATTAGAATTAGATTTCTCTATCCCAATCTCTTCAATTTTCTGTATCAGCTTTGTTTTAATAACTGATTTATGTTTGGGATTCTCTGAGCAGGAAGTCGAAAGCGCGGTGAAAACCCTAGAAGATTTGAAAGGCATAGAAGATCCTGTGAGTCTCTGCTTTCTAATACTCGTTTTTAAGACCCATTTTAGGATCTGTTGGTATGAATTCAATCCGAAGGATGTAAAAAGGGGCCGACTTTTGAATTCTGGGTCTTCTTTAAATGGGGTTTTTTTTTTTTTTTTTTTTTTTGTACAGTAGAATTGCATGGAGATCTTAAAAGTACTTTGTTCTTCTCTATTTGCTCCTTGAGAAATGATTATGTCTTGCTGTCAGTGACTGTAGTAAGCAACTGAGTTTTAATCAGTAGGGCTCACCTCTGCTTGATTGGAGACCCTCCTCATAGCACAGACTAACTTCTATATAGTATATAGAGATTGAACAAAATTTCACTGCTGCTGGATATGCACCACTGATTGATATATTTCACACAGGAAAATCATGTCATGAAATGGGCCATTGCCTATGGTTGACAGCTAATGTTTTATATTTATTGATTCATTACTAATTATTTAAAATCAATTTATTCAGGTTTATTTTAAATAATATCCGAAGGAAATTCCTAATTTTAAAAATATCCCTACTTTTTCCAAGGCATAATTTCTCAAAACTTTGTTAGGGCAGTTAAAGTACAGAGATTATATGGCTCATTATAATGAATGTGAATGAGAAAAAGATAGAATTCATGTAGCTGACCTCAACATAGTTGGGACATGACTTTGATGCAATGATGATGATGTATATAATGAATCCAAACCACTCAAAATTATCGGTTTCTCCTGCTTTTAGTCTAAGAGTTATATCCTACTCTAATCAAAATAGGACTCATGGAAAATTGATCACATGTAAACCGATCGATGCACTATTGATTAATAAAAATCCATTGATGTTGATTGGTTACTTGTGATCATTTGATGGGCCACAATTCCTATGATAGGCATGGATGGTTGAGAGGGAAGCGTTTAGAGCCATTCGCCAAATCACAAAAAGATCAACTTAAAGGTGCAAATGTTATCATAATGCAAAGTTAAAGAGTTTGGGTCCTTTAAGTTTCTCACCCACGCTTCCCATGAAGGGCTCAAAATAACACTCTCCCGTAAGCAATGGCAGACCGAGGATTTTCATTTGAAGGGGGCGGACCCAAATAGGTAGTTGGATTTTGTGGGTATGCCTCGTCCATCAGTGAGCTTTCCCTAAATTTTACTAAAATATGAGTTGTTCCACGATAAGATTGAGCATAGGGTTAAGAATGTCATTTCCTCAATCAAGCTGCTATCAGCAACATGCTAATGGCAGCAAAGGATCGATTCTCTTTTCTCTTTCCTTAGTATCATTTTTTATTTTATTTTTTTGGATAATTTTGTTGCAAACTGTTTCATCTTTGTCGGTGATGTTCAGGGATGGAAGGGGCTGAGGGACGGGGGAGGCGTGCCCCCACCCACCCTCTGGTGTTCTATTTCTTTGGCACTTGATGGATGAAATCATTGTCACACTTGGATTTGCTGTAGAAAATCTACAATGTATTTGATGAATCTTTGTAATCTGGAAATTAATAGAATCGAATGAAGCTCTAATTTTAGGCTTTGTTTAGAACAATTGAAGAGAAAACCAGCAGCATTCAGAAATGCTTAGTTACATCAAGCTGTCAGCATGTGGGATTATAGATGTTCCCCTACATAACTTAGCAGTTTTTTTTTTTTTAATATCACTCTAGCTTTTACCCAGCCCCACTCCGATGGTCACGTTAGGACTGAAGTGATCTATCTAAGATGAAACTTGTCACAGCACGAAACCATGATGATTGGATTGCAATAATGATTTTGATCTCACGAAGAGATATCCCATGTTGATTGATAAATTGGGTTACCTTAACAATCGAGTGTTCTTAACAAAGCCAGGTCTCATGCTTTATTAGGGGTGGAGAAAACTCAAAACTGGTTGTACTTGCACATGGCTATTGTCCAAGGGATGACAAACTGAGAAGGAAACTGTTAGATTATATGGTCTCAATCCACTAGATGATGTAATAAATTGATTTATTTCTTTATTTATCAATATAATCATGCTTTCATTTCATGAGATAAATGGTGTTTTATTACTTACTTGCACATAACCAATACGAATGACATAATGGTTCATGAAATGAACTGGAGTCTACAAGTATACTAGATGTAATACATGTGTATGGATGAGATTCACGTACGGGAGACATGTGTCGCAAATCTTATACTTAAATAGCTTGACAACCAGTGATGAGATTGGGCATCTCATCTGATAAGGTTACAACATTATAATCATTATGAGGTAGTGTGATTTGTCTCAATCATCAGAACGTAAGACTCTGGATCATCATGCTGGTACATTGGATGTATTAAAGGACCATGAGAAGCACCTTATAAAACATTGTCTTTACTTTAAGGTCTACTCTTATAATTCCCTAGCAATAGGCTCATAATCCTGAGACATTAATGAACTCAAGTTCCTGTCTATTCATTTGCTTTGAGTCACCAATAAGCGAGGCCAATTGTAGGTCAACACCTCGGTGTCTTGGGCACGTGGTAGTAGGACTGTGAGAACATTCAATGGTCAAGAAGGAATCATCCTCATTATCTCCTTGTGCCAAATTATAGATTTATCATTGGTAAGTGCGCACCCATCTCAATTAAGAGTTAATTTGGATAGGTACCGATGATTACTATAATTAATTGGGTCTCAAGGATAATAAGATACGGATCCAATTTGGTGGACATGACCAATTGATCCATGGATATAGATAGAGGGGCCTACTTGTGGTCATAGGGAAGTTTAAGGTCTTCTTGTAATTTATTCCTATGACTGGAGTTCAGTTGCGTTTATATAGTGAAGTTATTTGTAATTAATTGTGAGCCCGGATTGCACATGAGATGTGAGGTCGTGGTGTCCCAGTTGGAACCAGTTTTCTTTAGAATCCCTAGTGGTCCCTACGCTAGCCCAAGATTGGATCATTACTAATTCTACTTGAACTCTAAAAGGAAAGGAAATAAAAAGTTACTATTTCTATTTGGAAGTGAGACTTCTAAGAGTGGTAATAGTAAGTTACTAATTGTTATTGAAGTAAGACTTCTAATAATAATTAGAAAGTAGAAAGTTACTAATTACTTTGGAAGTAGGACTTCTATTTTAATTAGCAAGTGAGGTTGCGTTAAGGCTATAAATAGAGGAGGAAAGGGAGGTGGACATCCCATGCTTAATCCAACCTAGGGATTCACGCCCATCTCCCTTGTGCAAGTTGTTGCACACGTGACACGCCCCTCTCTCCTCTCCCTCTTCTAGTTTCTCTTCTGGATTCCCTGAGAGCTTCTAGTTGGTTTCTTTTAGAGATCCCACCGATCTCCTTGAGAAAAGAGAACTAATACGGGTCATAGCATGGAAGACGATTGGGTCTTGGAGATTCTGATTTGCTTTGTGAAAGAGTTCTTCATCAAAGAATAAGATCAACTTCTCCATAGAGCTCTACCAAGCTCCAAAGGTATAATCTACTTCCTTGTATGTTGTAGATTTTGTGGTTCTTATTAGTACTGTTTCTATCTTCTAGATAGAGTTTATTACTGTTCATGGTTGTTGAGTTTGAGGTCTTGGATCCTGGATTGGGTTTGTAGCCTTATGGATAGTTGATCCCTGCATCAAGTGGGTCAAAAAGTTTTGTAAACCTATCCACGAGGCCCACCTACTTCCAACAGAAACAACAATTGATAAAACCTAACTTCTTAACAGAGCCAGGCCTCATGCTTGATTAGGGGTGGAGAAAAGTCAAAAGTCAAAACCAGTTGTACTTACACATGACTACTGTCTAAAGGATAACAAACTGAGAAGGAACAACAATTGATAAATCCGAACTGAACTGAAACAGTTCAAGATTTCTCAAAATATTTTAACCAATCTAAGAATTTCCAGATGAATTGAGCCTGGTACTTGGGCCTGAAGTAGGCTTGGTGATTGTGACGACCCAAGCCACCATGGCAAGCCCCCTCTGAGGCTGAAACAAAATTTGAACACATCATGTGAAGAGGTGGTCCTGAGAGTGCATATTTTGCATTCTTGTATCACTGCTTATAGTTCCATAACTTCTGTTTACCTATCTCATCATTCAGAGGCTTGTAGTAATCATTTCACAAGAATTTGTGTTGATGATCTCTGTTTGTCTTGCAATAAATGATATAGCTGTTCTAAGTTCTAAGTACTATTTCATTGAGCAAAAACATTCATAAACAGACTTCCTTTTTTAATGGGTACAAAAAAGTGAAAAGAAACAACAGTTTGTTCAATTGCATTGACGGACTTACACTGTAAAATTCTTGATAGTCAACTTCTTACTGAATGTATTGCAGACAAGTTCTAGTTTAATTGAAGGTTGCTGGAAGCTTATGTTCACAACAAGACCAGGAACAGCATCCCCAATTCAAGTAAGAACTTTCTTTTTCTAAAATATGAATTTAGATTGTTGTTAGAGATACCTTGGCTTTTCCAATTAAATCTGTCTAGCTTATGTTTAGAACTCTCAGCAGTTTGATATCTTTTGTTATGATTAAAAGAACAATTTTGATATACTGTTTTCGGGGTAAGAAACACAACTTTTCATTTATCTTATTTTATTATCTTTTTTTTTTTTTTTGTCTTTGTGTACCAAAGAAGCTGCATTTACATTGGAACAGAGCTAAATGGATGGAAAAAAATTGGAATCAAAGTATCCTTTGAGCAAAATATTCTAATGAAGCAGAGTTGTTGGCGATTCTAGAAGCATTGCAGATTTATTCTGTGTCTTTTCATTCGAGGCTTATGGTGGACAGTTATTTTTGGAGGTTTCAGTTTTCTCTTCCTATTTGCAAGTTGAGTTGTCATGCGGTTAGATCAGCTAATCATATTGCGGATTCTTTACCCAAACTAGGAATTGATAGGGCTTCTCCTTGGGTTGTTGTTTTGTGTGTTTTTTTTTTTAATGTGCCCTTGGGTATAGTGCTGTTATACCGGGGCCTTTTCTCTTTTTTGGTGCTCCTTGTTTGTATCTGTTTTGATCCTTTAATAAAATTTTCCATTCTTGAAAAAAAAAATTCCTTTAAGCAAGATAAATCATGAAAATAAGAATAGGCTGGATTTATGATGATCAAATCTGCTGGTATCTAATATGGTCCTTCAGAGCACCATTTGGTGGAGCATATGTACTCTGAAGGAGTGTCTCACATGTTGTGAGCCAGTATGGTGCTGCAAATGATCATACTATTCCAAGCAAAATCCATTCCCAGTTAGCATGATGACCTCCACCTCAAGTGGATTTGCATTATGGTGCACATGAAAGGAGTCCAACAACATGGATCATCTGGTACATTTGGCTACTGGGACTGATATTCTCAAGGCAGATTTCTTTTAACGCTCTACAACATTTGGTACATTTGGTCCCAAGCCTGGATAAAAGACGGGTTGCAACAAGTATGTTGGCAACCGGCGTAAAACTTATGTCCAACTACAACATGAATTTTGAGACACAGTAATGTAGGCTCTATGGTTAGGGCTTGCGGTGGAAGTGCTAAAAGCACAATGGGTGCCCAAGCACGTGTCCGAAGACACAGTCAATTTCCGCAGAGATAATAAACGAGGATGCACCTCAATGGGAAAACCCAATTTCATTAATCAACAACTAAATAATTCTTAATTCATTAGTTCTATTTTATTTGGATTGTTAAGCAAGTTATTTCCCTTATTGTTTAGGAAAGCAAAGTCCTATTAGGAAAAGGGGATGCCCAACCCTTCCTATATATATATATATATATATATATGTAATCCCTCTATTTGGAGAGTAGTTCATCATTATTTAATAATAAAGATTGGTTGGTTTGTTTGGTTTTCTCTTTATCTTCAATGGAAGATTGTTATTGAGTTCCGAGAGGAATTCGGCTAATTCCCATATGCGGAGTTGGTTCTCACTGGAATCCATTCAGGATTCGGCAAACTCTCTCGCAGGGCTTGTCTACACCCCTTTCATCACCGCTTGCGGATCCAGGGGATTTGGGATTAGGGCTGGGGGTTTGGGAAAAAGTATGGATTTGGAGTGTTGATGCTCAGGAATTTGGGATTGGGGCTGGGGCTGAGTGAACGGAAAGAGGGATATGGTTAATCACGCCGATGATTGAGGGATCGTTCGGCTCGGATACCAATTGATGTAGGCCTTAGGGTTAGGGCTTGCGGTGGAAGTACTAAAAGCACAATTGGTGTTGAAGCACATGTCCAAAGACACCATCAATCTCCGCAGAGATAATATACAAGGACACACCTCAATGGGAAAACCCAATTTCATTAATCAACAACTGAATAATTTTTTACTACAATGTCATATAAATAAGAAAGATAACTTAAGCCCTAAGAAACCTACTTAAACTAGGAAACTAGAATCTTATCATAATTACAATAAAATTAGAAACTATTGACATAAAAATAAATTCCTAAATCTATGTGGGCCCTACACATGTGGCCATGAGGTCTACGCTGCATCACACAGACATGGAATGGTAGAACTGAACTCATGTAGTGGCCTCAACATAGTTGGAACAAGGCTTTGATAATGATGATGACAATTTCTTGAGTGCTCTGATCAGTGTATGGTGTCCTGTAACTATAAATATGACATGGGAGAAAGGTGCTAAATTTGTTGGGATCCATCCACAAAGCTTTGACATCTCATGATATAATATCCGCATTGTAGGAAAAATCTCTGCATGGAAAATGTAATTTCCTGACTAAGCTTCAATGATAACCACTGCCCACCACCAGACCAACCCTGATTGTCTTTGTGAGTGGACCCATTCTCTTCTTTTTTTTTTTTTTTTTTTTTTTTTCTTTGTACTTATTTATCCCTTTTACATGGTTACATTAAATGAATATCACTGGCAATAGCTGCATTGCATTGGATGATTCAAGAGAAGTCAAAAGGTTCAATTATCTGCATATTAACATGATCCTCTGATGAACTGGTTTTTCCCTTCCTGAGGAATTTTATTTACAATTCCTGTTTTCATCCAAATGGGTGATGCTTGCTTCACATGACTGTAGAGGTTATTCGCAGGGGTTGATTTTTTACCATTCAAGACAAGTCAAAAAGGTCATTTATCTGCACATTAACATGATCATGCAGAGAGCTGGTTTTTCCATTTCTGAGATATTTTATTTACAATTCCTGTTTGCTTGTCCAAGTGAGTGACAATTGCTTCACATGACTATAGAGAACATTCACAGGGGTTGATTTCTTTACTATCTTTCAAGAGGTCGACCTCCGGACAGATGATGCAAGAATATCCAATATTGTGAAATTCTCTGATGCAATAGGAGAATTGAAAGTAGAGGTACACATTTATTACCCATAGTGTCATGATCTTTTTTTTTTTTTTTAATCTTTCATGGATAGGTTTTGTGATTTTTAAGATCCTTTTTCTTTTTACAATGTGTTTATCTGTCTGCACGCATGTAGTGACATGCTTTGGAAATTGCAATTAACATAAACTTTTTACTTTGCCATCTGTCTTTTCTTTCACAAAAAAGTAATATGTACATTGGATGAATCCCTGGTACCGTAGGTTAGACCCATAGTATTGTACCACCCATCCAACCTAGAAAAGAAAAAAAAAAAAAAAGGGAACTGAATTTTAGATTCAAACTACTATCCAGTCATTCTAAAACTCTTCAATCTTTGAAAGTGTGATTTTGATCATGTGGTTAAGGTTACAAAATATGCTTACTCATAACAGTGCTAGGTAGCTATAGATGATTCCCACGATGAATTTTGTTGCAATTGGAGAAGATCCATTAACTGTAATTGATAGCCCTCTTTATGACTGATATTCCAGTTTCAATTATTCCAATGATTTCCTTATGGACTTCATTTCCCCCTTAGTTACCTTCATAACGTTCTGAGATTTAATGAACTAACATCAAGGTATCAAAAACTCACTTTTATGTGATTTCTTGTAAGCATTCAACTGTCATGTTTATTCTTTATTGGGCTTTTAAAGTTGGCCAATTACCACCAGAGAGTTGTTTGAGGAGTATTGTGAACTAGAAAATTTTCAAGTAACTTCTGAACATTCTGTGTCTGCCTCATGTTTGCCCTTTCATGCATCTAACTTGTAACACGCCAAGCTTTATTATAGGCAATATGATTACTCTCTTATTACTGTTTTCGATCTAGAAGGGGGAGAGGGGGGCAGAGAGAGAGAGGATTACTTATCTCTAGTTTGATTCTTTTCAAGAATAATAAGATTTGAATCTTTAGAATAGTTCTATCACTAGAGGACTTCTATAAGACTTAAAAACCTCCAGTTTGACTATATGTACTTTATGCATGGCCACTCCAGTTTGGGCAATGCAATCAATAAAGATGATGAGCTTTCCCATGAAGTTTGCAATCATGATTGGTTCATGACTTAAGAAAATCAGTTCTCTTCATAAGTCTGAAAAGATGCAGCTAATGTTCACATGGAATATTGCTTTTTAGAAAACAAAGATTCATTTCGACACAGGAAAAAATTGATTATTGGTAAATTGAACTTCTAGAGAAAATATCTTCAAATCATTGATTCATTGTGAACGGCGTGAATATAAACTAGCAGGAAAAGCGAAAAGAAAAGATATCAATGAAGGACATGCCTGTTAACAACCAAAAACACCAAAAGCTCAAGCTGTTAGTGAACAACATAACAATGTATATCAAGTTATCGACACCCCCCCCTCGAACAAGAGGCCATTCAAATTCAAAACCAAACAGACTGACGGAACAGGCTGACCAGATAGATGGAGGCAACAAACATGTCTCCCAGGGGTTTTGAAATCGTGACCTCTAGCTCTGATACCATGTTAATAACCAAAAACACCAAACCTCAAGCTGTTAGTATTTCTGGTTATTAACATGGTATCAGAGCTAGAGATCACGAGTTCAAAATCCCTGGGAGTCTTGTTCAATGCCTCCATTTGTTTGTTCCGTTTGTCTGTTGAGTTTCGAATTCGAACGGCCTCCCATTCGAGGGGGTGTTGATATAAATTGGTATGTCGTTCACTAACAACTAGAGCTTTTGGTGTTACTAGTCATTAACAATGCCAAACACTAGAATTTTTTTTTTTTTTTTTTTCACTCGGAGTTGGATTGGAAATTTGGAATCAAAGTTTGTTTTGAATTCCATGATTGATAGGGTAAAAACCGTTGCCTATTAAGAATAGATTTCCATGTATTTCACCCGGTTTATGTTTTGCGCATTCCCAAGAAAGCGAACTTCTTTGCTTTATATAGATTTATGTCATTTTCCTCTAATCCTCTTACATGTCACTGCTTTGTTTTCTGAATAGGCAGCAGCTACAGTAAAAGACGGAAAACGCATTCTATTCCGGTTTGACAAGGCAGCCTTCTCTTTTAAGTTTTTGCCATTTAAAGTTCCATATCCAGTGCCCTTCAGGCTTCTTGGAGATGAAGCAAAGGGATGGTTGGACACTACATATTTGTCTCATAATGGCAGTATACGTATTTCAAGAGGAAATAAGGTATTTGTTTTCTAATTAGTTGTGAGTCTACTGTTGCTGACTAGTATTTGAGTAGAGCTTGGCTAAGGCTACTCACCCTCTTCATTTGTGCACCTGCATACAGGTTCTTGTTCCAATGTGCCACCAGTGCATGATTGATGCCACTCATTAGTAGGTCCACTGTATAGATTTTCTGGCCAAAAGTCAGGCTAGGGTTAGGAAGAAAAGACTACTGGTGCACATTCAACATACGTGTAAATTTAATTTGATGAGTGGAACATCTTACATATGGGCCAGGCTGTCCAAACTATGGCCCCCACTTGATGTGTAGCTTGGACATTGCGCACATATACATAGCACTTGTTCCTATTGGTGTGCATAGATTATTGGAACTCCCATATATTAATTGTTGTTACTTAACTTCTCATGCTTAGTTGCTGTCTAAGAAAATCAGGAACTTATGTATAGTGCAGGGCACCACATTTGTGCTACAAAAGAAAAGTGACCCCAGACAAAGATTATTATCAGCCATTTCCACTGATACAGGAGTAAAAGAGGTTAGGTTCTTTTTAAATGAGGCTCCTTTTAACAACAAACTTTAGATTAACATGTCACAACATACATGACTTTCGTGAAATAGTTCTTAGCAGTTATATCTACTAGTTCCCCTAATTGTGATGCCTGCTGTTGTATGAACAGATTATAGATGAGCTCATCTCATTAAATCAGAATGAATTCAAAGGAGAACCAGAAGCTCTAGCCGGTGAATGGCAGTTGCTGTGGAGTTCACAGGTTTTCTTTTTCTGCATTTTATATCCTCATTTCATTTTTACATTGGGATAGTAATAACATTTAGTCACATGGATGTGTCTGATTTTTTTAGTCTCAAGTGTGGTGTCATGATATTCAAAATGCTAGTTTAGATATTCTTTCTTTTTATTGTTGATTGGTTTGCTTTAGGGTTGTTGGTTTCTTGTCTAATCAAACCAAACGATCAAGGCTTTGTCCCAACTATGTTAGTGGTTTCTTGTCTATGATGCCCATATATGGTTGCAGGTACAGACGCAGATATGAAGATCATGGATATGATCTATGCAGTTTTGGAAATCAAGGATATTGCACTTTTGAATATCCAGTACATGGATACGGATACGGCTATCTTGTCCATAACATGAAATTTAATATTTTATATTTAGATTCTCATACAAAGAATTGATTTTCTTCCTGTTAACATTTCTAAATTAATAAATGTATCATTTTTTACATTCATTTCTAACATTTTACTGTAGAAAAGCGAAAACTAATTGATCTATGTGAAATAGTGGACTCAATACAATGGGATATGCCAAAGCTGTTCCCTGGAATCATAGGTGCAGTAATGAATACCTGTATGAATGTCGTATCCGTCTGGTACCGGTATGCTAGGCATATACACATAACAAACATTAAAATGATGGCAATAGTACATTAACTTTAAGGTAAAAGTTCATTTTAATCATTCTCATTGCAGGATAATGTCAGCAGGGCATTATTGGGCCCTGCTCCCTAATGTTTGTGGAGGTTTGGGGAATAGAAAGGCTTTATGGTGAAGTATAAATATGGTGAGATTGAGAGGGTTAGGATTCGAGGAAAGTCCCTAGGGGTAGGAGGTCAGGTTATTGAGGTGTCATTTTTAGTTTTGGGGAAGGAGTCTAGCGAAATGGAAAAGGGCTTTTAAAAATGGGGTGTGTTTTTGGGTTGGGGTCGTGGATGAAGTTAGCTTTTGGTTTGATAATTGGGTGTGTGTCAGTTTTTGGTTTGATAATTGGTGGGTGTGGGTCCCTTGTTTGGGTTGTTGAAGTTGATCAAAATCATGTCTAGAAAACGTCTACAGTCAATGATTGCTATGATTGGTTGGGAATAATTTATGTTATCAGGGGTCCCCATCAAGAGGTCTTTATCTGAGCATGGGGACTGCAAGTATGTGTCCTTGTTAAGTTTATTAACTAAATTTTTTCTTTATAGGCAGGATGCAGACATCTCGATTTGGAACTTGGAAGCCATGGCCTTTCTGGAAGTTTTCCTCTTAAGTCCTTTTGGAAGGACATGGCTCTCACACCTCCATGTTCATTTCTTTGCTCATGAGTTTGGTGGGTGTATCTCCCCCAAGAATTGAGGTTGCTGGTTGGTGGTAGCTGGAAAAGTGTTGACATTGGATAATCTGTGTCGGAGACAGATTCAGAATTCATAACAAACCTCTGTACATTGTGCCTCAACAAAGAGGATATAGTCCACCAGCTTCTCTTGTTATGTTATTTCTCTACCCATTTCTTGAGAATTTGTTTTTACTCAGTAACGAGCCTCTATACATTGTGCCTCAACGGAGAGGATATAGTCCACTAGCTTCTCTTGTTATGTGATTTCTCTACCCATTTCTTGAGAATTTGTTTTTACTCATGGTGTGGCCTGAGTTTCTTTGGGGAGGCTTCTTGGTTCATGGGCCCTTTCTTCAGTTTTGGCTTGATCTTCTGGAATTTTCTCATGTTTGATATTATTTGTTCAATTAGGAAAGAAAGAAATGATCCTACTTTCTAATCCTCTTCAAAGTCAGTTGATTGATACTATCTTCTGCGTGAAACATAAGACTGGTAGTTAGCCTCCTTGAGTAAGGACCTTGATGGTCTAAAGTTGGTGGATATCATGTGTGATCGGGACGGTTGCATGGGTGGTGGTGAGAGGAAAGAGAAGCTGATGTTTTCTTGCTCCCCTCCTCCCCCTGGCATGTTAAAATTTTACATGGATGGTGTGGTCGCTGGGAAGGCACTGTCCTAGACTAGAAAGCGTAGGTGGAGTTCTTCATAATGCTAGCAGAGAGGTTCTGGTGGCATTTTCATCCCTGTTAGGTAGGGAAGGATTAAGTGACGTTGAGGAGATCGCTACTAATCAAGCCTTGGAAATCTTTAAGCAGTTGTTTTTTCCGCAAACTTTATTGTAGAAAGAAACTCTTATAATGCTGTCACTTGGGTTGCTTCTCGAGCTTACACCCATGGAGGTTTCAGTTTGTTATCAAGGAGATTAAAGCTCTATCTTCGTCATTGCATATAGATTTCTTCCATTTAGTACAGAAGAAAACAAGATGGCAAATTCTCTAGGGAAACTAGGATCAATATGATCTCTTCTTTTGTTGGACCTTGGTTGTAATTGTGGCTGTTGTTAGTTTTGTTTTTTGTGAATTCTATGATCTCTAGCATATTGGGGGCTCAGTAGGATTTCTTATTTTGTTAGGCCTTTGTTCTAACTGCCCTACTCTTGTTTTTGTTTTTGGTTAGTTTTGTGGTTAGGGGTGGTATTTAGCTATTATTCCATCCCTTAGGGTATATTTTCTATGAAATAAAATGTTTTTCATTACCGAATAAAAAAAATCTTCCTACTTATATCTTCATTGGTGACTGATAAGGTTAACAAGTTAGCATTGAGGAGTAAACTTCGGTTTTTTTACTTTTCTTTTGATTACTGTAATGGAGATTGCAGCTTCTAGTACCCTTTTCTTTCATCTTCCTATTCCCTCATTGTCATGTTATTCATTCCATAAGACTTCACCTAAATAGAAACTTCATTTCCAAGATTTCCTTCATCCATTGAATTAGATGGTGATATTCTTGTTTGCTATGCATATTTGGTTTTGTTGTGTTTTTTTCTTTTTATTGTGGATTGTGTACAATCTAAGCCACCATCGTCGTTGTCGTTGTCGTTGTCATCATCATCTTAGCCTCTCCCTATCAATCTGGGAATGTATAGAATCATGTGGTAAGTTTAATTGAAGGAGTTCTGTATCAATGGTCGCACAAATATGATATAATTTCATGTTATAGAACCATGTTCTCACAGATCAGAAGCCAGCTTATCTACTAAAAGCGTGATATTGTGAATCCTAATATTTCAAAAACACCCAATCCATTGTAAGCTCTCTATGTTCATCATCTATATGACTATATCTATATGACTATCACACATGCTTCATAAGAAATTAGCCATTTTCCCATTCACTGGCATATCCTTGGAACTCTTAATTGTTAGCTGAATCGAGTTTCATGCAAATTGCAGTCAGAGGCAGAAAGTTGGTTAGATCTGGCTGCTAATGGTCTTCAAGGTTTGCAGGTAGACTCTAGGGGATAGAAACTTGATATTATCCTCTCTTTTTTTATTATTATTATGGAGCACACATCTTTCTTGTTGTCAAAGACCTATATTTCATGTCTTGATGATGGGATTGATAACTTACTTCTTCCTTTGATCAAATGTTTCTCTTTCAGATTATAAACAAGTACGGAAAACTAGAGACTCTTTTAGACTTGTTCCCTGGGTTCAAGATTCGCGCGTTGGGCAGTTATATGTGAGTTTTTCTATATCTATGATTTGGTATGATGTCAAGCACCAAAGGAAGAAAAGCTGTGCAATTGTGGTTTTTGGCGCCAGTGCTCTCAGTTTGGAGTGGGCCTGGGTCAAGAAGAGTTTTGTTTATTTACCACTTATTTGCCAGGTCCTATCTGATGATAATCAGAAACAAGAATTGGAACAGGCCTCAATGGTAATATGGTCAAACCAGGTCAGAGGCACAACCTGTTTATCTATTGGGTCTACAAGTACCCTGACCCAACTCATGGGCATAAAGGAGAACAGAGTCCAGCCCGTGCTGGACTAGGCCTGTAGTCCCAACGAAATGGTCCAGATCCTTAGTACTTTTAATTCATCATCCCATCTATTTGGTGTGGTCAGCTTACTAACCCTAATTGTAGATGAGAAAATATCGGCCCTTCCATGTGGCTTGCCCATCTTGTAAAGGAGTTAGCTGTGTTATTAGTTTTTTTTTTTTTTTCTTCTTTTTGTGGATTTTTTGGTGTTTTATCATTTAACCAGTATACTTGTAGAAGAGATCCTTTGGGCTGATTTTTACCCAGCTTCGTGTCTCATGTAGCCTTAGTTGTGATCGGTTGCTTGGTGCAATTTTTTTTCCGTCTATATAGCCTGTCAGCTCACTTATTTTCTACCATTCATGATAAAGAAACTGTGACTGTAAAATGTAAGTTGGCCCAGAGCATAGTGTGTAAAAGATGACATATATGGAAAATAGATCATATTTTTGTGGCCATAGTTCTGCAATCATTTTGCAAGGAGATCCAGATATGGCATCTGCTGTTGCAAGTTCATTTTTCAATAGTATTTATTGATATTATTTTCTTCTGTTGTTGTTAAACGATCACCTGAGGCAAGACCAGAGAGACAGTATAGCCTTAGTGAACTTGATCCTTGGGCCTGTCCCTTAGTAAGACCATGTTTGTACACATATTTCTTTCGTCACTGAGTGAAATATGTTTTGTGGAATAGAGATTGATATTCTTTGTGCAGAGAAGGTTAGGCTCTCTTTTTGACATTCTAATGACATGCGTCTCAAAATCCTCCATGACCCTGCATTTTCTTACATTGCACTTTGGCAGGATATCTGACAATAAAACCTACAATGTTACAATAGACTATGGATCTTTCTTGTTCGGGATTTTTGAGCTTCCCATAGAGCTAAGTGGCGAGTTCAAACTAGAATTTCTGTAAGTTCTCAAATCTATTTGAGTTTTCATGATTATGGAGATAAGAATTCCTTGCATAAATGGTTAAAAAAAAAAAAACTCATTTTTCATCTGGTTTGAATCCTAGATTATGAATTTAGTGTTTGAAGATTGTTTTGGATTATGAATTTAGTATTTAAAGATTGTTTTGGATAAGAGTTTTGGCCACCCATTATAGGAAACAAAATATTGCACATTCAATGATGCATGCAAGAAGCATTCCTTGATGGGGAAAGACTAAGATGACGATGCTAGACTCCTCTCTCTCGTGTACCCTGTGCTCTGCCAAAATATTTCTCTATGTATTTTCGTCTTCTTCTTTGGCAACATTGGGGAACTGGTCTGAAGTGATAATTTAGACTTCAAGACCTAGGGATCGATTCCCGGGCATGTTCGTGAAATTAAGGTGCCAAAAACACCCAACTATGAGTGTGTTGGCCCCTCTTTATGTATTTGAGATGCATCCAAACACACTTTTTTTTTGGTAAAACATCCAAACACACTTAAAGATTAAAATAGCAGACATTACAGTGACAAAATCATTACTAGTGATACCCCATGTTTATGTATCGTCATATTTATTTGATGTTTAAAACATGGAAATTTCTGGAAGAAAAAAGTTTTCGTTGTCATTTTTTTCACATATGGAGTGCAAATTGCTCACTCTGCAGTATCTCGGATTTTATTCTCTCATGCAGATACGTGGACAACAAGATCAGAATAACAAGAGGCTACAGAAACATATTATTTGTCCATTCACGTGTCATTGAGCCCAAAAAGGAATAGAAGATTACAGTCATCAAGAAAGCTAAGCACATAGCCTAGCCCAAGAGAAAGGAACATGCTGTGTTGCTTTAGTTCTTGTTAGTCAAGGGAAAGCTATGTATTCCTAATTTGGTATGCTATCCATGTGCTTGATTGTAGCTGGAAACATTGTGTCATTCTCATTGCTACTTTATATCTACTTGTGATTATGGAAATGTGTATCATATTTTCTTTCATTGTGCTATACCTGCTGATCGTCTTTCAGACACAAGTGCTGTTACTCGGATATAAAGTTACAGATATTGGCTTGGAAAGAATTTTTCATGGAACATTCCTGTCAAAATTTGACTCTTATAGGAGATGGGCCTGCTTTAGATTTGAACATCCAAGTGATAATGTCTCTCTCTTGCAGCATGAATTCGTTGTAAAATTTTATTTAGTGTATTATACATAACCCATCTTACAGTAGGCCAAAATGTATTATGAAGTTTTGCCATATGGGGCATTATTTTATCTTTTCAGTTATCTTTTTTGAATGAGAATAATTAAATAAGAAGCTAAAGTCTCAGTATCAATGCAATGACAACTCACTACTCCCATCTTCAATAATCTATCATGGATCCCACATGGGCCGAGCTTGATCCTTAGATTTTGTCACGCGAGCTAGGCTAAGCTTAATTAGCGGTTTTGAATTTTGATTTTAATTTATCTTTTTAAATGAAAATAATCTCATCCAGATAAAAAGATAAGTCTTAGTCTCAATGCAATGAGAAATCAATGCTAACCGGAAATCTATCATGGGCCGGCCCCACACAATGATAATTTGAAAGATCAAAAAATGAATGTCAACCAATCCAATGTTAAATACTAAAATCTCATTTCAATAGACGTAGATCCCACCGTTCGATTGTGCAAATTGATTTGATTTGAAAATTGAAATTCAATTTGGCAATTGATTACTCAATTGAACTCCCAATCTTGAGTCAATTTTGACTTTATCTTATTAAATAAAAGGTGTCATATACGATCTTGAATTCCTTAATACTTATTAAGGAAGGGTGATTATGGACCTGACATGCCTGAGTCTGACCCAGGCTAGCCCACTTTGGGCTGAGCTTGAGCCTTAGATTTTTGCACAGGGACCGGGCTTAGATTTAGTGGTTGAGAGCCCAAACCCCAGCATGGCCCGAATAAGATACACAATTTAAGAAAAAATTAGACATCTTCAAACATAAACACAAAACTCAATCCACTAAGGTACAACTTCAGATAGTAAGTAAAAGACATTTTTTTTTAACAAAAACATAATCCACTTGGGCTCGGGCTTAGCCTTTTTCAAGCGGGCTGGGTTTTGCAGAAGCACTTATGCCTCGAGTCGGGCTAGGACCGAGATTAAGCCAATGGTCTAAAATAGAGCCTTGCATGGATATTTCACATCCCACCCTAACTCGGGCCATGAACACACCTCTTATTAACCTCTCATTTAAAAACTTGTCCTTGGTTAAACTTGTGAAGTCAAACTTGCGAAGTCATTTATGGAGAGGGCTACCCCATGTGGGCGCAACAAATTTAATGGGATCCATAAATAGGATTTATCACTTAAAAATGGATTTTAGAATTCTTGGGGAACCATTTGTGAAAAATTGTAACGGAAATATAAGGATGATTATTTTGGATGGAGTTCGATGTCCCCACGAGCTATATCATTAGTCTGAGCTATTAGCCTATAGGTTCATCATAAGATCATAAGTTATATTTGACTCAAACAATTGATAATTGACATAATAAATGGACCTTGGTCCAAGTCCAAGATTTCTTTTTAATTTTGGCAACCTTCACCTACTATTTGGTCCCCGTGAAATACGAAAGTATGTTTAGCAATAGACTTAATCTTTTCCTCCGCTCTGAAGGGGGTAAAAGTGATCTTTTAGGGTAGCAACTTTTTATCCGCTCTAAATTTTTCTACAAGCATCTCCTCAGGTACCATATAATTACGGTTTATAGCTGAACAGAAGAAAGTGGAGTTTCATGTCTTGCACCCCTTCTTCTTTTTTAAAGTAGATAATTACCTCTTCTTATTAAAAAGTATAAAATTTTAAAAATTACCTCTTCTTTTTAAAAAAATTTTAAAAAGTGAAAAAGTCAATATCTCATTCCACTAAAAGAGAGGAAAAAGGGTTTTTTTTTTTTTAATACAAAAGGCCAAAAAAGTTCCTCCACATACCACAAAATGACAAAAAGTCAATAAAGTGGATTTTGAAAATTTGCACTTTTTTACAGGACTCTTCTTATTTTCTTATCTCTTAAAAGTAATCATTTTACTTTGAATTCACTTTACAAGCAAAGTTCCAAATGGGCATGAATCTCTTTTTCTCTCATCAAACTTTTGGATCCCAGATAAAAGAAGACAAAGCAAAAGATGATTTTTAGCAATGGAGTAGTTACCCTTTCACGATATCGTTAATGAAATTAGTTTGCTATCAAAGTTGGAAAAATCGTAACTCGGACTCGACTCGTCCGATGCAAAGAAACTGACTCAAATAGAGTCAACGTGGAGACTCGGGACCATCATGTTTTTCAAAAATAATTCCAAAAATTTCTAAAAATGAATCAAGTACTTATAAAATATAGAATTACATCTATTTACATGCATTGATAATAATCAATTCAATTTAATAAATTTATATATATAAGAAAAGTACTGCAATGAGGAAAATAAAAGAAAAAAACATTGCATATTACATAATTTATTAATCCAAATATTGAATGTAAAAGATCAATTATAAATTTCAAATTACATTCCAGTCACCGTTTTTAAATTATTGACTCTAAACCCTATGCATAATTACATATAAATAAATTTTAATTGTTTAAAATTAAATATGCCTATTAAATAATTTGAAATGTAAATAACTTATTAAAATGAGATTACTCGGTCCTTCATTAAAATGAGATGACTTGGGAGAATCAAGAGGCAACATTGAGAGTTTTCCAATCCTGATTTCTATAAAAAAAGTAGGGAGAAAAAAAAAAAAAAAACCCTCTTTTTTGTAGAGGGCTGGAACGACAGGCCCACTCATAGAAACCCTAGCTGTCGAGCCGACATGAAAGCCAGTTAGACGGAGGCGATCCGATACTCGCCATTGTAGGGTTTTAGGGGAAATGTAAGAAACATGAAAACCCATGTCTCCGGAACGAAACAGAGGGTTTTAGCCAAACGTAACAAAACCAAACTCTAAGCAGAAGCAGATAAAAAAAAAAAGGAAGGCTTTCTCTCCTTCTCTCTATCTGCAATCCATCTTTTCTTCTCTCCTTATCTCTATCTGCAATCCATTTTTTCCAGCAGCAGGTGACCTTCTTTTCTCTTTAATTCCTTTTGCTTCTCAATGAATTTGTGCTTTCTGGGCATTTAAATCTATGGGTGGTTGTGTTCTTTCTTTTCCGCTCCATCAAATCCATCATCCTGTTGTTATTCTTCCATGTAATCCAGCTATCGTCGATGCAGTTTCTCGAAATCTGGTGCGATGTGTGTAAAATCCCATGTGGGTTTCAACAATCAGGTCGTTTTATGGCAGAAAGTCTTTGCTTTCCTGCAAATTTTCATCTTACTTTTCGGTATCTGCGGCTGTCAGAAATATCCCTTCTGACTCAGACTTGAATGTCGAAGCACCACCCATTTTGGGTCAGAGCTCTGTGGAAGATTTCATCAAATTAGATAACTCTAGAGTGATTGGAATGTTGAAAACTTTCAGCCAAAAGCCTATCGTCGCTCTGTCTTTTTTCAACAGCGCGAAGAATCATGGGTTTCGGCATGATGTTGATACGTACTGGGAGATTATACGAATTTTGTATAACTGGGGTCTACATAGGCAGTTGAATCCTCTGTTTGCAGAGCTTGTATTATCGAAGAAAGAACTGGGTTTTGAAATATCAAACCTTTTCGACTCGATTTGCGAGAGATGTGAGAGCTCACGTCTGGTAGCCAGGGTGTTTGATGTATTGATCAAGGTCTACATTGATTTATACATGTTTGATGAGGCCATTGATGCGTTGTTCCAGATGGGCAGTCATGGTTTTGTACCGCGCGTGCAGTCTTGCAATTTCCTTATGAATTGCCTGATAGAGCGTGGAAAGTCGAATATGGCCAGGGCTGTTTACCATCAGCTGAAGAGATTTGGAATCAGTCCAAATGTCTACACATTTGCGATTGTTATAAAGTCATTCTGCAGAGAAGGGAATTTGGAGGAAGCAGTAGATGTCATGAAGGAAATGCAGGAAAAGGGTGTTGCTCCTGATGTTTTCACATACACAACGCTGATCAGTGGGATGTGTTCCTGCAAAAAATCTGATACAGGGTTTGAACTGCTCAAAGCAGTTAGAAGTGTGGGGGTCCCAATTAATACTTTCAGTTATAATGTAGTGATTCATGGGTTTTCTAATGAGATGAGATTCCAGGAAGCTGAGGAAGTTTTTGAGGACATGGGAAAGTATGGTATCGTTCCTGATATGTATAGTTATAGCGGCCTTATTAGAGGGTATTGCCAACATGGCAATCTGTCGAGAGCTCTATCTCTTCATCATGAGATGGTCTCAAGGGGCATTAAAACGAATTGTTTCATAGTGAGCATGTTTCTCCAAAGCTTGTGTAGGATGGACATGGCTGTCGAAGCAATAGAGCTCTTCCAGAGTTTGAAGGACTCTGGTCTTTTTCTCGATGAGGTTGTGTACAATAATGTCATAGAGGCTCATTGCAAATTAGGTAACATGAAAGCAGCAGTTGAACTGCTTGATGAAATGGAGAGTCGGAGGCTGGTTCCTGATGTCATCCACTATACAACTTTGATCAGTGGGTTTTCTCGTTTGGGTGAAATGGATGATGCTCAGAAGGTATTCACCAACATGTTGGAGAAAGGTATCATTCCTGACATTGTTACTTACAATTCACTTGCAAGTGGGTTTTGTAGAAACGGGCTTGTACAAGAGATATTTAATCTTCTTGATTATATGTTGGACCAACATGTGAAACCCAATGCTCTTACGTACGGTACAGTCATTGAGGGCCTTTGTAAAGAAGCGAAGTTGAGAGAGGCAGAATCGTTCTTTAATTCATTGGAGGAAAGAGGTTGTGCTCAGTGTCGGGTTACTTCTAGCGCCATGATCAATGGTTACTGTGAATTGGGCCACACAAGAGACGCCTTTGGGCTTTTTGTTAGGCTGTCTGAGCAAAAAGTGCTTGTAGATGATATGACAATCTTGAAACTCATTAGCGGCCTTTGTAAAGAAGGGGATGTGGATAGAGCTTCGACGGTGTTTGAGATAATGTTGGCAATGGATGTTACTCCAAGCGAGATTGCTTACAGCAAACTCATAGCTGCTTACTCTGAGATTGGAAATATGAATAAAGCTTGGTGCCTGTTCAAGAGTCTAGTGGAAAGAGGTTTGTCCCCTGATGTCATAACATACACTACATTAATCAAAGGATACTGCAATGTGAACCGCATGCAGGAAGCTTGGAATCTGTTTAGTGAGATGAAACAGAAGGGGACTAAACCTGATGTTATCACATACACAGTTTTGCTTGATGGGCATTTAAAAGACAGCCTTCGTCAAGGTTGCTTCTATCGTAATGATACAGGCAAGAGGAAAAGTGAAAATGATGTCAAGTCCTCCGAACTGTTGAGAGAGATGAAAGAAATGGAGATTGAGCCTGACACCATTTGTTACACAGTTTTGATTGATGGGCGTTGCAAGACAGATGATATCCAGGATGCTCTCTATCTTTTCAATGAGATGATGGACAGAGGATTGGCACCTGATGCAGTGACATATACGGCTTTAATATCTGGATATTGTAGGCAAGGGGATGTGGACAAGGCTGTAAACCTTGTTGATGAAATGATAGATAAAGGAATACCGCCTGATACACTTACCTTCTCAGTTTTAGATCATGGGATTGTGAAGGCCAGGAAGATGCAATTCCGGCAATGACTCTCCATTGACTCTAAACAGTCCGTTTGCAAGCTGTCATCAAAATCTGTTGAAATGGTATTTGGTTATCTTGCTTGAACACTTTCAAATATATGTTGAAAGTCAGTTTGAGCCAAAAATGGACTCAACGACTTACCTACCCAGAAACCAATAGCCATGTTGGTAGGGTGGCTCCACAGGCCTAGTACACAGTTATTTTATGGTTTGAAGTATGCGGGTACTGCTAGCTACTATGGGCATTTATTTTGAGTAGTGGAAGTTGGGCTTCTGTACCCATAATGCAGAGCTCTCTGGTTTATTTTCTTCCTTGCTTTACAATGAACGTTATGAGGAGAAAGGAACAATAGATGTTTCGAAGGAAACGGGGTCTGCATCATTGATCTGATTGCTCAGGCTAGGTGAAGAGCAATATCTTTGGCATTATCTTTCAAGGATTTCAATGGGTCTCCACAGTTACATTTGGTAAGCACTGGAAAGTCATTGAAGATAAATGACTATAGACACCCTCAGGTCATTTGTACTAGGTGGAACTTACTGTCAAACGATGTTTACAATTTGAACTTCAGTGGAAAGTGCTGTTGGGAATCCAAACTAGGCTGGTACTGTTGGGCAGATTCAGAACTCCATGTTTGTTTTCCTGTCTTGCTATTCGGGTCTATCCTGTGGTCTATTTGGAAAGAGAGAAGCAATCACATCTTTAACAAGGAGGTTAAATGGAAACTTGTGCAATATTAGTATAGTTGGGGTGGAGAAATGGGCCTTGATTAGGAAGGATTCTCAGAAATTCATTTAATTGATTCCTGTGTTAAGAGGCTTGCATTAAAAGTAGGAAATTTGAAGAGTAGAAATTGATGAAGTGGCAACCATCAATGTCCAGCACTGTAAACTTCAATATGGGTGGGGTAGCTAGAGGCAACCAGAACCAGATGACTAACCAGTGTTTTGTTCAACGAGAATGACATTCTTCTACAAATGGGTATGAGACACCAGTGAGGCTGAGATTTGGCGAGTAGAGGGATTTTCTGTGTCATTTGTAGGTAAGCTGATTGTGGAAAGTTATTTCAAGAATGTAATTTATTGGTTGCTAGCAGCTGGGATGTTGCATGGAAGTATTGTGTCATATTGATTGAGCTTTGAGGAATTTCGCAAACATTTTCAAGTCGAGTTCCATCATGTTTTGAGGGAAGCAAATGAAGTGGTGGACCTTTTGGCAAAGCAAGGAGTTCATAAGAAAGGTAAGTATTTAGCTGCTCTCCTTTAAATTATTGTACATGTACTTTGTCCACTGCTCTCACGCCAGTCTTACTTGTACTTGTATTTCCGTTTTTCTGTAACGAATCTTAACTTCTACTGATAAATTAAAATGATGCATTGCTTATGACATAGAAAATATTCCCCCTTACTATTGAAAGGGTTCAGTTTATACTGTTGATTTGGGTTGGGCCAAAGTGTGTGCTGCATTCCCATGGAAATTGTCTGATGTCCTGGATGAGTTCCACCTATTTTAGACTCCTGCCAGTTTTTTTTTTTTTTTTTTTCTTATTTGTAGAGGAACTAATGGAGAGAACTTCCTCAAACTGAACGGGGTTCAGTTCATGCCATTAAGTGGGCTAGAGTATGTGCTTACAGCAATGTGGAGATTGTCTCCATCCTGGAAACTTCCATGATGTTTTAAATTCCAACCAGACCATTTTTCCTTATTCATGAAGGACTAGTGGAAAGACTAATAGTCGCATGAAATAAGGTGTTATGCAACCTTCATATTCTATGTTGCCGTTTTGTCCATGTAGCTAGTGTGGTGTGTTGCATGCTTCGACTTTCCTTGCTTCTGTAGGTTTATTCCTGTGTTCAGGCAAAAGCCTCTGTCTGTTTTACGGTCTTTCCTAGTAAAATTATTATAAGTTGTAAATCTATGCGCAAAGCTAAATTGCTTATTGGAACTTAGAGTTTAGAAATGCATAATAGTGTTAATGACAGTATTTGATATAAGCATTTTATTAGTTTCTAAATTAGTATAGCTAATCAACATGAATATATATGGACAAATAGGTTCATGCTGTTATTTTACATTCATACAATGATTCAAAACCTCTATGCAATGAGGGGCCTTATATACCTCCTATGACCTTATTTAGTTACTAATAAAAAAAAAAAAAAAAACTAAATTCTAGCAATTTTCCAATATTATAGATTTTTTAAATATTTTTATATTTTTTTACTAAAGTCTCGATTCACACTGATATGCCGTATGTATCGCCCACTATGTAGTGTTTTGGCTGCTAACTGCTATATCTACCATAACCACTATTTTGAACCTTGCTTACTTGAATGGTTTCTTTTCCCAAATGTAGGGAGTCATGTTAGTCCAATTGCCATTTCTTGAAAATGAAGGCTTAGTTAGAAGAACATATTTGTTCCCTTTTTCTAAAGATAGCAGCACTTGTTTTTACTGCCCAATGACCTACAATTTACTTCTAATGGACTCATTCCAACTTTTATTTTCAGGAACTTGTGCTTTTTACAAATTTTGAGGACATCAATGAACTCAATGAAAGAAATGGCAGCAAAATGTTCTACATTGATGGATAACTATTGCTGCGGCTGGTGATATCCAACAAATGAATATTTTTCATGAACAATTAAAACGATAATTCTTTTCTGTATATTGATGGGTTGACTATGTTCCATTTTGCTGTCAACACGCTATTCCTCCATTCTGTGTATCTTAAAAATTAATGGATATTGTTTGGTTGGGTTATCCCCAAAATACCAGTGAATCGAAAACAACTCTCCTGCATATTCATCCTATTATGCTGAAGAAAGCCATTGAGGCTCTTGTGGTCACACTCATGGGGCCCACATCCCAACCAGAAAGAGTGCTGTAGAGTTGAATATTTGGGTTCATTGTAAGAATCTCAGTGATTCTTAGTTTAACGAATTTCAGTTTTCTTGTGAGATTACTGCAGCAGGGATTCCAAACTGGATCAGCTACACAAAATTGCCAAGGTTGGTTAGACTGGAGTCACTGGACTCTTCAAAATAATTTTTTTTTTTTATGAAAAAAATATTACATGGAATTTCTTTCAAACAAAATATCCCCTTGTGGATTGCTTGACATCAAGTACCCCCATTGAAAGGTTTCCTTTGACAGCTCACATTTGATAAGACAAACCTAGTTGGGTTACCTTTCGGTGCAAATTCTAAGGTGGAGAAGCTATATGCCTATGGGTTACAGTGAAACCAAACAGTATATGCCAGCAAAAAATTATAGATAGCTAATACTGAACTTTTTGTATCCCAATATTATCAAACACACATTTAAATTATTTTCATCTTTGAACTGACCTATTTGGATGGACACTTAGTAAGCCTGGGTTTTCTGGTTTTTGAACATTCTAAGAGTTTGTTATTGATTTCAGATTGGAAAAATGCAGCATGGTGATTCATCTGGTCTCTCTAAGTGGACATTTCTATAGAAAATTGCCATCAAGGATGTCTGGAAGGCGATATCAAATGATCTGATCCGATGAGACAATTTTGGCAATCTTGAATTCATGCCCCACAAGCTCATTTAGGTAAAGTCTTCCATCGGTCCATTGTGTCGTCTTGGTTGGACATCGAGTCAAGTTGGGTCATTTTCTATATATTTATTTTATTTTATTTTTGGGTTTGCGCTTAGCACTGCTAAGATGAATCTGTATGATTGATATATGAAGTTGCTTGAGAGATCACCATGGCTGTTGATCTAGTTGACTATCACATGGATAGGGTCATCAGCATAATCATCATCATTAAGCCTTATCCCAACCATATGTAGTCAGCTTTGATTTCTTCCAAACCGCTACAATGGAGCTCATTGAAATGTATATAGTTTGCTCTAGCATATGGGACTCAACCCTTGTATAAGGTTACAAGACAGGACAGAGTTTTGCAGTTTGCCCAATATTCCTTAGATCAGACCATCATAGTTTGCTTGTAAATGGATGGAGAGAAACACCTGCTATTCACTATGCAACCGTCCTACTATTTCCATAGGTAGGATTATTTCATTGTCATAATATTTTCCTACATCAAGGATTCGAATTCACACACTCTACACACACTTCGTGTCCCTAATCACCTGAGCTATAGCTGCCGAGGAACAACTTATTGTCATAATTATTTAGTACTGACTTGGTTATAATGTGCCTACCTGATTAAGGGGCCACCATTTGTGAAATGCTACAACTGGACGCTATTTCAAGGTAGCTTTATATCATTGTCGAGGAAAAGGAGCGATTATATATATATATATATATATATATATATGTCTATGTAATGAAAACAGCATCTTAACACAAAAGGGGTAGTATGAGTTGTCCTCTTATAAATGGCCAAAAATGCACCTGACTTTTGCACAAGATAACTTACCTGAGACGGCTGGTAGTTCCAACCTTTTTCTGGACACTTTCTAGACTGAGTCCAGATCCTATGAGCCCAGGCTTCATAAAATTCTATAGCTAGCCCTATATATCTATTTGCAGAACCACATCAAGTGTTCAAAAATCATTGTCCACCTGTATATGAGCTCCTGGCCTAGCTTCACTCTAATTAGAGTTGAGTCCTCCCTTAATTGATCACGCCACATGTATAATGTCAGTTATCTTGATAATCCAGGTTAGGATGAGTCCTCAAAATTTCGTTTTGATGGTTTTGCAAATCTCTGTTCGACTCTTTTTGTGCTCAGGTTGACATATGCCAAGGCACAACACTGGGTGGAGGAATTATATTCCTATTTTTTATAAGTTTTAGTTAAATTACATGTCTAATGTTATGTTAAAGGGCATTATAATCAAATTATTGCAGAAAATTAGTTTTATTTTGTCCTTCAGTTTCTCTTTTACCCAATTCATCTAACATGGTATGTATTCTAATGAAAATACAAAACCCTTTTTCATTGGTAACAGTACAATTTACTTGAGAAAAGTTATGTATAATACAATAAGAAACATGTGAAAATCTCAATGCAATATGACATTGGTTAGCGCTCGTTTAGAAGAAACAACAAAGGACAGGGACTTGCCATTTTCCTATCATGTTGCTTGAGTTTGGATCCCCTGTTTCAACATTTCATCCTATCAACATTCACCAGTTGTATAAAATGTTTTCTTTTCTTCTTCTTCTTCTTTTTTTTTTTTTTTTTTTTCATCTTAACGAAGCGATTGAGATGGTGCATTAGCTGATATAAGATTTTATATATAGCTGGCGAATATTGATAGGATGAAAGAGGATCCGGACTCCATGTATGTTACTTTTTCTTTTTACACTCCTATGCGTGTCTTTGCAATCTTTTCTTTTGAAGGTTGCTTACATTGTCATGTTGCAGCTCTTGGTTAAATCAGAGAAATGGGTTTTGGTCAAACTAATTGGATGGCTCTTTATGTTGACACTCATTTGACCATTACTCACTGTTGGTTTGAAAATTTCAAAAATAGCAATAACTTTTGAGGGTCACTCAGGAGATTCCCTATCTCTGATGTAGTCCCCTGGATCACAAACCCTTCTTTACAGAAATTGGCCTAAATTTCACTCTCAAAGGGTGAGCACGCATCAATGTATTGATATCGTGGCGACTTTTCACTCTGATTGGATTCAACTTTGAGCCAACTTTTATCTAGAGGGTCCATGTGACACTAGCAGGTTTGATTTTTAGAAAAAAAAAAAGGTGTGGCCCAATAGGAACATATAATTTTTGTCTTCTTCCCATGGTAACTTCTCCCGTGACCGTTTATCTCAAGCGGTGATCCGTGTATTCTACAATGCCTCTGGAAATATGTGGCTGTAATCACAAAGGAAAGGGCAAGTAACCTCCACATATGACGTGTGATGTTGAGAGGTGGCAACAATATCATAACGGAGCAACCGTGATCACAATAAGGTGAGCACCACATGTCTAAACACATAGTAGGGTTACTTTATGATCCATCCAAGTGGACCACAAAACTAACCCCATGATCCGTCCGAGTGGACCACAAAACCCAAAACCCAAACCCAAACCACCCCCCCCCCCCCACCCCAAAAAAAAAAAAAAAAAAAAAAAAAAAAAAAAAAAAAAAAAAAAAAGCAGCGATAGTTACTGATTATGGTTTTGGCACCCATCCGAATGGTCTAGATAATTAGATTGATTGTACCCTCATTTTGGATGGTGAAATTTTGTCTGCCATTGATCAAGTGGTTAGGATAATGACTCGAGCCTCCGTCACCATATACAAGTGTGTGTGTGTGTGTGTGTGTGGGGGGGGGGGGGGGGGGGTTTGAATTTGTCTATCATTGATCAAGTAATCAATTGGTTAGGATGATGACTCGAACCTCTATCACCACATACAAGAGTGAGTGTGTACTCGAACCTCTATCACCATATACAAGAGAGAGTGTGTGTGTGTGTGTGTGTGTTTTGGGCACTTTTAAAAATGTTCAGATTATATCATGCTATTCACATAAAGTGGTATTATTGTATCTAATAATATCATAATAAATTCAAATATTGCGAAATTAAAAATATCACAAGAGAATATCAAGAATATTGAAATAAAATGTAAGAAAATTGGAAGAACCTAATTTATACTTATTTATTTTGAGTCAATTTATGTTGTGCAATAATTTTTTCATAAATCCTAAAAAAAGCCCAAAATTTGATAAGATCCCATCATTTTCAAAAATGATAATTTCCTGAGCACTATAATAGTGACATTCTGGTGACATTGAGTGTTAAATTTTTGGTGGCAGCTATTCACATGGAAGAAAGGGAAGGGAAGGTATAAAGCCCAAAACGAATTCAGTAAGTGAGAAGGAATAAGATTTATCCAAAAAAAAAAAAAAGTGAGAAGGAATAAAGAACATGACAGATAAGGGAAATGAAGTCTCCTAGAAATGAAATAGTTTGGTAGAATTTTCTATCCTGAATGAATGGGAATAGAATATGGAAGAAGAGAACAAAGAACTTTTGGAAAGATCAGGGTCAGCGATATCTACTACATATCTTGGACATTCTCTTTTAGGGGCCGTTTGTTTGGAGGAATTTCATTAGGCATAAAGTCCATAAAAGTAAAAAGGGACTCTGCACACATAGAATGACTGCCGCTTCTTACCACTACAGTAAAGAGCCATTTTAACAAATTTAATTGATGTGGTGCTTTTGCATTTTTTTTTTTTTTTTAACAGTTAAGTGAGAATCTCATTTTCACGAAGAGGTGTCCACTATAATGATGTGGTTCTTTTTTTATATATATAATTGTGTGAAGTTTTCATTTGTCTTAGAGCTTTTTTTGTTAGCATTAGCATATATAGGAATTGAAAACATAGGTTTCATACTGTAAGTGGTTAAAAATAAAGATCGAATGTGAATTTCAAGAAATGAGCTTCAAATAAACTTTTCTTTTAGGAAAATCTAATGAAAAGAAGATGAGAACTGAATTACTAGGATGACGGCTAGTTTATTCATTTCCGATTTTTTCATTCTATTTCCCTAATAAGGAAAGTTATTTGATGCTTGTTTTTTAAAAAAAAATCGCCTTTGATCTTCATTTTTATCTAGTTATGGGAGGAATCATATGAATTTAATTCCCATTGATTGTAGTGCAATTAGACCGACCCAAGGTGAGGTGTTGGATTAAGGATTCTGTGGAGTGATTCAGTGAACCCTAAAAAAAAAAAAAAAAGAGAGTACCGGTACAGATGAACACAGCTCAGAATTGAGTTCACTTGAACAGTAAAAAGGTAATTTAGAAGACGTCTATTGGCACAGGGGGCCTTTTGTTTCATTAAACTAAATTCCTAGGAATTTTAAGACTATCAGTTGTAAAAGTGAATATCCAAGGACCATCAAATAATCTCCCTTGTAATAGAAAACGAATTGAGGGAGATTGGAAATGAACACCCAACCATTACCTAATAATTCAAATCCGAAGAAAGCCAAGGTCACCTCTACGTTTCCACCCAATATCCTTCGTCCCCCACTCCTTTAAAAGTCATTTAACCACAAGTTCCTATATATTCAATTGAAATGCAAACAAATGCGCCTTAAGCGTCCTATTGTATAAGGGCATGATTGTTTCATGTAATGGAATACCTATGATTGTATTTCTATAAATAGCTAAAAAATGAAGAACTGAATGTGAAGGTCCAAGAAGGACCATCAAATAACCTCTTTGTTTAATAGAAATTGAATCAATAGAAGGTGTGAAATGAATATCCATACATCATCTTAGTAATTCAATGCCTAAGAAAGTCAAATTCTTACCTACATATCCACCTCACATCCTTCACCCTTTGTAAATAATCATTCAACAAAGTTCATTTCATCAAGAATTCCAATGTATTCAGCTTTTATGTATTTTATGCAAACAAACAAGCCCTAAAGGATTTTCTTTTTCTATATTATGCAAACAACTAGCTCTCGTAAGCTCAAGCTTAGGATAAGGTAAGCTCAAGTGTGTGATGGGGCCCACCTAGGGACCTACATGGGGATGGGGGTGGGGGGATTTCAAGAACTCCATAGGATCTTCCTCTGTGCAAAATAATCAGTCCCAGTCGTGATTTCTATCATCTTCATATGAGCCAAAAAGTTTAATGGTCAATAGTCCATTTGGATTGATACATAGTCGATCCAACGGTCTAAAAAATTCGGATCTGACCAAAAGTTTATGGACATGTGCAATTTAGATGAGTCATGTGTGTGGTCCATTTGGATGGACCAAAGGTGGGCCTCACAAGCATAAATTTACGAGATTTTATTTTAAGCTTGAGCTTAGAATAGCCTTGCTCTTCAAAGTTATCTCAGCATCTTTTCTATGTACGTGTGTGTGAAAGAGATTTTGCTAGGATCAGATCATGGTTTTAAAAATTGGCTAAAGTCAAGCCAGATTACCTGAGAGGTAAAGGTTTCCATCAGTGTTATAAAGTAATTTACTTTGTCATTTTATTTGCATGTAAATCAACCAAAGAAGAAGCATAAATTTCTTATTTTCAAATTACTTTTAAAAATATAATCCAAAATTGAAATGTAGGTTGATATCTAGAGATTTCATCAGCTGATTCAGTGGCCGAAACTGTGTTTAAAAACCATGGATTAGATGCCATACTTATTTTCCTTACATTTGGATCAACGTGCAACAAATTAATAAGCATACGTTTTATTGCTGTCACCGTTGTTGCTGCTATTATTATTTAAACGATTAATATCAAGATTAAACATAAAAATGTCCAGCCAAAATTAATTTTGAGCTATAGTTTAGAACATTAAAGACTCGCATACCATGTCATGGTCCACAAGTAGAAACTTGTATAGGCCAAATGTGAACTTGTTTTTCAACCGGAGCCTAATTAGATTCCAGGCCCACACCCATTTATCGATCAGAACGTAAAACAGATTCCAAACCTAATTTTTTCGGATCGAATCAAATCCTCTGAAGAATTGAATACCCGTCTGCATCCATATTCCAACACTCTAGAGTTCCACCTTTTTCACTCAAGAATTATTTGAGTGGCCCAAACAAAAGTTTACGTTCCAATAAAACAATAGACAAGTCGGAAGAAAATAAAGGTGGCATTAAATAGGGCTGGCACAAATTGAACTCTCACATGCACATGCACATGCACATGCCCATTAAAATACACAAACCAACATAATTAGACCTAACACCCTCTACCAAATGGTGGGTGAGAAGGATGGGCTTCCTCACTTCTTCCTCTTTGCTGGTTTTTTTTTTCTCTCTCCTTTATTTTCAATTTTTCTGTTATGTACTTTTGCTTACTCTTCCCCTCCACCAAATGGACCAATTCACAATATTTATAATAATATAAGATTTTCTTATCTATAAAAGATTCTCCATTTGTCATGTATTTTACTATGATTGGGAAACTTGTTTTGAGTTGGATATCAATTGCGGTAGCTGAAAAGGCGAGGCACATCCCTTCCACATAAACAAGTTACAGATCAATTTTTGGCTATAATATTGAGGGTGAGAGAATTGGGCGAGTGTACGTGGGAGTATCAGTATTTACCAAAGTAAAAATAAAAAGTAGGGTATCAATTAAAACTGAAATTCAAGATCTTTTTATAAGAGAATCCAAAATATTAAGTATTACTTGTGTGGATCAAGTGGAACCTATATTTGATCACATGTGACTGTCCAAATCAGACACGCATTTTATAGATTTCTCTCAATACACCCATCCCATATCTAGGCATGATGATCTTAAAAGAAGGGAATTACAATCCACACCTGATGCAGGTCAACCCATTTAACCCAACTCAACTTATATAATCTTGGTCCAAACTGAATTCACTTCAAATACTAAGGGCTATATTTGAGTTAACTTGGGGATCAAAAAAGCCCAATACAAGCTTACTCATTCCATATAAATTAGATTATTCTAAACACCAAAATATTAAGCCACCACATTATTTAAATGGTTTTAAATATGCAGGTCTACCCTAACCCATCCCAGTTAAATAGGTTTGGCGGGTTGACCCTAATCTGACCAGTTCGAATGTGGGTCAGATTTTCCCGAACGTGCGTGACCAACTTATATATATTGCGAGTCGAGTTATATGGTCCAAGTCTAGATTGGGTCAGATTTTGCTGCCCCAACCTAATAGTCCCTCTTCTACTAACATTTTTGCATATGAAAAATGATAATAAAATAATAAAAGTTATAACATGTCCCTCCAAAATTTTCTGGACATAACTTGAGACTCTAATTCACCAAATAGAGCAAGGCTTCCGTAAGCTCATGCTTGTGTGGCCCATCTTTAGTCCATCCAAATGAACAAAACACACACCCCCTAAATTGCACATGTCCATCAACTTTGAGTCAAATCCGAATTTATTGGACTGTTGGATTGACTATGTATCGATGCGAATGGACTATTGACTATTAAATTTTAGGGCCTATATGAAGATAATAGAATTTACGGTTATGGCTGATTTTTTGTAGAGAGGATCCCAAGGAGTCTTCAAAATCTCCCTATCTCCATCCCCATGTGGCTCCCCAAATGGGCTCCACCATACACTTAAACTTACCTTATCTTAAGTTTGAGCTCAAGAGATCTCCCCGCCCTAAAAAAAAAAAATGTATACACCATTAAAAGTGACTCCATTACTTCCCAACAACTCCTGCAAAATCATAACATATCAACTTGATTGTGTACCGTTTAGGCATTTATTGTTTGAAATACAAGACAATATTCCATAATTTTATGGGTGCGTCTACATTAAAAGTCTGATCTATCAAACTCACTTTCTCACATTTTTTTGGCTTTAGTAGAAATTTCACTCCAATTTGAATTGACTGCAGAGCCAGATTAATCAATTATTCACTCATAAAATAATTGAATAGATTAAGGATAAAAAAAAATAAAGGGAGCTTAATTGTTAATTTCAGCTTGATAGATTTGTGTCAAATCCCAGTGCAATGAAATTTGGGTTAAGACTAAAATAAGAGGAAAAAGTCATTTTGAGTGGTTTAAATTTCATATATGTTTACAATGTCATCAGCGAGTGGTTTAAATTTCATATATGTTTACAATGTCATCAGCTATAGCTCAAATGGTTTGAGACTTACGTAGTTTATTTGAGTCCGAGGTAGCTTGGTTGGCCTAGTACCACCGTTTTCATTGAGAGATTGTATGTTTGAAACTTCACTATCACACTGAGTCCAGAGGGAATAGTCGAGATAGTTAAAAAAAAAAATCCCTATGAAGAAAAAACAGAAAAGAAACTCAAACCAGCACATACTTGAGAAAACTTTTTGGGCCGCTTAAAGTGAAGTAGAGTGAGGGGCAAGAAAAGAAAGACTTTTTGGGCCGCTCCTGGTAGCAAACAATTGGGCACGAACGACGCCATTAATTCGTAGGATGTAAAAAATCAAGGTTGATAGACGGTCCCATTTGCACTGGATTGCCACGTGTACATTGTCAAAGAGATTAAATATTTCACGAGTCGTCTGTGCCATCAGCCCATTATTAAAAATGAAAAAAAGAGAGAGGATTCTGACTGTACGGAAATGGGTGGGGTTTAAACTTTAAATAGAGATATACTTAAAACTATTCTTATTAGAGACGGGTTTGGTAGTATGATTTTCTATGGTTTTTTGGACACTAACTTGAGTCACATTGAGACAGGTGGGCCAAGTATGGTTTTATTAACACTGACCTAGAGTCAGATTTGGGGCGGATTTAGGTTTTGGCTGTGGCAAACTTGCCCTGCACTACTATATTAATAAGTGACTTGTGTATAAAAATTCATATTAGTGTAGCAGGGTAGTGCAGAGTGACCTTTTTCAAGATGTCATGGGTTCTAATCTTGCCTATTCTTGGGGATGACAAGTTGGGTTGCAAACGAAACGGTTCTGGATCGGAACCATAGTTGACCCGGACCTGGACCCGTTTCTAAATAAACGGTTCCGGTTCCGAATCTGGTTTTAACTTGGAACCTATTTTTAGTTGGTTTCATACCCGATTTTGATAGGAAAACTCGGATTCCGTTCCGAAACTGGATCTACCTAGAGTACTGGAATTTAGTTCTAAAATCGATTCTAATTTATCTTTATTCTTCATTTTTCTTAAAATAAGCATATCATTCAGCTTATAACAATGCATTAAGTCTACTACCTCTAATATTATACATAAAAAGTAAAAAAAAAAAGAGTTGATTTTGAAGTACAATTTGCAATATCAAAGGCTTATATGACGGGTCTCAAGTCCATGGGTCGAAACCTATATAAACCCGAACCTGATTATGAATTGGAACTTAAATTAGGTTCCGAATCCATTTATGAATCAGAATATAAAATAAGTTTTAGACACGGTTTTTTACGGATCGGAACTTCCGGGTAATCGGAAAATCGAATACCCGTTTGCAACCCTAGTGGCAAGAGGGTGGGATGGGTTTGAGTTGGCGAAATGGGTTCAGATTTAGCCAACCTGAACTCAACCTTATTAGTATTTGCACAGCCCCTTATAGGGCTGTCAAAATGTCACACGACCTATTAACACGACACGAACTCACACGATATTAACGGGTTTGGGTTGACTCTTAATGGATTCAGGTCGTTAATGGGTCAAACCCATTAACACGTTAAGTTAACGGGTTGGATATAAATTAAATAAGTAACCCGTTAACAACCCGCTTAACCCGTTAAATTTTTTTTACTCCCTAAATATAAATAAATTAATTTATATTCATAAAAAATAAAGAAATTAAAATTTATTATTTTATAGTGGGTTTTTAGGTGGGATCCACTTGAGATCATCACTTATAGTTTCATGTGGCTTATATATTTTTCTTCTTCTATTTTTGTATAATTTTTTTTTAAATTTCGAAATGACATAATTACTTAACGGGTTAACAGGTTGGGTCGGGTAACCCGTTAAATTAATGGGTCGTATTCGGGTTAGATTTTTTGACCCATTAAATTAACGGATTGGGTACGGGTTGAGGTGATTTTAACCCGAATTCGTTAATCCGTAACCCGAATTTGTTAATACGACACGATTGACAGCCCTAGCCCCTTACCCGCTTTAACCTGTGGCGGGACTTGAACTCATGACATCTACCTCACACACTAATAAGTTTTTGTATACAATACCTTGCTTAATAATAACATAAAGTAAATACATACAGGGCAACATGGGTTCAAAACCTTACGTTAATCGCGAACATGCACTGTGAACTCGACTAGGTTAGCATTTAATCCCACCAACACACTACCAAATTCATTCCTAATAGGCGGGAGCGTGTTATGTTCCCATTTAAACTGGATTTATTATCATTTCCGTGTTATATGAACTTTTTCATATTTTCCAAATCGTGACAGTCATGGGGCAGGTATAGCATGACCCTTTTTTTGTTTTTTTCCTTCTGAATAACGTGAGGTTCCAATCCTTTGGACCTGTTGGCCGAGGAGAGAAAGTCGGTAAAATTTTATAGTGGTCCCAATGTAGTAGTGCAATTTTAAACCCACAATTTCTGAATGTAAACCATAGTCGTGGGCCAACTGAGCTACCCCTGTGACTGAGGTACGACATGATAACGTGAATAAAACCAACTCAGGAATGACTTATGAGACATTGCAAATACCAATCGGGCCGGGTTTGGGTTCACTGAAATCCGAACCCAACCCGCCCCATCACCATCACTCCTCTCGGACCTAATACTTGCCCGTCAAGACTTCAACAAATGTGACACGTACGATTTCAGTTTCTAAATCTCAGCCATCCATTCACAAAATAAAATCCAACCATCCGTCCTATCCACTCCCTCTATAAATAGCACCCTGTCGGACCTGAAAAACTCCTCAAAACCGTTTTCAAAGGTTTCGTTCTAAAAGAAGAAAGAGAGAAATTAGAAACAAGGAATTCTCATTTCTCCTCTTTCCCCAGATTTCGACAAAATCCAACGTTTTCTCTTCTTCTCTCAGAAATCGATTTCCTCGAACTGCAGTTTCCTTGGCGACTTTCGAATCTCATCCTCATTTTCCTTTCCGTTTGCGTCGAGAAATCCAGATTTCTAGGGTTTCGTACCGGTTTTCTTCCGATCCGTAACGAGGTCCGGAACAGATCGGATTTTAGGGTTTCATTGCAGAAATCTAGGGTTTTCAGCGTTTTCGAATATAAGATTTTGCTTTTAATCTTCATTTGATTTCCTCGATCTGACGAAAGATCAAATCCAGATTATAAATCAGTTTCAGCTAATCAATCGAAATTAGGTGTAATCAGCTTCAGCTAATTAGTCGAGACTCGGAGCTGATTGGATTCTAGGGTTTCTTGGCTAAGAATTTTGGTTTATTTTTTTAGGGTTTCGTGCTGTGATATTGGGGTTTTGCAGTCATCGTTGTTGGATTTCGTTGATCTGATGAACGATCAGTCGAAAATGATGAATCAGTCTCAGATGATGAATCGGAGTTTCAGTCTCTGGCCGCCTCCTGAAGATCAGATGGGTTTTCGCCCGGGATTTTCCCTGCCAAAGCCCGGACGTGGCAAGTGGAAGGGGAAGAAGGCTGCCGAGAAGCGTCGGAACGAGAAATCTGCAGTAGCTGCCGCCGGTGGTGGCGGTGGCGGCGGAGGTGTAGGTAGCAGCGGCTACAAGCCCCCAACTCTCCACGAACTGCAATTCCAGAACCGCATGAAGGCGCGGCGGTTCTATCCGAAGAAGAAATTTAACAGGTTTGCCGCCCCCCGAAACACCACCTCCTTCATCATCCGTGCCAAGAAATCCGGCGGGATAGCGTCCCTCATCTCTCCGTCCCCTGTGACCCCGGCTGTCCTCCCCACGCCGATTTTCTCCCCGTCGCGGGAGGTTCTTGGCGACATGGCGAAGGAGGAGTGGGGCGTGGATGGGTATGGGACTATGAATGGCTTCATCAGACTCCGATCATCAGGCCATGAGAGCCGCGATGAGGAGGATGAAGAGGATGGGTCGAGTGAGAGCGACGTTGAAGAACATGTGGAGGTAGAGAGGAGATTGGACCACGATTTGAGCAGGTTTGAAATGATTTACCCCAATTTTGGGGACGAGCACGCCCATCTGTTGGAGAATCGCGTGGATGATCAGGACTCGCACATAGCGCAGCTGGAGGAGGAGAACTTGACACTAAAGGAGAGGCTTTTCTTGATGGAGAGGGAGATGTCAGATTTGAGGAGGAGATTGCATTGCTTGGAGACTGAGAATCGCGCGAGGGAAGAGAATGTCGATGAGGGATCGGAGAATGAAGGGGGAGGGGATGTGTGCTCAGAGAAGAGCGCTGGCGACTAAGCTGGTCGCCCAATGTAAGTTCTTCTGTTTGTTTGCTTGTTTGTACATAGCTATCAGTGCTCTATCAGTGCTGCCTGTGGATAATTCCAAAACAATTGGCTTTTCTTTTTCTTTTTTGAATCATGGGCTGTTTTAGGTGGAAGCAATTTGCTCTTTCACATTTTGTTTGTTTCTTTTTTTTGAAGTTTAAACTCCTGAATTTGAATCTGAAACCCAGATGTGCATTAGGGTGAAATTGATTTTCTTTGATGCCTGCAACGTTTTCCTCAAATGAATTGGGCAGAGGATTAATCTTCTTATGGTATGACAATGCTATTTGAATCCTGGGTTTGCAGATGTGGGGTTGCTTACAGGCATCATTTAGGTTCAATGTTCTTTCTTGTTACATTTGGTTTCGTTTGAACTTGAATGGATAAAGACTCTAGTTTTCCTAATAAAATTAGATAGCGTTTATGCCTGATATGTTGCTTACCATCAATGTAGTTGATGATGATGATCTAGAACTGTCTCATTTCTAATGTTTATTTAAAGGGTTTTCGACCATTTCAGATATTGGAATTATGTTATGAAAATGCATGTATTTGTGTGTGTGTGGGTGTTGTCTCATTTGTTTTTTAGATGTATAAGACTCTGTGGAGGTTATTTTATTTTATTTTATTTTATCATTGCTCAATTGAAGATAGTGATTGATTTGTTCTTCTAAAAACTCAACAGCCCAAAAATGGAAAAATCATTGATCAGTAAATCTTTCTGGGCCATTTGTGTATTTGTATTGAACTCGTAGCAATCCATGGTGAAAATGCTTTTATGCAGGGGTTGTACTCTAGAAGTGAAGAGTTAATTAAAAGAGGTGAGATCTAGAGTGGAATTTTACTGTCATGGATTTCCATTTTTTCTTGTGTCATGGTGGTTTAAAGTCATGGCCATCTGAAAATCAGTTTTGATATTTTTCTTTCTTTTCAGCAAGGAAAATGGGCCACACCAAAGAACACAATCGGAGACTCTGCTTTGAAAATCAGAACAATTCTCCTCTCTATCATGAAGCCCTTGCAACGGACAAGCACACCCTTACATCTAATGAGCAAATTGATTTTTTTCCATTTCCTGTTCTGAGCTTTTTCCTGGTGTTTTTACACCAAAATCCTACATTAAACATAAAATCATACTAAATATTTTTGTTTTATATTTATGGGAGAGTGTTTCATACTGCCATAACTCATGAGAAATGTTTTTATTTTAGAATTTGGAAGGAAATAATTAAAATTTTGATATCTAAGCATGTTTTGCTTTCAAAATATTGACATTGTTCAATGTTGCCAGTAAATGTTAAGGGCAATGAAAACCACCATTTGAGTTTCAAATTCAAAATGAGAAGTCTTTGTCAATGGTCCTCATCATCTTCAAGGAGGGCCATTTCCTTTCTTTTTTTTAAAGTATGTATCATCTTCTCTCTCTATGATTGTTTTATGGAAAAGTGACCTACACTCTCTTTCATGGAGGTAGAAATGTGGAAAAGTGACCTACACTACACTCTTTTCATGGAGGAGATAGTTACCATGGGGAAGAGAAGAAAATGTGGAACCAGCAGTTGAACGGTAGGAGAGAGAGATTTTGGGGAAAGGTTGAAAGAGTTGGAGAGAATAAAAAAAAAAAATTAATTATTTTGAAATAAAAGATATTGTGGGATAAATGTAGACTGAAGCGTGGGTTATTGGAGGTGGAGAAATGGATGAATTCTTGTATCAATGGTGGAAGTAAGAGCTCTTTTACATTTACTTGGAATTCTCTCAAGCTGCAACTTGCATGTAAGAAATTTTACCTATTCTTGGAAAGGATAGCTATCTACTTTCTCCCTCTTTCCCTCCCAAATTCCTTCTTACCATATCTTATCTGGTTGACATTCGTGTTTTTTTTCTTTTCTTTTTGTTCCCAAGAAACATCTGCACCTTTCCCCTTTCTTTTATGTCCTCCACTCAATGGATGGCCACATGCATATTTATATTACCCTAAGTGGAATAAAACTCTTTATATTAAAAAAAAAAAAAGTGCACCCAAGCCGAAGATGATGCTTATCAATTTTTCCAAAGAATGGGGAGGCAGTATAGGCAATTTTGGCCGTCGTCCTCCTCTGTAGGGATTTGCTGGAGCTCTGAGGTCTCTGGAAAGGACAAACCAACATTGTATCTGACTCAACCTTAACTGTGATATCTGATGATCATTGGATACCAACATGCACAAAGTTTTTGCCTTGGTTTTTCATCCATGGAGTTGGCAACAGATCGAAATCTCTATGGCGACAGCTGGATTTGGATCAGGCCCCATTGTACAAGTTATGCCGCTGGATGATTATATTTATAGCTGAACATCCAGGGGAAACAATGCTCCTGTCTACACCACCAAAACCCAGGTTTGGCAGGCAGCAAGAAAGAGTATAGATAATTCCATGCTCCCGGAAAAATGAGGAGCTACAATAACAGAAAAAAAGGGACCTTTTTAAAGGACTATTATTTTTCAAAATTTTGGAGTTCTTGGGGACCCTCAATTAAGACCCAAACCTCAATTATATTTAAAAGGCCCAAAATGACTATAGGTTAGTTATCAGTTGTTGGTTTATCACAGATTTTGAGATATTTGCAAAAGAAAAAAAAAATCAGTTCAAATGGATAAATGACCTTATTTTTGGCCTTCTGGGTGCTTCATTTGCACAATCTAAACAGATTGTTCATCCTCTTTAGAAGGCTGGAAACAACTTGAGAGAAAATTTGCAGCTTAATTTATCATGGATTATAAGAAAAATGAGGGAAAATCTAGATCATTCATTTGTCACAATGTGAAAAAGGGTAAGATTTTCACCATCCTTTTTTTTTTTTTTCAATTTTTTATTCTTATGGACCACTAAATAATGATTTGAACTGTCATCATCTCCAAAAGGCCAAAAACACCAATGGAGTAAAATTTCAGCCATAAATTATTCATATATTTTTAGATATTTGTAAAGAAGTTCAAATCCTAAAAACTTAAGTTTCGATTCTTCTTGGATTCATTTATCCAATCCAAACGGCTAGGGGAGTGTTTTGTAAAATTTTAGCTCTTAATTTATTATGGATTGTGAGAAATTTGCAAAAAATAAAATAAAAAATTAGAACCATTGGATAACATATACCCTAAATGATAGGGTTTCGTTGTATTTGCCAAACTTGAATTGCAATTATTCCTCCCCTCACAAATCCTCGCTAAAGATGGCTTGGGAACAAAGGAAGTTCCTTTGGATATCGTTTTCATTAAAAAAAAAAAAAAAGAAAAGAAATCTTCTTTGCTAGAGAGAGAATTAAGGGTGTTTCTGATGTTGTTCAAACTCTGTATAGGCCGAGAATTCTCCTCACCCAAACAAATCTTGCCTTTTCTCCTCGAACATGATGTTGTGGGTGAAAGCAAAAATAGTCTCTCTACTAAAACTTTAACAGATTAGATTTGCAATCTAATAGTATGATTTACACTAGGAAAGAAACCCAATTTAAAAGCATACCTGGATCCATCGCAAAAAATGATACGAAATACCTCAGAACTTTTAACTCTCTCAATTTTCTCTTAATGCCTGCTAATTCATGAGAATGCCAAGCAATTGTATGTAAAGATGAGAAAGTTCTTAAGCCCTTTTATAGGCTACGTTTACACTTTCCTCCTCATCAACGGAAAGCAGTCCCACTACTGCATGAACAGGGATTTTAAGGGACGTGCCTTAACTGGGAGAAAAATAGTTATTTGAAAAAATCAAACAAGTAGTGGTCATGTGGACCACCACTTATGATCTCCAACAATCTTCCACTTAGTCCATATGACCAACATTGATCTCCTTTTTTGTTTGCAAATATAATGAAAATAACTCTAACTAATACGCATCATTGAAACTATCGGCTATCCATGTAACTTTAATGCTAAGATCTTTTAATCTATGATTAGGTTAGTCTATTAATGCAAATTGTAGCGATTACACATCTTTCATGACATGCTTCCTTCCACAATCACAACATTAATATTCTTGCATAATCCATCACTTAATGCGTTTCCGTAATATAACTTACTTTAATGAGAACTGTAATGTCATAATACTTATATATAATCTTACTTTATATTACAAGTATCACATATGACTTCAAAAAATAAAGTAAGAATTGCAAAACTTGATCAATATATATAGTGTCATACATCATTAACTCTTACAAGGCATTTCAGTATTCAAACCCATATTTATTACATGGTCTTTAAAATCCTTTGGCGCCAATGCCTTTGTCAATGGATCAACAAACATGAGCTTCGATAAAGCTCCTATAATTGACACTAAACGATCTTGCACTTTCTCTTTGAGTACAAGATATTTTACTTCTAGATACTTTGATTTACTGGAACACTTGTCGTTTTGAGCGAAATGCCTAGCAGCATTGTTGTCGCAGTAAATTTTAATCGGTTTAGACATATTGCCCATAATTTCAAGTCCTATGATGTAGTTACGCATTCATAATGCATGATCTGTGGCTTCAAAACATGTCACATACTCTGCATCGAATGTTGATGGAGTGGTTAGTGTCCGTTTCACGCTCCTCCAAGATACTGCCCCGCCAACCAACAGAAAGATGTAACCTGATGTTCACCTCCTTATATCGAGACATCCAGCAAAGTCTGAATCTGAATATCCAATGACCTCCAGTTGATTGGATCTTTGATATGTGAGCATAAATCTTTTTGTTCCGCTAAGATAACGCATCACTTTCTTGACAGCTACCCAATGAGGCAAGCCGGGATTACTTTGATATCTACTTAGCATCCCGGTTGCAATTCTAATGTCTGGCCTAGTGCAAATCTGTAAGTACATCAGACTTCCTATTGCTGCTGCATATGGATATTTATCCATTTCTAACCTTTCTAAGTCAGTCATGGGGCATTGTGCTTTACTAAACTTGTCTCCCTTAGACATAGGTGCATTTTGTGGTCTGCATCATTCCATTTGAAAACGTTTGAGAATAGTTTTGATATAGGCTTCTTGACACAACCCAAGTAATCCTTGAGATCGATCTCTAAAAATTTTGATTCCTATTACAAAGGTTGTTTCACCCACATCTTTCATATCAAAATTATTCTCAAGATACGTTTTAGTTTCTCGAATCATACTTAGATCATTACTGGCTAGTAAAATATCATCTACATATAAAACTAAAATAAGAAATTTGCTCCCACTGACCTTGAGATATACACAATGATCAACTTGATTTTCGGAAAAACTGAACAATTTAATAGTATGATTAAATTTTTTAGTACCATTGTCTGGAAGCTTGTTTTAGCCTATATATCGATTTCTTTAATTTACAAACTAGTTTTCTTTCATTACCTTGTTGAACAAACCCTTCCGGTTGTTCTATATACACTTCTTCATCTAGATTCTCATTTAAGAAAGCAATTTTGACATCCATCTGATATAGCTCTAGGTCATAATGAGCTACTAGTGCCATAACAATTCTGAGTGAATCTTTCTTAAACACTGGAGAGTAAGTTCCAAAATAATCGACCCCTTCTCTTTGAGTGAATCCTTTAGCTACAAATCGGGTCTTAAATCGTTCAACTTTTCCTTTAGAGTCCTTTTTGGTCTTAAAGACCCATTTACAACCAACGGTCTTGGACCCTGCAGGTAGTTCAACGAGATCCCAAACTTCGTTTATAGCCATGGATTCTAACTCTTCGTTCATAGCGTCTAACCACTTACCAGAATTAGTAGCCTCTCTAAAAGTCTTTGGGTCTTCTTTAATTCCTATATCTAATTCTTTGAGATACACAATGTAATCATCTGAAATAGCAGGTCTTCTCATACGAGTTGACCTTCTCAATTCTTCCGACTGTTCTTCAATAACAGTTGGTTGCATTTCAAGAGTTGATTGTGTATCTTGAGGAATCAGATCAAGAGGTCGTTCTGAAAAAACCTCTATATTAAGTGGAATCATTAATCCACTTTGAGAAGAAGATTGAGGCTCATCTCTAATCTCCTTGTATTCAATATTTCTAGCCTCACTATTCCCACTGTTTTCATGGTTCTCCAAAAACTTGGCATTATTGGACTCAACTATTCTTGTTAAATGATTAGGACAGTAAAAACGATACCCTTTAGACCTTTCCGGATATCCAATAAAATATCCACTTACTGTTCTAGGGTCTAACTTCTTTTCTTGTGAGTTATATACCCACACTTCAGATGGACATCTCCAGACGTGGAAAAGGTTTAAGCTCGGTTTCCTACCAGTCCATAACTCAAAAGGAGTTTTAGAAACTGCTTTAGTAGGAACTTTGTTTAAAATATACATGACCATCTTTAGTGCGTCACCCCACATAAACTCGGGTAACGAAGTATTACTAACCATACTCCTAACAATATCTAAAAGAGTCATATTTCTTCTTTCAGCCACTCTATTTTGCTGAGGTGTTTCAGGCATTGTATATTGGGCAACAATACCTTTTGATTCTAGGAATCTAGCAAATGGGCCTGGGTTACGACCTGTTTCAGAGTACCTACCATAATATTCATCACCTCGATTTGATCTCACAATTTTGATCCTTCTATCTAATTGGTTTTCCACTTCTGCCTTAAATACTTTGAAGGTACTTAGGGCATCTATTTTTTCTTTAATAAGATAGATATAACCAAAACGTGAGTAGTCATCTATAAAGGTAATGAAATATTCTTCTCCTGTAAAACAAGGTATATCTAATTTTTCACAAATGTCCGTATGGATTAACTATAGGAGTTCAGAACTCCGTTGGCAGTTTTCTTGACTGTTTTAGTTTGTTTGCCTTTAATACACTCAACACAGGCACCAAAGTTACTAAAGTCAAGGTTCGGTAATAGCCCGTCTTTCACCAATCTCAATATCCTATCCTTTGAGATGTGTCATAATCTTTTATACCACAACATAGGAGAGTTCTCTTTTATTACTCATCTTTTCTGACTAACATAAGTTATTTGGTGTGTGGTGATTGATTGTGTGTATAAAGGATCTAACTTGAATTTATACAAACTATCACATAATAAACCATCACATAATTTCCTAATAAAATTAGATAGCGTTTATGCCTGATTTGTTGCTTACCATCAATGTAGTTGATGATGATGATCTAGATCTGTCTCATTTCTAATGTTTATTTAAAAGGTTTTCAACCATTTCAGATTTTGGAATTATGTTATGAAAATGCATGTATTTGTGTGTGTGGGTGTTGTCTCATTTGTTTTTTAGATGTATAAGACTCTATGGAGGTTATTTTATTTTATTTTATCATTGCTCAATTGAAGATAGTGATTTTTTTGTTCTTCTAAAAACTCAACAGCCCAAAAATGGAAAAATCATTGATCAGTAAATCTTTCTGGGCCATTTGTGTATTTGTATTGAACTCGTAGCAATCCATGGTGAAAATGCTTTTATGCAGGGGTTGTACTCTAGAAGTGAAGAGTTAATTAAAAGAGGTGAGATCTAGAGTGGATTTTACTGTCATGGATTTCCATTTTTTCTTGTGTCATGGTGTGGTTTAAAGTCATGGCCATCTTAAAATCAGTTTTGATATTTTTCTTTCTTTTCAGCAAGGAAAATGGGCCACACCAAAGAACACAATCGGAGACTCTGCTTTGAAAATCAGAACAATTCTCCTCTCGATCACGAAGCCCTTGCATCGGACAAGCACACCCTTACATCTAATGAGCAAATTGATTTTTTTCATTTCCTGTTTTGAGCTTTTTCCTGGTGTTTTTACACCAAAATCCTACATTAAACATAAAATCACACTAAATATTTTTGTTTTATATTTATGGGAGAGTGTTTCATACTACCATAACTCATGAGAAATGTTTTTATTTTTAGAATTTGGAAGGAAATAATTAAAATTTTTATATCTAAGCATGTTTTGCTTTCAAAATATTGATATTGTTCAATGTTGCCAGTAAATGTTAAGGGCAATGAAAACCACCACTTGTGTTTCAAATTCAAAATGAGAAGTCTTTGTCAATGGTCCTCATCATCTTCAGGGAGGGCCATTTCCTTTCTCTTTTTTTAAAGTATGTATCATCTTCTCTCTCTATGATTGTTTTATGGAAAAGTGACCCACACTCTCTTTTATGGAGGTAGAAATGTGGAAAAGTGACCTACACTACACTCTCTTTCATGGAGGAGATAGTTACCATGGCAAAGAGAAGAAAATGTGGAACCAGCAGTTGAACGGTTGGAGAGAGAGATTTTGGGGAAAGGTTGAAAATTTTGGAGAGAATAAATTTTTTTTTAAATTATTTTGAAATAAAAGATATTGTGGGATAAATTTAGACTGAAGCGTGGGTTATTAGAGGTGGAGAAATAGATGAATTCTTGTATCAATGGTGGACGTAAGAGCTCTTTTACATTTACTTGGAATTCTCTCAAGCTGCAACTTGCATGTAAGAAATTTTACCTTTCCTAGGAAAGGATAGCTATTTACTTTCTCCCTCTTTCCCTCCCATATTCCTTCTTACCATATCTTATCTGGTTAACATTCGTGTTTTTTCCTTTTCTTTTTGTTCCCAAGAAACATCTGCACCTTTTCCCATCCTTTGTGTCCTCCACTCAATGGATGGCCACATGCATATTTATATTACCCAAAGTGGAATAAAACTCTTTATAAAAAAAAAAAAAAAAAGTGCACCCAAGCCTAAGATGATGCTTATCAATTTTTCGAAAGAAATGGGTGGAGGCAGTATAGGCAATTTTGGCCGTCGTCCTCCTCTGTGGGGATTTGCTGGAGCTCTGAGGTCTCTGGAAAGGACAAACCAACATTGTATCTGATGATCATTGGATACCAACGTGCACAAAGTTTTTGCCTTGGTTTTTCATCCATGGAGTCGGCAACAGATCGAAATCTCTATGGCGACAGCTGGATTTGGATCAGGCCCCATTAGTACAAGTTATGGTCTGCTCCACTGGCTGATGTGCCGCTGGATGATTATATTTATAGCTGAACATCCAGGGGAAACAATGGTCCTGTCTACACCACCAAAACCCAGGTTTGGCAGGCAGCCAAAAAGAGTATAGATAATTCCATGCTCCTGGAAAAATGAGGAGCTACAATAACAAAAGACGGACCTTTTTAAAGGACTCTTATGTTTCAAAATTTGGGAGTTCTTGGGGACCCTCAATTACGATTTAAGACCCAAACCTTAATCATATTTAAAAGGCCCAAAATGACTATAGGTTAAATATAAGTTGTTGGTTTATAACAGATTTTGAGATATTTGCAAAAGAAAAAAAAATTCAGTTCAAATGGATAAATGACCCTTTTTTGGCCTTCTGGGTGCTTCATTTGCACAAGCTAAACTGTTCATCCTCTTTAAAAAGGTTGGAAACAACTTGAGAGAAAATTTGGCAGCTTAATTTATCATGGATTATAATAAAAATGAGGGAAAATCTAGATCGTTCATTTGTCACAATGTGAAAAGGGGTAAGCTTTTGACAATCCTTTTTTTTTTTTTTTTTGTTTCAATTTTTTATTCTTATGGACCACTAAATAATGATTTGAACTGTCATCATCTCCAAGAGGCCAAAAATACCAATGGAGTAAAATCTCAGCCACAAATTATTCATATATTTTGAGATATTTGTAAAAAAGTTCAAATCCTAAAAACTAGGGGGAGTGTGTTTGTAAAATTGTAGCTCTTAATTTATTATGGATATTGAGAAATTTGTAAAAAATAAAATAAAAAATTAGAATCATTGGATAACATATACCCTAAATGATAGGGTTTCATTGTATTTGCCAAACTTGAATTGCGATGATTCCTCCCCTCACAAATCCTCGCTAAAGATGGCTCGGGAACAAAGGAAGTTCCTTTGGATATCGTTTTCATTATAAAAAAAAAAGAAAAGAAATCTTCTTTGCCAGAGAGAGAATTAAGGGTGTTTCTAATGTTGGTCAAACTCTGTATAGGCCGAGAATTCTCCTCACCCAAACAAATCTTGCCTTTTCTCCTCGAACATGATGTTGTGGGTGAAAGCAAAAATAGCCTCTCTATTAAAACTTTAACGGATTAGATTTGCAATCTAATAGTATGATTTACAGTAGGAAAGAAATCCAATTTAAAGGCATACCTGGATCTATCGCAAAAAATGATACGGAATACCTCAGAACTTTTAACTCTCTCAATCTTCTCTTAATGCCTGCTAATCGATGAGAATGCCAAGCAATTATATGTAAAGATGAGAAAGTTCCCAAGCCCCTTTATAGGCTACATTTACACTTTCCTTCCCATCAACGGAAAGCAGTCCCACAACTGCATGAATAGGGATTTTAAGGGACGTGCCTTAACGGGGAGAAAATAGTTATTTGAAAAAATCAAACAAGTAGTGGTCATGTGGACCACCATCTATGATCTCCAACAATCTCCCTCTTGGTCCATATGACCAACATTGATCTCCTTTTTTGTTTGCAAATATAATGAAAATAACTCTAACTGATGCGCATAATTTAAAATACCGGTTATCCATGTAACTTTAATGCTAAGATCTTTTAATCTATGATTAGGTTAGTCTATTAATGCGAATTATAGCGGTTACACATCTTTAATGACATGCTTCCTTCCACAATCACAACATTAATATTCTTGCATAATCCATCACTTAATGCGTATCTGTAATATGACTTACTTTAATGGGAACTGTAATGTCATAGTACTTATATATTCTTACTTTATGTTACAATTATCATATGTGACTTCAAAAAATAAAGTAGGAATTACAAAACTTGATCAGTATATATAGTGTCATACATCATTAACTCTTACAAGGCATTTCATTCAAACCCATATTTATTACATGGTCTTTAAAATCCTTTGGCGCCAATGCCTTTGTCAATGGATCAACAATCACGAGCTTCGATGAAGCTCCTACAATTGACACTCAACGATCTCGCACTTTCGCTTTGAGTACAAGATACTTTACTTCCAGATACTTTGATTTACTGGAATACTCGTCGTTTTGAGCGAAACGCCTAGCAACATTGTTGTCGCAGTAAATCTTAATCGCTTCAGACATACTGCCCATAATTTCAAGTCTCATGATGTAGTTACGCATCCATAATGCATGACCTGTGACTTCAAAACATGCCACATACTCTGCATCGAATGTTGATGGAGTAGTTAGTGTCTGTTTCACACTCCTCCAAGATACTGTCCCGCCAGCCAACAGAAAGATGTAACCTGATGTTCACCTCCTTGTATCAAAACATCCAGCAAAGTCTGAATCTGAAAATCCAATGACCTCCAGTTGATTGGATCTTTGATATGTGAGCATAAATCTTTTTGTTCCGCTAAGGTAACGCATCACTTTCTTGACAGCTATCCAATGAGGCAAGCCGGGATTACTTTGATATCTACTTAGCATCCCGACTGCAAAGCTAATGTCTGGCCTAGTACAAGTCTGTAAGTACATCAGACTTCCTATTGCTGCCGCATGTGGATATTTATCCATTTCTAACCTTTCTAAGTCAGTCATGGGGCATTGTGCTTTACTAAACTTTTCTCCCTTAGACATAGGTGTATTTTTGTGGTCTGCATCCTTTCATTCAGAAACGTTTGAGAATAGTTTTGATATAGGCTTCTTGACACAACCCAAGTAATCCTTGAGATCAATCTCTAGAAATTTTGATTCCTATTACAAAGGTTGCTTCACCCATATCTTTCATATCAAAATTATTCTCAATATATGTTTTAGTTTCTCGAATCATACTTAGATCATTACTGGCTAGTAAAATATCATCTGCATACAAAACTAAAATAAGAAACTTGTTTCCACTGACCTTGAGATATACACAATGATCAACTTGATTTTCGGAAAAACCGAACAATTTGATAGTATTATTAAATTTTAAGTATCATTGTCTGGAAACTTGTTTTAGCCCGTATATCGATTTCTTTAATTTACAAACCAGTTTTCTTTCATTACCTTGTTGAACAAACCATTCCGGTTGTTCTATATACACTTCTTCATCTAGATTCTCATTTAAGAAAGCAGTTTTGACATCCATCTGATATAGCTCTAGGTCATAATGAGCTACTAGTGCCATAATAATTCTGAGTGAATCTTTCTTAGACAATGGAGAGTAGGTTTCAAAATAATCGACACCTTCTCTTTGAGTGAATCATTTAGCTACAAGTCGGGCCTTAAATCGTTCAACTTTTCCTTTAGAGTCATTTTTTGTCTTAAAGACCCATTTACAACCAGCGGTCTTTGGACCCTTCAGGTAGTTCAACGAGATCCCAGACTTCGTTTATAGTCATGGATTCTAACTCTTCGTTCATAGCGCCTCACCACTTACCAGAATTATCACTTTCTACTGCCTCTCTAAAAGTCTTTGGGTCTTCTTTAATTCCTATATTTAATTATTCGAGATACACAATATAATCATCTGAAATAGCAGGTCTTCTCATACGAGTTGACCTTCTCAATTCCTCCGGTTGTTCTTCAATAACAGCTAGTTGCATTTCAAGAGTTGGTTGTGTATCTTGAGGAATCGGATCAAGAGGTCGTTCTGAAAAAACCTCTATATCAAGTGGAATCATTAATCCACTTTGAGAAGAAGATTGAGGCTTATCTCTAATCTCCTTGTATTCAATATTTCTAGCCTCACTACTCCTACTGTTTTCATGGTTCTCCAAAAACTTGGCATTATTGGACTCAACTATTCTTGTAAAATGATTAGGAGAGTAAAAACGATACCTTTTAGACCTTTCCGGATATCCAATAAAATATCCACTAACTGTTCTAGGGTCCAACTTCTTTTCTTGTGGGTTATATACCCACACTTCAGATGGACATCCCCATACGTGGAAATGGTTTAAGTTGGGTTTCCTACCAGTCTATAACTCAAAAGGAGTTTTAGAAACTGCTTTAGTAGAAACTCTGTTTAAAATATACATGGCCATCTTTAGTGTGTCACCCCACATAAACTCGGGTAATAAAGTATTACTAACCATACTCCTAACCATATCTAAAAGTGTCATATTTCTTCTTTCAGCCACTCTATTTTGCTGAGGTGTTTCAGGCATTGTATATTGGGCAACAATACCTTCTAATTCTAGGAATCTAGCAAATGGGCTTGGGTTACGACCAGTTTCAATGTACCTACCATAATATTCATCACCTCGATCTGATCTCACAATTTTGATCTTTCTATCTAATTGGTTTTCCACTTCTGCCTTAAATACTTTAAAGGTACTTAGGGCATCTAATTTTTCTTTAATAAGATAGATATAATCAAAACGTGAGTAGTCATTTATAAAGGTAATGAAATATTGTTCTCCTGTAAAACAAGGTATATCTAATTTTCCACAAATGTCTGTATGGATTAACTGTAGGACTTCAGAAACTCCGCGTGTCAATTTTCTTGACTGTTTTCGTTTGTTTGCCTTTAATACAGTCAACACAGACACCAAAGTTACTGAAGTCAAGGTTCGGTAATAGCTCATCTTTCACCAATCTCAATATCCTATCCTTTGAGATGTGTCCTAATCTTTTATGCCACAACATAGGAGAGTTCTCTTTTATTACTCCTCTTTTCTTACTGACATAAGTTATTTGGTGTGTGGTGATTGATTGTGTGTATAAAGGATCTAACTTGAATTTATACAAACCATCACATAATAAACCACTACCAATCATCATACCGGTATAAAAAAAGTTTTAATGATCCATGATCAAAGTTAAATATATAACCAACAATATCTAACTTAGAAACAGAAACCAAATTCCGGAAAATATCGGGAACATAAAAGGTGTTTGGCAGGTCCAAAATAAAGCCTGTGTCCAGCACTAGCCTGTATGTTCCAACTGCCTCGACTCTTGATTTCTTCCGGTTCCCCATAACGATGATCTTTTCACCATCACTTGGCCTCCGGGTTAAAAGGAATCCCTGCATATAACCAGATATATGAATGATTGCACCAGAGTCGACCCACCTAGTATTGGATGGGACATCAATAACATTGGTTTCACATACAAGAGATGAATTTCTTGACTTACTTCTTTTCTCAAACCAACTCTTCCTTTTCAGGCAGTCCTTCTTAAAGTGTCCTTTCTTGCCACAAAAGTGACATTTGTCAGATAATTTTTTTTTCCTTTTTCGTCATTGGTTTCTGACTCTTTGATCTACCTTTGGAGTGTTGGCATTAATTTTAAAGTATCTAGGACCTTTCTTACCCTTTTTTTGGAGACAACGTTTACCAGCAATTGCCCATCGGCCTTAAGCCTCTTCTCTTCTTGATCACATCTTGTGATCAATTCATTCAGGGTCCACCGACTAGAGCCTTGATTGTAAGTCACCTTAAATGGGCCAAACGCAGGTGGAAGGGAATCCAAAATGAATTGGATCAAATATCCATCCGAAATACTCATATCTACATCTTTCAACTTGAATGCGATGTTTGACAAGCGTAGGATATGTTCTTTAATTCACTTAGTCCCATCGTATTTCATATTGGTCAATTTGTTTATCAATGTGACACCTAATGCTTTATCGGTTACTTCAAACTGAGACTTGATTACTTCTAAGAGTCCCTTTACATTTTTATCATGATCTGTTGATCCTCTAATATCCTTAGAAATTGAGTTTAAAATGATTTTACGGCATACTTTATCACATCTATACTACTTATTATAGTTGGCCCTATCACGATCAGAACTCTGGTCGGTGGGTGTAGGAGACATGGTCTCATATAAGGCCATGTCTAAATCTAGATAGGTTATAGTTAATGAAAGCAAGTCTAACCAATTCGGGTAATTAGATCCATCTAACATAGGATTGGTCCCCAAGCACGAAGGAAGTGACATTGATCTAGAGGAAGAAGTTGTAAAAGAAAATATAACTATTACGTTCACAAAACTATAATACTTTGAAAAGGACTTAAAAAAAATTAGAGTAATTGTTACACATCATCACAAATAACCTTTGGGTTTAATGCGATATGTTAGTTTAATTACTCTAATTTATTTGATAAAACCATAATATGTGAAGTAAACAGGTGAGATCTCACCTTTGGGAATAAATCAAGACAAATCCACTCACACATCTTTAGTATGTCTTATCCCAATCTTCCAATAATTGAAAGATAAACTCCTTTGGGTCGATTATCAATCTTTTAAGTGAAGTTGCAATTTTAGTGTCATTTATGATGTTGATAATTCAATCATTAAAAATATAGTCTTCATCATAATTGGGTCACTTTGGTGACAACCAAGTTAATTTGTAATTTTCTAGCTTGACAACTATGACACTATTATGATTTTAAACTCCTATGATATAATTTTCATGTTAATTAATCAACAATTTAAATACTCAATTTCTACCTTAATCGAGCTTTAATGATGTTGATCTACACATTTAGGAGAAACTGAACATTTAAGATCACACTATTAATGGTTAAGATGAGTTTTTCTAAGATTATGGGTCCAATATGACATTAATCAGACCGTTGAAAAAAAAATTTATCCCAATCTTATATTCCTTAATCAATCTACCATAATTCTAAGTTTAACTTAACCCATCCGTTAAATCATACAAAAATAAACATCATCATGTATGCATAAAATAATCACAACTCAAATCAGCATTAATCTTGTAAACAAATAAGTGGAAAGATGAACTTAAATGAGTTAAACATGCATAAATTAGTATGATATCTAAATTGAACCATTGGATGAGTAATTAAATTCAGTAATATGATAGATCTCACAATGAAGATCATAATAGAAAAAACGGATCGTTAATCCGATATCGGATGCGCCCAAAATGATCAAAGTAAGTTTCTAATCATTAATTTTTCCTTAATCTGGCTTTGTTATGATCAAATCAAAAATTAATCATCACTGCCAGAGTATCACTTATATTTTGGTCTATTTATTGGAAGGCTCCGATTGGATTGGATCAATTCTATAATGATCCAATTAAATAAATAACATAATTGCCTCTTTAATATTATTATTTTATACAAATGGGTTAGACAGCGGGTCGGGTCATCGGGTCAGGTCTGACTTGGTAACTCGAATGTGGTGGCCCAGTAATGTGTAGCTGAGCTCAGGGTTGGTTAGGTCAGGTCAGGTTGGGAAGAACCCGACCCAAACCCCAGTTCTGCATAGGTCGGGTCAGTGTAACGGGTCAGATTAATTCGGGATGAAACCCAAACCAATGAACAGCCCATTTTTGCAGATCGGGTCGGTGCGGGTCAGGTCGAATCGACCTGACCCAGCACGTCATTTTCAACCTCCCAAAACAGGAGCAATCGGTTAAAACCGATTGCCCGGTTTTTCTGGGATTCTCCTCTCCGACGCCTACAGCGGCGCCAGTCGCATCGGACCGCTGAGTAGTTTCACGGCGCTGGTAGCACACTTCGCCGGTTGTCCATTGTCGATGACGTAAAATTTTTTTTTTTTGTCGCTGGTTTTTCTGGAGCTACGCAGAAACTGTTCTGCGCAGCGCCGGCTGTTCCGCCAGTTCTGTACAAACGTTGGGCCATGCCGCAGCAGCGCAGCGTCCTGTTGTGCCGCCACAGCGCAATGCCCGGTTTCGTGGTTCACGGCCGTCGCCAGACTGGGTTTTTAGTATCAGTGAACCCATTTCACAACCTTCCATTTTTTTAAATCTAAATCTAACCCTATCAATGAAAACCAATGGCTCTGATACCAACTAAAAGCAAAAATGGCCTCTCTACTAAAACTTTAACGGATTAGATTTGCAATCTAATAGTATGATTTACACTAGGAAAGAAACTCAATTTAAAGGCATACCTGAATCCATTGCAAAAAATGATACGGAATTCCTCAGAACTTTTAACTCTCTCAATCTTCTCTTAATGCCTGCTAATCGATGAGAATGCCAAGCAATTGTATGTAAAGATGAGAGAGTTCTCAAGCCCTTTTATAGGCTACGTTTACACTATCCTCCCCATCAACGGAAAGTAGTCCCACTACTGCATGAATAGAGATTTTAAGAGACGTGCCTTAACAGGGAGAAAAACAGTTACTTGAAAAAATCAAATAAGTAGTGGTCATGTGGACCACCACCTATGATCTCCATCAGTGGGACGTCCAAGAGGTTTGCATTTTACATTTGGTGGGCCTTATGTGTAGAGAGTTACTAATGCCTGATCCGTGCTTGCTCTTTCTGCATCTCATGTTTATAAAAACAATATGCCCATTTGTGAAATGACCAACTTAGACATCACTATTACTTTTAAGGGTCATCCAATTTCTTTGTACACTCCCCCATAATCATCAAAAAGTCTACTTGGACAAACTTTTTTGACAGAATTTTGGACAAACCCTATGGTATGGCTTGAATATCCCCTACGATATTCAAGCCATACCATAGGGTTTGTCCAAAATTCTGTCCAAAAAGTTTGTCCAAATAGCACTACTCTTTGGTTTTCCCTCCCATTTAGTGAACATGCAACTCTCCTTCTTTCTCAACTTAACATCCATCCCCTACTTCTCTTTCTCTTTCTCTTTCTCCATTCTCTTAGCACTCATCTCATTCATCTCCCACTCTTCTAGTCAAGTCATTTGTGACTCTCCTCACTTATATGTCACTCTTCATCTCATTATCTCTTTATTTTCATTCATTCACCTCTCAAGCGGTTCTCATTTGTTATTCTTGAGTAATGGACAAGCAAATCATGGTTTACGATCTTTCTGGGGGGCCAAAGGGACACAATCCAAATTTTTTGCAATTTATTTTTTAGCGTGCCGCCGCAAACTGTTCAAACCAAAGTGGCCAAACAAAATTAATTTGTTTGACCACTCAGAGCCAAATAAAATAGGATCATTTGTAGCTGTCAAGCCTGTACAAGTCTTATTAGTCCTTGACTTTGATCTGGTTCTGGGCAATTTGGAGTGATTGAATGAGGTAGTTGAGGATGAATAACTTCCTCTGATTCTGCCATTAGATTGCCTTTTCCAGAGGATAGGCGTTTTGCTTTTGGATCAAGCCCGCACACATACTCAGATGGCTCACTGCTAGCATATGTGGTGTTGCCTCTGACACAGGAAGTTATTCCACTTCAAAGCTGTACTTCAGCAAGCATAAGAACTTGAGGAAACCTGCAACAAAGTAGCGAGTAAGACCAAACCACTTTTGATATTTTTCAGAAAGCTCTATAACTGCACCTAAAGAAAAAACATAGTAAATAGATATAATATTCTCTAAAAATTATAGAATCACGATTGGAAAATGCACCAAGTGATACTTCTGACAAAGAATGGATCGGCCGAACAAATGGCATCCGTTCGGGCCTAGGGATGAATGGTCACGAACATCAAATTAAACCGAATTTCAAATTTGCCTTTGCTTTGAAAATTTCGAAAATCGAGAATATCTGGTGTTTGTAAATCTTCCTTTAAAAAAGTTCCTTTGATTAAAAAAAAAAAAAACCTAAATTTTGTGGGTAAATTCACTGCAAACCCTCACGAGGCACAACTCGTCCACTAAGGGGAACCTAGAGGTTTAAGGGCTGACTGCATACGCTAAATGCAGTCAAGAGTGTCGGCGAAATTGGCGTTGCATTTATTTTCATTTCGTTTCATTAGTTTTAGGATATGTTATGTCATTGTGGATTCCTCATTTTATACGCAGTTTTTGCTAGGGACTAGCAAAATGCTAGTTGGGGGGTGTGATGAGTCCTGAAAAGCGCATATTTTCATACACATTTTGGACTATTTTAAGGACTTATTGATATTAAATAGCTTTATTTAGTGTTAATTCATGTTTTTATGCATTTAGGGTCCATTGTAGTGCATTCATGCATAATTTGCTCAAAAATCACAACTTTTGCATAAATTCATGAAACCTGTTATTTTTGGAGATTTATTTTTGGAAAGTCGGTTATTATGGGTGTATCAAGTAGGGTCCCATGCATCGTCCATTTAAATTCCTTACATAGAATTATTCTTGAATTTATTTATTTTAATTTTTGTAGGAGAAATCAAGAATGGGACCCACATTGGTGAAATTTGAGAGAGATCAAGAGTATGACGTCTTTCATGGTGGACTCACATATCTTAGTATTTTTGGAGAGTTTGAAAAGTCAACAATGGAAAGCTATATTTGTAATTTCAAGGTCAAGAAAGGAAAATTTAGACTTGGTAAGCTAATTCTTACTAAGTTTGAAAACTCAAAAATCAAGAAAGAAATTGAAGAAAGGAAAGTATGTTAAAAGAGTTGACTAGTCAATCAAAGAAATTTGGAAGCAAACCAAAGATGGAAGGGGAGTCAAGAAACAAGGAAAGAAAGATCCCAAGATCTCTCTGGATGCCCATAGGGGTCCCACACACCCCATTGCACAATTAATATTCCATATGTGCATATTTATTTTCGGATTTTTCAAAGGCAACAAGATTAAAATGGCCATAACTCTTAATCCAGCCATCATATTGGTGCAATCTATACACCGTTGGAAAGCCCTTTTCGAGTAAATATCTTTAGAACCCAAGATTGTGTTAATCTGAGCTAAAACGAGGAAGATATGACCTCTCAAAGTTGGTGCTATAATTTCTGCTCGGGATTGCAATTTTGCACATGGAAAGCACAAAAAAATCTCTCGCTCACCTTGCTATTTCCTTGAAGACTTGTTGGCCAAGGAAGGGACTTGCCATACAAAGAAGATTGCATACTACAAACTTGGAGCAAAGAAGGAAAGAAAGAGAACCAAAATCTATAAATTGAAGGCATAAGCATCCATCTCCTCTCATGCTTGAGAATTGCTCACCTCTCACTCTAGAGAATTTCATACCATCTCTCCCTTTCTTGTCCTTCCATTTTAATTCACCAAGGGAGTTTTTCTCAAATGCCACACCACCAACCTTGTGGTTTCAACTAGAAAGAGAGATTCTCAACATCCTTGTATGTATTTTTGTTTTTAATTTTCAATCTTATGTAGGCAATTGCATACTAGTATTAATAAAATTGTTTCTTTTTAATTCTTGTATTGATTTCTTGTGAATTTTGATATTAGTTTTGCAATAGGGTTAGTTCTTACTTTTGGTTAAATATTTTTAATTGGCTTGGAATAATTACTAACAACTCACCTTAGCATCCTCACAATATACCTTGTTTTCTACGGATACATGGTATTTTTGGAGGCAATACAATGTGAAGTTGAAGAGTGTTGAACAAGAAAAGTTTAAAAATCCAAGTCTGAAATTTATTTATTAAAAAGTGAGGATTTATCATTCTCAACTTGGATTGACAACCCAAGTTGAAGAATAGGACCCTAGGTTTGCACCTCTAATTTTCTTAGACCCTCTATTGAGAAGAATTAAAAGAAGCAACTTACTACTTTTATATTTCAGTTTTGTTTACCATCTTTGATTTATGCACACCCCCTATATTTTCAGCACCTCACTTTTAATTCCTGCACCTTTTACAATTCTATGCCACACAATTTTGTTTAGATTTGTTAATTGCTGGAAAGTGCATTAGATTCATGCATCATTATAGTCTAAATTCCAGCCATTAAAATTAGTTTTAGGTTGCATTTGATTAGAAAAAACCATGCATAAAAACAGCCTTGCATACTTAGGTTTCTAGACTTAGAATTTTTCAGCATCTCATGGCATGCATTGCATTACTAACTTTCTAACTTAGGTTTCTTTTGTTTCTATTTTAGTTTCTTATTTTTATTTTTGGTATTTTTATTCTTGATGTTCTAACTTGTGTGTTCTTTTGTAGCAATTTTAGTTTTTAGTTTAAGATTTTTAGATTTAGGAAGTTTTCTTTTCATTGGATTGTAATTAATTTAATTTTTGGAAAGTATAAATGATGGTTATAATTTTCTAGTTCGTTAGGTTAGATTTAGAATTTTAATTTAGGGCAGGTACAAGTTAAGAATAAACCTTAATTTACAAAGCTCCCTGTAGATCGACCTGGTCTTACCAGTTTATTGCTATATCGCGGCTCTACACTTGGAGCTCATGATCAGTAGCATGAGCCTTAATTTACAAAGCTCACTGTGAATTTTAATTTGCATATGGCTTGTATGTGGGTCTATATGGTGAATTCTTCAATTTACTTCAATTCAGCAATACAGGGCTCAGGATGACAATGTGTGCTTGAAAGTGGGTTCCGTGACAGAGGCTTGCAATTCTCATTTTCTGCATATTCTAATTCAACACATCAAATACTGAATAGCCCATATTGAAGCGGGACCCATCCGAGATAGAATTCTACTCTAACTAGGACTCTTCGGAGAAAATTTGTAAAACATTCTAAGTTAATACAGAAAATATATGAAAAGCATGAAAATTCAAGATTCTAGGTGAAAATGCATAAAATGATGGAATTAGATGAATAATGATGCAATTCATCTAATTAAACCCCTAATTCATTTGGGACATTTCATCTGTTTGAACAGTGGGCCCTATGAGAATTCTTCTACTGTAGTTAGGACTCTTCAATTGACATGATGAGTGGACCCCTCCTTTGATTAATTTGCATATGGCTTGTGTGTGGGTCTACATGGTGAATTCTTCAATTTACTTCAATTCAGCAATGCAGGGCCCAGGATGACAATGTGTGCTTGAAAGTAGGTTCTGTGACAGAGGCCTGCAATTCTCATTTTCTGCACATTCTAATTCAACACATCAAATACTGAATAACTCGTATTGAAGCGGGACCCATCCGGGATAGATTTCTACTCCAACTAGGATTCTTTGGAGAAAATTTGTTAAAACATTATAAGTTAATGCATAAAATATATGAAAAGTATGAAAATTCAGGGTCCTAGGTGAAAATGTATAAAATGATGAAATTAGATAAATAATGATGCAATTTACCTAATTAAACCCCTAATTCATGTGAGACATTTCATCTGCTTGAATAGTGGACCCTATGAGAAGTCTTCTATTGTAGTTAGGACTCTTCAACTGAGATGATGAGTGGACCCCTCCTTTGATTAATTTGCATATGGCTTGTGTGTGGGGTCCACATGGTGAATTCTTCAATTTACTTCAATTCAGCAATGCAGGGCGCAGGATGACAATGTGTGCTTGAAAGTGGGTTCCGTGACAGGGGCCTGCAATTCTCATTTTTTGCACATTCTAATTCAACACATCAAATACTGAAGAGCCCATATTGAAGCGGGACCCATCCAGGAAAGAGTTCTACTCCAACTAGGACTCTTCGGAGAAAATTTGTAAAACATTCTAAGTCAATGCAGAAAATGTATGAAAAGTATGAAAATTCAGGGTCCTATGTGAAAATGCATAAAATGATGAAATTAGATGAATAATGATGCAATTCACCTAATTAAACCCCTAATTCATCCTAATATGATACGTAAATGTGCAAATTCATGAACTCAACAACCCACTAAACCACCACATCACGATGGATGCCTACTTTGATGGGACAGGCACTGCCCATGTGAATGGTCCTATCCAAGGCAGGCATCCCACGGTGATGTGGTGGACCGTGATTGGTCTATTTGCCGTGGGAAAAGCTTTAGACATATGAATCAATGACTTGGACCAAAACACCCATATGGGAACTCTCATCTAGACACCATCATATGACATCCTATTGGTGTTTACTCTTCGAGGACCCACCTTTGTTTGATCAAAGTATAGTATATGACTATCTTTCTCTTTATATGATGCAACTGCCTGCAACTGCCAGCGGCGGAGCCAGAATTTATTTTTTTTAGGAGGGGCAAGCGAAAGTTGACTAATAGCAACAAAGCTAAAAAAATTTTATGGGTACCAATAAAAATATATTTTTATATGTATTGATGCTTTACCTATCATTTAAAAAATAATTATTATTTGCATAGTTTTATTTTAATATGATCCAAATAACTCATGGTTGAACATTGTGGCTCCCCCTATTTTACTATGCAATCCATGGCGTTTTTCCTTGGCTTATTTATTTATTAAGTGCTAATATGAGATGAAAGGTGATTTCTTTTTTTGGGTCATCTGTTTTTCGGTTTTTCAGGAATGGAAAAGAAATCAATTTGAGATTTGAACATTGATTTCAATATTGGCTGAGGTAACTTATTTTTGTGATGTTGATAATTCATTGCATACCTAAGATAATGAGCGTATGGATGATGGAGGAACCCACTCACGAACCACACAAAATTCTCTATGTCTAACGATGGAAAAGGGAAAAAAAATGGAAGGGTCATATAATGAGAATCCGAAAAAAAAGGCAAGATGCCCAAACCCGTACCAAAATCTTGGAGAAGGAGTAACGTCTTACGTCTCCTATACTTACTTTTGGAGGATAGAGGGGCTTGATAGAAATATTTAGTTTTGTAGATTTGAGTGTAATATCTCCTTAAATCTATTCTTGGTAGAATGGTTACCTAGATTTTGCAAGAGAATTTCAAAGACACGATTACTCCCAACACATTTTAAAATATCTCCTTTTGAGAAAATGATGAGGCGCAAGACTGTAAAAGATCCAAAATGCATTTAAAGAACTTTAAACCTTTCCATGTTTTCAAACCGTTTTCGAACCAATTGAAAGAAGTTCAAGGAGGACAATTGCCCCTTTTCGACCCCCCTCCCTTCACCGTTGTTTTGCTTCAAATAAAGTGATACACACCACCTAATTGATCAAATTATAAAACCACACAATAATTGTTGAGTTAAGTTCTCACAACCAATCCAACCTTTTGTTAGCGGAGGTGTGACCATGTGATATAATTGACTTGGATCAATCAAAGGTGTATGTTATGATTGGCTATGATAATCATATATACCTCAGGCGCGCACGCTTCCTTGTAAGGAAAACTCCGTAATAATCCTTAAGTCACCTAGCATCAAAATAGGATCCAATGAATCAATAATATGGAAATATAATTATTTTGACAACTTCCAAATACATATTTGCTATTAACTTACCTCATTCATCATAAAACCATAAATGTTGTTAGCACATGCAGTTTCTTCGTAAGATGAAAGGAGAATCAATAGAAATCCATTGTGTCTTTCCGTCTTTCTTTCCAAAAGAAGAACCTTCCTCCCCATACAAAAAAAAAAAAAAATAAAAACCCTATCTTTACCTCCTTCCTGTCCTCCCTCCCTTTTCTTTCTATATGTCTAATGAAGAAGATGGCCTTTATCCATGCAATCCTCAATATAAGGATTTGATAGATAAGAATGTGATGCAATACAATTGAAAACGGGCCCTTCATTCAAGGGTCAATGGGTCATTCAATTAAGGGACTTTCAATTTGACAGATAGGAATGTTACGTTACACAACGGGTCCTTCAATTGAGGGATTTGATTCATGTATTTTCATTTATTATTATTGATGATTGATTTGCTACAATCTCTATATATACAATGAAATACCTATCCTCTCTATTAAGACGTGACAGAGTAAACCACCATTCACACACTTTTGGAAGACAAGAAAATCACAAGTTCTTCTTCCTCTCAACATCCAATGCTCTCGGTGACATTGAGAAGGTATGTCGTTTTTCTCCTTTGCTCCGTCTCCCTTCAAACCCTAACCAAAAGTGGGCTCAACCCATTGATCTCTCACTTTCTCTCCAAAACCAAACTAAAAGTGGACATAGCCCATCTCTCTCTCTCTCTCTCTAAAACCATATCGAAAATGGGCACAATCCATTGATATCTTTTTTCTAAATTCAAACAAAGAGTGGACATGACACATATCAATCTCCAAACCCAAACCAAAGTGGGCATAGCTCGGTGATCTCTCTCTTATTTTCCTTATTTTGCTCTCTTTCTCTCTCTAATCAATGTTTCTTCTTTTGCCAATGGGTGCTTACGACCTCAAAAGCCATGTCCTAGAGGACACCAAGCTAGGCAAACCATCTCAATAAAAATGATTATCTGGTCAATGAGATCTCTCTTTATTCCTTAACTTCACTATACTCTTAAGGAAACTCTACCTTGAACATGGCTTCTTCTGTCTCCCAAGGAAGTGCTCGTTCCTTTCCATTCAATGGAAAGGAAAATATTCTACTGCTTGGTCTTGGAAATGGTTTCACCGAATGCAAATGATTGCGTTGTGGATTTGAACCAAACAAATCATATTTCCAAACATTTGATGTAAAGCCACAACCAATCATTTCATTTAGAGAAATAGTTCTTATGCCATTTCGAAGACCAAGCGGCGAAAGATTTCCCTTTCCATTGAATGGAAAGCAAGGAGCACTTCCATCGGGGATGGAAGAAGCCAAGTCCATGGTTGAGGAGCCCAAGAGTACTATGAAATTGAGTAAAAAGTAGATTATTCAATGACCATGTTATTATTTTTATAAAGATGGTTTCCCTAGCTTAGCGTCCTCTAGGACGTAGTTCTTGCCGTCATAAGCACCTCTTGCAAAAGGAGAAATAAATTAGAGAGAGAGAGCGCAAAGGAAGGAGAAATAAGTGAGACAAATCAATGAGCTATGGTCACTTTCGATTTGGGTTTGAAGAGAGAGATGTGTTGTGCCTTCTTTTGGTTTGGATTTGGAGTGAGAAGAGAGATCAATGGTTTGTGTTGATTTTAGGTTTGGGTTTAGAGAGAGAGAGGTGGGTTGTGTCCACTTTCAATTTGGATTGAGAGAGAGAGAGACCAATGGGTTGTGCCCACTTGCGATTTGGAATCGGAGAGAGGGAGGAGAGGAGAAAAGCGACATACCTTCTTAAGGTCACCAAAAGTGTCGTCTTGCCCTTTAGTCAATGTGGAGAGATAGAAATTTTCGTCGGAGCCCCTATAAATGTGGAAAACCATTGGGTGAAACATAGAAAAACCCTAAAAAAAAAAATTTTTTTTTTTTCATTAGTATAAACATGGTTGATTAAAGGTGGAAAATGAATGAGTATAAATTGGTTAACATTAAGGGGCCCATTTGATCACGAAAACTGAAAGCCCCAAATCAAACATGATTGGTCCAAACTAATTGCTTGGATTGTCACATTTGAGGTGGGGGTTTTTAAATTGGGGAAACCCTTGAGGGGATATGTATCATTCTAAATTTTTCATTAGTGATGCGGATCAACATGGCTGATCAAAGGTGGAGAATGAATGCTTATAGATTGATCAACACCAAGGGACCCATTTGACTCTTGCAAACTGAAATACCCCAAAATGAAACATGATTGGCCAGCACTAAGCCACTAAGGATTCAATCGGTGCATCCGAGCTTGTGGGAACTCTGAAGAACCGAGGGTGGGAAAATACTTCTTCATTTCTTTCCTCCTGCAGTCATGAATACGGCCATGAAAACCGCCACCATGAGCCCCCAAGTGGCCTCCATGGCATTGAGAGCTGCTTTCTTTCATTCTACACCTGTTTCAGACCGAAGAAGAAGAACCCATTGGGATTCTGTAAGCTCTCTCCTCTCTCAAATCCATTATCAAATCTGGGTTTTCTCCATTCCATCATCTCTCCCCTCTTTTCCAACACCCCCACTTGTTTCAATACCATGAAAATGGATAAATGTTTCACTTGGTGGCCGTTTGGATGTCGAGAAAAATGAAAAACTCTTAACACTCTTGCAAATTTGTATTGTGGACAGTTTTATCCAACTATGTTTCTCATCCAAACAGACCCATAATCTGAATGTGTATTGTTCGGTATGTATGATTTTGATTTGATTTTTCTAGAAATTTAAATGGAAGTTTTTACTTGTAACAGAATTCAAATGCTTTACATGCTTTTTGTGTGAGGGATTGAGCGTTATATCGTTTGTGGAATTGGTTTGAAGCTAACGTACAATACCCATGTCCCAGCTCTCTTTCGATTGGATAGAGGAATCACTGGTAATAAAAAAACAAATGCGTCTCCTTGTCAATTCCAATAGAAAGATCACTTTTTGATGAGATCTTGTTGTGGTTTTGAAACCCATTTTTGGTTTACCTTCTGGATCATTAGAGCTTTGATTTCTGCCTTGTTTTTATGTTTTGAACCTGGTGCTTTGTGGGTTTGCTAGAATTTTAGAGGTTGTTTGGTATTGGGATACCCATACTCTGTCTTGTTTGTTGTGTCTGTAAACTGCGAGACGTGGTTGAAAATTCAAAATGGCTTGGAGGTGAAGAAGTGGATTGGTGTAAATTGTGGACACAGTGAAATCAAAATGTGTACCAAACTAACTGAAGCTGTTCTCATGGTGGATAGCTATATCGCAGAACATTATGCTGGTGCCAAACACAGTATTGTACTTGTTGCTTGTGTGGTTGTCAGTTTACTGTTTCTTTTATGAATCAGTCAGTATAATCTTATGTTTGAACAAACTCATTGGTGACATTAGGCTTTGATAACTTTTGAATTGAACCTTTTTTTTTTTTTTTTTGGAATTGCATATTGAAATGCTTTTTTTCTCTAATAATTTATCATGATTTGTGATGAATTTGAACAAATGGACTTATTATTTTCCTTCTGTGCAGGGTGGTTCTCTTGGAGGTTCATCAAAGGTAATGGTTCTTGAAAAGGTTTTAAATATAATGTAATGTATAAATAATACATATAGGATTCAAACTTAGAAGTGTGCATCTTTGTTTTTCCATATCATCATTTCTTAATCAATGAAGCATGGTTTTATATTGGGGCTGAATGTCATTCAATATGAGTTTTTGTCTCTGTTCTTTAAACTGATAAGGGAATCTTCTGGAATTTGATTCATGTCTCTGAATTAGAAAAAATTGACTAGTTTTATGATGATCTTATTCTCTTTATTTGAGTGTATTCTAATGTAGAAGTTACTAGTATGTGGGCAAAGTTATATATATGCAAGTATTGGTTTTTGAATGTGAGAGTGGAAGGGAGGGCTATTCAGTTTTTTTTTCTTTTAGTGAGTTAATAGCCACTGCACATTACTTTTGTAAGTCTAGATAATATCATTTTGGCAAAGAAATGAAACATTTTGGAGGAAATTAGACATCATTCACATGTAATATGCTGCTAAATTCAATGACGTATACAAATATCTTAATGCTTGCACCTGATTTGAAGTATGTAAAACGATCAAGGGTTGATGTTTCCTTTATTGCAAAGAGACGCTCTATCAAGAGAATGCTATTAAAAATTATAGTACTGTGCTGTTTGAAATACCATAATATGCCAATATCTTGATGGGATCACTTGAATTGGAGTATGTAAGCCAATCATGCCTATCTTGTCAACCAGCATGTATTGCAATCCATCTAATATGGATCTGACATGTTTTTCTAGCTGCAATTATTATACTTACTCTCTTAACCAACTTTATGCTTGTTCTTTAATATATTATGTGACTTTTGTTTTCCTTTTCCTCGAAAGTTCTCCATATCATTGAGTAGGATTGTTCAATCTGCTTGTTGCATTTTCTTCTCTTCTTGTTTTTTCATCTCTCTCTTTTTTTTTCTGTTGCTCTGGCCCATCTAAGGTAGTACATTCAAGGCATTTTCTTCTCTTCTTTTTTTTTCTACTCTCTTAACTTTTGCTTGTTCTTTAATACATTTTGTGAATCTTGTATTCTTTTATTATTGGTCGACCTTTTTTTTCCCTTTTTCCTTCTTCCTCAAAGTTCTCCATATCATTGAGTAGGATTGTCCAATCTGTGTATTGCATTTTCCTTTTCTTTTATTTTCTCTTCTTTTTTGTTTCATATCTCTCTCTCTCTCTCTCTCTCTCTCTCTATTTATTTTTCTCTTTTTCTGTTGCTCTGGCCCATCTAAAGTACTACATACAAGGTGTATAGGCTCTGATGTCTTGCATGCATACCTCATTTGCAGAGTTTATATAACCTTCTACTTTTGTGGCCAATAAAGAGAGTAACTTTTGATATATGCATCTTTAACACCATAGTCTACCTCTATATAAGATGAAAAATTCCTAAACCTTAATAAGCAAATACTGCTGTATAGATTATTTTCTTTTGTTAGTATCATTGTATTGATGTCATTTTTGACACCTGTATCCTGTTCCTAACCAGTAAAAGAACCTAATGTGCATGTCTTCCTATGGAAACTGTTTTCTTGTTCTTGGATGTTGAACTTAATCAATATATTGCTTCCAGAGAGCTAATTGCCATGCAAAAAGAGTGAGGAGGAGGGAAGCAAAACAGACATTATTCCGCAACGTCAGTGCCTATGCAGATCACCTATTTGAGGTTCCTTCGACCTTGTGAACTTCACATTCTGAGTTATTTATATACATGATTTCTTTTGTGCATTTAGTATCTAGTTTTCTATAAGATTTAGGCCATGTTTGTGTAACTCCGAGGATTTCGTGATGCTGTGTTAAAAATCTCCCATTTTGCAATCATTTTTCGGTAAGAAAAAGGAAGATTTTGAACTAATTTTCCTATATTACATGGAAAACCCCTAAGAGAGAGAGAGAGAGTCCCTTTTCATGCTTGTTGGAGAAATGAATTTGTGTTAATTTCTGTGAAACACAATTACAAAGTTACACAAACAAGCCCTAGGACTGCAAGCCATGCCTTCTGTTGTTTTCCTTCTGCTTTCTAATAGTTGTGTGTATAATAACTTGTTTGGGTTGGCATTGTTCTGTTTGTTTTAGAAATTTTTCTTCAATAAATAAAAAATGCTTCAAGGCGGATTCTTGATTGACTTATTTGTCAATGGTGGGGCTGACAATTGTTCAGGTCTATCAGAGTATCAGTGACCTGGCACCGGCCTCCCGTTTGGATTTGGTCCATATGTTAAGATTCACATTTAGAATCTGCTTGGTAGAGATCTGGGTCCATGGCAAGATGATTCTGCCTACTGTTCTGATGGGCCTCATTTGTGAGAGGAGTTATAAGATCTTGACCTGAGGTTTTGAACAGTGCCCTCAAACTTTGGGCATGTAGGGCAAAGTTTCGTAATCATCTCACTGGCTGATTTCTCCCATTCAGACTGGATGTCTAAAAAATAACCCAGGTTGTGATGATCCTCATCATCTCACTGGATGGTCTTGCAAATGAGGGAGTTTTCTGTTCTCTATCTCCTTTAATGTTTAATTGTTTTTTGTTTTTTTTTTTTTTTTTTTTTTTTTTGGTCTTGTTTCATGCTTAGTTAGGTTGCTTTTGATTAGCTTTGTATTCTTTTTTGGTGCAATAAATTTTACCATTATAAAAAAAAAAAAAAGATCCTCATTATCCAATATTTGGCCTTAATTCTTTTGGTACTATTGTACTGTTTCTTTTTCTGTCAATTCACCCAAGGGGCTGGTGTTGCTTAATGGCTGAGAATTTTGAGGTATGGTCAATCCACCATGTGGCTCACCAGATTAAATGGTTCAATGGTTTGTATCACCAAACCAATGGCCCATCTAGAACTCAAGGCCTGTGGATTAAAAGGAAACCTGACCCATTGTTACGATTCTTCCAGATTGGAAGATTCTATTTCTAAGCCTAAAACAGTTTCCTACAAATAGATGATGGAAGTTTATAAAAAAAAAAAAAAAAAGACTAACTGCAGACCTTTCCACATTCAGTCAAAACTAGGCCAAAGCTTTTCCAATCTAAAAGATTTTTGTGCGGGCAGTGAGTCAGGTCAACATTCTGGATCATTGAAAACAGTGATGTGTGTACATAAAAACCCTGGATTTATTATACTATTTCTCATTTAATTCTCCAATAATCCCTTCTTTAGCGATAGATGCATTTGTAAATTTTATGAACTTCGAAGTTCAATCAAATTGATCAAAACTGCTGAACTAGTACTGTTCTTCTCTGAAAAAGAAATATGAATACATGCGTGGGTATAGTTATACTGGTTATAGGTATGTCTGCTTTAGCAAGTTTTAACGTGTTTTCCCTCAAAGTGAGCATTCAAGGCCTTCTCTGATTTAATCTGGTGAGCCACATGGTCGATTGAATGCTTTAATCTGGTGAGCCATATGGTCAGCCAAGGCTCGCATTGCCCTCAAAGTGATAACTGAAGTGCTTCTGATAAGCAGCATTGCAGTCCTATAATTCATCGCTGTGATAAATGCTTTAATCTTTCCAGAGACCAATTTGTAGAATAACTACTTGTCTAATCCATGATTGACGAAAAACTCTAATTTTGTTGTATCTTTTTTGTCCTGACGTATCAGTTTTGGAAGGCTGGTGATGAAGAAAAGGACCAATCATCCAGTAGGAGGTTCAAAAGACAGCACCGGGCAAATGGGACAAAAAAGGACAGTAACAGTTATTGGGAATCTCAATGGTCTCAAAGTAAGAATACCTTTATATCTTCAGGTGTTCAGCCTCCTACATCTCTGTTGTTGTTTCATCAGTCTTAGCATGCTGATTTTTTTTTTCTCCCCAAAGAAATGCATGCAGTTGTTCCTCAAATAGTTGGCAGACTGGATATTTTAAGATCCCTGGTTCTGTTTTGTAGTTCAGTACTTGGGTTGGTAGGAAAACTAAAACTATATTGGATGGAATACTGTCTTTCTATCTTTTCTAACCGAAATAAATAACTGGTGCCTTATAAAAAAAATAATTGTTTGAGGAAATGATTGAAGTCCATCTTGAAATGCAACAGGCATAAATTCGGGCAGCAGAGTATCCCTGTGCGGCCCACTCTTTTCTTTTTCGGAAATATTTTCTAGTCTCCTCCTCTGTTCTTTTATATCAATTGCAATTGATATATTGTGCCTTTCTTTCTTTATTTCTTTCTTTCTTTTTGATATCATCAATGCAATTTAAGTCAAACTTGATTTATCGTTGTTGGAGCTTTTTTATTCAGAACAATACGTTTAGAATGGTGAGCCAAACAGCAACACCTTGAGAATATGGTGTACTCAGATGTTCAAACTTTATGGAGACTGTGACCTTCAGAGATGGGGGGCATTAGATTCTACTACCTGTTTATTTTGTCTCTGTCATCTGTGAAATCTGTTGGATCCTTTGTGGAATTCTTGGTAAAGTTGATACAAATCTGATGTATCCTGCATTAAGGGCTATCAGTTAGCCAAACTCCAATACACTTTTTTCTGGTTAAAGCATCAATTTAATTTGTTTTTATGTATGGGTACTGTGCAATTTGTGTCTGGAGGAAATATTTATATTATATGGTTTTTACTAATTATTTTTCACAAAGCCTAGTTATTCATGGTTTTACTAAACTAAAAGCACTTTTTCATGTCTAGAATGATTTTCACTACAATGAACCACATTTAGTTTGGTGCTGAAATCAAAGTTTTCATTCAGGTTAGAATCAGATAGTAGATTCTTTCTATGAAAACCTCATAGGTTAGTAATCTGCGCGCCCCCCCCAAAAAAAAAAAACCTTCTTACTAGGATGATGTTTATTGAATGTAAGCATCAACATACTGTAGAGCTGTAGAGAGACCTCACATGCTTTCATCATCTGTTCCATCCAAACTCTGGCATAAATCTCTGCACCAAGAGATGCCATGTGAACCTCACACTTGCAAACAGCTCGTAGGGGATTGTTTTCCATGGAAGAAAAGGTAAGAGATGGATGTGTTTCATGGTCCAATCTCCAATGAATTTTTTTGGGGCCTTGCTTGGGGTTCCCATTGTTTCAATCATTTGACCTACCAAAGTCTGGCTCTCACATTGGAGTGGTGGATTCAGTAAATTGTATATTCTTAATGATTAAGGCCTAATAATCTATCTATGCACTCACAGATTTTACATCCTTGAGCCTCAATTATTTCCTCTCACATAGGTGCAAGAGTCTCACGTATAGGAAGTATGTAAAGGATGCTTCATCTTGAAGCAAGAGTTCGTGGTTTATATATAGTGTTCTGATCTGCTAAGCACTATGCTCAACATAACTTACATAAGCACCTTGATTTTGGGCCCTCTGGGGCTGCATAAAAAACCAGTCCTGTAGGGATGTTGCTCACCTTTGAAAATCTAAAATACGATTCATAGCCATCAAAATTTGAGGGCTGATTTTTTGTACCCCTTAGAACCCTAGCAGATGCCTCCCACCTCCCATGATTGAATGGTGCTGTGGTTTGTATATTGAATTTGAGTTTTAACAGAATATAATTATGTCTTGTTCAGGAAATGGTGGCTTTCAGTTCTGTTGTAGTGATGATGAAGAGGTTGAGAATATATTTCGATCTTTTTTTGGAGGGGAGAGATACTTCTATGGGTCCTTTAATCATGCAAAGAAGTTCTATTGGACAAGCTCTTCAGGTTATTCATACTACAGAAGCTCTTGGAATTGGAAATCTGGAACAGATGATGAAGATGGCTCTCCTAGTGATTGCGACAGCTCTGAATTGGCCTTAGCTTCTGAGCGGCAAGCTCTTGGACTGAATGGTTCAGGTCCATTAAAACTTGAAGAAGTGAAAAGCGCGTAAGTTTTGCAAGTGCTTCATGAATTCAAAGTTTGCATCCATCCCTCTACTTGGACACAAGCTGTTTATTAGGCAGGGCCTTCCATTTGATTTGACTGAAGGCCAAAATAAGCTGGCATTTTTGTCATTACTGCTGCATCTGAGTTCTTCAGATAATAATAATAGTAATTACTGCAACTGCTGAATCTGAGTGTTGAATGAGGAAGTGGGTCAACTTAACAGTTAATCTTTATCCTCAGATTCAACAATTAGGACAATCCCGATTTTAGGGACAGTCACACTGATGGTGGACCCCCCTGATGGTGGCTTATCTTTCATACTTGTCTTGTTGCTAGCAAGGTGTGCATGTGGTGAGGTGGTAGTAAGCTAAGCAGATCCTTTACTTAATAATCTTCAGAGATTGTCTGATTCTGTGTTTGCTTTTATGATCCTTCTCACAGTCAGTAGTTACCATTTAAATGCCTGTTGGACCTACTCAAGGTTGACTGATTTATGCTATAACTCCTCTGTTTGTAACTTCCTATTTCAGATATCGTGCATGTGCTCTAAGATGGCATCCAGATCGCCACCAAGGTCCTGCAAAGGTATAGTAATTGACTTTCTAATATGTTTTTATTTTTATTTTTCTCAGTTTCCGTTCCTTATTGACCAATAAAAAAACATCCTCATATAAAAAAAAAAAAACAATCCTCTCCTTTGGCTAAGTTTTGTTGGCTTCTTTGCTTGTAATCTTTGTTGTTGTTTTTTGTGGAAATAAAACCTTTTGTTATAAAAAAAATAAAAATAAAAATCCTCGCCTTATTTCTTCTTGGAACCATTTCCATTTTGTGCATTTGTATTTATGCACACAATAACAATGATAATCTTCTTGTGATATCTCCTAGCGATATCAAACAACTGACTTATTTATTTTGCAACGTGTGAATATTAGCTTTAGCTGAACTGATTCAGAGAATCCGATTATTTTTTCTTGCTGGAGGGAGATGTTAACATCATCATCATAGCCTTGTCCCAATTGATGATGCTAACATCATCATTAGTAAATAAGTAGGTGTTCCCTTAGGGTGATCTGCCTTTCTCCTTTATATAGCCATTGTCTAGCCAGAAGAATGTCATGTAATTTTATAGGGGCCATGGAGAAGGTGACCAAGCGCCTACTAGATATTGCCAACTCTCCTTTGAGCAAGTGAATATTATAGTCATTTTCTCTTAGGTGCTCGTGTTCTTCTAAATGCAACTTCTATATTATCTCCCATGAAACAGTATTTTCTGCACCCCCTTTGATGCTTATAGTTTCTCATATGATTGGGAGCCATTTTTAGCCGTTGGCCATTGTAGGTGCCATCGCCACGGATTGTACTACACATGCCTGACTACCCTCAAAGATTATTTGTATTTTTGACCTAATTCAGATTCCACCTCACCTTTAGGCTGTTGCTAGCCCTTTAAATCTGGAGTTCATTATTTGATTCGTGATTTTGGGTTTCCTACCTGGCTGTGTCCTTGACCATATCTATAGCTTCACTCCTGGCTGTTGTAATGGGCATTCAAAAGCTTTTTCAGGTATGTTGGCAGTTGTAATATGTTAATGGTGGTCAATGGTATTCACATCCGGGCACAAAATCTTCTCTTCAATTTGGATATCCTCGTTGTAGGGTTTGGCTTCATGGAGGGTTGCTGTCTTCATTGTTCCCAAATCATTGCTTTTCCTTCAGTGAATTGAAGCAGAAGATTTGTATCATATGCACACGAGGGGCATTGACTAATGTTCTTCAAATATAAAAGGTCATGCTTCAGCAGTATCCAAACATTGTAGAATCAACATGTACATCAATATTCCAATTGTGAGACTCAAAATCAAACTCTAATTAATATGCTACCTAATTCTGGTTTCAAATAGTAGTATCAGCCGGCTTGAAGAATGGATACACACATTGGTTGCCAGTCATAGCAGTTTGCAGAAACGTGGTTGTAACTATTGTTGTTATTGGCATTAGGGCATAGTGTATGCATATGAATCAGAACCCAAAATTTCATTAGGTCATATCCATTTTTTTTTTCTTCTAATGGTAGCTTAAATTTTTTGTACCCAAAACTTGGAATCACACCCTTCAGTTTGTCAATTTTGTGGGCTGGTCATAGTTTGTCGAACTACAAAATTTTTGAAGCTCATCCTTTTATTTCCCTCTAATGTTTTTTTATTTATTTATCGAATTCACACTCTCTTGAGAGCAGACATCTCGATCTTGTAACCTTTAACAAATTATCTCATGCCATCTTTACTCTTTCCAACCAAAATCCCTGATGTTCACCAGCAAATCCTATCTATCGATTCTATCCTTGTAGTCTTTCTTTTCACAACCATGAGGTTGCTTGTTCAAGTAAACATACCTAAAAAAAAAAAAAAAAAATCCTTAAGGGCCTGTTTGTTTGCATTAAAATACTTAGTATTCATACTATAAGTGGTTAAAAAATGAAGATCAAAGGTGAATTTGAAAAAAATGAACATCAAATTCCCTTTCCTTTTAGGGAAATAAAATCACAAGAAAATGAGACGAAAAGAAAAAGAAAAAAAGAAAAAAAAAAAAAAAAAAAAGAAAGAGAAAAAGAAATAAAAGCGAATCTCTTCACTTAGAACCATGCTTTGCCCAATCATGGTTGCAGCTCTACTTGGATTCCCATTAACTAATCCATCCCTGCTTAAGCCCGTTGTCATCATCACCAACTTGATCAGTTTATCTACGTGGTTCATCAGATTGAGTCTGAACACTTGTTTGGACTAAATTTGATTCTTTTACCTATTGCACAATATTCTGCCCATCAAAAGCTGCTTAAGTTGTAACGACCCAGATCTCCCAGTATGATATTATCCTCTTTGGCTCATGCGGCTCGGGCCCCGTGAGCCAAAGAGGACAATATCATACTAGGAGATCTGGGTCGTTACATTTGGTATCAGAGCCGAGGGCGACTCTCCTCTGAGGGTGGGGGGTTGTGAGAGCTCACGGGGCCCGAGTTGCATGAGCCAAAGAAGACAATATCATACTGGGAGATCTGGGTCGTTACATAAGGTTTCAACCTCCTCAGCACCCTCAAAAAGTTAACGTACCAATTCACTGTCCCACTAAACATTTCCTATTGTTTGTGTTAACCATTCCCTTAAAATTGGTTTTTGACGCTGGGAACATCTTGTCTTCTCTATTTATTTATTTAGTTGTTATTTGCTTTTTCCAATTGATGGAGTCGAAGGTCACTTCTTTTTTTCATACACAAACAGGCGGAAGCAGAAGAAAACTTCAAGAATTGTAGCGCTGCATACGAATCTTTATGTGAGAAATTGGCTATGGCTTGAAGTTAGATAGAAGGGCTGGTTGCTCGATGAGTCTCAGATTTATTTCCCTGGTGGATTCTAGTTTTCTTGTTCATGTTCAAATATAACCACACTTGCTCATCCAAGGTTCCTTCTGTCATCGATTCAGTGGAATAAGTTACATTCTTGTTTTGTAACCAATCTTTAATTTAACGGGCATTCCATAGCTTATCTGAAGATCTAAATTGTGTAGAATGATGTTCTAATATTTATAGAGCCCATACATCAAAAGAGAAACCAATGTTTCTGTATCTTGTTTCCATTGAATCTAGCATTAGATGCTTTCCTTTTCTTTTGACACTGTGATTGTAGAGCAGAGGCCCTCTATTGATTCAAATCTCGCACATACATGGGTTCTTGTGCACCATGGTCCAATGCCTTCTTTGCCAGATGTTCCTCACCTTCCTAATTTGTGGGCCCTTTTTTTCAATGTGTGTTTGCTGCATCTAGTGGTTGTGATAATCTGGTAGATATTTTAATGGAGTGGCTCATCCAATTATGTCATTCAAGGTAGACCCTATTTGTATCTCTACTAACTTGAGCTTTGGGGAGAAATAAATAAAGGAAAGACTTTTTCAAGCTTAGGGAGCATGCTAACCAAATCCATGTCCAAGGAAAATGCTTTCAATTGGCTCATCTAAATCGAATACTTACTATTTGTTTCAGGAAATTATGTTTGAAACATCAAAGATCCCTTGCATGGTGTGTCTTGATGCAGGCTAGATCGTGAAACTTGTGAAATTTGATTTGATGGTGGTTTGTGTATTTTAGAAGAAAACTTGAGAATTTTTTCTTTCATAAAAGATCGAAGACTGTCTACAAGTCATAAAAATGATAAACTTGAAAGTATAAATTATATCACAATGCAAAGTTAAGAGTCCTGGTCCTTTTGAGTGTCTCACATATGCTTCTTGTGAGGTGTTTAGAATTCCGCAGTGGTTGCCACCTATTGAATATATGAGCTAGTCAAAATAGATGCCCTCCTTGTAATTAGTTTTTTTCTTAATTTTACTCAAATAAGAGTTGGGCCAACCATAAGATTGAGCATATGATTGAGAACACCATATGGTCAATTATACCATGGAACCAAGTCCTATTAGAGTAAACCTTGGAGCCAACCCAATAAAGGAGAGGACCTTTATTTTTAGTAGTTCAGATTTTCAATGGATGAGTCCTGTTCTAGATACCCACTCTCTTCATTGTATTGAGTGAACACTCAAAGTTGAGGAGGGGCAATTACTCTTCCTCGAGTACTCCTCCCTCCACCCTTGGATGTAGATGAGACGCTGACTTTTCGAGGTCTTAATCATCGTCAGAATTGGGTATTGAACTCCCATTAGAGAGGTGATTATTCATTATTTACAGTCATTTATGGATCATCACCTCTCTATTTTATTTTTTTTTTTTTTCAATTTTGGTCACTTTAAATGTACATTTATAAGAAATTAAGAATTCTTTTGAGTGCCATATCAAAACCATGACCAGATGATTTCAACCAAAGGTTCAAACCATGAAGCTAGGCTATAGACTGGCCATTTACTAGATTTCTTAAGAATTCAATTCATGCAAATAAGCCAAAACTGTTGCAAATAAGATTGTAAATGGACTGGGCTGGAGGTTTGAGTCAAAGCTCTGAATCCAATATGCATCTGTATGAAGACTGGATTCCAACTACCAAAATAAAAAAAATAAACAGTAGGATTGATTAGTCATGAGACTTTTCATGTTATATATGTAACTAATATTCTGCTACTAAATTTTATGTTTTGGGAGCCAATCTTTTTTGAACAATGTATGTAAATCAGTAAATATGTATGTAATGATTATGGTAGTGGAAGCCACGTTGTTGCCCTACGACCTCTGACATGCTTTCTGTGTATTGGCATCCAACGTCAGTGCCAAGTGGAGGTGGTGGTGTTGATGTCTATGCCCCCAATGGCTATAATCACACAAAAAGTACCAAAGAAAAACAAAAAAAAAAAAACCTTTGGTCATTACTGGATGATGATTAGGGGTTGTGAGCCATTCCCTGTTTGTCGCTTCAATAAGGAAAGAAGTTAAACTAACAGTTCGTTTGTTTGCATAGAATATATAGGAATTCATGATAAAATGAATTTCAGAAGAGAATTACTAAAGTGGTGATGGGTGAAAGAATAATACACCGTAGCAATGTAGATAACACTTTGGAACTTTTTTGAATTTGAATTAGCGTTGGCTAGTTATTAATATGCCAAGAGAAGGTTAACGACGGTCGTTTCTTAACATTCGCCACCTTTTATAAAAACACAGTGTCTAAGAATTCATAGGAACTCAATTACATGAAACAAACCTGTCCTAAATGGTGAAGCATGGTCATCCCAAAAATTAGAGCTGATTTCCTTTATTATGAAATTTTTGTTTTACAAATGCATAGGTTTCCATGATTTTGTTAATGGTGTAGCTGTCAGAGCTATCAAATCTGGGAATAAAAAAAAAAAAAAGTAGGGCTGAAACTAGACGTTGGATCCAAGAGAAACTCATGTTGGGATCCTGATTCATGCACATATAATTCATTAGTGTTTTCAGATTCTGATCCAATCCTTGTGTATTTCCAACCCAAAGGTCAAGATGTTTTGTAACTGACTACAGCAGCATATTTTAGGAACATGCCAGCCTGAATCATGTTGCAATTTTAAGATCCCCAGATGCATCCCCTTGGGCCTAATGATGCAAGTATTTTCATTTACTTCTTCTACATTTAGTACATTCTTCCACTTTTTTTTTTTTTTTTTCTATTTTTTTAAGATCCGGGTCTTCAGCCTTTTTATGTTACAAATAGTATGCATATCAAATTTGGATTCAGATATGGAAATTGAACTATATAGATCCAGATTCAGAAACACCACCCCATAATGGACCCATTTAAATCCCTAAACACTGGTGACCCCACTAAGAGGTTAATATCTTAATTTATTATTTTTTCATCAGTTACCAGATTGTTTAGCAGGAATCTTAATGATCAACGGTCCATGTTCAATAGGTCTCTCTCTGGGCTGAAAGGTGAAGGATCCACAACCCTCCTTTTGGGAACAGAGCAATTTAACAACTGTGGGGGGCCTTGTGTTATGATCTTCACATGGTTGCCATGTGAGCCCATGTACGGATAACTTGGTTGTTCTGTGATTTTTTAGGCTGGGCCATGATGAGCCCTTTCCAACTGTGCCACAGGCTCCCCTCAAAAGATAAAGGCCCAAAAAAAAAAAAAAAAAAAACACAACAAAGGAATCTCTCTTTTTCTCTTATGAATTATGCTATGTAATTAGGGTCTTCATGATGGGCCAGGAAAAGGCTTATCCAAGCCCGCGCCATTTAGTTATCAAGCAAACAAACTCAGTTCCAGATTGAGCCCAAAGGCCTGAAACTCAGGCCCAGGCCCTGGCTCAGTCCATTTTACAAAGCATGCATGAACAAAGGTGCTATTATTTTCTGTTAGGTCACAATCATGATTACTTGTCCTAATTATAATATTTTATAAAAGGTTGACAACTAATTGTAAGATAACTCTTTCTCTCTCTCTCTCTCATCTCATACTGATGTGTGTAATGAATGAATAGGCAAAAGCAAACGATCCAAACCAGATTTTAAATCAATTGGTTAAAGCCAATAAAAATGTCATATCATCATCTATTACATCCTCGACAGTCGTATAATTGACGGATCCGATGGCATCGTTGATGGGGCCCTTCCTAACACCCACTTATTCATAACCCAGCTATGCATTTGATTTTGTTAATGGACCTCACCAATAAAATGCTACTAACATAATAACCCGTGCTAAACACTGACAATACACATATGGCTTAGCTTTTTAGGAAGTTCGATTAAGAAAAAAAAGTCAAAATTAAAAGGGTGGTCATGTAAATCGAAGAGGCATACATCAATCCCATTCAAATAAAAAATGAGAAAAAAAAAATCCAAACTAGATAGATTGAGTTTGACCTTCAATTGGACGGTCTTGATCATATCCCCAATCCCATCCAAAAATGAGATTAATTAAATTGAGGAACAAAGAGAGAGACAGCTTCAACGGTCAAAATCGAAACCTCCTAATTTTTAACAGAAGCGAAATTAAAGGGTCGAGGAGAGGAGAGAGTGTTTGCGCGATTCTATAGGTCGGTCATTGGTGGTCAAAATCGAATAGCACTGAAAACACCTGAAATGCTTCCACACGTGTGACATCCCTCCCATTGGCACGTGCATTGAAGACGTCCTCTCCACCACATTATCTCTCTCCAGGCTGTTGGCAACGGATGTCCGAGCTGGCAAATCATCAAATCCCAGCCGTAGATCTATTTATAAATGAAGAGCCGAGATGACATCTCGCAAACCTGACGTTCATTTAAGGAGATTTTCTTCTGGGCGTGCGTGCCCATTTCATTTCCGCCATCAGACAAACAGAGAGAGAGAGAGAGAGAGAGAGAGAGAGATTCGCAGAGAAATCTAGGGTTTCCAAAGGTACTACTAACTCTCATTCTCATCCAAAAATCTCTCCTTTCCTTCTTCTTCTTCTTCTTCTTCTTTTTGTTTTGGAATCGATTTCATTTGGAAGATCGGAGCTGATCGATCTGGAGGAAGAGTTGTGAATCGAGTGTTTCGATTCGAACGATCTGCTGTTTTTTTGTTGTTTGAGAAAGAGAAAGATTCTTTTAGAGTTTTCTTTAGTTTAAATTTGAAGCTAGGAGGTCACGATCGATCTTAAGAAGCTTGGATTTGTCGGTTGTTGTGATGATGGATCTGCTGCATTTGCGTCGGATTTTAGGAATGTGGGATGTTTTTGTGGTGTCTTTTGTTTTATTTTGAATCTGATGTGTTTTGTTGGGGGTTTCGATTGTGAGAGAAAAGATCCGATCTTTTTGTTGTAACTGAGCTTTATTCTCTTTTGGAGATATCGATTGTGATCGGTTTGGAGGAAAAAGATCCGATTTTTCTGTTGTAGATGCGTTTCATTGTCTATTGGGGATTTGTGTTTGTTGTCCGTTGGTTGTTTGAGATTTGGTCTGGGTCGGGGTTTTCTGTTTTGAAGAATTTTTATCGTGCGTTGTGGTTGAGATCACTGTTGGGGAACGAACTATTTCGGTTAATTACTACTGTGAGGCTGATTACTTAAGCTTCTCTTTTGTTATTGGAGGGAATGAGGGAGGGAGGGAGGTGCTTGAAGGTGGTAATTTGGGTTTTGTGAGCAAATCAATGTATTTGATTTGATTTTTTCTTTTTATGTTGGATGTTGATTTGGGGTGGCGCGGACCAATGTGCATTGCTTTTCTGACCGCTTCAAATCCAGAGTGAAATGAACGGATCTATTCTTATTAACGTTTCAAGTTCCAAATTGTCAGTTTCTGATTCCCTGTTGCTGATCTTAAGTTTATTCCTTCGACAACTTTTAATAATGCATCATATTGTTGCCTATATCTATGAAATGTAAATCATCTTTATTTTTCATATACCTTCTCAAGGATCAGCTGGCTTGTCATATCGGTTGTGTATCATATGTTTGTTGAATTTAATAGCGGTTTTGTTGCCCTTGTATCTGATATGGACTTGTATTGATACTACCTGATTGTGTTATTTCAAAGATTCTATTTGTTGATTTATTTCCTTTTCTTCTATCTTATGATGGGTTTAATAATATTGATTTTGGAGCATGTAGACATATTTTGTGTATAAAAACATTTAACGTATTTGCAAAAAAGTTGCATGGTTTTTGTCATTGTATTGCCGCTTACGTTCTTTAAGGAGGCTGATTATAGGGATTGGGGTCTGATCCTACTGATTTAGTCTAATATCCAATGACTCTGAGGTAAAAATGTAAAAGCTTAAATGAATATGACATCACCTTATTTGGTAGATCCTTGCTATAACATCCTTGTTTTCCATTGTTGGTTTTTCTAGTTGGAATTTGTTTGTGGCAATTTGGGAATTTCTCAAAACTCAATGCAAAGTATTTGAGATTTTCAGTTTTTGTGCTTTTAAAAATGATCAGATATTAACATTAAAAAAAATCAAAAGATATTGGGCATTTGACAATTTTTTTTTTTAATTATAAACAGCCCCTTTACTTTTACTTGAGATTTTGTTCATCATCTGATCTTGATTGATTTTAGATCGTTGATTTCTTTATTCGATCTGATGCTTTCCATATTAAAGTAATTTGGTTCTAAACTGATACGAAGGTTGAATATTGAGACTGGACAGTTTGGCTCATACTGTCGGTGGTTTGATTTGGTGGAGCTTGACATCATTTTAAAAAAAAAAATGCAACTCTAAATAGTTTCTTCATAGCATCCCGACTTTTGCCTTTATTTCAATTAATGTTTTGGGAATTGATCTGATAGTCAAAAATTATTATTGGACAGTATGGTCCAAACTGATCTGATGGCCAGTTTGGTTGGGACTACTGGCTTGATATCATTAAAGAAAAATGGGTCAGTAAAAAAATGTTGCTTCATACCAGCCCAACCACGAGCTTGCCCTTGTTTCAATTAATTTGACCAGTTGAGAAGTATTGTTTGAATTGGACTAGCCAAGGCTTCTGGTCTAACCTGCTCTAAATGGCCTGGGCAGGTTTTTATGTGCAAGTTTAAATCAATGCATTTGCTTTAAGTAGTTGGCCATTATGTGCTTACTTTCCCTTACAAGTATCTTGATCATATGCTGTTATGGATCCTTGTCATGTTGCCATGTGTAACGCAGATGCGTGCATTTGAATACCCTTGCCATTTATTTATTACCAATTGATGGAATACATTTTTAGTGGTTCTTGAAAAGTATTATTTGGCCTTATTATTTATTAAAGATGAGATTCATCAGTGTAAGTGGACATGTTTCCTTTCCCATTAATTTTCTGATTACTCCATTTCTGAAAGTTTGTAGTTGTTTTCTTGCCGTTGCAGGTAACAGAAGATGGCAGATTCAGAGGACATTCAGCCTCTTGTGTGCGATAATGGGACTGGAATGGTCAAGGTATAATGCAGGATTCATTTTATAATATTTCTTATACTAAAGAGTTCCTGAGAATTTAGGGTTCAAGTTGACCCTTTTATTTCTAGGTTGGGTTTGGTCTCACATTTCTAATCCGGTTAGTTAATGGGTTGGGTTTGGTTTTGCTTCATACTTGCTTTAGACCTCTTTCCATAATGCCCAATCCCACCCTGACATGACTAATTGTAGAATGACCTGCCAACCTAAACTGAACCTGATCTAATAAGGCTTCAGTTTTAACTTCGAAGTTAGGTTTGACTTTCCATTGTCAACTCGATGGGACCACTTAAGGTTGAGCCTACAATATGCTGCCCCTAGTAGACAACCCAACCAGACCCTACCTGTTGCCATGCCACCACTACATCATAGATTTGCATAATGTGTAAGTGCATTGAGGAGGAAGGGCCTTAAATGGCTTTTAAGAAATTTTGTTGTCCTTCTCTGCTCTAAGCTTTGAGTATAACATTTATTGTGTCTCACATGTGATGCATTGCATCTGATGATGTAATGACTTATGTTAGATTCTTATGCTTAAAACATTTATTTTTAGGCGGGATTTGCTGGAGATGATGCCCCAAGGGCTGTTTTTCCTAGCATTGTGGGCCGTCCACGTCACACTGGTGTGATGGTTGGCATGGGTCAGAAAGATGCATATGTGGGTGACGAAGCCCAGTCCAAGCGTGGTATTTTGACCCTGAAATACCCAATTGAACACGGTATTGTGAGCAACTGGGACGATATGGAGAAGATCTGGCATCACACATTCTACAATGAGTTGCGGGTAGCCCCAGAAGAACACCCTGTTCTCCTCACTGAGGCACCTCTCAATCCTAAGGCTAACCGTGAGAAGATGACTCAAATAATGTTCGAAACTTTCAATACCCCTGCTATGTATGTTGCCATTCAGGCTGTTCTCTCCCTTTATGCCAGTGGCCGCACAACTGGTAAGAAAATTAATTGAAAAATTATTGCTATTAAGTTATCTCTTATATATGCAAGTTTTTATGATTTTCCTAATACACATTGGAAACATCAGCGGTACCATTTTCATACACACAGACCTGGTGATGGATTTCATTGAATTTAGATTAAGACTGGGAGTGTGTCCAAATGCAATTGGGAGTATGCAACTGTTGTTTCCCATTATGTATCATTAGCTTGCAAAAAAAAGGCTTAAATGCACATATGGAGCTGAGTTGTCAAGTTTATTTATTTATTTTTTAAATAAAATACTGTAAGAGCATGCAACATCAAGTATGAATTTTTAAAGTGGCGAAGCTTTTTCTATAAACTTTTTTTCCCAATTTTTTTTTTATTTGAAGATTCTTTGCCATAAACATATCCTCTGAAGTTAATAGGTTGCATTATTCTTTATTTATATGTTACTTATGTACTTATTTATTTGGACATGCAATTTCTAATCATAAGTGTGAATGGTAAGGGTCTTCTGTGTCCATTGACTTGTTTGTTATGTTCTAGTTGCATTATAGTACGTATATGTTTTTGTCTGAGTTATGAGTATTGTAGGCTAAATAATGACCTTTTGGGACTCTAACGAGGTGTTGTAATTTTCACCATATTATACCATTAAAAAAAAATACCATATCACCACTTTTAGATATTCTGAGAGACTCGGCTGCATATCGGAATAATGACATTGCTTTCCCTATGTAGGTTAGTTTTGGATAACAGTAGTTGATTTGTGTAGAACATTGTGGTACCGGCATACCGTACTGTATGGTGACCATGATTTATTTTTGTCTGCATCAATGGTATTGCTTGTATGTGAGTACATGTGAGTACTTTCCCCCCTTTACTGAATGATAAATGCTTGTGTAGGTATTGTGCTGGACTCTGGTGATGGTGTCAGCCATACAGTACCAATCTATGAAGGTTATGCCCTCCCACATGCGATCCTGCGTCTTGATCTGGCAGGTCGTGATCTGACTGATGCCCTCATGAAGATACTGACGGAGCGTGGATATTCTTTCACCACCACTGCTGAACGTGAAATTGTGAGAGACATGAAGGAGAAGCTGTCTTACATTGCTCTTGACTATGAGCAGGAGCTGGAGACAGCCAAGACCAGCTCATCTGTGGAAAAGAGTTATGAGCTTCCTGATGGTCAAGTTATAACCATTGGTGCTGAGCGTTTCCGATGTCCTGAGGTGCTCTTCCAGCCATCAATGATTGGAATGGAAGCTGCGGGTATACATGAGACTACATACAATTCCATAATGAAGTGTGATGTGGATATAAGGAAGGATTTGTACGGGAACATTGTTCTTAGTGGTGGGTCCACTATGTTCCCTGGCATTGCTGACAGGATGAGCAAGGAGATCACAGCGCTAGCACCAAGCAGCATGAAGATCAAGGTGGTGGCACCCCCGGAGAGGAAATACAGTGTATGGATAGGGGGCTCTATCTTGGCATCCCTCAGCACCTTTCAGCAGGTTTGTTATTACATGTATTTCTTCTGCTTACCTACGTGCATAGATACATTCTTATACATATCTTGACCAGATGCATGTAGCAAACATCTCAAAATTGGTTGATGTGGAAATTTGATAGCATTCTTTAAACTTTCTCAATAGTCCCAATGAAGGATATCCATTCCATGCTCATGTTCCCTTTGATGGGATAGCAAGTAGCTTGTCTGTTATTCCCTTTGATTCTAAGGAAGGATTTTTTCCGTTAACCTGTGATCTTGTTTGATTTGCAGATGTGGATTGCAAAGGCAGAGTACGATGAATCTGGGCCATCAATTGTTCACAGGAAGTGCTTTTGAGCATTTGACAATGGGAGTCTGGATGAAGAAAAAAGTATTTACTCTATTTAAGAAAATTCTGCTGCTGCTTGCCTTTGTTATTGTTATATTTTGAATTTAGTGTTGGACAATGATCTTGAAGCGCTGCTGGACAACATCCCATTTTTTCAATTATTGTTTCTTCTTGATAAGTTATGCTACTCTGTACTCTCAATGGCAGCTTCTTAGTAAGCCTACTTTGGTTTGAATTTTGATTTTTTTCTCTCTAAAGATGTATGGGATTTAATAATAATTTTTTTTTGCCATGAAAGATCTCTGAAATCATTAATCATGAGTGCTCATAAGATCAGAAAATTGGTCTTTCATTTAGCGTTGAACAACAGTGGTCCTGTCTTTTCAATGGATTAATTGTGGAATGAAACTCTCTAGGAAGCTTCTTTGGAATGTTTGATGGATTATTGTTTTGAGTGCTCCAGTCTTACCCATGCCATGTCATTTAAGGTTGTCTGATTCAATTCAATTAGCCAAAGAAATGTGGTGGCCCTGAAAAAGTCAGGGATTAATGCATTTCAGCAATCTAACCGCGCTGCAGTTTCTGAGATTGAATGGCTGAACTTTTGTAGGGAAACTAGCAGCACCGAACATTTTCCTTCAATTTCCATCCTGGTACATTGATCAGGATTCTTATTAGTTTTTAGTGATAGCAAGTCAACCATGCTTTTCCCCAAAGTTGTAGCTTGGCTCGTGAGGTGTGAGTGTATGTGAGTTCGAAAGTGGTCAATGTAGCAAAGAAACTAAATTAAAAAAAAAATAAAATTTCGACGGTGCTTTATGCCCTAAAGTTTGTTTGGCTGTATTTTTTTTTTTAGAATTGCAAGTATTTGGAATTTTGGATGTTGGTATACGGTCATATTTCCAAAGCATTGGAATTGTCAGTTTGAATGCTAGAACTCACTTGAGCATTTTGGAAACACAGAAATGTCTATTGCTGCTACGTTTGATTTTCTCTACTTGAGACACGACAGGGTGATAACTTACCTGGAGCAGTTAACTGGTGCCCACCGGTTTGTTGCACCTCTTATTTTCTAAATGCAATGAATGCAGCCATCCATCCTTTGTCCGAGACAATGGAAAAGAAGGGCGTCTGTGGCTGCTTTCTACCTCTGGGATCTTTGCTGTAGCAGTAGAACCTTTTTTCGACCATTAACTGCCACAAGGTTTTCAGACAAACCCCGTACACAATGGTGCATATATCAAATCAACTCCTTACATCTCATTTACCAAAAAAAAAAAACTGCTTACATTTCACTAAACCCCAAACGGATGTGTACAAATGAAATTGATCGCACTGGTGAAACATCTCATCCCCCATTTAGAAAATCTTTCATTCTCCCCTATATCTTTTGAAAATTAAAATACCATACATACAAGCCACCATTAATGACTGAGTATCTCCTTAAGTTGCAGCTGAAATTAGCGATCTATTCGTTTTCTTTAAGACAATTTAGCAAACATTATTATTATTATTTTTGTACCCCAACCGACATTTTCTTTAAGACAATTTAGCAAACATTGTTGTTATTTTTTTTTTTTTTATGGGTACCCCAACCGGAGGGGGTTGACACCCATGATAGCACCCACACCTGCACACGCAGGGAAAATGCCCACACAAGTGAGAAGAGAGCTTCTTGCACATGCTATGATAGAACCCACATAAGTAAAAAAGGAGAGAAAATGCCCACACAAGTGAGAAGAGAGCTTCTTGCACATGCTATGATAGAACCCACATAAGTTAAAAAGGAGCCTGCACACTGTAGAGGTGTAAAATGGACCATTAGGCCCAGCCGTGTCAAAATTGGCAGGGCCTCAGCCTAGAACGGCTCACAGGCATGAGCTGGGCCGTGCTGGCCCACGGGCCTTTTTCTTTCTTTTATTTTTTCTTCCTGTTTTTAATGTCAGAATTTATATTTAATGCTACATGTGGATTAAAAAGAGTATCTTTCCAATGGTCCACCTTTAATGGCAAGTAATAATTCCATTGGGTAGGAGGAAAGAGTAGCATTCCAATGCTAATATCCATTTTAAGGCTAATGACATTGATTACCCTCTTGGGAAAGATAATTCACATCCACTAACCATATGAATTCATGCTAATGCCCATTAAGTCAATACCAATATGAATTAATACCATATTGGGAAAGATAATTCCCATAATCCTATCCTACCCTAGTCTAAGGCCCCAAAACTCATTGATCGGGCCACCAGGCTGGGCCCAGACGTGCCGGCACATGTGGCAAGGGATACCCTTTTTTTCTATGTGGTACCCTAGCATAAAGGCCTTTGACCCAAGAGAGCCCACACAAGTGGGAAGAGAAAGCCCACATAAGTGAAAAGAGTGGCATACCCAAGGGATGGATCTATAGCAGGATATTCGGGTGACATGCAGGCAACAGCCCCTTCTTGTCAACAGCATTGATTTGGATGTTAGTCTAGAAGGGGAAAGTTTCGTGCACATCATGCGACGTATGGTGAAAGTACCCATGACATTCATCAGTCATCACTGATTGTAGTGCATACAGCTTGACACTGTTCACAGATATAATCTCAAGCTAAATTATAATCACCTCTCTGATACCAAGTCTAATGGGCCTCTTCAGCAATATGAAACAATCTTGTTCAATGTACGCTCAATACTGTGAAAGGTTAATTAGAGAAGTCCACATAAGTTGCTGTGCCTGCTATATGTGGCTGCGCAGGTGAACCATTAACTGAATCCTCCTCACCTTGGGTTGCAAGAGAACCAGGTTAAAGCTGGTTTAAATGCAGACCACTTATTTTTGTGGAGGGTCTAGCCCACAGGATTATGAGTACAGTCTTTGTAAGTTAAACACCGTCTGATTCAGGTTGTTCTTGCCCCCATCCAAATCAGGTCTCTAAGCAAATATCCATCTGGGCCAACAAATCCATTCTCTAAGAAGATGAACACAACCCACTCCATCCGTCCAGATTTGCCTTGTTGAGCTACAGCCAGGCTGATTAGCAATAATTAAGTCCTTGCTGAGAGCATGTATGATTAGTAGTGTTGAGCTACAGCCAGGCTGATTAGCAATAATTAAGTCCTTGCTGAGAGCATGTATGATTAGTAGTGTTTAGCCTAACGTACAAAGCTACTAAGCCTAGAATGTAATTCAAATGCCATCGTTGTCCAAGACCATTCAAATTATGTCCAATTGTTCTATTAAATGGTGTCATACTGCAAAATGATACCAGACCTGGCTAATGTCAGAGGGAAATTGCAGCATCCACAACTTGACAAGACTTGAGCACATGGACTCGATCCATGTAAAAATAAAAAAAGTTGACGCCTGGTCTTTTTCACCTCTTCAATCTTCGTACCTTTTGGTTATGATTAGGGGCATATGTCTAGACCATTCTAAACCGAGTACAGGTTACTTAGACTATGAATATTTGAAGGTTTCATAAGTTTGGAAAGTTCGAGTTAGCCTCAGGTTGTTTTTGTTCCAACCAATTAAGGGTAATCAGTGACAGTAAGTGCAGGGCAACTGAGTTCCAAGTATCCAAATGTTTGGGTGGGTGGGTGTTGTACATACAGCATGTTGGTGTCTTTCTGACAGCCAAATCCAGCCATCAAATTAAACAAATGCAAGGAATTTCATTTAAAAAAAAAAAAAAAAAACAATGAAAATTTTATTTAGTCCACAAATGCAAACATGCACAGCCGACCTGATGAATACAACTGATTTTTTTGGGCCAGGGCCAAGATTAGTACATGCATGGTTCCACAGCGCCATCCAACATGGGTGTTTAGCAGCAAGAGGTTTGCCAGCCGAACCAAGTGAACCAAGTGAAATGACTCACAAACAATCAAAACTCAAAACAAAGCCACTCATAGATTCTCTAAATGCAATCCCCACAGAACTATTCACAACAAAACTGTAAACATGCACAAAACACTTTTACCTTGATAATTATTTTTTTCTCTTTTGATGAGTCTAATTAACATTTTGATGAACCATAATCGACTGAGCACCTGCCATTATCTGTCAAAGATATCCACACAATTCTCAGTAGCTCTCAGATCTGAGAAAATATTTCAAGCGTGGAGTTATTTTTCTCTTAATCTAGATTTTAAGCTTCCTAATCACAAATAGAAATTTCTCATAATCTACATATGAATTAATTTCCTTTGTTTAGGGACCAGTAATTGTATCTCCCAAGTTCCAACACGGGTAGATCAGTAAACATGCTAATGATGAACCACGTTGGCAATTTAGCAATCAGCCACTGAGAGGCACATATTTATGCATGCTCAAAACAAGTAAAAGCTGGAAAGTCACTTGTGTGGTATATTTGTTAAGCAGGTTGCCTATTGAAATGTCTATGACAGATGGACATACATGAAGCAAAACTGAAATTATTCTTGGAAAGATGGAAAGATTGGACTAGTGCATAAAAGGCGGTGGACAGGTTCTGAATACAAGATAACAGTGGATGGAACGACAAAATAAAATGGAAATCAACATGTTGCAAAAATGCAGATATGAAAAATGGAAGGAATTATTGAACCTGGTTGCAAGAGAGAACACTGCCACCTTGTGCAGTAACACATCAAACAGGAGATCAAGCATGTATGTGGATCCCATCCAAAGAAGAAAAATCTGATGGACCAACTGCATCAATGAATCCTCGTACTGATAAGTGAGGTACTGAAGTATTTGCTCCTGGCAACTCTTGATCTATGAAGATAACAATGACAGAGATATCATCATGGAAGAAGCGGCGGACTCCCTTCTCAATCTTCTTAAGGTCATCGTATCTCATCTCTCTCTTCCTTGCTGCCTCCTGTAAAGCTGCTATGACAAGTCTCCTGGCTATTCCCTGCCATATAAATATGAGAAACTGGTCACACACTCACACACACAAAGAGAGAGAGAGAGGAGGAGGAGGAGATACCGCTCGTGGGTGGTTATACACAATTTCAGCGGCTTCTTGATTTGTCACGTGTTCCCAAAGGCCATCAGATGCAAATACCAAAAATTTGTCTTGGGGACGTATTACTCTTGTATATACAGACGGCTCTGCTGTTAATACAGGACGGCGAAGAGGTTCAGATAGGTGGAAACGTGGGACTGAGGGATCTAGAGCAAACTCTGGCATCTTCAGATATGCATCACCTATAGATCTCGACACCTATAGATACCAGATTTAAGGAAATAAAATCAATACACAAACACTACAAAAGAAATCATAGTGAGGTACAAGCAAAGAAAATCAGCTACAACAAAAACATGGACAAATAAATGCTACTAAAGTTAATTCAAGAATTTCACATAAGGAAAGAGGCTACAATATGGCTTAATCTAAAGGTATGCAAGCTAAATGCCTCACATACACAATACATACAAAGATATGGAAAGCAAATCACCATATCATCAAATCCTTGTCCCAACAATATTGGTGTCAGATCGTCCCAACCATATGAATTATGTTTCTCCATTCCAGTCTATCCCAGGCCAAATTGCCAGATAGGTTACACAACTTCAAATATATCCTTACTACTTTCAACTATATCCTCTTTGGCCTACCCCTTTCCCTTCAAGGCCCCGCATTGAAAAACCATTCCTCACCAATGTCGTCACAAGCCTAACATGTCCAAACCATCTCAAACAAGCCTCTCTTAGTTATAACCTATTGATGCTACACCTAAATGCTCCTTAATGTGCTCATTTCTAATTCCATCATTCCAAGTTTTATCATACATCCATCTTAACATTTTCATCTCTGTTACAATCAATTTTGCACGTGGTGTTTCTTGATTTGCTAACATTCTACTTCATAGGTCATAAGCCAGTATAATTGTTGTCTTGTAAAATTTCTACTTTAATCTTGTTGGCATGTGCCAATCACAAAGCACTCTATAAGTCTCCACTTCAATCATCCAACTCTTACCTTATGTTCGACATCCTCCTCAATCTCTCCATTCTTACTAATTATAAAGTTAAGGTACTGAAAGGAATTTCTTTATGATATCTCTTAAGCTTCAATTCTCAAAGTAGTTACATCTCTTTGCACATACTTGCTTAAGATGTGATTCATATATTGCCTTTGTACAACCTTAAAGCCCTTGGATTCAAAAGCCTCCTGCCATCTCTCAAGTTTTGTATTTACACCATCTCTTTTGATCCACCAACATTATATCATCCGCAAACAACAAACACAATGTACCTCGATGGTGTAAACAACATAAGCCAATCTTGATTGTGAACCGAACGAACCCTGATCTTCAAGCAAACGTAAATCAAGGAGAAACAGCAGATTTTGCTTACCTTGATTGCAAAATCAACCATGCATCTTCAATATAATATAGGAGGTAACTTGAAACCAAGAAAAAGGGATTGAGAATTGCAAGCAATTTTATTGAAAAGGAAAAATAACATATCATAAACCAGCCAGGGACGTTCCATTACATGCCTTCAAATAAAACCAAAAGGAGAAAACATAAGAAAAATAAATAAATAAAATTTAATCTTAGCCTTCAACCTCATCTCTAAACAATGAAATCCAAAATTATGGAATCCCATTATTTCATAACGACCAAAGCTCTAGTGATGTCTTGGAGAACTTTCTTGGAAAGGTTGCCAAAATAATTGCTTAAGGAAATTGAGAGAAATTGCACACGTCTGGGATTGGGAAGTCCTTGAACTTGTTTTGAAGTAGTTTTGATCGGTTGCCCCACTTGATAGCTTCCATGAATGTGTGTTAGCTAAGCATATTTGAGCCTGTTTAGGACTGTTGGAGAGACCTAATTGGGTGATCATTGACCTGTTTTGAATCCTCTTTTAATTCAACAAATTTTAGATCTGATCTAGACCCATATTGACTGACCAATCACATGATTAATCAGATCTAGGCCATACACTCCTACACCAGACTCCCCCGATTGCAAAAGACTCGACTTTGAGTCATGCATGACAGTTTCATTTCCCTTGTGGCCATAAGTTGTGGCTGTAAATCACATGTTGGCTCCACCTGAACATGTGGAAGTGTGTCATTTCTCAACTCAGATGATGGGTCGTTGCACTTTATGTGGGCCTACAACTCAATTTGCAACAAGTCTTTCCATTGGATCCTTCCAAAAGGATTAACATATTCCATCCTCGTCAATTCTAATGTTCACAAATCAAATTTACAATCATATGCATAATTTATTTCATACGAGTCCTTCAAAAGATTATAAGCGACATCCACACCTTCCAATATAACATCAGTTAAATCAGTACCCTTCAAAATGCCATCCTTTGAATCTACATTGCCCAATATGTCAATCTACTTATCATTGACAACTAGACCTAATTTACCCCAACCCGACCTGTTTGCTAGGGTCAAACTAAATTGGATTAGTCAAAATCAATTGGAGTGAAGTGGAAGTGATTTCAATTTGAAACCACTTTGCTTCATATATAAGAACTGGAGTTTACTTTCTTCTTCATAAGCTCAATACTCATCAAAATTGACATTATCATCAACACCATCATCTTACAATATATCAAAAACCTGATCATGGGTATCATTATTATATTTATATTATATACATCCCAAATTGGTGTGGCAATCTACATCCAACTCATCATCGTAAATCAGATCCTCACATTCATCATCATATGATTCATCATAATAAGAAAAAGCCTAACCTTCATGGGCCAACTCATCAAACAACTAACTCGGTGTTCAATTTGATCCAAACGCCGAATTAGGTTCTCGACTTACCTACACAGATTCCGGATTTCAAGATCTTGTGGGTAATGCTGGTTATCTCCAACATGCTCAAACCTGTTGATGACCACAAACTTGTTGGGAAGGTATTATGAAATCGGAGAATGGAATTAAACAGTCAGGAGCATCAGCTTTGATACCAATTTCACGCAGTCAAGGGAAGCCAGTGCAATTGATTGTGAACTCAACAAAGTACACTCTACAATCAAACAGTTGATCAAAAGTAAACCAAGAAGAAACAGTAGATTTTGCACCTTGATATTGCAATTCATCTTCAATCCAATGAGATAACTCAAAACCAAGGAGAAGGGATAGAAAATTGCACACAAAGCGATTTTATTGAAAAGAAAAAAAGAAATCACAAACCAGCCCTCCATGGACGTTCCATTACATGGCTTTAAATAAAACCAAAAAGGAGAAAAGGTTTTCTTGTTATTTAAAAAAACTAGATTTAATCGTGGCCTTCAATCTCATCTCTAAACAATGAAATCCCTATCCAATTCTAAGCTTCCATCAGAATGTCATCCGGCCTGTTGTCTTTCCTATTTTTCGTTTCTGCCAATGCTTTCTTCACTTTTAGCCTCGTTGTCTTTCCTATCTTCGTTCCTGTCAATACTCTTTTAGCTTTGTTCTATTTCCTATCTTCATTCCTATCAATGCTTTCTTCACTTTTTTTTTCCTTTTTGATAAATGATAAAATTCTATTCCACCAGAAACCAGACAAAAACAAAGACAACGAAAGCTACAACGAACAAGGGAAAATTACTAGAAATTATAAATCAAAAGAAATAGAAGTGAGAAGAACTCCTTCCCTGGCCAGACCATCCGCCATAGAATTAGCCTATCGTAAAATATGATGGAAAGAAGCATCCAATAGACTTGAAATACCTTGCACCTCCTCCACCCAATCCACTAGCCTCCAAGGATGAATAGCTCTTCCAGAGCCCCATTGGATAGAAGAAAAAGAATCACCTTCAAGGATAGGATTAAGACATCCAATTCTACGCAGCTCACGACACCCAATTAAAAGAGCAAACAACTTTGCTTCGTTAGCATCAGTAGAATACACTAGCCCAAAAAAGTTTCTAATAATGATTCCAATCCAATCTCTGATGACGCCATCAATACCTCCCCGTTGAACACTTTGAACAAAACTACCATCAAAGTTTAACTTTAAAATACCAGGAGGGGGATGGTTCCAAACTGTTCTATAGATGATTCTAGAACGCCAACCTCCTTTAAAAACAGCTGTCCAAGACCGATTAAGGTCTTCCAAAGAGATACCAATAAAGTCCTTACTATTACAAACCCATTCTGACACTGTCCAAACAATGGACTCAACAACTTCCTCAACAGATTTACTATTGTTTATAAAACTCTTCTATTCCTCTCCAACCACAATTTCCAAACTGTAGCATAAGCAACTAACTTCCACAAAATATTGCCGCGAACAAACTTACTTCGTAAACGCCATTAAAGAAAAAGATCCTCCACATTATTAGGCATCACCCAACCCATGTCAAAGAAATTTAACATAGCCATCCAAACTTTCTAAGCAAGCTGACAATGAATTAATAAATGATGTGCCGTTTCCTCATCCCTTAAACACATAGGACACCCATTTGCTAAAAAATGCTTCCTTCTTCGCAGCTTGTCTCTCATTCCTAAGCTCCTATTGAATCGTCCTTTAAAAGTTTATTAAAATATTATCTACACCTTTCTTTATTATCATTGGCCCTTAATAAAACTTTTTGGCCATCGATCTTTATATATCTGACATGATCAAGGTCCTTACTTTTCCTTTCCCTCATTCTTGCAAGCTTGAAAATTATCTCTCTCCTTCTCTTATTCCCAACTTACTATACCAGTCATAATATGCTTTGGACTTTGCATAATGCAAAATATAAAACTACTATTCTATGACCCAATCTCTTTACCCCTACAATCTTTTCATTCAAGTCTTTATCATCTAATACTATTCCTACTCCATTTCCTTTCCCGTGTAGCAAACTCCTTAGCTCTATCCCCTCTCAACTTTGTTTGCTGCAGACAAGCTACATTAACTCTTCTTTTGTCCATTGTATAGCTCAACTCCACGCTCTAGCCTGCCAAAGTTCCTACATTCCTAGTAGCAAGTTGAATCCTCTTCTTCTAGACTAACTTGTGTTTACCCGCACTCATCCAGATTGGTGCAGGAACCCTTCCCTACCTTCCACAGCAAGCAGGTGCCGCTGTAGTGCATCGCTAATAGCAGGAAATGCCCTAGCATGGTCACAGAGTGTCGATATTTTCAACATTCATGTTGGAGTTGTGGCTACCTGGTGCAACCCACCTCTATGCAGGCTTGGGGATTGACGGTTACAACAAACCAGCATGGAAAGCAAATATGATTATAAGAAATACATGGAAAATATAAAGATAATCTAGCGATTAATACTTGATTTCTGCATTTTCTTCACAAACAACTAAAGCCTTTTGAAGTTAAAAGACACAAACAAGAAATGTATGATAGGCCACATAGATTTTGGCTTGATGTTTGGGTGGGGAATAGGCCTTTGTCAAGTCAATTCCCAAGCCAATGGCGGACAAATCGTGTAGGGGCCCGTGTTTCAAAGAAATTTCTTTAAGGAGCTACAATTCAATTCAACAATGTCATTAATAACCTCTGCATTGATCCCAACAGTGGGTGCGAATAAGATACTTTTGACAGCTAGTAGGGATAGTCGTATTTCAGTCTCTTATTTCTTTGTCATGATAGGTTGAAGAGAGGGTTCTCCTAAACCTTTTGCCAGCATTTGGCTCTTTGAAGGCCACCAAGAGTTATGGCCTTTGCTTGGACAGCTCTTCTTGGTGTTATCTACTTATCTTAACAATGAATAATCCGTGGCATTGCAAACTCATAGTGGTGAATGCATGCCCCATCTGTTCAGGGGATGTGGAATCAAGGGATCATCTTGTCTTAAAATGGCCTTTTGCTCAATCCAGTTGATGTGTGGTCCTCTCATAGCTTAATTGCTCAAGACCTCGTCTTTCAGCCTTTTCAAGTATGAAATATGACTTCAGAACCAAAAGGGGAGGATCCTTTGTCCCTTATCTTTCATGGAAAGAATTTGGATAGTGTGGAAAAAGAGGAACAGTAGGTGTTTTGAAGGAAAACCCCAACAAAACCTCTCTGTCAGCTAAAAGGTTAAATTTTGTACTGCTACCTGGGCATCTGTTCTTGAGGCATTCCATGGAATTCAGGTGGCAACTGCTGAGTGGTACTTGGGTGAAGTGCCAAACTCATCTTCGATCTTAGCCTAGACCAATCCCTAGGTGGAGAGCTCCTCATGCGTGTTGTTTTTAGCTGGATTTTAATGGTAGCATTATCGAAAACACGGCCGTGGCAGGTGTGGAAGTCTTATTCGTAACAGGTCTAGGTCCATTGTTTGGAGCTTCTCAAGCCAGGTAAGCAGTCAATCAGTTAATGCGGCAAAGCTTATGGCTACAAGGGTTGGTCTCCTAGAGGCTAAAAGTCTAAACGTCTGAAGTGGCTGAACTAGCTCACTTGAGCAATGTTACATTTAGACATGAGCTTCAAAAACGAGTAGCAAACTTCTTAGCAGGCAGGGTCCAGGCAGAATAACATGTGTTTTTGGAAGTGTAGTCCCACGTCTGGTGTGAGCTGAAGCCTGTAAAATTGCTTGTGCCCTGTGGCACATCTTTTGCAGCTTTTGCTTTCAGAGTAAATTTTGCTTTTAGGGGTTGCTGTCAATGAGGCATCTTTAGGCCCCGGGTCCTTGATGGCACCCCAGTTCAGTATAGCCCTCTTATCCATACAGGTTTTCATCCTTAATAAACCACCGCAGTTACCGATCAAAAATGAAATTTGTAATAAGGGTGATAAAATTAGAACTTGGGAATCCTTTGCAATGCAAAAATCAGGGACAGAGGGGGAAAACAGACGAATTATGGCATGATTTATGACAGATCCAAATATTGGAAATTTGAGAGACAAAAGAATCAGTATATACCTGGATTATGCCCTTGACACGCCATGCACCATTCCTACAGAAAACAATATTTGGATCATCTGGATGCAGGGACCTGAGTTCATCTCTGACCTCCTCCTTACTTGCATTATGATCACTAGTCAATTGCTCAGCAATGACGTTATTTGACCTACTTAAACAACCTATTATAGCTCGAGAGTCACCAGCATTAGCAATATACAATGTTCTTCCCCAAATAACTCCAACCAGACAACATGATCCACTTGCAGAGATTAGTGGGTTTGAATGGCGCTTTTGACGCACGTGACCAAGAAATTCATCTTCAGTTGCCAAAAATGCATTCTTAAAAACATCTTCAGATATCGATTCATTGTCTTGTACAATCCCTGTATGATGAGGGGAAATCAATTAAAGGGTTGTGTGGACATGCAAACTTGTGAAGGTTATAATACACTTAAAAATAAAATAAAAATAAAAACCATTATCATAACACACTCTGAGTACTTAAAAATTCAAATCAATGTTTAGGAATCTGGATCAGATTCAGAGGCTAAACTAACAGTAGACAGTTTGATCCAAACTGGAATCACCACCAGTGTGCCCTGCTTTTGTAGCAGTGTCAAAACGACATTAATAAGAAAATATAAGTCCAAAACAGACAAAGCCACTTCATATTCGTTAGACTGACAGATCACATTGGTCATCATGGTTCCTATATATGGCTGGTTTTATTTAGAACGAAATTGTATGGCAACAGCTCTGATTGCACCAACTTCGACTGTTTCTTTTGGTTGGATATTTAAAACAATAGCACACATGTAAAGTCGCATCTTTCTCTAGAACAAAGAAATACACCGTGTTCTTTCAATTCCATGCTAAAATGCAGAGAGAGAAAAGGCCTTGTTCTGTTATCCATTGCATTTCTTAAGATAATGATTTTGAAAACCCAACAGGAGTTGTAAATTAATTCCACTATCATTATCATAGAATAAGCAGAATAAATATTTGAAATAAGTCGAATACATGGCTAATTTTGGATATTTGTTAAACAAGACAGGTGATGGAAGAACCAAAAATTTCTCCATGTTTTTTTCGGTAACAAAAAAACTATTCATGAAACAAGGATACAAAGTACAAACTCCAACAACCCCCACACAACACCAGACCTAGCCACAAACCAACACACACACACAAAAAAAAAAACTTTTCCTAGTTTATAAGCTTTCATTGGTTTAGTTAGGAGTCGAGATGTGAACACACAGGGTTTCCAATCTTTTAGTGCTATTATTAGATTTCATGGAAGGTTTAAACTAAATCATGGCAGGAATTTGTGCAAACTCAACATTGTATAGAGGACTATAAAGCCTGTTCATTATTAAGTAGTAACCATTTTGTTCGTTTTCTTTAGCTAGCATGATATTTTCCTGCTACTGTTGAGGAATGATTTCAATGTCAGAGATATGTGCTTTGATTTCTGTAAATATTGTTCCACGGAAGATGATGACATTTGCAAATTCCAGTTGGTTACTTTTTTTTGGAAGATTATTTTGTAAGGTTCAGCTGCTTATTAATTATAATAGTATCATACGAAACTTCTGTTTCAAATTTTTTGACATGTTTTATTATTTAGCAATTGGGAATCAAACCAATATGGTGCGCTAACTCTAATTGTCAACTAGTTAAATGTATTCAACAGTTGTGATGTCATCCTATATTCCATACTCACTTTCTTCTAATGACAGTAATTCACATCAGGTAACATCATAAGTTCAGTGTGCCCACGTGATGGTAAAGTGTTGATTGTGAGGACGACAAAAACAAGAATAGAATTCCAAGGGAAGAAAATGGATGGCATAATGTAATGAAATGATTTACAACATAAAGGAAAAGACAAATCAGACAATGGATTTAATCAGTTGGATTAAATGAAGGTAATTAATTGAATATGAAAAAAGGTCAGAAAGGCTATCTTGCATACTGTATAGAAAACAATCTACCTGGGTCCCGGAACAACCAATCTGATCTTGTTGAGAAGAGAATGAATATGCAATTCAAATCCAACAGCCACATCCTCATAAAAATAGAAAATCATACATCCAATTGGTTTTTTTTTTTAATCAGCTTGAGATCTAAATGGGAAGTTGAAAACTGCCAAGCCTTATGGGAAGTCCAATATATATGAACAAATTGGAAGGACCAGTTCTCATTTAATGGAACTGATTACAAGAGGTACCCATTAAAATGGACAAGGAGCAGTGAATACTTGGGACTAGCTTAAACATAGGAAGGCGAACATTCTGCAGATCAATTATCAACAAACATAATCCATCAAAGTACAATGATTGCAATGAAAAACATCAGCAAGGAAGACAAGAATATCAGAGTTTAATTAAGTCCTAACTCCATGATATCAGGATGAGATTAAGCCACAAATATGGTATGACATGGTGGGTTTCCAATAGCATAGCAGAGGAAGTGCATTTGACTACCCAGGATATACAAAAACAGATCAACAATCTGTCAGCTACCCAAAGATACAATTAGAAATAGGACATTTAACAGAACATTTAATCAACAATCATCATCCACATCTGTGAGGACAAATCGAATGAAGGATTCAAAAGGTGACCAAGGAAAAGAAGATAGTGACAAAAACAGGCATATGGGATATGAGGGTCAGGAAGTAAACTCGAACGGGCAACAAGACTGATGGAGATGAATAGAAGCATAAAAACGTGAACCTTGAAGAAATTTCTACTGGACTCGTCAAGAAGTCAAATTTGAAAAAGACACTTCCAGAACCCTATGAACTTTTAATCAAAGAAGATGGAAGCAGCTGTCAGTTTCAAACGATAATCACATAAAAAAAAAAAAAAAAAAAAAAAACATGGTACGGTGAAACACCTATAATAGATGGGACCCATAATTTGTTGAGTAGCCAGTAGTGACAATGACAGAATTCATTTGGCCCACAAGATCAAATATATACTCAAATACAAAGGAAAGAGTATTATGAAATATGATACTGCAAATGATACCAGAGGAACATCCTTCCATCTTAGACCAACAGTACTGACTATCTACTTTGACAGTTAATCAACACTATTCCTCAACACATCAAGAATGTATCATGGAGCCAGATTACTAACCTTACAAATTTTCTTAATATATTATTTTTTCTGGAAGGTTTTCTTTATATAGTTAATCAAGTTTTATTAAGATAACAAACACACAAGCAAAGTCCCCATTGACAAATTCTTGATGGGTTCCTTTGTGACAACAAAAGCATACAATCTCATGTATATGTTCGAAATAATGGGTTTTAGAAGGATATGAAAGGTGTGGATTCATGAGTGCATCATAACCATCTCATTCTCTCTCACGATGAATGGCACTCTGAATCTGAAAGGATATTCTCCAAGTTCCAAAGGTGTGCACCAATGCAACCCATTATTTCCATTCTTGATTATAATTGTAGAAGGCTTGTGACATATGATCCATCAAGCAATTCCAAATTATGGCAACAGACCAATCCATTTCTCATCTCTGCTTTGCGCCGCCATTTGGCAAGTACTAACCCTATTATGTCTGCAAACTAATAGTTTCACTTCATTTGCTTATTGAGCAAGATATTTTGCACCATATTCTTTTCACAATCCATCCATAAAACCTCCATACTTTCAAAAAAAAAAAAAAAGTTCTTCAAAAGAAAAAAGGAACAACCAAGAAAGTGAAACCTACAACCTTAGCAACATAAGAGCACATAATTCATAATACTTCCATCTCCCAAATTCCCCAATTGGGTTCCTAACATCCAATATTTTCTCTTCTACCAACTTTCTGACCCAAAGAAAGAAAAAGGTAAATCCAATCAAATAAAGTAATGTACCCATCTTCTGGCAAGAAAGTAATGCACAAATCGCTGCCTCCTACTACCATGACAAGGGCAGGCAGCAGCAACCCTATGCTAGATACCTAGATTTGCTGACTTCTAAATGCTACACACAATGATCCTCAAGCAGCACTCATTCAACCTATAAACTGACATGCCATGTACTACAACTATCAAAACACTCCACCCCATATTCCACAAATCTAAAACATGACAACATACAAGTACCAAATCAAACAACAAGCTAAAGAAAGATAAGAATGGCGAAGTGCGTCAATCACAACTTACTCAAGAAATGACCAAATAGACGATCAACGACGAATTGGGCAGCCTCAGGCCCGCCATGGCCGTCATAGACTCCAACGAAAGTGGCATCCGTGCCCGTTTCAACCTGGCAGCGATCCTCAAAGGTCTGATTCGACTGGACGACGGCGATCGAGAACTCCCCGAGGGAATGCGGGTCGAGGTCTCGTGACCAGAAGAGTGGGTCATCCTCATCATCCTTGCTCATACGGGCGTACCGCTGGACCGGGCGCATGCAGGCCGCTGCAAGGTTTCCCAGCCATGAAAGCATCCCTCATTTCCAAATGATCAAAACCCTAGAAAGATTGATCCCACCCAAACGCCCCCACCAAGAAAACAAGCCACCCCAAACACTCAAACTCTCTCTTCTCTCTGTCTATATGAAGAAAAAGACTCTGCTTTTAATCTCAGCCTCTCTTTGGCAATTTCACAAACAGGTGGTGGGTCTGAAACAAGGCTGAATAAAATAGGGTTTTGGTGTGAGGAAATGGAAATGGAAATGGAGGAGAGAGATTGGAAAGATTGAAAATTGGGGAAATGGAAGAAGAGAGAGAGATTAAAAGCAGAGAGAGAGAGAGGGTATGAAACTGGTTAGAGAAACAAGGAAGGCTCCTTCGTGTGTTTGTATTGTATGTATTTATTGAATGGGTTGTGAAAATGCCACTAGGGTCGTCTGAAATTACAGAAATGCCATGAGTATGCGTACTCGATTTGGAAATGGATCGGGTACTCGGATTTGGATCCGAGTTTTTGGATTTCTTTAAAATGACCTTACCTTTCTATTTTTGACTGTTTCATTTTCTATTTTTGACTGTTTCATAGCAAGCCAATAAGTCAATGACTTAGAAGGGCATGTCTTTTGTTTTGATATAGCGTCTAAATTTGTTCTTTACAATGACTTGATTTGCTTGGAGGCTACTTTGGTGCATCTCAATTACAAAAGGGGTGGGTTGTAAGAAACGTGTGTGTCTGCATGTATGTTGATTTATGCATTTAATATGTAAAAGAGGTGTGAAGATGGTTATTAAATATAGAGAATCTCTACGCTTCTAGAGGTGTGAAAGTGATTCCCTCACGACTCCGCTCAATAAAGAAGGTTTGGGTAAAAGATATGGTGAATTTTTCACTTGTGGGGGTCTGTTGAAGACCTACATTTTAATTTATTGATCTTGAAGTTGATTTATCATAAATATTCATGGATTTTGAATAATTTGTGAAAAAGTCTCGACCTATAAATCTAATTTTTTATAAGACTTTTGCGGGCCTCAATTCATGATCCGAACCATTTAACACTCTTGTATTAATGATAAGCACGAAGGGGTAAAGTCTCATACCTTAATTATTTTTCATGACTTTTGAGAAACTTGTGAAAAAATCCAAAAAAAAATCTAAAACCATTGGATATACGAATTTACTCATGTAAAAATGAATATCAATTTACTCAAGCACAAATATGGTAATATATTTCACATGTGTAACACTTGCATGTATAACATTTGTAGGTAAAATCCATTTTCCTACTGTGTCTTCATATATATGGAAATTCCGGAGTGAATATTTTTCTACTCATCTACTTTGAACCACTGGGTCTATTTTAGAAAACCTCTCTAAGCAATTCATGGAGTTCTAGCTGTAACCCTCAGATTTAAACCTGAGGATCATGGTGGGTCAGGTGTGAAATGGTCCCCTCTGCCTCTTGGTTGCATCAAGCTCAATTTTGATGGTTCCATCCAAGCAAACAGTGGTGTTGTAGGCATTGGTGGTGTAATAAGAGATCACCTTGGGCAAAACCTCTTTGCTTTTGCTGAACAGGTTTTTGTAGAGAGCCCCTTGGAAGCTGAATTGCTTGCCCTATATCCAAAGGTGTTGGGATCATCAGGATTATGGGAATAAAAAAAGGGTGATTTTGGATGGGGATTGCCTGCCTCTTTCTGATGCATTGAATTCCAATGGGACTGTCCCTTGGAAAAGTAATTATGGGCCAATGGCCTGTTGGAGATCAGTTCATAGAAACTTGAAGGAGTTAGATTCGTGTAAGACGTCAGGCAAGTGGTGTTGCAGACAATTTAGCCAAGCATTCTTCCCCCATATCCAGCTGTAGGGGGCATATTCCTGACTTCATTTCTGCCATTATGTGAAGGAATTAATCTCATTGTGTATTATGTTTTGTATTCCTACTTGTATTCTCCCCTCTTGATTTACATAAAATTCTCTTTTTAGCAGGAGAAAAAAAGAAAAAAAACCATTTTCCTATCACAGCATAGAAGGCAAACAACCCCAACCAATTCATCTTCATGGTTAATTTAGGGGTTGCAAGACGCAAAATAATATTGATGATTGCATGCACCCAATCCCTCAACAAGTGACCCACAGAGTTGGTGGAGTGGAATAAGGTGTGGGCTTGCTCCCCACATCTTGAGGGTGTTTTTATAATACCTCCTTCTACAGAATCATAGGGAGACAAGGCGGCACAGAATCCGGCACCTTTCTTAGGGGAGTTTGGTGTGGTGAGAATTTGTAGGTGGAAACCACGTATTTAAGTGTTTTTTAAGCAATGGTGAGGATCCAGAGTTTCTACTAAGGGTAGTAGGAACTAGGGTTGCAAATGGGTATCCGATTTTTCGATTACCCGAAAATTCCAATTAGCAAAAAACCAGGTTTTGAATCTATTTTAGTTTTCGATTCATAAATGGGTCCGGGTTCTAAACGCAATTTAGGTCATGATTGATAAACAGTTCGGTTTTGGGTCCATATATGTTTGACCCATGGACTCAGGTCCTGACATATGAGTCTTTGATATTGCAAACTGTACCTCAAAATTAGCTTTTTCTTTTGATTTTTTTATGTATAAGAAATTAACTGGAGAGAGTAGACTTGATGCACTATTATAAGTTGAATAATATGCTTATGTTAAGAAAAAAAATTAAAAAATAAAGAGAAACTAGAATTGATTTTGAAACTAGATTCTAGTCCTTTAGGTGGATCCAGTTCTGAAACCAACAAAATAGGTTTCGAGTCAAAACCAGATCTGGAACCTGAATCATTATTTAGAAATGGGGCTGCATCCAGGTCGAGTTTGTTTGGGTTTAGCGAGTGCCACATGGAAAATTAGTCATGTTGGGTCAAAACCTCAAGTATACTCATGTCATAAAAAATAAAAAATAAATAAAAAAATCCAGCAGCAAGTGCATCTTTCCATCGACTCAATCTAAAGAGTAGATAATGATTGGATTAACTAGTAATATCTTGTGATGAGTGTCAATTTTACATGGTAGGTGTGTCTGAGACGGGTTGGACTTTTTAATTAGCCAATTCCATTTAGTTAGTCAATTTTACTTGTACATAGCATGGGCTTTGGCCTTTATGTTAAAGATTGAAAGTGGACCTAGAATAGATAAAGGACCTAGGCAGAGGTCCAAATTGAGGCCCAATTACTTACATAGCAATATAATTTTCTAATCACCATTATCATCAATATATAGCCTTATCTCACCAATTTAAGGACTAACAAAATATATTTAGTATAAGTCTTTACACATATAATATTATATATTATTGTGGCAATGCATGGATACTTGGATCCTTAAGTATGGAATCCATGAACCCAAAGCCCGTAGAAAACCAAACCAAAAAAAACAAAAAACTGATTTAGATTTTGGACCCAGACCTAATATTTTCAATTCGGGTCCATGTATTTGGTATTGAGGGGACCCATTTTCATCTCAAATGGATTAATTGGAACGTTAGGCTAGATCAATTTTTCTTAATATCCAAAGTATGAAATTGATTCAAAACCCAAATGAGTGGAGTAACTAACCTGAGTTTGAACAAATTTTTGTTTTTTTTTGGGTAAAACTCAATTCAATTCGGCTGACCCAACAATCAATTGAATTGAGGTTTTCCAAATGAGCCCATGTTGAGTCTGAATTTCAAGACTTTGGTTTGGAAAAGTCTAGATGTAACTGTAATGGTCATGGCCCACCTCACACTTAAAAGCTTATAGTATTTATAAAATTTTCATTCTTATATATATCTAATAATGCTAAGAGATTGACAAGACAAAGCTAGGATAATGATGATATGATACAAGGAACAGCTTACATATCCATCTGGATAAAACCATGAGAACTGTGTAACTCTGCTTGTTAGAAACATAAATGGGTGTGTGAGTATAACATGTGAGTTCAAATCTCCAATGTAGGAGAAAAAAAAAAGGGACTGAATTTGGACGCAGATCCAACACTGCATTTACTGCTCCAACTTGATTGGCTAACTCGACAGCTGTTTGGCAGGCAATCCTGATTGCATCATTCCATAAGGGATGGCCCCCTAAATGGTCATCATATTAAACCTGGGAAGGCCTCGGATTCCTAGAAAGAGCAGTTAACTTGGATGCGTCCATAGATATGTCAAGGCACTTAATCATACTCCTTGAATGCGGGGAGCCTACTAATTCAAATCTGAATAACTCAATCATAAGATGGGAAAGTCCTTCCATTGGAGTGTGGAAGGTAAACTTGGATGCGTCCATAGATATGTCAAGCCACTTAATGGGAGTTGGTGTGATTGTTCGTGACCACAAGGGTGCAGTTATGGCATGTAAGAATATTGCAAAACCTTACATATGTGATCTGACCATAGCTGAGGCTATAGCAGTTTGGGTAGCTGTAGATTTCTGTAAGTCTATGCAGATTCAATAATTGATTTCTAGCCGCTATGAACAATTCACTGACTCTTCTAAATCGGTTTTAAACTCCTTTCAGTTATGGCAAGTTGAACATGTCAAGATGGATACAAATAAAGTGACACATAGATTGGCGAATGAAGCTCTACTCGAACCAATAGATCATATTTAGAGAGATCGTGCTCCACAATTTATTCATGATCTTGTAATCCTCGAATGTGATATTCCTGATAATTCTTAATACAATATGATATTCTCTCTAAAAACAAATACTTTGTTTATTTGTCAAGATAAATGTGGTCAATTCACCCACCTGGGAGTTGGGTGAGTGGCATAAATCTAGGATGTCGTTTGCTCGAATCTTACTTCAGACTTACCCGATGCATGTGTGTGGATTTCATGCGTGTGCCCGGAGAATAGTACTATCAGGTTATATACTAGGGGGAAACCCTCCCCATCAATGATAAAAATAAATAAATAAATAAATAAATTTTGTGGCCCCTCCCAACTTTCCATCCAGGTTTTGCTCACTTTCATCAATTCAAATATTGATTAAATAAACAGCTTGTGTGAAAGGACCTAAAGAGAGAAGCATCCGAACATATCTCCATCAAACAATCACAATTCCATTAAGACCCTTTTCAAGAAGATTGCAGACCTTGTCATTTTCTTTCAAACATTTCCTTTGGAAGCCAGTTGTGGAGGGCTGTCAATGGCAACTTCAATGAGGGTATTCGGCCCGGCCTCATTATTATTATGTGTTTCTCATGAGGGTTCTTATGTGATGCTTGTATTAATTTCTTTCATATGATTCTTATGTGAATCTTTTTGCTCATACACAATTGTTGTGTATATTCAATATATATATATATATATATATATGTGTGTGTTTGTTTATTTGAACATGATTCTTATGTAGGTTCCCATTAGTATGAGATCACTTCTACGCAGTAATTCAGTCTAACATTTCGCTTGATCTTCAGATTTAACTCCATTGGCCCACCTCTTGGATAGACCATAGCTTGAAAACAAAATCACAGTGGCATATTGTAGAGGAAATTACGAGTGGGCCGCATCGCTAAATTGATCACATGAAATGAAAGGCACATATTTACAGATGACTAATCCGATAGCAGGAGCCCACACTGACAGTGAAATTAGTAATCCTGGGTTCATATATGGTAGGGCCCCCATTAAAGATCTCTAGCATTGAAAGGTAAAATAGGATCATCCCTCAAAGAAGGACTGACTGGGAGCAGCATGCAAAGGGTTTGACTATCAACCTGGGTCAGATGATCCAAATCCTTAATTAGGCTGCTGACAGGTGGACTGATCCTAACCATTAAAGTAAGTTTGGATGTATATACATTTTGAACGGTTGACAGTTTTACAACACTTTTGGGCACCTAGCCTGGTGCAAATGATCTAATGGACCCTGGCCAATGCATGACTTACCATAAGCAAATCCTGAGTTGGAGTATAACTCCACAATGGGGCTCACATGTTGAAATCCAAGCCACTCAAAACAAAACCCCTCCAATAAAAACACAATTGACACACACTTATGCATAATAAAAATCACCTTATTCATCTATAGTCAATCGTACAGTGGGCCAACTCCTATTAAAATAAAATCTGGAAAGGCATTCATTTTGAGTGGCTTAGATTTTCAAAAGGTGGGCCCCACTGTGGAAATCTAGCCTTTGAATTTCTCTAAGTCAAAAGTCCCTGGGGATCCGAGCTCGACATTCACAAGCTGCACTGGCATGTTTGGTCTGTCCACATGTTGTGGACCTAGGAAAACCTGAATTTTTGAATGTGCCTGGTAGTTCATTGCCTTGCCTGGCTCGTTCAGAGAGATTCAGATACTAGTACAGTGGAGCAACTTGTAAATATTAGAAAAAGACTGAAACACCTAAAACATATTTAGCTGTACAGTTACAGTAGGGGGGGAGCAAACAAAATGAGATGCTGAAAAAAAGAAGAGCTGAGGAAAAAAAATTGAAAGCTGAAATGATAATTGCCTACGTTTCACAACAGACAGAACATTATATTACATTTGTAAGTTACAGCTCTTCCAAACAGAATTGAAGGGGGAAGACATTGATAGAACTGAATATCGATGGCTGCCATGCCTGCCCAGACCAGTCATATGAACAAAAGCCCTCTGTTTGTCTTGTATGATAGAAGGTGGAGAGAGATCCAAAAAATTTATCTGGAAAAATCAAGGAAGTTATGAGAAGATCCACTGCCTTGCCAGAAAGAGAATGCCTTGAGGTGCCAAACTTTAGTCTTTGTTGTGGGACGACTGGTCCTTCCTCTGCCTACCAAGAATACGGGAGATCTGAAGACCTCTGCTGAAGGCCTGGTTAAATAACATACGGGTCTGAAACTCTGATACAAATGGAAACCAGGCAAGGAACGCTACAGGAATGAACACAAGCAATCCCATGATGATTTCATAACCACGAGCAAGAGTCCGAACCGAACTCCAGATTCCAGTTGGCTTAATTAAAGGCCTACAGGCTTGAGCAATCTAATACAAAACGACACAAATAGATTAATATGCAGCAAGCTGGTAGGTAAACTGGAAAAGAATGCAAAGAATTAAGCATTTGCTTCCATTAATTAGTGTTTAAGAGTTGGAGATTTGCGCACCAGAAGCAACCCCCATCCGCTTGGCATGAATGCGAGGAGGCATACTACAATATCTTGAGCCGTCATGTGAGGGAGCACTATCAAAATGATCAGAATGGAAATGAATGTGAGGAAAATAAGGCCCTTGATTAGTCGGAACACAAGCTGATAGTCTGCGCTGAACTTCCTCCTTCCCACTGACACAGTCTGCAGAAACCAAGAAGCCATTAAAATAATAACATTTTTATTGCAATAAACAATTACAAACAAGGAACATTGGAAGAACATGGACAACAGAGAACTGCCAACTGATATAAAAATCTATCCAGTTTCCCAAGCTTCAAAATGTTAGTTAAGTCTTCAAGGAAAAAAAAAAAAAAAAAAAAGAAAGAAAAACACAAACAGGATTGGAAAGCAGAAAAAAAAAAGAAATTGTATGATGCCTACATGACAAGCATGGTATTGTTTGGGTCTCAACTATGTACAGATGGCCCATGATCACCGGTTCAAATTGCTGATCTGATAGGCCACACCATCAGCAGCGTCCCAAAAATATCCCCAGTGGGTTAATCCTAACATTTAAATCGACAAATTGGAATAGATAATTTTAAAAAAGGAAACAGGGAAGTATACCACCTTCAATATTAAAGGTGTTGAATGCTTAATGACTGATGAAACAGGGAAGCAGACCACCATCAATATAAAAGTGGCTGAATATTTAATGACTGACAACTACCATACTGGTCTGTCCACTCCGTGGTGAGACCCACTATGATGCTCAAAACAGACATGGATATGAAAGGACATGCCATGGATATGGCAAGAACAAGGCTTTCACACATAAAAGTATCAGGTATGAGAATTCATGGATCCACCACTCATTTTGAAGGTGTCGTAGGAGACCTATAAAATCTATGTTAAGGATGACGATATCAAGGGCTTAATATGTGTGACTTAAAGCCCAACAACAACATGCACATACGTTTAAAGGTTAAATAAATTCCTCCCAAACAATCATTATCCCGATTGCCTAGGTGCTTTTGGAACCTGAAATGCAGCTACTGCAGTGCATAGTCCAGGCCCATCACAGAAAATCTTTTGAAGGTCTTGAAAATGAAAAAGGAAAATTAAAAATTCTACATATTACAACATAACTAGGTGATCACAGTCTGCATGGAATGACTAAGGGATCCTGCAAGAAATTCTTGCTCCTATAGTTTGCTTGACAGCAATTTGAGATACAAAAAATTGTTCTTTTACCTTCATCACAAGCAGTATGGCCATAATAACAAGCCACGAAATGCCATAGACCTGCAACCAAGTCGAGCAAATATGGTTATCTTCACACTTCATACTGTAGTAGCAGTAGTATTTAATGAGAATAACAACAACAATATAGCAGCCAGAATCTCTCTTCCAAACTCTAAAGACAACGTACCAATACACTTTTGGTGTGCTTCGTTATATTCAAGTGATAGACAAGCCCATATTGGTAGATGAAGAAGCGGAGTGCCAGCACTATTTCAGCAATAATTCCCAGCTTGCCGGAATGTCTAAGGTGCTCTTGCTCTTTCTCCCACCACGATTCCCAACTTTTCGCCGGGATTACACCTATCCCTCCGCGGTTGCTGATCCATTTATTCCAATCGGTCCAATCATCGACAATCTTTTGCCACTCAAATCCCAAAGGATTGAAGAGGAATGGAGCAAAGATCCATGATCCCACCACGAACCATATAGAAATTGTAATCAAGATATATGCAACAGGTTTTCTATATGTATGGCCAAAGATATGGTACACAATAAGCAGAATCATCAACTCGATTGCTTTGACAAAGTGAGTACGAGAATATAACCTGTAGTTGTCAGCAAACTTCGCATGAAAGACCACAAACCCACGACCTGTACCTCTATACTCTGCACCACCATGAAGCAGAGTCCTCCCATAATGATGGGTCTTGGTGCCAAGCGAGAATGTGAAAAATACGGGGGCCAACTGTAGTTGCATCAGTATAAATTCACTGAGTGCAGTACGGAATCCTTTTTCAAGACCCATCTCCATCATCATGGGCAGGGACATCAAAAATCCAAGCTGCACAAGGGACTGCGAAGCAAGAGCCACTTGAAGAGGCTTATTGTCACGAATGGCTGCTTGCCTGGATAATTCTCTTTCAAGTCCACTAAGAGCAAGGTAAAGGCGTCCGTATAAAAATACATATACTGTAAGCACAGTCACCTGAAGAATGTAAAAAAAAAAAAAAACTGACTTCAAGTGTAAATTTGAGACATGGTATCTGTAAAAGAACAGAACGGAAAGTATGAATCTTACCAAGGTGCTGAAGTAGTATCCCACAGTAGTGAAATAACATGACAGCATCCGAAAGAAATCGAAACGGTGTCCAAGCCTGTATATATCACGGCTTAATGTCTGCTCTCCATTACCATTAGCTATCTTTGCCTCAAATAGTGAAATCTGATTAAGACCCACATCCCTCCCTTTGCCAACCTGCATATACTCGTGATGAGTTACATTACCTTCACGAAGTGTAGAATTGAAACCTGTCATGCCATAGATAGACAGAGGAGGTATATGAGAACGGAGTTCAAGCACATTTCTACAACCCAAGAAAGACAAAGAAACTGAAGCATCAACTGTGCCTGCAAATATGTCTTCGCTTAAATTGATGATGTTGGATGCTTTGCTCACACCACCCCTTGTGAGGTGAAATAGTCTATCAAACACATCAGGATGGCCATAGTGGAAGCGGACCCTTGTTTTGCACCAAAAGGAAATAATAGTTTAGCACCATGAACAACCATAATACCACCAATGCTGAAACAGACTAAACAGACAGGTTACCTAAAAAATGTAGGCAATCAATGCAATATCCACAGAAGAAAAAAAAGCAGCTACCAAATCATTGGACAGCCGTAACTATCCAGATCCTAATTGGGAATTGATCCATCCCATGAAGTGGTTCAATCCAATGGCAGTTATAAGTTCATTACCCATACACGGTTTATACAGAGATCCACCACCTAAGATGCAGGAAATCAAATCAATATCCACAGAAAAAGAATCAGAAGTAACCAAACCATTGGACAGCCATAACTACCAAGATCCTAATTGGGAATTGATCTACCCCATGAAATGGTTCAATCCAATGGCAATTTGTAGAAGCACAAACAAAGCAGCAGCCCTGCAGAAGGCCCATCTCAGAAGGCCCATGACCAAGAGGTTGAGGAGGCGATGGGAGTAATCGAGATCGACGAAGTTCAATTCTGTGGAGAATTTGAGAAGGCGGTTCGCAGCGAAGGTGTCGTGGATGAATCCAGAGACAATCATTTGGGAGTGGATTTGATTGAATTGCTTCAGATTGATTATATTCTTTCCTTTCTTACTTATATACACACGTAATTCAGAATCAATCATAGGCCGTAATTAGCAATACTTTGTGTATAAAGAGCAACAGTCGATCCTCCCTTTGGGATACGACAAATTTCACAACTTCTCTCTCTCTCTCTCTCTCTCTCTCTCTCTCTCTCTCTCTCTCTCTCGATCTTCTTCTTCTTTCAGTACAAGGATCTGTAGATCCTTACATGGTATCAGAGCCAGAAGGAAACACTTAAACCTTTTGGTCTGTCGTCTTGCAATCAACAGAGAAGGACAGACAATCTTCTCTCTGTTTTATCAAACCCTGCATCATAGCAAAGAAGGATTGATCTTTCAGCAGCTCCAAACAAAGCAACAAATCAGATTTTCTGCAAAAGGGTTCCTCTATCTACTGTCGACAATCATCCAACCATAAGATCTCACAGTGGGCCCCATCTCCAGATTGCGGCATCTACAGAAATCACCACCACACTGGTCAATCATTATTCCTGGGAATTTTGAGCATTTTTCTGAGATTTTTAAGGCTTGATATTTAGATCCAACCGTTGGAATCCAATCATTCTTGGATCAGAAGTTACAAAACTAGGCTCCCAGTATAACCTAGAAGGCTGATCGGAGAAAAGATATTGTTACAGAAAGAAAACAACTTGCCCACTACAAATTTTTTGGACGCCCAGAGGTCCATTTTTCTGTCTTTTATCTAAAACAGTGCCGCTGCCCATCTCCTTTTTTATAAACTATCTTCTGAAATCAAATGGACAAGGTTGATGTTATTTCTATTAAAATTAATGGTACCAATTATATGTCTTGGGCATTTCACCTTAAGCACTTCATTGAAGGACAAGTGACGTTGGGGTATTTGGATGGGACAACTATAAAACCAGCTGTCGATCCTAATGGCACATCAGCTGCAGAAGATCAAACCATTGCCACTTGGAATCAACGGAATGCTAAGGTTGTAACCTGGATTCTCAACTCCTTTGATCCCTCCTTCACAATGGCACTACAAGCTTTTATGAAAGTTTCTGACATGTGGGCACACATGAAGAAAATATATCATCAACAAAATAAAGCCCAAAGATTCCATCTGGACACAGAATTGGCAAAATACTGCCAAAATGACAAGAATGTACAAGAATACTACAATGGGCTTCTAACCTTATGGATTGAAAGAGACCAGATGCTCTCGCAGTCTGTCTCCGCGGCATTTCTTCCTCAGGCACTCAAACTTCAGGAAGAACTTCATGTCAGTCAATTCCTGATGAATCTCCGTGCAGAATTTGAACCAGTATGAGCATCCCTCATGAATCGGGAAATCTCTCCCGATATGGATACATGTGTTCAAAAGGTCCTTCGCGAAGAAACTCATCTTTCTTCACAGTGTTCCCTTCCTGAGGAATCAAAGGTCTTCCTTGTACAATCAGGACCATCACAAACTAATGAGATAGCCTTTCTAACTGCTTGTGGTCAGAAACCATGGTGCTTTGAGTGTAAAAGGTATGGACATGTCACAAGGGACTGCTGGCCAAAATTATTTTGCAATTACTGCAAACATAATGGACATGTTATTTCCAACTGCACAAGAAGGCCTAACAAGAAACCCGATCAGACTCAAATGCGCGGCCCTACTACACTTCAGGTTAAGAATACAACTTCACTTGCCTCAGCCTCTTCTGACACTGGTTCCATCACATTGACAACAGCTCAAATTCGAGACTTGATTAATTCATCCGTAGCATCTGCATTTACCTCTATGGGTATTAACGGTCTGTCCTCTTCCCCTATTGCTTTTCGTGCATTTCACTCATCCACCTCACCACTTATTTATGTCACACCCACCTCATGGTTCCTACTTCCTAGACTCAGGAGCCTCAAACCAAATGACATCTGTGGCCCAAAATTTGCACAACCATAAACCTTACCATGGCCATGACTCCATCACTACCACAAATGGTGATCGATTACCAATTTCTGGTATGGGCAATATAACCATTGGTACTCTTACCTTGCCTATCGTTTATTTTGTCCCAAATTTAGCTGCAAATCTTATTTCCATTGGCCGACTTGTTGAATCTGGTCATCTAGTTAATTTTTCTCCTTCTGGTTGTGTCATACAAGACTGGCAAACTGGGAAGGTGATCGAGATGGGGAGTAAGCATGGCAGGCTGTTTCTCTTGGGCATGGGATAACAATCATTTATTACATCATCTATAGTATTTTAAATAATACGTGGACCACTTGGCATAAACGCCTTGGTCATTTGAATAATACAAATTTGTTGTCTTTGTTTAAACTTGGATATTTGGATAAATCTATGTCTAGTTCAATGGTTTCTCATTTTTCAAAATCGAAATGTGAATCTTGTTGTTTAAGCAAAAGTCATGTGTTACCGTTCGTTATTCATATTCACATGCTGCTGACACATTTGATGTAGTTCACACAAATGTCTAGGGGATTGCCCTAACTTGAGTAAACTTGGATATCAATTTATTATGTTACCTTTATAGATGACCATTGCTGTTACACATGGATCTATTTTTTGAAATCTAAATCTAAAGTTTTTTCCATGTTCCAAAAATTCTGTAATATGGTCAGCATCAAGATTCTACGTACAGATTCAGGGGGGAGGAGTATACATCCACCGAGTTCAATAACTTTCTCGCAGAAAAGGGAATTATTCATGTCTTAGAGCGTACCAAACTTTCACCACAAGCAGCTCGATGCATGTTTCTTGGCTACAGTGATGAACACAAAGGTTTTCAGTGCTATGATTCCAAAGAACGCCGAATAAGGATTTCTCGAAATGTTGTTTTCTTGAAACACATTCCGTTTTATTCAAAGTCACCAAGTTCTTCTAATATCCAAGTATCTTACCTTATTTTTTATCTCCTGCTTCCCCTCCTACAGTTACACATGTCTATACTTGTCGTCCAAGACAACTACCTCCTACTGCTCCTCCTACAGATACACCTACCTTGCTAGTTCCTGAAGGCAATGATGCTACTAAATGTAACACTTTTAGACGTTACCTATGACGCTCTAGTCGTACTTCAGTTCCATATGATAGATATGGATTTCCAGCACTTCTTACCTCTTTGGACCCAATTCCTATCCCAACATCTTATAAACAGGCCGCTAATATACCATGTTGGCAAGATGTAATGACAAATGAATTACTTGGCCTCGAAGTCAACAAAACTTGGGACTTAGTGCCTCTTCTAGCAAATACAACCATCAACGGAAGAAAATGGGTCTAGTCCATTAAACATAGATCTAATGGCAGCATTGATAGATACAAGGCCCGCCCAGTTGCCCAAGGTTATAAGCAAGAGTAATGCATTGACTATGAGGAAACTTTTTCCCCTGTTGCCGCATCTAGCAACTAGCCCCTCTGGCAGATGGATGTCAAGAAAGCATCTTTACATGGGGATCTCAAGGAAGTTGTGTGTATGCGTCCGCCACAACCAGGGTATGCTTGTCCTCCACAGCATGTTTGCAAGTTGACAAAGTCTTTATATGGGCTCAAAGCCTCAAACAAGCCCTTCGGGCCTGGTTTGAAAAGTTTTGATCTGACATCCTTCAGGCCCGTTTCTATCAAAGCTCAAATGACAGCTCTCTCTTCATTCGAAGATCCTATCGTGGCTATACAATTTTATTGATCTATGTTGACAATATGATAATTAGTGGGAATGATCACGCTGGGATCACTGAACTTAAAACTCACCTCATGAGTACCTTTAAAATGAAGGACCTTGGTTCCTTAACCTACTTTCTGGAACCTACTTTCTGGGCCTGGAGGTTCAACGGAACAAAGATGGCATTCAAATCACTCAATCAAAATATACCGATGACTTGATTCGTTCTGTGCAACTTGAAGATGCCAAAACATTTGCCACTCCCATAGAGCTTATTGTCAAGATCAGCAAAGAAGATGGGCATCCTCTCTCAGATCCTACCCTATTTCATCGTTTGGTTGGTAGCCTTCTCTACTTAACCATGACACGGCCTGATATATCACATGCCGTGCAGATTGTCAGCCAATTTATAGGCAATCCTCATATGCCATAGCTTCAAGCTGTATACTGCATTCTCCGATATGTAAAGGGTACTCGGGATCGTGGTTTGCTTTACCCTACCACCTCTTCATTACAATTGATAGCATATGCTGTTGCGGATTGGGCTGGATGTCCCGACACTTGTCGCTCGACAACTGGATAATGCATGTGTTGGGAAGTCCCACACCCCACATCACCTAAGTAATAGGCTTGACATGTCTTATATACCTCTATGGGCCTTCCACCTATCAGTTTAAGCTTTTGGGTTCGTATATGGTTTCTTACATGGTCTCAGAGCGGGTTCCGATCCCGCTGTTCTTATGTAGCCCACGTGACGGGCTCGTCCATGAAATCTGTTGGGCCTGCACGTGAGGGGGAGTGTTGGTAAGTCCCACATCCCACATTGCCTAAGCAAGAGGCTTGACATGTCTTAATATACCTGTATGGGCCTTCCACCTTTCAGCTTAAGCTTTTGGGTTGGTACATGGTTTCTTACAGCATGTTCTTGGGCCCTTCTCTCAGCTCATGGAAAAGCAAAAAAAAAGCATAATTTCCAAATCATCGTCCGAGGCCGAATATCGTTCCATATCTTCTGCCTACAGCGAAGTCATATGGCTGCGTCGTCTTCTTCGAGAATTCAACATCTTCACCAAAGACCCTACTCCGCTGTATGCAGATAACACAAGTGCAATTCGGATTGCAAAGAATATTGTTTTCCATGAGCGCACTAAGCACATTGAAATTGACTATTGCTTTATTTGTCAACAATTTGTCTATGAAAATATCTGTCTACCCTATATCTCTTCATTTGAACAACTGGTATATGTGTTCTCCAAGGGCTTGCCCCGCGATCGTCATGATTCCATTCTTTCCAAATTGATGTTTCTTGGAAAACAACCGCATCAATTTGAGGGGGGGCACAAACAAAGCAGCAGGCCCTGTAGAAGGCCTATATCAGAAGGCCCATGACCAAGAGGCCCCCAAAACTCAAACGTGGCCACACCCACGTGTGGAATCTCTTAGATTTGGTCAAACATTGTACAGTTGTATAACAACAATCACATTTATATTCTTTCCTTTCGTGCTTATATACACGTGTAATTAGGAATCAATCCTAGGCTTGATCTTCATGTAATTAGCAATACTTTGTGTATAAAGAGCAACAGTCGATCCTCCCTTTGGGATACGATAGATTTCACAACTTCTCTCTCTCTCTCTCTCTCTCTCTCTCTCTTGTTCTTCTTCTTCTTTCAATACAAGGATCTATTGATCCTTACACAATTATTAGCTCATCACCCATCCTTGATTTACACACAGATTCACCACCTAAAAAGTGGGGGAGGGTGACATCAATTTATTTGCTAAGCTGTGAAGAGTGAAGTGTGAACTCCACATGTACGGATTCACAACTTTAGGGTTTACATCTCAAACATATTTTGTATTGAATTGATAATTAAAAGGCTTATTTATAGAGGGCACATAAATAAAATGGGAAAAGTAGCTACATCAAATCAAATCAAATACTATCTTGGATTCTGTCAGATCTGTTCCCAAAATAACAAATTAAATCAGATTATCATGATATGCTAATTTAACTTAATCTAAATAACCTCAACCTTCCCATTAGGTAATGTCCTCTATCAACAACAACTTCAACCTACCTAATATTAATTTTCTATATCACCGTACTGCAATCTCATTGTCCTTTCAAGAAAGGATTTTGTGATTGGTTCCATATTGAATATAACCCCTTGATCTCTTGAAATGAATTGTTGATGTATTGTGGTGTCTATTATGCTTTGTGATCACTGCCTGTTTGTGAAATCCATTACTGTTGCATCCCCTAATTTTGACTGTGAGAATTGGTGGTCCACTAGATTAGATCTGGACTGATCTCTCCCAGAAGCGTACGAGATAGGATTGAATGACTTAATAAAAAAAAAACTATAATCAAAGAGGACTGTGAAAAGAATAGAGGAGAATGTGAGGCTTGAATGCGTGTGTGGATGGGGGAGGTTGGTAGATGGACATCGGAAGGTATGACTTTTTATTTTGATAAGAAACCTATGCTCAGTGTCGCAACCACAATGTTGTGGGTTTGACTCTTATTACATTCAATAAAGCAAAAAGAAAAAAAGAAAAAAAGAGGAAAACAAGAGAGGAAAGCAAGCTACTAATCATATCAAGGACTATCCTAGATCCTTAGAAATCTATTCTCAAAATAACTAATCCAATCTGATAATAACATTCTCATTTCACTTAATCAAAACAATCTTTATGTTCCTAATATGTAATATTCACTATCAATTACAACTTCAACCTTCCTAATAATTAATATTTTTTATCTAGAATTTGACTTCACAGTGCCACGCAATATTTTGGATTTCTAAAAAGTAAATATGGAAATTTGAGCAAAACATATGATTACATGATTTTGGTCATATCATTTTCACAGATCCATGGAATGCGCTGGGAAAAGCTATTGAGCAGAAGAAGAAGAAGAAGAAAAAAAAAAGGACCCATGTCAAATAGCTTTTGCCAAGAAACGTCCATAAATTTCAGTATGAATGTACAAGATAATGTAATGCTAATTAGGAAGATGTTCTAGCCTAGCAAGGGCTGGAGATCCATTGATCTTGAGAGAGCATGTTCCTTGGCTGGCGTGATTATGTTGGGGTTTGCTCACTGAGCTGCAAGAGTTTTTTGGACAGTCCTTGCATTTTTGTGGGTTCCGTAGGCCCTGTGGTTTTTTATGCGTGCCGCCTCATTTTTTGGTCTTTACAGCATAGATCTCTTAACCGTAAAGTTATTTATTTTGGACGAGATATCATTACCAGCATATATATATATATATATATAGAGAGAGAGAGAGAGAGTAGTAACAATTATAATGCTGCCACATTGAGTAACTAGCATAACTAACTACACAGTCACTCAGTACAACTCTGAACAATAATATACATCAGCGCGTGTATAACACTATGATAGAAATATCCGACTCAAGCATTAACTTCACACACATAAAATAGTCTGAATGGAGTAAAAAAGTATTGCAAACTAATCATTCAAAATATAAACAAATAAAATAAGTGTTCCAAACTATGGTTTCCATCACAGGCAAACTGCAGAGTTACCAGAATGCCTAAACCTACTATTTTTACTATAAAAATTTGTGTCCCAGTTCTCAGAACGAACATACTCACTTCAATGGGTTTGCCAACAATCTCTGTCCAATAGTTACAAAACTAGTCTCTTGATTTGACATAAACCATGCAAGAGAAGAAACACTGCAAGTATAGCAAGAGAAGATTAAGACCCAACAAAAATATCCAGAATTAAATAAAATGTCTACAATTATTCAAGTCTGTTAAAATCATATTAAATCATTTTTTATTCAAACCTAACTCAAATGAGAACCAAAGCACTTACCTCCCAGTAAATATATGTTCCCTGAGCCCAAGTATTGAAGGACACCTCACACCGTCGTTTTCTTTAAGAAATTCTTGCAGCAAATTTCTCATCTTGAATGCTTCTTCCATGTAATTATCCTGTAGACATTGGCACATTAAATAAGTCATGTGCTAGTGAAATCAGGCTACCTGGAGGCCAAAATAGTGTTGAAAAAACTAAACTCGACTTGCTCTGACTCGGATGATAAACATGCCACAAAAGGAAGCAAGTCTAACCGAGTCACCAAAGAACTCGATAAGACTCTTCCAAGTCACTCAGGCATGTCAAGTTTCAGAACTATGTTTTGTACTCAACCTGGTTCATATCAATTGTCTGTAATCCTTCCCCACGAGTGAAAATAATGGCATGATTTTGGTTTTCGGGCTTTCCCCCACCCAAAATTGCAGGTCCTGGGAGCTTTATCCTGTAAATAACCTGTGAAAGTACAAGTGCATTATAAAAATAACTGATAATGGGAGGGGGAGAGAAAGTAGAATCCAAAGAATAGAAGAAAGCAGGTGGGATATTGATATCTTCCATTGATGAGGAACTCATTACACATGAGCGAGAGAGAGAGAGAGAGAGAGAGAGAGAGAGAGAGAGAGAGAGAGAGAGAGAGAGAGAGAGAGTATCAAATTGTAAAGCACATGCAGTCCAAGACTCCAATTAGTTGTAGTCTACCCAGTTCTTACACTCATTACTTTCCTAATACACATGTGAGGTCTAAGCCCTTTATCGCCTTTAATTATGCTTGTTTGTACTAATTTATAGGAAATTAGTAAGGGTAGAAGGGTAATTTCGGGCTAATTCCTAGGTTCTAGGTTTAATTGTGAAGTTTAGGGGTCTAATTGAGGTTTAGAGAGTGTCTAGGGGGTTAGTTGTAATTTTAGAATGTAGTTAGAGAGGCCCTTGGATGTAATTTAGTATTAAGAATAGGGTCCCTTGAAGAATTATGTAATTCCTTGAGAAATTCCAAACTGCCCTCAAAGCTTCCTCTTTTTCACTCACTTAATGGGAGGGCATTTTAGTCATTCCACACCAAACACAAACCTATAAAACTAGCCTCCTCTTTCACCAACCACATTTCCTCTCATCTCTCTCCCTCTCTCATTTCCCTCTCATCTCTCGTTCTTCCTCATCAAGCTAGGGGTTCTTCTTGCAAAATCATGGGCTTCCTTCATCTAAACTAGAGCATTCTCAACAGTTCCAGGTGGTGGAGGTGCAAATGCAGCCTCAGTAGGTTGCAAGACGGGTGGGGCTGGTGGGGTTGTAGGACTACTGGTGGTGTAGGAGCTACACCGGCCTTCTTCAAGTTGGATTCACCATCTCTCTCGATAGATCTCTTCATCTTCTTCCTATCAAGGTAAGTTTCAAGATCCATCTCTCTTTGTGAATTCCCACTCTAATTCATGGTTCTCCATGGCATTGGGATGTAGGAGGTGTTGATCTTGCTGTCTTAGAGATTTAGATGTGTTCTTGGGTTTTTGGAGGCTTAGTGGACTTTGGATCTTGAGAGATTGACTTGGAAACCCTAGATTGGAGGCCAAGGCAAGTGCAATATACACCTAACATAGCATGAATAATGATTTTCATTTGATTCCTGTGTTTGATTTCATTTGAATTGATGGATGATGATGATGTAGAAAGTGGTGACAAATGTACCTTAGTGATTTGGATGGAATTAGAGGAGTTTTGGGGAAGATTGGAATGAATTCTAAACTAAGAAGTTGCATTCTGGAACTCCATGGCTCGGTCGACCGTGGAATCCCAGGAGGTCAACCGCAGTCACTTGGCGGTTACAAAGATAGTATCTGGTTTTTCAGGGAATTTTGAATTACGGTCAGCTCATGGTTAACCGTAATTAACTCACGGTCAACCATGAGCCAACCGCAGCCACAATGGTCAGCTTTACTTGAGAGCTTGACTAGCAGACTTTTACACAACGGTTAACCATGGGGCAATCGTGGAGTATCCACGGTCGACCATGAGACCCTTGTTCTACATATTTTGAAATTCTTCTCCTTTGGCCATGTTATTTGTTTTGGGGCCCATAAACCATTCCAATGGACTTTAATTAGTGGACAAAACATGGGTAAAGGTTGGAGCTTAGCCTTAACCCATAGAGTTGTTCAAGTAGGGTATAAGGATCAAAGCTAAGTCTTGGGGATGGAAGTTACGGGAATTATGGATGCCCAACTTTTGGAGCGCCAAGCCTTAATTTGAATGCCTCTTGATCCTCGATTATCCATCGTGTGGAATGGCTTAGTGATCATACCTGAACGGGCTACGATGACTTAGGATTAGATACTTGTATTTCTGTTTATTGATTGATCTTGATGAGATGTTCTATACATATTATCTTCACTTACTTTCCATTATTGAAACATTAATGGTGAATGGAGAATGATGTAAATGGAGACTTTGACTTAGGGTTCACCTATAGGAGACCTTGGATGTGATTGGAGAACATACACTAGTGTCTGTGGCTAGGCAGGCTATTTGATGGCCTTATGTTTGGGACGACCTTTGAACCATGGAGTAGATGGTTTGTTTGATTAGGTACTTTGGACAGATTGTCTGGTTGGACTTTGATGGTATTGTTTGATGGATTGGTACTTTGATAGTTTGATGGATGGACTGTTTGGACGGTTTGATGGGATGGATTGGGCTTTGATACTATACTCTGTTGGACTGTGAAACCCGGCTCATGTAACGGAAACCTGGCCAGACACCGACCATTTCGTATGGTTATTTGAATCAGCACCAACATCCACTCGGTTGAAGAGATTAGCCATGGACCGATCACCCTGTTAACAAAGGCCCATTTGGGCACTGCATGGGCCCTGGCCCATTGTTATTCACACCTAGGCCCAGACCCACTTACTACACTATTGGTCAAACAATCAGTCATGTATAATTACATATTTCTTGATTAGGAGATTTGATTACATAGTCCATTAATTGTAATTCCCTATCAAAGGGATTGTAAATTGATAGCTCTTACTCTATATAGAAATAGAATACCCTATATAAGAAGATGAAATCTCACAATGAGATCATCGAATATCATTCACAGAAATTCCGTCTTCAGTAATTTTCCATGAAATTGACAAGGTATCAGAGCTATCTCTGATGTCCATCGTGTGGGAATGACAATCTTCTGTTGATCTTTAGCTTTTCTGTCAGAATCTTCTTTGATTATACAGAAGTTCCATCTTCTGTCTGTGACTCTTGGGAGTTGGGAGCCGCATTAAGATTGACCAGTTTTGGGGTCAAAATAACTGGTATGTGCCTAGAGAGTTGTTAACAAGCCTCTGGCTTATACTTAGCATAAAATAGCTGTTTTGCATGCCAACACACCTTAATCAAGGGAACAATATTGTAGTGCAGTAATAGACATACATTGATGTAAATGATTTAGTCTCTTTGGATTTCTCAACACATGTTTCCAATGTTTCCTTCTTTACAAACAGAAAAAAAGTCTTATGTTTATAACTCAGTCTATCAAACAATTTCAACTGATTGAAGCTATGAAATGTCATGACGAATCACCTGGTCCAGATGTGGTTCACAAGGATTATCAGCCTTTGATATAGCAGGCGCAGCCTTCACTAAAGCAGAATAATAAACTTTTTGGTTTACTTTTTTGCTTTTATCTTTGCTAGGTTCTTCAACCTCATCAATATAAGCCACGCGGAGAGAAGGATATCTGAAATGTCAAAGTATGCGACCATCTTTAACCTAAAGCAAAAGATAAATAACAAGGATAATGTTATCATTTAAGAGGTGTACGTTGTCATAAGCCTTAGAATATCCTGTGCACGAGCATCGCCAGACCGTTTATGAATCCCATATTGCTGGCAGGATACCACATATGTGAATTTCATATCAGCTACAGCTTGGCATTGTGCCCACAAAGATCTTTCGACCTTTGCATGTTCCTCTGATGTTGACTCAACTGCCTTATAACCTTTCATCAAATCTGAAGAAAATACAAATTAAAGTTAGAAAGTTATCATGATCATTACACAAGAATTAACCACTAAACCAAAAAAAAAAAAAATCCTAGCAATTAAGGAAAACACATTACCTTCATCTTTGGCCATATCAAGGAAAGCTTGAAGTTCCAATGCTCTTCGGTAATACATCATTCCTCTTACTATCATTTCATATGAGGTCAGTCATTAATGAAGAACCAGGTATACCAGATAATACTATAACTTGAAGGTAAGAATAATTAATGCATGCTAGTGCAATTTTGAACTTTTTATAGCAAATCTTATACCAGTTCTGGACAAAGTTTGGCCTCTATATGATGCCCAAAGACGCAGCTTATCCTCCAGTTCTTTTATGCTTTTGAGTTCTTCTTCAGACTTGCACCTCATTCTCTCAAGAAAATTGTTCCATTCATCTGCTCATGGGAGAATAATTGAAGTGATTTTCAAACATCTTTCAAATATGCTCTCTCAATATGTGTATTCGACAATACTTTGAAACCCACATGCACATGGTTTTCCATAAATATCTGATAGCAAACCTGGGTAGATTTTCTGCAAGTAGAAAAGGATAGAAACACCATCTTCATTCTGCTCTTCCAGCTCAGGGAGTGAGAACAGAACGTCTTCAGTATAGTAGGGGGTCAAAACACTGCAATGGAAAGCAATTCGTTGCAACTAAAATAAGAAGATACATTAACATGGCCAATTCCTGTATCATGCAATACATCAACCTTACAACAGTGAGAAAGAATCAATTGTATGGGTAGGGTTAACCTTTTTCTTCACCCATCTTTCCATTTGGAGACTAAAGAATGATTTTATAATTTTATTTTCGAGTTCATTAGCACCCAGTTATGAGAATATTGCATCTTCTGACTCTTGGAGTAAAATTAAGGAGTAAAATTAATAGCAGCAAACTTAAAGTTTCATGAAATGAACAAAGGTTGTTGAAGTGAATAGCCTTGTGTTCTCTATCCCTTTTTTGTTTGTAGTTGTTTGGGTAGTAAGATTACTGGAGGAGATCATAACTGTCCATAGAAGCGAAGGTTGATTATTGACCTGACATCTAAAGCAACATCATTCAGGAAAGGAAGAATTTGATCTGACAAGCATGAAGGAATGCTTGAAAGATTACAAATCTGGGATATTAGAGCATTCCATTGTGAGCATATTGCTGGAACTTCTATAGCGTGAACTGCTCCCCCACCTTGTAAGTGTATTTTGCTTTGTCTATAGAGGGTTTTGCACGAATTACACTAAACCTGATACTCTTCTCTAAACTATAAGGATGGCAAAATAAAACATATTATACAAATCGAAACAATGACTTGGCAAAAGAATCAAGAGTGTCAAGTCTAAGAGAACTTACGAGAAAGACAGCATATTACGAACTTTGGGTGCTGGTGGCATATCCATAAACAGTGAATTTGTAAAGAAAGAAATCCGCCGCCGTGCTTCTAGATTGGATGGCACATCCATTGCAGACTCCTTGACCGTGAGCAACAGATATAGCCTTTTTATCTAGAATAAGTATAATTACATAAAAAAATGCAAGAGAAGTTAAGACCAGAACATCTTCCTAATGATAACCATCTCAATCAATTGTTTTACCTTCTCTGTCCAGGCTTCTGACTCTTTTAAAGGAAATTGGATAGCTTCACGTGATGCAAATAACTGAGACTGTTGATGTTGATCAAGTGATGTCAACTCCTCATCCCTTCCATAAGGGTCACCATGAATTGAATTCAGAATGCTGCTAGGAAGATTCAGCATGTTAGTGCATAAACTAATATGCATGTATGTTTTGATAGGCACAAGCACTGAATTGCTTTACATGTTGGATAAATTTTCATCCGCTATGTCTCTAGTTACAACCTCCAGCATGTCCTGGAAAAGAATGACAACCTGATCCCTATCTTCTGGATTATTTTGCAACTGTAACAAAGAAATAAGGATGCAGTGTTCATGAAAACAAAGAAATAAGGATGCAGTGTTCATGAAAACTAAATAGCAAATCCAATCCCACAGAAAGCAAACATATTTTTTTCAAAATAATACACTACCAAATACTCAATCAGCTTAATGAAGTGATCGTAGAGGCTGGGAAGTGCGCTCATATTCAATTGAGTTATTAGACTGTCAGCTTCAATGTACTTCTTAACCTCATCAAATATATTTTTGATGACCCTGAAAATGGAATTATCAAGAAGTATCAGGATCAGAGAAAAGAATGACTTTCCCTATAAAGCTGGATGCCTCTGTAGGCTTATCATAAGAATAAAAGAACATTAGATCATTTAATTATGTACTTATGAATTCCTTACCTGCTCTCTCTCTCGCCATGGACCAAGTTATTGATTATGTTTCTAAATGACTCGTAGCACTCACAAACAGCGAAATGCATATAATCATCTGCAATGAGTCTCTTTTTCAGCTCACGATCCTTTCCATTGCTGTCTTTGGCCATATCTACTGCGATTGGGATCTGACCAGAAAATAATGTCTGGGCATGTGAATATGTGCATTCTGTAGTTCAGTTTAATGACCAGGTCAATCACATACCTTGCTCGCAAGTAAGAATGGAGGCCATTGGGTAAGTGTCAAATCTTGATCGGACCAATATGGCACGAGCAACAGATCCATTTCTCTGAAATTGAAAATGAACTAAGCATTCTAGACATATGAAGTCTACAAAGACTATAACCCTAGACATGCTTTCATAAACAATTCTGGCAGATACCGATTCTTTCACATTTCTCCCGAGTCAAAGAAATATTCCAGCAAAAAAAAAAAAAAAAGGGAAACATTTTCCAGTCAAGCAAGTCAGCAACATAAATTACCTGTTGCTAATCAGATCTTCCTCTCTGAAACTGCTAATAATTTTGTTCCATAGTTGTGCAAATTTTGCTGCCTCTTTCTCTTTGCTGTGCTTAGTCTGAAATAATTAACCATTTCCATTCAAGTCAAAACTAACAAAGGAATCCCTTAATAAATTAATAATTAAATGTTAGAAATGTTAAGAAAATGATGAATATCAGGCAAATTCTAGTAACTAATGCAAGAAGTATATTTAGGACCTCAGAATATCTGCGAGAAAAGGTGGTCCATAATCCCCTCTTCGGAGTCTCGGCCTTTTCCATTGGAATCAAGCAAGCATTAAAAGCGCCCGGCAACGACTGAAATCGTGACCTTAACATTCCTAACGTCCGAATCTGGAATCAATGTTGACATGACAAAAGGCGAGGATATGAATCAGTTACAGTGTTTGTACAATAATAACTTATTTTCTGTAGAAAGGAATTCCATGGAAGATATGCAGTGTTAAGTACTGCTAAAAGAATAAAGGGCTACATGCATAATGCAAAAATACAATTTGACTATCAAACATTGAAACTAATGGCACCCATGCATGTTGGATTTAAAAGATGAACACAAAACATGCATATAGGACTATGCATTCTAGAACTGCAATGCACAAACATAGATGAGAACTTAAATATGCATGCATGTATCATATGCACATATATGTAAATCATACTACAAAGAAACTTAGATACATGACTATAAAGATTTGATGCATAAGGTTATACTGCATGTCCCATATAAGCACAATGTAAAAAGGGGAGACAACATAGGAAGTGCCTGCATGCAACAAGACTTGGTGGAAGAAACAAACCACACCCACCTCTCCAAGACGACGGAATGCCCCATAAATGCCTCCAAATAATGTGGAAAAAATTGCATACCAGATCTGGGTATCCAGAAAATAGACCTGGAAATCACCATAGCATTAGAATTTAGTGAAAAAGAAATCAGATAGAGAGAGAGAGAGAGAGAGAGAGAGAGAGAGAGAGAGAGAGAGAGAGAGAGAGAGGCACACAAGAATTATAGGAGCCCACAATGCGATCACAACACCTATATTGTTCTTGGCTGCAAAGATCAAAATACCACAATTCAGAAATAACACCACATACTCAAAAAAGAAATAACACCAGCTATTACAATTGAAGATGTTAACACGTCTTCTAAATAAACGTTCCCACATCACCTCGAGGAAAGAATTCGTGCCATTGGAAATTTGTTACAGGAATTTCCATTATGGTTTTTGTCGGACCCACTAGAGGCTTTATCTGCAAGAGTAGAAAATGGTGAGTGCTGAAAAATATGAATTAGATTTAATTATATTAAGATAATAAGAAAAGAAGTAATGCATAATAACAGCAGCTGTGACACCTAATAAGTAATAACATCTATCACTTAGCATTGCCAGAGTGCCTATTTCTTTACATCTAGATGGAATCATACATGAGACCCACTAGTTACAATAACCATCAGTGCTCTGTAAGTGGACCAAAAACTGATCTTAATTTTCCTATCCGCTCATGATCTCCACAATTAATTCATCAAATTTTATTACTACTATTCTTCAACAAATCTACAAGGGACCAGTCACCAGACTTCCCATTACAAACTTGCAGTTGCAGGTGCACTGGATAGGTACTTTTCTCTCACTCTATATCTCTCTCAAAGATACTAGTGGATGTCCATTGTCCATAACTTGATTCCTTCTTACTTTCTTGAGTGCAAACGATTTCCATTATTTTTCCAGCCATGTTGTTGGGCATGGAGGTCAAAAATTAATGGGTAGAGACTTAAAAGTGAGGCCTGAGGGCAATCGATCAGCCATGTCAAAAAGTGAGGATATTCTATCTTTCCTTGCCCACTGAATGGATAGGATCCCCTCTTTCTGTTATTATTCAAGAGTTTGCTACTGGATAGGACCACTCTGTTCAAGAAGCCTAGGGTTAGGGTTTGCGTGAAAAGTGTCACAGCACAATAAAGGTCTCCGCAAAGACTTTCACACAAGGACGCACCTCAAAGGGGACAAATTCCACCACAATATTATTAAGGGACGCTCTACTGGCACACAAGATTTATCTCTTCCCACATACCCATTTTTTAAAATAAAAAAACCCATAAAATTACCTTTTTGCCCACCCTCCTCCCTTTCTCTCCCCCCACCTCTCCCTTCACCTCCGGCTCCGGCTCCGGCCTGGACCGGCAGCGGCCACGATCCCTCTCCTCCCTTTCTCTCTCCCTCTCTCTCTCTCTCTCTCTCTCTCTCTCTCTCTCTCTCTCTCTCCCATTATTTTCTCTCTCTCCCTTCTCCTTGTCTCTCCCTCTCCCTCTTGCGGCAAATAGGGCAGCCCAGCGATTGCCGAGGGAGAGAGTGGGAGGAAGAGGGAGAGACAGGGAGAATGGAGACAGAGAAAACGGTGGGGGAGGGAGAGGGAGGACGAGAGAGGGAGGGAGGGAAAGGAGAGAGAGAAGGGGAGAGGAGAGGGATCATGGCCACCGCAGGTCCAGGCCGGAGTCGGAGGTGGGGGGGCGGGGGGGGGGGCGGCGGGGAGGGAGAGGGAGGAGGGTGGGTAAACAGTTAATGTCATGGGTTTTTTTTTTTTTTTTTTTTTTAATGGGTGTGTGGGAAGAGATAAATCATGTGTGCGAATATAACGACCCTATTAGTAATCTTCTCAAATCTTAGATATAATCTCTACAATGTCGTATAAATAAGAAAAGACACTTAGGGGCTAAGATTCCTAATCAAACTCGGAAACCAAACAAATTGGAAACTATCCGAATCACAAACTATAAATTAGAAAGTAATAACAATTAATTAGAGAAATAAAATTAGAAAATCTCTAAACTTTCATAGGTTTCACACATGGATGTCACATCCATGCCTAACTCAACATGATATTGTTTGTTGTTGGCCCACATGCATGTGCGAGGACTTCCCAAGTGGCCACCCATCATAGTATTGCACCCATCCAAGCACGCTTAACTTTGGAGATGTTATGGGATCCGGGGCCATACAACTTTAAAACGCGTCATGTCAAGTTAAGACGGGGTTTGACTTATAAGCCCAGGGTCAAGACTTGGATATTTTTGATGTGGGACTTGGACAAACCCACATGGTGCTAGCCGTAGCACTCCACCCTTATCCTTGCGGATTCCCCTTTCTTGGATCACATGATCACTTGACCTAATCTTGCCTCAAGGGATTACCCAGGCGGATTCAGGTTACACTCTCCCACGTCGGAAATAGAGGCATCCTCGGCTTTAATACCATTTGTCATAGGCCCGCCCAGCTCAGCATGATATTGTCTGCTTTGGCCCACGTGCACGCACAAGGACTTCCCAGGAGGTCACCTATCCTAGTACTGCTCTCGCCCGAGCACACTTAACTTCGAAGTTCTTATGCGATCCGGGGCTGCACGACTTTAAAATGTGTCGTGTCGAGTTAAGACGGGATTTGACTTATAAGCCCAAGGTAGGACTTGGATATTTCCGATGTGAGACTTGGACAAAGCCTCACGGTCACAGTGCTAAACATAGCACTCCACCCTTATCCCTGCGGATTCCCCTTTCTTGGCTCATAAGATCACTCGACTTGATCTTGCATTAAGGGATTACCCAGGGGGGTTGGGATCTCATAGTGGACCATGATTCTCCTTGCAATGGCTCATTAGCATTGCATCAGTGTTTCCACTTTCTAAAGGGTTGGGATGAAAACTTTCGCATCCCATTGCTCGTAGGAGAAAACTCCCCATCAGTCATATACCTAGCCTTGTGATTTACAATTTAAGAAGGTAACTTTATGAGAATGGCATGACATATTGATAAAGGAGATTTGGGCAATAAGAAATATAAGTTTACCACCCATGGACCCAAAAGGCATGTTTTATGCGTTTAAAAGAAAAATAGATAAGCAAATAAATTCCATTTTTCACAAGTTCTGATTATGCAGTTACAACAAGTATATACAATGAGAACTTTCTAACAGCGTGTTTGTTTGCAAAAGAGGAAAGTAAACGAAGGTTGAAATAAATCCAAACGGTTGGATTCTTAAACCCATGAGGTGTTTGTTTGCATTAGCCTAGAAAGTAAAGTAAATAGGTCTGCCTAGCTGGCAGTTACTCCAACTGACGCAACGTAGACCTCATGGCCACATGTGTAGGGCCCACATAGATTTAGGATTTATTTTTATGTCAATAGTTTCTTTAAATATTGTTATTAGGATTAGATTTCCTATATTATTTTTATTAGATTTCTTAAGGCTTAAGTTTACTTTTACTATTTATATGACATTGTAGATAATTATTTCTCAGAGTTGTTGATTAATGAAATTGGGTTTTTTACTTTGGCAGGGACGACAGAGAGGGTTTGGGTGTAGCCGATGATCTCGGCAGGGATGGGGATGGTGCTTTCGTGGGATGAGGATGACTGGTGATCAGGGAATGGAGATTGGGAAAGGCGATTAGGGTTTGGCAGTAGGTCGGTGGTGTAGGCAGTGGTATCCGCTGGTTGCGGAAAGTTTCGTGTGAAGATTGTGGGTTGTCGGGGATGAGAGCAGGGAAGGTACAGAGTGGATGGATGATGAGTAATAGTGGGGATAGGGGTAACACGCCTATGATCGAGGGATCATTCGGCTCTGATACCAATTGATGCAGGCCCTAGGGTTAGGGCTTGCGGGAAAAGTGCTAAAAGCACAATGGGTGCCGAAGCACGTGTCCGAAGACACAATCAATCTCCGCAGAGATAATAAACGAGCACGCACCTCAATGGGAAAAACCCAATTTCATTAATCAACAACTCTGAGAAATAATTATCTACAATGTCATATAAATAGTAAAAGTAAACTTAAGCCTTAAGAAACCTAATAAAACTAGGAAACTAAATAATATAGGAAATCTAATCCTAATAACAATATTTAAAGAAACTATTGACATAAAAATAAATCCTAAATCTATGTGGGCCCTACACATATGGCCATGAGGTCTACGTTGCGTCACCAACTCTACTTGTTCTCTCCCACAATTACTTGGAGATACCATAATAAAGTGGGGTAGAGTAAGTCATTCCCCATTCTATCTATCCAATCAAATACAAATTTAAATCCTTTTACTTTACACTAACCATCCAAACGCATAAAAAGTAATTCATCTACTAATTTATTTCAACCCACTCATCTTTAACTTTATCCTAATATAACATCCCACTCCTCTTCTATTCCTCCCCTAATGCAAACAAACAGGCCCTAAGGGATATTCACAACCTCCAAACTCTTGTGGCAACCAAAATTCGTATAAAAATCTAGTAAAGCTAACAATTAGCTGATGCCACTATTTACATCAGTGACAAGGCTTGTCAACTGGAAAGTTGTCAAGACCATTACCTCAATGTAAAAACTAAATGCCACCTTGGTAAGGATAAGAAGAACCCAGAACATTGTGTACCTGAAAACAGGAATAAGAGACTTTATCAGCGATACACAGATCATATTTCCATCCATGCTTACTGGTGCTAGTAAAGATATCCAGTTAACATTCCCATACTGTAAGCTTACTTGAAGAGAGAGAATGCACTTTCATGCATACCCCTTCCAACATAAAGACGAGGCTGCCATCATAAAATAAACCGTGCTTCAGCTGACACCTTAGACTTAGACATGATAAGGTTATAACTAGAAATTGAACTGCTATATTGTTAAACATTAAGAGACCACATATATGTTCTGTAAGACACTACTCTGAATTAAAAAACAAAAAAGACTCAGTACTGATTTTCAAGTATTCAGCATACCTGAGACCACCACATCATGAATGTTATGATCCTGTAGTTTGACCTTTCAAGAAATCGTCTTAGGAAGGGAAAAAGAAATAACAAAGCGGCAAGCATGTTCGGTGAAAGGTATATAACTACAGCCAAAATATATAATGATGGGGAACTCTGCCGATTCCCAATCCAGCTTTTGATGGTCTTTGCTAGTCCAGAAGGGCTCTCCCAAGTGTAAGCATAAGTTATAGGTAAAACGATCACCCATGCAGCAGCTGAGGCAGCCTTTAAGATATATCTGAGCTGAATATGAATTGATGTACTCTTTCTTGCTTTCCAGTTGAGTACTATATCAAGGATAGCTGCAAAAAATGCAACAAAGAATAATGAATAATCTTTCAAAGCAGTGAGGAATTATAGGATCCTGTACTTCAGCAAGTTTTAGAGCGCCGAGGCACCCAATAACATACACGATAGCCCTATGGACTTCTTTCTAGACTGTTAATCTGAAGCAGCCTCAGAGGACGAACATTCCAGAAAAAATTACCCCAAATTGGCCAAACCTAACCATTAAAATTTTACCCCTATATCCATTAGCTAAAGCCAATGGTTTTTTCCCAACGTTTTTCCTAGTCCCAACATTTTATAGGTCATGGATCAAAGACTTGAGTGTTCAACCAAAATGAATCTGAGCAAATAGTTCAACAATGCTGGGCCATCAGATGCATGTGTAGATCATTGGGAAGGCCAGTTTGTATACAGAATTATGTCCCTCAGCAGCTGTATACTTACAAAGCTGTAAAATTGCCAAGAAGTGTAATAATATTTTGTCAATAAAGAAATCCGATAGCACGGTATAAATAATAAGCCAATTTACAATATTAACTAATAAAGATTGCACTGTAATGAGTAAATAATAAAGATGGACTGCTGACAAGAGCCTGTACCACCACTGGAAGTGTAAGGACCCGCCCCTAGATATTATTTTAAATAATTTTATAAATTAAATAATGAATGTGTAGAATTCGACCACTTTGAATTATGGAACAATCAATGCTCAATTAGGGGAAATTGACTCACATTTGAACAATTAGGGGACAATTAGGGTACAAACTTGATTTATGGAAAATTCGGCAATTATAGGGACCTATTTGTAATTTTTGGAAACTATAAGTGTATTTTTCGCAATTTCAAAAATATGTCAATATGGGGCTCGTTGGGTTGAGAATAATTAATTATGCAACTTTTATAAAAGACGCGAAACCATCCAAAGTCAATTTGGTACCTCGTTGAGAAACTAGTAAATGTAACCCATTTTAGCTGAGAAGATACCTCTGTAGTAGGGACCACTGGAAACCAATGGATAGGACACCACGAATTAGGAAGAAAGCTTTGATTAAGATTAGAGGACCCTAATCAAGACTTTGGATTCAATTAGAATTAGAATGAGGGCTTAGATCTAGAGTTCTAAAGTAACTCAAACTAGGACCTACCTAAATTCATTAAAACGAGGTTTGGCAGTCCCCTCTCCCCTCTCCAAGCTCGGTTCTCTCTCTCTCTCTCTTCCTCCTTCTCTAGGTAAGCGTGCACTCTCTCTCTCTCTATATATATATATCTATATATATAGGGAGGTGCTCCTATGAGAGGATCTCTCGCCTTACTATGAGAGATAAGGTGGGGGCCCTCACATCCATATCCAATGTCAACAACTTAAATGTGAGGGCCCCCACCTTTATCTCTCATAGTAAGGCGAGAGATGCTCTCATAGGTGTTAAACAAGGTCCAGGCCCATAATTAGATCCAGTCCAGCATGATCCAGTCCAGCATGATTGTCTTGCATGGACGCTGTGGGCGGCGGCGACATTCAGAGATGATATGTCCCGACTTTTTACAATAACTGCAGACCTTCTGTTTACATTGAGTAGCAATGTGCCCGAATTTCTGACAACTGTAACATTGCGTTTTGCTCAAGTCTCGAGTCTGAGGCTGAGAAGCCTTAGTTGCCGAGAATGCGACTAAATAGGTCTCAGTCTTTTGAGACATATGGGCTGAGGTCGCAATGCGCTGTTCTTCGCGGAAGAGTTCATTCAAGCATACATTCAATGAAGGTAAAGGTGTCCGATTCATCAGGGCAGAGCGGACACTTTCATATTCAGTCTGTAACTTCATCAAAAATTGATCTCGCTGACTAGAGGCTGTACCAATCCTCGAACCCAAGAGGTCTTGCATAGACGCCCAATCATGCAACCAAGGTCTGAAGCAAGCCCCTCGAGCATGGTTTGCAAAATTTCAAGATGCCCTTCTCCGCTTGGATTTTCATCCTAGCCAGTATGATCCTTCCATGTTCTTACATCATGCTCCGTCTGGGATTACTGTGCTATTGGTTTACGTTGATGACATTGTCATTACTGGTCCTAATGCAAAAATGATTCAGGAACTCCAAGCTTCTCTTCGTCAGACATTTCACATGAAGGATCTCGGCCCTTTACACTATTTCCTCGGTCTTGAAATTCATCAATCGCCTAAAGGAATAGTTCTCAATCAGCACAAATACACGGTTGACCTCATTGACTTGGCTGGGCTAGCTTCTTCCGCTCCAGTAGATACGCCAATCGAACTGAATGTCAAACTCAGTAAAGAGGAGGGTGACCTTCTTTCAGATCCTACCGCATATCGCCGGTTAGTGGGTAGCTTGATCTACCTCACGATCACCTGTCCCGATATCTCATTTGCAGTTAACCTAATGAGTCAGTTCATGACTGCTCCTCGTCACCTTCATCTGGCGGCTGTTCGTCGCATCATTCGGTACCTTATTCGCACATCGACTCGCGGGTTGTTTTTTCCATCAAACAATCCTCTTTCACTCAGAGCTTATTCAGATGCTGATTGGGCTGGTTGTCCGGATACTCGCAGATCGACAATAGGGTGGTGCATGTTTTTGGGTAATAGTTTGATTTCCTGGAAATGCAAGAAACATGACTGTTTCCAAATCTTCTACCGAGGCTGAGTACCGAGCTATGTCTGCTGCGTGCTCCGAAATCCTTGGGCTCCGAGGTCTGCTCTCCGACATTGGATTTCCCGCAGAAGGCGCTACCCCTCTCTATGCAAATAATACAAATGCAATTCGGATTACTGAAAATCCGATTTTTCATGAACACACTAAACACATCGAGGTTGATTGTCACTTTATCCGTGATAAACTTAAACGTGATGTCATCCGCCTACCGCATGTCTCCACTGAACTTCAAATTGCTGATATTCTCACCAAAGGTCTTCCACGACCACGCCATCAGTTCTTGGTTGACAAATTGATGCTTGTTGATTCACCCACATCAATTTGAGGGGGGGTGTTAAACAAGGTCCAGGCCCATAATTAGATCCAGTCCAGCATGATCCAGTCCAGCATGATGGTCTTGCATGCTTTGATTTGGTCAAAGATTACACAGTTGTACATATTATCTTAATTAGATTAATTTCCTAACTTAGAACATAATTGATGTAATTAGATTGATTTCCTAACTTAGAGCCTTGATTAAGGCATGTAATACTCTATATATTGAGGCTCGTTCTCCAAAGGAAGACAGGCAATTATAATACAAGTTCATAGCTTAATGCTATTTCAACTTCCATTCGTGAGTTGTCTTAGGTTTGTCAATAGGAGCATCTCCCATACATATATATATTCTTTCTTCCCCAAGGTTTCTCAAGTTCTCCTTCATAGCACATAAACCCTAATCTTCTTCTTTGGGATTTTCAATTTTGAACCCTAATTAGGGCTGGGAAATTGGGGAAAATGCGTGAAGCTGGCGAATTCGACATAAGGTCCTGGATTAGAGCTCAGGATTGCTCCGATTTCAACTAAAAAGGCAAGTAAACTCCTTATGATTGATGATTTATGCTTGTTTTTCCCTTGATTCAGATTTATTTCATCCTTAGAAAACCTAATTCAAGGCTTGGAACTAAACCCTTTTTTGTATACTTGAGAAAAAGCCTCAAAAACCCTAAAAAACTCAAGGACTATACATTGTATTAATCAGATAATGAACGGTGGGGTTCGGTTAGAGGTTTTGTCCTTAGATCACTTGTACATGAGCGATATTGATGAAAGCTTGTTTCAAAAACATGTAGACCTGTCTCCTAGCAGTCTGAAATTAGGGTTCTTTTTATGCTAAATATTCCGATGGAAATTATGTACCCCAGGTGTTTGAATTAATGCATCAACATGAAGGGCATTTAAATCCTAGAACCATATGGGAATTGGAATTGGGTATTTTACGTAACGTATTTAAATGAGGAATGGCCACAATGGCCGAACCATGTTGGGCATTGGCCGAACATGATCGGACCAAGGGATTATAATGAGAAGTTGGATTTTGATATGGGTTGGGTCTGGATCACTTGGAATCATTGATAAAATTAGGGTTGCTATACCTTCAGTATTTTGATGTTACTCTTGAGGCCTTAATAATGAATTAACGTTTCAGATTTGTGCAAACAGTAGATTACTATTTTTACGATGATTTACCATGTTATTCATGTAGGGATAGGTGGAGTGCATGAGAACTTCATGGTCTATGGTAAATGTAATCTAGGGGCATGTTTTAATGAAGAAGATTTGTTTGAAAGCCTTGGCCGTGGGGCTCATTGGTGGGACCCATGCTGGCCAAATGCACATGGAATAGTTACAAGGAGCTTTGACCCTAGAATACCATGGATTATGGACTCCTTTGACTCTTTACATAAGCGGACAATGAGGGGTTGTAGAATTGGGAAATTAAACTTAGAACTAGGTTTTAACACTTGTTTAAGAACCATGGAGAAAAAAAGGGACCAGCAGTAGGTGAGGTTTGGGCTTGACCTCTACCTATGGATCTTTGGGAAGCATGTGTGGGAATTATGCGAAATTAAGGATATAATGTAGTAGGACACTCAAATTACCATCGGAAGTGCCAATAATAGTAACCTAGGTTGAATTTGAAGGCCTCAAATTCCTTCAAATTCAGTTTAGGACCAACAAAGGGTGTCTAGGATTTTATTATATCATAGGGCTAACTTGGCATAATGACATACATGTGGAAGGTGATCCAAAGACCTAGGCTTGGCATTGTAACCATTCTTCATTTGCAATAAATGTGGTTGTAGATGTGTGTTTAGGTTTCTCTTGTCTATATGCCTAAATGCATGCATACCTTTTGTATAGGAGTAAGATACTTAATCACTTGCGTTATTTTATGAATTGAGCTAAAGACCTAGAAGGGCCTAGCATTATCCCTGATTGAAAATTAATTACTTGGAACTAGGAGAAAGGACTGCTCATCGTAAAATGTGAACTTGATGGAATTGGCTCGTACTTAGAGTAGCTCTTTTTAGATAATTCCCGCTTGACTAGAAGGATGTCCAGTAGGAAACTTTTTCCTTGAATTCTCGAGTCGGTACCACTCAGTTGTTTAAAGTCTAACACAGTTGGGACGCCTCTGTGAAGGGCTATTTATTATTTTGCAATCTTTAGATTGGTATTCTTGGGGTGTGATGCGGGCCAGACAATAGGTTAGCCAACCCATTGAGTCCAGTCCATAGGCCCTAAAGGACATCTATTTAGTTAGGAAGTATTATTAAGTAGTTTGATTTGATTAGGATTAATATGTTTTCTATTTTGTTTAGGCTCATTAAAATATTAGAAAGTATTGTTGCTTTGGGATTGAGCCAACTCCTCTATATAAGGATGTTAGGCCCCATTGTAATGCACTGCTTATTATCAATTAATCTTGAGTTATGAGAGTTTTCTCTTCAGTTATGGGGTTTCTCCTCATCTGGAGTGTGCCTTAGGGCTGGAATCCATCATTGGATTCGATCAATCCTTCGGGAGATTGATCTTTCTTCAATCGCGGATCCAAGGTTGCGCCAATTGGTATCAAAGCAAGGTCAAGGCAAAGATGATCTCATGGAAAATTCAGAAAAAGTACAAGATGATCAAGATAGTGTTAACCAAGAGCCACACAAGGTAGAAGAAGAACAAGGGCAAGCAAACATTGAAGACTCTGATTGAGTTAGCAAGAAGATTGAACATCCAGCAGATTTGTTTGTAATGCCACTTCCAGACAATCCAATTGCATCATCGGAAATTAAATCAATTGTCCCAACGGTTTCACATAAAGATCAAGTAGTTGAAGTTCCTCACATTGACTTCATTTTCGGCGATGAACAATGGATAGTCAATGTTCATGAACTGTTGGTTCGGAGGAAACAACTGAAGCTTCTAATGCTCAGATCATACATCCGAGCTCAATGCAAACATAAGAAGAAGCGACACTTCCCATCTACTTCTAAATGAAGAGAAAGACTACATGAAGCTTGCAAAACACACACAGTAAATGAAGATCACAAGAACATTCTGAAGTTTGTGCGATTGATTTTTTATTGCGGAGGACCCTTTCCGAACTTGTGGTCGGATTGTCTCCCATATTATCAAGCTGTTAGCTCGTCGAAGTCGAGTTTTTTCAAGTTAGGGAGAATTGATGCAGGCCAAACAATAGGTTGACCAACCCATTGGGTCCAGTCTATAAGCCCAACGAGACATCCATTTTAGTTAAGAAGTATTATGAAGTAGTTTGATTTGATTATGATTAATATTAGTTAGTTTTCTATTTTTTTAGGCGTATTCAAATATTAGAAAGTATTGTTGCTTAGGGATTAAGCCAACTCCTCTATATAAGGATGTTAGGCCCCATTGTAATGCAATGCTTATTATCAATTAATCTTGAGTTATGAGAGTTTTCTCTTCAGTTATGGGGTTTCTCCTCATCTTGAGTGTCTTAGGGCTGGAATCCATCATTGGATTCGATCAATCCTTTGGGTGGTGATTGATCTATCTTCGATCGCGGATCTGGGGCTGTGCCAAGGTGGAACATACACCACTAGATACTGCACTTGCTCTTGATGAAAGTAATGTAATAATGGGTACAGATTTATCTTGGTTGAGCGAATTCCCGTGCATCTTCTCTATCACAATTCACAACTCCAAGTAGTATGGGAGGGCAACGATAATATCCAGTGATGGATTAGCTTATGCAGTATGCCAAAGTCCATTAAGATGTTTCTTGATGTTTAGAATTTCTTTAAAATGATTTTCATATTATCTCTATTCTTGCATCTGCCTACTTAAAACTTTTTTTGACCTCTTATTAATCATACATCTCATTTAATTCCCATTTTGAACTTGTATAAATTTTGTGATTATGATGAGATGTTTGCTTGCTAGGTTTTCACAAACCTAATACTACCTTTGGCGCTTGTAGGTGAAGAAATAGGACCTGGAACTCAGGACGTTAATGCGTTTGATGTGGAACCACAAAAGTATAAAGCGAGCGTGGATGACATAGTCTAGAGATGTCAAAGAACACTTCACAATAATCATTTAGTTTTAATTTTTATGTAACTTTTAGACTATTTGAATATAAATAAATAAAGTTGAATATTACTTGTGATCTGTTATGAAATATTCATTGTTTGATGTTTGAGAAGGAGAATCCAGCTACAAGGTTCAATTTGATCTAATCTCATAAACGTGCAAAAAAATTAAATTGCGGCTCAAAATGCGGACTTCATTTGAAATCCGGGTTTTGGGTCATGATAGGAAGTGGCTCATTCTTACAACCAAGAGGTTCTGGGTTCAAGTCATGTTACTTATCAAACACACAATATGGAAAAAAAGAAAAAAAGAAGAAAAAGAAGAGTTATCTCTGAAGGGAGGACATTTGGATAGAAACTAGCAGTGGTTTTTAGGGTTGTGAGAATTGATGTGGACCATTTAAATGCATCAAATTAGGGCCCCATATCAACTAGCAACCTTTAAAACTGTGACTAGTTCGCAGCCGAGTTTCCCTCTTAAGGTAGAGAAATTCCTCATGGTCCAATTAATGACACACATGAATTAATAAACGATGATCCCTAGAATAAATCATCTTACTACCTTTGGGGTGGGCCTTTTGATGGTTTGTTATTCGATAGTTTTTTTTTTTTTTTAAACATTGTGTAAACAATGCATTAGGCCAGGAAAAGCTTCGTATCACATTGTTGTTCTTAGGCATGTCCTACTTGGCTGCACGACCATTGCAATTGAAATAATTCCCCCACTATAAGTCATTCTACAACATGTGTCCCGTCTCAAAAAAGCAACTAACCATATAAGTCTCATTGAACCTTACTTCAAGTCCACTTTGAAATAAGGATGACCTGAACCAACTCGCAAGCCAAGATGAAGCTTGGGCCTGTACCAATCAAGATGAGATCTAGCAAGCTAGATTAGCTCATAAGCCGAGCTCAAGCTAGAGCCTACTTGGCTCAGCTTGAGCTCAAGCTTGGCTCAAATCATTTGATTTTTGTAATTACATTAATTCATCATCATCATCCTCAAAGCCTTGTGCCAAATATGTTGGGGTTGGCTATATGAATTATGTTTCTCCATTTGAATCTATCCTGAGCCAAACCTCGGATAGGTTGCACATCTTTAGATATATCCTTACTACTCCCATCCATGTCCCTTCAGCCTACCATTTTTCCTTCGTGGGACATCAACTTTCATAGAAAGACTTTTCCTCAATGGCATCATTGCTGGCCTGGATTGGACATGTCTAAACCATCTCAAACAAGTCTCTCTTAATCTATCCCACATTTGTGCTTCCCCTAAATGCTCTTGTATGTGCTCATTTCTGATTCTACCATTTAATTTTACCACACATCATTCTGAACATTCATTCTAAACATTCTCATCTCATCCACACTCATTTTATTCATTTGGTGCCTTCTTGATTGGCCAACATTCTGCTCCATAGGTCATAGTCGATCTCGTTGTCCTATAAAATTCTTCCTTCAATCTTGTTGGGTATGCACCAATCACAAAACACCCCAGAAGAAAGTCTCTAGGTCAACCATCCCACTCTTATTCTATATATGGCATCTTCCTCAATCTCTCGGTCCTTACCAATTATCAAGGCAAGGGATCAAAATAAATCTCTTTGTGGCATCTCTTAAGCTTCAATTTTCATATTAGTTTTATCTCTTTACAGTGCCTACTAAAGTTGCAATTCATATAATCTGACTTTGTACGACTTCTTCTAAAGCCCCCGGATTCTAAAGCCTCCATCCATCTCTCAAGTTTCATATTCATGTCATCTCTCGATTCATCAGCCAACACTATATCATCTGCAAAAAAAATACAGTAAGGTACCTCCTCTTGAATATGAGCAGTTACCTCATCCCTAATCAATCAAAGAGGCTGACCCCAAATTCAAACTTATGGTCACTAAAAACTCACCTGTCTCTTTACAGGCAGCTTTCACTCTCTAATACTCCCTCATATAGTCTATAATGATGTTAATACAACCTCCTCGGACACTGCTTTTCTAAAACCCACCAAATCAAATCTCTAGGTACCTTGTCATAGGCTATTTCTAGATCGATAAAGACCATATGGACATTTTTCTCTAGATCAATTATATGTCTATATGATTGTGCATATTATTATATGTAGCCATTAGAGGAAAAATAAAGCAAAGCTCAAGCTTAACTTGGCTCAAGCCTCAACTCAGTTGCAATTGCACTTAAGGTTGGCAAAGGAGGGGTCTAGCCGAGATTGAGTTGGGCTTATCAAGCTTGAGTCTAGATCGACACAAGCTCAAGTTAGATCATGCTCAGCTCAATGTGTTTACATCCCTAATTTAGAGAAAGCAATACTAGGCCTACCATACATTGTTAGGATAAGACTAGCTGATATGATATGATATATTTGTGTGTGTGAGTGTGCTTGTATTGCACTATATGAATAAACAATAAGAAATATTACACATGATGAATGATTGATATAAATGACAATCAAATGGCTCAGATCAAAGGAATTGCCGCAATATTGCAACCACTTGAACCTGCCTGAACCAAGTCCAGAACCAACTAACACAAGCTACAATCAAGTCATGACTTACCTAAAACCATTTTGTCCCCAACAGAATTAAAGCAGTAAAATTAGGTCTATTCAGTTGACCTAAATGGGCCCAAATCCATTAAATAAACCAATCCCTAGTGTTTCCCATAAGTGTCCTTGGATCTGGTGGGCCAAGCTTAGCTGTGGGCTATGTGGGCCCTACAACACTACAAGCAGCAGAAGGTGTTTCTGGTTCTAGTTACAAACAAAACCTTCTGTCCTTATCTTTTTCTACTACTAAAATTCAAATGGGGGTTGTTTGAGTAAGAGGATATGCCAATTGAAGAGAAATAGTGGCTCTCTCTCTCTCTCTCTCTCTCTCTCTCTCTCTCTCTCTCTCTCTCTCTCTCTCTCTCTCTCTCACACACACACACACACACACACACACATTTAAAAGGGGTTTGTAAGCAGTATCAACCAACGCTCTCTAGAGATTTCTGCATTTTGGTAATAATACATCAGGCATTTGCTGGTTTTTCTTAATTTAGGAACTTTTAATTTCTCAAGATTAAAGATTGCAAGTTGAATCTGAGCTGATTCTCTTCGTTTGGCTGCGATTTATTTTCAAAACGTTGTTTAAAGGCCCAGATTGTTGTCCATCAACAGAGATAGCCCTAGTAAATCATCTTTTTGTAGGCATCATCATCACCATTTATATCAACTCTTAATTTTTAAGGGGAAAAATCAATATATATATATATATATATACAGAGGTGATCCCCTGCACGACCTTGATTGTGGGGCCCACCTAGGGTTGGGAGGGGAGATGGAAAGATCTCCATGGGCCCTACCTCTATATGAAATTTCAAGCCCATCAGATCATCCTACCCCTTTAATCCATGGCCCACAAGTTTAATGCTTTTATATTTATATAAAAAAAAAGTGTATGTCGATTCATCATTCAAGTCCATTCAGATTGGTGCAAACCCATGGGATCCGGTGACTATTGGGACGTTTGTCTGTGTGGTCCACTTGGATGGGTAATCAGGTAGGCGGTAGGCCCCACCAAGAGGTGCCTAGGTGTGTACCTTACGCACCTGATCATCCATCTATGTGTGTGTGTCAACATAATAGGGGCTAACTACACAAAACACCTTCAGTTGTCCGTAGAATCTAATGTTCGTTGATTTGAAGTGTTCGAAAAAGTCGAACGAGCCCACTTATGTCTAGTTCAAAGCATGGTTCAAAATAGTATATAACGGCTGCATTATCGGCCGTAGCGATTGAGGCTACTATGCTATTTTGAAAATAACGGCGTTACAGTCTAAAACTTAGTAGAACCAAGCAGTTTAATTTAAACCATTGTTTTCTTATTTCTTCTCTTGAATACCTTTCCTAAAGTTGTCCCGACCATTATATGGTTCCAAATTGCTAAACAACTACAAGAGTGCCTATTACACGAGATTCAAATTTTATTGACGACTTCAAAATTCACACTGCTACGCCACACTACGTAGCGTTTGGGCCACTGGCCGCTATGCCCGCCACAACCGCTATTTGGATCCTTGGTAGAAAGATAAGAAACCAACTAATTTGATCACAACACTTCATATATTAACGAATATGTTTTTCTCTAATTTATACTTGGAGATCCCATAAACAATGGTTTAAAAAATTGGCCAAGTCCAAGTCAACTTGGTCATTGACTCAGCCAAGTCCACTCATACTCGGATAGGTGCCAAGTCCAGTCACCCCCTAAGTCACCTACTTGGCTTAGTCCTATGGTTTTTGGGCCCTAAAAATCACTTATTCCTTTTTTCTATTTGAAGAAGTTAGGGGAGACTTTTAGGGACAGTTTGAGTAGATCAAAACCACAATTTTTAACGATTCCAAGCATTTGACGAATGATAGTACTGTTTATCTGACTAAATGAAATCTAAGTGTGGATATTCTAACAACTTAAATTCATTATTAATAAATGAAACCCAACAAATCTTGAAATTCTAGATTCATAAAACTATATTTTCTGTTTCTTTAGGTCATTTTTTTATTTTCAGAATCTTTAAATTTTATTGGGCCTAGGTTGCAATTCAGTCTGACTAGGCCAAGTCGACTCAACTCAAGGGGTGACCAATCGCCTCCCAACTCCAATTTCCAAAACCTTGCTACAAACACCTTCAAGCGCATAACCAATTAAATTGGCAATATTCAAATGATCCGTAACTCAAAATGTTTCAGCCCATATAGAAAACCTTCCAAATCATAGGACAAATGATTGCCATCAGTGAACTTCCTGTTATCATCAGTCCTATGAAGATGTGTGCAAGGTCAACATATGGCTTGTTCTGGTGGCATGTTCTGATCAAAGTAGATGAAATGAGGTGAAAAGATCGAAAAAAGGAGGAAAAGAGAAAAGAATCTTTGTTTAATAAATATTGAGTTATTGAGAAAGAGAGAGAGGAGTTTAGAAGAAGAGTAGTCGTGCACTGGAACAAATGATAAACTTGATATTATTTTAATATCACTTGAGAAATTATTATATGACCCCTAGCTAGATATATATTATAAATATCCCTTACATATAAACTGATTCATGAAAGAGAGTTATATTTCCCTTATGGGATTGGGAACCTCTTAATGCATTAGCCACTAATCATAATTTCAGCAACCCTATCTTACAAGAAAAGATTAAGTGATGAGTTCAAAATGGAGAGAATTGAGCATGGAGAGTTAGAAACATCAGCCCTAGTCATGCCCATCCACTCCATAGAAAACAGAGGGGACTAAGAGACATTGGCATCCCTGTTTGTCTCCAACATCCTCAAGAGTATTTCCAGGTCAGAGCTAGAAGTGATGCCAATAGAATACCTAATTCCTTTATCCCCGAAGGAGGAGCACGATGAGAGAAACAAAGGCTTTGCCTTTGTAAGGTTTGGATCAAAGGGAAAGGCATATAGGACCCTAACCAATCCTACTATATACTGGAAGTTGGTTGGTAGTCTTGTATGTCTCAAGATCACCAGGAAGCTAGTTCATGCATCAACCTACCAATATACATTTTGTTGTGGTTAAGCGGATTATACAATATCTCATTGGAATGCCTGAAATAGGGATTATGGGTAAGAAACCATGTGCCAACCCAAAAGCTTAAGCTAATAGGTGGAAGGCCCAAACAGGTATATTAAGACATGACAAGCCTATTACTTAGGCGATGTGGGATGTGGAACTTCCCAACACTCCCCCTCACGTGCAGGCCCAACAGATTTCATGGACGAGCCTGTCACGTGGGCTACACAAGAACGACATCCACGTGGACTACACATGAACAACGGGATCGGAACCCGCTCTGATACCATGTAAGAAACCATAAGCTAATAGGTGGAAGGCCCATACAGGTATATTAAGACATGACAAGCCTATTACTTAGGCAATGTGGGATGTGGGACTTCCCAACATTATGCTTCCCCTGAAATCTAACTCTCAAAGCCTATTGTGATGCTGATTGGGCTGGTTGTCCAGACACATGCCTATCAACCACCAGGTGTGTTTTTCTTGGTGAGACTCTCATTTCCTGGAAATGCAAGAAATAAGGTAGTGTCCGAATCTTCAACCGAAGCGGAATATCGATCAGTCCTGAGCTTGTTCTGAAGTTGTTTGGCTACGCCAACCATAAGCCACGACTCTCCATGTTGATAACACAAGTTCCATCCACATTGCAGAAAATTCAATTTATCATGATGAGCACACCAAACATATTAAGGTGGACCGCCACTATATTTGTCAGGCATATGATGAGAAGCTGATTACTCTTCCCCATGTCACTTTTGATCTTCAAACTGCTGATATTCTTACTAAAGCACTTCCGTGAGTAAGACTCAATTTCTTATTGCCAAATTGTTGTTGGATGACTCACCAGCATCAATTTAGGGAGGGTGATATTAATGTCCATGTAATTGGGTTTGGTTCAGGTCGGGCCAAGTTCAGTCTATGAGGAAAATAGGAATATGAGTCATTCATGTATATCTTGTAGGTTGTAATATCCCTTAAATCAAGGGATACAATATTTGTATGATTCTGTAAACAAGGAAACAATAGCAATATAAATCGAGGGTCAACCACAAAGGGTCGACACACTTTGAAAGGCAGTAACACTTTTGGTTTATTTGTTATGATTTGATATCTTGTAGTTGGATTTCATTACTTTTATTTAGTGGCGTTCGCTTATTCTTTTTTGGAACTAGATTCTTAATTTAAGGTTTCATTTTGATTTAACTAAATGCCCTAAAATTTTGCTTACATATATAAATTGATTTATGATGATGCAATGAGATACAAATTACTCACAATGTGGAATTTGAGGGCCCCGGATTTCAGGTCGTGACAAAAAGAGATTTAAAGGAAGAAGAAGAGATGATGGAAGACTGTTGTGGGCTTCATTGTTCCCCACTCCTTTGTATTTATGGCATATTACATATTAATTTACATCATCAAATCCTTAGTTACAACCCTATATACTTTAATCGATCAAATCAATATACAATGTAATCTAATTAAATGGTAAATTGAGAGAGAGAGGAGAAAAAGGGCACCCCTTCTCTATATTCTATAGTCCTCAGGAGTTTCTGACTCTGTCTCCACAGAATCTTCCCAAACTACTTCCTTTTCACCCACACGCTATAAAAAAAGGGTCCCTAGTTGGCATTTTAAGGAGAAAAGGCAATTGGCATTAGTTGGCATTTAAATGCTTTAACTTCCCTTCCTAAAAAGTAGCATAGGAGAAGAACTGGATGTATTCTCATTCGTCGAAGATAGTGGGCAGTTTTCTTTACAAACGCCCAGGCGCCATGTAGACCTCTCTCTCTCTCTCTCTCTCTATATATATATATATATATATGGGCTATTCATGCTGGCTGAACCCAAATCGGGGTTTAGGGGCTGGCCGAAGTAGTTGGGATTGCAATTTTCAAGGTATTACAATCTGACATGCTAGGTTTTGATGACTTTTTATATTATGAACCTTTAATTTAGATGATGCTAGCTTCAATAATGATCGAATACTAGGAGTCAACAAGTGATTGTCATCTAAACTATGAGTAATTGGTGCTAAATATGTGTTTGTGTCGGATATGGAATTGGAAGCATGTTCAGATTGTGTATTGGCCTTAGCCAAACCCTAATTGGCTCTAGGCCACCAGTCGAACCCTATTCTTGGAATTGAAGTCATGGCCGAACCCCTATGATGGGTTCTGGCCATAGTGATCAATGTGAATTGCATGTTCTTGTGAAATCTTCTCTACTATTTGTTTGTTGTGTGTTCTCAGGCATGGTGCTACATGTGGTCGATAACTTTTAGATTGCTATATCCACAATGTATTCTTTATTTGTGTATATGTTGTGTTATCTTGTATGGTCTGGTGGCTTCTCAAATCTAATGGCTGGTATTGGGGCTAAACCTACAGAAACAGATGCCAATACTGATTTGGTTAGGTGCAAGATCAAATCCGGTTTATGTGTAAGAAGCTGGTTGCAAAATCCAACCCATCACAGATGTTGGAATGTAATTTAATGAAATCAGTTTTTGAATCTAAAAGTTATGTTTATGGGAAATATGAAGAATGTGATAGCTGGACCCACCTGTAGTATGGGAGGGACCTTTGGACACCCCTAGACCATTAAGCACAGTACGAAGATGACGTCCTTTATACAAATGCCCTGTGTTAATGAAATTGCCTGACTTAATCATTCTCAGATAATACTATCTGACTTCAGGTCAGCCTCGGGAATGTGGTGTCTGACTTAGGGTCAGCCTTGTGAGAATTAAAATTCTCTGGTACCACCATGACACGGCCCTTGTTGGTTGCCTCAAGTTTGTGCTCATAAGTTTTAAAAAGGTTCCATGTTGATCCCGTACCTTCGGATACTTGATCCTCATTGGCCTGTGCTACCCAGTGGTTAGGCCATTTATAATGGAATTAGACCAAGACCAATGGAATGGACTTAGATCAAGGCCTTGTTGTAATTAATTACAATTCCAATCTGCAGACATGCATTTTAAATTTTAAATTACTTGCATTCTTAGTTCTAATGTGATATTCATGTCTACAAATAGAATTGTATGTTTATTCACTTAGTACTACTGATTGCTGGTTGGCCCCTACCAGATGACCAGAATGTTAATTTGGATAACGATGATCAGGAAGACATAGGCTTTGGCATGCGTACTTGAGTGTCGATTCACATAAAAGATGAAGAGAATTAGTTTTATTATATTATTTCCATTATTGCAGTTGGACATTTTAGAATTGTAGTTTATTTTATTCAAAGACAGATGAATAGTTTAGTTGTATAACTTGTTTTCAGACTTTGATTTTATATTCAAGTTTAATTAATAGGAATGCCTGAATTCTTAATTTGCTTAATTGATTTGACTTAAGAATTGGAATGTGATACATTATGAGTCGCAACACAGAATTTGAAGGGCCCTAGGTTCCGGTTTGTGACACTAGCACATCCAAAAGCATTCCTTGACGTCTACTCATAATTCCAAGCATCCAAGAGCATTCCAAAGCATCTAACGGTATGAGAAAACCAAGAACTAGAAGCCTTCAACTTCTACTTTCAAGTTGTGATTTCAAGAGAGATTGTAAAAGGGATATTGGAGACTATTAATCAATCAATTGAACATTGCCCAAAAGTCTAGTGCCTACTGCACCCAAATCTAAACAAAAATCAATGAGAAGACTTCTCGTTTGTTTCAATTTATCATTTTTCCTATTATGCTCAAATATGGCATACAACAGGGACAAGCCATGGACTTAGCAGGTACATGGATTTTAGACATAAATAGTGAAGTATTGGATACGATACATTGCCCATTTTTAAGTATCATCCATCATAGCTTATTTCTATTTGATTCTTCTTTATGCTTTTAATTAATTACATTACAAAAAACTTGCATAAACATCAAAGAACTAGGATGTAACTCAAAGCAAAAGCAACTAACTGCAACAAAAGAGTAAAATTATGTCCACACAAAAGCTACACCAATTGAAATAGCTCTAACTCACATTGTCCAAGCTTCAATATTGCAGCAGTTATGAAGACACTCAACACCTTTTTGAAGATGACACCATCAAAGATACCGCTAGGTGAACCGGTTCCATTCCATGCAATTATAATCATTGCCTTTTGAAGAACAAATAAAGTGAGAATCAACCACACAAGAAGAACAAATAAAGTGAGAATCACACACACACACACACAACACACAGATATTTAACAACTTAAGAATCACCTGTAAACATAAAATAAAGAAGCTCCACATCCTATCAAAACTTCTAAAGAGGTGCCAAAATGAACGTATCTCAACAAAATTAATCTTGCCCATCCATTGATCTCTTGTCGCTGGTTTGTTCTCGTGGACCATCTGCTAAGGAAATTCTTTATAATTATATGACCCACGAACAATCTTAATTTTCAAAATACAAAATCTATAATAGACTATTGACGGCCATGAAGGATTGCAATAATAAATCTTGCATCCCATGGCCAAGATGCGTGCAAGATGAAAACGAAGCATAAGAATCAAGTTCCAAGTGAATGATTTGTAAAACAAAGCATAAGGAATCCACTGGCCTCAAATATAACTTACTCCATTTCTTTCACGAAGCACTTCCAATGGTTCACAGAAGAAATCAGAATCAGTTCGCATCGGCCAGCCTAGGCGGAAACATTCAACTGACCTGAAATATTACAGCACCAAGTTATTTCAGCAACAAATAGATAAAATTCGCAAGATGCAAACCAAAGCAAAAGAGAACTTTAGCGTGTGCTTGTTTTTGTGTTTTATGTTTAAAGAGAACTCTGGTGCATACCAGAAGTACTCATTTAAATCATCATAATTCCTCCACTCTGAATGCTTTGATTTTGCTCTTTTGCTTCTTTCAGCTTCCTATGACACAATTAAAATAACAAGGCATACAAAATCAAAATAATAACATTCAAATATAGTTCTAAGGGAGTGAAATCAAGATAAAGCAGCAGCAAATAACACCTTGGCTATCGTATTATAAATTGGAGTAACCACTTTTTCTAGAAAAGCTTCGTCACCACCACCATAGGCTGGCTTGACATTTTCACCAGTCATTGTGCTAACATTCCCAGCCAACATACTATAGAGCTCAAAAGCCATCTACAAAAATACAAAGATATACAATAAATTATGGATGAAAATTACCAATTGATACAATTACCAATGTGCATCAAAGTATAATGATACAAAAAAAATAAAAAAAATAGATCACCTAAAATTTTAACTAGATAAGGACATAAATTCCTTCATGAAAAGTTGGTAAAATTGAATAATTATCCAAAGTAATAAATTTATAACAAAGCATAATTGTCAAATTACCAGGCCAGAAGCCTAAACTCTAAACAGTTATTTTCTTTCTTTTCTGATAAAAAAAATTTTGAAACTTATTTTCTTGTAGAAAGATTAACTCCCCATTTCTTATGATCTTCTAAATAATTTACAGAATAAGTTGGTACACAAACTTACAATATCAATTTCGTCAGAATCAAACACTCATGCTTGCAATTTCCAATTAAGGAACTGTTCTTGTAACCAGATTTATTATAAGAATAATTAAATAAAAACAATAATAAGCAACAAAACATATAGATAAATACAGACAGGCATAAAAATTCAAAAAAATTTCATAAAAGCGCAATCACATGAACAAAATGGCTATACGAAACCAAACAAATTAATCATGAGAAGAGAACAACTCTTCACATATTGAAGATATTGAAGTTCACTAATGGGTCAGGTTGACCCAGTCCGTTTGACCCATTAGTGAACTTCAATATCTTTAATATCGCACACCCGTCTTGTTTGAACAAATTTTTCTATGTACCACTAAATGAGTCTCTTATGCACTTTTACAATGGGCTCTATTTTTCACATTTGGCCACGTAATGAATCAATAATACTTATGTAACTAACCTTGCATATATGGATGATCATCGCCAGGGAACAATAAAATGGTAGAAAAAAATGAAGATGAGCTAAGTAAACACAAATAAGTTCAAATGCATACTAACTGTTAAAGTACAATTTTACATATACAGTTATATAAGTACTTATTATTGTTCGTAATATACATTCTTGTCATTTGTACAATACTTGGAAAAATGTCTGTAATCCCATCATAGGGATGCAAACAATTCCCTCAATTTCTTGTAGAGATATATCTCTGTATATAAATAAATAATTCTTAGATGGTTAGCAATTATGTGATGCAATTGCAAATCAGCAGGCAGTCACTGAGAAACTGACACAGGAGCATATGGCCTAGATCCAATGAATCCTTGTAATCGATCAAAGCGATCCATATAATCAAGCGCTATATTAATTGATGCAGTCAAGGAGGCCAAATCTAGTTATGGTGAACCCAACGAACATTGATCTTCAATCAAATGCAAATCAAGCAGAAATAATTACCTTGATCGCAAAATCAACCAGTCATCTACAATCCATTGGGAGAGAACTCAAACCAAGAAAGGATAGGAAAATGCAAACAAAAGAATTTTATTGAAGAGGAAATAAAGTGTCATAACAAGCCTCCACAGGAATTCCATTACATGCCTTTAAATAAAGCCCAAAAGGAGAGAAAGAAAAGAAAATCACCTAGATTTAATCCTAGCCTTCAATCTCATCTATAGACAATGAAAATTCCTAAATTTTAGGAGCCCAAATACATGTGAAATAATGAAAGAAAGTAATCCATAAAAAGCATTAACAAAAGAAGAAAGAAGTATGCAATGAATCTCAGAGATATCGTTGACTACTAGGAGTGTTGATTTCTATGCTATTCTTATGGAGAAATCTGTTCACCCTATCTTCTCTTAACAAACTTCTTATTTAGATAGTCCAACTCAAATAGGCAAGAGACTTCTCTGGGCTAGTTTGGCACTTTACTAGGATAGTAAAAGTGAAGCAAAGCCTCCATTTTTCAGACAAGATGGTCACATCAAAAGCACTTTAATTCAAAAACCCTCCATCTTTTTCAAAAAAAGTCAAAAAGCAACCACCTTTATCCACTAAAATACAAAAAAACTCCACTTTCCCATACAAAAGATCAAAAAGATTCCATAACAAACAACTAAAAATAAAATACCATCATAACCCACTTATATTTTATCCTTTCTTCAAAATCAACTTTACTTCACTTGACTCTATTAGCAGAGTTGCCAAACTGGCCCTAAGGAAAAAGGAAACTTGGAATAGCCTTGAATGCATGGAGTTTCGGACGTCTGGCACAAATCGGACTATGGGGCTCAAGTTTTAGTCCTATCACCTGTGGGACCAGCCACTTGGATTACTTGAATAACCTAGCCTAGGTGACCAATCTGTGCCTGGTTTGAATCGGGTTGGGCCTGGTTTGGCCCAGGTTTAAGAGGGCCCACTTCAACTGAACAGTATTCAACTATTAATGGGTTGTTTGGCTTAGTTGGTCCCTTCTTGAGGGCTTGATTTGAGTATCTAATTGGACCTCTTAAGGACTGGTCTGGATTTTGGAATTCTACTTAATTCAATACATTAATCAATTAATTTAGAGCTTAATTTAGTCACATTGCCACCATCCAAAACTATATTTGAGCCCCCTTTCTTGATTTAACCCTAATTAGGATGGACCAAACATCCTTGAGATTAATTTGTCCTTGTGATCGATCAAATCAATCCATATAATCAAGGGCTTGAACAATCACATGATCCATTGGATATATGACTATGCCATACGCTCCTGTGTCAGACTCCCTCACTTGAAAACAGACTTGCCCTCGAGTTTCCCTCTGCTACTCATTGCTTCTGCATCCATTTCTTTATCTTTTGGAAGCACTTGAAGAAGTGGATATCTATCATGACTTTATTCGGAAGATCGACTAATGTGATTCATGTCAGCCCACAACTCGATCTATGGTAGAATTTGTAGTCGGATCCCTTCCCAGGCAGAAAGGATCTAGATAACATGTCATTGGTACATCTAATAACCACAAATCATACCTCTCATCATTCACACAACCTATCATATCCGCACCCTTCAAATCATCATCCATCACAACTACACCCTCCAAAATGTCATCGGTCATATCTACTCCATCCAATAGGTCAATCTTCTCATCTTTGACAATTGGAGTCACAACTACACCCTCCAAAAGTGTCATCATCTTCCTTTGGTGCTTTTGGAATAAAAGAAGCCTTCCAATTCACCAATGATCGCCCACCGTAGCCATAGAAGTCATCATCATCACTATCATCATCTAGTCCAAGTGTCCAACTCATCAAATGACTAATCTCGGGGTTTGAGTTGATCCATATGTCAAGTTAGGTACTCAACTTGCTAATGCAGATTCTGGATCTTCAGATCTCACAGGGCATATAGGTTAACACATCCGTTCTAATGTTGTGCCTATAACCACGGTCTCTAGGGTTGTAAATGGGTCCCCAATTCTCCGATTACCCAAAGGTTCCGACCCGTTAAAAACCGGGCCTGGGTCCTTATTTTGGTCCTAATAAGCAAATGGTTCCGGTTCCAGATCCTTTTTTAAGAACCGTTACCTAAACGGGTCCGGTTCCGGTTCTGGATCCATAGTGGCTCAAACCCGTGGACCCGGGACCCGACCCAATATACTCTAAAGTCTAACCTAAATACTTTAGTATGTATGTAGAGGTCACGTGAGAAGTGAGAACCCCTCATTCCAATCTTTAGGGTTTTCTTTCGTCCCCAAACCACATGTAGAGAAGCTGCCGCCCTCTCTCCTCATTCCGTCTCCGGCCCTCTTTCCCGCTCCGGCTCCGTCCATTTCTCTCTCTGGCTTTCTCTGTGAGGTACAAGAAATCTCTCCCGATCTGGCATTTTTTCTTATTCAGAAGGATTATAACCCAAATCATGTTGTTCTTTTCAGCGGCTTGAAATGGGTGAGGAGGGGTTGGATGGTTTCCACTTTCTGGTGTAGCTAGGCCCATTGTATTTACATCATAATAATATGAACAGAAAACTCTAATGTATAGAGCAAAAATTATTTGCAAAATTGTCTCAGAGATATTACAATAATCACAGAAAGATGCCACCAAGACCAAGGTTTCCCTAGAATCTAGCAATGCATAGATTTTGAGGGTTTTTGTTTGCCTACCAGCCCATTTTACGTTTGACTCGTAGGTCTCTCACCTTCTACTGTTTTCTCTCTCCCTCTCTCTCTATCTTCCATCACTCTTCAAAAGAAATCTTATTCTGTATATTCATTCCCACATCTGCAAGTTTCTATTGAAGAAAATTTCTCACCTTTCCTTCTTTTGAAAAATCAAACTCAGGAGTTTACTTCTGTTTTTTCTTTTTTTGTTCGTACCCATCAATTCTTAGTGGGTGCTTGGGCTCACTGTTGAGGACGATTTTTTTCTTGGGCATTAACGCATGTGTATTGTGAAGTGATGCCATTTGCAAAAACCTTTGGTGATGGTCTTGCTTGCCTGAACGAATATATGTATTGAGAAAATCAAAACATAGCACACATTAATGGTGGAGAAGTTCTTGTATATATATATTTTTTCAATTGAACTGCTGTCTAGATCTTTATGCAATTTATAGTGGTGGATTTTTGCCATTAGGTACTTGGAACGGGTAGGTTTGAACTTCACAGATCCATAGATGTAATCATATGCAATTTATATCCATTGATACAATTCTATTTTTTGTTTCTATTTGCTCAATAATTGTCTATTGATTGATCTTATAAATGTGTTTTGCTGTGTAATCTCGTGGTGAATGACAGCTCATACATATAATTATAATAGATTTTGTAATTATTTATATGCAGATAAAATGTCAGAACCCATTGATATTGAGAACCCATTGATATTGATGATGCAGAAACCAATGTTTCCACTGAAGTTTCTAGGGTATCTCGTAAAAAAAAAAAGGAAGCTAACATCTCCGGCTTGGGCTGAGTTTACAAAAATGAAACAACAAAATCGAGCTAAAAAAGCAAGTTGTGATCATTGTAAGAAATTACTGAATGGGAACAACAAAGATGGAACTTCACATTTGTTTAAACATTTAAAAATTTGTGTTGTTTACAAACTAAAGCAGTGAGGGCAAGTAGATATAAAGCAACAAATTCTACAAATCGGGGAAGGAAACGAAGGAGGAGTTAGTGCAATGCAAAATTTCAAACTTGATCAAGAAAAAAGTAGGCATGATCTTGCACACATGGTCATCATGCATGAATTACCAGTTCACTTCGTAGAATATGAGGGGTTTCGGAATTTCCTGAAAGGCCTTCAACCGTTGTTTAGAATGGTGTCACGAAATACTTTGAAAAACGATATTATAAAAATTCACAATGAGGAGACACAAAAGCTTTATGATCTCTTGGACAATCTAAGATGTCGAGTGAGTTTGACAACTGACATGTGGACCTCTAACCAGAATCTTGGGTACATGTGTTTAACATGTCATTTTATTGATGATGAGTGGAATTTGCAAAAGAAGATCATTGCATTTAGCTCTGTTGAAGCTCCCCACACCGGTGAAGTAATTTGTAATTACATCTTAGATAGATTATATAGTTGGAACGTCAATAAAAAACCTGTGTGCCATTGTTTTAGATAATTGTACCACCAATGATGTTGTGGTTCGAGAGCTCAAGTGAAAGCTCATGACTAAGGGCTTGCTTTTTTCCAATGGAGATTTGTTCCACATGCGTTGTTCCACTCACATTTTAAATTTGATAGTTCAAGATGGCATGGATTCCATACGTGAGGTAATTTTTAAAGTGCGTGAAAGTGTAAAATATATCAGAGCTTCACATTTAAGAGAACAAAGGTTTAATGAAATTGCACGGCAAGTACGAGCTCCAAGAAAGAAAATGCAACCTAATAGTTTGAATAGGTGGAACTCTACTTTTGAGATGCTAGAAACAACGATACAGTTCAAGGAGGCTTTCGAACGCTTAAGTGATGGTGATAGTGGATACAAATTTTCCCCAAGTTATGAGGAATGGGAAAATGTTAAAAAAATATGTAAATGTTTGCAAGTAATTTTTGAGATGACAGAAAAATTTTCAGGCACTAAGTACCCAACAGTGAACTTGTACTTCTCAGATGTTAGCATGCTTCACTTGCATTTGATAGAATGGTGCACTAGTTCAGAATCTTTTATCAAAAATATGGATGGAAAAATGATTGTGAAATTTAGAAAATATTGGAATATCATTTCCACACCATTAGCAATTGCTGCAGTTTTTTTTTATCCCCGATTCTATTTTAAAGTAATCGAATATTACTTTCCATTGATTTATGGTGATGAGTCTGGTACGAGGATTGTGGACGTTAGGCTTGCTTTGACAAGCCTTTACAATGAATATGCCATTGAGTCAACCAGTAATGCTTTTGATGGAAGACTTTCAACCAATGTTGGAAGTACCAGTAGCGGTGCTAGCAATAGTTCTGGGACATCATCAAGTGTTGCTTCTCCACTTGTTTCTTTTGATAAATGGAGACTTGGCCTCCACAGGTTTCTCAAAGAAAATAAATCCATTGAAAGAAAGTCAGATTTGGAGTTGTAATTGGATGAAGGACTATGGCCTAATGAAGATGAATAGAATTTTGACATCCTAGTTTGGTGGAAAACCAATGCAGCCAAATACCGGGAAGTTGCTTGAATGGCTCGTGCCGTTCCGGTATCCACAGTTGCATCAGAGTCAGCATTTAGTACTGGTGGCAGAACAATTGATGATTACAGGAGCAATTTACTCTTAGCTACAGTAGAGACTTTGATGTGTTGTCAAGATTGGTTGAGAAGTTCAACAAAATGTAACATTTTTTTCTCTTACTTTTATATGATTTATTTTGGGTTTAGATTCATTAAAATTTCTAACATTAAGTTTAATTTCCAGATCTTCAATCTCATCACTACACAATCACAAATGCAGCCAAGTTTGATAAAGAAGAAACTTCAACTATAATATCAAATGATACTGACAGTTACCATTCGGAATGATTAGTGAGTCACACATGTACTTATTTTTAATCTTGGTTTGAATAGTCATTTTGAATGAGAATTTTATGACCTCATGTTTTTTTTTAGGTGAAGCATGCCATGGACTGATTACTGACTGTGAAGAATAGAATAGAAGCAGCTTATGGTCTGATGATGTCTTATTGGTTGTAGACTTGTGGTTCGAATGTGTTTTGTAAGGTTTTGATTTGTGATGGTTGGACTTTGAATGTGATGTTTGGGATTTTGATGATTTGTGATGGTTGGACTTTGTTTGGGATCTTGATGGTTTAGCGAACAAGAGTATGGATGTCATGTTTGGGATTTTGATGATTTGTGATGGTTGGACTTTGTTTGGGATTTCGATGGTTTAGTGAACAAGAGTTTGGATGTGATGTTTGGGATTTTGATGGTTTAGGGAACAAGAGTTTGGATGTGATTTCTGAATTTTTGGTTAAAAGTGCCTGTTATTGATAGACAAAAAGTTACATTTGTTTTGTAGGTGAACCAATTGAAATATGAAAAGGCACAAATTTTTTTTAAAAGGAAAAATACGGGAATTAGGGTCCAGACCTGGAACGAAACCATACCCAGAACCAGATCCAGACCCACCTCACATGCGGTTCCGGTTCCCATTAATATTATCGGAACCAGTTCCGTAAGCATTTTCCTGGTTCCAAACCGGATCGGTTCCAGTTCCCCTTCTTAGAAAACGGTTCCGGTTCCACGCTGGACCCGAACCTGATCCAACCCATTTACAACCCTAACGGTCTCGTCAGGGAGGCATTTTAGAAACAAGAAATGAAATAAAAACAAACAATCAGGATTTCGGCTCTAATACCTGACAGAGTTGCTAGCCAGTAATCCCAAAACCAATTAGTGATAGGAAATCGCACAAACAACTACTTAACACCCTGATATTGTTTATATAGTGCTATAAAGCCCTTCAAAACACCCCTAACAAACTTCCTAAGTCTCCTACTACGCCTATAATTCCATACTAAGGCTGACAGGACTCTTAATCATGATTAAATTGCTAAAAGCAAACAAAGAAAAGGGAATTAGAAGTTGCTGAGAGTTCTGGGCACTATTCGTTTGCTGCCGTGGGTTCCACATGGCCCACTATTTGGTGGTGAGGGCCCCTGTAGAAAAATAAGTACAGTTTTTCATTATTTACTGCTTATAACAGTTTATCGAATATTGAAATACCACAACAACAAAAAAGTTGTCTTCTCAAACAGAAAATCAATGAAAGATTTTAAGGTTTTATGGAGAAAAGAAATGAAGAAGAACAGAAGAGAAGGAGTGATGACGAGAAGGAGAGTAAAATAGCTGTATGGTAGTCTAGGTTAGACTCCATAGACCCATGTTATTTCATCTTAAGTGAAATACAATATTACATAAAGGTCCTTCTAGTATTCTGTAAATACATATAAATCCTATAAGCATTAAATAATGAAAAACTGTAACTCATTTTTCTACAGCCCAACAATTTAAAGAGGACCCTTGGGAGACCAAGGGGGTACAGATCCCCCATGGGTTTGGGCTTATGCTGGCCAGACTTATTCAGATCTAAAAGAAGACTCACAATCTGGAAATTCTGAGCTACAGAATTTCCTATATTGCAAATAACCTTGTCTTTCTCTGCTTTATCAAAACAGCCCCCAATATCATAAATTTAATCATATTTGGGACTGTTTTGGATCTAATTTCAATCATAGATTGACCCACCCCTGTAGGCCACAATTTTTATCTCCAAATTGCTCTAATACATCCTTGCTTAAGTCTTGAATTTGTGCTTCTTCTTGATCGATATCATTCTCCCCCAGCTGAAGAGAACTTGGCCTCGAGTTCGCAACTTCCTCATTATATTGCATCAGCAACCGAAGCATCTTCTTTGAACGGTGTAAGACATATTGAAAACATCCAATGCCTTCACAGATCCGGTAGCTTGATCTTGTAGGTATTGTCATTGATTTTCCAAACAACCTTGAATGGCCCAATCTTCCTTCCAATCAGCCTGTTGTAGGTTCCAAGAAATGTTTCCTTTCATATGAACTCATAACAATTCTCCAACTTTTAATAGCTGCATTAAATGTACCCGATCAACTCCTTTATACTTGTCATTGCTTGGTTCGATCTTCTTCCGCAATTCCTCATAAATAGTCTTGATGTGTTGTGCCATCTCTTTTACATTCTCACTGACTTTTCTCAGCCATTAGATCGGCACAAGATTCAATACATTGGTAGGATTGGATCCATAAACAATCTCAAACAGACTCTTCTGAGTACGTATGTCGTGTAAGCTGTTGTGGGTAAACTCAGCATGCTTTCCGTTTACCAAACTCCGCAATTGATTACCAAAGCTTTGATTAATTGCTTCCTTCTGGCGATCCATTAGTTGATGATATGCACTGCTAAAGCATAGATCCGTCCCCTCATGGGCCACAAGGTTGTCTCCAAATTGCTCCAATATGACCTTGATTAAAGTTTGAATTTTGTGCTGCTTCTTGACCACCACCAAGAACAAATTGAAGATCATGTTGCAGCCCAATCATTGGTCTACTTGGAGGAATTTGATTGAGTCTTGGGGTTCTAACCCATTTCCGTAGGAGTTCTAGCCCACGGAAGAGCCAAAACACCATTGATCCACACTATGAACTGTACAGCTAAAACAGCCCAAAACACAAGTTCTCAGATGTTTGCCATGAGCAACTAGCACATGACAACACGTTGGAGCCTGTAAGGCTCCGAATATGCAGACAGATGACCAGCCTACCCCTTGTGTGCAGTCTGTGAGCCGGCCTATTACTTACTACTTTTTTGCTTCATGCACAAGTTTGGGTTCATGGTTTCTTTTTTTCTTTGTTCTTTTTTTTTTTTTTTTGGTAGTATGTATATGGCAAGCAGTGAATTATCTTAATTATTATATATCTGATTAGTCTCTTAGATGTAACTAGGATTTCTATGTTCAAAACTTAATATAAATAATAACGCAACAACCAGCAGCATGCTGTGTTTGGATACTTTTGAAGGAATCAGGCCCTTTGGATGAGTGGAAGTCACAAAACCTAGGGTTAGGATTTGCTGTCCTTTTCTTCTCCATTGTGATTATTTTTATTTCTCCTCTCCTCCTTTTCTTTTCCTGTTTCTTGATGTATCCACCCCTCAGCAGCCTTCAAGCCCTTGAGGGTCATTTTAGTATCAAGGTTCCCCACTTTTTTAGGAGAATGGAACTTCCACATTGGGGTTCTTTGAGGGACTTACCAGGAGGTATCAACACTCTGTCCTACATTTATTATGTTAGTTACAAGTTTCTTTAGATATCTATGAGTTCATAAACAACAGTTAAATGCCTACTCCATGGAGAATGCACTGGCTGACAATACTAACAACATATGAAATGTCCGGCTTAGTGATTTTCAGTGGCGCAGCCCCAGATCCACTATCAAAAAATATACCAATCTCCAATGGGATTGACAGCCACTAGGGCGACACACTCAAAATAATGCGAAACACCATAATTGGATAGAAAAATCAGAATTCTTTGATTAATTGGAATAAGCTTAAGCAATTACAATGAGAACTTAACTATATACAGAGCAGTAGGATCTCCTTAGCAAATAATACTTTCTAAATAAAATAGAAATCTAAATAAAACAGGAAATAGCAATCCTAAAATAGAAAATAGAATTAAAAATAGAAATAGGACAGAAGTCTATTGCCACCTCTGATGCCCATATATGGATATTGATACAGGGATCGGGGATACGACTCCTCACTTTTGAAAATCTAGGACACGGATATGGATACGAGTATCCAAATTTTTTCTTTAGATCACCTTTGAATCAATAAAACTATCATTGTTTTCATCCCTCCCTAGCATTTTTTACGGTGAGAAGTAAAAATATTAAAAGAACTATATGAAATAAAGGACTTTATAAGTAGGATATGTTAAACTTGTTCCCAAGAAGTATCGGTGCAGTATCAGGTACCAATACAAGTGTTGTATCGGTCCGATACAGATACGTTGAGCTTGTTCAAGTATCTGGGTATCAGATTGCCACAGTGACTCTCAATCACCATTGGGCCTGTGGACGGAAACCAATGAACAGGGTTGACCTATTGGTCAATGGTTTGTCCAAGTTGTCGTCTTGGGCATAGTCTTGGTCTGTACTGCATCAACTCTCCTCGGCTTGGAAAAAATCAATTCTGGCGAGTTAATAGGTTGATAACATTTATAGAAATTTAAATTGAAGCGCTGGAAGTCGGTAGCAATGATCCATGTATCATCGGAGATTGGATGGTTCTGCCAACGAACAAGTAACTTTTGGAATCCTCCTTGACGAGTAGAAACAAGCTAATCATAGATAGCATCAATGATTTATTTTACAGGTGGAGCAGCAGCTGGAAATGCAATGGTCTGTTCTTCAGATTCTTCATCATTGTCATGCCCATGGTAGAGCGTGAGATCTGCAACATTAAAGGTTGGTCTGACACTGAGATCTGACGATAATTCCAAAAGTATAGGCATTGGAGCTAAGCTTCTTCAAAAATATGAATGGCCTCACCTTAGTGGATGTAATTGCTTATTAGCTCCAGGTGGTAACCGTTCCAAGTGGATTCAGACCATAACCATATCTCCTTTAGAAAACTCGATGAAACAACGACGCTTGTCCGCATGAGTCTTGTAACTATCATTGCTAGCAGGGATATGGCATCGAACTTCAATAGGTCGCACTTTTGATAGGTAAGGCGTAAGGGAACTAGATCAACAAGCAAGCGCGGACAAACACCTATTACTGCTTCAAATGGGGAAATGCCAGTGGAATGATTGACTGACTTGTTGTAAGCAAATTCAGCCATAGGTGATGAGGGTTTTTCTTTCTTTCTTTCTTTTTATTGTTGGCAGTCCACATTCAGGTTCAAGTTGGACCTGAACTTAGGCCCAGGACAAGGGTTGGCTTGTCACGTGTAGAGTAGACACGCGATTGGTCCATCTTTGTTTTCCTGGTCTCGATTTGGTGCAAAGAAGAGAATAAAGAGAGACAAGTTCTTACTTGGTGTCTGGAATGAAAAAAAAAAAAAAAAAGGAGAAGGGCTCTGGCAATTTTGATGAAGGGGGCAATGTTACCGTTACGATGGAGGCAAATGGGTTGGGTCTTGGATGGGTCTTGGCGAAATCAGAGAGCAAAGGAGGCAATGCTACCCTCGCTAGTTCAGTCGGAGGCAAGGGGGGGAACTCTGTTGATGCTGACTGTTGACGGTGGTGGTGGTGGTGGTGGTGGTGGTGTGCCACGACAACAAGAGAAATCTAGCAGTGATCTAGGTACACTACTACTCTTCTCCTTCTTTGTCTCTCTCTTTTTCTGCTGGGTTTAGAATGCAGAACGAAGGTGGAAGGGGATAGTGGGATTGGAGCATAGTTTTCAATATTGTTTCGGACCCATTTCAGTCTAGCCTATAAAATGAAAAGTTTCAGTCGATTCAGAATTTCGGTGAAAATTTTTGGAATTACATTTCAAGGGAAATATAAAAAAATAATATATATATATAGAAAAATAAAAAATAAAACAATAATTATGGATTTAATCCATTCTAGTAGAACTTTTTGGAATTACATTTTGAGGAAATATATGAAATACAAAGTATATATATGCTAAAAAAGAGAAAAAAATAAAAAATCAAACATTGATTATGTCAAAAAACATTTTGGCCGAAATAGGCCGAAATTTGAAAGGAAAAGTTTTAACCCCAATTTCTTTCAGCCACTCGGCCGAAACAGCATGAAATTAACAACTATGGTTTGGAGGGTGTTCAGTGAAGGGGGTTTAGGGTTTGAGAATTAGTGGTTTTGTTGAAAATGTTCGGTTGTTAGGAGTCGACTCGAGGGTGGGGTTCTGCAATTTTGGTTCAAAAGTGGATGGGGTTGAGGTTCAGGGTTCTGTTGTGGTAGGACATGGGAATGGGGCTATAATGGTTTGGATTTGGGATTGGGACTGTCAGTTCCAATCACCTATAGAGACTTAAATCAGGCGACCACAATCTAGCTGAAGACGATAATTCAATTCAATAGGAGTACCTATTAGTCATACACGGTGCACCAACTTGCCCAGTATCACGGAGTAAATAAAAAAAAAATTACTTCCTCTCAAATATGATAAAGCCCTTTCATGACCGGGCCACCTTAGTACCCAAAAAGTATTTCAGTGCACCCAAATCCTTCATGCCAAACTCTTGCCCCAGATATGATACTAGGCTCCACACCTTATCCAGATCATTTTTCTATCAATATATATAATAACATTGATGATACCTTACTTCTCTAATGAAAAAGTACAGTCCAAATGACTTCTACAGTATCCAGAATTTAGCATTGGCTGATTGAATCTGCTGAATGATGCATGAGGAGATTTCCTAAGACCATAACTACTATAAAGTTTTGATGTTGGTTTTCCTGATTTCACTCTCCAATATGCTGTTGAACTGACATTTTGCAGTGTTTTAGAGCTGCTTTGGTAAATGCAGCCCTCTTTTTATTGTAGCTTTCATTATAACAGTGTGGGCAACATCACAAGCAGAAGATGAAGGCATATTTATACATGCAAGGAATTTCTACAAGAGAGTCCAATAGAAAATTGGCATGGCAAGGCGTACATGATGGTAGATGTAGCAAAGGCACTCTGGCATGAATCGCAAGTTCGCAGCTTCACCCCATATAAGAAGATATAGACCTATGTACAATAGTTTGCGTTGCTGTACTTCCTGCTGGATTGTTGGCAACCTGTAATTTCAAATTCATAACACTCATCAATGAAAAAATTATAGATGACAGAAGTCAAAGATCATTCAGAAGTAAGCATGGGTCAGTCACAACAAATGAACTGTAACACGAACTTCTTCTTCCTTTTGGATGATGTAACACAGGAAATTACTGAACCTGTAAAGTAAAGCCTAAACATAATGTATTCACTCAAAGGCAGAGGACCATTTTAATAAAAAAAAAAAAAAAAAAAAAAACAAAAAAACAGCAAGCTGGAGTTAAACTTGATGACAAACTTAACTTGGGAATGCTTACCAAAGACTACTCTTGCGGCCTAAGTACTTGCACCACTTCTTGTAATTTTTAAATAGTTTTTTCATGACTTCAGTCAGTGCACGCTCATCCAACTGATCCAGCAATATGGTCCAGTAAGCATGCATCAAGATATTAAAGAGTTAATAACATCTGCATTATTTTGAAGAAGAAAAGTGAAGAAAAGAAAACCCTCGGTTGTTGATCAGGCTTTGACTGCCGTATGTGAACATTTGCAAGCAGCAAAATCAAGTGTTCCCTTTGATTAGATACATTATCCTTCTGCAAATTTGAGAAAGAAAAACAAACTGAATGCAAACCCCAATGAAACAAGGTTGGTGAATCATTTAATGAAAGTAGCAAAGCTCAATGAAAATCAAAGCATACCATGAGAATTTTTTTTAGTATGACATTTATTTTCTTTACCTGAAACCCAAACATGACCTGAAGCCAGTCGAGAATGTCATCATCTTCCTTCTTCTTGTGATCGTCGGGCCACACTAGACCCCTAGTGCCACGCAGAGCATAAACAGCAGCCTGAATCTGGAAGTTTAGAATAACCAAATTATCTCAGCAGATTCCTAGAATTGATGGTGCATCCAACAGATGAATAGATCTCAACAAACCTCAGGATATCGCATAATAGCCTGATTTGCACTGTCAGGGTCAAGAGGAAGAATGTTGTAAGGTACATATATTGCTGTTTTTTCAGCAACATTCTTCTGAGCTTCCACAACCTAAACAAAAGATTGATGATCACAAATACAAGCATATAACCAGAGAGTTCATATAGGTGCATTCACACCGTCGGCAACCAGCCATTTGTATCGAGTCTACTTCTCCGACAACCAAAATGCTTAAGAAGAGTTACAATGAATAAAAAGATCCCTAAGCAAGAAAGTAAGACCCGCTGTTACCTCACGGTCAAGTTCAATAGGCTGTTGCAGATTGACAGCCTTCAAAACTTCAAAAAGAACAGCCGCATTTTGGTAGGCTTTACTAAGTTGCGCACTGCATCAATGAAGAAACAAAAATGCTATTTAATTACAATATTGAACTAAAATTTCCTATCAGAAGATCACATGGTCCAAAACCCATATATGATAATGTTAAACATCTGAAAAACTCACCGATCAGCTTTATCAGCAGCCTTTTGCAATGCTTGTATATATTTTTTGTAGTATTGTTGATAGAAGTACTGCATTTCCCGTGCATCACTCTGCTTTTGTCTTCCCTCTAAAGTTGGTTCATTTTCCTAAGTGCACCAGAATGTGGACCATTAGTCATCATTATCATCTTAGCCTTGTCCCCATCAATTTATGCTCAGCTACGTGAATTCTGTTTTATGTATCGGATATCGGGTGCACCCAGTGTGCAGGTTGTGCACCCCTAGTGGGGCCCACCTAATGGTCCATCCAAGTGGACCAACCCCCCACCCCCCCTAATAGTTCACAGGTCCCACCAAGTTTGCACTAATCCGAATAGACTGTACACCGTTAAATATCCACGAATGTTTAGGATATTTGAAAATATGAGAATTTCTTTTTTAACTTAGCTCACAAAGATCACTTCATTAACGTTTTCTTTAAATCCTAGAATTATGCGTACCATGGATAAATCCCTTAGGTTTTATAACCGAATAACATGAAAAAAGATGGACAGATACATTAGGCTTGTTCTTTTAAATCATACAGAGATACAGGACCAAAATGAAAGGAAGGGTCTGATACATACATTCATTTTAGTTGCTAATGAAAATAAACATTGAAATTATAGAATGAGCAAGAATATTTAGGATTTTGTTCTAGTAATGACATGAAGCAGACTGAATTTTTGGTAAGAGTAGATTCAAACATTTAGCATTTTGTTGCAGGACTAAGAGAGAAACATTAAGATTTAAATAGCAATGGACTAGGAATGTAGGAAAAATAATGGAGTTGGTAGGAAAATTTTGCAAATCATTATGACAAGATAGTATTGATTGCGGCAGTATTGGTTATCCGCTTGATTATAAAATAAGCTCCAAAAAATCTAGAATATTGGAAAAATATTACCAACTGTTTCCATTGCATTTCTAATTGGGATCCCATGCAATCAACAAAGTTTTTCCAATATTCATCTCTGAGTCCTAGCTTTCTCTCCCCCTTTCTTCTTTGGACCCCTTTTTTGGAAAGTTAAGTAAGCATTCCAAAGGAAAATGTACAATGCACAAAAATTAAGCTCAGCTCTTTGGACCCAATTTCTGGCTTCTCAAACTCATTTCATTCTCCAATAACAACCATATCGTTATAACGTTAAGATTTAATAAATTTCTATTAAATAGCATAAGAAAAAGAGTAATCTAAGCTTTGAAAACGATATGACATGGAAGAAAAGAAGAAATGTTCTCATAAGCAAATGATTACTAAATTTTAAATGATAAATAATGTATTTGCATGCAAACTTCTAAGACAAATGCAAACAAGGATCATATTACCCGTTCAAGACGTTGTAGAAGTGCGGTTTTGAATTGTCGAACACCACGTCCACTAGATTTGGGATCCAACCTATGGGCTCTCTCAAAAGCATAGAACCGACCTAGTAATGAAAAATGGAAGCAGACTCAGGATGTCAGAGAGAGGGAGGGAGATCATAAATAAAACTTGGAGTACGCACATTGATCATATAACAAAAACCCAAACACACAAAATATCCAAGACAATGTTAAATGGGAACTGGAATGAAATAGATTAGGCTCATAGGCATACTACACCTCCTCCTCTTAAAGATGGCTAGTGCCTGGCAGAACTAGGAAGGCTACCCAAGGCTTAAGTCAAAGATGATTTGCATTTGGAGCTTACATCTTACCATATAAGGCATATTGTGAGGCGTAAGGTTCAGATGAAGTGCCCGCTTCAGTCATACTTCATATTGGGGAACATATGCCCTATTAAAACATTGTCTTTAAGGAAAAGGGAGGGGCAAGTTTATAATGTTTAGAGAAGTTGTTTTAGTTTAAGATTGTTCTAACTACAAAAACTAATTTAAAAGGCTTTAAATGGTCAAACTATGAATGTTTTCTGATGCACACAAGAGTAGGGCCTGCGAACGAAATCAAAGTATCCCAAAGGGGACTTGCAACAATTCTGAAGTTTACAACTCTTTGTTTCTTTTTTAGTTTAACCAAGAGTGATGATCATTTTTAGGGATTTATTACTTTAGAAATAGCTTTTATTCATTAAAGGGCCATGGGGTTGGGCAATTATGCGAGAGACTATTCGAATTTAGAAATTTCTGATGCACACAAGACTATAAAGAACTCTATCAAGTTGCTTCACCAGACTGCAAGTGTGAGACCCATCTTTGTACTCTTCTTCTTAAATACTACTGGCAAAGTTTCATTTACAAATTACAGATCATTGTAATCTGCAGCGGCGTGGGCAGATGAGAAAGAATTGATAATCAGATCAATATAATCAGATTGATAGTCTATTGGCTATTGCTAGTCTGAGAATGAGTTCGGCTAAAACAACCCCTGTTCTTCTTCCCAAGATCGAACACCAAATATGCGAGAATAAAACAAAATGAAAGCTAGGTGAGTAGGAAGAGGAATCGACAAGGCGATTATTTATACTTACAGAGATAAGCAACCCTAGGGTTGATCGTTTCCACTTCATTGGCAACTCGAAGGATTGGAGCAATCTCCTCGAGCGACGAAGGCAGCACCTCGCTGTCGAACATCGACTCGCCCAAGGCGCCCGATGTCTGCGCTCGCATGAGCCGTTTCGACGGCTGCTGCTCGAGCTCTCTTCTCGAGCCCATTTCTCTTTCTCTTTCTCAAAGCAGAGGACGACTAAAGCTATATCAAAAAACACAGAATTCCCAAGTCTCAGAAGATGAAGATGAAGATGAAGATGAAGATGAAGATGGAGGAGGATTTCAATTCATTCTTGTAAAGAAAACGAGCAGAGGAAGGTGGAGATGGTGACCTTCTTCCTTCCTCAAGTGAATGTTGTGCTGTTGAATCCTGCTTCGGTTTAAGATGGAGAGATCTCCATTTTCGTTCGTGCATTAGCTTGCATGCAATGAAATCTGTAGCGAATGAGAAGAAGAGGAGATTTAGATCGAATGGTAGAGAAAGCGAGAAAGAGAGAGAGAGAGAGAGCAGGTGATAGTAAGTGAAAAGAGAGGATGGACGGATGCCAAACGTATGAGTAGGGAAGGAATGAGAGTGAGAAATATATATCTAGAGAGAGAGAGAGAGAGTGGCTTCGCTTCCTTTCGGTTACCGGAGGGAGAAAAAGACTTCCTCGGGACTTTACAAGATGGCAACATTGTCATCCAGATATTACGACCATGCCATCTCCTTTGCTAAACTCGCACGCCATCTCATTTGAATAAGGGTATTGGAGGCCTTTTTACCTTTTCTTTTCTTAGTTTATTTTAAGTGATTTTGAGTGCATCAATCACAGTTTGTCATGTCATTGAGAGCAACTTTAGTTGCAGGGCAGCCAACACCCAAATTGTAATAGGTCAACTTACAATCATCGCGGAGGTATTGTAAGATTTGGACTCTATCTCATTTGCTACACACCACGCTGCCCCCAAAGAAAAACTAAAGTTGGATGAGAGCCTCAAATGGGTTAGTTTAGGATCGAGCCAAAGCTGGAAGAAATGAAAGGTTTTAATAGTGGGGAAATAAATCTATGAAATAACTTAATATTGACTTCAAATGTGTTTTTATTGATAATATGGATTGAAACTTGATTTCGTGATTGAAAAACATGAACACTTTCTAAATGCGGTACAAACTCTTGTTAAACCCACCTTTTGAATGTAATTAGTATACATGAAAAACATAACTGTAAATTTCTAATGAATATGACATGTTTGTGTAATATTTGAAGAAATCATTTTTGTAGATTTTTTTCTTTTTGTTTTCTTGCAAAAAAATAAAAAAGGGATTCTAAACTCCCTTAATGCAATCTACTCCTGTGATTTAGGAAGTTCTTTGTTGCGTATTCAAAAGAAAGCATTGTTGTTTCTTTCATCAATTTTCACAAAAATGTACAACATCAATATGTTGAAGAGCAGCAAGCATAGGTGACAAAGTGTTATGCATATGTGTCCTAAATAAGTTGATCAAAAGATAACCACTCAACTCAATTGTAGCAAAAATTTTAACAATGTGGAATCTATACACATGCAATATTAAAGAAAATGAAGTTGGAGAAACAAGAAGTTATAGAGCCCTAGAATGTTAAATTATGGGTTCGATTGAGATGGTGCAGTATAAAATAGTTTCGGGAATGATTACAAAGTTACAATTAACAATGCTCTGGGGAATAAAGAGAACATGCTAAAGTTCCTCTGAATCAAAAGATGAAAACGCCGAACCAATCAGAGTAAGGCGTGACGTGAAAAGAGAAGACGGGCATGGGTATTTTCGTCATTTCATGTAGTTAAACTTACAAAAGGGCGCGCGTAGCGTAGGAGAGGTGTAGACGTGCAGTTGGCGGTCGATTTTAGTAAATTGACATAAATACCCTTCACTGTGACTTGCATGCATAAATAATTGTATCAATATGTCTAATGTTTGTATGTATGTATTTATGCATGTGTGTAAATAAGGTCATTTATACACCAAAATTATCATATGAAATAGGTGTGATTTACATTTTTTTTGTAAAAAGGCGTTAGTATAGTCTCTCACATGGTTGTTGTATTCTCTTAACCCCATTAATCACCTTTTTTTTTTATTCATGTGGGCCTCCTATTACCACCTTTATTTTATTTTTTTTTTGTTCATTACACCAAAATGCATTCAAACGAATAGGCCCCAAGGATTCACATAAAAGTCTTTCATATGCAAAAGTTACAGTTGTGTACATTAACAATGCTTGTTTGGAAACATCATTTTCGCACGAGTAAATGAGTACATATGATGGTTTTGGATGAATTTGAAATTTTTGGATGTTTTTTTGTAAGTTTCTAGAAAACGATGAGGATTTAAGACATGAAGTTAAACATCTTGGTACTTTTAATTAATATGAGAATATTGAACTATTTGGATCATGAATTGTAGGCCCACAACGTATAAAAAAACCTAAAACCATTGAGATTTCTTCATGTTTTTCACAAATCTCTCAATATCATAAAGATTTAAGATATGAAACTAAATGTCTAAAATTTTATTAAACCAATAAAGAAGATGAACTGCTCATATTACCAACTTGGAACCCATAAAAAGTGTGAGAAAAAAAATTAAAAAAACAAAAAACAAATGTTGTCGAAGAGGTGTACAGGTAGGCGCTCTATTGCATCTATAGCTAGCGGCTCCTTTTCCTCATTTACATATGTAATTATTTACCAGTATGTAAATAATTAATAGAAAATGCCTTTTTTTTGTTTAAAATATACTTCTTTGAAAATTTAAAAAGTCTAACATAATCCAAATGAGGCTTTTTTTATTTATTTATAGCCATTAACATCTAATAACCCTGATTTTTAAAGTGATTGTATATAAAGCTCTCGAGTATTTAATAGTACGGAGGATTTTCACGTATAAACAAACCGCACGCGCTTAAGCGGTCATGCAAAAGTCACAACCTTATCAGGCTAATTCAGCCCTTGATTGAACAATTTAAGATTTAATAGCCTTTTAAGATAAATCTTTTTAAGACTCAATACAACAATGAGAAAACTAGGAATGGAGCCAAATCATGGGGAGACGAGAGGTTGGAAAGAGCTCCACCGATGGAAGTGCCCAAGCAATCCCCCATGTAAAAGAAAATTCAAGTGGGCTCAAATGATTCAATCATTTAGGATTTGTGCATAGACGTGGAAGAGGAAGTCCCGTAGTTCTGGATTTCTGACGGTGTAAATAGAAAAATCGGTTCCTCTCTAGCCACGAAATATGAAGTAAAATGACGGAAAGTCTTTTTTTTTTTTTTTTTTTATCAATTCACTAAATAAGAAGAAGAAGGCGCCGGAATCCGACGCATTGTGGGCACCCCATTTCCACTGAAAGGGTGTCCACAAACAAACCCTCTAAAAGCATGCAAATGCCTGTCAGTTGGACCCATGTGAATAGACAGTTTACAAGGTGGAGACTCCAGGGCCAGGCCGGATCCTAGATATCTTAGCTTTCCTTGGAACATGGACATGTCACATATAGAAGGTCCTGTCAGGTTTTCAAAAAGTTCCCTAGGCACAATCTCATTTCAGGTCTTCAAAAGGGTCCCCTGCAAAATCACCCCTGGAATCATGGCTGTAAATCCCCCGGATCCTCTGAGGAGAAATTCGGAATTAAAATAAAAGGACTCACAGTGGGGTGGGGCCACCTATTAAAATAGGTACCTTTCACAATAAACTCTTCTTTTGACATGTTAGGCATTCTCAAATTTTACATCAATGGAAATTTATTCCACTAGAAACGAATAAGATTTGTGTAAATATCATTTTTCATCAAACCGTCACTTTGAAGATGGACTAAAACTATGATCGGCATAAAATTTTTAAGGCCACCTCAAATACCTGGAAGAAGTTATAATGAACATTACTGATTTTAATAGGTGAGTCTTATTATAGAGTTTCACTCTTTAACTCAGGATTTCTCTGGATTAAAGCCTCTAGAGGATCCGGATCGGACTGTAAATAGAATGGGCTCAGTCAAAGCACAACTGTTTTGGTAGACGTCAGCTAAGAAAAACTCTTGGAGGTCCATTCCAAGAATGAAGATAACTAAAATTAAAAATTCTAACAGCTCAAATTTAAGACCTCACCAAATTAGTGCAGGGCCAAGTTTCACCCCAATCAAAACTGGGTCCAACCTTAGATTGTGCGTCAGTAAATACATATTCATGCCCTTTTGCTTTTATAGCTATTGAATATTCTACATGTGATCAATCTAAGGTGGATGTCTATCTCACTCATGTTGTGTGGTAACACTCACTGTCCATTTATGATTGTTGCAGTTGTCAAAATGACTTGGAGGTAATTGCCAGAAGCCTAAAATGATGCATAGCAAGGTTCAAGCATCAAGCCTATTAGGAACATTTGGATGCAATGATTTTTGACATGGATATGCCATAGATTCATGAATTATGAATCCCATTCTGATGCATTGCATTTGAATGGGCATTTATTTTTCATTTTTGCCAATTCATGAATTTCTAAGGGTCTAATTGGGTTGCTTAGAATTAAATATATAGAAAATCATGGACAGATGGGCTCGACCGAAAGAATATTAAAGAGATGAGAGGTGAAGAGTATAAGGTGAAAATATAGATGGGCATTGAATTTCTTGGGTTTTGACTTACTTGGGTGAAGACCAAGTATGAATTTCTAATTTCCTATCTTCCTTCATTTCCCATAAAAAGAAGATTCTTTGATTGTTGATCTTTGAATATTCATCGTTATTCCTCCATTTTTTACCATACCACTTCTAGAAATAAAATAAAATTAAATTAAAGCCTCATTGATTGAAAAATTATTAAAAAGTTTATTGAAATAACTATAAATCCACTAAGGGCCTTTTTATTTGCATAGATAGGAATTCAATTCATAAATAGTTAAAAATGAAAATTCAACATGAATATTAAAATAACAAATTTCAGGTAATTAATTCCCTTGGAACAAATAGCTAGCTTCTGGTAGGCCATGCATAAAATGCAACAAAGTATGTTTATGTTAGTAATCAAACAGAATCCAGCTATTGAAAAGACAAACATTCTTAGCTAGAAATCTAAAAATTCCATAACCTCTTCAACAAAAATCTTTTGCACTTTGTGCTCAGACCCACCATGTCAATTGGGCTGGGCAGGTGAAGTCAGAATAAAAAAAAAGTCTCTCTCTTTCCCTCAGGTGGCACAGTATTTTTAGTAATTCCAATCTTCAATGTGTGTCCCACTAACAAAGTCATAAAGATTTGCTCAAAAAAAACCTCTTGACCATTTCTCTTCCATGTGCCTCTCATTTCTATAATCATGTAGTTTTGACAGTGATTTTTTACCAGATTTATCAGTTGATGGGCCCCACTACTTGGGAATTCAGAGGCCATGAGGGATCAAGATACTCAATCTCATGAGTCATGACAGAGACATCATCCAATGCACATCCAATGCATGAAGAAACCGATCCCACCTACAGCTGAGTCAGTCTTATTAAAGTTGAGTTTCTCTTATGTATCTTAGCAAGGAAGAATAGGAGAAAGCCGGCCTTGCCTCTTCTTTTTTTTTTTTTTTCACTTTGCTTTACAACTTGTATAAAGCTACACATTCCACTTCAATGTCTATGGTGGAAGAATAGAAAAATAATACTAAAGTTTTATGATCATGTGATGAACATATGTGTAAAGAAAAGTTACTTGTCTTATTTGCTTAGGGGGTATTTTTTTTATCATGGTGATACAAAACGGTTAAGGAACAATTAATATTTTATCATGGGTTTGATCATTTACATGTTGGTTTTTTTAGCCAGTGTTAATGTTATTTGATATTGACAATAGTTTATACTAATGGCTTGTTTGTTTACATAAAATACATAGATATTGAATATATAGGAATTCATGGTTACCTATCTGAGAATTACTGGAGTGGCATAAGGCATGGGCTTGGATTGGAAGAACTCTGTAAAATTTTATACCCACTTGAAACATCCAAAATAGCCATGTATTTTTTTGAAAATGAGCCAAAAGTCTTATATTTATTTGATAGCTGTTTTTTTAACAGTCACGCTTGATTCTTTATTTTTAACTGATTTTAGAAATAGAAGCATTACAAATCCTATTTATTCAATTACAAGAAACAAACAAGCCCCTAAAGGTCCTTGAAATACTGTTTTAAGTTCTTTCTTATTCTTGACATACCTTGAAAGTTACTAATAGATATGGCTAAGATAAAATAATGAGGCTGTTATTTTATGTTACTCTGTTCTTGGGACATTTTAGAGAAGGGGACTGGAACTGACTGTTGGTTTTGTAATGGGCAAAATAGAAAAAAAAAAAAGTATTATTAACTGACCATTACATTTTAACAATTGACATGATTGTAATAGGTTATACTGATTTTTCCCTGAAGAAAGGTTTTGGCCATGAAAGATACCCAATATTTTATGTCTTTAATCCAAAACATAAAATGTCCTGAAATCTCATTCTCACTACCTTTAATATATTTTTTTTTTGTTTCCATATAAAACTATCTAAAAGCAATTGACAGATGAAGATTTTGACTCTTATTTTTCTGATTACTAAGAAAGGTTAAAGTTTAAAGTAACAGGCCTGAAAGTTGAGTACCAATAATATATAAAAAATTGATACATAAAAGCTTCTGGTCTTGGCTGATACTTTCTCCAGAGCTGTGTTTTACAATGATGATGTTAAAACACTAAAGTCCTAATGAAGTTTTTGTGTGGGTACATGAGCACCCAAACACTTTCTGTACATCTTGAAAGCTCCTAAACACTTTTATATAAGCATGTTTGTTTGCATTAAAATACATAGAAATTAAATGCGTTGATTTCATACCATAAGTGAAGATTAAATGTTATTTTTTTTTTTTACTAAATAACAATAAAATAACTTTTCCTCAAGTAATTGAGCTATGGCCCAAATTAATGATTTCCTATCCATCTAAACATGGTGTTTGAATGGGCAACACCTAATCTGGCTTTGCTTTTTTTGTTTATACACTAAGAAAAGTTGGTGTTCTTCTTAAATTAATTGAGCTTTTCATCAACTGGATCTTATCTTGTGATTCAGAGCATCAGCCACACAGACGCTGCAATGTGAATTATCCATGCCTTTCATAAATGAATGAGGTTACAGACCAATCAAATCAGAATCATGTGACCACACAATCTTGATGGATTGTCATAATGCACCAAAAGGATAACCACATCAATCCTCTTGACCCCATCTCAGATAACCCATGCCATCCTTCAATCAAAACACATGGACCAGATCAAGAACACACCATTCGTTTACCAATAATCCCTTAAAAAGTAGAATTAGTGGAATCAATCTCTGTGTGCTAAGCATGGGTTTACTCCCCCTCGTTTTGTATTCAAAACTTGTCTCAGATTTATCTCGTGTGCATGTTTGTGTGAGTTTTACAGGCGCCTCCTGAGGGGAATAGTCCTGTTAGTTAAAATCTCTCTCTCTCTCTCTCTCTCTCTCTCTCAAGTTTTATGTTACCTATTATGTTACAGATAGGTAACTGGTTCATTTCTGAGGCAAGATAACAGTGTCTTCCCCATAGGGATCCGAGAGAGAAGCACTATATGATTACTGAATATACAACATGCATTTCACCCTGGGGCCTTGAGTTTGTACATGTGGGGCTCACTCCTTGGTTAGTGATCCGGGTGATTAATTAGATTGGCCCCACTGGAAAGATTACGCACTGCAAATCCAGATTGAAAGATTATGAACATTCATCATTTGTCCATTCAACGTCGCCTGTGGAATTTTGCTTCATTTGTAAAACATCTATTTGCATTTTGCCAATCAGAGGCATAACACAACTGCAGCAGGCATCAGCAATCAGAGGCATAACACAACTGCAGCAGGCATCAGATCCAGTCTTGACATTCATGGGACATAAACTCACATTCATACAAAACTCAAGATAAAAAAATGTGCGTGCTCATATATTCCCCTCAAACTGAAGTGTTCATTAGTCATTCAGTAGTCAATCACAGTGGATGTATAGTACAATTCCTTCGAAGTATGAAATCTCTCTGTATTCAGGTTAATCTAAAGGCTATAATATTGCAATGCCTTCTTTGTAACCTCTTACTCACCTAACATAACTATGCTTACTCTTGGTTGATGATGAATTTCCAAAATCCGGAAAAGATTCTGCTTAGCCACCATCAAAGGGTGGATCATGACAAGTTAATAAGCTCGTCCACAGGTCCAGAAACCACCACAAGATTTCTTACCTTAATTTTACAAGTCGAAACATGTTGAGAAACTAAGAGTGTGAGATTCGAGATTTCTCATGTTAACCTGCACAAACCAGAACACGAGTAAAACGAATTGATGACTTGCTACAGAAACCACTAGAATATATCAGCAAATAATCATATCAGTAACATCCCGAAGTCCTGGTAGCAGCGTTATCTAGTCAAATTTCAAATCTATTGATTCTGACTAAACCAAGGAAAAAAGATAAGTGTTTCTCATTGTGAAAATCATATGGTGCATATTTGTTGTTTTTACAGTCAACAAAAGCAAAAGCTCTTTCTTTTGGACTGGACCATCTGTTGAGGTTTCACCAAGTATTGAAGATTTTTTGCACCATTTTCCCACAGTTGAAAACTTTTTTGACTCGAATTCCTACCTACCCTAGTAGACTGAAAGGAGTGCGGTCAACCAAGTCCACCAAAGAATCATTCACTCGGTCAATTAATTTGACTCAATGCCATGCCCTTCTAAGTTACGTGGGTTGGTCAATCTGTAAAGATATGATCATTCTCTCCTTTTGAAGAACCACCCACATGAAACAACCTTAAAACATTTCATTAGGAGGCAAATGTCCTGTCAAAAAATAACTTTGAGCTTCTGTGATATTTTTTACTAAACCACCAAAAGTTCCAGAGACTCCCGTGCAGAGTTTTCCTTCTGCTTTTCTTTCATTTTCTCCTAATGTTCAAGATATCGTAAGAAAATGTGAAAGCCTACATTATACACATCTGCAAACCTGCAAACAAGTATTGGACATGTACGATGAGATGACCCAACCGTGTCGCCCAAGTGCAGCATTTCTACCAATTTCACATATAAATCATGGATAACGAAATCGAATGATATGCAAGGGGCCATTCCTTTTGCTAATTCTAATTCTATTTTCAGTGTCAATACACAGCACATTCATCATACTTTGCAGCTATGTATGAAGATCATCATTAATACTGTCACTATCATCAATAAGATGACCTTTAGGATTATCATACACAAACTTGTTCTTGAATACCATTAATGAGAGGAATGTAGGAGTTCACCACTAGGTATTGTGACCAAATATGGAAGAGCAGACATTACTCTGTGCACTACAACTGTCTTGTCTAGCCCAAGAAAAGACATCTATAACAATCAAACTGCAATATTTCATATCCTTAAAATTTTCTTTTTGGAAAATGATGCTAACATTACATGGAACTGGTCTGAAAAGTGTCACTCAGGTATCTTTGTTGTGTAGTTCATAACTTCAAATATTTATTTGCGGTAGTAATAACAAAAATTTATTCTCCTAGATATGTTCTGTATTTCTTATGGAAGACAGAAATGATTAAATTCAGGAAACATAAACCAATCTGTGAAATGCCTCAGCAGATTTGCACTGTGGTACTCACTTCATTTGGTAGACCATTGGATTAAAACAACACCTCACACAACTTGTGACTAGAAAGAGTTCAGTCATATGAGAGAAATAGTCACCATGTGGGGAGAGGGCTGATCTATCCGAAGCAGGCCCCAGTGCATAGTTGCTCATCTGTATCACAATTCACATCTAGAAGTTGTGTTGCTTGTGTTTAATCAATCATCCAGGAATAAAATATCAGCTCTCAATTTCATTTTGACGGCTGTTTCACTTCACCTCTAGACAGATACAATTATGCCATTTTAGCATTTCAACATTTCATTTTGGCATTCCTTTTAGAGGAAAAAAACCCCTACGCACACAGCAAATCAGGTGAAAAAAGGGAAAAGGTGGTTGGAATTTAAAGAAACATAAAATCTACATATTACATCATTATGCATAATGTATAATGCAATACAGGAGGCTTGACTAATATATAAATCATAGCTCAACTTTTACCCAAAGAAATAGTAAAAATCATGGGAGAATCTCTTTAACTCCCTTAACCTGGAAATGCATCAGTTAAAAGTCACTCCAGTGTCAGGCAGTTTTAAGGTACCCATAATTGACACCTCATGTTTATATTCAACATAGGCACACATGTTCACTGTCCAGGTGACTTGGCCAACCATGCTCCTATCTTAGTCTAGTGGAAACGGAAAATCGAGATAAATCTGAGGGAAAGTAATTAGGCTGGAGGTTAGCCTGCCTTCAGAATGTGAAATAAAATAAGATTCACTTTGACATATTCATTCCTGTCCAACTCTTAGCATACCATTATGACTAAATTGCAAATAAAAGAATTCCCTTTGGCTGTCTTGGTTGCTTTCCTTAAAATGAAAAATAAGGGCTTAAGCATAATAACATACCACAACAGCAACTCCGGTCTCACAAAATCTAGGAACACAGATGAGTCTAACCTTCTGTCCTTCTGATCCTATAAAAAGAAAAGACGAGAAGTTGCTTCACAAAAACAAATTGTTGGATTTGTACAGAGCCCTGCAGAGATTAATAATTACACAGTACCTTGTAACAAACGAGTTTCGTATTTACTCTGATTACCAATAAAATAAACATGAGGACAGCTCTCAATGAGGAAAGGATCCTTATCGATGAAAGGATAACACCCTGCAAAAAAAAAAAAAAAAAAGGTGCCACTTATTGCACATGAAAGGTTTATCACACTACTGAAAAAATAGCACCTTCAATATATTTTCTTTTTTAATGTTTTCAAATAACAGTTTCGTAAGAATAATTAGCCACTCTGAGAATCTGTGATTTAGTCTGCTCATCTCTCGATGGAAAAACAACATTACAACTTCTTTCTTTAAAATATTGCTACGTGATACTAGCGACACAAACTGGCAGTTCTAATATGGGCAACTTCATATCATGCTCTGTTCCAATATTTAGAAGCGCTTTTTCTATTTTGACATAGGTACATCCCTGTACAATCATGATTTTGATATATCTCGGGCCAAACTTTGCCATTTTTAACTGCCGGTCCGAAGCCCAGATAAAGGAGGGTTGTGTTTGGTAGGTTGACAGCCAGTGTACAATTTTGTCACAACTGAAACATGAATTCTAAGATGATGATGTCATATCTTGGGCCACTCAGGGCCAGACTCGGATTAGCACAGACAGATTCAACTCGGTCAAATTATCACCGGTCCCAGTTCTTAGCTTGCATTTACTTTAATAGGCTCGAAATATGAATTGCAATACCAATAAGGAAGTAAGCCAACAAGTACTCAAATAATCTGGAAGCGCAAGTCACATGACATTATAACTCAATGAGAGAGCATCCAATAGCTAACCAGGCCCAAATCATGTGTCATAAGGATCTTAATAATCCGAGGCCAACCTCCATGTAAGAATGTTCTCCAATGAAATATGAGGTTTAAATACAAACAGTGAAAAGGGCCGTCTCCAATGAGTTGATAGTGACACCAGCAGTATCAATGTTTAGTGGAGCTACCAGTCAGTACTCGGCACTCAGTCTGTCTTGGCACAAGTCATGTAATATAAAGAAATTCAAGAAGCCCATGAAAACAAATGACCAAATTATCTGCTCTAGGCTCATCTAAGACCACATGTATGCAACACATGCAGATGTAACATGAAAATGGGGGGGGCGGGGGGGCGGGGGCGGTGAACTCATCCCTGAGATGCAAGTAACTTTGAGATTAAGCAGCCCACAATTCCAAAGAGTTCCTCAGGGCATTTGAAATTTGAATAGCTTCACAGGACTGTAAAAGAATGTTACAATGTTCTGATGTCAACAGAGACTCTGAAGTAACATAAGAAAGGAACTACCCTGTTGTAAAATAGCACCATTTCACAAGATTTCAGTTCATCAAGCAATTGATGAGCTCAGCATTCTACCAATCTCAAGTAAAACAACATGCAATGAGAACGTTTAAAGATCCAACACCAAGGAGGAAGTAGGGTTCACACTAAAGTTCTTTCACAGAAAAGTGATAGCAACGCAATTTGAGAGAGAGAGAGAGAGAGAGGAGGAGGAGGAGGAGGAGGAAGGGTGGTGCAGTCAGCTAAAATAAACACTAAATTATTCCTACATTAGGACTCCCTTCAAAATCAAAGAAAACGAGTGAAGAAATAACAAAGAGTCTAAAATAAAAAGGGAAACTATTGATATCTCACGGAATTAATTCTAAAGGCATAAGGCATGGGTTTGCTCCCCACGTCTTATGTTTGAGTCCCATAGTAGACTTACCTAGTGCATGTATCCAGTAGGGTATAATATAAATACCATGGGGTTACCCTCATCATAAATAAAAATACCATGGGGATGGCCCACCAAGGGGAAGGGGTAGGCCAAAGAGGATGTGGATGGAGGTGGTAAAAATAGATATGAAGAAGTGTAACTTATCTGAGGATTCGACTCAACGTAGATCGGAATGGAGAAATAGAATTCGTGTAGCTGACCCCAACATAGCTGGGAGAAGGCTTTGATGATGATGATGGAATCTAAAGGCAGTTCTTGTGGAGTTCTGGCATGGAAGTGCTCATGGGTCAACGAGAACCCTCTTTGGCTCATCTACATCAGTTTTTAATCTTTAAACATAGGGGGTTCACATTTGGGATGCCAAACTTTATTTAGATGCTAATAAATATTTGTAGATGCAAGAAATGTACAATAGACAGAAGCCATGTGGTATAAGTGAACCATACTGTATGTATACATAAAAAGGAACTCTCTCGTAAATAAAACAAAATATCTTGCTCTAAAATACAAGACCCATCCCCGACAAAAATAAAACTTAGCTATTCTACATCTTATTTAGCAAAGCTAATTAATTCACTGCTTAGTCAATGCTTCACAAAACATGTACAAATGACAGAAAAGATTCGTGAAAATCCCATATCTCCCTCACAATAATGCCAACATCCATGGAACGGAACCTTTCCTTTCAATTGACTCTATCCTGTCAGAAGAATCTCCCTTCATAACTAATACTCCAAGTTCCCCAAAAGTTACCTTGATTGGACCATGACAGCCAATGGTGAAAAATTAAAGTGATTAGATCAACTATGAGTAACAATATTATCATGAACAGGTTTCAGTGCATGACTATCTGATGAGAACAGAAGAATCAAGGGAGTTAGTGGGGCCTTGCGTGCAAGCAATTCCTCGAAGCGACACACTACAATGAAGCAGTGAGAAGGGGGTCGCTGCTCTCTAGGTTATTTCCCAGATACAAGGTGCAGCAGAACGACACCCATTTGTGGTAAAATCAATGTTCTATGCTCACATTGCAGGATGCTTGAGTAGGAGAGGTTCAAGATAAATGGGTCCATAATCAGAAATGCCTCCTGCAGTATATGATCAAATCTCTGTATTAGATACAATTTATTTATTTATACATATTCCTTGTTGCAACTAATTTTATAGAATCACCGAGTCCTTAACCGTTTTATTTTCTTGACAATGACATGTGTTCAATGCTTGATTGTCAGAGCAAGCCTGGACACAGAACTGAGGGTTCTGAATAAAATATCCAGTTCACTACATGCAAAAAAGAGGCGTGGCATTATGGTCCATCATTTGAACCATTCATAAGATAGATGGCACTGTGTATTACCCACAAGAAAAGGAAAAAGGAAAAATAAAAATAAAAAAGAATTGCTGGTCAGCATTATCTTAACAACCCACTCACTAACCGCATCAACAGGGTCCAACAATTCAATATGCAGAGCCATCAAATTCATACATAGCACCCAGTTGTCAATCAACACATGAAGCACACAAACGAATGATCCGACCAGGGACACAAGCTGCATACATTAACTCATCTGTTGCATTAATGTTACATTTACCATCAACTTAATCAACAGCCCAGTACATCATCATATGTAAAATGAAAAAATAAGAGAAAATGAAGAAATGGTAGAATCAGCTTAAGTTTACCAAGGGTATTAGGTGCCGTTGGAGCCAGATGCCTCCAATGCAATGTCCTCTCCAAGAAGTCAAGCTTGTTTTTTGCATCAGAATACTTGTCAAGATCATCTATGTTTTGACCAGAAGTGCCAAGAAATCTGAAAACAACAAGCTTAACACTTTAATAATATATTGCTAACTTGGTAAGAAAACTAATCACAAATGGACGTCAAGCTTACCTGACAGTGTCAAGCTCAAATGAATGAGGATTTGTACATGACACAAAAGTGTTGTATGCAGATGCTCCTGGGAAAAGGCATCTATGCAGAGGCTGAAATAAGACAAGAGAATAAGGAACCAAAGCATACAGGATTCTCTGATCATGTAACTTATTGATATGCCCAAGGAAGCACAAAAGACCTGCTGGGGTAAGGAGTAATTTGCTGGGTCATCAGACCCAGGCATGATATCCACAGGCAGAGCTGCTGCTAGCTGAGCAATAGGAAAAACTTTCAGATAATATAGCAACAACAATAATAATAATAATAACGAAGATGATGATGATGACGATAATAACAGTGATGATGATGATGGCTAAACGGGCCCAGTGGTTCAGTAATCCAGACCTTTAAGCTGGAAAAGCCAACTGTGGATGGATCAGTTCCCAAAAGCATCCAAAATGGAACATTTCAAACCATTGACTAATGGTCTGCAAATGAATAATTAAGAAAGAACTTTCAGGATCCTCCAGTCTGGGAGCTTTCAGGAAGATGATCTGACTGTCCATCATGGGGCTCATAAAAAATCAATGGACTTGATAAACAAACCACTGGCTCTATATGTGCAAACTTGAGAACAAAGGACAGTAGCTATTATGTGTTTGCTTGGTCACAGACGAAACTCTTCAGAAAATAGAAAAACCCAGAATCAAAATACACAGACAAGTTATAATGTTCAAAACAGCCAAATTACCTGTGTTAAGAAAATATCGAGCTCTTTGAATGGTTCAAAAAGCTTTGATTGATCCTTTGAAGCCAAATTCTGCAGATATAAGAAACTAAGCACTTGATTAGCGTTGTCAATGAGTATCAATAGAAGCGATCCAAATTAAATCCCGCATATGAACATATTTTTCCGGCCAGGCCTAATTAATAATATGGTCAGGCATGAGTTTGAGGCTTGTCAGACCCGTCAGACAGTAGTTAGTAACTAAAATTTTACTAAGACCTAAGATTTCATAAAGTGCAAAAAAACTTTTAAAATAAAATAGTCAATGGCTTTAATGACTTCAGTCCTGGGGGAGAACTTGCCCAATCCTCTTCTAATTTGGGATTGCGTGAAATCGTGCCACATCAAATGTGGAGGCTGGCCCAGGAACAGATGAGATCAACCCATCTACCATGAGCCAGAGTTATGAGCCCGAGCCAGAGACAAATTAGTGGATTGGATTGATCAAAAATGAAAAGCCATAGAAAACTCCAACCATGATTCCTTTCTAAATGGGATAAGGAATTCTATCACTAGTCCTAATGATGATTTGGGCGGGTCATGGAGTTGTTCACTATTGAGCGAAATGTGGGCAGGTGGGTGAGGTGAGGTCAATCCATATTGGACACTTTCGCTAAATGGGCCTTTTTTCAAACCAAATACAACTCATGCCCCATAAGTGTAGCCCGCCAAAACAGGGAGTTGGACCAATGAACCTCAAGCCGACCTAATCCAACGACAACCCTAGATCCAGATTGAATCACATCCTTTTGGAAGAAGGTACCAATTCTCTATTCAACCTTAGCTTGACCAGGATCCAGTCTATTTACAACGAAAAGATATATCTAGAAGGGTAGGTAATGTTAGAAAAAGGTTAATGTATAAGCTGAATAAGCTCAGAAAAAAGGTAAACTATAAACTATATGTTACATTTCATGTCCGAAAGCGTACCTGGCCAGTTAGAAGTCTGACAGGAACATTGACAGAATTTCCCACAATAACCACACGAACTATTTGTGATGCAATATTTTGCTCCTGTTAGATTGATCTGTAAATCAGATAGAATGGTAGTTTACAGCAGAAATGACTCATTTGGTTGAGGTTTAGGATATCATTCTAGTTGTGGGACATTAAGTAAACATTTTCAAACCCTACAAGCCCATAGTGCTCCTTGGTGATTATCCAGATCATCAGACTAGTGGAGGACCTGTTGAATGAAACATAGTCCTGAAATTTGAGCAGACTAGAAGTTCATGTACAGCCATCAACCATATCAGGATGGGTGAGATCAATACAGCAGTCCAGATAAAAAAGTTATGTATAGATTGAATGGCTAAACACATCTAATTACCATTTTTATGACAGGCTAATGCGAGAGATGGACTATCAGATGGTTGTAATTGATAAAAAAAAAAAAAAAAAGGGTCAAATGTTGGTAGGGGTTGATATCATTTACTACTAGTATTTGAAGTTTTGACTAGCAATGGACCCAGCCTCATATATTTTAAGGTAAAAAACAAGAAAAACCTTTGCATCACCAAGATGTCCAGTCATATGATCCACAAGAAGCTGGATCTGAAGAGGATTAGACTCACTGCTCCCAACACTCAATCCTGACACAAATACCACATACTTGTCTTCATCTGTAGAGCAATTAAAAAGCAACGCTTAGAGAATTGCCATGCATTGAATGGAGACCAATGCTATGTAACTTCAAATTATAGACAGCAACAAGAGTAACATTTAGATTCCAATCCTGCAAAGCAGATGTTGGCCTATTTTCCCATAGAAAGTATGGAAATTGTTCTATTAACCAAAAAATAACATCTCTTCAGCCAGACAGCAGCTGACAAGATTGATATGAAAACCATCAATGTAAAAGACAACTACTACTATATTGTATTTCATAATTATAAAGAAATGATCTATGGTGCTCATGGAAGCGAAAACCTGATTTATCCCATATGGGCCCACCCTTGCGTGATCAAATTTGTTCATATCACACAGACCACTCGATACAGGAATTGTCACAAATTTTGCTCCAAATCTGAGAATGATACACCATTGGGCTCTTAATTATTATCAATATTTTATTTTAATCTAATGAGAAATTATTAAAGGAGAAGGATACAAACAGGGACGGACCCAAGAAATTGAACTTGGGGGGCCTTTATGTAAAAGGAATATTGGGGGAAGAAGCAAATGTTAAAAAAAAAAAAAAAAAAAACCATAAATTCCTAAAATTTGCAGGGGGATTCTTAAAAGATTTAACTTCTTTTCAGATATGGGTGGGGGCTGAAGCCCCCAGACCCCTATACCTGGGTCCGCCCATGAATACAAAGCAGAAAGACCCAATATAAGAGCTAAATACTGAGACTGGCAAGAACAAAAAGAACAGTCGGAAAACACAAATCAAACCAACAGTTACAGCACGCAACCATATGTGCAGGTGCAGCTATCCCTAAGAATTCCTTGCTTAGGTAGGGAATCTGTCACCTCGCCCACTTCCTGTAAAACATGATAAAACTCCACCTTAGGGGTCGTTTGTTGCATGTGAATCATTTCACATGCATAACATTTTTTTTATAACACATGCATAACGGTTTCGCATGCATAAAACACAAACTGTTTCACAGCTAGAGGCGCTGATGCACATTGCTACAGTATAAAACAGTGATGTGGGCCAAAACAAGAGCTTTTAGTTTTTTTTTTCCCCATTCCTGTGTGCCCCTGATTCTTGATCTGAACCATTCATCTTCTTTACAAGGATAAAAACAGTTAGAGGGTAAAATTTCATGTCCTAATTCTTCATGGATTTTAAGGAATTTGTGAAAAATGTCCAGGCCATTAGACCTTTTTTTCTACTTCTGTGGGCCGCTAATTCACCATCCGATTCAAACAGCTAAGGGGTAAAATATCTTATCTTAATTCTTCATGGGTTTTGAGAAATTTGTGAAAAAAATCCCAAAATTCCAAATACACAGAGAACCATTGGATGTACTCGGATCCATATGTGAAAATGGTGATTTTGACAAGCGGCGGAATATGTCAACAAATATTTTCAGAGCTTCTCTAATAGCATACAAGTCAGCTTGATTGGAGCCAATATTCTCAATTAGGCCCAAAAAAGCAATAAGGATCTCCCCAGAGCATTTCTCAACACACCTATATCATTGGATAGATCATATGTAAAAAACATATATTTCACACATGATCAATTCAATGTTTCATATCACTCCTGACTGTAGTGAAAATAGGGTCAGTTCCTGAACATTTCTCTTAATTATTATCAAGACTAAGACTTAGCCCAACCAGCAAGACATCAAGTTAAATTTTCATTTTCTGAACTATGATCAATATGCATAGATCCATGACCCTGGAATCTTTCCTTGAGGATTTTTCCAGTCCCAAGGAAAATGAATATTCAGGACTCCTGAAAACATGAATTTCCAGCTAGAGAAATGTTGTTTGCATAACACGTTAAGATCTGTATGGGAATCAGAGAAACCCTGGAATCAGACATTTATGTTGCTTGGGTGCCATGGTGAGTTGGCATAGTTACAAAATAAGGAAGCTTTAGTGGTTAACTGGTTATCATAGGCATGGGCAACCTATAGTAATAATGGATCACCCATGTGCAGGCGTCTTGGCATGGTTTACAATTACGACTTAGGAGCATAGTATAACATCATTATCAAACCTTTTTTTTTTCTCATAAGTTGCTGTTGGACTACATACTAATGAAAAGGGTGGTCTTAGATCGCTTCCCATGAAAATCATGTTTGATTACTATCATCTAATCATCTACAACTCTCAAAATTGTATATTTTCCCAAGCCATTGAAAAAAATTCCAAATTGGCTGATTCCAGTCATCCATATAATTAAATATGACGATCACACACAATTATTAACTGCTGATTTGGCCCCAAAAAATAAATGACTACACAGATGAATGCAAAATCAATCGATAAAAAGTCTGAGCATACTTGGCTAATATCAGATGTAACTCTCCAAAACAGAAGGTGTCAGATGGAAGGCAAGGGCAATGTGAGGGTCAGACCACTAGCAGTAGACCCGTTCTTTTTCTCTCTCCTTTTTTTTTTTAAATGCAGCTCATTCACACATGTTTGGGCGTCCCACGCATACAGACGTCCTATGCCATTACTTTAGTTGGACAAAAAGGAAAATGGGAGACTAAGCTTGCCTCATTGAAAGCATGAAAATAAAGTGAGAGAAAGTTTTCTTCTGATCAACTAGAAACCAAGGATCAAAATAGCGGTTGCGGCGGCCATAGCGGCTAGTGGCCAAAACCTTACGTAGCGGGCAATACGTAGCGGTTGCAGTGATATTTAGCGGCGTAGTGGTGTGAAATTATTAGGTGGTCAAAAAAACCCAAATCGTTTGTAGCAGTCACTTGTATTTTTTTAGTGATTTGAAACCATATAAGAGTAGAGATAACTTTAGGAAAGGCTATTGAGGAGAAGAAATAGGAAGAACAATGTTTTAAATTAAAATTGTTGGACTCTAATAGGTTTTAGACCGTAGCGCTGCTATTTTCAAAATAGCGTAGCGGCCTTGACCGCTACAGCCGATAATGCGGCCGCTACACTATTTTGAACCATGCTATGAACAAATGTCGTTTCAGCGTTTACAACGTTTTCATAAGGAGATCAAATGTGTAGATGAGTACGTTGTAAAAGTTCACCCTTGGTAGCAAGGACTGACTTGGTCTAAAACTGATGAGCCATTAGTGTCCTGATTTTTGGATGACTTTACACCCATCAATTCAAGGCATCCAGAAATCGATTCTGGAATCTGGATAGTCCAGACATCAAAGAGTCCTTTTTGTTGAGAAATAACAACAGTGGTTCCAGTAGATTGCAAATGACATCGGACAAGTGACAGGCTGAAGTAGTAGTAATTGTGTGAGTGAGGATATGGTTTGTGTTACTCAAATGAAGCTTACGCCAAGGAGCCATCAATAAACCATTGAGGCAGATGGAAAAGGAGAAAAGTTAATGTTGAGATCTCTCGTGTATTTTCTAAGACCAGAAGTGATAGGATAATCCTGAGGAAAGTTGAGGGCCTGAGGCAATGCAAGGAAGGTAATGTTTCACCACTGGCTGCTTGCACAGAAGTTAAAAAAAAAAAAAAAAAAAAAAATCAAAAACAACAAGAACAAGAGAAAGGAGTTTATGTGGTTCATCAATAAAGGCTGCGCCCCAAGCAAAGAGGATGAAAGTTTAATAGACTAGAAAGAAAGAGAAAGATAAAATGTGCCTAAGAGACCAAGAGATAACAAGAGGTCAAACTCATGTGCCCTACACATGATGAACCCAAGAATCTCTTAATGAATTTTCATACAAAAAATGCTATAAATCCAACTCTCTTTCACAAAATAAATACACTGCGCCAACCCATTTTTCAATTTGAGAGAGAGAGAGAGAGAGAGAGAGAGAGAGAGAGAGAGAGAGAGAGAGAATTTAATTAAGAAAACCTCTTAAACAGAGGATTCTAATTAAAGCTAGATTTTGATGATAAAATGGCCAAAAAAAGTTGAGTTCGTAGTGGGATTCTTACCACAATAGGAAGTGGTTTGGAAAGTAATTTTAAGCGTGGAACTCTCATGAAGCTACTAAGAACATAAGGCCACAAGATTCCTTGTGTGTTTAGTTGGTATTTCTGTTTCTGCCCATAAAAAAAACCCAGAGTTTCTAAACGTAAGCTCTGGCAGCACAACAATAAATTACTTCATAGCAACCCAGAAGAATATTTAGCCAATGGTAATGATAACACCAACATAGTACTCCAAATGCAACTAACCCCAATCCCACAGCCCCACCCTCCAAAAAAACAAAAACACCACCACCACACTGCTTAGGCCCGCAAATGACAGGTAAGTTAGTGGAACAGCACCTGATCCAAGAGGCAGTGGTTTCTGTGGTGCCAGGCCAGCTTCCAGAATATCTTGAACAAAGAAATCACCATCACTGGTTTCTTTTCCATGAAGAGCCACTACAAGTCCTGTTACAGGAAACAAACCAAATCATGACATCAGAAACTTCAAAATAGAAGCACGATCATTCAATGTAAACTTTATTGTTTAACAAGGTTCTAAGTTTGTGAAATCAGCGATCAGAATCTGTTCAACAAAAATATACCTGTCACAAACACGGATGGGGCAAGTATACCATTTGCAAGCTTAACTCTCCCACTCTCATCTTCTAACACAAGGTAGTCATCGGGATGCATAAAATTATGAGGTTTTGCGAGAGGAACTGCAGACCTCTGCAAGTGAAGACAGCATTAAAATGGGGAGAAAAGAAGAAGAAGAAACGATAAAGAATATACAGAACAGAAATATGAGATCCAGAAGAACATCATAGATGGCCCTACATACCTCCTTGGAGTATTCATCGAGAATGGAAGGCTTAAGCTTCATATGCTTGTATAAAGTTCCAACGACGATGCATTCCTTTCCCGCTTCAAGTCCTAAAACTGTAGTGACTGCATCATGATGAAAAGCACAGAACATAAGGTTAGAAAATGACAAAAAAAAAAAAAAAAAAAAAGGTACGGAGCTTAAACAGATTTTCCTATTACTGATCTGCAAAGTAGTAGAGGCTAGGGCCATTGGCCCATTGTAATCAAGAAGAATCAGTTGAACCTACTGATTTTATGACATGAGTTGACCGTCAAGTGCATTTTTGAAAATGGGAAAAAGTTTGCACCTTTTTTTGGTCTCTGTCCAAGCTTTTTGCTCAACAACCGACCAATATTAAGGGGTCCTAATCCCTGACCGAATTGAAACCTGTCATCTGTAGCAACCTGGCCCTTAAAGACACCAACCATATTGAGATAGAGAACTTGGAAAAATCTGATTTCTCAACAGTCTAAAACAAAGCAAAGGAAAAGGACTTGCTCGGCTAACACTTGTATTGTCCATGTTAGGCTACAAATGCTGACTCTGTGTCCATCCGATGCAGTCCAAGAAGCGACCTACCATGGAGACCCGGGTCCACTTCATCAAGACACAGCATGCCTGCTTTGTTTTATAAGTTATTTTACCTTTATTTACTATATTGTTATTAGATTCTATTTGTTAGATTGTCTATATTAGGAAGGATCAAATAAGAGTTCATTTCATTCCAGGATTCTTACTCTTTAGACAGCAATCATATATAATACCAATACAATTAATGAGAAATGGAGCTTTTGGATGATTATAATTAATTTAAGATTTATAACTCTGAGTTGGCCTCTCCTCAATCAAACAATTGGTTAGACTTAATCAAGGATTGGCTTCTGCAATTAGATCAAACAAGAAATCAACCCGATCAAAGTCAAATCTACAAGTACAATCTAAAAGCATCAGACCCTCCTTCATCAGATTGGCACAGCCAGTAATTGCCCAAACTGCATCATTGGTATTAGAGCATGTTCGCCTGAGAATTGCAAGAATTATCTATAGCACTTGCACCAAGGTACCATTGTTATCATCAATCACGGTCTTCATCTTCTTCCAAACAATTGTACAAGCTCCATGAGTTGAATTTTAAAAGAATGGGGGAAAATGCCTTTATCCCTCCAACCAGATCTGAAAAGTCCCTACTTTCATCCTGAAGAACGCATATCATTCAAGACCATCACCATTTTTTTCCTAATGGTAAGACATCACTCAAGCCCATTGGCATTCCCAACATCATCCACACCCAAAACAAAAACAAATTGTAGATCTCCTCTCAACCTAGACAATTAGATGAACATTGTCATCATATCTTAGATTTGTATCAGACTTCCAACTGCACCACCCAGTCGTCTTCTAGGCCTTGTACCTCCGGCCCTTCTTGAAACTCCAAACACCCGTTTGAGTGCAGATGGACTCCAATTTGTAAGAAGCCTGACTATTTTGGCAGCACCCAGTATGCCCCTGTGCTAAAATAGGAAAGCACAGTGTTTTAAAGACACTTTCTTCTTCCTTCCATCAAACCATCATTTCTCCATCGATGAATTGAAGGTATGTATATGCATTTAAAAGAAAAAAGAGGAACTTTTCACCTTGGGACATGACCCAACGAACATCGATCAATTTCGACAATAATACTAAGTACACAAATTAGGGGCACATCCAAACGCACCCATATCTCAAAAAGAAAAGGGGAGGCAGGGAATACCGGGCAAATTAGGCTTCCAGTTGGGAACGAGGGTATATATGAGATTTCTCATATGGTGGAGGCGAGCAAAGTAAATCTGACTGTACTGCTGCCCTCTATACTTCTCCGTCTGAAGAATCTGGAACTTCTCATCCTTTAAAGAAAAAAAAAACCATACCCATAGCAAAGAAATAGAGAAACAATCACAAATCAGAATCTCCCCCACCACCCACACACACATGTTTGAGAAATTGCCAAAATGTGATGCAGAGAAGGTGAAGAAAGCAAAGCGTACAAGAGATTGATAGAGAGATTGCTTTCTGTGGAGGCGTTTCTCCTCTCCCTCCACTTCCATGCTTGCTACCTTTTCGATGGCGGGAACTACTGATTTTTGGCTCGCATTTTTTTTCTTCGAGAGGGACTATAAACTATAGAGGGACGGTCGGATGACATAAAAACCTAAAAAAGGGTAGGTCCAGTGTCCACTGGCCCTGCAAGGATTGATTCCAATGGAGTCCACTAAAGTAAACCCACCAAATTTCAAGTTTGGCCTAGTAATTACGGCTGAACGTTCGAAACCGCATTACCACATTGGGGCCATAAGAAATATAAATTTATCGGCTCTCTTTGAGCCCGAGGGGAATAGTTCGGCTGATAAAGTTGGGACACTTTCTTGTCTAACAAAAATGATAAAGGGCAATTATATAGATGGTAGATTTCTTTTTTTGAGTTACATTCCAAACATAAGATAAAAAGGTTAGTAATATTCCAATGAACTGACTTTGTAGGCATTCTCACTTCTCTCTCTATCCTATGTTTGTAATATTGGTTAAATGAGTGATGCTTCAATGTTAGTAATATTCCAATGAACTAACTTTGTAGGATTCGATTTCTAGGCATATTTGTGGGAACTAAGGTGATAATATCACTCAACTAAGAGTGTGTTGGCAGGGCAATTTCTTGTTGTTTATTAGAAGATGGAGATACCTCCCCACTGAGCTGTAAATTAGAATGTCTAGACTAATCGTGGATAAAAATTTATTTTGTTGGGATGTGCATTATGATCTAACCATCAAAAAGGTAAGAGAAAAATAAATCCGGGACCCCCTAAAATTCAAAGCCCATTGAGACGTCCAAGCATGTAGATGTTTCAAGAAAAATCCAATCCCCCGAACCCTAGTTTTTCAAGTTGGTTTTTTTGTTTCTTCATCAGGAAAGTGGTTATATTATGATACTGATTGCAAGAATGAGCACATTTTAATTTGCTATAGACCATAGGCACTCATCGATTACTGTTTACTTCTTTAGGAGATTTTTTGACAAAGATTTGGGATGTTAGGGATTTTTGACATGATGTGATGGTTTGTCCCTTAATATTTTGCAAATGTTATTTTTTTTCTATCATAACTTCAAGTTTTAATCACTTAACAAATCTCAAATAACCTTTTTGAAATTTCAAATGTTTCACTCGAGAGGAGGATTTAAGAATTCCGCCTCAAGGGATGGCTTTTGGAGAATTTCAAATGCTCTAGACAAGGTATCTATGAGTTCTTGGTAACATGTGAGGAATCAATAGATTTGAAGTTTACGCTGCTATATAATTGAGGATTCCTCACTGGAAGTTTGTATAATTTAGTACCTCACACCAATGCATGTAATTGAGAAATTTTGTAGTAGTGTGTAAATCCGCAAAAGCGAGAATTTTCAAACCCTATGGAGAAAGGTCAAACTAAAAAAACCCTGGACTATCCCAAATTGTTACAATCACCAAACATTGTCTTTTTCGAATACTCGGGGAAAGTGGGCGAGGATTTGGTTGCCAAATGTGACCTTAAATTTTAAACTGCGACCAAACATTTCAACCAATTCAAAGGCCTAATCACTTAAAACATACGTACCTCGTTTTGCTAAATATAACAGGCCAGACTGAATGGATACATGCTTACACAAGCCTATCCCCTGCCTGTTTACCCATCAAACCAGAACACAGGCCTAGGTTCTAGTAGATGGGCCTGTAAATCCAGCCCAATTTGGGCTAGCCTCATGTCAAGAGCATTGAGTTCAAACTGGCCCACCCCATGAACACGTCCACCTCAGAAGTTGTATCCCTGAGATTAAAGGGATCGAGTTTGAAGATAATGTCAATTCTATCATTGCTGGAATGGATGGTTTATGGTTCATATTTGTAAGATTTGGGCCCAAACATTGCAGAGCAATCGCTGCAACTTCTCTACCAAGGTGTATAATTGGTAACGTTGGACGTGGGCCCGGACAAGGCCTTATATTCTGAGTCGATCAGCCCAGGATTTCGAGGCGGATCGCCTTGTTCAAAAACCAGGTTTTCCTATGCAAAATGCATACCCACGTTACATATGATCTGTTTGTGCGACAGGGTTTTGTGCAGAAAGGAATGCCCGACAAGGCATTGGAGAATCCGGCGCCTTTTTCTTATTGTTCGGTGCAGCGACGAAACCAAAGTGGACTCTGCCATTTTATGCTCTTTTTCATCGCTAGAGTGGATCCTCCTACCTCCATATTTCGGAAACGCACTCTTATTGTTATCTCTAGTTCAAGCCTGCAAACCATTGGTGGGTCACTCACATGTTAAATTCAAAATTGCTCAAAATGAATCCCTTAATCCATTGGCTAGGAACGTTTGTGTATTTACAAATCAAGTAAAGTAAATATTAAATCAATAAAAAACGTATATTGTTGGTAAGAGTGAAATATTCTTTATAATAAAGTAAAGATGTATTTATTTTCATGAGGTATATAAAGTTAAAGTGAGAAGAAGAGTCAATAAATGGTAAAATAGCCACATATTTTTACGAGGTAAATCTTTCTTGGGTTCTGTTGACACAAAGTTAATTGTGTGTTTGAGGTGAGTGTATTTGAGATATGGGGTTGAGAGTATAAATAGAGAGCAAAGGGCTTTTGTCTAAGTGCATGATGAAAAACCTCTTTACATCTTCTCCTCAGGATGTAGGCTAAAGCCGAACTACGAAAATCTCTAGTCCTTATTTTTCTTGTGTGGTGTGTTTAATCTCTCTCTTGTGCTTTCTTCGGTCTACGGTCCTTGAACACCACAGTTTCATTGAAATAAAAATATTTTTTTTTTTTTGTAGTTGAAATTTACTTTCTCTTTTGTTATCACCAATATGGTGAAGTTAAATTTCTGATACTGAACATTTCCTAATGGACTTCATGTGCAACAGTTTATTATAGGTTGCATCATGTATTCATGGGCGAATTAGGGAGAGATGGAGCCATGGTACTTCTGGAAAATTTGGAAGAACCCTCTTTCTTCTGGGGGAACCCTACAGTGTATTTACATCTGGTTCCTCAAGATTTTGTTTAGAGAGAGACCCCACAAGCAAATTTTCTGATTCCAACCCTACATATATTACACGAGTCTAGAGATCTCTGCATTACTCGCGCTTTTAGGGAAGTGAAGGAAAGACACTCCTCGTCAGGCCCACCCATTTAAGATCTAAACCTTTCAAAATAAATATTCTTTTTTATAGTGACGTACTATCAAATTTTGCTCTAATATGAGTGATCCGACTGTAAAATTTAATATAAATTAGCCGAAAAACCAAAAAACATAAAAAAAAGAGCAAATAAAGTAATTTCCCACTCCGAGACCGAAACCTACTCTCTCCCTCTGCATTCTTTCCCCACTTCCCTTTCCATGGAAAACAACAGACCACTGGTCAAATCATAGACTTTGCCTTTGACCTTTAAAAATTAGCCCGTCAAACAAACACTGCGTTGAATTGGTCTTCCCTCACGTGGGGACTTCGACTTCTTGTTTGCCTGCTCGACCAATTGTGGTCCACAGCTTTCAAAATCAGAACCGTCCATTTAGTTGGCCCACCTTGGAGTGAACAAAAAACCCAATTAATTAAGGGTACATGTACATCTGATTGAAAGCTACAATTGGGAGTACATATAGGAATTACTCACTCAGGACCCATCCATGAAATAATCGGACCCTCCCTTTGGACTTCATCCTTCATACCCTAATGGCCTAAAATTGCACTTGTGTCTAAGGCGATAAAGACCAGTAATTTGATGGGTCACACACTCACACTAATACTTAGACATGTCATGGTGTGATTTACAGGGCCCTGGCTAAGTAGGGTTGTTCATCTGTAGGGTCAATAGATTCTTGAAGCCACGCAGGCCCGACCCGAAAAATTTTGATGTTGGATCAGGACTGACCCAATTGGGTCAACATGTTTTAGTCATGGGCCTGACTTAATCGGGTGATCATATTTTACACCCATTCCTTAACTAACAAAGTAATATCGTTGCTTAGAAACTCTTTCTGACTCACCATAGCACATGAGTTTAGTAGATCATCAAGTTGGATAAATCAAATGAACCTTGGTTGAAAGCCTCAGTGAATTTCGGAGTCGAGTCCAGATTGTAGGTCAGACCCAAACTCATCTCACTTGACCCGATTCAGATATCATTCTTAATGCAACTAATTAAGCACAACTTTGTTAGCCTTATCTATTCCTATACAGATCATGAGTTCAGGCTCACTTGTTGGCCAAGCTACACTCAACTTGAAACTTAACCGAGTCAAGCAAACTGATTCATCAAGTTTAACCCAATACTCAGACTCATTCAACCCACCAAACTCAATAACCACCGAGTCAATCCGACTTATCCAAGTCGAAAACAAACCGTCCAATCTAATGGGCCCAAATAAAAGGTCCCATCCCAAACTCTCTTCAGTCTTCACTCGGTCCCAAGTGAGAGCACTTAGTGGGTCAACCCATCTTGCAAAAGCCCACATCTTTTTGTCTGAGGACTATAATTTTGAGAGGAGCCGACGACTACCATCGCATGGCTCCCTCCAAAAAACGAAACATACAAAACCAAACAGTTAAAACGACTTTTCCTGAAGAACCGAAACCCAGTCAGCATTCTTCTTCTTCTTCTTCACGTCGACAGCTCCTGATAATCTCGAAACTTGAATGCGAAGGCGCCATGAAAGACCCCATCCGTCCATCTCCTTCATCACCTACTTTCAGAATTCAAATCCAGCCGTCCATCGGTAAGCAAGCTCTTCATGATCTTTCTCCTTTCATTTATCTCTGGTATCTCATCTCATCCCTTCTCAGAGAAACCCTGCATTTCCCGATTCAAATCATCAGCATCTTCGAACATTTCACAAAAAGTTTTGATTTTTCGATCTGAGGTCGGTGTTTTCGAACTCACCCAAATTTGTTTTTGCCTTCTTCTATTCATTTTGGTTGGTTATGGCTTTTGATTTGATTTGATTCTATCGAGATTCATGTGGTAGATGTGTAGAGGATGAGAAATTATTGTTTGGATTGGAATTTGGAAGTCGTTTTGTAGTATAAGGATTAGGTTTTTGTGTCTTGAATTTTTTGGTTTCTGTTTGTTGATTGGGGTTTTCTTGAATGAAGGAAAGGTCATAGATTCCTTGGATTTCGCTCTGTTTGATGGGAAATTCATGCGGGGGGTCTTTAGGAGGAAACTTCTTTGAGAGCTACACAGAGCCCATCGATCGGTCGACGAACTTGTATAGGAGGAACTCTTCAGATTACTCAATTTCCGATACTTCATCTGTTAGTGCAAATAGTTACCGTGCGAATTCTCAGCTGATCACAGACGAAGAATTCACGAAAGAATCCATTAATAACGATAACAATCGGAAACCCATTGTCCCAAAACAGAACAGCATGAAGCGAGGAGGGGATAATCAGGGATTCCATGTGTTGGGGAACAAGACAGCGAATATCCGTGATCTCTACACCCTGGGTCGAAAATTGGGGCAGGGGCAGTTTGGAACGACGTACTTATGTACGGAGATTTCAACAGGGATTGAATATGCTTGTAAGTCGATCTCGAAGAGGAAATTGATTATGAAAGAAGATGTGGAGGATGTCAGGAGGGAGATCCAGATAATGCACCATCTTTCGGGTCACAAGAATGTGGTGACAATAAAGGGTGCTTATGAAGATTCCTTGTTTGTTCATATCGTGATGGAGTTGTGCGCTGGGGGTGAATTGTTCGACCGGATAATTCAGAGAGGGCATTACAGCGAAAGGAAGGCGGCTGAGCTGACAAGGATTGTTGTGGGGGTTGTTGAGGCTTGTCATTCACTTGGAGTTATGCATAGGGATCTTAAGCCAGAGAATTTCTTGTTGGTTAATAAGGACGACGATTCATCACTTAAAGCTATAGATTTTGGGCTCTCAGTTTTCTTCAAACCAGGTAAAATACCTTCTCTTGGCAGCTGTGTTTTATTTTATTATTTTTTCATTTCATTTCCTCTATTATCATTATATTCATATATTATAACATAGTAATGATTTAGTCAGATCAAATATCTATCTCAACATTGCATTGTTTTTCTTTAATCTATTGTGCTTAATTCTTGACAGTAAATTCATTAGCCATTGTTTTATGTTCTGTAATAGGCATGAGAACACCCATGTTATCGTTTATTTTTTCAGGATTGTTTCCCTGCTGTAATTTCTCTTTATTAACAATATTTCTTCTCATGTGGACAAGAATAAAGATGATCTTTTGGTCTTCACATTTTAAAATTTTTGGTTCTACTGTTTCATTTTGCACTGACATGATTTTTAACCTCCATTAATTACATTCTGTTTCAGGTCAGATTTTCACTGAAGTTGTTGGTAGCCCATACTATGTTGCACCTGAGGTACTATGCAAGCATTATGGTCCAGAGGCAGATGTGTGGACAGCAGGGGTTATATTGTATATATTGTTGAGTGGCGTACCACCTTTCTGGGCAGGTATTTCATTGATATTGTTGTTATAATGATATTCTCCAACAAAAAAGGACAAACTTGTTTTGCACAAGCTATGGATTTCATTTATTTCTTGTTCTGAAAGCCTTCTCTGTTTTGACTTCAGAAACACAGCAGGGAATATTTGATGCAGTGTTGAAGGGAGTCATTGATTTTGATTCAGACCCATGGCCTCGGATCTCAGACAGTGCTAAGGATCTTATCACAAAGATGCTCTGTTCTTGCCCTTCTGATCGCTTGACGGCTCATGAAGTACTTTGTATGTTAGACCCTCTTTAAGTTGTAAACTTGTATATATGTGAAATAATCCTGTGCTGACAAAATCAACCATACTCACCTCCTGATTTGGCATACACGGGGCCCACTTTTGCTTGATCCCAACCTGTTTATATCATTTCTTCCCCCCTTCCCTACTACTCCTCCCCTGCTCCCTCTCCTACCCCACTTTCCCTAACACACATGTATAGGTACTGGGCTAACTTCCATTTCAGTCCAAAGTGATACACATCGTTCAACTGCCCATGTGTCCAATTTTACATGATCAGTCGAACAGTTTTTGTTATTCTAATTGGAGTTAAAATGTCATCAAATTGCCTTGAAGATGTACCCCACATAGGTCAAATCACGTGATTATCGGAAGTATGGTTCAGTAACCAGCAAAATATCATTTAGCTTCATATGTATTCTTCATCAATAACAAACCTCCGTTACTAATCAAATTGACAAAAGCCATTGTAGGTCCCTGATTGGACTACAACAGAATACTGTAGTTCCCTCAATAAATGAGATTTAATGCACCTTTTAAGTGGTTAGTTGAGAACATTCGCAGTACGTTTTGGACTTAAGAGTGTTTCCTTTTCTCATGATATTTATAGCAAAATCAATGTTCAGAAATAAGAAGGTTATGCTGTGTTTTCTCCTTTTGTTTATTTTGTACACATAGATCTATGAGTTTATGCCATCATTGTAAATCCAAGATAGAAAAATAGAAACTCTGTCATTGCAGTAGTACTAGTAGTAGTATAATGCAATATTGTTTTTTTTTTTCCTTTTCTTTCTTGAAAGGTAAGCTGGCTTGAACATAACCATTTTGTTGTGGCAATGAGCACCTGTAGTAGTACTAGTTAGCACCTGCCAACTGTGTTACCTGCTTTTGTCAATCCTTATAGATAGATTTACTTGGTGAACTTTCCAGAACAAAATGGACACATATATCTTGACAACTAGCTAAATGATCCCTATCATGTTATTATGATTGAGCTTGCTCTTTTCTTGACAGCAAACCCTAACAACCCTTATATCCACTTTTAAGTTTGATACATAAATGTGCGCTTTTGCTTGTGCTCATCAGGTCATCCTTGGGTCTGTGAAAGTGGAGTTGCTCCTGACAAAGCACTGGATCCAGGCGTATTATCTCGCCTTAAACAATTTTCTGCCATGAATAAGTTGAAGAAGATGGCTTTAAGGGTATGCATTTTACATAGAAAAGATTCATTCACATTTGATAAAAGCTCAGGTATATACGGGTGCTTGAGAGGCATGTGTAGCAGGTTTCTTCTTCCTATAACTCGTGTTACGTTTCTGGTAAAACTTGAGATGAAGAGGCCTGTGTCTTAGTGAGGCAATGAGTACTAAGTAATTGCCCAAAGCCAACCGAAAGTGCTATACAATCCAAATGCTCATTAATCCTAGTGGATGTGGATCCTCAATGTCTCATTGATCACCTTTCATTTTCACTTTTATCTACCTACTTCTTGTGTCCGTACAAATAAGGTCATTGATATGTAATGAAAAACCTTCCAAGCATGCAAGAGGATGCAAACAGTTTAAACTCAAAATCTGAACACCTGGTTGCCTGTGAATCACTTTTCTATAGGTTCCCTTTTCTTTTACTTCAGAAGGGTTTTGCTTAATAAGGAAAAAGATCTATGATTGTCATGATTCTAGGGTTGTACAATCATAATTTCCTCACAATTATTTTTGATTGGCTTGTCTGAAGTTTGCTATGCATTGTGTCAGGTAATAGCTGAAAGTCTTTCAGAGGAAGAAATTGCTGGTTTGAAAGAGATGTTTCAAGTAATGGATACTGACAACAGTGGTGCCATCACATTTGATGAACTAAAAGCTGGCCTGAAGAGATATGGTTCTAATCTAAAGGAATCAGAGATCCGTGCTCTCATGATTGCAGTAAGATCTCTTTTCCCCTGAGTTTAATGACTGTAATATGTAGTTTAACGCACTTATCTTCTCTAAAAACATTACGAATTCAATATATTTTGATGCATTTTTCTGTAATCTGTCTAAACTATAAATGCACCATGCTCCTGAATCTTGAAATTTTGAACATTATGTCGGTTTTTTTCATCCTTTTTCTCCCCCTATTTTTCTTAATTCAGAATATTAAAGTATAAGCAGGGACCATCTGTACATAGGTTTTGTTGCCATATTCCATATCCTACTAACTACTCAAATAAGGCGAATCACTTTTTTTGACACTGGTTTTTTATTCTACTATTAGTTGAATTCTTGAGATTCTTTCAAATATTTGAAAATCTTTGCAGCAAAGTAGCAACTTTCTCACCTTGTGCTAGAAGAAACTTTTTAACACTTTTGGTGTAGTTGATGTTTTTGCCAATAAGAGATGTGAATAACAGAATAAGCAGAGGTGTTTTCTCATGTCTTGCTAGTGTACTTGCATTCCTAAACTTGTGGCCATCACTTTTGTGCACTTGTTCATGGATAGAGATCTCGCTTTTTTGCATGTTAGACAGAAAGTAAATAGGTCATAAGATCGAGATGATGTACCTTTCTTACAGATAAATAGTAGAACTCTTTAAGCCAAATCTCGATTGATGTTTTATGGCTAAGATGATGATGTTGAATAACATTAATGAATGTGAGGCAGAAGTTGTTTTTAGATAGAGCTGATATCAAGATTGGCATAAGTAGATAACATTTGTCAAGGAGAAATGTTGGGCACTTGAATCTAGTAAGACATAATGGGTTTGTGTTATATACTTCATTCAACATTAGTAAGAGTTAAGACCGGCTAAGGAGCCTTAGTTCTTACCTGGCTGCCCGGGGTTCGAACTCCGGGTACGTCACCTCTTCCCACTTGAGTGGGCTGCTTTCCCATGTGCATGCGGTTTTACAGGGAATGTTTTTTGTAAGAGCTTTTTAACATCGAGATATATTAATATTGCATGCACTCGATTTATTGGGCTTCCTATTTATGTTGCTTCTAATATGTTTTTTATATTTGCTCCATTTGATTAACTTCGTTGCAACCATCTAGGCGGATGTTGACAACAGTGGTACCATTGACTATGGGGAATTTATTGCCGCGACATTTCATCTCAACAAATTGGAACGTGAGGAACATCTTGTAGCAGCATTTTCATATTTTGACAAGGATAGCAGTGGTTATATTACAGTAGATGAGCTCCAGCAAGCTTGTAAGGAGCATAACATGACTGATGTACTTATTGAGGATATTATCAAAGAAGTTGATCAAGACAATGTGAGTAACATGCAGTATGAACTTTTGAAATTCAATTTGCCCCAATTATTGTTAATTGCCTTTCATTCTGCTTTCTTTATGAAGTGGTTTTTATTTCCTATATCTCTAATAGCTGCTCGGTGTACATGCTTATTAAACATATCAATCATTGTGGTCCTGGCCTGTGGCTCAGCTGGTTAGGGGTGCCATTGCCAATCATAGGGGGCAAGAGCGTGCCTGAGTTTGAGTTTCTTAAAAACACACACACACACACACAAAAAAAAAGAAGGGGAAAACCCAATCACTACAGATTTGTTCTTAGATCATACGGCTCTATAGGGATATCTTTAAATGGGGACACTCATGCATAGATATTGCTCATGTAAAACATCTAATTCGGCAACAGGTTTACCTTGCTTGTTTGGATTGATTGATGGTCGAAAATAAGTAGATCTACTATTGTTAATCAGGTGGTGGGCTGCACATGTATGTTGGATGTAGAACATTAAGGGCCCATTTGATAGCATGAGATTGAATAGATAATACTTTATGATCAAATGGGCTCCAAATCAGGGTTATTAAAGAAGTGAGGGTGAAGGATTTAAGGTGGAGATGTAGCTGGGACCTTAACTTTCCTATTATTTGAATTACTAGGGTGATGATTGAGTATTCATTTCCAAAGGATTATTAAAGAAGTGAGGGTGAAGGATTTAAGGTGGAGATGTAGCTCGGACCTTAATTCCTATGATTTGAATTATTAGGGTGCTGGTTCGAGTATCCATTTCCCATCTCTCCTTGATTTATTTTCCAGTTCCACTAAAGGAGAGATTATTTGATTAGCATTTTTGGATATTCACCTTTGTTTCTTCAAATTTAATCACTTTCGGAAATACGAGCCTTAAAATCCCTAGGTATTCATTGGACTCTTGGGGTTCTTTAAGTGCCTATTCATTTCATACATGAGTGTACCAGTCTACTTCTTTGGCCAGGGCACCTACTTTTGGTTTCCACCTGCTGAACAGTTTGGATATGAACATTTGACACTGACAAAATCTGGCCATGCATTGGTGGCTGGATCTACATACATATATCATATATGTGCCAAAGGAAACTCCCAACATCATACCTCAAATGATTCTTGCTTATTCGATATATCTTTCTTTTCCATTTTTCAATCACGTCTTGAACTTATTTCAACTATCAATTTTTGTATCTCTCAGGATGGCCGGATTGACTATGGTGAGTTTGTTGCCATGATGCAACAAGGGGATGGTGGGATCGGAAGACGAACCATGCGTCTGACTATGAACACGAGGGATGGAATGGAAACCCATTGAGTTTTCTAATCATAATATCATGTACAGGTTTACTCTCTCTCTTTCTGCCCTGCTGCTTAATTCTTTTTTGCATATTAGGAGAAATGGCACTTCTATAGATGTCACTATGAACAAAAACACCACTTCTTCATAAAACCAATAAGTTAGATAATGCCTGTGTTAAGGTCAATGTCCACCCTCGCTCTTGAGCAGTCATAATTGTGTTCGAACTCTCGCCCTCACTATAAAACTATTGTCGTACCGTTTCCTATCATTAATTGGTTTTGAGATAAGTGGTAGCTCAATAGGGTGTAAGATTCTACAACCTGAATTTCAAACTCCATATGACCCCTTCTAAATGTAACATTTCACATTTCTCTACCCCCTTTCTCCTCCATTGAATCTTTAATTAAAAGAACTTTACAATTTAACCGTTATTATTATTATTATTTTTTTGAAGATTACTGAATGTTATTAGTCAGATATTCTCTGAAAGGCTTGACTTCCATTCCTGACTGGGAATCTAGAACTTCAGATATTACTTTCCAAAATATACATGGCTAACATAACATGGTATACTACAGCTGGAGTCTGAAATACACAAATGCCACTTCTGCTTATCTTCAATGGGGTATTGTGTCTACCTGAAACTAAGACCAGCTTAGCAGTAAGAAGTGCGAAATTCTCATTAATTGAACATTCACATGGGCGGCTGGTATTGGCAGGGGAAGGTACAACTCACTCTAGAGAAAAATGGAAAAAAGTTGATGGATACAATCAGTAATGAGGGTATTATTTTTTTAATAAATAAATATAAATTAAAAAAAGAAAGAAAAGATACTTCACAGTTTATGCATATAATATGCACCACAAAATGCAGTGTATTCCCAAGAAATTCCACTGTGTGTCCCACTTTCCTCAATTTAACTGTTGGATCGAACTATTCCCTCGTGCATGGGAGCATGCTCAAGCATCAGCACTGTGACTGATATTCACTGCTGGACTGAAATAGCACAGGTGGTTAAGTCTGTAGCTACTTCTCCCACCAAATTCTTGTCCTCTACTCATCTGCACTCTCTGTCCAACAGTGAATATAATATCCCTTTACTCAAATTGATTTTTGGGCATGTCTCCAGTTGCTTTAGGGAGGAATTTATCGAATAGTTTCGTTTGACCATTTGAGGATAGTAGCCCCACAGCAGAGATCTCTAGGGGATCTGCCACACTTTTTTGGTGTATCTGGATAGACCAGATCATCTCTGAAAACTTAAAACTATGATTTTCATCATCATCCCTACAGAAATGGAACAAATATTATGATGTCCTTATGCCCTTTTCCATTGGTGGTGGCAGGTTGTACAGCAGCATCGAACAGAAGCGTAGCTATGGCTTTTAAGATGACCATGTTCCCCCGCACCCCACCTACGGTGCTTGTACTGGAACTGTTGTTTTAAGTCATCATTCTTCAAAGAGAGAAGGGTGCCATGATTGGCCTGATTGTGCACCCTGGTTAATTTGCCAGGTGCACCATAATTGGTGCATAAATTATGTATAATGGGGGGTAATTATATTAGATTGAATTGGCTTCCGATCAAATAAGAGATTGGATAATTCTTCTAGTCATAAATATCCTGTATCGTTTATCAGCATTCATTTCTGCAGTGCGTTTGTGATCACAATTTAATGGTTTACAGGTGAGGTTTTATCCAAGTCCATTTATGAACAGGGGACGTCCTGTATGGTTTTTTATTTCACGATTGTTTGATCAGGCCTTTTTTTTTCTTCTAATCCATGAATGTGGGGCTCTGTATGAGTGCAGGCAATCTGCAGGTGTTGCTTTGACAAATGATCACACAAATCAGACAGTTATGAGTCTTGGTTTGTGGGGCCATGATTTTAGTTGTTTTTTTGACTCTATCAATGCATTCCAAATCCAATAAGCCATATTACAATTCTTCCTATGTTAGCATTTGAAGGTTGGGTTACTTGGGTAATGGGTGAATGAGTCTCACTTGCTTGGTTTTGTAGATGATATCCCAGGACCATGTTAACACTGGATGACTTGGTGGGATGAGTTTCCATCTATTAAAAATCAGCTCTATTGGGCAAACCTTGAAAGGTATCAATGGAATGAAGTACCTTAAATTGGGCACAAGAGAGAGATCCCTCTGGAATATCTCGGTCAAACAAGGATTAAGTCAAAATAAAAGACATTGGTGGGTACCTAAGAGTTCGATCCCCTCTTACAGCTATTACATGGAACCGTGTAACAAATTGCAGGAACTCTATCATGGGGCCCATATAAAGTTAATCCCGCCCGTTAAAAAAGATTAATCCCATCCCATGTACCTACATATCTTTAAAGTTTCAATTTAAAAGGAGTGGATTCCACCATTGATTGAGCATCATGACTGGTCACTGACGTGGAATTGTGACATGTGGTTAGTCCACATTTTCTTTATAATTCTCAATTGGACAATGGGACCCATTCCTTTTAAACTTAAACTTGAAGTATATATCATGGAATAGGATGAGATTTATCTCGAACGGTCTATATTATCAGTTCATGGCTTCAAAATGGAGTTTCAGGAATTTGTTACCCTGTTCATTATAATGACTATAACTGCAAGAGAGGATCCAAACTCGTTTAACTAAGGTGCAGCTCCCCACCTTTGGAAGGGTGTCAACTGTGAAGGTCATTGTTTCAGTCTGATTCAATGAAGCCTTGGAAATATGTGACAGGAAGGTGGAGTTAAACTTGAAGAAGGCATGCCATTTTTTTACTTCACCATGCTTGAGTGTGGAGTGGAGAAATAAATTTATGATTTTACACTACTTACCTTTTAATCCTCTCTACAAGCCTCTTTTATTTCAAAAAAAAAATGTGTTAAAAATATCGTTCGACAAAAGTGTTTTGAAGTTTACACTTTCGCTATTAATTTTACTTTTTTCCCCGTAAGATCCAAATAAGGATTTTATCACACCTCTACTTTTATTTTAACATACCTTATATATTGAACTTCTCCACAATTTGACATCCAAATCCACCTCTATAGAAGTTGGATTTGAACTGATTATTGAGTTTTATAGACTTGAGTGGGTTGGACTAATTACGATGGCCCAATTGTTAAAAGAACCATACTTGTTGATAAATGCACGCCCCCCGTGTCCTTATAAAAGAAGTAGAAGAGACTACTAGAGAGCTAAGACGAAGAAGAAGAAGAAGAAGAAGAGGAGAGTGTTTGGATTTGGATTTTTAGGAAGAAGTTAGAGAGCGAAGAAGATGGGGAAGATTTTTAACATGAAGCTGATGAGCGGAGCGGTGTATGGGAGAGGCGAGCCTCTGGTTTCGAAGCTTGCCATCATCTCAGAATACATAGTGTTTCCAGGCGCCATGATTGCAGCCCTCATCTACTCCCCAGAAAACGATCCCATCAAGCGCAAGGGCAACCGCACCTTCTCCACTTAACCACTTCTACAACAACCCTAATCCCCCAATCAGGTTCTTTTTTCTTTCCCCTCTTTCTTACGTTAGGGTTTGTTTCTCTACTCTCGATCTTGCACTGATATGATATGATATGATATGATCATCATAGCTAAACCTAGGGTTTTTATATGCATCCGATGACCCATAAGTTTTCTCCCAAGATTTCATTGCATGACCCATAAGTTTAGTAGATCTGTAGTCTTCACAATTTTGATATCCTTTGGTGTGAATAGATAGTATAAATTGTTAACCTTCCATTCAAATCTTTGCTTTTCACAATTCACTACTTGTGGAACATTGTGGTAAGCTTTGTTGGTAGTTTTGATTGTAATTCATGAATCTCAATTCACTTAATTTCAAAGGGATGGTTGACACTAGAAGGCTAATAGAGGGGTCTAAGGCTTTGAGGTGAAAGGCTTCAGATTAGAGAATCCACATGGGGTAGATTCTGCATTGTGCAACTTTCCCAAATGCATAATCAATTCTTGGTATAATAAATACTTTGATAGAGAAAAAGATATGAAAATCCTAAGGTATTAGCTACTAGAGTCTAGATTGCAAATTTCTCTTTTGAGCAATTCTCTATTCATTTGTAGAGCCCTAGGTTGTTTCATTGCTTGTTCATGTATGCATGGGCTCAAGACATCAAAGGAGTTTTGTTTTTAAAATTGATCTGTGAAAAAATTTTATGACATGATGGTTTAGGAATTTCTTCATTATATAGTGATTAGGTTCAAGATTTATTGGAAAAAGTCAGATGAATGAATTTTTCTTTTTTCACTCCCTTCATTTTTGCCTTCTTCTGGCTGCTAGTTATTGGCTGAACTGAAGGGTTCTTTAGAAGCTTGCTTGATTGGAGACAACTGGATCCTTTTCCATCTTCACTTTTCATCATTATCTTTGAGGCCCTCTCCTAGTAAAATGTTTGCATCAAGGGCTAAACTCTGAAGGTCTTATTTGTGTTTTGAGTAGAGAATGTTTGCTTCTAGGCATCCCATTCCCAGATCTGGCAAAAAACGCCTCTCCTTTGTGGCGCATTAAATATTTTTATTTGTTAATTTTGAAATGGTAATTGATTAGTTTATTAAAATTATGATGTGATAAAAAGATATTGCTGAGAAATAGTGAAGGAAAGTTGTATATGATACCAAAACTCATGAGCTAAGAACAGGAATAGTGCACCACCCATTCCAATACCACCATTAATCTGCAAAGTTATCCCACAAAACTGTTCTTGGTAAGAACTGATGATGGTGCCTTTTGAAATTAGCCATGTGAAGGCTATTCTAACTTGCTTTGGGCTTGTTTGTTTGGAGGAATTTCTATTGGGAATTACGTGAGTTGGGAATTTCTGACAGCAACGTCAGTTGCTGTCTATGGAGCATTTGGAATTCTGACATTGATGTCTATGGAGCATTTGGAGTTCCCTATCTGATTGGCTAAATTATTCGAAGTCCAGCATTCTAAAATGTCACTTTTGGTCTTTGGAAACTTCCAAATTCTAGCTTCTTGAATGCCGCATTGTACTTGAGCATTTAGGAAACTTGTTGGGGGACAACATTTAGAAAACTTTGTAAGTCTCCTTCACAGGATTTATCAGAATTCTTGCAAATAAAAGGCCCTTGAAGTAGTGTTATCCTAGAAGTTAGATATGTTTTGTATCAGGTTCGGTCCTCTCAAGGTTTGCTACTGGATGGATCTCTATTATGATCAAAACTACAGCAATCTTCTTCTTGGGTAACCATTGTCTTTAGGCAAAACTTATGAAGGGCCCTTGGTTTCTGATGGTCGAATGGTTTGGCACATACTTCTGTGTCCTTTTCTTGATGGACACATTTGCTTAGTCAATTCATATATGTATATATTCATACTTGTTCATTTATGTTCCTCATAAAAATGGAACTTAATGGAAGGTTTTTTGACAAAAAAAATAAAATAAAAAAATTGAGTGGATTAAGTCTACATGTCAAGCTGCTTAGTTTATAAGTCATATTAGTATTGTCTCCTTGGCAAATGGCTCCAACAATTTTATGGAAGGAAGGAGATTTGGTATTTTTGACTAATGTTTAGAAACCAAACTAAGCATCATCCATCTGAGTTTGGTTGTGTTGCCTGGTTAGGCAGACCCACCCACTAGATCCAGATGGGGTTAGAAACTGTCGGCCTTTTTGAGTTTGGACTTTAGACACAAGCAATGTGTTGTAGATATATGGAGTGCAAGATTTTGGTGGGATTTGTCCTTGGCTTAAGCTCAGCTGGTTGGGAAGATGAGTGAGAGTGCATGAGTTTGAGTTCTCCATGTAACAAAAGAAAAAAGTAAGGGGTGCAAGATTGTGGGAGGACCCACATTGGTAATTCAGGCCATATTTGATTTGGGCACTGGGATTTACTTATGTGCAACCATTCCTTCCTGCTTCTGCGCTTAGAGGAATGTATGGCATTGCCGTGTTATAATTCTATCTACTGCTAGTCAGAGGAAACCATTTGAAGTGTCAGGGTTGCTTCGTCATGGAGATCTTTGGTGCATGGTTCAATTGTCTGAAATCATTTTTGATGGAGTTTAGTAACTAATTCTAAGTTGGGAGTTGAATGATTACCCTCATTTCTAATTTATGATTGTGTTTCTAATCTTGAATTTTGTTATGCAGAAAACCTTCCATCATTTGCAATGGGCTTGGAGTGCAGAAACATGTAGGACAAGCTTGTGTTCCGGAATAATCTTAGCTCCTCTTCTGTGGTGCATTGCTTTTTATCCCATCATGTAGTTTCATGTGGATTATTGGCTCTGTAGCGTTGAACTTTTTGTCTTTCCCAGATGAATAACGAAGTGTGTTTCTCTATATAAAACAAATAGCTTCATTTACCCTAAATCTTGATATCATTACCTCCAGGAGATGATTAAGTCAACTTCTAGCGAGCATTTGCTTGCAGGTATTCGATATTCAGTGCTTCTGATTTATGAGAAATGATCATATACATGTATGTGACAGGATATTGCATTCTGTTTTCTAGCCCATCAATCATTAGATTTATCCTCCAATCATCTGTGGGTCTCACAACTATAGAAATTGTTGATCTAGTTGTGTTCAGTTTGTTAATACCTGGTAATTCACGGTATTGTTAGCTTTGAGAAGAAGTTCAATCATATTGCGTTTCATGGCTCTCATTTTGATAATTATTCAAAAAAAAAAAAAAAAAAAAGAAAAGAAAGAAAAAAAGGCCCTTATTTTGATACAGCTGAAATTATTGCAGTGTGTACAGCAAGTGTTAGCAACATGAAAGCCATGGATTTTATAACCTGCAAAATTATACCTGTGTGAGATTTTGATATTGTATTTTAAGATGGGCCAGAATGAGGTGTAGGTCCACTTGCATCCAAAGGAGTCAGGCCCAAGTCCACTTAGGCACATTTAATTGGGCCCAGGCCCGAGTCCACTGTGAAAGCCGTATTCGGATTCCTCTGCCCCTACCATTTATTGAGACAATGTAAAGGTGGCAATGGACCACTTGGCTAGAGCCCCTCTTGATATGGGCATGAGGTCGCGCCCTTTCTCATATTTCTCCCCAATTGTGGGCTCAAGTCACTTGTATTTCCCCCTTCTTTTTTTATGGGCTCAAATCTATAGTTTGTCTGCATGGTATACACTTTTGCATCTAACTTTTCCAAAATTACCTCTCACATCTTGTCAAAGGTAGGGATCATAGGCAATGGCGGTTCCGGAATTTTTCTTTGGATGGTGCGGGCAATGCTCAAACGAAGAAGTTTAATAATAAAATAGTATTTTTAATATATTATTAAAAAAAAACTGTTTGAATTATGCGGGTGTGGCCAACTTGGATCTGCCCATGTATATAAATCGCGCAGACATTATTCAGCTTTTTTTTTTTTTTTTTTTGGAAAAAAGGATGTTCATACAACTTCAAGCAAAAATTTGATATAAAATCATATTTGATATGCATAATTAGCCATTGTCTCTGAAAAATAATATTTGTATTTTCATGAAACAAAATCCCAAGGCACAGGCACCCTCACAAAATGAAATCATATTAGGTATGCTTGATTTGAGCATGATTGTTTTATAACATAATATAAATTACCAGTAACTAGGTACCCTGAAGGCATACATGTTTGTTTAAATTTCCACCAATCTGGGTGACAATGACATCATCTAAGAGGGTGACACAGGATTGATTCTAATCATTCTATGCTGAATGATTTATTTGTTGGCTCATGTAGGCCCCATGCTCCCTCGCTATGATTATGTAGCCAACCATATTGTTTTTTTGTGCTAGTACCCATATTTTACTTAAATAAAAGTGATATCCACTGTTAAAGTTATTGATAAGTGAAGCAGTGATTATGTATCGATCTTAATCTTTACTTTTACACAATGGTAAATCCAAGGGTGTATATCACTCTCATCACTCAATGAAGTGAAGTTTGCCTTCCTACATATTCAAAGTAGGGTGAGTGGTTTGAATAGCTTTGTGCTTATTCAAAGTAGAGTGAGTGATATATATAAAAAAAAAGGAAAAACCTTTCAAAAAAAAAAAAAAAAAAAGATAGAAAAGAAAAGGTAAATGTGGGCCTACTGATTTCACCTCAAGTATAGTGTAAACCTGTCAAATTTTGTACATAGATAGGGCTCACCCAGATCTTCCAATCTCCCGGTCCCATTTCAGGTGCGAAAACGCACCATATCAATCCATCTATACACAATCACACTAGAGAGTGATGAAATCAGTGATGTCCTTTGACGGTTAGTATTTAGTAGTATTGGGCACTAGTGAAGCACCAATGCATCAGAATATTTCCGTACGATCCATTGAAGATGTGTAGCTGAGTTCATGCAGATGCAGATCATATACCCTCACAAATACAAGACGGATTAGAGGATTCGATCTTAAAAAGAAAAAAGCAGAAGAGAAACTAAAATAATTGGGCATGCATGGTTTGAGGCCCGTCAATCTTGCTACGAGACAATGGGGCCTTGCCCGACCCTCAAAAAGCTCTTAAAATGAAGGCTTTTGTTTCTAACAAAAAGTCTTATGGCCGGGTTAAGACATTTTTTTGCAAGCTCTGATTTGTTAAGGGCTGAGCTTGGATAGGATTGGCCCGGCCTTGGCCCTTGATCCTCCTACTTTTCTCTAAATGTAGAATAAAAAAACTAAATAATAATTTCTTCTTTTGAAGCCCTGACTCTGCCTTGACCCGGCCCGACCCTAATGGTTGTATGGACAAAACCATCTTTATGCACATAAATAACAACTAAAATTAAGAAGTGGAAGTAGCACATTATTTATATGTACTGTGTCAATCACTAATGTGCACTTTGAAGAAGCGGGTACTTAGAAATTTCATTGATCCTTCAGAATGTAGGTGCCCTGTACCACCAATGTTACTGCTGTAAGGAAAGAAACTCCTGCACCCATCCATCCAAGATTCAAGTCTCCCAATATCTTTCTAGTTTTTGTTCTTGGTGTTATAGGTAAAAAAATTAGAACCCTGTGTCCATAGTCATAGAATATACCCCCCACACAACCTGATTAGCATTGTAGAAGATTGGGATATGCTTATGTACTCACTTCCTTCCACATTTTCACACACTACAGACCATTTCCTTTTCCATATCTCCTTTCCATTGTCTTCAAGTGACCAAAGCTCTATTTCACGACCCAACACTCTTAATTCTTAAAATAATCACATTCTTTCTCAACATCAAATGCAATTAATTCCCCATTTTCTCTAGGCCAATGAAGCCACATGAAAACAAACAGCTCTAAATGTAGTAACAAACTCAAACTGCGACACCCTCTATTAAATTTTCTTAGCTAACCATTTATACCAAAACCTTATAGGCATTAATAAAGGCCATATAAATATTTTTCATACTCCCCTCGGGTGGAGCCCTTTACCCTTTACTCATCAGTCTCGTACTAATTAATTTATCATGCCCATATGTTTGATGAAACCAGCTTGTATCACATTGGACGCCTTTAAGACTAGATGGGTTGATTATATGTAGAGACTGTAACCATATTTCACACATGATCAGTGCAATCATTTATATAAAATCCAGTCAGAGTGAAATTTAGGTTTTCTTCCCATTCAGAGGTGTCTTTGTGATATGAGAGAACTTGAGTACACTAAAGTGAGCCCCCATGCAGCGTCATACGTTGGACGTTAGCTGCTGTCAACATGATAGCAATGCGGGCGGCATTGGAACACTTCTCATTATAGTTAAGTTGAACAAAACCAAGACTGTTAATAACACTGGTCTTATTGGTCACTTCAGAAATATAATACTAAATGAGTCACAATATTCATTTAATGATGTCCCTTACAACGTCAAACAACTATGATCATATTACAGATACAAGTTTCAAGTGGAGCAAGCTAGACTTAGCACAGAATCATGCAACACTTTTTTTTCCCTGGCCCATGTTGTGACAGAGAGCCCGCACGCGTGGGAAAAGAGCCCACATATATGGGAAGAGTGCCCACACAAGTAGAAAAATGGAGGGATACCCACGCTGAATCAAACATAACACTTCTAATTTTGTTAAATGAACTAATTAAGTTGAGCAATAAATGAATTAATAATTTAGGAAAAACTTCAAATTCTCAATGAATTTAAATCCAAACTTTTCCCACGACCACCATTTTCTCTCTATTATCTCAGTTCAACCACGGAGAGAAAAATGTAACCATAAGAGAGATTTCTGAGTCCAAACTCAATGGGGCTATGGATGAAATTCCTGCATCTACTTGTATTTTAATAATGTATTTTCACACCTTATCAATCTTTCAGTGAGCCCAATCTCGATTGAAGTAAAACTTGGCGATCAACAGCAGTAAACCAAGAACAATGATCGCCATACCAATGGATCTTCACATCTTGTCTCGGTCAGGGAATCTTGATTCCACATATTATTTGAGTGAAGTGCATCTAACATAAACCCAAGTGGGTCAGTGACATCAGAAGGACATGATGAACTGCATGTTTTCATAAACTAAATGAATATTGAGCTGTTCAAATCTGATATGTTTTGATCGATCAGATTGATTTGAATAGCGAATTGTACAATCTGAGAGCAAGGATGGACACTTCTACAACAAGCCGGTGGACCAAGATGTTATCACACATTGACCAATTCATTCTCCAAAGCTTCCAACAAATAAAAGGAAACACCATTAATTTGTCCGGAGATAATGTTCTCCGACGACCAGACTGTAGGTGCAATTCAGCTCCATAAGAACTAGATATGCAATAGTACATAAGTTCCATGATTAAGTCCATGAAATTGCATTTTTTAGTCATCATTTCATATAGAATTATGAACTTATTTAGGTTAAATTCAATAAGTTTCATAAAATCATGCATCATGGCGCTCAAAGTTCATTTCATGTGAAAATTGGTTTAAATTCATAAAATCACGAAAAATGATTTTGGGAACTGCTTTGAGAAGAATTTGAGAAAAAAATTAAAGAGGAGAGAAAAATCAAGAAGAAGCCATCATGGGGACCCACATCCCATGGGCATTAATTATGTAGCATGTACGACCATGGTAGGTCTCACAAGGAGTTTTAAAATTCATAAAATCCTATTTTTGTTGAAGACTCAAAATTTAAATTAGAACTCAAAAAAGGAAAGAATTGAAGATGACCTTGTGGAGCAAGAAATTAAGAAAGGAAAGTAGTGAAGGAAAGAAGTAAGGAAAAAAAAAAAAACAAAGAAAGAAAGAAAAGATTGCAAGAGATGGAGAAAAAGATTGCAAGAGATGGAGGACGTCCATGCATTTGGAGATTCAAGTGTAGCACACCTCATGTGGGCCCACTCAAGCTACAATGTGTTGCATCAAATCTGATTTTCAGATTTGAGATTTTTTTAAGAGAAGTGGGGCCCAAGTGAAGGAATAGCAAGAAACAAACAAAGAGGAGGTCCCACACCCCTTGCACGCAAAATCATTGTCTTTGGGAAGATTCTCACATGCAATCGGTGAAGATATTTTGTGGATTTCTACCTGGTAAGGCTTACTCATCAATTAGTCATGCAAACCAAGAAGTTTACTTGGAATTTAAGCAAGGAAAGAGAGCTCCATCCCACACGTCCAAGACCATTCCATCTCCATTTTATTTTATTTTTATAATTTTTTCCCTCTCCTAGCCTCACCATCTCTCTACTTTCTCCACTCACACTCAACCCCCCTCTCCACTTTCTTCTTTCTACTTAGGGGTTAAGATTAAAATCTTTTTAAAAGTAAAGATGAAGATGGAGGGGTAAGATTATCTTTGTAATTTAAGAAAAAGGAGAAGTTGTATATTTAATTAAATATATGGACGGTTGATTTGAATAAAAGGTGTATTTTTTTGTTATTTTTAAAATTTTTTTTATTTTCATTGTCTAATGTTTCTGGGATTTGTTATTTTTTTTCCGAATATAGCGAATGCTTAGGGGTTTATAGCAATGAAAATATATAGTAAGAGCGTTGAGTTTTTGTGAAGTACTTCTCATTAAATTAACAATTTAGAATTGCTTGGCCCATAAGAGAGATTGAATCTATTTATATACAATTGGTTTTCTAACTCTTTTTATGGTCATATGGTCATGCAGATATTTAGCAGCCGTGCAAACACCGAATCTTCATGTAATCATTTTTGGCTCTACTTTCTTCTTATTTTATTTTTTTATTTTCTTCTCTCTTGAATTTCTTTACTTGCGGTCCCCTTTCCTAAAATTCCCATGCATGGCTCCATTTCAATTCAATACGTATTAATGCATGCAACTACACCACCTTGCCTAGTTTTTGACAAGATTGCTAAAGCGGACACCGAATCTTTATACAATCATTCTTGGCTCAATTTTCTTATTTTATTTTTTTATTTTCTTCTCTCTTGGATTTCTTGCTCTTAACTTTCTTTACTTGCGGCTCCCTTTCCTTAAATTCCCTGTAAATGAAAATAAATAAGTTAAAAAAGAGTAAATTTTTATGTATAAATACGATCATCCCCGTAAAAGAAAATAATCCCATTTCAATACGTATGAATGCATGCAACTACACCTGCTCAGTTTGTCATGTACAATCAAATGGTGCAAAGAAATTACGTGACTCTATGTGTAGATGTGAACATATTCAAAAGGATAATATTCTAATAATTCTAAAGAATAATTTCATAAAAAATATTTAATTTTCCAAGACTTAAATAAATCTTCAAATTAAATCTACTTTGAACATCATGATGCATAATTTTATGAAATTCAATACAATTTTATTCTAAATAAGTCCAAATTCTACATGAAATGATGACAATGATATACAACTTTATGGACTTATCATAGATATCTTTACTATTTCAATAAAGCAAGGAAACATGGTGTAGAGTCTGTTTAATGCATTATCACTAAAAAAATTATATCAATATATCCTGATTAAGCATCGACTCTTTTAACACTTTATTAAGTTCGAGAATCTATTATCCTATCATATATAGGCGCATGGGTTTCCACCACATTACCCGTAGGAATACTTCAAACTTTTACTTTATTAAACGAATATATAGATATGTTATTAAAGTACCAATACATCCACTGATACATAGAGGATGTAAATGTTCCGAAAATATAACTAATATTAAAACCAGATAGCAACAAAGGCACAAGGCAATGAAAAATGTAAGGAGAAGAATTCTGAAGAGAACACTTCATATGGAAAACAGTTAGGTACATACTCTTGAACATAGAACTCTTAAATAACTCATATATATATGTATGTATATGGGGAGTAATCAAGTGCATCTATCCCTCACCATTTGTGGTGAGGGACACTCTTTTTGAGGTGTTTTAAGTACAAAAGGGGATTTTTCCTTCAAGTACAAAACCCCTTTTATACTTGAAACACCCCAACAAGGGGTGTCCCTCACCACAAATGGTGAGGGATAGGTGCACTTGAATATTTCCCTATATATATATGGAAGATGCTTTTATGAAAGATGAAGTGGGGCCTTCACATTCATATTCTATGCCAGCAACTTAAATGTGAAGGCCCCCACCCTATTTCTCATATAAGGTGAGAGTCCTTACAATTTGCAGTGCGGACCACCTAGTGGGGCTCACTGTGAGACCCCACTGGTCATGGGATAGAGGGGGACCGAAAGATCCAAGTGGAGAAATTAATAGTTTGAAGATGGAAATTACTTTCAATCCAATGCTACATTTTGTTTGCATTATAATTGAGTCTGACTGTGAATTCTGACTAGTGATAGAAGCCACGATATAATAGCCTATTTTTCCAAGCACGGTTGGCTGACTAATGACCAAATGCCATTTTCTTTGGTAAAACAATTGCACTCTCAAAGATAAAAGTGGAACTTTTTTTAAAGATAAGAATCACAGAAGAAGGAGATAAGAGAATATGAAGGAAGAGAGAAGACTTAAAACAGAAAGGGGAAAAAGGGAGGAAACAATTAGTATAGATCCAATGATATAATGGCTTAATGGATAAGACTGACAAAAAAATTAAAAAGAGAGAGAGAGAGAGGAAAAAAAAAAGAAGGAACCAGAGCCTCATGACTTTGGTGACGTTTTTAAAAATGTTGTCATTGACTCATGGAAACTGTGAAAAAAGGGAAGTAATCCATAAAAACCTTCTAAAATCACTCATAAACTTAATCATGACATTAGTTTTATATCTTTATTCTTCATAAATTTTAAAAATCTTGCAAAAAATGCATACAATATCAAAACACATCTAAAATTGTTTGATGTACTCATTTACCCATGTCCAAATGATTCTTTTGATAGATATGATAATGTGTTTTGCATTTGTCCATCTCATTCTTCTATCCTATACATGAAAGGCAAACAACCCCTTACTTGCAAAGATACTTATTATGTGGGGATATTTCTGCAAGATCAGGATCTGATGCAACTCGGTTAATCCGTCCCGATCCGGACTCCTGGATAGGTCACACTTCGGTCGAAGGTTATCCGTCCGAGCACCTCGGAAAACGAGAAGATGCATCTGTTGTGGTGCCGGACACCGAGACCCACCTCGGCAGTAGTGAGCCGGGGTCGGCATCTTGTCAATCAGCAATTAATAAGGGCGTGTCCGAGTTCAGGAGGATAAGATGGGGGCCGAATACGGAAGAAGCGTGAACTTCATTCCGCCGTCACATCAGCAATCATGTGAGAGGTCAAGGTATGATCTGACAGGACAGAGCCTCTACCTACCTCCACTTGTGGGAAAAGGTATGGTCCGATGGGACCGTGCATCTACCAACCCCCACCCAGGGAAGATTTGGGGACGCTGACACCTATAAATAGGCACGGCACATAACGGGCAGAAGGTAAGCAATACTAAGCCCTCTCCCCCTCTTCATTCACTCTCCCTTTGTTTAGTAACAAGACTAACTTAGGCGTCGGAGTGCCTTCGGCTCTTCACAGCCAAGGCCTCTAACCCATCTCTCTTTCTCAGGTCAAGCGAATACTCCCCTCCATCAAAGGCTCTCCAGTAGCCCCTATCAAAACAAGTTCGTATTATTTTAGGCACTTATACTTATTAATAAGGAACAAGTACTTAGAGCAAGTTCAAACCGGTACCAAGTCTCAAGATGGGCGTGTTTTTACTGTTATGCCGACCCAATGAAAATAGGATCGAAAGACAATCTAATGCGTTTTAATAAAAAATAAATTATAATCATTTTATTCATAATCTTGAAAAGTCATTTTTGACTTTTATTGGAGCACACATCAATCTTTTGAAATTTTTAATCACCACCTCTTTTAACTATTCGATCATAACCTTTTAACATACTTTTCTTCATCTATTAAGATTAAGATTAAAATCAACTAATATATCATAATATCTTAACCAGCAAATAGTCATACAAAATCACATAAAAGGCTAAGTGATATAGTAAAGATGGATGAGAAAAGCACAAAAAACAAAAAAAAGTACTAAACATGAATATTGAAAAAGTAATGTCCAAATATTAAAAAAGGAACACCAACTTTCATAAAATCCTCATATCTTCATGAAATTACAAAAATGTCAAAAAAGTATTAAAAAAAAAAAAAAAAAAAACACTTGAATCCATGCTTATAACTATAACTCAAGACTCTCAAATTATAAAAATTACCTTTTTCAGTTTTCTTCCAATATCTTAATAATTCCATATTGATTTTCTGAGCTTATTTGTTATATCCCTACTTAAAAAAAAAAAAAAAAATCTTTGATTATATATATGTGAGAAGGAAAGATATATTTTATTTAATAGTGCATCATCATTCATAAACCATTGACTAACCACAATAAATTTATGAAACTTTTCACATTATATGAACTTGGTCATACTATACTCATTGTATAACCTTTCTATAATTAATTAATATAATAGAATAATACATGTAGAATCAGTGTAAGATTGTTAAAACCTATTAAACTAAATTAGAAACTTGAATTCCAATGGGCCACATCTAAGTTCTTTTTGATAAATGCTCAAAATCTTCTTATTAAATGAACTTTATTTTTTGGTAAAACTTTTATTAAATGAGTTAAACGTCTAACTTGAAATGTATCATTGGATTGTCATGACCTAAGTTGCTCAACATTCATATCCTTTATGCTGTGTGCACCTCATAGCAAGGTGCGACTATTTCCATCCATCCATTATCTTTACACACTTAACATGAGAAGAGTGATGAATTCAGCAGGTGCATGCATCACATAAGGTAAGTAGCATGCATCGGGCACTAATGAAGTGCCAATCTATCAAATATTTGTAGGTATAACCCATTTATGTTATGTGGCTATAAGTTCATAGAGGTCACTGAGCCTTGCATGCAGATGCAAGAGGGATTTGAGAACTTGATCTTTCAAAAAAGAAAAGAAAAAGAAAATGAACAACTCAAGATAATTGCACACTACATATGATTGCATCTCTGTAAAGGGAACCATTCTTATGCATAAATAGCAACTAAAATTAAACAGCAAAAGTAGCACATTTTATTTGTAAACCAAACAGTACTCTTTGTTCACATGCACTGTGCTAATCACAATCACTAGTGCCCACTCCAAACAAATCCCGAACAATTTTAGAACTTGTGAGACTTCATTGATCCTCCACGACGAAAGGTGCCCTGTCCTAGCAAGTTACTGATGTAAGGAAAGAAACCCCTGCAGGCATTCATCCAAGACTCAAGTCTTCCAATCTCTTTCCAGTTTTTGTTCTTGATGTTGTAGGTAAAAAGCCTATACACCAAGTCTATAGAATACACCATCAGCACAACCAGATTAGCATTAGCGTTGTAGAAGATTGGGATAACCTTAGCACATGCATTCACATTTTCAAATACAACAGACCATTCCTTCTTCCATACCTCTTTTTCATAGTCTTCAAGTCTCCAAAGCTCTATTTCACGACCCAAGACTCTTAGAAAAATCATCGAACTTTCAGTAGTGGTCAGCAATACATTGGTGTATGCTCCAATCAGTGCCATCGGTACGGGTAATCTCATCACCCTCACATAGTCGTCCTCAACATCAAATGCGATTATGTCCCCATTTTCTCTCAGCCAATGAAGAGACCCATAGACATAAACAGCTCCGAATGTAGTGATAAACTGACTAGGATCACAATATTTGGTTCTACGTGATATCCTCCAACTACCAGTTTCTGATGAATAAACCACAAAAGCATAGACAACTGAAAACACCCTAAACAACTGATAAACATAAACAACCTTATACTGCAAAACCACATTGTTAGAGGCCTCTGTGAGATTGACCACTAAACCAAATCTACCGTCGTAATTCGACCACCGAAAGTTGTCGATACGTTGTTCCATATTATTTGCTGGGTTATACAGATACAATTCTTGAGGACGCCCTTCGAGGCCACACAGCAACAACCCACAGTGAGAATCAAAGACTGAGCATATTTGACCTCCCTTTGGAGAAAGACTAACCTCAGGGTACTCGCGTTCCTTGTGGCCATCTAGGGAGACATATGTAGCCACACTATATTCATGTCTTGTGACATGAAAGAGGCCCAGAACATTTTGAGTCGACCTTTGAGCTTGAGCGAGGATGAATTGTGGTTGAGAAATAAAGCCATGCAAGCTTTTATTAACGAGCCTGAGCCTGTTCTGGTACAACACGAGCCTGACTTTGTTCAAAGTTTCTACAGGCAAACGACTCAATATTTCACAGAGCAAGTCATCAGGGAAGCGATTTTCCTTGAGTTTGAATAAAAATTTTGCACTACAAGAGAATAAAAAAGAGTTAATCAGTACAAAAATCTTCTTCCTGAAATGTAACCATAAATATTGAGAAATACTTACGGTGTTGACCACAGCTAATATGTAATTTATCATGCTCATCAGTGTGATCAAACCAGCTTATATCACGTTGGACACCCTCTTAGACCGGATGGATTGATTACATGTAGAAAAATATATCTATATTTAACACATGATTAGTGCATGGATTAATATAAAACCCAATAGGAGTGAGATTTGGGTTTCTTAATGTTCAGTGGTGTCTGAGTGATGTGAGTGGATTTGATCACACTAAGTGAGCCGCATGCAGTCTCCTATTGGATGTTAGCTGCTGCGAACATGACAGTGATGTGGGTGGCATGGGATCACTTCTCATTATAGAGAAGTTGAACAAAACGTAAATTGTTAATAACATGGGCCTTACTAGTCACATCAGAACGATAATACTAAATGGCCATAATATTCATTTAAACTTTACTTGGCTCCTTGAGTTGGCGTAAAACATTCACTCAGTTGTTGTGAACTTAGTCTTAGACTGATCATCCTTGGTGAGAGCTATTTATTATTATAGTTGCGGCCATCATGATGAGCTAAGATTAGACGGCCAGCAGACTCTCGTAGTATATGTGCATTCGCGACCAGCAGACTCCAGTAATGCATAAATGCTTATCTTAGGGATATATATATGATTCGACGATACTGATCCTTATCATTATACTTTGCATGATTGCTTAGTATTGTACCTTCATTACTCATATGATATTATTATTGTCTTAATTCTCTTTTGATGGATTTGACCCATTATTTGATGCTTAGGTATTTACCTCGACCCCGTCCCTGAGGGTGATGCGCTCCTCGAGGCGCCACTAGAAGACGAGTACGGGTAGGGACCGACAAATTCCGGAGCTATCGGTGGAGCCAAAGATTGGAGTGCCTGCAGTTGGCCTGAGTGATCATTTGTTTTGGGTTTTGAGTGTCATCAGACCTCACTGACAGTCGACTTTTATATCATTTGTAACGCCCCACCTTACACACATGTATGATATTGTCTGTTTTGGTCCACGGGCCTCACAGTTTTGTCTTTAGTAGGCCTCGACCCACCAAAATGCCTCATGCAAGGTAAAGGTGTAAGCCCTTCATATAATCTCAGTCACTTTCCTCTCTACAGTCAATGTGGGACTCCAGGGCGTCATAACCTCTATCTATACCAATGGACAATTAAACATGGAACATGGACTCCCTTGATGGTCATTGACCTCAAGTTTGGCTCTTATCTGAATGGATTAAACTTTTGGATCAACTACCCAATCGTCTTACACGTAGAAACTTGTGGGCTATTAGTTAAATGGTTAGGATGATGATGTGAGCCTCCATCACTAACATATGTAGGGAGTGGGGATGATATCATTTGACCCTCCACAATTGCATCCCTAGGTGAGGCCCCATGTGGCTTCTCTCTGAACTTTTTTTAGCACTAAAACCTGCGGCTTTCGCAAAAGCATTATAAAAGTTGAAAGCATCATTAGTCTTAGCAAATAACATCCCTAATTTTGGTATTTTCTCATCATCCACTTTTGAAATATATGATTTCTATTGAAGATGCACCTGATTCCATCAATAACTGTTTCAAAGCTGGAATAGCACCGCACAATAATATTACATGCATAAAAGAAAAAAAAAAAAAACCCAATCACATAGAATCAACTAGACGTTTACGTAATATATAATCAATCATAAATTATAAACAGATAAAGAATTAGGGATAACCAAATAAAAAATTAGGGATAGACACTAAGCAATTAATCAAACATTAAGCATACATTCAATCATAAATCAACTCTAATTGAAGCATAAATTTAATAAATTATAGATAACCAGACATAAAGCATTAAAAGAAATATGCAAATATAAATAAATTAGGGTTTGGTCATGGGGATTTAGGGATTTGGGGAAAGGGCATCTGGGTTCGAATATAGGGGCTAAGGAATTTGTGTTACAATTTAGGGATGATGGGTTTGGTACTCAAATTTAGGAATTATGTGATTTGTGGATCTTAAAGCAAAAGAAATTGGGAATTTAGGGTATATATGAATTTGAGGATTATGAATTTGTGGTTTAGAGTGTCAGTGCCTAGACTCTTGGTAAGTAGGGGTTTATGGTTTGGCTGCTAGGGAGAGGGAGAGAGTGGGGGAGTTTGGCTGCTAGGGAGAGAGAGAGAGAGAGAGAGAGAGAGAGAGAGAGAGAGATTGGGGATTTAAGGTTTAGAAGATTGGGGATTAGAGATTTGAGTTTGTTGGGTTATAGGGCTTAGGGATTTTGAGGATTAGGGTTTAGGGATTAAGGGATCTAGGGATTTAGGAGTGGCCGTTGGGAAGATGGAAAAAGGTTATTAGGGTTCAAATATAGGGGCTAAGGTGTTTGAGTTACAATATAGGGATTATGAGTTTGGTACTCAGATCTAGGGATTATGTGATTTTGGGGATTAGGGTTAGGGATTAAGGGATCTAGGGGGTTTAGGCGTGGCCATTGGGACAGTGGAAAAAGGGGGCTTGTGAGATATATAAATAGAAAGAGAGACTCACATGGATAGAATTGTTTCTGTTTCAGACGCAGGAAGTTGGAGCGATAGATCCATGAAAAAAGGAATATGATCAGATGAGGAAGGAGGAAGCGGCAACAGGGTTTCTTTCTTCGAGAGCTTTCGAAATGTGAATCTTTGTGATTTTCTTCCTTTCACAGCCGTTATATAATCTCATCTCCATTGGATTAGCACCCAAATCCGACGCTCATCATGATCCCACGTGGCCGGTTTGTAGCATATGGTGAGAGGTGCATGCATTGCGATTTTCTTCCTTTTATAGTTGTTATATAATCTCATTTCCATAGGATGAGCAACCAAATATGACACTCATCATCATCCCATTGGCTGGTTCATAGGATATGGTGAGAGGTGCATGCATACTAAATTAGTTTAGATATGACCCTTTACTCTCATAGTAGCACGAGAGTTACAATCACAAGAGCATCTCCCGAGGAGTTTTTTTTTTTCCCCCAAAAAAAGGCCTCTCCCAATTGGGCCCACTGTAGTGTATGACAAGCATGGAATGCCAATAGATGGAATAATTTAGATGAGATCTATCTATGTGAGAATTTCCAACTTCATCAGATTATCTCTAACCCCTTGATCCATGACTCCAAAGTTTAATGGTGTTAGAGGTATCACTTTCTTGTGATTTCAATCTAACGGTGAGTAAAAGTTGCATGAGTGTTAAATTTGGATTTTATACCAATTTACAGGGGTCTTACATATAAAATGATTGGATTGACTTCAGGTGGACTCCACCCCCAAAAAAACTAGGGAACAAAAAAGGGAGTTTTTGAGAATTCCTACGCGCACACATATATATGGTTGATTACCTGTGCATGATGTGCACAAAGCTTCCTTGGTGCATCTCGCCCTAGGGCCCAACTTTCCATGGGATGGAGCTGGGAGGATCCAAAGATGTGGTTGGCTACATATGTTCAAAATATGGTGCGCACCTAATCATCCTAACCCTTTCGTCAACACCCCACAAGTTTCACCCCTTAAAAAAATCGATTTGCTGATCAAACAATGCAGTCCATTCAGATGAGTGTAAAAAATGGGATTAGTGTAATTCACGAGGCCTTATGTGTGGTGTCCATTTGGATGGGTGATCAAGTGGGCCCCACTAGGAGGTGTGCACTTGAAGACTCAAATAGGTGATCAGGTGGGCCCTAATTAACTAAAGAGCCATCCCATAAATTCCATAAATGAATCCTTATTTTAAGTTACGATGGGAATCCTCGTCTATATATTTTTATCCTAGTTTAAACTTTCTTGCTACGTTTTAGCTGTAGTTATGGCTGGATTTTTTATTTTATTTTTTTGTCTTAAAGTGATAATAAATACATACGCTTTTAATTGTATGTTTGGAGTGGGGCAAAATGCCCATTTTTTTAGTAAAAGGCCCCCGGTGGTCTTGTAAGGACGGTCCTTACCGTTTTACGGTACATACTACCTAGTGGGGCTCATCTTATGATCCATGCAAATGACCACACGTACATAACTAGCCTATAGTCATTGATCCCACATGCAAATAGACCACACATACATAACACCCTATGGACTAGATCATTGGATTGAAGGTCGATTCTTATTATTTTATATAAAGTTGTTAAATTATAAATTTTTTTATTTTAACTTGACCATTACCCACACCACCCAAATAAAAATCCTGGGTCCGCTATTGCCTAAGCACCTAGTGAGTCCATGGGATTTTTCAAGTAGCAAGATTCCAGATCTAGCATTCTCACCATCAATCCCCTGGATCCATCATTAGAAGAGACTTGGAAAGGGGAAGAAGGCCAATGACTTATCATTTCCAAATCCTTACGTAAGATTAAGCAAGCATCAATTGAGTGAGGCAAGTAACTTACCATATTACCATAGTAGTTGAGTTTTTGGTTCGTTAGCTTCCAATATGCTAGATTCTAAGGTTTTATTGTATTTTCTTGAAACCTAATGTAATGATTCCTACTCTAATATAGGATTCATGTTTCAGTATGTTTTAGGGCCCTTGATCTTTATTCTGAATGGTTTGAATTGTGTTAATTCTGTTCTAACAATCCATGTAGATGTTTCTAGTTTCATGGGTCGTGTTTTAATCTATTTTGATATCCTACTTGTACTCTCCATGCTCATGTAGTCATACACCTTAATCATGATGCATACACTTTAATTTGATATAATGGTGATTGTTGTGTGGTTCCACAATGTGTTTGATCATAAGAAACTGAATGTTTTATGTTTAAGTTGCTATTTGGAATGCATGAGCAGAATCTAATTATCTGATCATTTGTTAGTCAAATGACTTGATAATTGTGAGACAATTTTAAATTTGGATGCTAAGGCATTATCTAAATTATGGGCACGCATCATGGGGACACTTACATCCGAACTTTAGCCCCCGTGGAAATGTCATTGGGATTGAATACCCCTTTGTGCAAAATTTACTAGTATATAGTTAGCTCTTGTGTTTTCGAGTTATTGAAGCTTTTAAGATTACGCTAAGTGGTAACAATAGTGATATGACTTCAAGTCACTGAGGTTATGTGTTAAACTTTCATTGGTAATGCTGACTTTTAGTCAGTTACATGTGAATAACAAAATAAATGATATTTCATATTTGGCTAGATTATCCCTTGTGAGTGACTTTTTGTGATGATATTTCGTGTTTAACTAAGTAACCCTGTCAAGTGATGCTTTTATTATTATTAATGATGCGCTTATCTTAGAGTATTGTTAGATTTATTCCAAATTGTATTCCTATGTTTTTGCCTTGATTAGTGTTGAACTCGATCGAGTTATCTTAGATTGAGTTTACCATATATTGTTTCAAACTTTAATCTAATATTCATGCCTAGCCTTTATATATATTTTCTTATTGATTCATAGGAAACCTTGAACTTGCACACGCTCACCCCCTACACATGGGTGCTCGTGTCCCTAACCATTACGACCTGAGTTCTCAAGGCTTAATAGGTTTGAGATTACATTTTTAACGTGATTTGATCTAACAATGGGTGATGGTCAGATTGTCAAACTTGGACAATTGTCAGTAATCAGGAGATTGGAGGGATGGGAGGATTTTGATTGACAATTAGGTGGGCAAAAGCTTGACTACATTTTACTTCCTCTTCTATTGCTCGTGTACAATCATTTGAGGAAAGGGTCGGACCAATATATCCAGATACTGGCAGGCTGCTATCTTCTAATGAACCTATCCAATATGGATGCATTTGGATCATAGTTGTCATATCCGGTTCAATTAGAATTTCAACTCATTTGACCCAAATCCATAGTTTGGGCCAGAACTCCTTTATTTCGGAATGGCCAAACTCCCTATCTTCATCTTTCTTTTTTCTAAGAAAGACTAACCCTAACCCTAATACCCATATACTATGCATTAATCATATTGCTTAATCATATACTGAAATTTTACCGACACCTATAATAGTAAAATTTAGAGACATCTCATAAAAGGGGAGGTGTTCATTTCAAAGTTCATCAGGTTTTCAACCAGCAGGCTCCACCACGGTGTTACACTCCCCTCACCCATTGAGTAAGTGAGGGATCCAAACCAGCCATAAAAGGGTGAAACCTGGGATGTGCATGCATCTGTCGGACTTAACAGGTGATGAAGGCAATGCATTTCGTGTTAGAAGTCTGTTAGAATCTATTATTTTGTTCATTCACTGATGGATATGGGTTCAGATTCACTGGTATATTCGCTCATGGGTGAGCTCAAATATTTTCCAAACACAATCCTCCGACACTCTCCCCACCTCAAAAACCCTACACCATAACCCCCTCCCTTATCATCATCAGCAACCAATTATCCTATCTACTCTTCTTCACCAAGCTCATCTCCAACTTTCTTCATTCCAATTCCGACGTCGGAAGCCTCCGAGCGGCAAAACTCCAATAACAGGTCCTCAGCCAATTCCTCTACCAGTCCCACACCACCCGCTGTACTGCCTCCCCTTGCTCTTCGCTGCGCCCCTTCTCCCATCCCCATTGACGCCTCTCCATCCACTCAACAGTATGCCTCAGAGAAATCGGAGCAACGCCACCTCTCCCGCTGCAATATGTCCCTATTGCCCTAGCGCTCTGGCCCCAAGCTAGATGACACCGACCAAAGCGTCGGTTACCACAATGACATGAAGCCCACCATGCAGAATTTACACTATGACCCATTTTTTGCATTCTTATAGACCCTAAGAAATTTTTTGCTCCATCCATGCAGAATTAAGTTGTTTGCCAATTCAACTTCAGGTCACCATTAATTGAGGTCATTAGATCAATGGTTTGTTGTGGGCAGAAGGATTTTCCTTGCTTCAACAAAAGCTTTTATTCATTATTAACAAAAAATAGATTTTTGCTTCAGAATAATGGAATGAGGATGCAGATGCACTTGCGAATGTTGGTGTTTTAGGCCTGTTACTCTTATGGAGAAAGGTTTGCCACTATAGAGTTCATACTAGCTCATGCATTTCATCCTTTGACATCCACTTTTTTTATGTAACAATTTATAACGTTGTAACGTTTTCCTTGTTCTTTCAATAAATTTCCTTCTCTCTAACAAGAAAAGAGAGATGTATATACAATTATATACAAGTCAATCTAATTGATGAACACAAAAAATTGAGAAGGAAACATTTTGCTACAACAGTGGCAAGGCTGCCTGCACAAATCTTAGTTCTCCGTTTTTTTTTGGCAGAAGCACCAGTGAATAAATTTATTGAAGTAAACTAAAATACAGACAATCTTTGCCAACATATTTGCAGCATCCATGTGCAGGAAATTAAATTTTCAAATGCAATTTCCAAAATAAATACTCAACAGAAAAATAATAGAAAGAAGATTATGGATGAGTGAAGAACTCTATAATTGTTATTGAAGAACTGATGATAAAAACAGTAAACAATAGCACCTATTTATAGGTGAATACAAAACAACTTCTTCCTAAAAAGTTTCAACTGAAACCTACTTTACTGCCACTAAGTGACCACCCACTAATTGCATAACAGTGCCTACAAATCTGCTATACAGACTTATTCAAAACAAGACTAAGTCAACAAAATAGTTTGAGTTTAATCAAATTCCAACAGCCTCCCTTAAACTCAAACTCTCAGAGCTACACATGCCCATCTTCTGCTTCAATCTATAGAAAGTTTCAGCTTTCAACGATTTTGTGAGAATGTCGGCAATCTGATCTTCAGACTTGCAAAATTCCATTGCAATTTCATCTTCTTTAACAAGATCACGGATGTAATGAAATTTGATGTCGATATGCTTGCTTTTCCCATGAAACCCCGGATTCTTTGTGAGAGAAATAGCCGACTTGTTGTCACAATAGATCTTTGTAGGAAGTAGTTGCTCTTGTCTCAGCTCATCGCATAGTCGCCGCAACCAAACAGCTTGACATGCAGTGGATGCAGCTGCCATATATTCTGCTTCAGCAGTTGAAAGTGCAACTACTTGTTGTTTCTTGGAAGACCAAGAAATTGCTCCTGAACCCATGTGAAACACAAAACTGGAAGTACTTTTCCTATCATCCACATCTCCTGCCCAATCGCTGTTTGTGTACCCAACAAGATCACAATTGTTAACAGATGTATAAAAGATACCATGACTTTGAGTACCTTTTATGTAGCGCAAAATTCGTTTCGCAAGTTGCAAGTGAACTTGACTCGGTGTCTCCATAAACCGGCTAATAAAACCAACTCCAAACGTTATGTCAGGTCTAGTAGAAGTCAAATAATGTAGACTACCTACTAAACTTCGAAAATAAGTTGGGTTGATAAGTTCACTATTTCCAACTGTATCCATCTACAATCTTGTTTCAACAGGAGTTTTGATAGGATTACATGATTCCATCTTGAACTGCTTCAAAATATCTGCTGCATATTTCTTCTGTGAGAGAAATATCCCATCCCCTGTCTGCTCAATCTCAAGGCCAAGAAAGTAAGACATCAGTCCCATGTCAGTCATTTCAAAATTGCTATTCATATTCTTCCTGAATTCATCAAACATGCTGGGACTATTTCTAGTAAATATCAAATCATCTACGTACAAACATACAATAAGCATATCTCCTTTTGTATTTGATTTGATATATAATGTAGGTTCATAAGGACACTGGAGAAAACCATTTTCCTGGAAATATAAGTCTATACGTGTGTACCATGCCCACGGAGCCTGTTTTAACCCATACAGGGCTTTCTTCAACCTGAGAACTTTATCTTCATGGCCTTTCTTCACATAACCAGCTGGCTGATCAACGAAAACTTCTTCATTAAGGAATCCGTTCAGAAACGCAGATTTGACGTCCATCTGATGAATCTTCCATTTCTCTTGAGCAGTTAAGGCAATCACCAGACGTATTGTATCCATGCGAGCTACCGGTGCAAAAACTTCATAGTAGTCAATACCTGGCTTTTGTTTGTAGCCTTTCACGACCAATCGAGCCTTCAGCTTGTCCACCTGACCATCAGATTTGTACTTTGTTTTATACACCCATTTGACGCTAATCGTTTTCTTTCCTTCAGGAAGAGAAGCCAGCTCCCAGGAATCATTCTTTTCTATGGACTGAATTTCAGCATCCATAGCCTGCAACCATTCATCATGTTGTGCTGCTTCTGCAAAAGAGAGAGGGTCACAATCTGCAAACAAAGCGAAATTTACAAGTTCCTCATCAGTTACATCATTATCATTAGAAATGACATAATCATGTAAGCGTGCAGGCAGCACACGAGGATGTGTCGATATATGAATGCCAGTTGGATTCTGCTTTGGTGCAACATGCTGCGGTTCTCCACTAACTGATTCTTCATTCAAGGAAATACTAAATTTGTGACTTCTCTACATTCTGCCAATCCCAACCTTCAGCTTCACTGAACTCAACATCCCTACTGATGATGACTTCATTTGTTTGCAGATTAAACAACTTATAGCCTTTGGTTCGTTCACTATAACCGATAAAAATACATTTTGTACTTTTACCATCAAACTTCTTCCTTTTCTCAGCTGGTATATGGGCATATGCTACACACCCAAAAACTCGAAGAGCTGCAACATTCGGCTTATAGCTGCTCCATGCTTCCTCAGGTGTCATATTAAGAACACTCTTTGTCGGACACCTGTTCAATAGATAAACAACACAGGATACGGCTTCTGCCCAAAAAACTTTTGGTAAGTTTTTACCTTTCAACATACTGCGTGCCATTTCGACAATTGTTCTATTCTTCCTCTCCGATATCCCATTTTGCTGTGGTGAGTAGCTTGCTGTAAGTTGATGCTTAATTCCATGATTTTTATAAAAATCAACAAAAGCATTAGAAGTGTACTCTCCTCCTTTGTCTGTTCGAAAACACCTCAAACGCAACCCACTTTGTTTTTCCACATAGACTTTGAATTCTTTGAATACGCCAAAAGCTTCAGACTTTTGTTTCAGAAAATATACCCAAGTTTTCCTACTGTAATCATCAATGAAAGTAAGAAAATAACGATTACCTCCATGTGATTCAGTCTCCATCGGTCCGCAAATATCAGAATGCACAAGCTGTAATTGTTGCTTAGCTCTACATGACTTCCCCACTGGAAAAGAGTCCCTATGTTGCTTGCCAAGAATACAACCTTCACACAGATGAGTAGAATTTTCTAACAAAGGTAACCCAAAAACCATTTCCTTCTTTGCCAGTACCCTTAAGCCATTAAAATTTAAATGACCAAAACGAAAGTGCCAAAGCCAATTTGTATCCATAACAATGGCACTAAAAGAATGAATGATTTCACTCTGTAAGGGTAAAGGAAACATGCGATTTTTTGTCATCTTAACCTCTGTAACAAGCTCATTTTTCATGTTCTCAATAGTGCAAACACCTTTATCAATGAAGATTTTAAGTCCCTTTTCAAAGAGTTGACCCATACTCAATAAATTCCAGTGTAAACTAGGAACATAAAATACATCAGAGATATGCTCATGAGAACCATCTTTCAATCGTATGAGAACATTACCTTTGCCCATAATTGAAACTCTAGCTTTGTTTCCAAAATTTACCTCCCCACGCACCGATTCATCCAGGTAAAAGAAAAACTCCTTCTTTCCACACATGTGATTACTACACCCAGTATCTAAATACCATTTGTCAAGATGTTCTTCTTCTGAAGAGCTGCAAGCTAACAACAAAGTTTCCTTTTCTTGGACATCATCAGCATAGTTAGCATGTTCGGAATTTCTTTTTGGAAATTTAACTCTACGCTGTGATCGAAAATGCCCAAACTTCTTACTATGAAAACATTGAATTTTGGTTTTATCATACCTTGCTTTTTCAAGAGCTTGCTGACCAGAACTATTTTTCTCTGTGGAGGCATCATTCTTGCAGCTTTTAGTCTTAGTATCTTTGCCTTGGCTTGATGTTTTGTCACCACTGGAACTGCTCGTACGGGACAAATTTACTTTACTTTGAAAAGCTTGCTCCACAGGTGCTGCAGCCTTGTGATTCATTCTATGTTCATGAGAACATAATGAACCCATCAATCCTTCAATTGTCATAGTAGAAAGATCCCTTCCTTCTTCAATTGCAGCAACAACATAATCGAAACGATTCGTCAAAGATCTCATAATCTTTTCGATTACACATATGTCCTCCAATTTTTCACCATTAACTCTTAATTGACTCACAACAGGCTGAACTCGTGAAAAATAATCAGATATAGTTTCAGAATCTTTCATAGAAAGAGTTTCGAATTCACCTCGTAAAGTTTGTAACCTTACACTCTTCACCTTCTCATCACCTTTGTAGGATTTTTGCAACATCTCCCAAGCATCTTTAGCTGTTGTTGCGCTTGAAATCCTTTCGAAGACGATCTCGTCCACGGCTTGGTAGAGGAAGAATAACGCCTTCTTGTCCTTCTTTCTATTCTCTCTCAAATTGTTTTTCTGAGTTTGAGAGAAAGCTGCTGCTTCTACTTGATCCGCTGGCTCAACGTATCCGGCTTCGATAATCTCAGTTAGCTCCTGGAAACCAAACAACGCCTTCATCTGGATACACCACTGATCAAAATTTTTTCCGCTGAACTTCGGAAGCTGAGGTTGAATTGTTCCGTTCATGTTTATGACCTGCTTACAAGCAATCTAAGTGAACACTTAGGAAAACAAGAACTCTGGACAATTTGGCTCTGATACCAAATGCAGGAAATTAAATTTTCAAATGCAATTTCCAAAATAAATACTCAACAGAAAAATAATAGAAAGAAGATTATGGATGAGTGAAGAACTCTATAATTGTTATTGAAGAACTGATGATAAAAACAGTAAACAATAGCACCTATTTATAGGTGAATACAAACAACTTCTTCCTAAAAAGTTTCAACTGAAACCTACTTTACTGCCACTAAGTGACCACCCACTAATTGCATAACAGTGCCTACAAATCTGCTATACAGACTTATTCAAAACAAGACTAAGTCAACAAAATAGTTTGAGTTTAATCAAATTCCAACACCATGTAGGCAGCCCCAGGAAATGGCGAAAAGAAATATCCAAATTGAGAATACTATTCCTTCATCTCATCGACTGTGAATCTTAGCCCAATATGACACCACAACATTGCCCTTAGCCTCAGCCGAACTGGAGAATATTTTTTTTAATCTCCTTCATGATCAATATGGGTAAAACAATGTGTTGGTTGATAAAAGCCCAAAAATGAAAATGGCAAGCCCTTGCTTTGTATAGTTGTTTTGCTTTTCCATGTTGTTTTGTTTCTGTTGTTGTATATTCGGGGTCTTGAAATCCTATTTTACCAATGAAATCCTATAAATGAAATGATTAACGCTCCACTTCATGATTAATGTTCCCAGAGTAAAATATTCTTCAATCCATGTAAACGATTAGGACTAATTTGAGACGTTCAGAAAATCCAAAAGACTCCATCAGAGCTAAAAGATATTAATCTCCATACCTTGGTACTTTGTGAAAAATTGCTAAAGGTTAGATCTGACCCCAGTTTAGACCCTCCCAAGACCCTGCTTTGCAGAACTGCACTGGATGATGACCTTTTTTTGACTTTAGAATTGACCAGTCGCGTAAAACCATTCTGTATTCGCCATTAACATGTGAGTGATGCTGACATGAATCCTCACTTTATTCACCAGCAATCCCCGCAAGAGCAAGCTCCATTTTTAAAGTGATGGAAACGGGTAGCATCCCTCTACTCACGATCAACTCCCTTGCAGTAACAAGGGACATTAACTTTATCACTGAGCAAACTTGTGAATGCAATCCAATCACATTTCACATCTGCTTCTCTTAGCATCCGAATATACATTTTGAGACGCTCCTCTGCCATGACCATGCTGTATATATGCGGCCAACATAGAGTTCCAAGTAACAATGTTCCTTTCAGGCATCATATTGAATAATGCATGGGCGTTACTGATGTCCCCCATCTGAGAATATGCCATAACCATTGTTGTCCAAGAAATTATGTCTCTTGCGGGCATTGACTGGAAGATTAGGTCTGCCATCTGAACACTTTCACACTGTGCATACATTGTCAGAAGAGCATTAGCAACTGGAACTGTTGATTCACATCCTATCTTTACTGTATAAGCATGGAACTGAACCCCATGAGTTGGATTCTTTATACTCGAACAAGCTCCTAGAACGGTAGCAAGGGTGAATTGATTAGAAGCAACAGCTGCCTCTCTCATTTTATTAAACAATGCTAGAGCTTTGTCCTCGAGCCCAGATTGTGCAAATCCACCGATAATGGAAGTCCATGACACCGTGTTACGGTCAGGTAAGGAGTCAAACATCTGCTTTGCCGCTTCTAAGCAGCTGCATTTCGCATAAATATCAAGATTCAATAACCTTTTTCTAATTTCGGATACGAAAGTCATGGTTTCCTCTTTCTTTTCTTTCTTTTTTTTTTTTTTTTGACATGCTTTCGTGGATGATTTTTCAAGGAAAAAAGTGAGGGCTGTGGAAACAATCTTTCATCTTTCACGTTGCAGTAAAATTTATGTTTGGTATAACCATTTTTACGTGACAAAGAGTGTAAAAATAATTACAATTTTCCACATAAGGAAGGGGTCGGAGAAACTTTTTATGGTGGAAAAGGAAAAGGTGCATGTAACTGAATTTTTTTTCTTTCGCTCTTAAGTGCATGTAACTGACGCACATACACTAACGAATTGCCTCGTAAAAATGATGGGATAGTTTTAAACTGGGAGGTTTCTGGATATATTGGAGAATGTGAAGGAATATCAATAGAGAGGCCCAATCTAAAAGTCCAATGCACGACTGTGCATATATAGAAGCTTCCATCAGCAACGATTTAGGGGCCCACCTGGGAATGGGATAATTTTGGGGGAGTGGGGAATCAATTCATATGGGTAGGCCCTACTGGTGTACAGTGGTGGGGGCTTCGTCCCGACAACTTTAGATCCGAGCCCGCTCAGTTGCAATCCTTAAGGTTGAGGGCAATGTTCAAAAAATCTGAACGTCTATTTAACTAAGGTCAATCAGCCAACCCTGATGAAAACCAGGCTCCTAGATGGATTACATGAGATACTTCAAGACTCACACCCCAAAGTCAGTGACGGCCCAGGATTTTTGTTTGGGTGGGGCTAAACCTTTGCTCTGTTTGTTAATTTTTTTCACATGAATAATACAAAAAGATCAAAATTGTTGCATTTAAATAGAAATAAATTTTCTTTTTCATGCTCAGATCCCATACACAATTAGAGGGTATTCCCACTACCTCTCACAAGTTCACATTATTATCGATTCATTATCATCAAACAAGTTTATAAAAACATTTTCTTTAATCCTAAGCATTTGAATGCCCTACAATGGTGATTTGGGTGAGCACCCAATTTGGATTCCCAAATGGGTTTTATTTGAATCCAAAGAATTTGGGCATATGTACTTAATTTAACTGTAAAAATAATTTTCTATAGTTGGTCATGTGCTTAGCAAAAAAGAAAAATCACCACTTAAATGTAACTCAAATTATTAACATATGAACTTTGAGACCCGATTTTTGTATGAATTGAAGACTAAAGTATGTCGAATGGTGATTTGGTCATCTTGTAGATATGCTTAGATTTGGTGATTTAAGGCTTAGGTTTTAGTTAGGATTTGAAAATAGGATTTGGAGATTGAGGGTTTAAATTTAGGTATAGAGTGATTAGAATTGTGCTACATCTGAGGAGGGAGGGAGATTGCTTTATTTAGGATATTTGGTGTGAGGGAGACTAACCACGAAAGGACCGGCAACAAAAAATTCGATCACCTTGAAAAGGATATTGCACTCTCAATAGAAAAAAAAAATGTCAAAAGAGAACGGTGCGGAGAGGATCCAGTACTCTGGTAGTAAGAAATTGTCAAAAGACTGGAGTGTTTAATTTTATCAAGGTTTTGCGACGAGGGACGATCACACGGTTTAGACCAAACCCATTTAGTTCTCTAATATTTTCAAAATAGACCTGAGGCGACAGCCCCAGGTCATGTGCATGTAGGTCCGCCCCTGCCTACAGTAACCAATAGAGTCAAGTAGCCTTGCCGTAAAGTTTAGTGCCAAAACGTGTTTTAATCCACCAGCCCCAATTAATTGACACTCATACACCTAAAATTTTGCTTTAATTTGAATAATTAAACCATTATCAAAAGCCTATAAATGCAAGCTAAAATCACTAAATTGTAATGATTATCATGGCATTGAGCAATCCAAGACTGGCCTCATCTATCTAGAAAATGGCCATCTATCAGAATGCTATGCAGGTGCAACAGGCAATGGTGCAAAGGAGATTTAATAGTAATTTAAAGCAAACCTTTGTTACAATACCTGTTTAAATCATAAAGATAGCCCACTATGCAAGAAATAGGCAAATTTTTTTTCATCCCCCACCCCATATACACATTGTTGTAGCCCATTACACAAAAAGACCTGTTGGTTAGATGCTTGTGTGAGAAACGATTGAATAAAATATGGCTCATTAATCTATAAGAGAAATGCTCATTTGAAAAATCTCATTGGTGAGGTGGAAGGGAGGTAGGTTGATATTTGTTGGGATTTGAAAAGACACTGTGAAGAGAAAAAGAATGATAAAAGTAGTTATAATGCTTTTTTAGAATGTGAAAAGATGGCATTAGTGAGATGTAATACTAGTTACTATTATGGGGCCTTAATCTTTTGGGAGAAAAAACAAGGAGGATGGCAGTTGCTTTGATGCTTTTTTATGAGATAATTAGCGAAAGGTCCCTAAAGTCGAATCTATCCAGCCTCCAGTCCAGGTAAATTCTGTTTAAGGGCTCTGGTCCACTCAGCTAGACTATTTGCAGCAAAAAGTCCCTGCATCCACACGATCATATATTTTAGGACAAATTTTCTCTTTCAACCGTTTTAGGCATAAATTTTGAAATTTAAAATTTCAAATCTTCCATTCTCCATCCTTCTTAAATCCTCTCAATCGACTCGACAGATCGAATCAAGGATTGATTTGGATTTATGCATGTCGTCTTCATTGCAGAAAAGAGCTCGAGATTGGTTCCGATCTTGAGGGAGCTACGCTGATCGAGTTTCCTACAGAAATTTGAAACAGAGAAAGGGGTTCTTGGGTTTGCTGTTACCGGAGAAGGAGACAGATAGGGATCGATTGTTGGAAGGATTCCGTGTGTTTTCTGTTTGAAGAACCCGTCCCAGAAATGCTATCGCGGTGATCAGAGAAGGTCTTCAGCACTCTTTCACTGGAGAAGAGCGCTTTTTGTCTGATTTTGCACGTCACCGGAGTTCGCGCTACTGTTGCTGCCCTCACCATCGTCGGCTGGCATCACCACCGCTGATGCTCGCCATCGTTTGCGCCGTGATGTGGCCAGAGGGGAAGAAGACTCCCGCACAAGAACTTAGACAAAGGCTTGCTGATTCTCGATTTCTGGTTACAGAAACCAGAACTCGAAGAAGAAGATCTCATTGGGTTTTGTGGTCTGGGCCAAGCCGGGTTCTTTCCAGGTCCGGGTTGGGTTCGATCTAACCTGTGTTACAGCAGAACTCGGCCTGGCCCAGACCACAAAACCCAACATCTTCTTCTTCTTACGAAATCCGAACCCACTTTATTCTCTGTTGCAGCGGTCGTCGAAAAACCAGTGCAATCGGAGTAAAAATGCACCTGGAAGGAAGATCTGGGGTGAGAGATAACAGATCTAGAGGTATTCTGCTGTGGAATGCAGAGAAATTGGCGATTGAAGGCCCTTTTATTGCTGACCGTCGAATTGGATAGAGAGCAAGGAAAGGTGAGGGAGATGAGAGAGAAGAGCTTAGATGCAGGCTTTACAGAGAAGGGAATTTATCTGATTTTTTGCCAAATTGAGTTGAGTTTCTGTTAAACTTAGCTGAGTTTCTGTCAAATTTATCTGAGTTTTTATCAAATTTATCTGAGTTTCTGTCAAATTTATCTGAGTTTTGATCAAATTTATCTGAGTTTCTGTCAAATTTATCTGAGTTCTGAACAAATCTATCTGAGTTTTTGTCTATTTATCTGAGTTTTGGAACAAATTTATTTGAGTTTTGAACAAATCCATCTGAGTTTTTGGCAAATTTATTTGATTTTTTGAAAAATTTAGCCGACTTTCTGACTAATTTATCTCCATTTTGAAAATTTTAACTGAGTTTTTGAACAAATATTTCTTTGTTTTTTGAAAAATTTATTTGTATTTTCTTATATCTATTTGTGTTTTTGAATTTTATTTGTGTCTTTTAAAATTTATTTGTACTTTTTGAAATAATTTTAACTGAGTTTTGACAAAAATACTTGAGTTTTTGAAATTTTTTTCTGGAATTTGGAAAATTGGTTTATCTTAGTTTTGGAAAATGTATTCCGTTTTTTTAAATTTATTTGCATTTTTTAATTTTATTTATGTATTTTGGACTTTATTTGCGTCCTTTGAAATTCATTTGCGTCTTTTGAAATTTATTTGCATTTTTTAATTTTATTTATGTATTTTGGATTTTATTTGCGTCCTTTGAAATTCATTTGCGTCTTTTGAAATTTATTTACATTTTTTGAATTTTCTTTGGATCTTTTGAGATTTATTTGAGTCTTTTGAAATTTATTTATAGTTTCTGAAATTTATTTTGATCTTTTTAAACTTATTTTCATTTTTTTAAATTTACTGCCTTTTTTTAAAATTTATTGCGGTTTTTGAAATTGTTGCATTTTTGAAATTTATTTGAGTTATTTTGAAATTTATTTGTGTGTTTTTAGAATTTATTTGAAAATCTCATTAATGGGATTCCATTAATCGTGGCCAATTAAATGGTAGTTGACCATTATTAATGGGATATCCCACTAATCATGGGATATGATTCAAAGAAAGGGTAAATTAGATATTTTAGGTATGAGAAAGTGTGGGAGGGACCTTTGACTGCATGACTTTTTTTTGTGGATTGTTTATATTAAAGTCACAAGTTGAGGGACTTGCGACCAAAGTCCCCCTTTTTAATAAGGGGGATTCGGCGACGGGTGCCTGAACATTTCACTTTATTGCCTTAGGTCAACAATCTTTTTTTATAGTGTGATAGGTCATTTTTCCAAATTTGGAAATCTAAAATGTTTAATTTACCATTTCTTCAAATCATATCCCATGATTAGTGAGATAAGCCATTAATAATTGTCAACTACCATTAAATTAGGCACGATTAATAAAATTCCACTAATGAGATTTTCAAATAAATTTCAAAAAAACAAAAATAAGTTAAAAAAAAAGGAAACAAATTTCAAATAAATTTCTAGAAATGAAATAAATTTAAAAAATGCAAATAAAATTCAAAAAATGAAATGAATTTAAAAACCCAAATAAATTTCAAAAGAAAGCAAATAAATTTCAAAAAATGAAATAAATTTCAAAAAAACACAATAAATTTAAAAAAAATCAATAAATTTTAAAGGAACGCAGATAAATTGAAAAAGACATAAATAAATTTCAAAAAATATAAATAAATTTCAAATGATGAAAATCAATTTCAAAAGATCCAAATAAATTTAAAAAAATATATAAATAAATTTCAAAAGAAGTAAATAAAATTAAAAAACGCAAATACATTTGCCAAAACTAAGACATTGCCGGATTTCCAAATTAGCGAATAATGTGGCAAAAAACTCAAGTCTTTTTGTCAAAAAATCTATTAAATTTATTTCGAAAAATACAAATAAATTTCAAAAGACACAAATAAAATTTAAAAACACAAATAAATCTTCCAAAAACTCATATAGATTTGTTTATAACTCAGATAGATTTGTTCCTGAACTCAGATAAATAGCCTAAAACTCGGATAAATTTCTCCGGAACTCAGATAAATTCATCGAAAACTCAGACAAATTTGTCCAGAACTCAGATAAATTCGTCCAGAACTCTGACAGATTTGTCCGGAACTTAGATAAATTTACCTAGAATTCAGATAAATTTGTACTAGAAGTCATATAAATAGCCAAAAACTCAGATAGATTTTGTCCAAAACATAAATAAATTTGACAAAAAAAAAAAAGCAAAAATCACATAAATTTAACTTTGACTGGAATGTGGATGGACTTCTAGAATGGGTCAGGTCAAACTTGACCTAGAACCAACCCGGAACTGCTGCAGATCCTAGGCCCACTTTCTTCTTCTTCTTCGTTTGAGAATCAGAAACACGAAAGCCATTTCTATTCGCCTTCTTCCTCGATTCCGATCCGGCGATGGCATGGCGCGGCTTCCGGTGAGAATTCACCTTCTCTGGCAACAGGTAGGAACGACGGTGGCGCAGGAAATCCAGCGATGGTGCAGAGGATCTTCTTCTTCTTCGTTTCGTGTTCTGCAAGTCTTCTTCTTCTTCGTTGTAGGGTTCTTCTTCTTCTTTGCAGGGATCTTCTTCTTCTTCTTCTTCTTTTTCATCTTCTTTGCAGGGTCTTCTTCTTCGCTGCAATCTTTTTCTTCTTTTTCTTCGTTGCAGGGGTTTTCTTCTTCAGAAATCGATCTCAATTGTTGAGATCCAATCCATCATTATCCATGTCCAGTTTGAAGTAATGAGTGGGAGAATGGAAGATTTGAAATTTAAAATTTAAAATTAGATGCCTAAACAGTTGAGAGAGGGCAAATTAGTCATGTAAAATGTATCAAGGGACCTCTGGCTGCAAACAATCTAGCTGCTTAGACTAGAGTCCTTAAAAAGAATTTGCTTGGACTGGAGGCCGAATATATTCAATTCTAAAGACATTTCGCTAATTATCTCTTTTTATAATGTGAAAAGATGATTTTAGGGGCTTATTTTTTGGGGGCCTAAAAGTAATGTGAAAAGATGATTCTAGGGCCTATATGGGCCATTGGTTTAGGCCCGAAAAAAAATTTAAGGTCTAAAATAATGACCAGCTTTTCTTACCTAATTGTCAGAGCCACCCCTTATCTTCATGCAAAAATACTAAAGATGATCATTAGATGGGCGTACTTGTGCCTAAGGTGCTTTTGCATGTACGGTAAAACAACAATAACAGCCTTGCCATGGCACATGCCATTAGACAGCGGTGAAAAGTCCTAAAAGAAGGAGAACTTTTTAGTTAGTCATTATTAGGATGGGGCCCAGAAGTCAATGATGTGGACGTTGTGAGCTCGCGAGAAGGTTCCGTCCCCAGCGGGTAATATTCTCTCCTTTACCAAGGAATGAATACACGCAATGTCTCTATCTAATTTGTTTTGGTTTTGGATGGAAATAGATAGGTTTTGGGCAATTTTAATAACTTTTTTTTCCTCTGTGGTGGATCTGATTGTAAATGAATGCCTTCCGGTATCAACTAATCATTATTCCATGATTTCTCACATATGATTTCTCTCTTTCTGTTTTTTTTTTTTTTTTTTTAATATCTCAACGATAACTGGCATGTTTTCTCTAAACTAAAATATAGTTTTAAATCATTTTGTGGGTGATCTGATGATAATTTAACATCGGCTTGTTTTGCTTAATTTGTTTAGTTACTATTCTTTCCTACAATACCGGCATCCGCCACTGACCATGTGGAATTTTTGTCTCTTATTATCGAAAAGCAGGTGGAATACGTACAAATGGGTCACCGATTCTTCCACATTCTCCCTTTGTGTCAGATTCGAAAAAACCACATTTTAGTGTGAAAACAGATTCTACTCGGAACCTTTTATGAACAGGTAGCCTTCTAGAAATGAAACAGCACTGTTTCGCCCAATCCCCTTGATACCCCATCTTCTTCTTCAGAAAGAATGAAAACCCTCTTCTCTGCAACTCCTTCTTTTGCCCCAGAAAAAAATATTTACTCCCCATTTGCAGAAACCCTCTTCTCAGAGCGTGTACAGCAGCTGAATTTCTCGCTTTGGGGGCTATCTTTAGCCATTGTTATTTTTTTTTTCTTTTAATATACAATTTACCTTCAGCAATAACAAAAAAAGGGTTTGGATCAGGAACTAATCTGTCCATGCAAGATCTGAATTTTAAGCCTAAGCCTATCATGTGTCTCCGTCCAGTCATGTCCTATGAGAACAGTTTTCTCCATGGGAGGCCCTCTTTAATTGCAACAATACTAAAAGAAATATATACTGCAAGTGTAATGCGGCTAATGCCGACATTACTATTATTCATAGAAAAGCATAAACCACACCAAAGGTGGAAATCCAAAAGGATGAAAATACACAAGAAAAGAAGATACTCACTCCCCACAGCTTCAGACTAACTGTTAAATCTTCAACAGAAGAAAACACACAACACCCCCAACGCTTCAGAGCTGGTACATGTTCAGAGTTTCAGAATCTTCAACAGAAGAAAACACACAACACCCCCAACGCTTCAGAGCTGGTACATCTTCTACTGACCAGGGTTCATATTGTTACCATAAGCAGATGGGCCAGGCAGACAACCATAGGAGTCACTCGACAGTGTGTTTGTAGAGTTCCAAACCTGATCGCTGATACGGCTTGATGGGTAAGTTCCCATTTCGGCCCTCAAATTCGATGATGGATAGCAGACAGTGCCCCCAAAGTTACCATATATATCGTCAAGACCGTGCTCAGAACGTAATAAGGGCAGATCCCTCCATATCGGTGGCGGCACGTTAGAGGCCCAGACCATGGGTTCCATCACAGTCCTTGGAAATGGCAGGTGGCCGGGGTTGGCAATGGGTCTGTTGGTCTCCGGTGGTAAGCTTTGGATATCCTGTTTGCTCGACCACGTACGCTGCATCCTTCGTGCATAGCTGCGGACTTGCTCTGTAGACCGTGTGCCGATCTGGCTGGAGATGTTCTTCCATTTCCCCCAGCCATACTTATGCAGACCCGACAGAAATAACCTGACAGCGAGACCAAAATCAAATTCTATGGAACCATGAAGCTCTTTTCTAACTGTAATGGCTTATTCACAAAATAATAAAAACAAAACTGAAGTGAGCAAAAAATGCTGTTTTAGGTATTGCCTACTCCGTTCATGGTAGAACTACCATTAATATTAGATGCCCCACAGCCTCAAGTATCTGAACATGGGGATAGTTTCAATTCCTGAATGTTTCAGCTGCAATAAATAGTTCACAAAATATATATCCCGATTAAAAAAAATAAAATGGAGAAGTCCAAAAAAACTGACAAACCGTTTTTCATTGTCAGACCAAATTCCCTTCCTCTCTGATGTCTTCTCCTTTTCCGGCTCTGGTTCTGGTAATATCTCTTGCCCCTTCACATTATTAGAATCATGGACCTTCTTCTTCTCGTCCTCATCCAACACCTGCAGTTCATATTGACCCTTAAGGCAAGCTGGGATCGGGCCATTTTCTTGGGGCTCTCCTGGTGATAATAACCCTTTCCCCTTCACGTTATTAGAATCATGAACCACCTTCTCCGGCATATTCACTGAATGTCGGCATGCAAAGTGCTCCTGCACCTGTTGGTGTGTCATTCCCAGGAACGGTTTGGCAACGTACTCCCACGGCTCCGGCTTGTTTTTGCCAAAAGGTTCCGACGCGAGCTTGGACACTGTTTCATTCAACTGATCAGTCCATTCGTTGGACGGACGGACGAGGTCATCAGGGGTGGGAGAAGAGACGTCGGAAAGAAGAAAGTCCGAAACTTCTTCAAACATGGGGTGTGAGAAGGAAGAGTTCAAGGAAGTGGTTCTGGAGGAATTGAGGAAGAACTTTGGAAGAAAAAGGTTGGAGAACAATAGAAGAAAAAGAAGGTAGACGGAATGGAAGATAGAAACCCTGATCTTTGAGACTGCACTGATAGTACTTTTATAGATCAGAGAGAAACCCTGATTTTCAATCGGGGGTACTCTAGAAGGAGAGACGAGTTAAGCAACAGGACTAACCCAAATGGAGTCCGATGTGTGAGCTGGACTCACAATAGGAATCCGGAAGTTTTCCAGGACCACCAAAACGGTCAAGCCCTAGATTTCGTGCGTCACTCTCCCGACAAACACTTCGGGCGGAAAATACGTCAGCAGCCAACAGACGCTTGCCACCTGTTCAATTGATAAAGTCACAAGATAGGCATGTTGATCTCAATATGCGACCTTTTCTTACATCATTAAATGTGAGAGAGTGTTTGGTCGTTGGTTACGAAATTGAGTTAAGTGAAGAGGAGTTTGAGGTCTTTACATCTCGCTAATAAGTAGTTTTTATTTAAGCATAGACATTAACCATCCAATTTGCCATTACTCATTTTCTCTCTTTCGGATAAGAAGTTATCTCAACTTGGACCTTACAATGAGGCCTAAGTTTTATAATAATAGATTTTAAATAAAATATTTATAATAATATTAAAAAATAAAAAAAGCCCCATTTAGGATTTTCGCCTAAGGCCTTACATTGGCTTGGGCCGGCCCTGTCAAAACCTTCCCCTATCACATGCATTATTCCGTTATCATGAAGATAAACCACTCTCGAGTCATGCGATTTTTTGGCATGATAAATACCACTACTTTAAATTCGACGATTTTTTGGCCTGATATAAAAATTCGAACATACCGACTACTTCAAATTCGATGTGGAGCTCGGATCCGGAGAGGCTTTTCCCCACTGTTAGTCTGTTGTACGATCGATGTGGTAAAGCAAAACTAAGATGAAATGAACTTCGCTTTGTAAAAAAAAAGAAAAAAAATCCAAAAACTTAATACACACAGACCAAGTACCTCAACCACACCCCTATTGTGTCACATTTTTGGCCTAATATAGACTGTTGCAAGCTTATACCTCTTACTGATCCTATCATAACCACTACTTCACAAATTCGTAACATCAAAGTACTTCAAATGCGTTGAGGAGCCCTTTTCCAGTGAGGAGGTTGCCGGACGTAAGTAGGTTTTCGATCGATGTGCTCGCAAGCTAAGATGAAATGAACTTCGTTTTGTATAAAAAAATAATAAAAAAAAATTAAAAAAAATAATCCAAAAACTTAATACACACAGACCAAATACCTCAAAACACCCATATTTTTACGAGCCGTGCTAGACCGGATTTGGTAGGCACGGCTCCCATGGGAGCCATTGTACGATCCCATGGGAGCCATTGGATCCCAGGGGATCCAATGGCTCCCATGGGGGAGCCAAAAACTACAGCCACAGTCTGTCCCCGGTCTGTAGACTTTTTGTATTTTTACATGTTTATATAAAACATAAGTAAGAAGCATACCTCTTACTAATCCTATCCATAACTTGCACATCGGCACACCAAAGAAACAATACGCATACCACTACCTCCAAAGCCCTAGTAAAGTTTATGCAGAAATCAAAATAAACAATTCCCTCCCAGACTACATATTTGTTCCAAAACTGTTAAAACATTATGAATATTAGCCAAGGTGTTCTAAGAGTCCTATTGTCATTTCCGATAACTTCGTAAAACAGATTTATAATGTGGGTCATTGTAGAAATAGCTGGGTTTTTTTTTTTATTTTATTTTATTTTAATTTTTTTGGTTTTTGGCTCGATCTCATCAATATGTAGGAATAATAATTGTGGTTAAAATGAATAATATTGTGTTCAAAGAGAAAATAACCAAACATGTCCTTCAACAAAGTTCCATAGATTTTACCAAAAAAGAAAAAAACCAAAGTTCCATAGAATTCATTAGCGCCAAGACAGTCATTGGGATGTTTAAATAAAGTTCCGTAGGATTCATTAGCGTCAAGACTGTCATTGGGATGCTGACTGCTTTATATCCTTTGACTGAAGGAATTTTACTACTTTTATTAACTAGGAGACATGCATTAATCTCTTCAAGAAGGTCCAAACAAGAGTATAGGAAAGAAGATGGGGTTGAGATGAAAAGAACTATATGATAAAAAGTTATTTCTCCCAATTTATAATTTTATACAGACAGCACAAACAGTATCTTCTGAAGACACATGCAGTTCAAAAAAAAAAAAAACAAAATGTGCTGTCGAAAAAGGGAAGTTTAAAAAGGAAATAAATAAGAGTAGCCTCGAGTACACTGGCTTCAGAGTTCTGGACATTTCATGGAAGTAAGTGTCCACCACCACTTCAGACCTGAGGTTGTGGACTGTAAATGCAGGGAATTTTCATCTATGATCAAACTGCACACTATTTATATGTGGTCCAGCTTGTACACACTCCCAAATGGATGCCCATCAGTTTGGGCTCCTTTTTTATATTTCATTTGTTTTATTATTATTACTCGTTTTATTATTATTACTACTTTTTTTCTGTGTATGTGTGTTTTTTTTTTTTCCAGCCCCATCAGATTGTCTTAATTCTTAACCCTCGATTTAGCAACATTAAATTTAACAGTCTGCAATCTACAGTTTGTTTAGATTCAATCAACAGAGACTAAAGGTCATGAGTGTAAAACCAGGCCTGCTTCCAGGTGATGGGGAGATAGTGAGTGTGAAGGGCGTACAATGCCCATAGAGCTGGACTATACATAATACATGCAGTCCACTTGTGGTAGAAAATTTCACCTCTCTACGCTAGTTCAAAATAGATATAAAACATGTAATGCTGCATCAGTATCAGATTTGGACACAACACTAAACAGGTAAGACAAGTACTTGAGGCGCTAAGTCCAATTGCATTACTTTTTTCTCTGAATGGTAACTTCAATTGGATTAAAAGAGGAAGAAAGAACAAACAAAAAATAAAAGAAAAAAAAAAAAAAACAATGAAAGAGTTCCAGGAATGAGCTAAAATACTCACCAGCTGAACACACAAAACTACTTATCACAAGAGATAAATGTACATAGAGAAACACAATGAGAAACAGAATTCAATAAGGCCTTCCTTAAAACATTTCACAATATATCTAATTGCATTATTTTAAGGATCTAGAACAGTTGAAACCGATGCTTAAACCCTATTTCAGGGTTTGCTGGCATAATCAGGTAGACACACGTGTGATGAAGCAACAAAAAACCCCAAAAAAGTTTACAATATGCATGACATTTTTATGTCCTTGTTTCAAGAGGGCATAACCAGAATGTTGCATTGTATTTGTACCTATCACTGAGGAGAACGCGGAAACACTAGACATATCCGAATGAGTGCCATAGGAAGAAGTATGTGAATAACACAGATAAGATGGTAGAAAATTATAAACATGTACAGATGTCAATAAAAAACAATTGCATAACAATAATTAAGAAAGTTCAATGTACCAAAGAAGCTGCATTTTCTTAGAAGATTTCTTTATCTATAACCCATGTCAGACATGCAATTCAAACTATCACTTAATTAATATCCAAATATTGGATAGAACGAAAATAAATTCAAGGAAATTTTCTTTTACATGCCAGGTTCCAACCCCAAAGCGGAACAAGCCCCCTGTCAAACCTGCCACCAAAGAGAAAATAGAGGTGTCTCAACTTACAACCTCGAAGGAAAAAAAAAGGAGGAGGAACCCATACATAAAAGAAACCAGGGTTGCAATGAGCACCAGATAATCCATCTGTCGCATAATGCTTTGGAAAGCCATCAATCAAGCCTTTTCCAAACTTTGGCTGTGTCTGGACATGGACAAGTTTGCTCCGTGCATGTGCTGACAACTTTGGATCCGAGCCCGCTCAGTTGCAATCATTGAGGTTGAGGGCAATGTTCAAAATGTCTGAACGTCTATTTGATTGAGGTCAATCAGCCAACCCAGATGAAAACCAGGTTCCCATATGGATTACATCAGTTACTTCAAGACTCACACCCCAAAGTTAGTGCCAGGCTAGGGTTTTTGTTGGGGTGGGGCTAAACTTTTGCTCGATTTGTTAATTTTGTTCACATGAATAATAAAAAATGAGCAAAATTATTGCATTTAAATAGAAATAAATTTTCTTTTTCATGATCAGATCTCCTTCCTAATTGAAGTGTATTCCCACTACCTCTTACAAATTCAGGTTATTATCGATTCATTATCATCAAACAAGCTTAAGATAATATTTTCTTTAATCCTAAGCATTTGAATGCCCTACAACGGTGATTTGGGTGAGCACCCAATTTAGGTTCTCAAATGGGTTTTATTTGAATCTAAAGAATTTGGTCATATGTACTTAATTGTAAAAATAATATCCTATAGTTGGTCATGGGCTCATAGCAAAAAAAAAAAAAAAAAAAACCACCACTTAAATGTAACTCAAATTATTAACACGTGAACTCTGAAACCCGATTTTTGTAAGAATTGAAGATTAAAGTATGCCCAATGGTGATTTGGTCATCTTGAAGATATGCTTAGATTTGGTGATTTAGGGCTTAGGTTTTATTTAGGATTTGAAAATAGGATTTGGATATTGATGGTTTAAATTTAGATATAAAGTTATTAGAATTATGCTACATCAGAGGAGGGATGGAGATTGCTTTATTTATGGTTATTTGGTGTGAGGGAGACTAACAACGAAAGGACCGATGACGAAAAATTCGATTGCCTTGAAAAGGATATCACACTCTCAGTAGAAAGAGAATGCCGAAAGAGAACGAGGCGGAGAGGATCCAGTACTCTTGTAGTAAGAAATTATCAAAAGACTGGAGTGTTTAATTTTACCAAGGTTTTGTGACGAGGGACAATCACACGGTTTAGACCAAACCCATTCGGTTCTCTAATATTTTCAAAATAGACCTGAGGCGACCGCTCAGGTCATGTGCATGTAGGTCCGCCCCTGCCCACAATAACCAACAGAGTCAAGTAGCCTTACCCTAAAGTTTAGTGCCAAAACTCACTAGGCCCAATTAATTGACACTCATACACCTAAAATTTTCCTTTAATTTGAATAATTAAACCATTATCAAGAGCCTATAAATGCAAGCTAAAATCACTAAATTATAATGATTATCATGGGATTGAGCAATCCAAGACCGGCCTCATCTATCTAGAACATGGCCATCTACCAGAATGCTATGCAGGTGCAACTGGCAATGGTGCAAAGGAGATTTAATAGTAATTTATAGCAAACCTGTGTTACAATACCTGTTTAAATCATAAAGATAGCCCACTATGCAAGAAATAGGCACTTTTTTTTCATCCCCCACCCCCATATACATATTGTTGTAGCCCATTACACAAAAAGACCTGATTGGTTAGATGCTTATGTGAGAAACGATTGAATTAAATGTGACTTATTAATTTATAAGAGAAATGCTCATTTGAAAAACCTTATTAGTGAGGTGGAAGAGAGGTAGGTTGAGATCTATTGGGATTTGAAAAGACACTGTGAAGAGAAAAAGAAGGATGAAAGTTGCTATAATGCTTTTTTAGAATGTGAAAAGATAGCTTTAGTGAGATGTAATACTAATTACTATTATGGGACCTTAATTTTTTGGAGAGAAAAAAAAAGAAGGATGACAGTTGCTTTGATGCTTTTTCATAATGTGAAAAGATGATTTTAGGGCCTTAATTTTTTTGAGCCTAAAAGTAATGTGTAGAGATGATTTTAGGGCCTACCATGAGCTCTTGTTTTAGGCCCAAAAAATTAAGCCCTAAAATAATGGCCAGCTTTTCTTACCTAATGGGCGAACTTCGTACAAAAATTCTAAAGATGATCATTAGATGGGCATACTTGTGTCCTTGGTGCTTGTGCATGTAAAACAACAAATAACAGCCTTGGCATAGTAGATGCCATTAGACAACAGTTAAAAGTCGTACAAGAAGGAGAACTTTTTAGTGAGTCATTGTTAGAATGGCGCCGGGAAAACCAATGATGTGAGCGTTGCGGACCCGTGAGACACGTTCCACCCCGAAACGGATGATATTCTCTCCTTTCCCAAGGAATGCTACATCTAAGCCTAGCCGCAGTTTGCTCCCCCTTGGGGTCGCCTACACTTGCTCCTCCGTTTGCAGTTTCGGCCCCCTTTTGGGGGGGCCTACGTTTGCTCCTCCGTTTGCTGGGTCACTTCCTTACACTCACCTTAACGGACCTCAAGGAGTGACTAAGGTGTCAGTAGTCGTATCTTTTCGAAAGGTAGTTCTTCCTAGCTTTTAGTCCGAAGGCGAGCAATAGCAAGGTGTTTTTTCCTTCGATCTTTCCTTCGAATTTTGGGGGCTATTGCCCTCTTCCCACTTTTTCTTTAATACAAATTTACCCTCAAGCAGCAAAAAAAAAAAAAAAAAAAAAAAAAAAAAAAAAAAAAAAAAAGGGTAGCCTTTTAGAAATGAAACAGCACTGTTTTGCCCAATCCTCTTGATACCCCTTCTTCTTCAGAAAGGATGAAAACCCTCTTCTCTGCAACTCCTCCTTTTGCCCCAGAAAAAACCCTCTTCTCAGAGCGTGTACAGCAGCTGGTTTTCTTGCTTTTGGGGGCTATCTTCAGCCATTGTTATTTTATTTATTTTTTCTTTTAATATACAATTTACCTTCAGCAAAAAAAAAAAAAAAAAAAAAAAAAGGTTTGGATCAGGAACTAATCTGTCCATGCAAGATCTGAATTTTAAGACTAAGCCTATCATGTGTCTCCGTCCAGTCAAGTCCTTTGAGAACAGTTTTCTCCCATGGGAGGCCCTCTTTAATTGCAACAATACTAAAAGAAATATGCACTGCAAGTGTAAGGCCGACATTACTATTATTGATATTATTCTCAAATAGAAGAGCATAGAAAAGCATAAACACACCAAAGGGGGGAAACCAAAAGGATGAAAATACACAAGAAAAGAAGATACTAACTCCCCACAGCTTCAGACTAACTGGGGAATCTTAAACAGAAGAAAACACACAACACCCCCAACGCTTCAGAGCTGGTACATCTTCTACTGACCAGGGTTCATATTGTTACCATAAGCAGATGGGCCAGGCAGACAACCATAGGAGTCACTCCACAGTGTGTTTGTAGAGTTCCAAACCTGATCGCTGATACGGCTTGATGGGTTAGCTCCCGTTTCGGTCCTCAAATAGCAGACAGAGCCCCCAAAAGTACCATCTATATCGTCAAGACCGTGCTCAGGACGTAATGAGGGCAGATCCCTCCATATCGGTGGCGGCACGTTAGGGGCCCAGACCATGGGTTCCATCACAGTCCTTGTAAATGGCAGGTGGCCAGGGTTGGCAATGGGTCTGTTGGTCTCCGGTGGTAAGCTTTGGATATCCTGTTTGCTCGACCACTTAAGCTGCATCCTTCGTGCATAGCTGCGGACTTGCTCTGGAGACCGTGTGCCGATGTGGCTGGAGATGTTCTTCCATTGCCCCCAGCCATACTTATCCAGACCCGACCAAAATAACCTGACAGCGAGACCAAAATCAAATTGTATGGAACCATGAAGCTCTTTTCTAACTGTAATGGCTTATTCACAAAATAATAAAAACAAAACTGAAGTAAGCAAAAAATGCTTTTGTAGCTATTGCCTACTCCGTTCATGGTAGAACTACCATTAATATTAGATGCCCCACAGCCTCAAGTATCTGAACATGGGGATAGTATCAAATTCCTGAATGTTTCAGATGCAATAAATAGTTCACAAAATGTATATCCCGATGGAAAAAAAAAATAAAATGGAGAGGTCCAAAAAAACAGACAAACCGTATTTCTTCTTCAGACCAATATCCATTCCTCTTTGATGTCTTGTCCTTCTTCTTCGGCATATGCACTGAATGTCGGCATGCAAGTTTCTCCTGCATCTGTTGCTGTGTCATTCCCGGGGACAGTTTGGCGACGTTCTCGTCCGGGTTGTTTTTGTCGAGAAGTTCCAACGCGAAATCGAACTCTATTTCGTTCAACTGATCGAGGTCACCAGGGGTGGAATCAAAGTCGTCCGAAAAAAGAATGTCCGAAACTTGTTTAAACATTTCTTTTTCGGACTGGGGAGATTCGAGGAAGTGGTTCTGGAGGAATTTGGGGAACATCTTTGAACAAAATGGTTGAAGAACAATAGAAGAAAAGGAACGAAGAAAACGGTAAGTAAGAGAGCAACCCTGATTTTCCGCTCTGATAGTGCTTCCCCTTTTTATAGATGGATACTAGTTAAGTGGAACCTCATGCGCGACCAAGGATCCACAAGTTTCTCTAGGACCCACTAGAGTCCGGTTCGGACTACTCGTTCCGCCACGGTAGCCAAGTCCGATTTTGGTCCTAGTCGAGTCATGTGGTTTTTTTGGCCTGAAGATAAGTTGCATGCTTTTTGGACCCACACATATACCACTGTCTGTACGATCGGTGTGGTAAAGCACATGCAATGAAATACGTTTTGTAAAAAAAAAAAAATCCAAAAACTTAATACACACAGACCAAATACCTCAAAACACCCCTATTTTTACACGTTTATATAACACAGAAGTAAGAATCATACCTCTTACTAATCCTATCCATAACTTGCACATCGGCACACCATAGAAAAACAATACGCATACCACTACCTCCAAAGCTCTAGTAAAGTTTAAGCAGAAATCAAAATAAACATTTTTCCACCCAGAGTACATATATGTTCCAAAACTGTTAAAGCATTATGAATATTAGCCAAGGTGTTCTGAGAGTCCTATCGTCATTTCCGATTACTTAGTAAAACAGATTTATAATGTGGGCATTGTAGAAATAGCTGGGTTTTTTTTTTTTCTTAACTTTTTGGTTTTTGGCGCGATCTCATCAATACGTAGGAATAATAATTGTGGTTAAAATGAATAATAATTGTGTTCAAAGAGAAAATAACCAAACATGTCCATAAACAAAGTTCCATATATTTTACCAAAAAATAAAAAAAAAAACCAAAGTTCCATAGAATTCATTAGCGCCAAGACAGTCATTGGGATGTTTAAACGAAGTTCCATAGAATTCATTAGCGTCAACACAGTCATTGGGATGTTTACTGCTTTATATCCTTTGACTGAAGGATTTTTACTACTTTTATCAACTAGGAGACATGCATTCTCTTCAAGAAGGTCCAATCAAGAGTATAGGAAAGAAGATGCATGGGGTTTGAGATGAAAAGAACTATTTGATAAAAAGTTATTTCTCCCAATTTATAGGTTTTTTTTTTTTTTTTTTTTTTTTTTTTTTTTTTATCATTTAGTACCTTTTAAGAGTTGTTATTTGTCATTATTTAGTGCCTTTTCCCTCCTCCTTCTCTTTCTCTTTCGCTTTCACTTGCTCTTGATTTGAACTTTTACTTTACTTCACTCCTCCCCTCATGTAAGTAAACATAGGCTCAAGGAAGAGACATTTGTGGATCTTTTCTTGTCTTTCTCTACATTTTTTTTTACTTCTTTGAAAAAATAGAATTAGGGCTTGTTTCTTTACTGAAACTCATTGGATTTTAGTCTCAAATCTTTTAAAATTCTCAGATATAATGGAACTCCTGGATGCCCTCGTGTACTTGAGCATTCAGAAATTCTACGAAAAAGCAAATGGACTGGAATTCTTGGAATTCCAAAGGTCATTTGAAATCTTTTAGGTTGCTGAAATTTTGAAATACTTGTGAATAAATATGTCATTTGCAAATGTCAGTAAACAAGATATCTCATTATGTCCAAAAGGTCCCAACATGACAAATTCTTGTAAGAACTTTTAATAAAGAAACTAGCTCTTGATTTCTTCTCAAGGTGCATTATTTATTTATTTTTCATTTCTTTCATATTATGATCCTTTGTACGATATTTTTCTTTACTCTTAATTTTTCTAATTTAAGAATTATATTTATTTTAACAATATTTTCTTGATAATATCCTATTAAGAACATACATTATCATCCTGACATTTTCTCGAGTTGATATTATCACAATATTTGCAATATTGGTAATTAGTACTAGGGCAAGCTCAAGCTCTTAAGAGACGTCCGAAAAAAGAAAGTCCGAAACTTCTTCAAACATTTTGTTTATCGAATGGGGAGACAGAAGGAAGAGTTCGAGGAAGTGGTTCGGAAGGAATTCTAGGAAGATCTTTGAACAAAATGGTTGAAGAACAATAGAAGAAAAGGAAGCGAGACGGAAACTAACATTATGTTTGGGAAGGAAGTAAAATGAGGGGAAGGAAAAAAAAGAGGGGAAAATGGAGGGAATATTGAAATTGAGGGTGTTTGGGAAGGGAGGAGGGGAAAGTGGGGGGAAAAAAGTGTGGGGCCCACTCAAAAATTTTCCCCTCAAAATCGAGGGGAAAATGAGAGGCAAAGAGGGGTATTTTGAAGAAATTACTGAAATGTCTTTTCTGGAACTATCTTTCCAAATCCATTTTCCCTCCGCTCCCCTACTTTCCCTCCCTATCCAAACAAGAGGAGGGAAAATTAATTTTCCCTCCCCTCCCTCCCCTCCCCTTCATTTTCCTTTTCCCTCAAATTTTCCCTCCCCTCCCCTCTCCCCTTCCCAAACATAGTGTAAGAGAGCAACCTTGATCTTTCGTACTGCTCTGATAGTACTTTTATATCTATTGATACGTGTGCATAGATACCCTGGAAGGAGAGACGAGTCAAGCAACAGGACTAACCGAATTGCAGGGCCGGCTCGAGACAATTTGAGGCCTAAAGCGACAAAATCCTAAATGAGGCCTCAGATTATTTATTTATTTTTCTTTCTCATTTTCTTTCTTTTTCTCTTTTTAAGTTTTGAGCATCTAAATTCGTATTTTCTAATAGATACATTTATCATTTATAAATTATAAATAAAAATATTTATAAATAAAAATATCACTAACTATAATAAAGATACAATACAAGTATGGAATTAAAAAAAAAATCTTAAAATCATAAAATAATAGAACTTGATTTAGTGATTTATCATTGTTGGCCATAAAGATTGTAGATGTAGGTGAATTTCGAATTTGATCTAGTTTTTTTATTATGAAAAAAATGGATTATATTTGAGTTAGTGGGTTATGATTAACATCTATTATAAAAAAGACTCACATATATTATCAGAATATATCCACATATATTATTAAAAGGAAGATAAAACCAGATCGATAAATCTTTAAAAAAAATTGCTTTAGAAATAAAAAAAAAGTAATTATAAAGAAAGGCAATCTGTGAGAGAGACAGAGGGTGAGAGAGTAAAGCGTGCGTATGATGAAAAATAGTTGGTAGAGAAACATTCATTTGAAAAACTTCACTGGTGAGGTGGCAAGGGGGTTGGATTTGAGATTTGTTGGGATTTAAAAAAAAAACACACGGTGTAAAGAAAAGGAAAGATAACACTTGCTTTAATGTTTTGTTTAAATGTGAAAACATGACTTTAATGAGATGTGATATTAATTACTATTATGGAACATTGGGAGAAAAAAACACTATGAGAGTTGCTTGGATGTTTTTTAGAATTTAAAAAGATAATTTATATCGAGCCTTATCTTTTTAGACCTCAAACAAGGGATTTTCTTGCCCTCGATCTCATGGGCGTGTACGTTGCAGAAGCTTCTTTTGTTTGGTCAGGGCTCATGGTGTTGTTCGTTTACTAGAGAACTGAAACTCCATTGCTAGGCCCACCTGGATATAGGCCTTGTATAGAGACAAAACCCGAGTGGATTCCCGTCCCGAAAGTGGGGCCAAGCCAGGTGGGGGAGTCAGGACTCTTGGGCCCCGGCTCTTGCTTACGAATCCCTCCGGCACACCAAAGAAAAAACCAGGCACTACTTCAAATCCAGTACGGTAGGCATGCTGAAAGTTTTCTTTCCAGGACCAAAAAACATGGATGCACAAGTTTCTCTGGGACCCACTAGAGTCCGGATGGGGAAAACGTATCTCTGTTTGGACCAACAGGCGGTGCGGAAGGAGGTGGGATCCGGATCCGGATCCCCGGATCGGACTAGGATTTCGTGCCACGCTCGGCTAGCTCTCAAAATCATGCGGTTTTTTGGCCTGATATAGATTGTTGCATCCTGTTTTTTTGACCCTCACACATACCACTACATCATACTCGTAACATACCGGCTACTTCAAATCCGATGTGGAGCCCGGATCTGGTGAGGCTTTGCCCCAGTCACTGTAAGTCCGTTGTACGATCGATGTGGTAAAGCAAAACTAAGATGAAATGAACTTCGTTTTGTGAAAAAAAAAAAAAAAAAAAAAAAAAAAAAAAAAAAAAAAAAAAAAAAAAAAAAAGTCCAAAAACTTAACACGCACAGACCAAATACCTCAAAACACCTCTATTTTTACATGTTTACATAAAACAGAAGTAAGAAGCATACCTCTTAATAATTCTATCCATAACTTGCACATCGGTACACCAAAGAAAAACAATACGCATACCACTATCTCCAAAGCCCTAATAAAGTTTAGTCAGAAATCAAAATGAACATTTCCCACCCAGAGTACATATTTGTTTCAAAACTGTTAAAGCATTATAAATATTAGCTAAGGTGTTCTAAGAGTCCTTTTATCATTTCCGATAACTTGGTAAAACAGATTACTAATGTGGGGGCATTGTAGAAATAGCTGAGTTTTTTTTTTTTTTTTTTCCTCTAATTTTTTGGTTTTTGGCGAGATCTCATCAATATGTAGGAATAATAATTGTGGTTAAAATGAATAATAATTGTGTTCAAAGAGAAAATAACCAAACATGCCCTTAAACAAAGTTCCATAGGTTTTACCAAAAAAAAAAAAAAAACCAAAGTTCCATAGAATTCATTAGCGCCAGGACAGTCATTGGGATGTCTAAACAAAGTTCCATAGAATTTATTAGCGTCAAGACAGTCATTGGGATGTTTACTGCTTTATATCCTTTGACTGAAGGATTTATCAACTAGGAGACATGCATGCATTCTCTTCAGGACGGTCCAATTCAGAGTATAGGAAAGAAGATGGGGTTGAGATGAAAAGAATTATTTGACAAAAAGTTATTTCTCCCTATAAATGTGGAAGACTCACTCCCTAGGTAAGAAATGGAGAGAGAAAGCCCCCTTAGCGTTTTCCATTTCCAGCTAGAGACACAACAATGAGTGGGGAGAGGGAAAAAAAAAAGGGAAAGAGGAAAATACAGTGGACGAAAAAGAAGAAGAGAAGGAGAGGAAGAAGAGGAGAAAGGCTCAGGGCCAACTACGTTTAGCCTCTCAAAAGATCTAGGTATGATTTTTTTTTTAATGGTGATCCATATTTATGTTTTCTTTTTCTTTCTTTCTTTTTTAATGGTGATCCACATTTATGTTTTGTTTTCTTTCTTTCTTTCTTTTTTTTTTAATTGCATGTTGTTGCGCGTTTCCCCACTTTTTACAAATGCATATTTCTCTATTCCTCTTCCTCTCTTTTCTTTTTTGTTTTTTTTTATATTTATATAAGTTTGGTCGTATCGGCCGTTACGATCGATATTTTGAAAATATTGGCCGTAAAAGCAGATACATAGCCAATATTTTGGCGATATGGACCGTCACGATACAAATACCGATATCACAACCTGATATCGTAATGGTCCGGGCCGATACGAACCGGTATCAGCCGATATTTTAAATCATGGTTCGGGAGGAATTTGAGAAAGGTCTTTGAACAAAAGGGTTGAAGAACAACATAAGCATAGGAAGGAAGACAGAGAGTAAGAGAGCAACCGCGAGTCAAGCATCAAGCAACTGACAAGCCTAAGTGGCGTTTTTTTTAAGCCTTCCCTTGCTGTTTTCTCCTCCTTTTTTTCTTCTTTTTTTTCTTTTTCTTTTTTTTCTTTTTTTTTTTTTTTTGGGGGGGGCGGCTGGGGGCTTTTGCATTTTTCCCTCTCTTTTTTTAATACAAATTTGCCTTTCAGCCAAAAAAAAAAAAAAAAAAAGTGGGATCTCATGCGCCATCTCATGCGCCGCACGTACGTCTCCACCTATCATGATCTCTTCAAGTTTCCACATCAAAAGGTTCAACATGCATTAACCACTGGAGACAGAGACAGAAATCTAAGCTTTTGCTTACAAATCAATTCGGCACTACTTCAAATCCACAGTAGGCATGCTGAAAAGTTTTGCAAATGGATCCACTAGTTTCTTTAGGACCCACTAGAGTCCGGATCGGACTACGCTTTCGCGAGTCATGCGGTTCGCTTTTTGTTAAAAGGCAAATTGTATTGGAAAATGGAAGCTGGGGTGGGCGGCGTGGGGTCGGGGGGTGGTCGTCGTGGTGGTGTGGGGTGGGGACAAAGGAAGAGACAAGGAAAAGAAAAACAGAGCCCCTGAAACAAAACGTTTTAGGGCTGAGCTGTCAAAAAATTACAGAAAGATTGGAGCCGGGATCTGGTGAGGCTTTTGACCCTCACGCATACCACTACTTCAAATTCGGTGTGGAGCCCGGATCCTGGTGAGGCTTCGCCCCACTTCCAGTCTGTTGCACGATCGATGTGGTAAAGCAATAGTAAGATGAAATGAACTTCGTTTTGTCAAAAAAAAAAAATCCAAAAAATTGATACACAAAGGCCAAATACCTCAAAACACCCCAATTTTTACATATTTATATAAAATATGTTGTGATCTAAGGTCTACGAGAAGAGATCAAGCACGCACAAGAGAACACAGAGATTTACGTGGTTCGGCTTTTGGCCTACGTCCACGGAAAGACGGAATAATTTATTATGCAATCAGAAGAAATTGTACATTTTAGACACTCTTAGTCAATATTTATAATATCAGCCCGAAAACCCTATTACACCAAAACGATACTTCTTAATCACAGTAGATCTATAACAAGCCTACTTCTAATCGCAGTACAAGTTGGGCAATCCAAGGGCTCGGTTAAACAAGACTAATTAACTTCTACTGAGCCATACAAGTTAACAAATTTCTACATTGACGAACATTGAAGCTGGTTCTCATACACATAACACCTCTCACCGTCTCCACTTGCTCCTAAGGGCACTCAGGTACTGAGCACACCGATCAAGTTCAAGCAATGCTTGAACTTGAATTTAACCCATTCATTCATGAATACATCAAATCGCTTGTACCATTGTCCAGAAGCTCTATCTCTTCAGTCATAGTTGCTGCCTGTTGACTACTTTTCAGCCCTTCTATTAATTCAAGAGACTCAGTCATCAATGCGTATGCAACCATATCATCACGGCCACTGTCTGATGTTGACGCGTACGTCGTCATATCCTCGAAACCATATCTAACTGGACGTAGGCCAAAAGCCGAACCACGTAAATCTTTGGGATCAAGTTTGTGTTCCAAAAGCTGAGGGAGGGCTGGGCCTGCGCAGGGTGAAGGAGTTTAACGAGGCTTGTTTAATGAAGTTGGCATGGTCAGCGGCAACCTCAACCTCTATCTAGGCTTCTTGGTTTAGGGGCAGATACTTCAGGAACTCTCCAATTTGGTCTTCCGGAAACCCAAAGGGTGGGTCTTGTATTTGGAAAAAGATAAGATCCTTTGGAACAATCCTTCAGCAGGGAAGTCGTTGGACTCTGGGAAATGGCCACAATATCCTATTATGGCTAGATAATTGGATAGACCAAAATCCCATTGCCAATAGTTTTCCCCTCTTCCAATTCTCAGACATAGACAGGGTGGCAGACCTGATTCAAAACAACTCTTGGTTCATCCCATCTACCATCCCGGCCGAGGTGCAGTGCTTTCTTCATCAGCAAACAAGTCAAATTGTCCTCCCCACTCTCTCAACCCTGGACAATCTTACATGGAAAAGATCCTCTACTGGATCTCTTTCTCTGAAACAAGCTTGGGAATCCTTAAGAACTAGAAAAACAGTAGTTCCGTGGCATGGGCTCGTCTGGAACAACCTAATGAATCCGCCAAGACTTTCTTGCTTCAGTTGGCGTCTTCTCCTAAGGAAAACTCCTACCGATGAATGGGCAAGGTGTAAAGGGATCTCCATGGCCTCTAGATGTTATTCTTGTCGCTGTAACTCTGAATCAGATCTGCACATCTTCTTCTCTTGTCCCATAGCTCAGCAACTGTGGTCCTGGATTCTCAGTCTTCTGGACATTTCGTTCGCTCTCCCCCATTCGCCTTCTTCGGTTTGGTCTGCCTTCAGCAAGGATGCAGATGCTAAGGGAAAATATTCAGTTGCATCCATCTTCTTCCAACTCATATATATTCTCTGGTTCTTAAGGAATGAAGCTAAGCATCATAGTAAAAAGCCTTCCCTGGTGATAGCTCAAAAGATGTTCATTAATTTTTGTAGTGGCTTATCTTGCTGCTCTTCAGGTAAGCTTACTCACTCTCATCCAATTATGAGGGCCTTGGGCTGTGTTGAGGCCCCCTCTTAGCTGGTTTGGCTTGCTTTGGTCCTCTGCCTAGGTTAATTGCTGCGGCTGGAGTGATGGGATGAAGTGTTTGTGGTTTCCAGTGTTCTTTTGTGGAGAGCAAGGCGGTTTTGAGCTTGGTATGCTCTGTTGTGGAGTTCTTCCCTTTCAGTGTTCAGCAGAATTTTGTGTTTGCTCTGTGCAGTGGAGTGTGGAGTGGTGTTTAGAGGTGGTTTGGTGTTGTTATGGGTGGTGCTTTGCAGTGTGCAGTGCCTCTCCATCTATGGTTCAGCTGTTCTGCTGGGAAGTGCTTTGCTTGGGTGGTTTTCTCTCTTTGCTGTGTAAAGCTAGGTAGTGGGAGTGCAGGGTTGTGCGGTGCGTTGCTTTGCTGTGCTGGCTGCTTCTTCCTAGTATCGTTGTGCTCTGTTTTGTTCTCTTTTGTGTGGCTTTCTCTTCAGCCCTTTGTCAGGTTTGGTTGGCTCTTCTTGTAAGCCTTCTCAGCTTGTTTTTCCTCTGTTTTTGGGGGCTTTTGCCCATGTCTCCTTTCTTCTCTTAATTCAAATTTACCTTACAGCAAAAAAAAAAAAAAAAAAAACTGGCGGTTTCCTTTCTCTTTGCGGTCTACCTGTCTACGGCAACTGCGGCTCTGTCTGCTACATCTACTGCACAGTCTGACTATTCCCTGTATTCCGAGAGGAGCCAGATGCATTCTCCTTCCTCATTAGGATGTCGGACTCCACCTGAACGGTGTTACTGCTGTTACTTACTTTTCTCTCCTCCACATGCTTTCTCTCTTCGAATAAAGCATCATCCTGAAATGCAACATCTCCGCTAATGATAATTCTAGGTGAATCTTGATCGGCACACCACAACCTGTATCCTTTCACCTAAGAAGCATATCACATCAAGATGCACTTTACAGCCATTGGTTCTAACTAATCAATTTTCACGCGAGCATAAGCCGGACAATCGAAGATCCTCAAGTTAGAATAATCAGCTGGATTACCTGACCACATTTCTTCTGGTGTTTTACAACCAATCTTTATATGTGGAGACCTATTTATCAAGTAGCCTGCAACATTTACTGCCTCAACCCAAAAGTCCTTGGACAATCCTGCAGTAAATAACATACAACGAGCTCTTTCCAAGATCGTTTTGTTCATCATCTTCGCAACTCCATTATGCTCTAGAGTTTCTGTAGTGGAGTAATGCCGAACTATGCCATAATCTTTGCAATAGTTCTCAAACGTTGTCGTTCTTTACTCATTGCCATTACCTGTCATCAACTTCTTCACCTTCCTGCTAGTCTGTTTCTCAATCATTTCCTTCCATCGCTTGAATGTAACAAATGTTTGATCCTTTGTCTTCAGAGTATAAACCTAGACTTTCCCTAAATAATCATCAATAAAAGTTAGGATAAACCGGGACCTACCCTTGGAGTAAACCTTAGAGGGCCGTCATACATCTGAATGAACATAATCAAGGATACCTTTCGTGCGATGAATACCTATCTTGAAACTGACCTTTCGATGCTTTCCGAAGATGCATTTCTCATAGAAATCTAACTTGGCATGTCTTCGTGCCACATAGCAAATTTCGATTGCTCAATATAGTCAATCCCTTCTCACTCATGTGACCCAGGCGCAAGTGCCATAAACGCGTTGAGATAGATTCATGGTCATCTGAGAAAGACACTGCAGCTCCACCTATAACAGTATTTTCAGACAAAACATACAAGTTTCCAACTCTATTGCTTCTCATAAGAATAAGAGCACCATTCACAACCTTCATGACTCCGCCTTCATCTAAGCACTTATAACCGTTAAAGTCCAGGGCACCAAGAGAAACAAGATTCTTTTTCAGATCAGGAACATGCCGAACCTTTACCAACATTCTGATGATTCCATCTTGCATCTTGATTTTCACTGTTCAAATCCCAACCGTCTTACATGTAACATAGTTGCCCAGCAAAACACTACTACTGTCGATTTCTCTATAAGTGGTAAACCAGTCCCTATTGGGATACATTTGGTAGGAATAACCAAAATCAAGAATCCATTCATCATAACGATGAATTCTATTTTCAATAACAGAAAGTGCATTGTCGGAAACATAATCTGATCTTCTATCTACAACACTGACTGAATCATCCGATGACGAATCCTCCATTATTTCTTTTCCAATCTTGATTTTCACTGTTCCAATCACAACCGTCTTATATGCAACATTGTTGCCTAGCAAAACACTACCACCGTCGAGAAGAGATCAAGTATGTACAAGATAACACAGAGATTTACATGGTTCGGCTTTTGGCATACGTCCATGGGAAGACGGGATAATTCACTATGCAATTAGAAGAGGTTGTACGCCCTAGAGACTCTTAGTCTTTATTTATAATATCAGCCCTAAAACCATGTTACACTCAAACACTACTTCTTAATCACAGTAGACCTATAACAAGCGTACTTCTAATCAGAGTACAAGTTGGGCAATCCAGGGCCCGATTAACCAAGATTAATTAACTTCTATTGAGCCATACAAATTAACAAAACAGAAGTAAGAATCATACCTCTTACTAATCCTATCCATAACTTGCACATCAGCACACCAAAGAAAAACAATACGCATACCACTTCCTTGAAAGCCCTAGGAAAGTTTAGGGAGAAATCAAAATAAACATTTCCCTCCCAGAGTACATATTTGTTCCAAAACTCTTAAAGCATTATAAATATTAGCCAAGGTGTTCTAAGAGTCCTATTGTCATTTTCGATAACTTGGTAAAACAGATTTATAATGTGGGGCATTGTAGAAATAGCTGGGTTTTTTGTTTGTTTTTTTTTTTCTAATTTTTTGGTTTTTGGTGCGATCTCATCAATATGTAGGAATAATAATTGTGGTTAAAATGAATAATAATTGTGTTCAAAGAGAAAATAACCAAACATGTCCTTAAACAAAGTTCCATAGATTTTACCAAAAAAAAAAACCACCAAAGTTCCATAGAATTCATTAGCGCCAAGACAGTCATTGGGATGTTTAAACAAAGTTCCATAGAATTCATTAGCGTCATGACAGTCATTGGAATGTTTACTGCTTTATATCCTTTGACTGAAGGATTTTTACTAGTTTTATCAACTAGGAGACATGCATGCATTCTCTTCAAGAAGGTCCAATCAAGAGTATAGGAAAGAGGATGGGGTTGAGATGAAAAGAACTATTTGATAAAAAGTTATTTCTCCCAATTTATAGTTTTTTTTTTTATCATTTAGTACCTTTTAAGAGTTGTTATTTGTCATTATTTAGTGCCTTTTCCCTCCTCTTTCTCTTTCTCTTTCTCTTGCTCTTGATTTGAACTTTTACTTTACTACACTCCTCCCCTCATATAAATAAATATAGGCTCAAGGAAGAGACAATTGTCGATCTTTTCTTGTCTATCTCTACATTTTTCACTTTAAAAAAAATAGAATTAGGGCTTGTTTCTTTACTGGAACTCATAGAATTTCAGCCTACAAAATTTTAAAATTCTCAGATATAATGGAACTCCTGGATGTCCTTGTGTACTTGAGCATTTAAAAATTCTACCAAAAAGCAAATGGACTGGAATTCTTGGAATCCTAAAGGTTATTTGAAACCTTTTAGGCGGCTGAAATTTTGAAATACTTGTGAAGAAACATGTCATTTGTAAATGCCAGTAGACAAGATGTCACATTTTGTCCAAAAAATCTCAATATGGCAAATTCTTGTAAGAACTTTTAGTAAAGAAACTAGCCCTTGATTTCTTCTCAAGGTGCATTATTTATTTATTTATTTCTTTTTCGTTTCTTTCATATTATGATCCTTTGTACGATATTTTTCTTTACTCTCAATTTTTCTAATTTAAGAATTATATTTATTTTAACAGTATTTTCTTGATAATATCCTATTAAGAACATAACATTATCATCCTGACATTTTCTCGAGTTGATATTATCACAATATTTGCAATATTGGTAATTAGTACTGGGCAAGCTCAAGCTCTTAAAAGACACCCCCTTTTTTAGTTTATGTCTCTGTTTACCCTTTTCAAATATGTGGCCCACTGCCAGCAATGCCGTTTCTTAAATACCATGTCACGGTTCATATTAGCATGGGTTCTCCCAACAAATCCCTTGGATTGACTTAAAATAGCCAGTAAAAGCTGAGACCATGATGCATGTCCATTACATAATTAGAGAATAAGAATGTTGTGGTTTAGCTTCTATGTAATATCATTTTAATGATATCATTCTAACTTTTGGTTTTAGGCCCTCTAATATTTATTGCTTTAGTAGTTCATCATTATTGTGATATTCATTATGTTAGTACGTGATGGTTAGATTAATATTAAATTGGAGTGAGTCCTATTTCACTGGAGTTTGTTGGTATAGAATTAATCCTTTGTATTGATCACAATTAGAGACGTACATTATTTAATGAGTTTGTTCATATGTTATGTCTTTTAAGGGTTTTATCAGAAGGGAAAATTTTCAAATAAAATCTTAATTTTTTACCTTATTTTAAAATCGGACACAAGTTTCAAAACATTAGTTAGTGCCTAAGTTTTTCGGTAAGTATTAAGGACATCCGGCCATTTAAAAGTGATTTCTGGTGACTTTTTTCATAAAAGAATCCCTTTCAGCCCGGTGGAGATTAAAAGGACCCTAAAAATTTCATATGCACCGGACAGGTCCCTACGATCACCCGCACACACGAGGGGAGATATCCACGTTTTTTTTTTATTCTTCTTCTTCACCTTCCTCCTCCTTCTTCTTCCTCCAACTCCTTCCACCTATGCTAACTCCTTCTGCCAACTCCTACCCCACCCTACCCAACGGAAATGAAAACATTGAAGAAATGACCCTCTTTCTCGTGGACCAAAACAGAAGAAATGACCATCCAACTCCCGTTGCCTCACCCTCACCAACCCCTAAACAACCTCTTCCTCTTCGCTCGAAACTCTTATTAGACCTCCTCTCCCTTCTATTCCTAGACGTACAACTTCTTCTTCGACACAGGTCAATCGTTGTCGCTCATGATAGGCGACAAAACACCCCACCCCCGCTCAGGCGACAAACCACCCCTACATGTTCATGAGGTGGTTCTGGAGGAAGATCAATGATTCCAGGCCAATGGAAATGGTCTGGGCATGGATTTTCTGGTCGCTGGCCATCGATCGGAGATTTGTGCAGGCAACCGTGGCTTTGGAGAATTTTTGGGAGAGACCCATGTAAGAGTTCTCGGCGTAGAGAGAATCCATGGAGGATTTTAGTGGCATTTGTTTGGAGGAAGAGGAAGTGGGATGGAGTTGTTGTGATGAGATGGGTTTTGAGCGTGGCCATGAAATTCCAACCATGGGAGTGGTCGGTCACCTTCGCCAGCATAAAGAATAAGATATCCTTGTCATTTTAGTTGGGATGTTTCCCGGGAAAAATTCAAATCTATTAGGATATTTCATGTGTCAGTTAATTCATGGTTGACGGAACTCTAGGACCATTGAGTTGTAATTTTTTATTTCTTTTATAATGGACTTGATTGTGTCACAGAAAGACCTAAAGCGAAGATTAAAGTGTTTTGGAGCGAATAAAAATGAATTTCTACAGCATAGTCTCACTATAGCAAGGCTCTTGCTCGCTAGAGCGAACATGAGCAGAGTCCGGAATAGAATTAGGGGCTCGCTATAGCGAAGCTTTTTAGTTGTTATAGTGAACATGGAGAAACAAGCCATGTGCGATTCAGAATTAATCTATTTCGAGTTTACTTGCTATTCTAATTGGATTAGAATTAGAAAACTCGTGCATGAGTTTGGGGCTATTTAAATGGTGATTCTCTCAACTCTAAGGAAGATAAGAAGTTGTTCCCTCTTATTCTAAGGTGAGAAAATCCTAAGAGAGATTCCTTACTCTCTAAAGCCATTGTTGAGAGTTTGTACTAAAGATTTGTTCAAAAAGGTTTATTACTTCTACTCTTGTGGTCCCTGTTGAGGTGCTGTCCTCCACTGCTGTTGTGAAGGCGCATGAGATCCCGTTGCCTGAGATATTGATAACTGACTACCCCCATTAGGACAATCTTTCATTCGGTGTCCAACCTGCTTACAGTGGAAACATGCTCCAGTCTCTCTGTAACACTGCTCTATTGTGTGATTCATCTTACCACATCGCTCACATTGTTGATTTTGACTAGCTGCAGGTGAACTTTGAAATTTTAGTCGCTTTGAGTTGTTCTGATCGTTTGGACTTGCCAACTGCCTTAACTGCTTCTGCTGCATTGTAGCCTGTTACTCCATAGCTCTCTTCTTTAACGCACCCTCCGCCCAATACGCACTCTTAACAACATCTTGAAATAGTGGACGTTGATTATCCCCGATCATCATATAAATATCCGCTGAAAGGCCATCGAGAAAACGTCTGATCTTTTCTTCTTCTGGGGTAATGAGCGTAGGAGCATATTTAGCCAATCTGATAAACTGTTGTTCATATTGTTGTACTGACATATCACCTTGTTTCAGATTCTGAAAATCCAACTTCCACTGATCCTTGACATACTTAGGAATAAACTTATCCATAAATTCTTTAGTGAACGTCTTCCATGCATCTTCTTCTGTCACGGTGTCTGCTTGGATTACTACTTTAACCGAATTCCACCACTGAAGGGCTATTCCTCGAAACATGTAAGCTGACAAACTAACTTTCTGCTTCTGAGTGCAACGAAAAACTGCAAAAATTTGCTCAAGCTGTTCTATGAAATCATCTGCTACCATGGGGTCTTCTGAACCATGAAATTCTGGAGGAAACCTCTTCCTAAATTTTTCATAAAGGTCATTCGGATCCACTTCTTTAGGAGGCATAACTACTTGCACTGGCTGAGCTGCCTTATTTGTCAATTCAAGAATTTGGGCTTGAAACCTTGTCCGATCTAAATCAGCTTGTGCCCTTTCTTCAGCTCGTTCTTCTTTTTCTCGCTGCCTCTCTGCAGCCCGCTCATCCTCAGCCTTCTTTTGTTGCTCAATCTGAGTAGTTTGTGACTGCATAAAGGCTTCCATGAGTCGGTTAAAGCGATCATCATTAGAGTTCGACCCACTTCCATTATTATCCTGTGATTGACTCCCTTGGTGTGCCATTTCCTGTAGCAGAGTGTTAGTAGTTGATTCCTAATAATATTCTAACAAACAATACTAGAGACTTTACCGTGCGTAGGTAAAGCCTGTCTAACGAGATCGAAATCCTTACCACATCCTAGTTGTTTCTATCCAGTTTTAAGTTCCGAGAATCGTGCTGGCTCTGATACCAACTGTCACGTCCCCAAAATTACAACCAGGGATAACGTGAAAAATAAAAATAATTATTCAATTTCCTGTGTTTAATACAACACGAACTTCCAAAAGTGGACCCACATCGCAAACCGTGGTGAGTCAAAATGAATTTCATTAAATGCAATGGAAGTTTTATTCAATTGGTATTCAAGATTCATAGTTAAGATCCAACACAATCATCAGATGAAGAAGTAATAATTAAAGTTGTAGAATAAATCAAACAATTACTAAGGAAAAGATTTTCATTAAAGAAAGTTAATCTAAAGAAATTCTTAGATAATGTTCTCTCTCATGCAGGCTTAGACGGCTCTGTAGCCATCTCCGGCTCTCCACTCAGGTTCTTCAATTGGTTCAAACGCTTGAAACGTTTGACCATTCTCCGTCTCCACAGTAGGGTAGGGATCAGTAGCTATGCACCAATAAACAAAGTAAACAGCAAGTACGAAAGCATAATTCATAAATAAAATACAAGATCAATGTGAGTAATGACAGGTAATGATCATAAGAGATTAACACCACATAATGACGAAAAGAACGTATAACCTAAATCCAATCTACACAAATAGAGCAATACAATAATCACACAGAAGCACAGCTACTGTTTTGGGTGGTCAGCCCTAACTATAAAGCGGGAAAACCCGTTCGAAGGCCGGCGGTCATAAACCGGTTCGTAATCGAAATCGTAGGCCGGATAAACCGGTTCGAAATGCGGATATTACAGTGTCCGTACACATCGGTGATCAGCAGTCCAAATACAACTGCAGTCGTTCGAATATGACCCAATCAATATACATATATATACATATCATATTATAATAGACCTAATGATTTGTAAAACTCTGACACAGAAACCTAAGTCAAAGTGAAGGGCTGGCTGCACAATAATCCATAATCGAATACCAATCGAATCATTCAATTAAACATCCACAATATCTCAATCGATTGCCACGCCACATCACGGTCCATATCCAATCAATCATAGGGTGTGCAACTAATAGACCAATATCATGTATGCAAACCCGAAGGTCAAGGAATAATCACAAGCCCATCCTAAGGTCAAACATAAGATCTCGTACCCAACAATCACAAGAATCTCTAATAGATAAAAGATCAACGCACCCCTTCTCAATCAATGGTGCATAGACCCAATTAAGGGTTTTCCATTAGAGATGGGTTGAGCCTGAATCCATTAGGATTTCCCCGAGGTCATACGAAGTACTAAAACCCACATTAGTAATATACCGTTTGCCCAGACGGTATTTACTCGATCCAAAGATCCAATTAATAAAGTATAAAAATATAATTTAAGCACATTAAAAATCAAAGATACCATTCAAAATTAATTTGCAAATAATAATAATAAATCATGATCTTATTTTATAATTTTAGAAAACTTGAGGATTCCACCGATAACATTTTTTTTCCAAATTCAATTTCTTATAAAATAAGACAAGGGTCTAATATGGGTTTATAAAACAACTGAGGGCCTTTTCCTAATTTTTAGAAAAAATCATGGTCTTAATGCTAACCCCACATAACACTATGTAATGCCACAAGGCCCTTCACCCTGTTTTTTCATAATCGTGGCCAGTCACACCCACACTTTATTTTCCAACTTATGTCCAAGTTGAAAACCATCCACACAGAAACTTTTCTTTCAAATTCTAAAAGCTAATGGGTTGCATGGGAAAGCCCTGACAAGTGTTGAAGTTGTGTCACATGGGAATTCTCTTTCCAAAACAAGTCCAGGTCAAACCTCACTCACAGACACCCGTCCATATGGGTGCTTCACGTCAGCAGCAACAGGTGGATGGATAGTGAGGCCCACTAATCAAGAACCCAGTCGGGTCTGATCTCCAACGTCGCCCGGTCATACATGGTATTGTGATCAGACCAGATCTGCGATCCGATCAATTAATCATTGGGTCCCACAACCTGATTAAATAAAAGAAAATAACTCCAAAATCACTCACGCCCCAATTATCTGAACCATCAGATAGTGGCCATCTATAAGCAAGGTCTCATCCCAAAATAGAGAAAATCAAATCTTAAGGCATAGAATCGGTTTCTACATGCATCCATACACGAATCAAAGATAAACACAAGCATTAAATTTATAAATTATGATTAGGTCAATGTTCAAAAAGTCTGAACGTCTATTTGACTGAGGCCAATCAGCCAACCCAGATGAAAACCAGGGTCCCAGATGGATTACATCAGATACTTCAAAACTCACACCCCACAGTAACCAAACAGAGTCAAGTAGCCTTGCCCAAAAGTTTAGTGCCAAAACTTGTTTTAACCCACCAGCCCCAAATTGACACTCATACGCCTAGAATCTTGCTTTAATTTGAATAATTAAACCATTATCAAGAGCCTATAAATGCAAGCTAAAATCACTAAATTATAATGATTATTATGGCATTGAGCAATCCAAGACTGGCCTCATCTATCTAGAACATGGCCATCTACCAGAATACTACGCCGGTGCAACAGGCAATGGTGCAAAGGAGGTTTAATAGTAATTTATAGCAAACCTTTGTTACAATACCTGTTTAAAAGTATAAAGATAGCCCACTATGCCAGAAATAGGCACTTTCTTTTCATCCCCAACCCTCATATACACATTGTTGTAGCCCATTACAAAAAAAGACCTGCCATGGGCCACACTGCCTAACAGCAGAAAATATTTTAGCCCTCGCGAGACCGCATAGCATCCTAATTGATCAGAAAAATTAAAAAAAAAAAAAAAAAAAAACTCAGATAAAAAAGGGAGACCTTCCAAGAAAATGTGGGTTTGGATCATAGAAAAATGAGAAAAATGGGCAAGAGCATATGTAACCAGTGCTCTTGCAAATGTTTTTGGTAACAAGCCAAGGTAATTCTGGTATTTTTCATGTTGATGGTGATATCTGCAATGCTAAAATCAAGATTCACATGGTGTGGTGTGAGTTAACTTCAGATGTCTTCTAAGAGAATAAACAAAATGTAATATCTTCCCTCAAAGTTATTTTGATGTCTTCATATTTACCGGTGCTCACGGCTTCTTCCAAAAAACTGTCAGCACCTCCACTTGTTGGCCTGAAAGATTTCCATAGAAAATTGATTTTACTTCAGGGAAGATAATTCAAATTAAAACTGATGAAGAGTTGAATAAAGATCATTAGAGGGGAGATAATTTGATGCTCATTTTTGAAAATTAACATGTGCTTCTTCAATTTTATCCATTTAAAGAATAAAAGTTCTACAATTCTTATATATTCAATTACATGAAACAACCAGTCCCAAAATGTCAGGGAGATGGGTACGATGCTTGCTTAAATTAGCAATAAAAAAACAACCTAAAGATGCATTCTCCATACGTATCTCGGGATCTCGTGATACTACTACATGCAGTTACATTGGAATGTCGTAAACCTACTACATACAATAAACAATCAAGTTTCATTCTGTAACCAAACACGACATAATGATCCTTTCTCCAAGGTTATTTCAGCATCTTGTAAAAGTACCACATACATTAAAAAAAAAAAAAAAAAAAGTTTCTATCCTGTAATCTAACATTCTCAAAGGAGCAGTTTAACATGCTTAAGAGTTTAGTCCTGATGCTTAGGGCAGTTTTTTTTTTTTTGGGTAAGACAGGGCAGTTAAAGAGGTGTATGGAATTAACATACACCATAGCCACGATTTTCAGAAGTTCTTTACTAATTAATAATAATTTAAAGTATTGACTAAAAAAGGTATGGCCTAGAACATCAATCAATTCAGCTTTAATATGTGATGTGGATACCCCAAAAACCTTCTTGATTGAAAGACTACAAAAAATCCTTCAACCCATACAAAATTTAGTAAGAAAGGGGTAGAAAAAGAAAAAAGAAAGAAAACGAAGAAAGTAAATGCCAATCATCTGGTAAGGGACTTGGGGTACTCCATCCTTAATGGGTTCCATCAGATTAATGGTCAAAATTGCAAGTTACAGATACATAATTGGGCACCTTAGTGAATCAAACATTTGATGAGTTACAGAGTGCATGATTCCTGTAAAATAGGACTTCAAGTAAATATCATGCGTTATTTTATTAGCTATTTTATATAGAGGATTTTACGGAAAAAATCCTGAAATTTGGATATTTCTGGGAAAGGGTCCCAAATATTGTGTAGCATCACTCGTCAGAGCATCTCCTAATATCTAGCGTTGCTCGTGTCTAATGAGGAAAACGCTAGCGTCGCTCATCAGAACATCTCCTAATGTCTTCTTCTTCTTCTCCTCCTCCTATTTCTCCATCTCCCCCACTGAGGATGATTTTATTACTCTTCCCTTCTCCATATATTTCGTGTAAGCAATTCAATCGATAAATGAAGACCCCATCATGCATTTCTCTGTCTCCGTTCTTCCCCACTATTGGGATCTGCAGGTTGCAGTAAGGAATATGTACATCCCTGTTAGTTCTTGGATTTCCACAGGCAAACCTCACAGTCTAGTTATCTAGACCATTGATACGAAGGTCCTCCTCGCCTTGCGATTTTACCTTGCATTGACATCTCAGAAAGGATGATTGGACAAAAGACAAAGCTAACGGTCTTTGGTGGACCCTCAAGAATCATATGAAGCTTTTTTTTTTTCTTTCTTTTTATCCAAGCCAAGTGGGCTGAACCTTGGAGAAAATCTAGCCATGGAGTAATAAGGCCCTGCCAAAGTTAAAGAAACCTGATCAAGCATCGAGAGAAGCAAGGAATCTAAACATGGCCCGTCAGTTAGAAACTGGAGCTGAGAATTTGGATGGGATGAAATAATCTTTCCTAGAGCATTTCAAGGATGCCCAAATGCGTAAGTAGGAGCTAACACTAGCGTTGATTGTTTGCACTAAAACACAGGTGGTTAAAATGAAGATTGAATGTGAATTTTCTCTATATTTAATTACCCCATGTATTAAACATCCTTAGTGGGGGGGGATGGAGAAATAGGAGGAGAGGAAGAAGAAGACGTTAGGAGATGCTCTGACAAGCGACGCAAGCGTCACCTATGGTGTGTCACTATCGTCGCTCAGAAAAAAATAAAAAAAAATTGGCGGGAGGACCTCTTTTGTACTACAAATATTTGGGGACCCTTTTCGAGAAATGTCCAATCTTTGGGATTTTTTTCCATAAAACCCTCATTATATATATATATATATTTTTTTTTTATATACGTGTATGTATGTATGTATCACGTGTTATCTTGACATACTACAAAATTATTGACTAAATCATAAAAATAATAAGACATTTTCTTGAAGTTTTACCAAGCAAGATACACTTACAATCTAGTTAACACTTTGATAGTGTCATAAAACAACCATTGCATCGTTATAACAGGTCCCACCATTGTTATCCGAATAGGAAGACTTCTAGTAAACAAATTGACAAGCCCAATCATCTTAACAGCCTGCAAACGTGAAGGAATAGCATCAAGTACAAGCTTAGAGAACTCAAAGATAACAGCTTGCAAATACGTGCAGAGAGAGAGAGAGAGAGAGAGAGAGGGAAGGAGCAGTTGGAAGGTGCTCATTGTTGTCAAGTCTGACTAACCAATTTATCCCAAAAGCTTAAGCTTTTAGGAAGGGAAAGAAAAATATACTTAACACTCCCCCTCGAATGGGACACCATTCGAATTCGCAACCCACACATGCCTATCCAGTACCCACACAATACGTGCTTGCCCACGAAACCTGGGGTAATAACACCTTCCCAGGGTTCGAACTCACGTCCTGGTGTGGCTTTGATACCATGTCAAGTCCGACTAGCCAATTCGACTCAAAAGTTTAGGCTTTTAAGAAGTGGATGAAAAATCTACTTAATAGTCGTTGCAACGATTCAAAGAAACCTTTGAGCTATATAAAGACTTTATTAAAATACCACAAACCACTGCAGGAAATGGGGGGGATGGGGTTGGCCAGGGCACCCCAAGTTTTCATAAAACCCTTTTAATATTTAGAAAACTCTGATTTTTACATATGGCGCCTCCGAGTTTTTTATTATTATTATTTTTTTTTTACATAATGGTCCCTCCAAGAAAGAATTACTGTGTCCGCACCTGCCACAAACTTCAATATCAAACTAAATTTCACCGCAAGGAGATTAGTCAACAGATTATACCTGCATTACGTGATCTGCCTTTTTATTATAAAGAGAGGCAACAATGTTGTCTGCAGGATTTGACAACTGTACCAATGGCACCTGCTGCATAGCCAGCGACACATGTCACCCCAAGTTGTTGAGCTCTCGAGCAATCCTCTTTTCTTCTTCCAATAACATCACGATACAAAATGTCCACAGTTTGCTCAAATGTAGAAAACATAAGCATAGAAACTGCCACGTCACAGCACAAACAGTATCTTCTGAAAACACATGCAGTTCAAAAAAAAATGTGTTGTCGAAAAAGAGAAGTTTAAAAAGGAAATAAATAAGAGTAGCCTCGAGTACACTGGCTTCAGAGTTCTGGACATTTCATGGAAGTAAGTGTCCACCACCACTTCAGACCTGAGGTTGTGGACTGTAAATGCAGGGAATTTTCATCTATGATCAAACCGCACACTATTTATATGTGGTCCAGCTTGTACACACTCCCAAATGGATGCCCATCAGTTTGGGCTCCTTTTTTATATTTCATTTGTTTTATTATTATTACTCGTTTTATTATTATTACTGCTTTTTTTCTGTGCATGTTTTTTTTTTTTTTTTTTTCTTCCAGCCCCATCAGATTGTCTTTATTCTTAACCCTTGATTTAGCAACATTAAATTTAACAGTCTGCAATCTACAGTTTGTTTAGATTCAATCAACAGAGACTAGAGGTCATGAGTGTAAAACCAGGCCTGCTTCCAGGTGATGGGGAGATAGTGAGTGTGAAGGGCCTACAATGCCCATAGAGCTGGACTATACATGCAGTCCACTTGTGGTAGAAAATTTCACCTCTCTGCGCTAGTTCAAAATAGATATAAAACATGTAATGCTGCATCAGTATCAGATTTGGACACAACACTAAACAGGTAAGACAAGTACTTGAGGCGCTAAGTCCAATTGCATTACTTTTTTCTCTGAATGGTAACTTCAATTGGATTAAAAGAGGAAGAAAGAACAAACAAAAAATAAAAGCAAAAATAAATAAATAAATAAAAGAGTTCCCGGAATGAGCTAAAATACTCACCAGCTGTACACGCAAAACAACTTATCACGAGATAAATGTACATAGAGAAACACAATGAGAAACAGAATTCAATAAGGCCTTCCTTAAAACATTTCACAATATATCTAATTGCATTATTTCAAGGATCTAGAACAGTTGAACCCATGCTTAAACCCTATTTCAGGGTTTGCTGGCATAATCAGGTAGACACACGTGTGATGAAGTAACAAAAAACCCCCAAAAAGTTTACAATATGCATGACATATTTATGTCCTTGTTTCAAGAGGGCATAACCAGAATGTTGCATTGTATTTGTACCTATCACTGAGGAGAACGCGGAAACACTAGACATATCCAAATGAATGCCATAGGAAGAAGTATGTGAATAACACAGATAAGATGGTATAAAATTATAAACATGTACAGATGTCAATAAAAAACAATTGCATAACAATAATTAAGAATATTCAATGTACCAAAGACGCTGCATTTTCTTAAAAGATTTCTTTATCTACAACCCATGTCAGACATGCAAGTCAAACTATCACTTAATTAATATCCAAATATTGGATAGAACAAAAATAAATTTAAGGAAATTTTCTTTTACATGGCAGGTTCCAACCCCAAAGCAGAACAAGCCCCCTGTAAAACCTGCAACCAAAAAGAAAATAGAGGTGTCTCAACTTACAACCTAGAAGGAAAAAAAAGGAGGAACCCATACAAAAAAGAAACCAGGGTTGCAATTAGTACCCAGACAATCCATCTGTCGCATATAGCTTTGGAAAGCCATCAATCAAGCCTTTTCCAAACTTTGGCTGTATGGACTTTGACAGCTTCAAATGGGCATAGAGCAATATCTGCAATTACTTGAGCAGATGCGCTGCTGAGGAAGTATATGCACTCCTATTATGGTGAGGTAATACATCCAAATACAGCCTTTTAAAGTAGTCATACAGGCCAAACTTGCAGCCACTTTGAGCACCATATCCGAAGATCATGCCACCCCACCCTCTCCAAAAGGAAGAAGGGCCTTGTTCTTTTAGAAGGATACTCAAACCTGAGAATATGATGTTATACTTGGCAGGATTTACCTACAATGGTAAGTAACACTGGGTCACACTATGAAAATTGAGTCATTGTAGAAAAAAAAAAAAAAAAAGGGAAGGGGACAAAGAATACCATGCGATTTCTCAATTATATAAAATAAAAACAAATTAAAGTTACAGAGAGAGGCAGAGAGAGAGAGAGGGAGATCATTATCATGCACTAAAGTCAGAAATAAATGAATTTTGACCATAGTTTTATCTTTAAGTTGTCAAGTCCTCATAAAGCTGATCCAAGATAGATGGGATGAAGTTATGAAGCAAAAGAAGAAATTAAAAAAATCCATGAAATGAACATAACATATACTAGATCCATCAATGAGATACAATAAAACAACTATATGACAAGTGTTTGAATAACTAAAAGAAACTACCATAGTAACTGAAGGAATTTTGCAACTATGCCAGTTAAGGTCTCTAGGATAATATACAATATTATACACTACCAACCCCAGATTGATGGATGTGGGTCAGATGATTGTGATATAAAGTAACATGCTATAATAGTAGTGCCCATATAATGCAAAATAAATAAAAAATAAAATAAAATAAAAAGAAGAAGTTACCTACTTCAGGGCCAAATTCAGATTTGGGTAAAAATTAAGACTATACAGATTCATAATCGAGTCAGGACTGGTTGTGAATGTAAATTCAGATCTTGAACGGACAGACTAGGCCCTGCATTTACATTACAGAAGGTACTCAGGTCCATGTTCTCAGATACAAATTAGATTCGGACCGAGAATCAAAGCTTGTAAATCTCAATATAAATGGACGTCCCATTGACAGTCCTACAGGCAATTTACAAGCACCATGAGGTTTCCTATAAAAAAGAAAATCACATGGAAGGTCAGGGAAGAACAGTCATTTGTGGATTGTATTGTAGGAAAGAGAAGTCATGAAACAAATCAAAACAAGCCAATGTAGTAAAATTATAAACTGAATAAGCCCAAAAATGACTTCAACAATCAGGAAATGGAATCATTTGGATGATAAATTTCAAAAGAAATCATATGCCAGAAACATCAGAGTAATGCAAATTGCAAACAAATGAATACAGGAAGACATTCATTTCCATCAGACCCACCACAAAAACAAATCAAATTGTACAAAACCTATCAATCTCCATTAAAAAACTAGGTGATGGCTGGTTTTTTAAACTAAAATACAGACAATCTTTGCCAACTTCTCTGCAGCAACCATGTAAGCAGCCCCAGGAACACGGTGAAAAGAAATATCCAAATTGAGAATAATATTCCTTCATCTCATCGATAGTGAATTTTAGCCTCATATGACGCCACAGCACTGCCCTTAGCCGAACTGGAGAATTTTTTTTTTTAATCTCCTTTATGATCAATATGGGTAAAACAAAGTGTTGGTTGATAAAAGCTCAAAAATGAAATTGGCAAGTCCTCATGGCTAATATTTCTTGAAATCCTATAAATGAAATGATTAACGCTCCTCTTCATGATTATTGTTCCCAGAGTAACATATTCTTAAATCCATGTAAACGATTAGGACTAAGTTGGGACGTTCAAAAAATCCAAAAGAATCCATCAGAATTCAGAGCTAAAAGATATTAATTTTCATACCTTGGTACTTTGTGGACAATTGCCAAAGATTAGATCTGTCTCTAGTCAAGACCCTCCCAGTCCCCTGCTTTGGCAGAACTGTATTGGGTGATGACCTTTTTTTGACCTTCGAATTGGCCAGGCATGCAAAACCATTATGTATTCGCCATTAACATGTGAGTGATGCTGACATGAATCCTCACTATATTCACCAGTAATCCCCGCAAGAGCAAGCTCCATTTTTAAAGTGATGGAAAAGGGTAGTATCCCTCACGATCAACTCCCTTGCAGTAACAAGGGACATTAACTTTATCACTCTGTGACAATCACCACAGATTCGAAGGTTTTTCATAATGTGTATGGGCATCCAAATAGGCAAGCTGAGTATTCCAAAAGCAGCAGCAAGCCTCTCACTGTGATGGCTCCGAGATCTATAACTACTGGCATCGATCATATACACAATTTCTTCTATCTTTTTAAGAACCTCATCCAGCATTCTGTGAACATCACCGATCTGTGGATGGCTTGTATCATCTACAGTAAACACATGAATTCTGTTATCAACTTCAATCCAGCTACAACCAGGGTTCTTTTGGATTCCTCTTTCCCTCATCAGTTTCCTCACCTCTGCAACATCATCCAATTTACCTGCATTTGCATAGGTATTTGCCAAAAGCACATAACTTCCAGAATCCTTCCAATCCAACTCAAATAGATGCTTCACTGCACATTCTGCAAGTTTTGTATTGCCATGAATTTGGCAAGCACCGAGCAAAGCTCCCCATACAGCAGCAGTTGGTTGGATAGGCATCTCGTCTATCATCATTTTAGCCTGTTCTAGATAACCAGCACGACCAAGAAGATCTTCCATACAAGCAGAATGCTCGGGTCTAAGAGGAATGCTATGATCTTTAGTCATGGATGTGAAATAATATTGCCCTTCAGAAACGAGACCTGAACGGCTGCAACCTGATAACACAGCAATATAAGTTACATAATCCGGTTCTGTTCCCATCTTCAGCATGTCTTCGAAGATCTGAATTGCTTTCCTCCCTAGGCCATTTTGAGCGTATCCAGTGATCATTGCATTCCAAGAAACGAAATCTTTAACAGGAATCAAGTTGAAAATTTCCTGTGCTTCTTCAATCCTTCCACATTTTGAGTACATGGTGATGATCCCATTTGCTACAGGGACATCATAATCAAACCCACTTTTAATGCTCTGACCTACAATTTGGTTAACAAGTTTTAATGCCGCCGAATCAGCACATGCACTGAGCAGACTTGTGAATGTAATCCAATCAGATTTCACATCTGCTTCTCTTAGCATCCGAATATACATTTTGAGACCCTCCTCTGCATGACCATGCTGTATATATTGCGGCCAACATAGAGTTCCAAGTAACAATGTTCCTTTCAGGCATCATATTGAATAATGCATGGGCGTTACTGATGTCCCCCATCTGAGAATGAGCCGTAACCATTGTTGTCCATGAAATTATGTCTCTTGCGGGCATTGACTGGAAGATTAGGTTTGCCATCTGAACAATTTCACACTTTGCATACATTGTCAGAAGAGCATTAGCGACCGGAACTGTTGATTCATATCCTATCTCTACTGTATAAGCATGGAAGTGAACCCCAAGAGTTAGATTCTTTATACTCGAACAAGCTCCTAGAACGGTGGCAAGGGTGGATTGATCAGAAGGAACAGCTGCCTCTCTCATTTTTTTTTTATTTTTTTACATGTTTTTGTGGATGATTTTTTATGGAAAAAAGTGAGGGTTGTGGAAACAATCTTTTACGTGTTACAGTGAAATTTATGTTTGGTATAACCGTTTTTACGTGAAGAAGAGTGCAAAAATAATATTGATTTTCCACATTTTCAGGAAAGGGGTCGAAAAGACTTTTTATGGTGGAAATGGAAAAGGTGAATGTAACTTTTTTTTTTTTTTTTGAGTGCATGCAACTGATTGTCCACGCACATACACTAACGAATTGCCTCGTAAAAATGATGGGGTAGTTTTGAACTAGGAGGTTTCTTGATAGATTGCAGAATGTGAAGGAATATGATCAATAGAGAGGCCCAATCTAAAAATCCAATGCACGACTGTGCATAGAAGCTTCCATCAGCAACTGATTGGGGGCCCACCTGGGAACGGGATTTTGGGGGAGGGGGGAATCAATTCATATGGGTAGGCCCCACTGGTGTACAATGGCGGGGACTTCGTCCCGGCAACTTTAGATCCGAGCCCGCTTAGTTGCAATTTTTGAGGTTGAGGGCAATGTTCAAAAAGTCTGAACGTCGATTTGATTGAGGTCAATCAGCCAACCTAGATGAAAACCAGGTTCCCAGATGGATTACATCAGATACTTCAAGACTCACACCCCAAAGTCAGTGACGGGCCGAGGATTTTTGTTTGGGTGGGGCTAAACCTTTGCTCGGTTTGTTAATTTGTTTCACATGAATAATACAAAAAGAGCAAAATTATTGCATTTAAATAGAAATAAATTTTCTTTTTCATGCTCAGATCTCCTGCCCAATTAAAGGGTATTCCCACTACCTCTCACAAATTCAGGTTATTATCGATTCATTATCATCAAACAAGCTTAAGATAACATTTTCTTTAATCCTAAGCATTTGAATGCCTTACAACGGTGATTTGGGTGAGCACCCAATTTGGGTTCCCAAATGGGTTTTATTTGAATCTAAAGAATTTGGTCATATGTACTTAACTTAACTGTAAAAATACTTTTCCTACAGTTGGTCATGGGCTCATAGCTAACAAAAAAAAAAAAAAAAAAAAAAAAAAAAAAAAAAAAAAAAAAAAAAAAAACCACCACTTAAATGTAAATCAAATTATTAACACATGAACTCTAAGACCCGATTCTTGTATGAATTGAAGATTAAAGTATGTCCAACGGTGATTTGGTCAACTTGTAGATATGCTCAGATTTGGTGATTTAGGGCTTAGGTTTTAGTTAGGATTTGAAAATAGGATTTGGAGATTGAGGGTTTAAATTTAGGTATAGAGTGATTTAAATTTAGGTATAGAATGATTAAAATTATGCTACATCTGAGGAGGGAGGGAGATTGCTTTATTTAGGGTTATTTGGTCTGAGGGAGACTAACCAGGAAAGGGCCGGCGACAAAAAATTCGATTGCCTTGAAGAGGATATCACACTCTCAATAGAAAATTAAAAAAATGTCGAAAGAGAACGGTGCGGAGAGGATCCAGTACTCTCGTAGTAAGAAATTGTCAAAAGACTGGAGTGTTTAATTTTACCAAGGTTTTGCGACGAGGGACGATCACACGGTTTAGACCAAACCCATTCAGTTCTCTAATATTTTCAAAATAGACCTGAGATAACCGCCCCAGGTCATGTGCATGTAGGTCCGCCCCTGCGCCCACAGTAACCAACAGAGTCAAGTAGCCTTGCCCAAAAGTTCAGTGCCAAAACTTGTGTTAACCCACCAGGCCCAATTAATTGACACTCATACACCTAAAATTTTGCTTTAATTTGAATAATCAAACCATTATCAAGAGCCTATAAATGCAAGCTAAAATCACTAAATTATAATGATTATCATGGCGTCGAGCAATCCAAGACTGGCCTCATCTATCTAGAACATGGCCATCTACCAAAATGCTATGCAGGTGCAACAGGCAATGGTGCAAAGGAGATTTAATAGTAATTTATAGCAAACATTTGTTACAATACCTGTTTAAATCATAAAGATAGCCCACTATGCAAAAAATTGGCACTTTTTTTTCATCCCCCACCCCCATATACACATTGTTGTAGCCCATTACACAAAAAGACCTGACTGGTTAGATGCTTATGTGAGAACGATTGAATTAAATGTGGCTCATTAATCTATAAGAGAAATGCTCATTTGAAAAACCTTATTGGTGAGTTGGAAGAGAGGTAGGTTGAGATTTGTTGGAATTTGAAAAGACACTGTGAAGAGAAAAAGAATTATGAAAGTTGTTATAATATTATTATTTTTTAATGTGAAAAGATGACTTTAGTGAGATGTAATATTAGTTACTATTATGGGGCCTTAATCTTTTGGGGAGAAAAAACAAGGAGGAAGGCAGTTGCTTTGATTTTTTTTATAATATGAAAAAATGATTTTAGGGCTTATTTTTTGGGGGCCTAAAACAAAGGCTAACTTTTCTTGCGTAATGGCCGAGCCACCCCTGATGTTGATGCAAAAATACTAAAGATGATCATTAGACACGCGTACTTGTGTGCATGGTGCTTTTGCATGTATAGTAAAACAACAATACCAGTCTTGCTAAAGTAGATACCATTAGACAACAATTAAAAGTCCTAAAAGAAGGAGAACCTTTCAGTTATGTCATTATTAGGATGGGCCGGGAAGCGAATGATATGAACTTTGTCGACTCTGAAGAAGCCAAACGGGTTATATTCTCTCCTTTTCCATTGAATGAATACACGCAATGTTTTCTATCTATTTTGGATGATGGAAATAGATAGGTTTTGGGAAATTTAATAACTTTTTTTTCCCTCCGTGGTGGATCTGATTGGAAATGAATGCCTTCCGGTATCAACTAATCGTTATTTGCATTATTCCATGATTTCTCACATATGATTTCGCTCTCTCTCTCTCTGTTGTTTTTTTTTTTATAATATCTCAACGAAAACTGGCATGTTTTCTCTAAACTAAAATATAGTTTTAAATCATTTTGTGGGTCATCTGATGATAATTTAACATCCGCTTGTTTTGCTTAATTTGTTCAGTGACTATTCTTTCCTACAATACCGGCATCCGCCACTGACGGAAATTTGGTCTCTTATTATCGAAAGGCAGGTGGTGTACGTACAAATGGGTCACCGATTCTTCCATAGTCTCCCTTTATGTCAGATCCCAAAAAAAAACACATTTATGTGTAACAACAGATTCTACTGGGAACCTTTTATGAACAGGTAGCCATTTAGAGATGTGCTCTTTCTAGTAAAAAGTTTGTCTCTCAGTGGCTTTGTGCTGTTTTGGTTGTGCGGGGTAGTGTGGTGGTGATCTTTTTGTTGTCTTGTGTCTTATGCAGTGCTCAAGTGTTGCTTTCCTGACCTGGAGTGAAGCTTCTTTCCTTTCTTTCTTTTGTTCTCTTTTGTTCTGTGTCCTTTCTATTGAGAGTTTCTCCAAATTGGGATGGCTATTATTGTAAGCCTCCCCTTGCGGTTTTCTTTCTGTAATTTTGGGGGCTATTTCCCTCTTCCCTCTTTTTCTTTAATACAAATTTACCCTGAAGCAACACAACAACAACAAAAAAAAAAAAAAAAAAAAAAAAAAAAAAAAAAAAAAAAAAACCGGTAGCCATTTAGAAATGAAACAGCACTGTTTCGCCCAATCCTCTTGATACCCCTTCTTCTTCAGAAAGAATGAAAACCCTCTTCTCTGCAACTCCTCCTTTTGCCCCAGAAAAAACCCTCTTCTCAGAGCGTGTACAGCAACTGGTTTTCTTGCTTTTGGGGGCTATCTTCAGCCATTGTTATTTTATTTTTTTTCTTTTAATATACAATTTACCTTCAGCAAAAAAAAAAAAAAAAAAAAGGGTTTGGTGTTGAACCGAATTGTGTTGGCCCACATGACCATTTTCAAAATGATCAGTTATCTCTCATTTATCTTTCTTTTTTAAGTTTCCATTTAGTAACTGCCATCTATGTTAATTTGAGGGTTAAAAGCAATTTATTCTCTTCTTGATGGAAGGAGAGATTCAGGGCCTATAAAAGGCAACCCGGGTAACTCTCTTGGCTACGAAAGATTCTCTGCAACCATCATTTACAGGAGAAGAAAAGAGAAAGCATAAGAGAGTTGTGATTCCCATTGAAGACCAACCTTCTGTTGGATCAGAGTTTGAAAATGGCACAATCAGGTACCATTTTACTACTCTACTGGTTTAGATTATATATTTACAGTATTATTGGATTGATTCCAGAGAGGGTTTATAAACCCAAAATTTTTCTAACATTTGGTATCAGAGCCAATACTGGTTTCAATCCAATGATCTATTAATTTTTTTTTTCAATCCAATCTGAAAGAGATGGGAAGAAAAGATTTATTTTCTGCCATTTAAATTTTTTATTTAAGAATTACATCAGAGCAAACATGCTAGTAGCTTGATAATGTAATGGGTGTAAGAAAAGGTAACAGAGATGATTGTAATTCTCTTTACTTATTTGTGCTTTTATAATGAATTTTATTTCATTATTATTAATGATTTATTAAAAAAAAAAAAAAACAGAAAAGAAACACGAAAAGGCTTTGTGCGCTGTCTTGTGTGTGTACTGTGCGCAAGACAGCGCACAGACCTTTTCCATTCTGTCTTGGGCGACTGGGCCGGGCCAGACAAGTCGCGTCAACCCGACCTTACTAGCACAGCCTGGTTACCCAAGCAGGATAGGCTGGGCTAGGTAAGGTTATAGTTCGGCCCAACCTGACCTGACCCACTATTCATAATTTTCTGGGCTGGGTCAGTTTCTGGTATGGGTCAGTTTATGGGCCAATTGTAGTTTGGGCCTGACCCGTTAGGGGCCCACTAAACCAATTTCAGTTTTGGAGAAATTTTTTCAGATGGACGCACTTATTAGACAGTACATATTTGTACATTTAATTGACCAAAATAAGCCACAGAAGTGACCCAAATCGAAGTTCAAAAGTTGACCCTACACTATAAATTGAAAATTATAGTATGACCGATGGTTCTGATTATTCTGATAATATTTTTTACCATCAAATCATTCTATCAGAAGTTAATAGGGTCTAATTGAGTTCTAAATTTTTTTATTAGGGATTAATTGGCTAAGATCAAGTTAGATTCTTCATTAAAGTTTGATTCTAATTATTCTTATATATTGTTTATTTAAGCCGATCATAGCCGTTAAATTGATAGTGTTGGCCATATATAACATTCTGAATTCATTGATTAATTTCATAATTGAACAAATTGGTCAATAATAGACGGTCCAGATCTTATTTTGATTATAAAAGACATATTTGGACATGGATCGACGATCCGTTTTCTTCTGTGTATTGATGGTATTGAGATCTATCACATGAACAGATCTGATGGACTGATTTATCACTCTAAATTAGAGCATATTTTATTTTAACATTATGTTTAACTCATTTGTTCTACTTCCACTGCTAATTTTGCTTTTTTAGTGAAATCAAAGTTCTATTTTATTGTTAATATTTAAATATGCTCACTATAGTTTAATATTTAGAGTTATTTATTTATTTATTGGATTGGATGGATGTATGCTTATGGTGAATCTATTAAAGATATTTGGTATTGATCAATGATCAATTAATGATAATTTTGACCATTGATCTATGAAATGATGCCTAATTAACTTAAATTTGATATAATAAAGTTATTCGGAAATTATATAATGGTGCATATGGACCAATATTTTAGATTGATTGGTTCATCACACTTGATAACAGAATGAACTAACTTTATCACTTAAGTGTTGTTATCAATTTATAGAATATAACAATTTCTTAACTTGGTAACCGCCAAAGCGACCCAATTATAGACAATTGTTTAATTCTTTAAATTGAGTTGAGGTATTTCAAACTCTATTGTTTGAATATGACAACACTTAAAATTGCAATTTCATAAAGGAAATGGTTCAATTAAGCCCAAAGGTATGATTGTCCATAATTTGAAATTGGAATATGACATGGTTAATAAATGTGTTTTGCTTGTATTTGATTTATACGCAAAGGAATATATTCAATACAATCACATCACATATTATAGACATGGTCATATTAATCAAAGAAAAGTAATATATTTACATATTATTTTTTCAACCCAAAGGTGGCTTTACAATGATGTACATATCACTTTTAAATTTAAGTATATTGCATAGCTAAATTCAAAGCAACACATAACTTATTGTTACTTGTTTATTTTTTCTTCAGTTACAAATTCCATGGCATCACTTTCGACTTTAGGGAATATACCCATGTTGGATGGATCAAATTTTATTGAATGGTTGGACATGTTGTTGTTAGCCATTACTTACTTGGACCTTGATATGACTTTGGATGAGCCTAAGCCAGCAATGCCCACGGATGGGAGCTCAGTTGATGAAAGGGCTAACTATGATAAATGAATTAAGGCTAACAAAGTTGTGATTAGAATTATTACAAATTCAATTTCGAGGACCATTAGAGGTTCCATCGAAGCAAAGGAAAATGCTAAGGACCTACTAGAAGCTATAAAAGGTCAGTTTCAAATAACTGATAAAGCTTTAGGTGCATATTTGATTAGCCGTCTTACAAGTATAAAATATAATGTAACGTTGGGAGTAAAAGAACACATATTTACAATGACATATATCGCTTCTAAATTGAAAGAAGTTGATATGCCCGTGTCTAAAAAATATTTGGTGCAATTCATTTTCAATTCTCTTCCTCCCGAGTTTGGCCCATTTAAAGTAGCTTACAACCAGAGCTCAACTCCGTGGACATTGAATGAGTTGATCGCAAAAGCTGATCAACAAGAAAGGAGGCTTAAGGCTGATGGACAATTAACAGTTAATTATGTTTCTCAAAATAAGTCCAAGGGAAAAGAAAAAGGCAAAAAGAAAGTAAATGTTCAAGAAGCAAAGCCCAACAAGAAAGAGAAAGGGGCACAGAAGAAATGTTTTTTCTGTGGGAAAAACGGACATTCTAAGAAGAATTGCCTAAAGCGTAAAAGTTGGTTTGACAAGAGAGGTACAAATCTATCTTTTGTATGTCAAGAAACCAACTTAGCTAATATCCCATCAAATTCTTGGTGGCTCGACTCTGGAGCAACCATTAATGTATCTGGTTGTGTGTGGGGATTCCTTTCAAGGCGGACTCCAAATGATAGCAAGAAAACTATTACGATGGGGAATAAAAAGGAATCAAGGGTTGAAGCTGTAGGCACTTATAGGCTAGTGCTTGACACTGATCATGTCTTGGATTTAGATAATACTTTCTTGGTTCCTGATATTTCTAGAAATTTGATTTCTGTTTCCAGTCTTGATTGTAATGGTTTTAATTTCAACTTTGGACATGGCATTATGCATATTTTTAGAAATAATATTTTGATTGGGAATGGTTATATGTGCGATGGTTTGTATAGATTAAAGTTAGATTCTCTATATGAACAAACTTTACACACACCTCATATTAATTGTGGTTTGAACATAGGCATGAAAAGATGGCCACTAAATAAGAACTTATCAAGGCTGTGGCACAATCGATTAGGGCATATCTCTTAACAGAGAATGAAAAGATTGGTGACTGATGGTTTATTGCCCAATCTTGATTTCACCGATTCTGGTGTTTGTATTGATTGTATAAAGGGAAAACAAACCAATACAAACAAGAAAAGTGCCACAAGAAGTTCTGCACCCTTAGAAATTATTCATACAGATATATATGGTAAAATTCATGTTCCATGTTTTACGGGAGATGAATACTTTATCACTTTTATAGATGATTTTTCACGATATGGTTATGTCTATTCGATTAAAGAAAAATCTGATGTTTTAAAAGTCTCCAAGATTTTTAAGGCAGAAGTAGAAAAGCAATTAGACATGAAAATTAAAGTAGTGAGGTCCGATATAGGTGATGAGTATTATGGTAGATATACTGAATCGGGTCGTAACCCGGGCACATTTGCTAGATTTCTAGAAATGGAAGGTATTGTAGCACAGATACAATGTCGGACACACCTCAACAAAATGATGTAGCCGAAACAAGGAATAGAACATTAATGGATATGGTACGGAGTATGGTTAGTAACACCAATTTATCCGATTCAATGTGGGGAGAGGCACTAAAGATGACAATGTATATATTGAATCGTGTTCCTACGAAAGCAGTTCCCAAAACTCCTTTCGAGTTGTGGACCGGTAGGAAGCCCAACTTAAATCATTTTCGAGTCTGGGGTTGCCCATCTTAAGTGAGAGTTTTTAACCCACAAGAAAGGAAATTAGACCCTAAAACAATCAGTAAGTATTTCATTGGTTATCCGGAAAGGTCTAAAGGGTATAGGTTTTATTGTTCGACCCATACAACTAGGATTGTTGAATCTGGAAATGCCAAATTTTTAGAAGATCATAAGAAAAGTGGGAGTGATCATAATAGAACTCTGACTTACAATGAAATAAGGGATCCACTTGAGTTACCTCTTATACATAGTAGAGTTCTTGTTCCACTTAATGATTATCAAGAGGAACAACAACCACAAAATTTTCAAAATCCCATCAATGAGTCATTCCCTGAACAAAATAATGATCCACTTCAAAATACACAACATAGCATCAATGAATCTGATCCGGAGATATTGAGAAGGTCAACTCAAATGAGAAAACCTGCTATTCCGGATGACTATGTAGTGCATATGGAAGAATCTGATATTGGCATTAAAGAAGATCCTAAGACGTTTAAGGAAACCATTGAAAATGAGAATTCCTATAAATGGTTAGATGCCATGAAGGATGAGTTAGAATCAATGGCCACATATGAAGTTTGGGATATCGTTGAACTACCTAAGGGTTCCAAGGCCATTGGCTGTAAATGGGTCTTTAAGATCAAAATGGATTCCAAAGGGAAAGTTGAATGGTTCAAAGCCCGACTCGTGGCTAAAGGTTTTACTCAGAGAGAAGATATAGAATATCATGAAACCTACTCTCTGGTGTCTAAAAATGACTCATTTAGAATTGTTATGGTAATTGTAGCTCATTTCAACTTAGAGTTACATCAAATGGACGTCAAAACAGCGTTCTTAAATGGAGATTTAGAAGAAGAAGTGCATATGGAACAACCTGAAGGTTTCGTGAAAGAGTTACATCAAATGGACGTCAAAACAGCATTCTTAAATGGAGATTTAGAAGAAGAAGTGCATATGGAACAACTTGAAGGTTTCGTGAAAGAGAATGAAAATAAACTAGTTTGTAAATTAAAGAAATCGATATATGGTCTTAAACAGGCTTCCAGACAATGGTATTTAAAGTTCAATCACATTATTACATCTTATAGTTTTACTGAAAATACCGTTGATCATTGTATATATCTCAAGGTTAGTGGGAGCCGATTTACGATTTTAGTCCTATATGTCGATGACATTTTATTGGCTAGTAATGATCTTGGAATGATTTACGAAACTAAAGAATATCTTAAGAACAATTTTGATATGAAAGATATGAGTGAAGTGACCTTTGTAATAGGAATCGAGATTTATCGAGATAGATCTCGAGGATTACTTGGGTTATCACAGGAAGCCTATATTTTTTTTTGCTAATTGGTAAATTTGTATTAAGAGAAAGAAGAAGGGCAAAGCCCCCAGGACAAGGAGAAGAAAAAATACAACCAAATGAAAACAACCAGAAAGGCCAACCCGGAAACAAGAAGGACACAAAACAACTGAAAAAAGAGCTAAAAGCAACAGAAACTAAAAGCTAACCAACAAGGAGAAAGAAGAAATCTCCACAACCCCGCGAAGCTCTAGAACAGCAAAACTCTGCGCAAGCCAGCAACAGAAAGAGGGCACCATCACAATACGAAGCACAGCTCAGCAAAGCAAAACCAAACACAAGCCAGAGCAAAAGCCAACGAGCCACAACTCTCGCTGAACACAGAACCAACCAGCTACAGAACAGAGAAAGCTCCCCTACAAAACAAGGCACTACACAAGAACAACTGTCGAGCACAGAACCGACCAGCAGCAGAGAAGCAAAGAGAAGGCCCAACCCCCATAACAGGGCCCAACTGACAACTGCCCAAACAGAGCCCAACTGCCGAGAACCAAACACCCACCAACAACACCACCAACAGACAGATCTTCCCCAGGGCCTTCCTGACTTCCAAGAAAAGAGCTTCTAAGGAGCCAACCCAAAGGAAGAGGGAAGCAGCTAAGAAGGACCTCAAGCAGCCAAGAAGGGGGATGAAGCTAATCACCCCACCCAAAGGACCTCAAGAGAAAAAGAGAAGGAGGAGACTTCCCTAAGGATGATGAAAATATTCCACTGAAGATATCATAGAAGATGATTGTCGCAGCAGATTTTCTACCATTGACACCTACACCCTTTGACAAGGGGCAGCAGAGAGAGAAAACCACTAGCTTTACACAGCAAAGAGAGAAAACCACCCCAGCAAAGCACTTTCCAACTGAACAGCTGAACCTTAGATGGAGAGGCACAGCACACTGCAAAGCTCCACTCAAAACAGCACCAAACCACCTCTAACCACCTCTCCACACTCCACTGCCCAGAGCAAACACAAAATTCTGCTGAACACTGAAAGGGAAGAACACCACAACAGAGCATACCAAGATCAAAACCTCCTTGCTCTCCACAACAGAGCACTGGAAACCACAAACACTTCATCCCATCACTCTAGCCGCAGCAATTAACCCAGGCAGAGGACCAAAGCAGGCCAAACCAGCTAAGAGGGGGCCTCAACATAGCCCAAGGCCCTCAGAATTGGATGAGGGTGAGTAAGCTTACCTGAAGAGCAGCAAGATAAGCCACTACAAAAATTGATGAACATCTTTTGAGCTGTCACCAGGGAAGGCTTTTTACTATGATGCTTAGCTTCATTCCTTAAGAACCAGAGAATATATATGAGTTGGAAGAAGATGGATGCAGCTGAATATTTTCCCTTAGCATCTACATCCTTGCTGAAGGCAGACCAAATCGAAGAAGGTGAAAGGGGGAGAGCGAACGAAATGTCCAGAAGACTGAGAATCCAGGACCACAGATGCTGAGCTATGGGACAAGAGAAGAAGATGTGCAGATCTGATTCAGAGTTACAGCGACAAGAATAACATCTAGAGGCCATGGAGATCCCTTTACACCTTGCCCATTCATCGGTAGGAGTTTTCCTTAGGAGAAGACGCCAACTGAAGCAAGAAAGTCTTGGATTCATTAGGTTGTTCCAGACGAGCCCATGCCACGGAACTACTGATTTTCTAGATCTTAAGGATTCCCAAGCTTGTTTCAGAGAAAGAGATCCAGAAGAGGAGCTTTTCCATGTAAGATTGTCCTGGGTTGAGAGAGTGGGGAGGACAATTTGACTTGTTTGCTGCAGAAGAAAGCATTGCACCTCGGCCGGGATGGTAGATGGGATGAACCAAGAGTTGTTTTGAATCAGGTCTGCCACCCTGTCTTTGTCTGAGAATTGGAAGAGGGGAAAACTATTGGCAATGGGATTTTGGTCTACCCAATTATCTAGCCAAAATTGGATATTGTGGCCATTTCCCAGAGTCCAACGACTTCCCTGCTGAAGGATTGTTCCAAAGGATCTTATCTTTTTCCAAATACAAGACCCACCCTTTGGGTTTCCGGAAGACCAAAATAGGAGAGTTCCTTAAGTATCTACCCCTAAACCAAGAAGCCCAGATGGAGGTTGAGGTTGCCGCTGACCATGCCAACTTCATTAAACAAGCCTCGTTAAACTCCTTCACCCTGCGCAGGCCCAGCCCTCCCTCAGCTTTTGGACACACAAACTTGATCCCATTTCACCAAGTTTTTTCTCTTATATTCAGCACTAGAGGACCACAGAAAATTCCTCATGATCTTTTCAATCTGCATGCAGGTTCTGGATGGGAAAGGGATGACAAGGGAGGCATGAAGGGGAATGGAGGAGAGCACGTGTTTGATCAAGATCAGCCTTCCTGCAAAGGAGAGAGATTTTGCTTTCCAACCATCAAGCCTGGATCTGAAAGCATCCAAAATCTTGTTAAAATGATAGTGCTTGGAGGTTCCAAAGAAGAGAGGAACTCCTAGGTAGACGGAGGGGAGGGAGGCCCTTGTGATAGGGATGAGCCCTGAGACCATGTGAGCTCTACTTGCAGAGCATTTCCCCAGATAAAGGCTACTCTTCTGAAGGTTGAAATTTTGGCCAGAAGAGGATTGATACATTTGAAGTAACCCATAGATGTGCCTCAGCCCTGCCTTGCGAGCTTTTAAGAAAAGCAAGATGTCATCAGCATAAAGGAGGTGGCAAGGGGTGGATGGGACAGGGGATATAGGCTCAATTTTCCCAGAGGATCTGAGAAGATTTATGTGGAGGCTGAGAATCTCTTCTGCTAAGATGAACAAGTAGGGGGATAAAGGGTCCCCTTGGCGAAGACCACAGGATGAGGAGAAGAATCCACTTGGACTATTGTTGATTAACACAGATCCTCTACTAGTGCAGATCATCTCCCGAATCAGGTTTATACAAGCAGTGGAGAACTTGTAAAACTTTAGGGCTCTGAATAAAAAGCTCCATTGGAAGCCTATATTAAAAATGTACTTAATAGATTTCGTATGGAAGGGTGTAAGGCACAAAATGTACCTATGACTAAAGGTGACAGGTTTAGTAAAAAACAATGTCCAAGAAATGAAATTGAAAGAAAACAAATGGAAACTTGTCCTTATGCAGCTGCAATCGGATGTTTAATGTATGCACAAACATGCACAAGACCCGATATCAGTTTTGCAGTTGGCATGCTTAGTAGATATCAAAGTGATCCAGGAATGGCACATTGGGTAGGAGTTAAGAAAGTTTTGTGATACCTTAGTGGCACAAGACATTACATGCTCTCCTATAAAAGGTCCGATCACTTAGAAGTGGTCGGTTATTCGGATGCTGACTTCGCTGGTTGCCTCGATACAAGAAAGTCGACTTCAGGATACATCTTCCTGTTAGCTGGCGAGGCAGTTTCATAGAGAAGTGCAAAACAAACTTTAGTGACTCCATCTACATTTGATGCTGAATACGTGGCATGCTTTGAAGCCATAGGTCATGCTCTATGGATGCGTGATTTTATCTTAGGACTACGTATTATGGACACCATTTTTGAGCCCTTAAAGATTTATGGTGATAATGACGCTGCAAGAAGATTTGCTCAGAATGATAAGGTTTCTAGTAAATCAAAATTTCTGGAAGTAAAATACCTTGTACTAAAAGAAAAGGTACGAGATCGGTTAGTGTCTGTCGTTGGGATCCCGACAAGCCTCATGATAGCAGATCCTTTGACAAAGGCATTGGCGCCAAAAGACTACAAAGAGCATGTTAGAAATATGGGCCTAATTGAATTGCCTTGTTAAAGATATGTAAAGACACTGTCATATTTATCATTGAAATAAGATTTCGTATTTTCTTACTTTATTGAAATTATTGTCACATGTGATTGGAGTGTGTAAAGTGAGAAAATTAAAGAAAAATGGCATTGTTGTACCCAATAAAATAGGATTGCCATGAAAATCATCATATTTTACCCTTATTAAGGATTGTGTTAAGTTAGAATGTTAGTAAATTAATTATGGAAGGAAGCAAGTCGTTCAAGACATATAACCGTCATAGTTCTCATTGGCAAACTGACTTAATTACAAATTAAATATTGACATAAAGGTTCAGATGACAATTGTTATTTTTTAAAAAATGGTGATCACCAGTCAAAGTCATTTTTGAATTTAGTTTTTCGATTTTATTTTAAAAAATATTTTTGGTCATATGGACCAAGTGGGAGAATGTTGGACCGAATTGTGTTGGCCCACATGACCATTTTCAAAATGATCAATTATCTCTCATTTATCTTTCTTTTTTAAGTTTCCCTTTTGTAACTGCGCACCATCTATGTTAATTTGAGGGTTAAAAGTAATTTATTCTCTTCTTGATGGAAGGAGAGATTCAGAGCCTATAAAAGGCAACCCGGGTAACTCTCTTGGCTACGAAAGATTCTCTGCAATCATCATTTACCGGAGAAGAAAAGAGAAAGCACAAGAGAGTTGTGATTCCCATTGAAGATCAACCTTCTGTTGGATCAGAGTTTGAATATGACACAATCAGGTACCATTTTACTACTCTACTGGTTTAGATTATATGTTTACATTATTATTGGATTGATTCCAGAGAGAGTTTATAAACGCAAGATTTTTCTAATATTTGAATCAGGAACTAATCTGTCCATGCAAGATCTGAATTTTAAGCCTAAGCCTATCATGTGTCTCCGTCCAGTCATGTCCTTTGAGAACAGTTTTCTCCCATGGGAGGCCCTCTTTAATTGCAACAATACTAAAAGAAATATGCACTGCAAGTGTAATGTCGACATTACTATTATTGATATTATTCTCAAATAGAAGAGCATAGAAAAGCATAAACCACACCAAAGGTGGAAAACCAAAAGGATGAAAATACACAAGAAAAGAAGATACTAACTCCCCACAGCTTCGGACCAACTGGTGAATCTTAAACAGAAGAAAACACACAACACCCCCAACGCTTCAGAGCTGGTACATCTTCTACTGACCAGGGTTCATATTGTTACCATAAGCAGATGGGCCAGGCAGATAACCATAGGAGTCACTCGACAGTGTGTTTGTAGAGTTCCAAACCTGGTCGCTGATACTGCTTGATGGGTTAGCTCCCATTTCGGCCCTCAAATTCCTTGATGGGTAGCAGACAGAGCCCCCAAAGTCACCATATATATCGTCAAGACCGTGCTCAGGACGTAATAAGGGCAGATCCCTCCATATCGGTGGCGGCACGTTAGAGGCCCAGACCCTGGGTTCCTACACAGTCCTTGGAAATGGCAGGTGGCCAGGGTTGGCAATGGGTCTGTTGGTCTTCGGTGGTAAGCTTTGGATATCCTGTTTGCTCGACCTCATACGCTGCATCCTTCGTGCAAAGCTGCGGACTTGCTCTGGAGACCGTGTGCCGATCTGGCTGGAGATGTTCTTCCATTTCCCCCGGCCATACTTATCCAGACCCGACAGAAATAACCTGACAGCGAGACCAAAATCAAATTGTATGGAACCATGAAGCTCTTTTCTAACTGTAATGGCTTATTCACAAAATAATAAAAACAAAACTGAAGTGAGCAAAAAATGCTGTTGTAGTTATTGCCTACTCCTTTCATGGTAGAAGTACCATTAATATTAGATGCCCCACAGCCTCAAGTATCTGAACATGGGGATAGTATCAAATTCCTGAATGTTTCAGCTGCAATAAATAGTTCACAAAATGTATATCCCGATGAAATAAAAATAAAATAAAATGGAGAAGTCCAAAAAAACAGACAAACCCTTTTTCTTTTTCAGACCAAGTTCCCTTCCTCTCTGATGTCTTCTCCTTTTCCGGCTCTGGTTCTGGTAATATCTCTTGCCCCTTCACATTATTAGAATCATGGACCTTCTTCTCCTCGTTCTTATCCAACACCTGCACTTCATATTGACGCTTACGGCAAGCTGGGATCGGGCCATTTTCTTGGGGCTCTCCTGGTGATAATAACCCTTTCCCCTTCACGTCATTAGAATCATGAACCACCTTCTCAGGCATATTCACTGAATGTCCGCATGCAAAGTGCTCCTGCAACTGTTGCTGTGTCATTCTCGGGAACAGTTTGGCGACGTTCTCCGACAGGTCCGGCTTGTTTTTGCCGATAAGTTCCAACGCGAACTCGGAGTCTATTTCGTTCAACTGATGATCAGTCCATTCATTGGTAGGATGGACGAGGTCATCAAGGGTGGGATTATAGACGTCCCAAAAAAGAGTGTCCAAAAGATTTTTAGACATTTCTTTTTCGGAATGGGGAGACGACAGAAGGAAGAGTTCGAGGAAGTGGTTCTGGAGGAATTTGAGGAAGATCTTTGTACAAATTGGTTGAAGAACAATAGAAGGAAGAAAAGGAAGGAAGACGGTAAGTAAGAGAGTAAACCTGTGTTTTGATTGCTCTGATAGTACGTACCTTTATATAGACAGATAGATGCCACTTTTTGTTGGTAAACTTTGAATTAGGTAGAAAGGCCTACAAAAAGAGGACCCACGAGAAAACCAAAATGTCTTACAAGAGAGAAAGGCACTACTTCAAATCTGAAAGTCGTCCAGGAACAGTAAAATGGATCCACAAGTTTCTCTAGGACCCACTGGAGTCCGGATCGGACTAGGCTTTCGCGCCACGGTAGCTAGCTATACCACTTGCTGTTGAATAAACAGCCTTTTCAGTGGTTTTGATATTTGAGCGGACGCCCTTGTAGGCAGCAGCTAATTCGTAATCTCCCATGCGTCTGATGTGGTAAAGCAAAAGTAAGATGAAATGGACTTCTTTTTGTAAAAAAAAAAAAAAAAAAACCCAAAAACTTAATACACACAGACCAAATACCTCCAAACACCCCTATTTTTACATGTTTATGTAAAACTGTTAAAGCATTATGAATATTAGCCAAGGTGTTCGAAGAGTCCTATTGTCATTTCCGGCAACTTAGTAAAACAGATTTATAATGTGGGGCAGTGTAGAAATAGCTTGGTTTTTTTTTTTTTCTAATTTTTTTGGTTTTTGGCGCGATCTCATCAATATGTACGAATAATAATTGTGGTTAAAATGAATAATAATTGTGTTCAAAGAGAAAACAACCAAACATGTCCTTAAACAAAGTTCCACACAAAAAAAAAAAAAAAAAAAAACCAAAGTTCTATAGAATTAATCATTAGCGCCAAGACAGTTATTGGGATGTTTAAACAAAGTTCCATAGAATCAGGGCCGGCTCGAGACAATTTGAGGCTTAAAGCGACAAAATCCTAAATGAGGCCTCAAATTATCTATTTTTTTTCTTTCTTTTTTTCTTTTTAAGTTTTGAGCATCTGAATTCATATCTTCTAATAGATACATTTATCATTTATAAATTATAAATAATAATATTTATAAATAAAACGATCACTAACTATAATAAACATACAATACAAGCATGGAATTAAAAAAAAAAAAATCTTAAAATCATAAAACAATAGAACTTGATTTAGTGATTTATCATTGTTGGCCATAAAGATTGTAGATATAGATGAATTTCAAATTTGATTCAGTTTTTTTATTATGAAAAAAATGGATTATATTTGAGTTAGTGGGTTATGATAAACATATATTATAAAAAGACTCACATATATTATCAGAATATATCCAAATATATTATTAAAAAGAAGACAAAACCAGATCAATAAATCTTTAATGAAGATTGCTTTAGAAAAAAAAAAGTAATTTTAGAGAAAGGCAATCTGTGAGAGAGACAGAAGGCGAGAGAGTAAAGAGTACGTAAGATGAAAAAGTGTTGGTAGAGAAACATTCATTTGAAAAACCTCACTGGTGAGGTGGCAAGGAGGTTGAGTTTGAAATTTGTTGGGATCTAAAAAAACATATTGTGTAGAGAAAAAGAAGGATGTCACTTGCTTTAATGTTTTGTTTAAATGTGAAAACATGGCTTTAATGAGATGTAATATTAATTACTATTATGAGGCCTTAAGAGGAAAAAAACTATGAGAGTTGTTTGAATGTTTTTCAAAATTTGAAAAGATGACTTTTATGGGACATATTTTTAGAATTTGAAAAAAAAACCAGTGACAGTTTCATTTCTACTACGGTAGCCATACTGAAAGTTCTCTCCAGGACCAATAAAATGGATCCACAAGTTTCTCTGGGACCCACTAGAGTCCGGATGGGGAAAAACGGATCCCCTTTTTGGACTTGGACCAACAGCGGGTGCGGGATTTTTTTACTTTTTCATTTGAAGGAGGTCCGGATCGGACTAGGATTTCGTGCCACGCTCGCTAGCTCTCAAGTCAAGCGGTTTTTTGGCCTGATACTTAACTGCTGCATCTTTTTTGACCCTCACACATTCCACTACTTCATACTCGTAGCATACCAACTACTTCAAATTCGATGTGGAGCCCGGATCTGGTGAGGCTTGCCCACTGTAAGTCTGTTGTACGATCGATGAGGTAAAGCAAAACTAAGATGAAATGAACTTCGTTTTGTGAAAAAAAAAAAAAAAAATCCAAAAACTTAACACACACAGACCAAATACCTCAAAACACCCCTATTTTTACATGTTTATATAAAAAACAGAAGTAAGATGCTTATACCTCTTACTAATCCTATCCATAACTTGCACATCGGCACACCAAAGAAAAACAATACGCATACCACTGCCTCCAAAGCCCTAGTAAAGTTTAGGCAGAAATCAAAATAAACATTTCCCTCCCAGAGTACGTATTTGTTCCAAGACTGTTAAAACATTATGAATATTAGCCCAGGTGTTCTAAGAGTCCTATTGTCATTTCCTATAACTTAGTAAAACAGATTTATAATGAGGGGCAGTGTAGAAATAGCTGGGTTCTTTTTTTCCCTAATTTTTTGGTTTTTGGCGCGATCTCATCAATATGCATGTAGGAATAATAATTGTGGTTAAAATGAATAATAATTGTGTTCAAAGAGAAAATAACCAAACATGTCCTTAAACAAAGTTCCATAGATTTTACCAAAAACCAAAGTTCCATAGAATTCATTAGCGCCAAGGCAGTCATTGGGATGTTTAAACAAAGTTCAATAGAATTCATTAGCGTCAAGACAGTCATTGGGATGTTTACTGCTTTATATCCTTTGACTGAAGGATTTTCACTACTTTTATCAGCTAGGAGACATGCATTCTCTTCAAGAAGGTCCAATCAAGAGTATAGGAAAGAAGATGGGGTTGAGATGAAGAGAACTATATGATAAAAAGTTATTTCTACCAATTTATAGTTTTTTTTTATTTTTATTTTTTACCATTTAGTACCTTTCAAGAGTTGTTATTTGTCAGTATTTAGTGCCTTTTCCCTCCTCTTTCTCTTTCTATTTCTCTCTCTCTTGCTCTTGATTTGAACTTTTACTTTGCTGCACTCCTTCCCTCATGTAAATAAACATAGGCTCAAGGAAGAGACATTTGTCGATCTTTTCTTGTCTTTCTCTACATTTTTTTACTTCTTTAAAAAAAAAAAAAAAAAGAATTAGGGCTTGTTTCTGAACTGAAACATATAGAATTTCAGTCTAAAAATTTTTGAAATTTCAAATATAATGGAACTCCTGGATACCCTCGTGTACCTAATCATTCAGAAATTCTACTAAAAAGCAAATGAACTGGAATTCTTAGAATCCCAAAGGAAATTTGAAACTTTTTAAGCGACTGAAATTTTGAAATACTTATGAATAAATATGTCATTTGCAAATGTCAGTAGACAAAATGTCACATTATGTCCAAAAGGTCTCAACATGACAAATTCTTATAAGAACTTATAGCAAAGAAACTAGCCCTTGATTTCTTCTCAAGGTACATTATTTATTTATTTTTCATTTCTTTCATATCATGATCCTTCGTACGATATTTTTCTTTACTCTCAATTTTTCTAATTTAAGAATTATATTTATTTTAACAGTATTTTCTTGATAATATCCTATTAAGAACATAACATTATCATCCTGACATTTTCTCGAGTTGATATTATCACAATATTTGCAATATTGGGAATTAGTACTAGGGCAAGCTCAAGCTCTTAAAAGACACCCCCTCTTTTCTTTTCTTTTTTATGTCTCTTTTTTTCCCTTATCATATATGTGGCCCACTACCAGCAATGCCGTTTCTTAAATACCATGTCCCCGTTCATATTAGCATGGGTTCTCCCAACAAATCGCTTGGATCGACTTAAAATAGCCAGTAAAAGCTGAGACCATGAAGCATATCATTACATAATTAGAGACAAGAATGTTCTGATCGTGTGATGCCCATCTTTTGGAAAAAGTTACTGGGAAATCATCTTTTGGGCAGCAGCTTTATTACAAAGGACCCATCTTTCATTAAGAAGTGCTAGCCTTTTTCCTGGTAAAAGAAGCCCCCCACTCCAACAGACTTTTCATGCTAAACGTACATCTGAACTCTTTCAATTTTGCCGTATGAGAATCTCATAAAACCCCACTTTTTCATAAAAGATCACAAGATATTCCTTTTGTTATTTTCTGAAGAAAAGAGGCCCTTTGGCACCCTTGTAGCATCTGTACGAGTTAATGATGATCTCAGATTCAAGGTTTGAATAGGGAAAAAGCAGGTCACTCTCGCACACCTTGAGCCAAGATGGAACGTTGGTTCTCTTTCACTCCTCCCATCACCTGAAAATGCAACTAAAGCACATCAGAGAAGAAAAATAAGGGTTGCCCAAGCCATAAAAGATCGCATTAAAAGAGCACCGCAAATGCGTCATCTGAATAATTAAACCATTATCAAGAGCCTATAAATGCAAGCTAAAACCACTAAATTATGATGATTATTATGGCATTGAGCAATCCAAGACTGGCCTCATTGATGAGAATGCAAAATATTATATTTTTCCCCGTTAATGTTTAATCTTTTATACTCATTTGATGCCTAAATGTACTCATTATTCTTATAATTTGATTTAGGATGCAAATGGAGGGCGATTTTAGACAATTTTCGCATCACTACGCAAGCTGGGCATAACTCTCTCATCCGAGCTCCAATTGAGATGATTCAAGATACTGTGGGACGTCAAAAGAAGATGATTATATTTGATACAGAATGGACGGAACTGATTCGGAACCGGGTCTTGTTTAGAGGAAATCAAGCAGAAGGGCATTATGGTAAATTTGAAGAAATCCGGAGTTCGTCGAAAGTCGAAACATATCCAATATTGGGCTCATATTGTGCAAAACGAAAAATGGTGCAACTTTAATTCTTGAACTGAGTCCAATCGAAGGCAGGATGGAAAGATATAGTCAAAATAAAGAATTTTCAATAACTTTAATTCCAAACCCAAAATTCCATTCATACGCCCTATACACACCTTCCCCATACACGTTTCTCATTCTCTCACAATCCCATTATCCCTCTTTCCCTCTTTAGCTACTCACGTCACTCTCCTTCTCTGATTTAGTCTTTCCAATTTTTTTCATGTTCTAAACCTCATTCAACGCCAACAATCCATATCAATTTCTCATTCCAGCCACTCTTTTCTTTCCATCTCACCCTTTCCCATTAAAACTCTCCCATCTCATGGCTGCAATCATGTCCTATTCCAACCCTACAGCTCCACTATAAATAAACCATACCCTATCTAACGTCTGACCTTCACCACAATCCATTCCACGAATTCTCTCTCTCTCTTTTTCTTTCTTCTTTCTTTCTTCCATTTATTTTATTTTGCAAGTTAGCATGGCCCTGCGTGGCTAATTTTCTTTAATTGGTTGAAGGAGACAAAAGCCTTGGAATCAATAAACTGTGAGATCTAATTTAATTTTTATTGTTCAATTTATTCTTTGAGTATGGGTTGTTCTTCTATTCTTATTTTCATGATTGTTTCGTTTAATTGCTAGGAGGCCTACTAGTTTATTATTCGTTGCAATTTAATGCTAAATTAGAAATCAAATCCGTAATTGTTTGATCCCTCTAATTTGCGAAGCAACTGATATTTAATAATTTACTGCGTCAATGATTGTTAGATGTCAGGAAGAACACTTGGCTAAATTAAATGCAACTGCTTGTGCTTGTGTTATTTAGGTTCATCGATCTCTCTAATTTTAATGCTTTTACTAAATCAAATCTATAGCGCTTGTCTTAGGTTGTTTAGTAATTAGGGTTAATTAGAGCGCGTGTTTTCTGATTAACTAATTAAGGAGGTAGGAATTTAATTCCAACGATGAATATTCAAAGTTTTAGTTGATTTATTTTTGCATCAATGATCAGTTCTGAATTTCCGATGGTGGATGTTAACTTTGACCAATGCTTGCTTATTTGATTGAATTCGTTACTTTATTGCTCTTTATTTGCTTTTATTTGTTTTAGCTTTCATTATAATTGAAACTCCCATCTTTAATCACATAGTATAAAATTTGGCTAAACACTCTCTGTGGGAACGATCCTTACTCGCGCTACTACATATATTTTTAGGAGTAAATGTTTTATTATTTTTGGGTGCCGGCGACAGCACGACCACTCATCTATCTAGAACATGGCCATCTACCAAAGTACTATACAGGTGCAACAAGCAATGGTAGGGGTGTAAAAAAAAATCGAAAAACTGTCTAACCAAACCGAACTGAACCGAACCGCGGTTAATAACCGTGTTTCATAGTTTAGTTATGGTTACGGTTAATGAAAGTTATTAACCGAACCGAACCGTATTATACGATTCGGTTAACCATATGCGGTTAACCGTACCGTTTACAGATAAAATAAAAAATAAGGAGGTTGGATGAAATATTTCTTACCTTATTGAATTGCTCCTTATGTGTCATTTTACCTTCAATCATTCACGTTTATCCCCTTAGGTGAGGAAAGTATTCCACGGTTATTAACCGTAACCAAACCATTTAATACGGTTAACTGCGGTTACGGTTTTCCATGGTTTTTGTGGATATGGTTACCGTTACGGTTTTAAAAGACAAAAAACCACGGTTACGGTTCGGTTAACGGTTTTCCCAGATTGACCGGTTAACCGAATCGTCACACCCCTAGGCAATGGTGCAAAGGAGGTTTAATAGTAATTTATAGCAAACCTTTGTTACAATACCTGTTTAAATCATTAAGATAGCCCACTATGCAAGAAATAGGCACTTTTTTTTCATCCCCAGCCCCTTTATACACATTGTTGTAGCCCATTACAAAAATAGACCTGCCATGGGCCACACTGCCTTACAGCAGAAAATATTGTAGCTCTCGTGAGACCGCATAGCATCCTAATTGATCAGAAAAATTAAAAAACTCTGATAAAAAAGGGAGACCTTCCAAGAAAAAGCGGGTTTGGCTCATAGAAAAATGGGCAAGAGCGTATGTAACTAGTGCTCTTGCAAATGTTTTTGGTAACAAGCCAAGGTAATTCTGGAATTTTTCATGTTGATGGTGATATCTGCAATGCTATCGTCGCCCATGGTGACGTTATCGTCGCTCAGAGAAAAGTATAAAAAAAATAAAAAAAATTGGCAGGAAGACCTCTTTTGTACTACACAATATTTAGGGACCCTTTTTTGAGAAATGTTCAAATTTCAGGATTTTTTTTCCGTAAAATCCTCATTATATACAGATATATATTTATATACGTGTATGTATGTATGTATCACGTGTTATCTTGACATACTACAAAAATACTGACTAAATCATAAAAATAGTAAGACATTTTCTTGAAGTTTTACCAAGCAAGATACACTTACAATCCAGTTAACACTTTGATAGTGTCATAAAACAACCATTGCATCTTTATAACAGGTCCCACCATTGTTATCCGAATAGGAAGACTTCTAGTAAACAAATTGACAAGCCCAATCTTCTTAACAGCCTGCAAACGTGAAGGAATAGTATCTAGTACAAGCTTAGAGAGCTCAAAGATAACAGCTTGCAAATATGTGCAGAGAGAAACGGAAGGAGCAGTTCGAAGGTGCTCATTGTTGTAAAGTCTGACTAGCCAATTCATCCCAAAAGCTTAAGCTTTTAGGAAGGGGAAGAAAAATCTACTCAACACTCCCCCTTGAATGGGACACCATTCGAATTTGCAACCCACACATGCATATCCAGTACCCACACAATAAGTGCTTGCCCATGAGACCTGGGGTAATAACACCTTCCCGGGGTTCGAACTCGCGTTCTGGTGTGGCTTTGATACCATGTCAAGTCCGACCAGCCAATTCAACCCAAAAGTTTAGGCTTTTAAGAAGTGGATGAAAAATCTACTTAACAATCATTGCAACCATTCAAAGAAACCTTTGAGCTATATAAAGACTTGATTAAAAATACCACAAACCACTGGTGGAAATGGGGGGGATGGGGGTGGCCATGGCACCCCAAGTTTTCATAAAACCCTTTTAATATTTAGAAAACTCTGATTTTTACATATGGCTCCTCCGAGTTATTTACTTTTTTTTTTTAACATAATGGTCCCTCCAAGGAAGAATTACTGGGTCCGCACCTGCCACAAACTTCAATATCAAACTAAATTAACCGCGAAGAGATTAGTCAACAGATTATACCTGCATTATGTTATCTGCCTTTTTATTATAAAGAGAGGCAACAATGTTGTCTGCAGGATTTGACAACTGTACCAATGGCACCTGCTGCATAGCCAGTGACACATGTCACCCCAAGTTGTTGAGCTCTCCAGCAATCCTCTTTTCTTCTTCCAATAACATCACGATACAAAATGTCCACAGTATGCTCAAATGTAGAAAACATAAGGATAGAAACTGCCACCACAAATTTTTAGAAGGTTAGAATTAAGAAAAATCATATTCTCCAAAGAGACGAGGGAAACCAATAAATTTTATACAGACAGCACAAACACTCAAACAGTATCTTCTGAAAACACATGCAGTTCAAAAAAAAAAAAAATGTGTTGTCAAAAAAGGGAAGTTTAAAAAGGAAATAAATAAGAGTAGCCTCGAGTACACTGGCTTCAGAGTTCTGGACATTTCATGGAAGTAAGTGTCCACCACCACTTCAGACCTGAGGTTGTGGACTGTAAATGCAGGGAATTTTCATCTATGATCAAACTGCACACTATTTATATGTGGTCCAGCTTGTACACACTCCCAAATGGATGCCCATCAGTTTGGGCTCCTTTTTTATATTTCATTTGTTTTATTATTATTACTCGTTTTATTATTATTACTACTTTTCTTCTGTGTATGTGTTTTTTTTTTTTTTTTTTTTTTCCAGCCCCATCAGATTGTCTTTTTTTTTTTTTTCCAGCCCCATCAGATTGTCTTAATTCTTAACCCTTGATTTAGCAACATTAAATTTAACAGTCTGCAATCTACAGTTTGTTTAGATTCAATCCAACAGAGACTCAAGGTCATGAGTGTAAAACCAGGCCTGCTTCCAGGTGATGGGGAGATAGTGAGTGTGAAGGGGGTACAATGCCCATAGAGCTGGACTATACATGCAGTCCACTTGTGGTAGAAAATTTCACCTCCCTACGCTAGTTCAAAATAGATATAAAACATGTAATGCTGCATCAGTATCAGATTTGGACACAACACCAAACAGGTAAGACAAGTACTTGAGGCGCTAAGTCCAATTGCTTACTTTTTTCTCTGAACGGTAACATCAATTGGATTAAAAGAGGAAGAAAGAACAAACAAAATATAAAAGCAAAAAAAAAAAAAAAAAAAAAAAAAAAAACAATAAAGAGTTCCTGGAATGAGCTAAAATACTCACCAGCTGAACACACAAAACAACATATCACAAGAGATAAATGTACATAAAGAAACACAATGAGAAACAGAATTCAATAAGGCCCTCCTTAAAGGATCTAGAACAGTTGAACCCATGCTTAAACCCTATTTCAGGGTTTGCTGGCATAATCAGGTAGACACACGTGTGATGAAGTAACAAAAAACCCCCAAAAAGTTTACAATATGCATGACATTTTTATGTCCTTGTTTCAAGAGGGCATAACCAGAATGTTGCATTGTATTTGTACCTATCACTGAGGAGAACGCGGAAACACTAGACATATCCAAATGAATGCCATAGGAAGAAGTATGTGAATAATACAGATAAGATGGTATAAAATTATAAACATGTACAGATGTCAATAAAAAACAATTGCATAACAATAATTAAGAATATTCAATGTACCAAAGACGCTGCATTTTCTTAAAAGATTTCTTTATCTACAACCCAGGTCAGACATGCAAGTCAAACTATCACTTAATTAATGTCCAAATATTGGATAGAACAAAAATAAATTTAAGGAAATTTTCTTTTACATGGCAGGTTCCAACCCCAAAGCAGAACAAGCCCCCTGTAAAACCTGCAACCAAAGAGAAAATAGAGGCGTCTCAACTTACAACCTAGAAGGAAAAAAAAAAGGAGGAGGAACCCATACAAAAAAGAAACCAGGGTTGCAATTAGTACCCAGACAATCCATCTGTCGCATATAGCTTTGGAAAGCCATCAATCAAGCCTTTTCCAAACTTTGGCTGTATGGACTTTGACAGCTTCAAATGGGCATAGAGCAATATCTGCAATTACTTTAGCAGATGCGCTGCTGAGGAAGTATATGCACTCCTATTATGGTGAGGTAATACATCCAAATACAGCCTTTTAAAGTACTCATACAGGCCAAACTTGCAGCCACTTTGAGCACCATATCCGAAGATCTTGCCACCCCACCCTCTCCAAAAGGAAGAAGGGCCTTGTTCTTTTAGAAGGATACTCAAACCTGAGAATATGATGTTATACTTGGCAGGATTTACCTACAATGGTAAGTAACACTGGGTCACACTATGAAAATTGAGTCATTGTAAAAAAAAACAAAAAGGGAAGGGGACAAAGAATACCATGCGATTTCTCAATTATATAAAATAAAAACAAATTAAAGTTACAGAGAGAGGCAGAGAGAGAGAGGGAGATCATTATCATGCACTAAAGTCAGAAATAAATGAATTTTGACCATAGTTTTATCTTTAAGTTGTCAAGTCCTCATAAAGCTGATCCAAGATAGATGGGATGAAGTTATGAAGCAAAAGAAGAAATTAAAAAAATCCATGAAATGAACAAAACATATACTAGATCCATCAATGAGATACAATAAAACAACTATATGACAAGTGTTTGAATAACTAAAAGAAACTACCATAGTAACTGAAGGAATTTCGCAACTGTGCCAGTTAAGGTCTCTAGGATAATATACAATATTATACACTACCAACCCCAGATTGATGGATGTGGGTCAGATGATTGTGATATAAAGTAACATGCTATAATAGTAGTGCCCATATAATGCAAAAAAAAAAAAAAAAAAAAAAAAAAAAAAAAAAAAAAAAAAAAAAGAAGAAGAAGAAGAAGAAGAAGTTACCTACTTCAGGGCCAAATTCAGATTTGGGTAAAAATTAAGACTATACAGATTCATAATCGAGTCAGGACTGGTTGTGAATGTAAATTCAGATCTTGAACGGACAGACTAGGCCCTGCATTTACATTACAGAAGGTACTCAGGTCCATGTTCTCAGATACAAATTAGATTCGGACCAAGAATCAAAGCTTGTAAATCTCAATATAAATGGATGTCCCATTGACAGTCCTACAGGCAATTTACAAGCACCATGAGGTTTCCTATAAAAAAGAAAATCACATGGAAGGTCAGGGAAGAACAGTCATTTGTGGATTGTATTGTAGGAAAGAGAAGTCATGAAACAAATCAAAACAAGCCAATGTAGTAAAATTATAAACTGAATAAGCCCAAAAATGACTTCAACAATCAGGAAATGGAATCATTTGGATGATAAATTTCAAAAGAAATCAAATGCCAGAAACATCAGAGTAATGCAAATTGCAAACAAATGAATACAGGAAGACATTCATTTCCATCAGACCCACCACAAAAACAAATCAAATTGTACAAAACCTATCAATCTCCATTAAAAAACTAGGTGATGGCTGGTTTGTTAAACTAAAATACAGATGCCAACTTCTCTGCAGCAACCACGTAAGCAGCCCCAGGAACATGGTGAAAAGAAATATCCAAATTGAGAATAATATTCCTTCATCTCATCAATAGTGAATCTTAGCCTCATATGACGCCACAGCACTGCCCTTAGCCGAACTGGAGAATTGTTTTTTTAATCTCCTCTATGATCAATATGGGTAAAACAATGTGTTGGTTGAAAAAGCCCAAAAATGAAAATGGCAAGTCCTCATGGCTAATATTTCTTGAAATCCCATAAATGAAATGATTAACGCTCCACTTCATGATTAATGTTCCCAGAGTAACATATTCTTAAATCCATGTAAACGATTAGGACTAAGTTGGGACGGTCAGAAAATCCAAAAGAATCCATCAGAATTCAGAGCTAAAACATATTAATCTTCATACGTTAGTACTTTATACAAAATTGCTAAAGGTTAGATCTGTCTCCAGTCTGGACCCTCCCAGGACCCTGCTTCGGCAGAACCGCACTGAGTGATGACCTTTTTTTGACCAGGTGTGCAAAACCATTCTGTATTAGCCATTAACATGTGAGTGATGCTGACATGAATCCTCACTTTATTCACCAGTAATCCCCGCAAGAGCAAGCTCCATTTTTAAAGTGATGGAAACGGGTAGCATCCCTCACGATCAACTCCCTTGCAGTAACAAGGGACATTAACTTTATCACTGTGTGACAATCACCACAGATTCGAAGGTTTTTCATAATGTGTATGGGCATCCAAATAGGCAAGCTGAGCAATCCAAAAGCAGCAGCAAGCCTCTCACTGTGATGGCTCCGAGATCTATAACTACTGGTATCGATCACATACCCCATTTCTTCTATCTTCTTAAGAACCTCATCCAGAATTCTGTGAATATCACCGATCTGTGGATGGCTTGTATCATCTACAGTAAACACATGAATTCTGTTATCAACTTCAATCCAGCTACAACCGGGGTTCTTTTGGATTCCTCTTTCCCTCATCAGTTTCCTCACCTCTGCAACATCATCCAATTTACCTGCATTTGCATAGGTATTTGCCAACAGCACATAACTTCCAGAATCCTTCCAATCCAACTCAAATAGATGCTTCACTGCACATTCTGCAAGTTTTGTATTGCCATGAATTCGGCAAGCACCGAGCAAAGCTCCCCATACAGCAGCAGTTGGTTGGATAGGCATCTCGTCTATCATCATTTTAGCCTGTTCTAGATAACCAGCACGACCAAGAAGATCTACCATACAAGCAAAATGCTCCGGTCTAGGTGGAATGCTATGATCTTTAGTCATGGATGTGAAATAAAATTGCCCTTCAGAAACGAGACCTGAACGGCCGCAACCTGATAACACAGCAATATAAGTTACATAATCCGGTACTGTTCCCATCTTCAGCATGTCCTCGAAGATCTGAATTGCTTTCCTCCCTAGGCCATTTTGAGCGTATCCAGTGATCATTGCATTCCAAGAAACCAAATCTTTAACAGGAATCAAGTTGAAAACTTCCTGTGCTTCTTCAATCCTTCCACATTTTGAGTACATGGTGATGATCCCATTTGCTACAGAGACATCATAATCAAACCCACTTTTAATGCTCTGACATACAATTTGGTTACCAAGTCTTAATGCCGCTGAATCAGCACATGCACTGAGCAAACTTGTGAATGTAATCCAATCAGATTTCACATCTGCTTCTCTTAGCATCTGAATATACATTTTGAGACCCTCCTCTGCATGACCATGCTGTATATATGCGGCCAACATAGAGTTCCAAGTAACAACGTTCCTTTCAGGCATCATATTGAATAATGCATGGGCGTTACTGATGTCCCCCATCTGAGAATGAGCCGTAACCATTGTTGTCCAAGAAATTATGTCTCTTGCGGGCATTGACTGGAAGATTAGGTCTGCCATCTGAACACTTTCACACTTTGCATACATTGTCAGAAGAGCATTAGCAACTGGAACTGTTGATTCATATCCTATCTTTATTGTATAAGCATGGAACTGAACCCCAAGAGTTAGATTCTTTATACTCGAACAAGCTCCTAGAACGGTGGCAAGGGTGAATTGATCAGAAGCAACAGCTGCCTCTCTCATTTTATTAAACAACGCTAGAGCTTCATCCTCGAGCCCAGATTGTGCAAATCCACCGATAATGGAAGTCCATGACACTGTGTTACGGTCAGGTAAGGAGTCAAAGATCTGCTTTGCAGCTTCTAAGCAGCTGCATTTCGCATACATATCGACCAAAGCACTGCCCACAAAAACATCGATGCTCGACTCTGATCGAACAATGCGAGCGTGGAGATGTTTACCCCATCCAAGATCGAGCACACTCGCACATGCACTAAGAACACTAGCATAAGTCATAGAATTTGGTTTGAACCCTTGATTCTGCATCTCTACAAACATTGAAAGAGCTCTGGTCCCGCAGCCATATTGTGACAAGATTGAAATCACCGTGTTCCAAGAAACAATGTCTCGTTCAGGCATCTGATAAAACAATTCAAGCGCACGGTTTATACCAGATGATTTCGAATAACCCATGATCATACTATTCCAACAGAACAGACTTGGATTGACCATCCTTTCAAACTCTTGACTGGCGAGCTCCATGGCCTCGCATTTGACGTACATATCAAGGACAGCTGTTCTGATATAAGTGTCTTTCGCAAAATCAGATTTCAATGATAAACAATGCAACTGACGACCCAACCCAAAAAACCGAATCCCACCACAGGCCTTCATAGCACCGGCCAAAGTAAATGGACCCGGCCTGCGATTACCAACCCGAATCATCGAAACAAAGAGCTTAACAGCTTCCTCGCACTCCCCATGTCTGAAATGCGCTGTCATCATCGCATTCCAAGAAACGGAATCCCTCTCTGGCATTTCATCAAACACATGCCGCGCTTCTCTCAACCTCCCTGAATTCGAAAGCCCAGTGATCATGGTATTCCAAGAGAACACATTCGGTTGGGGGATGCCATCAAAGACGCGGCTAGCATCATCGATACACCCACAATTCGAGTACATGTTCATGAGGTGGTTCTGGAGGAAAATTGATGATTCCAGGCCGATGGAGATGATCTGGGCATGGAGTTTCCGGGCACCGGCCAATGACCGGAGATTTGCGCAGGAAGCCATGGCTTCGGAGAATTTCTGGGTAAGACCCATGTAAGAATTCTCGTCGTAGAGAGAATCCATGGCGTTTTTTGGGGGCATTTGTTGGGAGGAAGAGGAAGTGGGATGGAGTTGTGGTGAGATGGGTTTTGAGCGTGGCCATGAAATTCTAACCATGAGAAGTGGGAGTGGTCGTTCACCTTCGCAAGTATAAAGATATCCTTCCTTATCACTTCAGCGGGGTTGTTTCCCGGTAAGCATTCAAAATTCAAATCAAATGTCAAAGGGGGGGTGTTTATACAGGGACAATTAGAAGGTTTTAAATCTGAAAATAGCTAAATAACACCTGGAAAATATATATTTACCGCAGTAATGTTCGACCTAAGGATGTAAGATATTCCACAATTATTTGACCATTTTTTTTTCTTTTTTCTTGATTGTGAGACCATCAAACCACCATCCAAAGCCTTGGATAGCTGTGTGAGTGTAATAACTAATATCGCATCAAACTTTTTAACCGTTGATCTATTACGGTTATCGAGAAATTTGCAAAATATATATATATGGCCTATAATTTGTTCTTATAATTTGTAAAACGACGTGACTTTTTTGCAAATTTTTCGATAACCGTGATAGATCATCGGTTCAAATTTGGTGCGATATTAGTTCCTATACTCATACAGATCGAACAATTTTGCGGTAAATATATATATTTTCCGGCTGCTCTGAAACTATTGTCAATTTTAACACCTTTCGTACGGTAATTGTCCTTTTTATTATACAACTACAAGCGGTTTGAACTTATGTTGCCCGTTTGGATGTAGAGAACGTTTAGAAGTGGGGAGGGAAATCAAATCCCTATGTGAAAGGCACGATTATAGCCCAACCAATCCAAAAATCTAGTATTTAGGCCCATAGGTTTACAAGGAACTGTAACAAAAATTGCTGGCTAGAACATGATCTGACCTGGGGGCAACTTTCTTATTTGCCAATTACCATGGAGCTTAAGGGTCTCTTTGTTTGGAAGAATTGTGATAATTCCATTTTGGGAAGATTATGAGAATTTCAAATGTTCAACTCCCCTCTAGTATTTGGAATGTTGGAACTCTTGGAAGGAATTGGTCTTATTGGGAATTTTTGACATGCCTTCACCTTTTGTCCCCTAAGCATTCCAATTTCTTGCTAAGCTGCGCTAATGTAAAGGGCCATTGCAAATTTACCAATGTCCTGCTTAGTTGGGCTAAGGAATTCATGCAATTATTCCTATCTAGAGAATTTTGAAGTTCTCAAACATGGTGGGATTCGTAAATGCTTTCTTGTATTTGAGCAACTAGAAATTCCACTGGATTTTTGAATTTCAAAAGGTCATTTGAGACATTTTCAATAGTTGGATCTTTGAAATGCTTGTGCAGAAATATGAAATTTGCAAATGCCAGAGACAATATATCATATCATGTCTAAAAAACCCCAACATGGAAAATTCCTGTCAGAAATTATAGTAAAGAAACAAGCCTTATTTGTAAATGCCATGTGACATCAGATCAAAAAAAACCCCAACATAGCTTATGTAAGAGAATTCTAATAAAGAAGCAGGCCCATGATTGGGCCCCGTCTTATCTTTCTGTTCATTAACTAGATGGGCTGAACGTAGGCCTTTGCCTGGCCTACAGCCCCAATTAGGTGGCCTGGAAATATGTAATGCAAATGGGCTTTTCATTACAAATTTCGTCAATCCTCAAATGATCTAAATCTGGGACTAATATTTTGCCTAACAAGAACATGGGCTGTGTCTCAAAAACTTTAGATCCGAGTCCGCTCAGTTGCAATCCTTGAGGGCAATGTTCAAAATGTCTGAAAGTCAACTTGAATCAGAAGGTCAATGAGCCCAGATAGATTGCATCAAATACTTAAAAACTCACATGCCTCAGTAACCAACAAAGTCAAGTCTGCTTGCCTAAGTTTATTGTCAAAACAAGTCCTAACCTTCACATTTCACCGTTTTCTTCTTCCCAGAGACCTCCACACACCAACATCCAACCCACCCTACACAACCCAACTGTAGGATTACAATTCAGTGGCATCCGCACCCGCACCGCCTGAGTGCATATTACAATTTGCAGGCCCACTGTTAGAGAAAATCCTCCACAAATGAGGATCAAAACAAATCTTCCACTCAGCATTAGATGGCCTTGTAAAATCTGCTTTAATTTCAATAGATCATAATGATTACTAAGGCATTGAGCAATCCAAGACTGATCTCATCTATCCAGAACATGGCCATCTACCACAATACTACACAGGCAATGGTGCAAATGACCCAAACCTTTATTTATTTATTTATCTTTGAATGGTTTATACCAAAACTTTATTACAATAGCTGTTTATATCATAAAGATAGCCAAGTCCCAAGAAATAGGCATTTTCCTCCATTCCCCCACCTGCTTATACACAACACATTGTTGTAGCCCATTACACAAAAAGAACTGCCATGGACCACTGGCTTAAAGCAGAAAAGACTTTACCCCTTACAAGATCATATAGCACCTTCCAACAAAATAAACAAATTCTATTATAAAAAAAAAAAAGGCGACCTTGCCAACAAAATGCAGGGGAAGACAATAGAAAGATGGGAAAGAGCATATGTAACCAGTGCTATACTATTGTTTTTGGTAACAGAGCAAAGTAATTCTGGTCTTTTTCCATGTTGGTGGTGATATGTGCAATGCTCAAATCAAGATTCACATGGTGTGAGTAAACTTCAGATGTTCCTCCAATAGAATAAACAAATTATAATTTCTTGATATTAACCGGCGCTCACGGCTTCTTCCAAATAACTGTCAGCACCTCCACTTGTTGGCCTGAAACATTTCCATAGGAAAAAAAAAATCTTAATTTCACTTCAGGGAAGAGAACTCAAATTAAAACTGATAAAGAATTGAATAATGATCATGTGTGATTCAAGAGTAACTGTTGGGAGATGAAAAATTAAGGCAGTCAACAATCTGGCCAAAGCTGGATTTGCTACCGAATTATTAGATATATTATTAAGTTAGACCTGGATCCAATTATCAAGTGGGAGTGTGGGACCACAAAGAAGTGCACACCTGAAATTCCTGGATCTCGTAGGTCAGTTAATACCGAACTCTCGTCAGTAGGAAACCCAAAATAAGTTCCTCAAAAACTCGATGCAACATTATTACCATATTTCCAATGCATACTATATATAAGCAAGAGTGCAGTTGTTATAAATATTAAAATAGCCTTTTTGGTTTCAAAATTAAGTGGAGATCAGACACTTGACAGGAAGCCAAGCCAGGAAAGCAGGGTGAGAGGGTTGAATGCAAATAATTCCATTTTAGGCATATTACAGCAGAAACTAGGCTGTGGGCTGCTAAAAAAACTGTGGGAATAAACTCAGAATTTGCTGAGGGCCTGTTTGTTAGTAATGAATACATGAGGATGCATGGTCCAATGAGCTCCACCAAAGAATTATTAAAGAGGAGAAGGATGAAGGATATGAGTTGAGGGATGGTAGATATAATGTACCAACATGATGCAACCATCACTTTCCTAGGATTTGAATTACAAGGGTGGTGGCTGGGTATACATTTCCTACCCCCCCCATAGAGGAGAGATAATTTGATGTTTTCCATTAGAGGGGAGATAAGTTGATGGTCATTTTTGGAAATTAACATTTGCTTCTTCAATTTTACCATTTTTAACAAATAAAAGTCTTTCAGTCTTACAATTTTTACGTATTCAATTATATGAAACAAACAGGCTGAAAATGTCAGGGAGATGGGTATGATGCTGCTTAAATTAGCAATCAAACACAACCTAAATATCCTTTTTCCATAGGTGTCTTGGCATCTTGTAAACTACTACATACAAATACAATAAAACAATCAAGTTTCATTGTGAAATCTAACCAAACACAACATAATGATCCTTTCTCGAAAGGTTATCAAAGCACCATACATTTAAAAAAAAATAAAGTTTCATCTTGTAATCTAACATGCTCAGAATTTGGTCCTAATGCTCAGGGCAGTTGAAGAGGTGTATGGAATTAACATGCACCAAAGCCAGAATTTTCAGAAGTTCTTTACTGATTAATGATAATCCAGAGTATTAACTGAAATAAAAAAGGCATGGCCTAGGACATAATTCAATTTGCGTTACTGTGATGTGGATACCCCAAAAGTCTTCCTGATTGGAAGACTACAAAAATTCTTTAATTAATGGCAAAAATAGATGGTTAAAAGAAAAGAACACAGGCGCAAAAAATGGTCTAGTAAGAAATGGGGAGAAAAAGAAAAGAGGATTTTATCAAAAAATAAATAAATAAAAACACACTAGATGGAGGGTACCAAATAATACACTTTATTTTTCCTCACACCAAACCGGTCTTCCGGCCATAAAATTCATTTTTTTACCTATTTTTTCGAGGGTCGATATCAACCCTCCCTAAAACAGGACAAGGTCGATATCGACCCTTCCCCAAGCAGGTGAGGGCCACAACCAGAAAAAGCAGTTTTCCGTCATCTTAATCCTTCCTCCTCTCTTCACCAAACTCAATCCAATGGGGAATCCAATGGGGAAGAATAATATGAGGATTCACCCTTAGGAAGAGGAGCCTTTCATGGGCCAAGTTAGATCTGTCATCATGGGGACAACAGGAATAAGCTGAAATGAAAGAATTGTTTGGGCTGCTCGGCAGTTGTTCTTCTGGTGGTGGTAACTGGCTACTATGAGGGAGCCTGAACTGTTGGCACTGACTGCACCACACATGCAAGATGCAGTGGTAGACCATGAACAAAATGGTGTCATTAGGATGAAGATGACGAATCCTGTAAGGTGGAATTTGGGTTTAGGGTCCTCCATGAGAGGGAAAGGGAGATTGAGATTGGCATGGCTATGTCTATTAGAAGATGATTCAGTGGTGTTGATTACAAGAAGAAGCCATTGTCCTACTTATAGCTTTGTGTAACAACTGCAAGGACACTCTCTTGACATCAACTAATTAACAACAGAAGATGATCCTGTCATTGGTTTATTGAAATTCAATTGATTCAAATCTCTCTTTTATCTTCCCTTGACAAATGGTAGGATGAGGGATCCCCATGTGAGTTGTTATGCCTCTCCCTCTCTAAATAAAGAAGCATAACCAATCCTCTCAAACATATATTCAGTCAAAAAGAGAGGAGATATCTTTCTCGGAAATTTGAAGTGTGTCATGATCCAAAGCCAATCTGTCCGTCTATCATTAGGTCCCACAATCAAGAAGTCCATCTTTGCCGTTGGGATTGTACAGAATGAACGTTACCGAATTGGTCACTCCTAGTTGACCTTCGAGCCCTACCTTAGGTGCTTGATCCTACCAAAAACAAGGTCCATACTCACATTCATAGTGGCTGATTCTTCCACGATAACTGAACCTATTAGGTTCTTCAATTCTTCTTCCTCAGGGTGAACCCTCATATTATTCTTCCCCATTGGATTAGGTTTGGGGAAGAGAGAAGGAAGGAAGAAGATGACGGAAAACTGCTTTTTCCGCCTGTGGAGGGTCGATATCGACCCTCGAAAAAATAGTTAAAAAAAAGGATTTTTTGGTGGGAAGACCGGTTTGGTGCCAAGGAAACTAAATTGGCCTTTTTGGTCTAGGGTGCATCTAATGTTTTTTTTTTTTTTTGGTAAAATCCTCAAAAGAAAAAGAAGAAAGTAAATGCCAATCTTTCAGTAAAGGACTTGGGGTCATCCTCCATCCATAATGGGTTCCATCAGATCAGTAGTCTAAATTACCAAATTACAGCTACATAATTGGGCAATGGACACCTTAGTGAATTAAACATTTGATGAGTTACATATTGCATGATTCCTGTGAAATAGGACTTCAAGTTAATATCAAGAGTTATCTTGACATACTACAAAAATATTGACTAAATCATTAAAATAATAAGATATTTGCTTTAAGTTTTACCAAGCAAGACACACTTACAATCCAGTTAACATTTTGATAGTGTCATAGAATAACCATTGCATCGTTATAACAGGTCCCACTATAGTTATCCGAATAGGAAGACTTCTAGTAAACAAATTGACAAGCCCAATCTTCTTAACAGCCTGCAAGTGTGGAGGATCCAGTATCAAGTACAACCTTCAAGAGATCAGAATGGAAGAGAGAGAGAGAGAGAGAGAGAGGTGCTCATCGTTGCAACCGTTCAACAAAACCTTTGAGCTCTATAAAGATTTTCTTAAAAATTACGACAAATTTCAGTATGAAACTAAATTTAACCGCCAAGAGATTAATCAACAGATTATACCTGCATTACGTTATCTGCCTTTTTATTATAAAGAGAGGCAACAATGTTGTCTGCAGGGTTTGAGATAACTGTACCAATGGCACCAGCTGCATAGCCAGCTAGACATGTCACCCCAAGCTGTTGAGCTCTCGAGCAATCCTCTTTTCTTCTTTGAATAACATCGCGATATAAAACGTCCACAGTATGCTCAAATGTAGAAAACATTAGGACAGAAACTGCCACCACAAATTTTTCGAAAGGTTAGAATTACGAAAAATGATATTCTCCAAAGAGATGATGAGGGAAACTAACAAAAAGGTTTTATACAGACAGCATATAACCAGTTTCTTCTAAAAACACATCCAGTTCAGCAAAAAACGTGGTCTCAATAAAGGGAAGTTACAAAAAGGAAATAAATAAGAGTAGACTTGAGTATACTGGCCTCAAAGAGTTCTAGGCATTTTTATGGAAGTGTCCACCACCACTTCGGAACTGAGGTCGTGGACAGTATGAATACAGGGAGTTTTCACCTATGACCAAACTGCACACTATTCATATGATTTAAAAAATGTAAATTTAACAGTCTTTAATCTACAGATTTTTTTAGTTTCAATCCAACAATGAGAAAATTCATAAGTGTAAAACTAGGTCTGGTTCCAGGTAATGGGGAGATTGTGAGTGTGAAGGGGGTAAGCCGACCAAAGTGGTTCACTCCCCGCGGCCCCACCCCCAATAGAGCTGGACCACACATGCAGTCCACTCGTGGGAGGGATTTTTACCTCTCTATGCAAGTTCAAAATGGATATAATCATGTAATGCTGCATCAGTGTAAGATTTGGGCACCCCACTAAACAGGTAAGACAAGTGCTTGAGGAGCCAAGTCCAATTGGATTACTTCCAAGGATTCAGAACAGTCAAACCCATGCTTAAAACCTATTTCAGGGTTTCCTAGCATAATCAGGCCAAAAAAAAAAAAAAACCAAAAAAAACTTACAATATGAACGACACTGTTATGTCAGTGTTTCAAGAGGGCATAACCAGAATGTTGCTTAGTATTTGTACCTTTCACTAAGGAGAATGAGGAAGCACTAGGCCTGTTTGGTATTTATACTCTTATTTAGACAAAGCCATCAAAAATAGAGCCATTAAAAAAGGGCCATAAAAAAAAAGAAGTCAAAGCTCTTATGTTCACAAGCCCAGAATTGGGGCAGTTCATTTTAAGAGGATTTGCCTTGAGTTCTCTAAAGCGGGCAGGGGGTAGAATCGCGTGTGTGAAATGCTCACTTTCCATACCTCTACCCACTTTAGACAAGTAGAGGTAGGAAATAGAGATGCCAAACATGGGCTAAGTATCTGTTCAGAGCTGATTCAAATAGATCTAATTATAATAGAATTGTTTCAATTAGATAGACTGTACAATATGTCTGATTCAATTAGAAAAAGTAGACTCGCCGTACTGTATAAATTATATGGGAAAAGTTGGCATACGGTAAAAGCAGTACAAACAAACTTGTCATATCATAAAAGTCATACAGGCAAATTTGTGAAAAGAAAAGGCAAAAAGTCTCTGATTACTTCAGAGAAGCATGTCTATTCGAAAAAGTTACCTTTTGGTTGCTTTTGAAAAAGAGGAAAAAGGTCCTAAATTGATTGAATCAGACATCCACAAACTTTGCCAAATAGTCTAAAGCACTCAAACATCTATTTGAATCAGTTTTAAGTCAAATAAACAGAAAAGGTAGACTTGCCAAACAGCAGCTAAATGGACACATCCCAATGAGTTCTATAGGAAGTATGTGAAGATCATCACAGATCAGATAGTTGTAAACATGGACAGATGTCAATAAAAAACAATTGCATTACAATAGTTAAGAATATTCAATGTACCAAAGACACTCCAATATTTTCTTAAAAGATTTCTTTATCTAGAACCCATGTTAGACACACATGTCAGACAATCACTTAATTAATATCCAAATATTGGATAGAATAAAAATAAATTCAAGGATATTTTTTTACATGGCAGGTTCCGACTCCAAAGCGGAACAAGCCCCCTGTAAAACCTGCAACCAAAGAGAAATTACAGGTGTCTTCAACTCAATTACTAGACAAAAAAAAAAAAAAAAAGGAATCCAAACAGAAAACAACCAGGGGTTAAAGTTAGTACCCAGACAATCCATCTGTTGCATATAGCCTTGGGAAGCCGTCCATCAAGCCTTTTCCGAACTTTGGTTCTGTCTGGACACGAACTTTGACAGCTTCAAATGGGCATAAAGCAATATCTGCAATTACTTGGGCGGATGCACTGCTGAGGAAGTATATGGCACTCCTATTTTGGTGAGGCAATAGATCCAAATACAGCCTTTTAAAGTACTCATACAAGCCAAACTTACAGCCGCCTTGAGCACCATATCCAAAGAACTTGCCACCCCACCCTCTCCAAAGGGCAGAAGGGCCTTGTTCTCTTAGAAGGATACTGAAACCTGAGAATATGCTGTTATACTTGGCAGGATTTACCTACAATGATAAGTTACACTCAGCACAAAGTGAAAATTGAGCTGCTGAAAAAAAAAAAAATGGGACAAAGAATACCATGCAATTTATTAATGAAGCAAAACTAAGAACAAATGAAGATGAAGTTATATATATATATATATATATATATATAGAGAGAGAGAGAGAGAGAGAGAGAGTGCTCATTATCATGCACCTAAGTAAAAAATAAATAAATTTTGGCCATAAAACCATCTTCAAGTTGCACAGTAGAGCTCATAAAGCAGACCCAACAAGATGGATGGGATAAAGCTATAAAGCAAAAGAAAAAATTAAAAAAAAAAAAAATCCAAGAAATGAACACAACATACACTAGATCCATCAGATGAGAAACAAAACATCTATACAGCAAGCGTTTTAACAAATAAAAGAAAAACCATGAATCATAACCAATAATGTATTTTCTAAATAAGCAAAAGCATATAGGCAGTTAAAGAGGTGTTGGGCCCGTTAGATTATTATGCAAGAATTCAAGGTTTCCTTTGGGCATACTGGCAAATTCATATTGAGTTTTCGAGAGTAGGTATTATCAAAAGGGTTTAAAGTAAAGGATTAAGGATAGACATCTACAAGGGACTACCAAAGTTTTCCATCCTTAGCAAGAAATTGTCACCGACCATTTCTATGGGAAAGAAATACTACAAAACAACTGGTCCCCTGCAGAACTTCACCAATTCAAAAAAGGCACTTTCCCGAGAATTCTTAGGAACTCAGTAGGAATTTTCCAACTGTGCCATTAAGGTGTCTATGATAATATATAATATAATACACTGCCAACCCCACGTTGATGGATATGGGTCAGATGATGGTGATAAAAGGTTATAACTATAACACCAACACCCATACAACATAAACACAAATTATTCAAAGTTCATATTCACAAAAAGTCACTCACTTCAGCGCCAAATTCAGATTTGGATCAAAATTAAGACTCATAGATTCACACTCGAGTCAGGACTGGTTGTGAATTTGAATTCATATCTTGAATGGACAGACTAGGACCTGCTTTTACCTTATGGAATGTACTCAGGTTTGTGTTCTCAGATAGGAACTAGATTCGGACCCAGATTTAGAGCTTGAAAATCTAAATATAAATGGACGTCCCATTGACAGTCCTACAGGCAATTACAAGCACCATGAGGTTTCCTATAAATGACACAAGATTTTCACATAGAAGGTCAGGGAAGAATAGTCACTTGTGGATTGTATTGTAGGAAAGAGAAGTCATGAAACAAATCAAAACAAGCCAATGTAGTAAAATTATAAACTGAATAAACCCACAAAATGACTTCAACAATCAGGAAATGGAATCATTTGGATGATAAATTTAAAAAGAAATCATATGCCAGAAACATCAAAGTAATGCAAATTGCAAACAAATGAATACAGGAAGACATTCATTTCCATCAGACTCACCACAAAAACAAATCAAATTGTACAAAACCTATCAATCTCCATTCAAAAACTACACATATATCTGCCTTTTCTGATCAAACTCACCTGCATATTCACTTTCAAAACATCAAGCGGAGTAATCGCGAGATGGGTTGTACCCGCACTAAACATTCCACCCATTGCACAAATCGCATAATAATGAGGAGATAAAATTTTCAATCTCTTCTCCTCTTTACAATCTCTTCCATCATTTCCCATCATTTCCTTTTCCAATCTCCTTCACATCCTCTTCTTCTCTAAAATCAGTGAGCAAAAACCATTAGTTCTCTATATAAATGGCTTCTTTCCACAAATCCCAATTTCAAAAGAAAATTTGGGTACCCTCAGAAAGAGAAGATGAAAAGCAGAACAGAATGCGCTCTCCTTTACTTCACTTCTCTCTCTACAATCAGTTTTTTCCAGAAACCACTAGATTCAAGCGAGAATTTCAAAACAGGAGAGCATGAAAAGAAAAGGGTTTTTATCAATGCTTGTTGAATTCAGAAACCATCGACAACCCATTAATATTCTCTCTCAGTCCTCTTCTTTTCTCTTCTCCCTTTGATTTCCTTAATCTGTATATGATACAATCGACTTTTTTCCTCAGCTCTATCAATGAAATCCAAGGAAATCTCACAAGAAACAAAGAAAAGAAAAGAAATGGGTCTTCTTTTTTAAGATGAATCCCTCATTCCTACAAGATTTCCATCCATTTCTCTCTGTAAAGACTCGTTCTTTCCAAAGCACCCAAACTCAAGCTAAATTCCCACAAATTTCTGAGAGAGGAAGAGGCGAAATGAATTGGGGTTTTCGTTCTTTGAGTTGAATTCAGGGTTTAATGAAGATTCGACGCAAAAAATCAATGCCATGAATCGGATTCCTCGCTTGAGATTTGAACACGTTTGCACGAAAAAGGAAACAAACGCCGTGCAAGAGGGTTTTAGAAAGGAACAGGGAGCTAAAACCCTAGAAACAGAATCTGGGTTTTACTTAACTGCCCTTGTCGATGGCGTTGGGTTTATGAGGTTCTGTTCACTTTCTTGTAAAAAGGAGAGGGTATATTTGTCATTTCGTTAAAACGCGCCAAACGGTCTTTAGGGTTTAAGTTTGTACACGATTGCAGCGCTTGTGTCCATCCACGTGGATTGATGTCCCCACCACATCTGCTAATGCACAATAAATGGAGAAGGTGGGGTCCACTTGGTATGTCTGAGAGGTGATCCTGGCCGCTGATCAGTAGGACAAGTGAATGGACGGGGCAGCACCAGAAAGATCAGATTGGCTGGGCCATCTCAGGCATCATCCGATCATTGTTCTGCGGATGAATGAATGAGATTGGTCAAGCAATGCATGATCAACGGCCTGGATTGGACCTTGATTGAGAAATAGAAGGCACAAATGTACAGGACTCATTTCTGCTGATGGGCCCATACTGGTCCAAGCCTGAAAAAAAGGGTCCATTAGGAACGGGCTTTTGGACTGCAGGGCCATCCATCATCATCACTTATTGCCTTGAGGGGCCCAATGGGCTACGCGAGCCCAAGCCCAAACATAACCTGGCCAGGTTCGGGCCTGGACTGGACTGGGGCCTATTCTCTGGCCCGATATACAATGAGCCGAGTCTGGGCCTATCTATGGTCAACGCATTGCCTGACCCCATTTTTTGTACAAAGAGGCGCATATTTTGAAAATGGGTTGGGCTGAGGATAACTCTTGGGCCTGGCTTGATCTAAACAGAAGGCAATCTTGGACAAGCTTTGGATTGGCCTGATGTGGCACATGAACACCCATATCCAAGGACCATGACCATACATGGGCTTGAAAGTGAGGGCCCATTCCAATAGAACCAAATTCAGTCCAATGGTCGTATTTGGCCCAGCCCGTAATCGCGATGGGATGTTATCGGCGCTGGTCAATTTGGAAACTCAGGTCTTGAATGAGTCAGAAAGTCAAAGCTCAAATGGTAGTGTGAGAGTTAGTGATGAGGCCGGTTTTACTATAAAGCAAGGAAAGCTTTTGCTTTAGGTTCAAAAAAATAAGCCCCCAAAAAATGCAATAAACAAGGACCCATAATAAAAACTAGTTTCGAAAAAACAACTGACATCATTTTATTTCTCCCAAAAAAAATAAGGCCACATAATAACAATCTTGAGAAGATACAATTGAGATCTTCATTTCCTCCCACCACTGCCAAATTGGAACAAAAATTATAATTAGGCAGTAAGTGGCCAAAGCGCCTCCAGAACGCTTACACAACATAATGCTTTTGAGTTTATAAACAATAAACTAATGAGCACAAATATATCTTATCCATATATTCAAGCATAAAAAATAGAGAAAAGAATTAACTTTGCAATTTGATCACATAAAATAGGCAATAATTAATTAGTCAAAAAAATTTTCTTCATTCAAAAGATAAATACCAAGTTTACTGAAAAAGAAAATGCACAAAAAATCAAAATTCTTGACGGTTCGCTCCATATTCGGTCAAACCGCGCTCCGAGGATGGTCAAACTGTACTCTAAAGACAGATCCACTCCGAAAGCGCCGATCTGCATTTTCGGAGCAGGATAGAGAGAGCTGAGAGGAGATTCCCAGCACAAATGATCCGATTTCAATCCTTCTAATCCACACCTAACCTGGATATATCACCTCCAATATTTATCACAGAGCCAAAGATGCTGCAGCTTCCTTTGCAAATCAACACAACATGCAGTAGAAGCAGAAGTCACCTCCTTTTCAAACTCCGAAAAATCTCGTCCTTTTTTTCCCACACATTTTTTCCTTAGATCTCCGCACCCCCCTCCTCCTTCTTCATCTGGTATTCACAGATTTTAATCTTCACACACACAACTATATATCTATATCTATGGCGTCCATTGATTTTCGACTTTTGACTTCATGTAAACGAGTCTCTTCTTATTTTCTGACGAATGAAAGCATCTGTGATTCTTTTCTGTTTTGAGTTTGTGAAGAAATGGCATCGTCTTTATCTTTCCTACTGTTCGTTTTCTAGTTAGGTTTGATCTTATGTTCCATTTTGATTTTACAGGATAATGTGGAAAGTTTTGCTCTTTTTTTTATCTTGTTCTTTTCTTCACTTTATTGGTTTTTTTCTCCTTCTTCTCCCATTTATAATAATATTAAAAAATAGAATAGGCCCCATTTAGGGTTTTCGCTTTAGGCGTCAAATTTGCTCGAGCCGGCCTTAGAGTTACTCTCATATGAGTTATTAAAAGACTAAGATTTTGCCACCAACAGAGTTTTCGGACTGTAATTCTAGGCTGATGTATTGTGTTGTATGGAATCATGAGGATGACTCACTGGGTCAATAGATAGATTATCTTCAGAGACTAATTCTAGGTTGCTGCGTTGTGTCAATTATGACTGGTAATTTTAGGACATTTCATGCTATCACCTTAAATTGGACCACCTTTGTTTCATCTAAGCCTTTACGAATAGCCTGCTTGGAGAAAATAACATTAGTGATTAGACTACTGGCTGAGATCTTGCTCAAACTAGTGCCTTTTTAAGGGCCCATTTGTTTGTAATACAATACATAAAAATTGAACACGTAGGATTTATGCGATAATTAGTAGTTAAAAATGAAGACCAAAGGTGAATATTAAAAAATGAGCACCATATGACCTTTTCTTTGATGAAAATAAAATCAAAGAAAGATGAGAAATGAATTACTTAGGGTAATGTCGACTTGATATTCGTTTCCTATCTATATATGAATCTATTTTCATAAAAGAAAATATTATTTGATGTTTATTTTTTAAAATTCACTTTTGATCTTATTGTTGACCACTTAGGGTAGAAATCTTATATATTCAGTTCCCATTTATTTTAATGCAAACAACTAGGCAACTGGATTCTAAAATCAAAGAAAGATGAGAAATGAATTGCTAAGGGTGATGGCTTAATATTCGTTTCCTAACTATATATATATGATTATATTTTCATAAAAGAAAAGATTATTTGATGTTCATTTTTTAAAAATTCACTTTTGGTCTTATTTTTAACTACTTAGAGTAGAACTCTTATGTATTCAGTTTTCATGTATTTTAATGCAAATAAATAGTAAACTAGATTCCCTTAAACCTCTTTATTGCAACAAATTACCAAAAATATGTACAGCTCTAATGCCAATTACATTATTATCAGAGACATTACTTTCCAATAGACGAGCATAGATTAGCATATACAACCGACCATAGAAGAACAACAGAGATGAAAATAAAGACACAACAATGACACATACAGAAACTTGAACTATATAAGAGCTTCCTGCAAACCTCCTTCACCGCATCAGAATCACTGCATCTTCCACTGACCAGGGTGCATGTTGTTATCATTAGAAGACGGACCAGAAAGGCTAGAGGGGACTCCCAACATAGTGTTTGTAGAGTTCAAAACCAGACCACTGATACTGTTTGGCGGGTAAGCTCCCATCCCATTGCTCAAGTTCCCAGATGGGTGGCCCCCAAAGTTACCATATTCATTGAGAGGAAGTTGTTTCGGAGGGACTGTAGAGTTCAAAAGCTGACCTCTGATACTGTTTGGTGGGTAATCTCCCATCCCATCGCTAAAATTTCCAGTGGGGTGCCCCCCAAAGTTACCATGTTCATTGAGAGGAAGCTGTTTGGGAGGGATTGTAGGATTCAAAACCTGACCACTCATGATACTGTTTAGTGTGTAATCTCCCATCCCATTACTCAAATTCCCAGATGGGTGCCCCCCAAAGTTACCATATCCATTCAGAGGAAGTTGTTTAGGAGGGATTGTAGAGTTCAAAACCTGACCACAGATACTGTTTGGTGGGAAATCTCCCAAGCCATTACTCAAATTCACAGATGGGTTCCCCCCAAAGTTACCATACCCATTGAGAGGAAGTTGGTTAGGAGGGACTGTAGAGTTCAAAACCTGACCACTGATACTGTTTGGTGTGTAATCTCCCATCCCATTACTCAAGTTCCCAGATGAGTGCCCCCCAGAGTAACCATATCCATTCAGAGGAAGTTGTTTAGTTGGGATTGTAGAGTTCAAAACCTGACCACAGATACTGTTTGGTGGGTAATCTCCCAAGCCATTACTCAAATTCACAGATGGGTTCCCCCCAAAGTTATCATATCCATTGAGAGGAAGTTGGTTAGGAGGGATTGTAGAGTTCAAAACCTGACCACTGATTCTGTTTGGTGTGTAATCTCCCATCCGATTACTCAAATTCCCAGATGGGTGCCCCCCAAAGCTACCATATCCTTTGAGAGGAAGTTGGTTTGGAGGGGGGGTAGAATGCAAAACCTGACCACTGATACTGTTTGGTGGGTAATCTCCCATCCCATCACTCAAATTCCCAGATGGGTTCCCCCCAAAGTTACCATATCCATTGAGAGGAAGTTGTTTAGGAGGGATGGTAGAGTTCAAAACCTGACCACTGATACTATTTGGTGGGTAATCTCCCATCCCATCACTCAAATTCCCAGATGGGTTCCCCCCAAAGTTACCATATCCATTGAGAGGAAGTTGTTTAGGAGGGATGGTAGAGTTCAAAACCTGACCGACATTGCTCGTCCTTCGAAATGACAAAAGGCGAGATTTGGAACGGCGGGTGAGATTGATTAAACTTGCTTGGTCGGACGGCACGATTCGGATGTCATGTATGCTTGCCCGCCGATGTTGCTGCCTTTCTTTTGTCATTTTCGCACGGCGGAAGAACTTCTGTGCATGGCTGGCGACTTGCACAGGTGACTTTGTCAAAACATAGTGCCTGGATATGCTCTTCCAGTCCCCTTTACCATACTTGTTTAGACCCAACAGAAATAACCTGAGAGTAAGAGCAAAATGACATTGTACTGAACCATCAAGAGGCTCTTTTCTAATGGTAATGAGTTAGAAAGGTAAGCAAGAAATGCTGTTACAGCAAGTTTTGTTTGTAGTCTATTCTATTGATTTATAAACATTTAGATGAACTTGCATTAACAAATCCAACAACAACCTGAACATTGCTAGATCTTGAAACTTCAGCCAAAGACATTACCTATCTAGTGTTTGAATGGAAATGGTTGCTATAGATACTAAATAGTCATGTCAAGATGCTGCAAAAATACCTTTCCTGCCTGTTGGGTCAACCAACTCAATTAATTGAGCACTAATTATAGAGAGATTCTTTGCTAGAATTTCTTTCAAGCGGGTTTGAGATATTGGTTTTTTTTTTAGATATGATGTGATGTCTAGCCCCTTTAGCATTTACAAATGTCAGGTTTCCTCAAAAGAACTTCAAAGTTTTTGCCACCTAAGGGCACGTTTGTGTAACACTTTTCCACGGAAAAGTGGACGGTTTTCCGCGGAAAACCCATTTGTCCGGCGTTTGGTGCGGAACAATTCCGCGGGAATACTTTCCTGCCCAGTTAGCATTTTCCTTGATAATTGTGGAAATGGATTTCCTATGGGAGGTATCGGAAATGGATTTCCTCGGAAAACTTCATCTTCTTTTCCTCACTCTTGTCCATTTCAACCCAAAAACCCTACAAATCTTTTATTTTTTATTTCTTTATATAAATTATTATTTAATGTTGAATAAATAATATATATGTTATGTTATTTTTCTTCAAAAAATCATATCATTAAATAAGAAATTTTAAATTTTTATAAGGATTCCACGGCCTCACCAAACAACATTAGCATCAATTCAATGAGGAAACTCTTTTTGTACCAAACATGAATTTCTAAATTATATGAAAATCCTTTTCCAAGGTTTTCATTTCTATGGAATTTGCTGACGTGGCAATTTTCCTTTTCCGCGGAAAAGGTGTGTACACAAAAGTGCCCTAAAAGTATGGGTGCTAATGGGCTGGGCCAGCAGGAGTCCGATCTGGGCCCAACTTGCTTTGGGCAAGGCATGGATATGTAATCAGGGTTCTTTTAATAATTGTGCTGGGCTTGGAGTAAGCAATAAAAGCCCAAAACCCGGCCCGTATAAGGAATGCATGTAACTTAATGTAGTTAGCCCAAACAATTGATGAAATTCTCACTAATTAAAGTGATAAAAGCCCGGTTTGGCTTGGCCCAATTGATTAAATGGGCTGGCTCGGGGCCAACTTTTACAGCCTGTGTCGGGCTTGGTCCGCTGGTCTTGAATATGCCTTAGCCCGGCCCATGAACATCTCTACTTAATAGGATTCAAATGCCCTTGTAAAATTTTGGAATTCCGACCCCTTTGCATTTTTGTGGAGTTTCTAGTTGATCAATTAGAAAAGTGGATTCATGAATTCTACTATGTTAGGATATTTAGAAAATCTAGAAAATCAATTCCTTAACTGCCAGTAAAAAGCAGGTCCTAAGATATCCGACGGTTTTTAATACATCAACCAATATATTAATTATAACATAATCCACTATAAATAGAAAAATTTATATTAATATAAATCTTTTAAGGGGATATAAATGTCTACCAAAGATAAAACAAGATTGATTTTCTTTTAAATTTTGTAGAAACTTCATATGAATTATTTAAACTGTTTCTATAGAAAAAGAGGAAATATCCCAATAAAATAAAAAAAAATCAGTTTTCCACTAAAGAGGCTTTAACTTATAGAGAGAAGACTTCACATCCAGACTACCATAAAAGGGTCTGTTTGGGGGCTTTACTAGTAGAGTCAAGTAAGGTAAAGTCCCAATTTCTAAAAAAAATATTCCACCAAAACACTTTAATTCAAATTTCTCACCATATTTTTTCAAAAAAAGTCAAAAAGTGACATTATTTCTCTACTAAGTGACAAAAAAAAACTCCATTTTTCAATAATAAAAAGTCAAAAAGATTCCACCACAAAAAATTAAAAATAAAATACTATCATAACCTACTTATATTTTATTATTTCTTCAAAATAACCTTTACTCTACTCAACTCCACCGGTAAAGCCCTCAAACAGGCCCTAACTGACAAGTTCTTATTGTTCTTTGCATGTGCTGGTACTTTCTTTGTTTATATTTTCATTTGTAGAATTGAATAAGCATACTTATCCTCTTCTTTTACATAGATACAACAGTCATATTCCTAAAACCAAACACTAAGCAAATGAAAATCAGGATAAAAAAGCACCTTTTAAAGAAGTCAAAATTTCATGGCGTGGCAGAATTAAACCAAACCCCAAACATGCTCCTTCATCCAAAACATTCATTCAACCAACATCCAAAATACAAAGCATTTAACAACAAATATGAAAAATAAAAATAAAAAAGATCTAGTAAAAACCATCATCCTCGTAAAATAATTGTAAGATTGACTATATGAATCTGCCCCAAAAAAGAAAAATCCAAAACATCATCAATGTAGCCTCCATCCAAATAATGATTCCTTCCAATTCCAGACAAACCAGAATAAGACCAAAAAATTACTCCAAAACCAAATACTCACAAAAATTTCCATGAAAACCTAAGATGAGAAATAACTAAAAAAAAAAAGCAAGGATAACAAAAAGAACTATGTTTCTGATTGTTTGTTTAAGATCTGCTCTGTGTTATTTTCAATCCAGTTCTTTTCTGGAGCAATGAACTTTAATATTATAAAAAAAAACTCAAAAGAGAGAGGGGGAGAGAATCTCACTTCCAGTAGTCCTCATTCATAGAATATTTAGAAAGCCATTAAAAAGAGAGACAGGAACTCACCAAAAATCCACCCACAAAAACAAAAGGCAATTATAATGATACCTTCCTAAATATTCAATCATTGAAGAACAAAAAAACCAACAAACCTGTGCTCATCTTCAGTCCAAGAAACTCCCTTCCCACTCCTCTTAAACCTCTTTTCCTCTTCCTCTTCCTCTTCTTCCTCAGCAACCAGCTTTGCTTCTACTGAGTACTCTTTTTCCTTCACATCATTAGAATCATGGACCTTCTCCTTCCCCTTCCCCTTCTCCTTCCCCTTCTCCTTCTCCTTCTCCTTCTCCTTCCCCTTCTCCTTCTCCTTCTCCTTCCCCTTCTCCTTCTCATCCAACACCTTCACTCCACCTCGATCCTCATTCTGGTACTCTGGAATCGGGACTCGACCCGACTCAATATTCTCTATGTCCTCAATGAGCAGACGATAGTGCTCTTCCACCTGTTGTGTGGTCTTTCCGGGGAGCTCTTTGGCAATCTTCTCCCACCGGTTCGGCGTATCTTCGCCGTAGATTGCCAATGCAGTCTCAAACAGTTTATCCTCAGCTTTGGTCCATTCATCAACAGGAAAGAATGGATCATCGAAGAAGGGAGACGACGAGAGTTCAGGAATAACAAAATCAAAGCCATCTTCATCAAACATCATTGTTTTTTTTTTTCTTTTTCAGAACAGATGGATGCAGAGAGAGATGTTTTTGCTCTGAGTGCTTCCTTTTTTGGAGTTCTAAGAGGATTTTCTGCTCTTGGGCTGTGTGTAGAGGAGATGGGGACTGGGGGGCTTTAAAAGGATGATGGGGATGTATGCCGCAGGAGTGAGGGGCTTTGGTGGAGTGAGAATTATTTCTGACTGGGAGTGGGATGAGTTACTTTTTGTTAATGACAATAAGGCCCTTTGTCATCAAATAAATGACATCTTAAAATGGATATTTACTATTCACTTGTATAGAATGCAAATGCATCAAGTTGGGGTCAAGTCTTTAGGTAAGTTTAAGTGGAACTTGTTTAAATGCACATTATTGATTATTTCTATTGAATATATTTACATTGGGTTATTTTCCATCTTAATTTGTTGCTAGGTGTTTTTAATGATCTGGCATAATATGAAAATTGATAGTTGATAAAAAAAAAACCTATTTAAAATGTTACGTTTGATTGGTAAATAAAAAAAAAAATCCTCCTAGCATTAGTGCGCATATAATCAAGTCAAAATGGCATTTAACCGCCAAATTATCACGAACAATCCATTTAGCAATTATAACTCATCACTATAGATGATTCCCGACAATAAGCAAACAATTTTTGTCACAAGATACGACCAAATTGGTTTATATGATTTGTGCTATGATTCCCGACAATAAGCTAACGGTATTACATCAGAGGGTACTACGAACTACAGTGTCTTATATGATACGTCATTCTCATTTAAGTAAATTATATTGACTAAGGAGAGAAGCATTCGAATTACAATATTATCTTTAATGGGTTACACGTGCCATTAACCATTCAATTTTTTTTTCTCAGAGAGATGCAATATAGTGACAGTACTGAGTTACTAAAGATTTGAGTGTGCCACATATTCTATAAATTATCAATTATAATAAAAGAAAACTAATAATGCATAGTGAAGAACACCGAGTCTCATTACTATATATGTATTATTATACTTAAGATAGATCGGCATATGGACCGACTCGACTTTGGTGGAGCCCAACTTTTATAAAAAATCTCCCTTAAAAAATGAGATTGTTATCTATTTTTAAATCATACTGTTTAAAGTAATGGTTTGTATTGAAAATCTTATAATTTCACGTCTCACGAAATGCTTCATAATTCAATGAAGCTTAATTCAATTTATCAAAATTTTTTGCCAACCTTAAATAGATGAAATAATGCTTCAATCATCTTCCATACACGATTACATTTTACTTTCTCACCTCTCTCTATATAGATAAAATAATATTAGTAATTTTATTTTAATTTAGCATTAGCATAAGTCAAATCAAAAGGAACAAGTGTCTATTTTCATCATTTTCTACCATGCATGCATTCATAAGGGCAAATTGGGCAAGCTAGATATTGACAATCTTTTGAGCAGGGTCTCTCGAGAAATTCATTTATAACATGGTTGGATGTGACAGAAGAGATTTGCCTGTAAAAGCAAGCCCAAGAACATTTGGGCAGTGAACAGAGGGCACTTGGCAGCTAGCTGCCTATTGCCCAATGGCCCAAAACGGCTGTTTCTGCCCAAATGGCTCAAAACCAGTTCCGGACACTTGGAAAACATATAGCGAAAGAGGAGGATTTTGTTGTTTCTATTGTTAGCAAACTAGCAACTAGCAACACGTGCGTGTTTGTGTTCCTTTCTGTTGCCCTTAAATGCTACGTTTATTTACAGAAACTGGCATGCAGTAAAGGGTCAACTCCCAAATGCCCATGCCCCACATCTACTTTTTTGGCCGTTTCTTTACCAAAATAGCAAGAATTCATTTACGAAATTTTTTTAAATTTTCCAAAAAGTCTTTTTTTTTTTTGGGATGAAATTTCAAATTCCTCCTCTTGATAGTGAGTTTGAAATTCCAATCGAATGTATTGAGAATGAAATTTCAAAACTTTCAAAAGATCATTTTAGACCTTTTACATTGGTGGAATTTGAAACTTGTATGTCATGAGAGAATACGTGACATCATGTTCAAAAAACCCTAATATAATAAATTCTTATTAGTAATTCTGGTAAAAGAAATCACAATATGGTAAATTATTTTTAGGAATTCTGGTAAAGAAAACATGCCTTTAAAAGTGACCCACTTATGACATAAGTGCTGCTGAGTAGGCCTTGAGTCAATTACGTGTGGTCAAATTATTACTCCCTTGAGATTAATCTCAAGAATTTAGTAGAGTAGGCATGTGGCAAGCTCGGGCCCTAATAAAAAACTAGTTGTGTTTAACAAAATTAAATAATTTTGACTCTTTGTAAGTATTAAAAAGGTGGAAAAATAAAAGGGTGTTAAGATTCTATGCCAATGAGAATCAAAGGGGTGGAAGTAAATAAAGTCTTTGTTAAGTTATAAAAATAATAGAATCTGAATAAAAGTTCTTTTTATCTAAGTTTATCTAAATATGAAACAAAAGTGATTACATGTGATGCATAAGAGTTTTCATAAAGACGATTTTCAATTATATATGGCCTTTTATTTATTTATTGATACAACTATATATCTACCATTAAATATATTTTTATTTTGCCAAGTCTATAAACAAGAAGTTGTAATTTCAATTGAAAGCATCACTGAAATGCCAATACCACTCAACCATTAAGTGGATAGGTGAGTTCAAATTAAAATTAAAAAATTAAGATACTACAAAAAGTTCAAATTGCAGGACTTTTTTTTTTTTGCTAAATTGGCCCAATAGCCAAGAGAGGAAAGAGGAAACTACCCTGCAGGGATCGGTCCATGGCAGGAGCTATGAGAGCGGGAGTTGCTATCCACAACAACTCCCAATGATTCCCATAAATTGTAGGACCTTTATTGATGTGCAAGGTGAAGTAAGAAGATTTTATGGACATTTTTGCTTAGCATATCCCATGCGTCAATGTAAGATTGTTGCATTGGTCTCTCATATAATAGGTCCCACATAGATTGGAGATGGACTTAATTGGCAGAATGGGTAAATGATTTGGATAAAGATTTGCAGGTGAATAAGATGGATCTCTCCTCAAGTGGATCTAACGTGTATGAGTTTTCTAATTCTTTTTTGTCTTTCTTTAATCCAGTTTAGAGGGGCTGAACCTCGGGCTTTCGGGTGAGGGAAGGAGACCTCGGGTGCAATAAGATAACCCTAGACCGCCAGGTAAGAACCGATGCCTCTTACATGAACGTAAAAGGCCTTTTTTCGAACGGATAGGCATTGGGGATCTTGTGTAAATGTCATGATGATTAATATAGGGTTACGATTTTGGAAAAAGATGGGAAGGCGGATAGGATAGGCAAAATGGATATCTAAATAGATCTTTGAACAAGTGGGGCCTATGAGGATGAGTTGATTATAATATTGTGGGTCTATTAATTTTAATCCATGGGAGTAGATTTAGACGAAGATGAACCCCTGCAGTGGATAAAATGGACCTTTCACAAGGTAATTTTTTATTATATGTGTTGATGCATAATCGATGGTGGGACAGGTTGGTCTTTCCTTTAGATGGTCTCCCATAGATGGATGGATGGATGGATTGTATTTAGTTGATCTATTGCAACTACCCATTGTTAATATGGCTCAATATTTAATATTGGCCCGTAGGAATTAATCCGGTCCAAAGGGTTGGAAGACCCTCCGTTATAAATAAATAAAAAAAATCAAATGGGTTTGATGTAAATGAGTTGATGGGGTAATAGGGCGAGTTGGTTTTTTTCATTCAGCTCATCCCATTCATGAGCACTTGTCATGAGCACTGTCTTGTGGGGCCCACTTGAAGCTATGCCAATCATAAAGTAGGTGGAGGATTGAAAGGTTTCAATGAGACTTAAGTATGTAAAAAATCAACTCCATTACATAATCATATCCCTTTGATATATGGCCTTCAAGTATGCAAAATAGAACCGCTTTAAAACCAAGCCCAAAAATAAAAATATATTTCATTCATAAACAAAAATCATTTATCATTTTTAAAATTATATAAATCAGTTTATTTAAACAAAGGAATTATAGAAAAATTACATAATACGAAAATCAAATTTGAATCTAAAAAATTTTGCATATTTTGATTTTCTCATAAAAAAAATGATGAAAAAAATCTGAAATAGAGAACAAACTCTAACAAAAATATGACAGTGCTTTTTCAAATAAATTGAACATATATATGAAATTTATGTTTTGTCTTATGGCTATCTATCAAATCATTATATGATTGTATATCTCTCAATTCATGAACCTCCCATGGTGGGCCAACTTTTATCATCACTGTGGTCAGGTTCGGATGGTCTTAGAGGCCTCAAAATAATATTTATTTCTTATTATGATTTTTAAAATGATTTTTTTTTGGGACAGTAGCCCATAAGAATTAAGAACAACTTTCAAATATCTATTTCTTTTGTGGTTTCATCACTCCAAGTGGGCCCACATGAGAACAATTTGGTCGTTCCTGAAAATCATTATAACAAATAGATACATTTTATACAATACACAAAGTATGAGAATCTACATACACGTGAAAGATGAAGAGAAATAAAAAACAGGAAGAAAAGCTAGCATGAAAAAAGAGAGGGAGAGACACATAAAGTACAGCATCACGAGTGTAAATTTCTCATAAACTTGTATCGTTGGATTGCTTAAGATGAGGTTATTGATCATATATCTAGAAAGAGATTTAATCACCTTCCTCATTTATAAGAGGTTAGAAGAAAGTGATTTTATTTTTTTAAGAGTGAAAAACAGAGAAGCCATGTAAACGCACAAGTTAGAGAAAGGAAGAGTGGATGAGTGTTGTATTTGGGCTCGTGATAATTTATAGAGGGTAGTGAGTGTGAATTAGGGTTATAAACGGGTCGGTTCCGGTTCAGGTCCATGGTGAACCCGGAACCGTTAAAGAGAAGGTGGAACTGGGTCCGGAACCGGAACCGTTTCAAAACCGATTTCTTGACTCCGGAATCGAAACCGGAACCATAACCATATATGGGACGGTCTAAATCCGAGTCCGGAATTAGGTAGAGAATGTTATTAAAAAAATACTATTTTTAGGAGAGATTTTTGAAAATTGAGGTAATATGTTGGGTCTCGGGTCCACGGGTCCGAACTAAGATGGAACCGGACCCAGACCCATTTACTTATCGGAGCTTAATAAGAATCCATATCCAATTTTTAATAGGTTGGAACATCTGAATAATCGGAAAGTCGAGTACCTATTTACATCCCAAGTGTGAATAGATTGAATGGTCATGAATGGTTAGAGGAGAGCCCATCCATTTGAGCCCTCACTAGAGAAAATAACAGTAAGCTATCCTAATTCATTAGCCTATGGGTCTCTCTACTCTAGTGTGTGCTCCACACATACTCTACCATTGTATCCTCTGTATTGTGCTCCAATTGCATCTTCAACCATACTCCACACCACGAGGACACTATCAATGTTGTGCACCACCATTGCTGGGCGTTGATCCCTGTCGCTGTGGGTGAGAAGCAATGCCCTCAACCAACTCGGCATCTTAAGCTTCTCACACTTTCTCGTCATGGGCATCTTCGAAAGTTACACTTCAATAAGGGGTACAATACGGATGAATTGATCAAGATTTTTTTATTTATATCAGAGGGTTTCCCAGTCCTTTGAGCCCAACTAATTTCTACGGTCCAAGGGGAGCCGGATAAATTTCTTGTGGCTCCAGTGTGGTAGTGTAATCTCAAACCTTGCAATTATCGCATATGACCATCTATTTTCACACTTGGCAACCCAAAGGTGTATTTATGGGCCATGTATGTCTATGGACGGGCCCACACTTTTCTCTTTACTTATAAAAACCAAAATAATCTAAAACTAATTTTAGATACACTTAATTTATATTTTATTTCTTTTAAAATTAAAGGTTTAAAAATGTTAAACCTCATCAATCCCTCAAAGATCTACTAAGGAAAATCCTTATAATATTGCAAATGGTATGCACTTAGCTTTTTATTCTTCTACTTTATTTTGATATTTTTATTTTACTATTTTTTTTATTCTAGAAATAGTTGATTTATTTGTGTGTTTGACACCCCCTAGATTTATTTGGTACACATGTATTGCGGGGTCATGCGTAACCCCAGGGGATTGGTCCTGTTGGGTCAAATACCATGGGATACCCTCATAAAAATAATTATGGTTTTCTGATTTCAATTATAGATTAATTCTGAAGTTTTATTTTTTTTTTCTTCCGCTTTATATTCTCATTAGTTTTCTACTAGTTCTGGTGAAGTTAAGTTCCGCTTCAGGATCAAGAATTTTTATTTTATTCTCTTTGTTCTTTTGGAATAAAAATGATCAACTCTCAAGCCTTTCAACATCAAGTATTGATCTAATGGTTAATGGTTAGGTTAGTTATTCTAAAAGGCTCAATACAAAAAGTCAAAATTGTATAGAGTCCGGTCAAAATTAAATTAAGAGCGATAGACTTTAGTAAACTGTAATTGAATTTGTATTTGGTACATCATCTTCACTTAAATATTGTCCCATCAATTTGGAGTTGGCTCAAATATAGAGTGCAGATGGCAATCCACTCTTCTTTCCATTTGACTCTGGCCACTCGGTGAGCATCCACATAGTTGTATATTGGCGTAATTTACTTAAACAGAAGTTGGTCCCACCATAAATTAAACGTTCCACCGATAAAATCGGTAGCACAATGTTATACATTAGTCACATTATTAATCATGTTCTCAATCTTACAATGGGACCAACTTCTATCGTAATAAAATTGGAGAATATGCATAGATTCGTATTATTAGTTGTGGGCCCATAGTGGACTTCTAGTCATCCTAGTCATGGGATCCGGACTCGCTCCTCTTACGTAGGGTTGTAAACGGGTCGGTTCCGGTTCAGGTCCATGTTAGACCCAGAACTAAAACCATTAAGGAGAAGGTAGAACTGGATCCGGATCCGGAACTTCTTCGGAATCGATTTCTTGGCTCCAGAACCGGAACCAAAAGCATATGTGGAACGGATCTAGATCCGTGTCCTGGTCTAAATAGAGAATGATATTTAAAAAATACGATTTTATGGAGAGATTTTTGAAAATTTAGATAATATTTCAGATCTCAGGTCCACGGGTCTAAATCAAAGTGGAACAAGATTCGAATCCATTTACTTATCGAGGCCTAAAAAATGATACAGACCCGATTTAACGGGTCAGAACCTCCTACTAATCAGACAATTGGGACCCATTTACATCCCCACTGCCGCTCTTTGTAATAAAGGCTAAACTTCACTACCGCGCAACATCTGAGTCTCCCAAGTCCCACCTTATCTTATCTTCTTCTTTCTTCCACAAACACCATGGCTTCTTTTGCTGCCGGAGCTCTTCCAGTGGCTCTGCAATTTCGGAACCTCAGCTTCTCTTCCTCTCATCTCACTCCCCCTCGCTCTCAAATCCTCGGAACCCCTCTCTCCACTCCTCCCCTCATCTCCCTCTCATCGTCTCCTCAAACAATCCCCTCAAGTAAGTCTCTTTTTCTCTCACACCAAACGTCGAACACTTGGTAGGCATTGATGTTTTCTCCTTTTCTGGTTCTTTCTCTCTTCACTTCTTCAAAAAAAAGGAAACCCAGAAAGATTTCATGTGTATTGATGATTGTCATCTGCTCTAATTGTCTCTCTTTTTTTTTTCTCCCTTCAGTATATTGCGGTAGAGGCGACAGGAAGACTGCCAAAGGCAAGCGTTTCAATCATTCCTTTGGGAATGTAAGTTCCTCTTTCTCTTTTTCTCAAGCTTTGATTTCTGCCCCATGTTTTCATTTTATAAAAAAATCAAAGAGTGGGGTGTGTGTGGATGTCTTTTGGTGATTGTTGTTGTTTGAATTACTCAAGAAAGGGGGTTTTTGTGCATGTCTTTTGATGATTTTTGTGACTTGAATTACTTGTTTTCTATATTGATAGTCGAGGCCTAAGAACAAGAACAAGGGAAGAGGCCCTCCAAGGCCTCCGATGCCGCCCTCACAGCCGAGGAAGGACAAATATGATGATGGTGAGGTTGTGAAAATTGAGATTGATGAGTCTCTCTTTACAAGTTAAGGAGCTGTTGGTTTCTATTTAATATTTTCCCTCTTTTGAAAAATGTAAAAAACAAAAAAATGTACTTGCCTTGAACTTGGTGGGTTTCTTCTTTGTTATGGTATTTGGATGTATGGATTATCACTTGCCTTTTAATTTCGATGGAGGTCTTGTTAATTGGAAGTTATCATCATTTGTTGTTGGGTTATGTGGATTATGCTGTTTAAATTTTGATTGAATTGTTTTATTTTTTTTAGAAGTAACTTATATTATTTATTGAAGTAAAGCATATGAGAGGAAAAAATAAATAAATAATCAAGAAAAATTAATCCAATGGAACCATTATAAAGCTGAAACATTATTTGCAAATCTCACATAATCTTTTCTTACCCCCAATTTGAGCATCTGCTAACTCATCAAGCTCTCTTGGCACACATCTAAACATAACCTCCCTCAATGAAGTCATTGTTCTTATTTCATTCACAACAGAAGGAAAGCTTCATGGACCACTTGTTTATTTATTTATTCTTCTCAATTCACATAATAAAAATTCATGAAGAGGAAGAAGGTTATTGATAGTATGCTTAAATAGTCTTTTGCTAGAAGGGGAAAATAACTATGAGTAACCAGGATCTAACAGTTTTTATCCTTGGCCTTCCCCGCCAACATCACCTGCTTTGGTTACTCAAGAAGCTCTCCAGAAGACTACATTATTCCATCGAATCTCTTCTAAAGTTGATGTTCCATGTCATTTCCCCGAATCATTTCAATGCATTCCTTATCTATACTTTCTACGGTACATGATATTGTGTTACAACCTTTGGAATCGTCTGATGAATTACTGGTATTGCTTGTTGGTGCTGCTGACTAGTCCATTTTATCTTTTCCATCCGATCTTGGTGGATGGACTGCATTTCTCATTTTCTTTCCTCCTTTCTATTGTGAATGATACTTGCAAACTGCTATTGAACACACAGGATTAGTCCATGATAAAATCCTATAATTTTCGTAGGCATATCTAAAAGTTTTCTTCTCCGCGACTGTTTTTGCTGATCATCATCTTCACCTTTTTTTTTAATCAATAACACTGAAACTTAGTTAAGATGAGAAAATGATGACAACAGAGAGAGAGAGAGAGAGAGAGAGAGAGAGAGAGAGAGAGAGAGAGAGAGAGAGAGAGAGAGAGAGAGAGAGAGAGAGAGAGAGAGAGAGAGAGAGAGAGAGAGAGAGCCTCAAATATAAAAGTTGAATACCAATATTTAAAAAAGAGAAAATATAATAAAGTTACTCAGAAAATATTAAGTCATGAGCTCATTGTTTTAAAAGACAGCTGAGTCTGAGCGGACTTGTACTCGACAGGTGACCAGTTGAGTAATACTCTGAGTCTCCTAGTTGGCCAAGTTCTATAGTTTTTGGGCCTGAAACTCATTTCTCAGTTTTTTGTTGGGAGAAGGAACATTTTGCACTCATTATGGAAGGTTTAAACCACATTCTTTGGAAGATGTAAGCATATGGAGGTAATATTCTGCCAACTAAGTGAAATACAATGCAAATGCCCATGAATTCATTATTTATAAGCAAAACACAGTAGTCTTGAAATTTTAGATTCATGGAGCACTATTTTCCATTTTTAAGAGTTCTTTTGTTATGATTTATAGTTTTTAAAGGTTATCAGACTCTAGGGTGCACTCAGTCAAACTGGGCCGAGACTCAAGGATGACCAAATTGCCCCCAATTCTTATTTTAGAACCTAGAATGAGCTAGACCAACACGTGGCTTGTGAGCAAACTAGGAATCAACCACCTCTCTAGTTTCTCTTATAACATGATGGAACTACATCCTAATAGAATAGGAAATATGCTTCATTTCTGACATGAAGTAGTGCATCTTCCATGGATATCCACACTTCTGCATTACCCACCCAACAATGTTGCTAGTCTCTCTTTCTGCAAGCTATCAGCATCATCATTTTAGCCTTATCCTGTCAATCTAGTGTCAGTTTAATCAATTACACTCTTACAAACAATCAAGCTATGACCATATATCCTTATAGCCGATTCTAGCTTAGATGCAGTGAAGGAGACTGTAGGGGCTTCATGAGACCTGTTAGTTTCCTCCTGAAACCGTATATTTGACTTGACACTGTCATGAAGTGTATGCCCTAGGCTTGCAACATGTGGTGCAACCCTGTCTCTGTAGCTGCGATTGTTCCTCGTGGTTTGACTAGCGTCGACGTCCATTTCTGTTGTAGTGGTACAGATCCTAGTTTGGACAAAAGGGGTCTCGTGGGGGTTGAGGGGATAGATTTGGTGGTGGTGCTTCAGCAAATGGAGGACGAGGAGGAGCGGTGGCGGTGTCGGTGTTGGAGTCTCCCATTTACTCACTAGGCAACTTCAATAATTTGTTACCTTTTTGACAAGAGATTCACTTATTTCCATGCTCGTCCACATCACTTCTTACGGCTTATTTGTTTACATGATATTTAATAATTCCTGCCACGGAGATTTATAAAATTCCCCAAATATTGTTTGCCAATTAAATTCACAAATGTTCAAGTATAGGCTTGAATTTTGGAAATTAGAATTGGAGAATTCTACATGCCATGATTGCCAACGGGCTCGTTTTTTTTTGTTTTTGGTGGTGGGTCTAATTGGAAATGAATTATCCTCCCGTATTCGTTGTTTGCAGAGGGTTTTGCGGGAAAAACTCCGAATTTGGCCATACCCGTCCCCAAATATATTGCAGCACAAAAGGGGTCAGCTTTTTTTTTGTTTTGTTTTGTTTTTAAGTTTGAGGGGAAAAACGCTAGCGTCGCCCTTTGAGGAAGAGACCCACCATAGCGTTGCCCTTCAACGAAAAGACCCACCATCAGATCTTTATCAGAAAACATTAATAACCTCACACATTTCTATGAGACGGAGAACTTAGATGAGAAACCAAGCGAAAGATACCAAAGATGAACGAAAAATTACACCTTTTGACGAGGAAAGGTAAGTTCATAAAAAACCCAGGTGAAAAACAAAGCGAAAGTTACAAAAAATGAAAGAAAGAAGCCATCTTTGAACAAGAATAGGTAAAATTATTGAAAACCCAGGTGAGAAACAATCGTAAGATGCCAAAGATGAAGGAAAGATTGTAAGGTCAAAAATCATGTCAGGCCATAAATCCCCTTAAAAACCGAGAGAGGTCTAGCTATAGCGAGCGTGGCCGGATTGCCCAATTGGGTTTGGACTCTAAGATAGAGTTTGAGACAGATTGTTATTCTAAGTGGATTATTTTTTGAAGTCTCTTGGACGAACTTGGGGCTATATATTGGGTGTTTCTCTCAACCTAAAGACAACACACAAGAAGTTAATTCTTTCTCTTGATCTGAGGTTTGAATATCCTAAGAGAGATTTCCTTGTTTCACTAGAGCTATTGATAGATTGTTTTGAAGGGCTGCTCTAGAAGTTTTTGTTGCTTCTACTCTCTTGTAAACGATTGATCATTTTGGCTGACAAGGTGCGACGGGATCAAGTAAGGAGAACGGTGAACGGTGGAAGTCGTGTAAGTGGAAGTTGTGCAAGAACAACTACAGTCCTTAGGTCGAGGTACTGACTGATGTAAATGACCTGTGAGTAAATCTTGAATCTTGTAATTGTTTGTGTGTTCTTGATTTCTGGATCGTTGTTTTCTCTCTGAAAAGGGTTTCCACGTTAAATATTGTGTTTGCCTTCACTACAACAAAAATAATTTTTTGCGGCAAATATTCCTCGACGTTTTAAAATCTTGTCTCTAAATGTTGTTTTTCGCGACGAAATATTCATCTCATTGCCTAAAATAAAAACCCAAATTATTTAGCGACGCTAATTTTCAATTGTCACTAAATATTGCAGCGAAAAGTTTGGCGCTAAAAAATGGAGTTGGCGCCATCAAGATGTAAAGGTTTTCCGACAAAACTATTTATTTGGCAACGTGTTATTTTCGTCGGTAAATCGTTTGCATCGTATTTTATTAAAATAATTTTACGACAAAAAAATGTCGTCGCAGAATTCCTTAAAACTAATCCACGACGATTTTTTTTTGTCATGCAATACAAAAAATTTGGGGTGGCGAGATCAGTCTTCGCGGTTTATTTTTGAGCAAAAATGGAGTTGTGCCCTAATCTCTCTCTCGCTCTCTCCCTCTCTTTTCCTCTCTGGCCCTCGTCACCCTCTCTCGCTCTCACCTCACTCTCTCACTCTCATGTCACCTCCATTCCCTCATCTCCCTCACCATCTCCATCTCCATTCACTCATCGGCATCCTCTCCATCCTTCTCCTCCATCACCACTCACGCAGACCTCATCCTCTCCATCAATGCACGCAGATCCTTCCCACCATCTCCATCTCTGTTGATCTCAAAAAACCCATCTCTGTAATCAGGCGCAGACCATCCCACTGAAGAAAACCGGTGCCCCTTTTCCAGTCGTCTTCTCCAAAGCCAGCACGATTTTGGCCCCTTTTCCAGTCGTCTTCTCTAGACGCAACAAAAGGTCGACTCCTTTTTTGGTTGTCTTCTTCAGACGCATTTGCCCTCTTCTGCTCTATCTCTGTAACAAAATCGAAAAAGGAGGAGGTATTTCAGTTTGCTTTGTTTTTTATTTATCTTTATCGCTTTTATCTCCCGATTGGATTGGATCTTGATTTCTGTAACATGATATAGCTTGGAGACGTCGATTTGGTTTCTGTGTAGTTCTGAGAATCCAATGAGGAATAGCTCGAGGTATGGAAATAGAACTTGGGTTTTACTCTTGTTTTTATGAATAATGAGATTTCTGCTATCGATGGAGTTGATGGATTATTGTATCATTCTTTACTTGTATTTTTTTTTCTCTTGTGAATGTGCTATTTTACATTAATGAAACTATATTAAGACAGTGCTTTTAGTACCAGATAAGATTACAAAAATATAGGGGAGAATTCCATGGGAATCTCGGCTTCAAGACTAATGGATTGAAGATATGCGACAATCTCTATTAATTGAAGGGCAGCGGAAAGTTCACTCTTTTAGGCATGAATCTCCTTTTCCTTTCTCAAATTCACTATTCCTGTGTTTTGATTTTCTTCACATGTGGGATTTTTTAGTTTTGTTTCAGATGATTAAAACCCAGTTCAAACTTGGGATGAAATTACTTTTTTTTTATTTTTTATTTTTTTGGGGTTGTGGGGGGTGTGTGTCTGAACAAAAACATGATCTGGGTTTGTTTGGGTTGAGCATGAATTGCAGTTGGTTTGAATGTTTCAGCCAAATTGGATGTGTTTGGAGCGAAGCCGAAATTGGACATAGCTCAAATTTGAGTGTGTGAATGATGAATTGAGACATCATTATTTGGATGAGCTTGAATTCACCATGAGTGGCAAGTGGTTTGAATGTATCAGCAGAATTAGATGCATTTGGAGCACAATGGAAGTTAGAGATGCACATTAGATAGGATGAATTTGTTTTTTACTACCCTGCTCAAAGTGGTTACCAGTTCTTTCTGTTTTTTCTGAGTTTGGACATATTCTCGTCTCTCTCCCTTCCTCTCTCAAAAAATCGCTTCATCCCTCTCCATCTCAGACGACCGGCATCGGCGCACCACCGTCGTGACGCCATCCCTCCCTCCGGCAGATCCTCATCTTAACTCTGGTGTATCTCCCCTGCTCTCTCAGTTAATCTCTTTCTCTTTGAATACATTAAACCCAATCAAGCACTAGAACAAGAATTGAAATATACATTGTTATCACCAGACTACATTTAACCCATATTCAACGTTTAAAGAAGAAATAATTGCTGGCTACCTTGGCTGTAGAATAATCTCAATTTTTTTTTTTTGGTTTCTTTTTCTTTAACCAATTCCAATGTGCACATAGAAGATGGAAGCTGCATTTCAAGAAATGTAGTAGCTTCCAGCCTGTGGAAGCTCTGAGCCGAGTTGAGCTTGCATTGCAATTGTGTTCATTCTTAGGCTGATCTATACAGGATATAGGAAGAACTGATTCATAGCATAGAAAGTTGTTATGCAAACAATTGGTGTCCATCGATAAGGCTCTATGTCTCACTCTTGCTCATCACTGTTGGGGTGACTGACCCAATCCCGATGAAAAAGAGGGTCGTCCCAATGACCCAATCGATTGGGTCTTCAACGACCTCAACCCTCCCTTATTATGTTAACCCATTGAACTCTTATATGAGTTATGCATTAGCCATTGTAATAGGTTTATTTCTTTCCCTCATTTTTTCCATCACTTAACTTTGAAAAATTTTTTTTTTTTAACTAAGGGTGCCTTAGATTTTTATTGATATGTATATTTTTGTGGCTCTGTCTATGTGTATGACGATTGAAGTGCAGTGGTCTTTGTTTAAATGACTCTCAATCACATGTTTCTCAGGTTGGTTATCTTCCGCTGCCATTTTCTTTCTCTAGGTGCTTGGCAACTGGCAATATAATCTTGGAGACAAAGGCAAATTAGAGCAGCAAATAGAAATGTTAGAAAGGAAGGAAGAAAAGGTGACAGCACGGGAGATATAAAAAAATCCCAAAAAAGAATACACAAACAGTACAGGCTTCTTATTCCTAATAATATGGTCTGTGTGTGGCAAAGGCACTTATACAGGAGGAGCAAAAACTAGAATAATTGAAAAAAAAATCTGTATTATATGACACCCATCACAGCTGTTGGTCAATCATAATTTACATTTTACTCAATTTCTTGTATCAACCATATATACAGGGATAGAGTAGGTACTAGGTATTCCATTCTTTCATAATCTTCTTTTTCAATCATAATTAGAGCAGCACATGTTTGCTTCTTTTGGGATATTTTCTTTCATAATCTTCTTGTATTTCCATTCTTTCATAGCATATTGTTGAACCATGATATGTCATTGACTTATTGCTGCAGGTTATTAATGTTGTTGGTGTACATAAGAGATCACCTCATCCTGTTGATATGCTTCTACTTTCCAATTTTGTGTGGTCTTTTGAATCAGTTAGTCAAGGGCAAACTTAAATTTTTAATATTATGTCAGCTTTCTTATTTGTTTTGCCATTGATCTTGCTCAAACTAGGTTAAGAAACTTGAAAAGGTTTAAACTCAATTGAGAAACATACTAAAATACTATTTACTCAATATCTATGCCTATGATGCTTGATATCTATGCTTGTGGTGCAGTTGGTGAAAAGGTACTTGTTTGAAAAGATAATGTGGGTATGACTCTGTCCCTTAAATTCAGTTTTCTTTATCATACGTTTTGCCATTTACAGGTGTGGGCAGAATTGGTTTTGTTGATGTCATTTCAATCTTTATCAGAGTCTTTGTGATTTTCATGAAGTGGGTTTTTGTTTTCTCGCATTTAACTTCATGGGTGTGTGATTGGGTTTTTATTATTGCTTCCCCTATATGATTAATTCTATTGATTTCAGTTCAGTACTTTAGTTTCTTTTGTTAACTTTTATTATTGAATGGTGAAGATATAATAAACTAATTTTCACCTCATGTATCTGTTTTCTTGGTTTCTTTGATAAATTCCAATGTTTGTGTTTATGATACTATTCTGTTTTGTGTATTTGTTTCTTCAGTCATTGAAGGCCTTGGATAAGTGTTTGGGGAATTTGAATATGGTTACTATTGGGTATGGTTACTTTTGTGTACTATGCTTCTTGCTGTGTGTGTGCGCGTGTGTTGTGTAAGAGTGATCTTAAAGATGAAAAAAGGGAAGCTTCTATATATGAAATTGAGTTTGTTTTTATAGTAGCAGGATCAAATGAGAAATCCAGAATGCATAGGAGCAAAGAAAAAGAGGAAAGAGAGAAAAAAGATAATTTAATTCTTTGGAGCATAAGAGAAAAAGACACTATGCAGAGAAAGAGAAAAAAAAAAAAAAAAAAACCCTAAGGTATAATATGTTTGCTATGATATTTGGTTACAAAATCTGGAGTTCATCAAATCTAAATGTTTTTTTATTCTCGTATTATATGGATGAGTAGAATATCTTTGATGTTGCAAATTAGATAATATAGTTTTTGTTTTTAATTTTGCAGGGATTCAAAATGCAATAATTTGCAACAAGAAGGCTTTATGGAGGGACTGATGAAATGTTTGATGACCTTGTGATTGGAGTATACTGCCATTGTAGCCCTTACAATGTATTCTACTCTAGCACCGGCAGTGGGCCGATCTTGCAGCTCTCCAAAACCACTCTCTTTTCCCACTCTAGCCTCGTTCTCAGGTCTCTCTCTCATCAAATCAAAATACCATTTCCATCTGATTTGGGACATCTTGCCCTTTTCGTCATTCCAAACCCCCCATCTCTTTGTGTATATATATACACATACATAATCTTTTTTATATAGATATACGAGATATGCTTAAAAGCAGTTTTTCTTGTAGTGTACAATAACAATTTTTTAATAATAAGTTTTTATTTTATTTTATTTTATGCCTAATCTCTGATGTAAGACCACTTTGGGGACATGTCATGATTTGACATATGGATTGCAATGGTTTGGGTTTAATTGGACCTGCCTGACTTAATTGGACTTCCCTGCCTGAACAACTATGACAAGTGATTATTTGTGGTGTTTAAGAAAAAAAAACTTATTTTCTTTTAAGTATGATCACTTTATCAAGTAATACTTATTCCTCGTCCATTCCAAACTCCAAACTGAAAAATCAACAACATAGCTTTAGCCCATGAAATTTCACTAAGTATTGCCTGTGTTAAAAGTTACATTTATAAAACTTTGAAATATCTGAAATGAAGTCTCTGTCAGGATGCTTAAAAAAAATATGAGTTCTTATAGAATATTTGCTACAGATTATGCTAGGATAATGTTGCACAAAGTATTTTTAAAATAATGTATTAAGTATATAACAGAGGAGTGGCCCAGAATTGGCAAAGGTGGGATCCACTTTTCTCATTTGCTTGCTAGTGCCACAACATGACTGATTTATCCACACAAGCTATATAATCCACATAGAATTGAGTGTAGCCAACTTGATTAATGTAATCCTTGCTGTGTCCATATTAGTAGGAATTTGGGTTTAGAGGATTATCCACACCTGATACTTGGTGTCCTTATAGTTTGTACTCATTACTTGAGCCTCTCTCATTTTTTATTTTTATTTTTGAAGGCAGCAAATGATTTGCAGAAAACTGACATGTTATTCCTTTATTTTGAAGGCATTAGCAGACTCATTAATTCTCTCTCTCTCTCTCTCTGGTTTAGAGGACTCTCTCTTTTGTTTCTCATGACGGACCAACTCCTTTCCCTGATCCTATCATTGATAGAGTCTGTAATGAGATGAGAGGAAGAAGAAGAAGACAATATTGGCGAGAAAAACTCAATGATCAATGGATCATCGACTGTTCTATTTTATAATCAATTGTTTCCTTAATCAAGCCACTAAGTATGTTAAGATTACAAATTAGAATAAATGAAAGAATGGAAAGAATCAATCCTAATCAATCCTAGTCTATACAAGGAAAACATTAAGAGATAAATCAGCTAATCAATGAGAGAATATATCCTAGACTATACAAGGAAAGAAGGCTGTACACATTAGATGTAAATCTAAACCATATCCCACGTGTGGGATTTTTACATGGGCCTATGAGCTGGGCCTTCTTAAGGCTTGTTATCTTCTACACTCCCCCTCAAATTGATGTGGTAAGGCAGAAAACATCAATTTGCTAGTTAGATCATGATGACGCATTTTGGGAAGGGCCTTGGTGAAGATATCTGCCAACTGGTTAAAAGAAGAGACATGAGGCAGAGTGATCTTCTCAGTAACGACATGTTGACGGATGAAGTGACAGTCAATCTCAATGTGCTTTGTTCTTTCATGAAAGACTGGGTTGTTGGCAATTCTGGTAGCACTGGTATTGTCCCCATGGAGAGGTGTGGAACTACCAACAAGAACACCCAATTCACACAGAAGGCGGCGGAGCCAGATAATTTCAGCACAGGCGGAAGACATCGCACGATATTCTGCCTCAGCAGAAGACTTTGAGACAGTGGTTTGCTTCTTGCACTTCCATGAAATCAGAGATTTTCCAAGAAACATACACCATCCAGTGGTCGACCTCCGAGAGTCCGGACAGCCAGCCCAGTCAGCATCTGCATAAGCTGATAATTGTAGAGAAGTATCAGAAGGGAAGAAGAGACCATGATGAAGAGTGCCTTTAACATAGCGGAGGATGCGTACTGCAGCAGCAAGGTGCGGTTTGTGGGGATTGCTAACAAACTGACTTACTGTATGAACAGCATGAGAAATATCCGGCCGAGTCATAGTTAAGTAGAGCAAACTACCAACTATCCGCCGGAAAACAGATGGATCATCTAAGGGAGTGCCATCATCGGAACTGATTTTTCCATTCAATTCCAGAGGCGTATCAAAAGTGTGAGCATCATCAAGCCTGGCTGACGTGATCAAATCTGTCGCATATTTGCGCTGAAGGACCCTAATGCCTGATTTGTTGCGCACAAACTCAAGCCCCAGAAAGTAGGTGAGAGGACCAAGATCCTTCATTCTGAAGTGACGAGTAAGGTGGTGTTTGAGATCCGTAATGCCGGTAGTATCATTTCCACTGATAATCATATCATCAACATAGACCAAGAGGAATGTGTAGCCCTTCGGTGTCCATCTTAGAAAGAGGGAACTATCAGAGTGACTCTGACGAAATCCGGCTTGAAGGATTGCTGCCCGAAACTTATCGAACCAAGCCCTGGGAGCTTGTTTAAGTCCATAAAGAGCTTTCCGCAATTTGCACACATGCTTTGGAGGACAAGCATATCCTGGCGGAGGTTTTAAATAAACAGTCTCTGGCAAGTCCCCATGGAGAAAAGCATTTTTGACATCCATTTGCCATAAAGGCCAGTTGCGGGCTGCCGCGACACAAAGAAGAGTACGAACGGTGGTCATTTTCGCCACTGGTGCAAATGTTTCCTCATAGTCAATTCCATATTCCTGCTTATAACCTTGTGCAACCAATCTGGCTTTGTAGCGATCAAGACTCCCATCAGAGTGTACTTTGACGGAGTATATCCATTTGCTGCCAATCACAGAGGCGCCAGCCGGGGCCGGTACCAATTCCCATGTGTGGTTTGCTTCAAGAGCAACCAATTCCTCAGTCATAGCATCCTGCCAGTAAGCAATCTTTGAGGCCTGTGAATATGAGGTGGGTATAGGAGTACTATCCAAGGAAGTAAGAAAAGCAGGAAATCCATAGCGATTAGGGGCAACAGAAGAACGACTAGAGCGTCGCAGAGAAATGGTGTTATCAGAAGAAGTATTATTACCTGGAGATTCAGTAGGCGGCGCTGGGAGAGGATCAGGAGAGGGAGTCGCCAGAGGAGGTACCTTGTTCCGCCGGACATAGACTTTGGGAAAAGGTGATGGAGAAGTAGACTCCGAGAATTGTGGCAGATAGGATACAGCAATAGGATGACTATCCAAACGTAAAGAAAAGAAGGGAATATGTTCCAAGAAAATCACATTCCGAGAGATGCGCATGCGTTTTTCGAATTGATCATAACACAAAAACCCTTTGTGTTCATTACTGTAACCCCAAAAGATGCATTTAGCAGCCTGTGGAGATAACTTAGTGCGCTCAGTAGGAGGAAGATGAACAAAACACAAACAACCAAAAACCCGCAAGTGAGAGTATGAAGGGGTGTGACCAAAGAGAACTCCGTAAGGAGTAGTCTTGCCTAGAATAGTGCTAGGAAGACGGTTAATAAGATACACAGCAGTCTGTGCAGCATCGCACCAAAATTTTGGAGGGACTAAAGACGCAATCAACAGAGTACGAACAGTTTCAAGAATATGTCTGTTCTTTCTTTCGGCAATCCCATTTTGCTGAGGAGTATGCGGACAAGATTTTTGGTGAAAAATTCCTTTATCAGACAGGAAGGCAGAGAATTCATGAGACATGTATTCGCCACCGGAATCTGATCGTAGAATTTTGATTGCTTTCTGAAATTGGGTTTGGACCATTTTATAAAATTTTTGAAAAATGGAGAAGACTTCAGATTTCATGCGCATAAAGTAAATCCAAGTATGACGAGAATGGTCATCAATAAAGGTCACATAGTATTTAAAGCCTGTCCTACTCAAGGTAGGAGCAATACCCCAAACATCTGAATGAATAATGTCAAATGATGCCACAGCACGAGCATTATGAACAGGAAAAGGCAAAATGTGACTTTTACTTAAGCAACAAGTTTCACACTTTGATTGAGATAAAGAAGACATCATTTTATTATCAAAAGTAGAATCTAAACAACCAAATTTAAACAAGGAAAGTAAATGTGCATTGTTCACATGACCAAGACGTTTATGCCAAACATCCCACAATTTATTGAAAGTAGAAGAAGAAGCAAAAAAAGAATGATGTCCAATGTCCAGCAAAAACAGGCGCCCATGTTTACTCCCCGTCGCGATCACCTTCCCAGTTTGTCGCCCCTGTATAACACAACCAGAGGAAGAAAAGTGAACAAGATAGCCATCATCAATAAGTTGTCCTACAGAGAGTAGATTGGCTGATAATTTGGGAACAAAGTAAACGTTGGGAAGGGTGATGGATTGCCCAGAAACACTAGATAAAGTAATGGTACCAACTCCCGAAATGAGAAGTTGATCACCATTAGCAGTGGTTATTTTCTCTTTTCCAAGGTAAGGGTGAGAATCTGTAAAGCTATGTTCTACAGATGTCATGTGATTGGAGGCACCTGAATCTAAAAACCATGTAGATGAGGTAATATGAGAAGAAAGAGATGCAGAAGAATGGAAGGCAGGAGATGCTATGTGAGAATTAGGTTGATACCGACCACCAGAGAAGCCCATAGACGCATATGCAGAAGTGACTGTGCTCTGAATCAGTTCTTGAATCTGAGCAGGAGTCATGGATATAGCCCCAGAGGAAGTGCTGCCTGTATCTGATACTGGGGCTTGAGCCTGAAATGCGGATGGAACATTCTGTCTTGACATATTGGAGGGAAGCTTCTTAGGCTGTGTCTCATTCCGACGCTGCAGGCTTCGACAGTCATCAATCACATGACCGGTCCGTTTGCAATATCTGCAAACCAATTTCTTGCGACAATTTTTGGCAATATGTCCGAAGCCTTTGCATTCATAACATTGAGTCTGCTTAGGAGTTGCCAGAAGAGCCGAGTCAGCAGGAAGAGGCGCAATGAAGGCTTTGGGTGCTTCGGGTGCTTCCAGAATAGTGCGCTGTGAAGTGAGACGAAGTTCTTCACGAAGGACTTCTTGGAAGCAAGTATCAAGATTAGCAGTATTCTCCCTATTCATGAGCGCAGACCGAACAGATTCAAATTCAGGTCGTAGATTCATAAGAAACTGGCTGATATGAGTTTCTTCTTGTAACTGGAGAGCCTCAGACAGAAATCCAGAAGAGACCGTTTGGATCAGCATAGAATCCCTTTCAGTCCACAAGGTGAGGAAACCATTAAAGTATTCCTGCACAGTTTTATCCCCTTGATTATATTTGGCAATTTCACTATCCAGATGAAATTTCCGGGCTTTATTGGTTTGATGGTAAACTTTCTTCAGATGAGCCCACATATCAACTGCAGTAGTGTAGGCTTGAAGAGCCACCGCAAGAGAAGGATCAATAGAGTTAAGGATCCAAGTTATGACCTTAGCAGTTTCTTTGGACCAGGTGGCTAGGCCTTTGGAGTCAGTAGTACTTGAAATCTGAGGCCTAGGTATTGATCCATCAAGATAACCATAAAGGCCCTGTCCTTCTACAAAGTTCCTTAAGTGGAAGGACCAGGACATATAGTTTTGCCCATTGAATTTAATTGGGATGACGTCGTACTTGTCCATTTGCAAGAATGTAGTAGATAAGAGACAATAGAGCAAAGCAGCAGCAGAAGAAGAAAGAGAGCAGCACACAAAACAACCAAAAAGGTATTCTGATCTGCTATAAAAAGGCGAATATGGCAGTATTTAGACCAACAGTGCACTAAGAGAGCAGTAATCAGCACTGATCGGTATTTAATCAGCCTTAATCAGTCATAACAGCATCAACAGCATACAGCAGCAATAGTAGAAGAGATCAGATCAGCACTAACAGTAGCAATAGCACTAACAGTAGCAATAGATCAGATCAGATCAGCATACAGCAGCAATAGTAATCAGCACTAACAGTAGCAATCAGCACTAACCAGAAGCACTAGCAGTACAGGACTGAGAGGCTGATGAAACAGCCAACTGGAAACAGCACTCAACACAGTGCAGTGAAAAAAAAAAAAAAAAAAAGAGCCAGACGAACTGGACTTGTGAGGCTAGATCTGTGTGTGGGACCCACAGAGTGGTCTAATCACAGATCAAGGCTGAGCAGCTTGAAGAAGATCAAGTGTACTTCCTCCAGTCCAAGTTTGATGAACAACAGGTACAGATCCACAAATCTGGACGGTTGTGATGAAAACTATCTGTCACTTAATAATGAAAAACGACAGGGGAAGAGAAGCCTTAAACCAACCTTAAATGGTGAAGAAAAAATCCAGAAAAATCCTTAAAAAGATCCTTGAGGCCTGTCGATCAGAACTGTGGGAGTTGCTGGTGGGCCACTTTTTGATCAGTGGTGGGCCACTTTTGATCGGGGGGTAATCAGCAGTGATAGAAGAAGATTCTCACCAGAAAGAATTGATCAATGAGAGGATTGATCATAACCTAAGCTCTGATACCATGATAGAGTCTGTAATGAGATGAGAGGAAGAAGAAGAAGACAATATTGGCGAGAAAAACTCGATGATCAATGGATCATCGACTGTTCTATTTTATAATCAATTGTTTCCTTAATCAAGCCACTAAGTATGTTAAGATTACAAATTAGAATAAATGAAAGAATGGAAAGAATCAATCCTAATCAATCCTAGTCTATACAAGGAAAACATTAAGAGATAAATCAGCTAATCAATGAGAGAATATATCCTAGACTATACAAGGAAAGAAGGCTGTACACATTAGATGTAAATCTAAACCATATCCCACGTGTGGGATTTTTACATGGGCCTATGAGCTGGGCCTTCTTAAGGCTTGTTATCTTCTACAATCATCATGTGTGCTCAGGGACTAAAGTTCATGTATACTGTCAGATTGGTAAGACAAACAAGGGAAATTTGCTTTAGATGTTGCCGTTAGGACATTTGATCTCTATAAGAAGTAAGTTTTCTCTTTTTTGTTCCAAATATGTTTTGATTTAGTGATTTAACTAGCTCTTGATGGATTATTAAGTGATTTACTTACAAAATGTAGAGCCTTTGATGCTTTGATGGATATGCTGAACCTAAATGGAAACTAATGCTGTTGGGTTGTTGTTGTTTATAGTGCTGGGTTGATGTCCTTGATATCCACAAACTAAGTCATTTTTTAAGCCATGTAGTTACTTTTCTACTCCATATCCACTGCCTAGACTGGATATGATTGCAATCCCTTATTTTTCTGCTGGGGCAATGGAGAACTATGGTCTGGTCACATATCGGGAACAGCCTTGCTTTTTATGATGAGCAGCATTCTGCTACTACGAACAAGCAATGGGTAATGTTCTTAATGCTGAATAAGATTGGTATTTACTCCACTTTTTTATATCATTTAGCTGCTATCAGTGAAATTGGCAATTGTATTTGTAATCATGCTGTCTTTATATATGCCATATGCACTTTTACTTGCTTTTGGAATTCCAAGCAGCTTTATATTTGAGTTTCGAAGTATAAGGGTTCTTTTCTTTGCACAAACTAATGGTTTTTATGAAAGGGAGATATTTTTAATGGTATAAGGATTCTTTTCTTAGTATGCACTGATGATAGTCATGGAAGGGAGATATTCCAAATGTTCCCCATTCCATCTGTGAAGTTTTTTCACTGGTAATAAGTGAAGTTTTTCCACTGGTAATAAGTGAAGTGTTTTCACCAATAATAAGCTTATGGCCACAGAAGCCCAACCCAACCCACCAGGTGGAATACTAACAATGCGAGTCACGAGTAATCCATCTGTGGTAGGTATTGTGAGAGTAAGGTGATTTGCCACATAGCTATTGATGGTTTGGTAGTTACCATTTAATTTCATTACAGTAAATTTGCGCGATGTATAGCCAGTTAAGTTTGGAGATTTAAGGGTGAGGAGGATGGCTTTATTATGTTTAGGATGATCATCAAGGAAAAGCCTTCACTAGCTGGCACAACAACAGTGAGAGTAGTGCTCAAAGTAGGTGTTTCCTTTGAAAGTCAATGTCTCTGCCATCATACTAAATATACCTGAAGAGACTGCAAAAGTGGAAGTCAATTGTTTCTCAGTTCCTGAATGTTACATTCACAGGAGAATTGAGTCCAGGTTCATTGTCACCGGAGTCATTTGGACTTAAAAAGGACATTAATCACCCCTAGTGGCAAGTTGAACAGCTGCGACATTAACCACCTCTAATATTTTCACAGGTTTTTATTTTGTCTCACTTACTTTGCTTTTGGGTTCCATATTTAATTCCTAACATTTTTTTTTTTTTTTTTTTACCACAAATTGGGACTGGAGATCAATATAATAGAGGCCAATTGCTTGAAGATCTTTTTGTTTTTTTATAAGAATATTGTACTTACACTATTTTGGATGCTACATTTTTTACTTGAATTAGTAATGATGACGTGGCTAAACTTGTGGGTTGGATTTAATAGTTATATGTTTCCTAATGTTGAAGGAGCATGTTTTGTACATTTTTTATTAGTTAAATGAGCAGACTTTATAATACATTTTATTTTAGTTGAATGAGCATGCTTTATTGTACATTTTATTTGAATTGAATGGGCAGGTTTTATTGTACATTTTATCTGAGTTGAATGGGCATGTTTTATCGTACATTTTATTTTTGTTGAATGGGAACGTTTTATCGTACATTTTATTTTAGTTGAATGAGCAGATTTTATTATATTCAGAGTAAATGGGGTTTTTGAGGTGGCAAGCAGTAATATATAAAATAAATCTGTTATTTTTAGCGACGAATTTTATTTGTCGCCTAATAAAAATAAATATATCTTTGCATATTATCCCCGACGTATATAATTTGTCACCTAAGAGAATTTGTGGCAAGGTTAAATATTGGGCAACGAATTAAGGTGGTCGCCTAATGTCTACAAACTATGCGCGACAAAACTAATTCGTGGCCTATTATAATTCATGGCAATTCATACACTATTTAGCGACAATATAATTTTGTCGGTAAACGATATAATTCAACGACGACTCCATTTTGTCGCCAAATTCCTTTTCACCATTTTTTATCCATTTTCTTTGGGACGAATTATAGATATTTGGCGACAAAAAATATCCTTTTTGCCGACATTCTTCTTTGTCGTAATTTAATTTCATTTGGCGACGATTAGTTGTGATCGTAAGTAAAAATATTCACTGGCGCCTTATAAATAGCCGACATACTGGCGACAAAATTGGTTTTGTCGCAGAATATATTGGGCAACGATTTTGTGATTTTCTCCGACAAATATTTGCCTCGCGAAAAATGATTTTTGTTGTAGTGTTTCTTGTGGTGTGTGATTGGTAGATTTATTTTCTACTTCTATTTTGTTTGATTAGTTAGATTCGCTGTTGGTTTGATTAATTAGATTCACATCAATTCTAGTAGGTTCTACGGAACTTTCAAAGATACAATCTTTTGACAAGTAAAGATAAAATTCTCGAAAACCCATCAAACAAGGAGGCTATAAAAGGAAGAAGAGCCATGATTATGCGACATACAGATGATCTTGTGTTGAATGCAAGCCAGACGGTGGAGAAGTGACCCCATCCAAGCTTCCTCTGCGCGATGTATCGTCCTCCTGCGGACAGATCGCCCGGTCTTACAGCGTGGTATCCGCCTTTTCTGAATGCTTCGACACCTTCTCTGGTTGGGTGTTTGTTGGGATGTGGGATGATTGATGATAGTTTTGCTAGTTTTGATATTGCAAATTCTCTTAACTGAGATCAAGACATTGGAGTGGAATATGGAGCGAAGGGCGATGCTAGCCTCTCAAAAGCGACGCTATGGTTGGTCTCTTCCTCGCGTCGCTCCCCTTGAACTTAAATAAAATAAAATAAAAAACTGGAACGGACCCCTTTTTTGCTGCAATATATTTGGGGACCCTTAGCAAGGTATCACCAAATTCAAGAATTTTTCCCGTAAAATCCTCTTGTTTTCATTAGTAGATGGTTTCTGGAGCGTAAAGCCAGTGAGATGCATGAGTTGAACCCATACAAATTTAGTAATAAATTAAAATAATGTTTTAATTGAAGTATTGATTAAGGAAGAATATGAATTGATTGAAAGATTAATTCATCTATGTAATCATTAGAATATAAATTAATATTATAATATAGTTAATTAAAAAACCCATATAAAACATCGCTTCAACGAATTGTGAGTAAAGATCTAAAAAGTTAATTTGCGATTCTCCCCGCTTAAATTACTTATATGTTTAGTCAAAGCCAAATTGGCCATATTTATACCAAAAGAGGTCCATTGGACCCAGCCTGTTGAGTATATTAATTCATAATTAAATTTAGAGTAAATTAGCCAACAGTCCCTCATATTAGTCTTATAAGGCATCCAGTCCAACGATTTTTACTCTAAGGCCTATGGTCCATACAGCTGTACATAATTTGGTGAGATGTCCTTATATACGCCACATCAGACATTTTCATGACTGATTTGCCCTTTTAGCTTTTTAGGCATAAAAAATTAAATCTTTCATTCTCCCCCTCATTTCAAGGTGGGCCATGATTAGTGATCGAAGAAGATCGCTTATCTCTGTTTTGAAATTGTTGTAGAGAACGCAAAGGGAAAGTAGACTTGCAAGTCATTTTGATTGGAATCTGTTATAGTAAACAAATCGAAGAACATAGAGTTGATCCGGACTCTGCTCAGGTTCTGGATAGAGAAGGAGATCGGATTGATCTCTGGTGGGGACACAAAGATCGCAGAGTGTCGTTCTTGATGAAACCAGTAGAAGGGCTGCCAGATTTGCAGAGAATAGACGAAAAAGAGAGAGGGTTCGCCGCTACACCGCCTCCCCTATCGTCGCTGTGCCATTTTCGTCGGTGAAGGACGCACTTAGATCTAGCGTGGGTGCTTGCGGAGTTCTGTTGCAAAACGCTAAAGAGGAAGAAGGCGATTGAGCCTTGGAACTATAGTAGGTCAGTTCCATTTGAAGATCGCCTCCGGAGAAGACGAACTAGTCTTTTTAGGTCGGATATCAGGGCAAATAAATGGTGACAGAGTATCTGGCCAATCTTCGCGTCGCCAGAGAAGGAGGGTTCCCACTGGTCATTCCACGCCGTGCCGTGGCCGAAAGAGAAGCAGGAGCGATGCTCTTTGGTTCTGGTTCTGAAGAAGGGAGTCGCCGCCACACTGCCTTCGCTATTGTCGTTGTGCCATTGTCGTCGAAGAAGGATGCACTTGGATCCGGCCTAGGCACATGCGAAGTTCTATCGCAGAACACTGAAGAGGAAGAAGGCGATTGGTTGGAACTATAGCAAGGGTCGGTTCAGCAGCAAGCTTCTTCTTCTGAAAAATTTATCTGAGTTTATAAAATTTATTAGAGTTTCTAAGAAACTTAGATAAATTTGCCAAGAACTCAGAAATTTTTTTCTATGAACTCTGATAAACTGGACAAAAACTCAGATAAATTGGCAAACTTACCTGAGCTTCTAGCAAAACTCAGATAAATTTATCTGAGTTTTGACAAATTTATCTGAGTTTTATCTGAGTTTTGCCAAAACTCAGATAAAACTATGATGAGGGACCTACTGTCAAAAGCCCTAGATAAATTTATCTAAGTTTTTGGTAAATTCATCTGAGTTTTTGGCAAATTTATCTAAGTTTCTGACAAATCTATCTCCTTTTTGAAATTTTTAATTGAGTTTTTAAACAAATCTTTTTGAGTTGTTTGGCAAATTTCTTTGCGTTTTATGAAATCTATTTGTGTTTTTTAATTTTATTTGTGTATTTTGAAATTTATTTGCGTGTTTCAAAATAAATTTAACTGAGTTCTTGGAAAAAATACTTGAGTGTTTTGCAAATTTTTCTGAAATTTGGAAAATTGGTTAATCTTAGTTTGGCAAATGTATTTGCATTTTTTTGAAATTTATTTGTGTTTTTGAATTTTATTTATGTCTTTTGAAATTTTTTTTGGTCTTTTTAAATTTATTTGCTTTCTTTTGAAATTTATGTGTGTGTTTTGAAATTTAGTTGCATTATTTTGAAGTTTCTTTGCATCTTTTGAATTTTATTTGTGTTTTTTTTAATTTATTTCAAAATCTCATTAATCGGATTTTCATTAATCGTGGCGAATTAAATAGTAACTGGCCATTAATAATGGCATATCCCACTAATCATGGGATATGATTTATATTTAAATAGATAAGAGCTTTTAAAGAAAGGGCAATTTGGACATTTTAGATCTTCAAATTTGGAAGGACTTACTATACTATGAAAAGAAAGTGTGAATGTAAGGCCATAAAATCAAATGTTCGGGGACCTCCGCCCAATTGCCCCTAAAATTTAACTTTTAAGTCTTATCTTAGTGAATCATTAGATATTACTTTCTTTTAAGTTGTCACTTATCTTATTTAGGAAGAGGAATAAAATCAGACAAATGAAAAGGACTGTACTCTCTCCTTGCCAAGGTATTGAATGAGGGCTATATGTTCTATTTATGCTTTGTTTTAAGAGATAATTAGCAAAAGGTCCCTAGAATTGAATTTATCCAGCCTCCAGTCCAGGCAAATTCTTTTTAAGGGCTTTGGTCCAAGCAGCTAGACTGTTTGCAGCCAGAGGTCCCTCAATACAATTTACATGACTGATTTACTCTTTCAACCATTTTAGGCATCAAATTTTGAAATTTTAAATTTTGAATTATCCCTCTTCTTCCTGTATGAGAGCGATTTGGTGTGATTGAAGAAGATCCATTGAATCGGATTTCGAAAGGGCCGCGGATCGTGAGAAGATCGTTAGATCTGCTGGTGGGTCACAATCGTCAGAGAAGAAGATCGGCGAAGAAGTTCGATCGGATAAGAAGGTCCGTGGAACGCCACTGCCGTGCGAAGATCGTTATATCTACTGGTGGGTCACGATCGTCAGAGAAGAAGATCAGAGAAGAAGTTCGATCGGAGAAGAAGCTCCGTGGAATGCCGCTGCCGTCGATCGGAGAAGAAGAAGCTCCGCTGCCGTGACTGAGGAAGAAGAAGACCGGAGGTCTTCTATGTCTGTTGGAGAACGAGGAGAGGCGTGAAAACATCACCGGAATAGGACACTGCCGGCGCCACTTGTCACCCGCCACAGCAGCGCGTCGCCGGAGCTCGTCCTGCCATCGTCCCGTGGTAGGAGAGGGGAAGGAAGAAGATCGGAAGAGGGTTCTAGAATTGGGTTTCTGTTGCAGAAACTTGAAGAAGAAGATTGATTTGGGTTGGGTTTGTTTTTTGGGCTGGATCCAGGTCAGCCCGACCCGTTTGCAATGAAGGTGGCATGGGCTCTGCTGCAGTTTCGGGTTGGGTTGAGGTAAGGTTTGACATGACCTGTTTCATAAGCCGGGTTGTTTTTTTGACTGGACCCCACTGTGAGATCCGAACGTAGTCGAGGGTGCTGCGCCATCATCAGAGAAAGAAGTTTATCTGAATTTTAATAAATTTATATGAGTTTATGTCAAATTTATCTGACATTCACATTTTTTTTTGTCAAATTTATTTGAGTTTTGTGCAAATTTATCTGAGTTCTCGACAAATTTATCTCAATTTTTGGCTAATTTATCTGAGTTCTGAACAAATTTATCTGAATATTTGGAAAATTACATTTTTATTTTTTGAAAAATATAGTTGACTTTCTGATAAATTTATCTTCATTTGGAAAATTTTAACTGAGTTTTTGAACTAAACTCCGGATATTTTTTTGAAATTTATTTGCATTTTTTAAAATAAATTTAACTGAGTTTTGGCAAAAATACTTTAGTTTTTATTTGCGTTTTTTAATTTTATTTGCATCCTTTGAAATTTATTTACATTTTTTGAAATTTATTTCAATCTTTTGAAATTGATTTTCATATTTTAAAATTAATTTATATTTTTTTAAAATTTATTTGGATCTTTTGAAATTTATTTGCATCTTTTTAAATTGATTCTCATCTTTTGAAATTTATTTATATTTTTTAAAACTTATTTGGATCTTTTGAAATTTATTTGCTTCTTTTTAAATTTGTCTACATTCTTTTGAAATTTATTGCATTTTTTGAAATTTATTTGCATTCTTTCGAATTTATTTGTATTTTTCGGATTTATTTTCATTTTTTTAATGTTATTTATGTATTTTGAAATTTATTTACGTTTTTTTAAATTTATTTGGATCTTTTGAAATTCATTTGGCTAATTTAATGGTAGTTGACCATTATTAATGGTATATCCCACTAATCGTGGGATATGATTTTGAAAAAATGGTAAATTAGATATATTAGGTTTTCAAATTTGAAAAAATGACTTATCACACTATGAAAAAAGATTGTTTACCTAAAATAATGAAATGAAATGTTCATGGATTCATCGCCAAATGACCCTTGTTTTAATAGAGTCTGGATGGGGAAGGATGAAGGATAGGTTATCTCTATTCCTTCAATTATGCGCTTTGAGAAATGCTACATGGCCTGAACATTTGGGATGGGTCTGTGGACCGATCCCAATGTTCAGGCCATTTAGACTTTCAAAAAGTCTAAATGGACCGAATATTGGGACCGGTCCTTGGACCGATCCCAATGTTCGGTCCCATTATCATGTCAAAAAGTCTAAGAGCCCTGCTACAAGGATCGATCCCAATGTTCGGTCCCATTATCATGTCAAAAAGTCTAAGAGCCCTGCTACAAGGATCGATCCCAATGTTCGGTCCCATTATCATCCATGATAATGGGACCGAATATTGGGACCGGTCCAATATTCGGTCCATGTAGCAGGGCTCTTAGACTTTTTGGCAGGGCTCTTAGACTTTTTGATGCGGTTTTCTTAATTTCTTCTCTACATTTGGTCTCTCTAGTTTGAGTCAAGACACGTCTCTCTCCGAAAGGGAATGCTGACCTTTCTCCCTCTGCTTTTAAGACATGTCAAGACAAGCCTTTCTCCCTATGCTTTTAAGGGAAAAAGACTGTGAATGGTCTTTAGCCGGTGTAGTTTGATTAAGCACGTGCAGGTGTAACTAGATGGTTGGGCTGTCAAGGGTGAGGGTTAATGAATTCGGATTTTGGGTTAATAATTTTATGGTAAAATCACATCGATCCGTATACAACCGTTAATATAGAAGGTCAAAAAATTCAATCCGAACACGACCAGTTAATTTAATGGGTTATACGACCCAATTCATTAATCCATTAAGTAATTAAGTCATTTTAAAATTAAAAAAAAAATATACAAAAATATATAAGGAGAAAAATATATAAGCCACGCGAAACTGTAAGTGAGGATATCGAGTGGATCCCACCTATAACCCCACTATAAAATAATTTTTTTTTAATTTATTCTTTATGAATATAAATTAATTCTAACTACACTTAGGGACTAAAAAAATTTTAACGTGTTAAGTGGGTTGTTAACGGGTTACTGATTTAATTTATGCACGACCCGTTAACTTAATGACCTAAACCCATTAAGAGACCATCCAAATCCGTTTATATCGTATGGGTTCGTATTGTGTTAATGAGTAGTGTGACATTTTGACAGCCCTATTAAATTTCTTTCTTTTGGACCATCCGTTTTCTACAAATTCTTTCTTTAAAGGATAGGATTTTACAGAGAAATGATTTTGTGCGCGGTGATTTATGGTAGTCAGTCCGCAAATCCGTAAACATTCTTTCAAAGGCTCCTTCAGATTTCCACTCATTGGACTATAAGTATTGCATGACAGGTCTGTGAAAAGGCCAAAAGGACTGTCTTACAGAGAAATGGAAGGAATCAAGAAAAAAATTGGAATTAATTCATCCTAAACAGGGCTGTCCCGTTTCATTTCTTTTAATTCATCCCAAAACGACTGTGTTTTACGTAGGGGGTGCATGGCCGGGCCAGCCCGATCCAGGACGAGTCCACTTTAGGCCAGGCTTGGCTATGTAATTAGGGCACGTTTAATAATTGGGCCAGCCATGAATTAAGTGATAGAAAGCCCGGCCCGGCTTTTGTAAGGAACGCATGTAATTTAATTTAATTAGTGCAAACAAATGCCCAAATGTTCTCAAAAGTGATAAAAAGCCTGATTCAGCCTGACCTGATTGATTAAATGGGTGGGCTCGGGCTTGAATTTTACATCCCGTGTCGGACTTTGGCCGGGCCTGGACCAGTGTTTCTAAAGCCGGGCCGGGCCTGGATATGCCTTAGCCTGGCTCATGAGCACTCCTACTTTTACAGAGAAATGTGAAGTAACAGCCCCAAAACTTCACATACCTGCAAACATAAAGAATAATAATAATTATACGGAGGATTGTGTTTTACAAAGAAATGTGAAGTTTCGCAGGTCTGTGAGTAAAAGACAGAGAGATATATATTGGAATAGTAGAAAAAACATGCTTGACCAATATTAGCCTTCATACAATTAAAGAAAGGGTTTTCATTTTCCATCTGGTGAGTTTGGCACACAAGTGGTCCACTGATGTAGAGAAGTGCCCATTTTTCGGGCTACCGAATAAAAAAGGAATCCCAAGGTAGCTCAGGTTGATGGAGGGTTGGGTGTTTCAAGATGAAAGATTATCATACGAGGTGTGGGATTGTTAGTGAATTTTATTCAGCTGAAGAGGAGTTTATCCGAAATATACTTTCTAATTTCTAGTAGTGATGCCCGCTTCACCCATCCTAATGAGTGGGATTATTGTCGCTTTTGGATAGGATTATTATTTTAGTTCAATGGTAAAAACCGCGGGTGTCATGCGTAATATTTCAACTTCTGAGACCTGAGACTTGAGAGCAGCTGTTTGCGCAAAATTGCAAAAAGCTTAGGTCTAACCCCACCAGTGATGACCTTTATGGTCACTTTTGCAGATGGTTGGGATTGATGATCCCAAGTCTTCACCGCGTCACGTATGTGCCGGATCTTGTATGTCAAAATTTAGCGTTCTATAGTAGAAACACTCATTTATTTTGAAGCTGAATAGTCGACAGCTCCTCCTGAATTTGTGGAGACCAGGGGACCCACCAACATGCAACTTGTCCATTACTACGTTGCTGGTTCCACCTCATCTAGGTGCTGCTTGGTATGAGGAACGGTTTTTTCTTTTCCACATGTGGTCGATAGGCTATGAATAGCTTGCGTGCAGGAAAACGATACCCATCGTCGTCATCATTTGAAATGAAACCACACGAACAGAAATATTTAGAGGATAGTAAAGCACAACACTACAGAACGTAGAAAAATGAAAACACACAACAGAAGCACGCAATAAAGATGGCCACAACGATTCAGAGCCCGTGCATCTTATACTGGGTGATATCGTTTATGCTCCGCCGCAGAAACTTTCCCTCTTCGTTCTTCTGGCGGCGTTGGTAGAACTTTTGAGCGTGGGAAGCGACTTGTCTCGGATTCTTGGAGACAACGAATTCTTTAGAGATCTTCTTCCATATTTTGGACCTTTTCCCCTTGTCATACTTCTCGAGACCCTCTAAAAATAACCTGAGACAATTCAAATTCCACTGTTTCAGCTGAAATAAGTTGTTGCTATAAAATAAAAAACATATGAAATATTCCAACAAATAAATCTTCAGTTTCTCATTAGGTATCACTTGTAGAGATTCACATGCAACTCACTAGAAAAACAAAAAAATAGGCAGCCTTTTTGCAGTTTTTTTCCCACCACAAAAGCCCACATTTTGCGATTTCCGCAGTAAAATTTGGGCTTTAGCAGCTGGAAAAAAAAAAATCGCCGTAAAGCCCTCTTTTTACCCCGCTGTTTCTTACATTTTTGGTAGCACTCTTTCAAATTACCAGTATAGAAAAAGTTCAATAAACTAACCATAGAAGCTTACCTGATATTTAACATGAGAGATAGAGTGAACCCCAAAACTCATACAAAATACACAAATCCATAAAAGGAAGAAAGAAAGTAAGAGAGAGACCTAAAACTAGTACAAAATAAATAAATCGATACAAAATACCCAAATCCATAAGGAAGAAAGGAAGTAAGAGAGAGATAAAACTCGGACAAAGGAAATAAGAGAGATAATATCACCGAGCTTTTGAATCTCTTGTAGTCGGGTTGACTGGGACTCCAAGAAGCTTCCTTCTGAGTATCTCACAGAACTCAGGTCCCAATCCAATGGACCATCTGGCACAAGTGGGTTGGGTCCAAAACCGACTTGGTGATCAGAACTGAACCGTAGACCAGGGACAGATTATCATGGAGGAAGGTCAATAACCATATCAATAGGTTAAACCAGTTTTATCTGAAGAGGAGACATCTTAAATGGGAACTGTGGAACCGAATGTGAGGACAAAGGCGGTCAAAGGCAGGCTCTCCTGTTTTAGACTCCAGAATAAAAAGTATACCCCAATAAAGACGGTAAATTCGACGTCTTCAGCATAACCACAGCTTCTTTCCCCAACCGTTGAAAGAGGCCCCTACATCTCCACGACGTTCAATAAACGACGAGAAATGGCATCCAAGTAAGAAGAATGTCAGACTAAAAAGCTGTCAATAATACCTCGATTTTCCGTCCAAGCTCCCTTGATTCTATCCCCACGGGCCCCACCAAATCTCTCTAACGAGCACTATCCAATCATTTCTCTCTCTCGCTTTATGCTTTCTTTCTGGGGTATAGTTTTTCTGCCTCCTCACGTCGTGTACTTTTGTATGAGAAAGTGACTGAGGAAGGGAAGAATAGGCACCTTTATTTATAGTCCTTGGATGAATAACAAAGAGATAAATTTCATCTTCATCCCTCAAGAAGAAATTTGTTTTCTATTTTCTTTATTTTTTCATCTTCCTACTTTCAGTTTCTTCATCTTTTAGGAGACAAGCTGATTCTATTATTTATCCAGTGTACGTGTTCTGACATATCATTGCCGAATATGGTTGTTGATCAAAGAAAATTTGAATATTGAGACGTTCCTATATATTCAAAAAAAAAAAAAACCCTAGTTTCTATATATAGGTAATAGCAGTGTGCGTTTAAACTTTAAAGGCAAACATGTGCTGCTTTCATCCTTTCATTCTCTGTAATGAAGGGACATCTGAATCTCAGAGGCGTTGATTTTGGGGAAGTTCTCTTTTCTCTCTCTTCACCCTCTCATGAGTAAGTCATCATCAAATTGTCAGGAGAAAGAGAGAATTGTTCATCTTTGGGAAACCCTTTTTAATGTTTGTGGCCAAGCCAAGTTCAATTCTGATTGGAAAAGTGCCTTTGCTTGAATTTCAGAACCCCAAAACTCATACAAAATATACAACCCGATAAGAAAGAATTAACCCTAAAACTTCACATAATAATAATAATAATAATAATATCACCCTAATTCACTCCATTAAAGAATAATAGGAGAAGAAGAAAAAACGAACCGGTGTTCCTTTTCAGTCCAAGCCTCATACTTCTTCGAGTACTTCACCTTCTCATGGACCATTTTTTCCTCATCCAACTGCTTCACTTCAACTCCATGCACTGCACTTGGAACCACACCCCAATTGATACTGTCGACCTCCTCAGGGAGTGAAGAAGAGATCTCCGTCTGCTCAGGGATCATTACCGGGATTGGTTCGATAGAAGGTGCAATGATGGTGGGAGGAAAGAGGTCGTCAAGAGTGATCTCCGTCTGCTGGGGGATCATTTCAGGGATTGGTTCGATTGAAGGTGCAAAAGAATCGTTGAAGGTGGGAGGAAAGAAGTCGCCATGAGTGATCTCCGTCTGCTGGGGGATCATTTCCGGGATTGGTTCGTTTGAAGGTGCAAAAGAATCGTTGAAGGTGTGAGGAAAGAGGTCGTCATGAGTGAACTCCGGAATTGTTTCGAACAAAGATGGAAGCAAAGTGAGGTCGGAAAGATTTCCGAAAGTTTCTTCATCACTAGCCATTTTCTTCCCAACAAGGTCGAAGAACAACAGTAGAAAAGAGAATCAAGAGGAAGGGGAAATGAACGAAAGGAAACGAGAGAGTGAGTGAGGATGGGAAGAAAAGGCACCTTCATTTATAGATATTGGGATATAGAACAAAGAGAAAAACTCCATCTTTGACCAACTGAAAAACTCCATCTTCAACAATCTACTTTCTTCATCTCTAAGAAGACATTTTCTTTCTACTTTCTTTAGTTCTTCATCTTCTTCCTACATGCAGTTCCATCAACTTTTAGGCGACAAGGAAAGCTACTCAGTTGTAATTCGCCTTAACGGATCAATATCAGCAATTGATTCCGTTATCTGATAAATTTCCAATGTTAAAATATGTATTGAATATTTAGACCTTCAACAAGGGATTTGAATATTTAGACCTCCATAAGCGTCGACGTCTAAAAAAGATTTTATAAATAGTTAATAGCACTGTGCGTCGATAGGGAGACAAGTGCTGCCTTCAGCCTTTGATTGTGTTGAATGAACGAGATCTGAATCTCTCTAAAAGACGTTGATTTCGTGATCTCCATCTCTATCTCTATATTGTTTGGGGATGTTTTCTTTCCTCTTTTTTTTTTTTTTTTTTTTTTTTTTTTTTTTTTTTGTTGTGCTAAAATGCAAATTGAATTAAGAAAGAGAGAAAGAATACAGCCAACAAAGAAACCAAAACAGAGAAGAAAAGCTACAAGAAAAAGAAAGAGCAGAGCTCTATCTCAGGCCAGGAATAGGCTGGTTACAAAGGAAAAAGTATTTAATAGCAGATTCAAGAGAGGGCATCCTCTAAAAAGAGGGATGTTTTCTTTCTTTTCTCTCTTCATCAACAGATAAAAGCAATGTGTCCCAGTCGCTATTAATGAGGTCATGACTGACCGCACTGTGCGTCGAAAGGGAGACGAGTGCTGCCTGATCTCCACCTCTATCTCTATATTGTTTGGGGATGTTTTCTTTCTTATCTCTCTTCATCAACAGATAAAAGCAATGTGTCCCATTTGCTATTAATGAGGCCATGATTAACCCTCTCATGATTTACTCATTAGATTGTTGTGTGTGTGTGAGAGAGAGAGTTCTAGAGAGAGAGAGAGAGAGTTCTAGAGAGAGAGAGAGAGATGGGAAACCCTGGTATTGACTAAAATTCTGTTTAATGTTTGTGGCCATTATTCTTTTGCGTAAACTGGCCCATCTTATCACCCAAAGACTTCATGTTTATTATTATTATTATTTTTACTATTGCAAAAAGCTGCCAAGCTTTATATTAAATTTAAACAAGTAGGTGACAAATGAACATACTTAAGGTGGTTTCTTGAGTGATCTTGGGCTATTAATCAAGAAAATGACAGGGCAAAATGCACAAAGACTTAAGGTGATACCTTGAATTATCTGGAGCTGGTTCTCATGGATTTTTCTCTAACAAATAAAGGTTTAAAAAAACAAAGAGAGAGAGAGAGAGAGAGAGAGAGAGAGAGAGAGAGAGAGAGAGAGAGAGAGAGGGACAAACTGCCCCAAAGACTCAAGGTGACATCTTTAGTTATCTTGGCCGGCTGTTAAACAAGAGAGTGACACGGCAAAATGCACAAAGACTTAATTAAGGTTATATCTTAAGGTATCTTGGGCTCGTTCACATGGATTTTCTTACAATTTGATAAAGGTGATATCTTGAGCTGCTTCTCATGGATTTTTCTTAAAAGGTTTTAAAAAGAGAGAGAGGGAAGGGGGGGTGGGGGGGGTGAGATAATTTTCAGTTCATATGCTACAAGAATATTACCCTACCTTATAGCCCTCAAATTTATCGATTTATAATTCTCTGGCCAAATTAATTTTAGTTCATGCTATAACAATATCGTCCAACGTATGGAATATAGTGCTTGCTACAGAAATAACCTGAGAGTAAGAGCAAACTAACATTGTACTGAACCATCAAGAGGCTCTTTTCTAATAGTAATGAGTTAGAAGGTAAGCGAGAAATGCTGTCACAGAAAGTATTGTTTGTAGTCTATTCTATTGATTTATAAACATTTAGATGAACTTGCATTAACAAATCCAACAACAACCTGAACATTGCTAGATCTTGTACCTTCAGCCAAAGACATTACCCATCTAGTGTTTGAATGGAAATGCTTGCTATAGATACTAAATAGTCATGTCAAGATGCTGCAAAAATAGCTTTCCTGCCTGGTGGGTAAACCAACTCAATTAATTGAACACTAATTATAGCGTGATTCTCCGCTAGAATTTCTTACAAGCGAGTTTGAGATATCGGTTTTTTTTAGACATGATGTGATGTCTTGCCCCCTTGCATTTACAAATGTCATGTTTCTTCAAAAAAAATTTCAAAACTTTTGCTACCTAAAAGCAGGGGTGCTAATGGGCTGGGCCAGCAGGAGCCCGATCTGGGCCCAGCCCGCTTTGGGCAAGGCTTGGATATGTAATTAGGGTCCGTTTAATAATTGGGCCTGGCATGGATAAAAGCCTAAAGCCCGGCCTGTATAAGGAATGCATGTAATTTAATTTAATTAGCCCAAACAAGTGATGAAATTCTCACTAATTAAAGTGATAAAAGCCCGGTTTGGCCTGGCCCAATTGATTAAATGGGTAGGCTCGGGGCCAACTTTCACAGCCTGTGTTGGGCTTGAATATGCCTTAGCCCGGCCCATGAACATTCCTATTTAATAGAATTCAAATGCCCTTGCAAAATTTTAGAATTCTGACCCCTTTGCATTTTTGTGGATTTTATGTGGAATTTATGGACACTCAAGTATAAAAGTGGATTCAGGAATTCTACCATGTTGGGGTATTTAGAAAGTCTAGGAAATCAATTCCTTAACTGTCAGTAAAGGGCAGGCCCTAAGATATCTAGTGGTTTTTAATACATCAAAACCAATATATTAATTATAACATAATCCACTATAAATAGAAAGATTTATATTAATATAAATCTTTTGAGGTGATATAAATGTCTACCAAAGATAAAACAAGATTGATTTTTCTTTTAAATTTTGTAGAAACTTCATATGAATTATTTAAACCGTTTCTAAAGAAAAAGAAGAAATATCCCAATAAAACAAAAAAAAAAAAAAAAATCAGTTTTCCACTAAAGAGGCTCTAACTTGTAGAGAGAAGACTTCACATCGAGACTACCATAACAGACAAGTTCTTACGCGTTCTTTGCATGTACGGGTACTTTCTTTGTTTATATTTTCATTTGTAGAATTGAATATGCATACTTATCCTCTTCTTTTACATAGACACAACAGTCATATTCAAAAACCAAACACTAAGCAAATGAAAATCAGGATAAAAAGGCACCTTTAAAGAAGTCAAAATTTCATGGCATGGAAGAATTAGACCATACCCCAAACATGCTCCTTCATCCAAAACATCCATTCAACCAACATCCAAAATACAAAGCATTTAACAACAAATATGAAAAAAATAAATAAAAAAATCTAGTAAAAACAATCATCCTTGTAAAATAATTGTAAGATTGACTATATAAATATGCCCCAAAAAAGAAAAATCCAAAACATCATCAATGTAGCCTCCATCCAAATAATGATTCCTTCCAAATCCAGACAAACCAGAACAAGACCAAAAAATTACTCCAAAACCAAATACTCACAAGAATTTCCATGAAAACCTAATATGAGAAATAACTTAAAAAAAACAAGGATAACAAATTCTGGTTGTTTGTTTTAGATATGCTCTATGTTATTTTCAATCCAGCTCTTTTCTGGAGCAATGAACTTTAATATTATAAAAAAACTCAAAAGAGAGAGGGGGAGAGAATCTCACTTACAGTAGTACTCATTCATAGAAGATTTAGAAAGCCATTAAAAATAGAGACTTGCAGGAACTCACCAAAAATCCACCCACAAAACCAAAAGCCAATTATAATGATACCTCCCTTAATATTCAATCATTGAAGAACAAAAAACCAACACAAACTTGTGCTCATCTTCAGTCCAAGAAACTCCCTTCCCACTCCTCTTAAACCCCTTTTCCTCTTCCTCTTCCTCTTCTTCTTCCTCAGCAACCAGTTCCTTCACATCATTAGAATCATGGACCTTCTCCTTCCCCTTCTCCTTCTCATCCAACACCTTCACTCCATCTCAATCCTCATTCTGGTACTCTGGAATCAGGACTCGACCCGACTGTCACGACCCATTCCCGAGATCCGATCAATCCGGACTAATCATAGGTCGCGAGATCATCATACTTACTCCCGTAAACTCTGAATTAACCGAAGTTAAAACCAAATCCACAAGGGATATCAATCATACACGTACCTGTCAAATGTACATCTTTGCTAAATATATACATTGACAAACAAATAACTGAACAAGTCATTTACACTAAAAGTAAAGTCCATATACACATATTTGCATCCTAACTAAGTCAACCACTGCATATTCAAAATACAATGCAGGGAACATTATTTACAATTCCAAAATATATATATATAAAAACATTTCCAATGTATTCGCCCTCAGATCATGTCCATTCGATTAAACCTCCTGGAGGTATCGATGGGCCTCCTCCACTGGCGGTATGGCCTCTGCATTACCGGCACGGGCAATTGGACCTGTAATGTCTATCAATAACACCGTGAACACGATGGTTCAATAATGTATATACAGATCTATCATAATACATGTTATTCCTATCAATACTATAACAGTGTCCTGTACAGTAAATACAAGTATTAACAATAACTAAGTTGGCAAATACATTAGTATTGGTTTCATTTCAGTTTCTTCCCAAGGAAAGTAGTCAGTTCATATTCAATTCATTGATTACATTACGCACTTATTAAATGGCTTATCAAGTTAGTGGCTTTTTAGTCTATGACTTTTCAGTCTATATAATGTGGGATCTGCCAGTATCTGGATCAGAGATCACTGGTATCACCACGGAACTCCGGTACACCCTCAATTCCATCTACTGCAGTAGGATTGTTGTTACTTTTAGTAACTGTTCATTATTCAATTATTAATTCAATGTTGCTCAATGACGAGCTTCCGAAACCACTATGTAGTGCCAAATTCATAATTCAATTCAAATTAGTCACTCTAACCAATCATATTACAATTTTAAACAATTATCTAAACCAAACAATTGAGTGAAATGTTTGTTATTAATGTACGTATTACTGTGGATGGCATTACCTTAATTAGATTTGTACATTCAGATAATCTTAGCTAACACTTATGAAAGTTTAGATATCATTAACACTAGCATTTATGATTAGGCTTTCAATTCAGAAATATCAAAATTCAATCTGCAACTTTTCTCGATTTCGGTTACCTTGCGGTTACCTAGCAGTTAGCTGAATTCTGGCTGGCGGCAAGCCGAATTACATTCGGTCAGCTTTTCAAAACCCTACAATTCCTGATACACACACTCACTTCGGTCACCTCGTCGGTCACCCTGGCGGTTACCTCGTCGGTTACCCCTCGGCTAACCAAATTCTCAAATTCGACTAGCCGAACTCACCTCGGCTACCTTGCGGTTAGCTTAGCTTTCTAGAAGCTGGTATTCTGACAGGGATTTCTGACTCAAATTCAGTCAGTTTGCAGTTACCTTTCAGCTAGCCGAAATCTCAAATTCGGCTAACCGAAATATGTCGTTCAGCTGGCAGTCAGCTTTCCAGAGACTGACTTTCTCTGTGTATTTTGGGCGGTCAATTAGCGGTTAGCAATTCGGTTAGCCAAACTGCACCTAGAATGAATTCTAGGGCTTCAGATTTTTGAAGCAAATTTCTGGAATTTGATTTCCTTGAACTCAAATCACTCCAATAACATTATAAAAAATAGAAGGTGTATATACTTGCCTCTATTAAATGTCGAATCGATAAAAGCCCCTTTGCTTAGCTTGGATTTGAGATAGAATGTCACATCCTGGTCCCGAATCACCCTGGCCTAGGGTAATCCCCGAGATGTGTCACACGTACTCCCGTGTGATGTACCTGTCTCGAGCCATTTACAACACACGAAGGAGAGAAAAGAATCTTCCAAACTCGTGAGTTAGAGCTCACTAAAACACATTAAGGCAATTGACATTAGCGGAAGCTGTAATTCATTCCAATGAGGTATCAATGTCCCATTCAGTCTAAGTAATATTCAAGTTTAATACAAAAGAATTATACATTATATACATCATTTAACAAAAGATGTATAAGAAAACCCTATACAAAATCACTACCAAAAGTATAAACAAAAGAAAGGTTACAATCTAACTGTGGCTCTCGCAAAAAGGGACTAACCACACTCAAAAATACTCCAAAAGGTGACTTCGCACTCCAGGAAGATAGATCTATTTGGCCTCAGGCTCTGGCCACTCTTTTAAACCTGAAGGTACCTTTGAGGTAACCTTCTCTCCTTTTTTGGTCTCCTGAGGACCGGGGACTGAACCTGAGACTAAAACACCAAGAGTAGAATTATCAATACGACAACGAGCAAATATAGGCAATAACAAAGAAATACATAATGTATCAATCTTGAATTAAGGACATATAGTTTAACAGAGATCAATAATATGTATAAACCAGATAGGTTGTACGGAAGCAATTAATTCGTACATTGTGAGTCAAGTATAATGAAAACATACAAATTAGCTACTACCTTAAGCCCATCCTCTCAAATGAGAGCAAGTGTAGTTGGGATGTCACTAGTTGCCTGACCAAAGGCTGATTGGCTACCCGGGTTTGGTGTTCCGGTACTCCATATGACTTACTGCAGTAGTCCTCAAATAACTAAACCGAGTGTAACCCCATCGGGTATCACAAGGTCGAAGCTAAGTAGTGCCGACTCGATCGAATCAAATAATAATCGAATAATAACTGGATTGAGTAAGTTTGTATCCATTTATCTAAAACCAAATTGATTACTAATCACATTATCACGAATACTTACTCGATCCGTAGTTTCTAATGAATATGAATTTTGATATGTAATACTGACAGTATGAATTAAATGTAACATTTGGATCTCAATAGAAATGAGTGATATATAACAATTTATAGATCAGAATTGATTGTCGCTAAAAATTATGCTCCAATGTAAAGAAAAACGATAATTTAAAGGAATCAAGATAATTTACGAACTAACCCTAAACTATTAAATTTAGTCGTTTACTATCCAACACAGAGTAAGTTGAAACTCAACGTATTTCTACTTCTTTAGGTGTCACTAGTTTATGAAATGTACATTGAAATTCCAACCCAACCCTCATGGCATAGCATCAGACTAATGAATATTCATTGGTCAAAATTTAATAGGTTAATGGTTCCTTCTTAAGGTCATAAGTCTCAATGTTTCCTAGTTTCCTATGGGATAAGGGTGAGCATCTTAATTATCAATTGGGGACATTTAAGATGGGTTAAGATAGATTAAGGGTGATGAATTCACCCAAATTTTGGGTTAAAAAGGGGTCCAGTTGCAACATCAAGTTCGCTCGAGCGGACCCAATCCAGAAGGTAGGTCGCTCGCGCGCTACACTTCGTTCGCTTAAACGAGGACTCTAGGGAAATGGTCGCTCGAGCGGACCCTTGTTCGCTCGAGCGAACCCATCCAAAGAGTTGGTTGATCGAGCGATCTCTTTATTCGCTCGATCCAAGCTCCAGAAGGCAATTCGCTCGAGCAACACTTCGCTCGAGCGAACTGTCCAGAATTCTGGGATTCAGAATTCTGAACTCGTTTCTTCTCCCTGCATTTCTAATCCCCCTTTCACTTCATTATAATTCCTGCATAAATAGAGCCTTCTTGCTCCCATTTCATGTCATGAATTCCCATTCATTCCATCATTCATAACCCTAAAATATCATTTAATCCATTCATTTATCAAGAGTTATAAGCATTTGAATTAGGTTTTCATAAAATCCATGAAAAGTACAATATGTGAATCCATGCTAGTGCTTATACTTGCCTCAAGTAATGCTTAGCCAAACCTTTTCACTCACTTGACTCAAGGAAACCCAAAAGCCCCAAAATATCAAACCCTAACCACAAAATTCATGGAAAAAGGAAAATAAATATGGATACATGACCAATCAAGGGTTCATTGACTCATTTGTACTCCTATAAATGCAAAAGGAAGTGTTTTTGGTTCTTACCTCAACAAAGAATGTGGGGTTGAGAAAGATGGAAATAATGAATAGGGCTTTCTTGTTCACAAGAGGGAAGGAGGTTGAAGAAGATGAAGTTGGATCCACTTCTAACCTTCCAAGGCTCAAGCTCTCTAACCCTTGCTATGGTTGAAGGAGAAGAGGAGAAGAGAAGGAGTGTAAAGAGAAAAGAAGATGAAAAGGAATGAAAGAGAGAAGGATAAAGATATTTATAAAGGGATGGGGGTGACATTTTGCAAGAAGGCCCACAAATCCCATATTTTCTCATTTTGAGTCAAACGGAGGTCCAATTACTCATTGGTTGCTCAAATGATATAGAGTCAAATACGAAAATCGACGTATTCGTCAAAATACACACGATGATGTCAAAATGACGTACAAACGATGCAAAATACGAAAATCCATTTTTACGAAAAAGCCCTTGACTCAACTCAATTGGGTCAACTCGGTCCCCATTCACCTCTATAAGGCTCAAGACTCTTCTAACTCAAGCTATAAGGGCCAATAAACACTTTTCACCAAATTAGCAATTAACACACAATTAATTTAGCTATAACTCAATTATTAGCACTAATCAATATTAAACTGGGCTGAGGTGTAACATAGAAACTTTTCAACTTGAAGCTTTAAACTCAAGAAAACTTAAGAAGAAGATGAAGAAGATGAAGTTCTCCTCGCTTGAACCACTCCAAACCTGCAACCTTGTGCTTGATGGAGATGAAATGGAAGAAAGAAGAAGAAAAAGGAATGAGAAGAAGTGCCTAGGGTTTGGAAATGAGTTGGATGAACTCATTGAAGTTCATTTTAGCTTATATAAGCTCTCCATTTACATTTAGGCCCACTAATATCCTCTCAATCATAATTTGAGTCAAATGAAGGGTCATTCGATCCGATTCTCGACGAACGACTTCGAGTCTTCTACGAAAGTTAACGTACTCGTCGAGATACGCACATTGGTATCAAGAATTTCTGTAATTGACAAAATACTTGAAAATTCGTATTTACGAAAAAGCCCTTAGTTTTCTTAGTTTAAGTCTAAAATCTATTCAATTCATTCAATCTCCTCCATTATCATTTCATTAAACCTAAATCATTCATTTTAATTTATTTCAATTACACTTAGTCATAAACCATTATTAGTTTAATTAAATATGGTTAATTAGCTTAATTTCCAATCAATTAGAGATCATCTCAATTAACTCGGGACGGGGTCTAACACTGACTCAATATTCTCTACGTCCTTAACGAGCAAACGATAGTGCTCTTCCACCTGTTGTGTGGTCTTTCCGGGGAGTTCTTTGGCAATCTTCTCCCACTGGTCCGGCGTATCTTCGCCGTAGATTGCCAATGTAGTCTCAAACAGTTTATCCTCGGCTTTGGTCCATTCATCAACAGGAAAGAATGGATCATCGAAGAAGGGAGACGACGAGAGGTCAGGAATAACAAAATCAAAGCCATCTTAATCAAACATCATTGGTTTTTTTTTTTTTTTTGTTTTTTTTTGTTTTTTTGTTTTTTTTTTTGTTTTTTTTCTTCAGAACAGATGGATGCGGAGAGAGATGTTTTTGCTCTGAGTGGTTCCTTTTATGAAGTTCTAAGAGGATTTTCTGCTCTTGGGCTCTGTGTAGAGGAGATGGGGACAGGGGGGCTTTAAAAGGATGATGGGGATGTATGACGCAGGAGTGAGGGGCTTTGGTGGAGTGAGAATTATTTCTGACTGGGAGTGGGATGAGTTACTTTTTGTTAATGACAATAAGGCCCTTTGTCAGCAAATAAATGACATTTTAAAATGGATATTTACTATTCACTTGTATAGAATGCAAATGCATCAAGTTGGGGTCAAGTCTTTAGGTAAGTTTGAGTGGAACTTGTTTAAATGCACATTATTGATTATTTCTATTGGATATATTTACATTGGGTTATTTTCCATCTTAATTTGTTGCAAGGTGTTTTTAATGATCTGGCCAATACGAAAATTGATAGTTGATAAAAAAAACCTATTTAAAATGTTACGTTTGATTGATAAATAAAAAAAAATCCTCCTAGCATTAGTGCGCATATAATCAAGTCAAAATGGCATTTAACCGCCAAATTATCACGATCAATCCATTTAGCAATTATAACTCATCACTATAGGTGATTCCCGACAATAAGCAAACAATTTTTGTCACAAGATACGACCACATTGGTTTATATGATTTGTCCTATGATTCCCGACAATAAGCTAACGGTATTACATCAAAGGGCACTATGTACTGCAGTGTCTTATATGATACGTCATTCTGATTCAAGAAAATTATATTGACTAAGGGGAGAAGCATTTGAATTACAATGTTTTCTTTAATGGATTACACGTGCCATTAACCATTCAATTTTTTTTTCTCTCAGAGAGATGTAATATAGTGACAATACCAAGTTACTAAAGATTTGAGTGTGCCACATATTCTATAATTTATCAATTATGATAAAAGATAACTAATAATGCATAGTGAAGAATACCGAGTCTCATTACTATATATGTATTATTATACTTCAGATAGATCAGCATATGGACCGACCCCGCTTTGGTGGAGCTCAACTTTTATAAAAAAAAACCTCCCTATAAAAATGAGATCATTATCTATTTTTAAACCAAACCGTTTAAAGTAATGGTTCGTATTGAAAATCTTATAATATCACATCTCACGAAACGCTTCATAATTCAATGAAGCTTAATTCAATTTATCAAATTTTTTGCCAACCTTAAATAAATGAAATAAGGCTTCAATCATCTTCCATACACGATTACATTTTACTTTCCCACCTCTCTCTATAGATAAAATATTATTAGTAATTTTATTTTATTTGGCATTAGCATAAGTCAAATAAAAAAGAAACAAGTGCCTAGTTTCATCCTTTTCTACCATGCATTCATAAGGGCAAATTGGGCAAGCTAGATATTGACAATCTTTTGAGCAGGGTCTCTCGAGAAATTCATTTATAACATGGTTGGATGTGACAGAAGAGATTTGCCTGTAAAAGCAAACCCAGGAACATTTAGGCAGTGAACAGTGGGCACTTGGCAGCTATCTGCCTATTGCCTAATGGCCCAAAACGGCTGTTTCTTCCCAAATGCCTCAAAACCAGTTCCGGACACTTGGAAACATATAGTGAAAGAGGAGGATTTTGTTGTTTCTATTGTTAGCAAACTAGCAACTAGCAACTAGCAACTAGCAACACGTGGGTGTTTGTGTTCCTTTCTGTTGCCCTTAAATGCTACGTTTATTTACAGAAACTGGCATGTAGTAAAGGGTCAACTCCCAAATGCCCATGCCCCACATCTACTTTTTTGGCCGTTTCTTTACCAAAATAGCAAGAATTCATTTACGAATTTTTTTTAAATTTTTCAAAAAAGTAATTTTTTTGGGATGAAATTTCAAATTCCTCCTCTTGATGGTGCGTTTGAAATTCCAATCGAATGCATTGAGAATGAAATTTCAGAACTTTTAAAAGGTTATTTAAGACCTTTTACATAGCTGGAATTTGAAATTTGTATGTTATGAGAGAATATTTGACATAATGTCCAAGAAACCCTAATTTAGTAAATTCTTATTAGAAATTCCGGTAAAAAAAACCACAATATAGTAAATTATTGTCAGAAATTCTGGTAAAGAAATATGCCTTCAAAAGTGACCCACTTATGACATAATGATTGCTGAGTAGGCCCTCAGTCAATTATGTGTGGTCAAATTATTACTCCCTTGAGATTAATCTCAAGAAATTAATAGAGTAGGCTTGTGGCAAGCTCGGGCCCTAATAAAAAACTAGTTGTGTTTAACAAAATTAAATAATTTTGACTCTTTGTTAGTATTAAAAAGGTGGAAAAATAAAAGGGTGTTAAGATTCTACGCCAATGAGATTCAAAGGGTTGGAAGTAAATAAAATCTTTGTTAAGTTATAAAAATAATAGAATATGAATAAAAGTTCTTTTTATCTAAGTTTATCTAAATATAAAACAGAAGTGATTACATGTGATGCATAAGAGTTTTCATAAAGACGATTTTCACTTGTATATGGCCTTTTTTTTTTAATTTATTGATACAACTATATATCTACCATTAAATATATTTTTTCTTTGCCAAGTCTATAAACAAGAAGTTGCAATTTCAATTGAAGGTCCCAGAGATTGATCACTGGCATGTGTATGATACTAAAGTGCCAATACCGCTCAACCATTCAGTGGATAGGTGAGTTAAAATTAAAATTAAAAAATTAAGATAATACAAAAGATCTAAATTGTTGGAACTTTTTTTTTTTTTTTTTTTTTTGCTGAGTCGGCCCAATAGCCAAGAAAGGAAAGTGGAAACCACCTTGCAGGGATCAGTCCATGGCAGGGGCTATGGGAGCGGGAGTTGCTATCCACAACAACTCCCAGTGATTCCCATAAATTGTGGGACCTTTATTGGTGTGCAAGGTGAAAAAAGAAGATTTTATGGACATTTGTGCTTAGCATATTCCATGCTGATACTGATATGTAAGATTGTTGTATTGGTCTCTCATATAATAGGTCCCACATAGATTGGAGATGGACTTAATTGGCATAATGGGTAAATGATTTAGATAAAGATTGGCAGGTGAATAAGATGGATCTCTCCTCAAGTGGGTCTAACGTGTATGGGTTTTTTTTTTTATCTTTCTTTAATCCAGCTTCGAGGGGCTGAACCTCGGGGCTTTCGGGTGAGGGAAGGAGACCTCGGGTGCAATAAGATAACCCTAGACAGCCAGGTAATAACCGATGCCTCTTACATGGAAGTAAAAGGCCATTTTTCGAACGGATAGGCATTGGGGATCTTGTGTAAATGTCATGATGATTAATATAGGGTTACGGTTTTGGAAAAAGATGGGAAGGTGGATAAAATAGGCAAAATGGATATCTAAATAGATCTTTGAACAAGGGGGGCCTATGAGGATGAGTTGATTATAATATTGTGGGTCTATTAATTTTAATCCATGGGAGTAGATTTAGACGAAGATGAACCCCTGCAGTGGATAAAATGGACCTTTCACAAGGTCATTTTTTATTATATGTGTTGATGCATAATCGATGGTGGGACAGGTTGGTCTTTCCTTTAGATGGTCTCCCATAGATGGATGGATGGATGGATTGTATTTAGTTGATCTATTGCAACTGCCCATGGTTAATATGGCTCAATATTTAATATTGGCCCATAGGAATTAATCCGGTCCAAAGGGTTGGAAGACCCTCCGTTATAAATAAATAAATAAATTGATGTAAATGAGTTGATGGGGTAATAGGGTGAGTTGGTTTTTTTCATTCAGCTCATCCCATTCGTGAGCACTTGTCATGAGCACTGCCTTGTGGGGCCCACTTGAAGCTATGCCAATCATATAGTAGGTGGAGGATTGAAAGGTTTAAATGAGACTTAAGTATGTAAAAAATCAACTCCATTACATAATCATATCCCCTTTGATATAAGGCCCTCAAGTATGCAAAATAGAACCGCGTTAAAACCAAGCCCAAAAATAAAAATATATTTCATTCATAAACATAAATCATTTATCATTTTTAAAATTATATAAATCAGTTTATTGAAACAAAGGAATTATAGAAAAATTACATAATATGCAAATCAAATTTGAATCTAAAAAATCTTGCATATTTTGATTTTCTCATAAAAAAATGATGAAAAAAATCTGAAATAGAGAACAAACTCTAACAAAAATTAACATGACAGTGTTTTTTCAAATAAATTGAACATATATATGAAATTTATGTTTTGTCTGATGCCTATATATCAAATCATTATATGATTGTATAATAGCTCTCAATTCATTGAACCTCCCATAGTGGGCCAACTTTTATCAACACTGTGGTCATGTGGTCAGGTTTGGATGGTCTTTGAGGCCTCAAAATAATATTTATTTCTTATTATGATTTTTAAAATGGTTTTTTTTTTTTTCAGACAGTAGCCCATAAGAATTAAGAACAACTTTCAAATCTCTATTTCTTTTGTAGTTTTCATCAATCCAAGTGGGCCTACATGAGGACAATTTGGTCGTTCCTGAAAATCATTATAACAAATAGATACATTTTATACAATACACAAAGGATGAGAATCTACATACTCGCGAAAGTTGAAGAGAAATAAAAAACAGGAAGAAAAGCTAGCATGAAAAAAGAGAGGGAGAGACACATAAACTACAGCATCACGAGTGGAAATTTCTCATAAACTTGTATCGCTGGATTGCTTAAGATGAGGTTATCGATCATATATCTAGAAAGAGATTTAATCACCTTCCTCCTTTATAAGAGGTTTGAAGAAAGTGATTTTAATTTTTTAAGACTGAAAAACAGAGAAGCCATGTAAACGCACAAGTTAGAGAAAGGAAGACTGGATGAGTGTTGTATTTGGGCTCGTGACAATTTATAGAGGGTAGTGAGTGTGAATTAGGGTTGTAAATGGGTCGGTTCCTGTTCGGGTCCATGGTGAACCCAGAACTGTTAAGGAGAAGGTGGAACTGGATTCAGAACCGTTTCAAAACTGATTTCTTGGCTCAGGAACCGGAACCGGAACCATAACCATATATGGGACGGTCTAGATCCGAGTCCAGAATTAGGTAGAGAATGCTATTAAAAAAATATTATTTTTATGAGAGATTTTTGAAAATTGAGGTAATATGTTGGGTCTCGAGTCCACAAGTCCGAACTAAGGTGGAACCGGACCCGGACCCGGACCCATTTACTTATCGGGGCTTAATAAGGACCCATATCCAATTTTTAATAGGTCGGAATATCCAGGTAATTAGAGAATCGGGTACCCATTTATATCCCTAATGTAAATAGAATGAATGTTCATGGATGGTCAGAGGAGAGCCCATCCATTTGAGCTCTCACTAGAGAAAAGAACAGTAAGCTATCCTAATTCATTAGCCTATGGGTCTCTCTACTCTAGTGTATGCTCCACACATACTCTACCATAGTATCCTTTGTATTGTGCTCCAATTGCATCTTCAACCATATTCCACACCACGAGGACACTATCAATCTTGTGCTCCCCCATTGCTGGGCGTTGATCCCTGGCACTGTGGGTGAGAAGCAATGCCCTCCACCAACTCGGCATCTTAATTGCTTCTTACACTTTCTCGTCATGGGCATCTTCGAAAGTTACACTTCAATTAGGGGTGCAATATGGATGAATTGATCAAGTTTTTTTTATTTATAATGAAGGGTGTCCCAATTTTTTGAGCCCGACTAATCTCTATGGTTGAGGAGGAGTCGGGTAAATTTCCTGTGGCTCTAGTGTGGTAGTGTAATCTCAAATCTTTCAATTATCGCACATAACCATCTATTTTCACACTTGGCAACCCAAAGGTGTATTTATGGGCCATGTGTGTCTATGGACGGGCCCACACTTTTGTCTTTACTTATAAAAACCATAATAATCTAAAACTAATTTTAGATACACTTAATTTATATTTTATTTCTTTTAAAATTAAAGGTTTAAAAATGTTAAACCTCATCAATCCCTCAAAGATCTACTAAGGAAAATCCTTATAATATTGCAATTGGTATGCACTTAGCTTTTTATTCTTCTACTTTATTTTGATATTTTTATTTTACTATATTTTTATTCTTGAAATAGTTGATTTATTTGTGTGTTTGACACCCCCTAGATTTATCTGGTACACATGTATTGCGGGGTCATGCGTAACCCCAGGGGATTGGTCCTGTTGAGTCAAATACCTTGGGATACCCTCATAAAAATAATTATGGTTTTCTGATTTCAATTATAGATTAATTCTGAATTTTTATTTTTTTTTCTTCCGCTTTATATTCTAATTAGTTTTCTAGTAGTTCTGGTGAAGTTAAGTTCCGCTTCAGGATCAAGAATTTTTATTTTATTCTCTTTGTTCTTTAGGAATAAAAATGATGAACTCTCAAGCCTTTCAAAATCAAGTATTGATCTAATGGTTAGGTTAGTTGTTCTAAAAGGCTAAATAAAAAAAGTCAAAATTATATAGAGTCCGGTCAAAATTAAATTAAGAGCGATGGACTTTAGTAGAATGTAATTGACTTTGTATTTGGTACAACATCTTCACTTAAATACTAGCGAAATGCCCCGTGCTTAGCACAGGCAATAAAAGAGGAAGAAGCGGGGAGTGAATAATAAATGACATTTTTCTAGATTAAATTAGATTAAAAGAGACTTGGGTATTGGAATTGACGATGGTCCTTAGGTCAAAATTGTGGGGGATGGTCAAAATTAATTAGAGCTGATTTCAAAGGTTTACCTCTGAAATTGAAACGTTTAATAATTGCACCAATTGCCTCAAGATACTCACATTTTAAAAATGGATTGAACGTACTGATTTAAACTAAGCATGCAAATGAGAACTAAGGCTGTACTAAAAAGAGACACAAAGAAACAAAAGAATTATTGAAGTTGCTCTAATAAAATACAATGAACTTAAAAGTAAATGAATGAGAAAAATGAAAGTTCTCTTGTTGAAATAGAGAAATAGAATTATATTAGAGAAAGTAGAAAATGATTATAATAAGAATGAGCTTAATTTTTTATTTAGATGGACTAATATTATTAGAGATTCTTTTTACTATCGGTTCTGCATTCTTAATTAAAAGTGTACAATCAAAATCAATAGATAAAAAGGAAACCAGACAACTCAGAACTAAGAGTGGATTAAATAAAAAAGACTAAGGATTAAATAAACTAGACAACCCAAAAACCAGCATTTTACATTCTAAAAAAAAAAAAAAAAGAAAAAAAATCATATAATCAAAACAAACAAAAATACTTGAAATTCCTTAGATTAGTGGCACTTAGACACTGGGACCTATTAACACTCAAATGCTATTGCTTTGATAGAAATAGGATGATATTTGGAGTTTCTTAATAGACAAAAGGCATGATGGAGAGTCCCAATCACAGAAAAAACTTTATTTGGAAAACTCCGATATTTTATATTTTTTATTAGAGAATCAATTTGACAGTGGAAATAACCTAGAATGAGGTAAAAATTTGAGGTATACCATAAATAGCAAGGATGTTTGTCTTAATGATTGTAATTTTTAATAGATAAGGTCTGTCGTAGTGTTCCACTCCATTTACATTACGATTTATAAAAATTAAAGCCACACACAAAAAAGAGAAAAACAAAACTTCAGCCTTTCTACCTCGGCAAGCGTGCATAGTAGTACATCAGTTACATGAAAAGTTTCTCACCTCCTCTTTAGCTCCACGCTGTTGTCGCGAGTTTTTCTTTTTTCAATAATATTGTCATTTTCTTATTAATTATAAAACTTATTATTTTTATTGATCAATTCCATATATTATATATTCATTTGAGTTTTTTTTATTGTAAAATGGTTGTCATATAAAATTAATGACTATATAGGAAATCATATAAAATAGTTAATTCAAAAGTTTGATCACCCATGCTTAAAGTACAATGCATAAGTATGAAAATAATAACAACAGTATTTATAGGGGTCAATATTCTAAAAATATAGTTATTTTTATAAACACCTTACAGATAAATTCCAACTCCGGTCAATATTCCAATGTGGGGCTGGATCCCTTCCTCATTAACTATTTTTAAGTTTTTGTTGATAACTATTAACAAAAAAAAATTGTCCCATCAATTTGGAGTTGGCTCAAATATAGAGTGCAGATGGTAATCCTCCCTTCTTTCCATTTGACTCTGGCCACTCGGTGACCATCCACATACTTTGGATTAGAATTTCACCGAGGCACCATCCTACAGATGATCCAAACCGTTATTTTGAATGCCATTCCCCCATAGTTGTATATTGGCATATTTTACTTCAAACAAAAGTTGGTCCCACCAAAAATTAAACGTTCAACAGAAGTTGGTCCCACCACAATGTTATGCATTAGTCACATTATCAATCATGTTCTCAATCTTACAATGGGACAAACTTCTATAATAAAATTGGAGAATATGCGCAAATTCGTATTATTAGTTGTGGGCCCATAGTGGACTTCCAGTCATCCCACTCATCCTAGTGATGGGATCCAGACTCACTCCTCTTACGTAGGGTTGTGAACGGGTCGGTTCTGGTTCAGGTCCATGCTAGACCAGGAACCAAAACTGTTAAGGAGAAGGTGGAACTGGATCCAAATCCGAAACTGTTTCGGAACCGGAACTGCTTCGGAACCGAAACCAGAACCAGAACCAGAACCATATATGGAATGAGACTGGATCCGGGTCCGGATCTAAGTAGAGAGAATGATATTAAAAAAATATGATTTTTAAAAGAGATTTTTGAAAATTGAAGTAATGTATCGGATCTCGGGTCCACGGGTCCAAACTAAGGTGAAACTGAATTCGGACTCATTTACTATCGGACCTAAATAAGAATGCAGGCCCGGTTTTTAATGTGTCAGAAACTCAATGAATAATCGGAGAATCGGATCCATTTACATCGCTTCTACTCTTATGTTATAAAGGCAAACTTCGCTGCCTCGCAACGTCTTGAGTCTCCCAAGTCCCACCTTATCTTATCTTCTTCTTTCTTTCAAACACCATGGCTTCTTTTGCTGCAGGAGCTGTTCCAATGGCTCTGCAATTTCGGAACGTCAGCGTCTCTTCCTCTCATCTCACGCCCCCTCGCTCTCAAATCCTCGGAACCCCTCTCTCCACTCCTCCCCTCATCTCCCTCTCATCGTCTCCTCAAACAATCCCCTCAAGTAAGTCTCTTTTTCTCTCACACCAAATGTCGAACACTTGGTAGGCATTGATGTTTTCTCCTTTTCTGGTTCTTTCTCTCTTCACTTCTTCAAAAAAAAGGAAACCCAGAAAGATTTCATGTGTATTGATGATTGTCATCTGCTCTAATTGTCTCTCTTTTTTTTTTCTCCCTTCAGTATATTGCGGTAGAGGCGACAGGAAGACTGCCAAAGGCAAGCGTTTCAATCATTCCTTTGGGAATGTAAGTTCCTCTTTCTCTTTTTCTCAAGCTTTGATTTCTGCCCCATGTTTTCATTTTATAAAAAAATCAAAGAGTGGGGTGTGTGTGGATGTCTTTTGGTGATTGTTGTTGTTTGAATTACTCAAGAAAGGGGGTTTTTGTGCATGTCTTTTGATGATTTTTGTGACTTGAATTACTTGTTTTCTATATTGATAGTCGAGGCCTAAGAACAAGAACAAGGGAAGAGGCCCTCCAAGGCCTCCGATGCCGCCCTCACAGCCGAGGAAGGACAAATATGATGATGGTGAGGTTGTGAAAATTGAGATTGATGAGTCTCTCTTTACAAGTTAAGGAGCTGTTGGTTTCTATTTAATATTTTCCCTCTTTTGAAAAATGTAAAAAACAAAAAAAATGTACTTGCCTTGAACTTGGTGTGTTTCTTCTTTGTTATGGTATTTGGATGTATGGATTATCACTTGCCTTTTAATTTCGATGGAGGTCTTGTTCATTGGAAGTTATCATCATTTGTTGTTGGGTTATGTGGATTATGCTGTTTAAATTTTGATTGAATTGTTTTATTTTTTTTAGAAGTAACTTATATTATTTATTGAAGTAAAGCATATGAGAGGAAAAAATAAATAAATAATCAAGAAAAATTTATCCAATGGAACCATTATAAAGCTGAAACATTATTTACAAATCTCACATAATCTTTTCTTACCTCCAATTTGAGCATCTGCTAACTCATCAAGCTCTCTTGGCACACATCTAAACATAATTTCCCTCAATGAAGGCATTGTTCTTATTTCATTCACAACAGAAGGAAGGCTCCATGGACCACTTGTTTATTTATTTATTCTTCTCAATTCACATAAAAAATTAAAAATAATCATGAAGAGGAAGAAGGGTATTAATAGTATGCTTAAATAGTCTTTGCTAGAAGGGGAAAATAACTATGAGTAACCGGGATGAACAGTTTTTTATCTTTCTCCTTCCCCACCAACATCACCTGCTTTGGTTGCTCAAGAAGCTCTGCACAGGACTACATTATTCCATCAAATCTCTTCTAAAGTTGATGTTCCATGTCATTTCCCCGCATCATTTCTCTATACTTTCTTCGGTACATGATATTGTGTTACAACCTTTGGAATCGTCTGATGAATTACTGGTATTGCTTGTTGGTGCTGCTGACTAGTCCATTTTATCTTTTCCACCCGTTCTTGGTGGATGGACTGCATTTCTCATTTTCTTTACTCCTGTCTATTGTGAATGAAACTTGCAAACTGCTATTGAACACAGAGGATTACTCCATGATAAAATCCAATAATTTTCGTAGGCATATCTAAAAGTTTTCTTCTCCGCTACTGTTTATGCTGATCATCTTCATCACCATCGTTCTTTTCTTAATCAATAACACTGAAACTTAGTTAAGATGAGAAATGATAACAACAGAGAGAGAAAGCCTCAAATATAAGAGTTGAATACCAATATTTGAACAAGAGAAAATACTATAAAGTTACTCAGAAAATATTAGTTACGAGCTCATAGTTTTAAAAGACAGCCCAGTCTGAGCTGACGTGGACTCGACAGGTGACCAGTTTAGTTATCCTCCGAGTCTCCTAGTTGGCCAAGTTCTATAGTTTTTGGGCCTGAAACTCATTTATTTCTCAGTTTTTTGTTGGGAGAAGGAACATTTTGCACTCATTATGGAAGGTTTAAACCACATTCTTTGGAACATGTAAGCATACAATGATTGGAGGTAATATTCTGCCAACTAAGTGAAATACAATGCAAATATGCCTATAAATACATGAATTCATTATTGATAAGCAAAACACAAGTAGTCTTGAATTTTTCGATTCATGGAGCACTATTTTCCATTTTTAAGAGTTCTTTTGTTATGATTTATAATTTTTAAAGGTTATCCGACTCTAGGGTGCACTCAGTCAAACTGGGCCTACTCGATTTGACTCAAGGGTGACCAAATTTGCCCAATTCTTATTTTAAAACCTTGAATGAGCTAGACCAATGTGCGGCTTGTGAGCAAACTAGGAATCAATCACATCACTACCTTCTCTTATAACATGATGGAACTACATCCTAATAGAATAGAAGATATGCTTTATTTCTTACATGATTTAGTGCATCTTCCATGGATATCCACACTTCTGCATTGCCCACCCGACAGTGTTGCTAGTCTCTCTTTCTGCGAGCTATCGGCATCATCATCTTACTCTTATTCTTTATATCTGGTGTCATTTTACTCAGTTCCTTTATGCCCTTATCTTTGTTTATGCTGATATAGAAATGAAATCACAGCTGTAACAAGTCAAAGAAAACTTTTTTAAAGGCTTTGTTGGGTGATGATTGTTGCAAAAAAATCCATAAGAAAGAGTAACTGGCTATTGGCTATGCTGCTTTCTCAATGCCTAGCTACCTATCTTATTATGGTGGACTACAGCAACCATTCTGTATGGAAAAACTGCACTGTGATCTGTTTCCCGTGAGACACACTAACCCAGTCTGTTTAGTTGGAACTAAGTTTTAGCCATTCTTATGTTTTCCATCCTCTTAATTCATTTTTTTCAAGTCACTTTGTAGCAGTTGTAAGGGCCACTGGGCCGATAATGACAGTAGTGAATGATGTTATGGAATTTCTTGGAGAATGTTTTGACACCCAGGATTTGTGCAGCGTCGTATTCTCTGAAATTGTGAAATGAGCATTTTGACTCCCATTGGATTCTATTTATAATAGTGTTTAGAAGGTATTCCTTTCTTAGTTTCTAATTAGGGAAAAAAGGTAATAATTTTAACCTAGGGCAATACCACATAAAATCAAAAGGAAAGAACTGAGGAATCAGTATGTTTTGGCCGTTGGTAGCATGTTGTATGCATTGGTTTGCATTGGGCTTGATCTTGGTATTACAGAAAAACTTCTTTCTAATCCCTGTGGTTATCCAACTAAGTCACTGTTCAGATGTTACTCTGATATAAGGATGTAGTGGAACATGACATTTCTTATTCTTAGAATCAGCCAAGAAAGACCAATCTATTGTAGATATGAATAAGCTAGTTAAGTAGAAAGACCAAAAAATGAAGCTGGATTTTGGATATTATAATTTTTAGGGTTCTTCTCAGCTTATCATAGATGAAGAACTTGAAAACCAATAAATTGAGGCTCATTACAAGAAGACCTTTTTGAGCTTTTGTTTTTGTAAAAACTTGTTGGTATTGGCCAATCTATAATCACTTGTTATCTAAAGAGATCAGTTTTATTGAATTATAATAAAAAAAGGAAAATTATGGAGATGAGATTATAAGAGATGCAAGATGATGGATGTGGCATTAGAAGAGGAGCAAGAGAATTGTTTACATATTTTGCAAGTTTGAAGTTGGGAGGCTTTTCTTGACTAGGACAGCCATGAAACTTAATTGTATCAATTAAACTTGAACCTTCTTGGAAAAAAAAAAACAGGAATTAATAAATGAAGAAATGAAGAAGAGAAACTATTAAGGATGAGTAACCAAATCTGTCATGTTCTATAGGTCATTTCAAACTTCCAACAAGGAAAAAATTTTCTTAGTTTTAGAATACAACACTTCGGTTCTTCTTTGTGGATATGTTTCCTTGGAGAAGAAACTGAAGTGCATGCATGAGTTGTAAGGAGATTTGCACTGTTTGGAACATTAGTAGTTCCCAAGAGTTGGTAGTTCTAGTCCTTTATATAGTAACAAGATTCTTTTAAGTTGGAAGTTTAAGTCTGAATTTACAAGGTTAGATTCTTCTCAGGGAATGTGGTAGAATGTGGTTGGAGAATGGTAATATATAGGAGCATCTTGAAACTCTTGGTGCATTCTACTTCCAAGTGTTTAGTTTTCCTCCTTTGAGCACCAATTTCCATCTTTCCACCTGTTGGTGAGCTACATGAAGGTTATGAACTCTGTATTTTTCTGAATCAACTTGAACTTTTTATCTGGTCTTCATGTTGTCCTTTTCTGCTGCTGCAACTAGACGTGGTCTGGTCTGAACTGTATTTGTTAATGCTGTTGTTTCCTTGGGCTAGTTAATGCTAGGGAAAGACCTGGCCCAAGTCTGGTCTTTTATTCATTACTATATTTTTTTTATTTATAATATATATGTGTACCCTTTTGTCCATTCTATTAATTTTTATAAATATATTAAATGAAATATGGATATTTTCATCTACATATGTAAACAATTTTAAGGCCCATTTGAAAATGAATTCTTATATAATCCAAGTCCATGCAAACAAACAATCACAGTTGAATCAATTAGTTCTAATGCATTCCAATTTTATACAAAAACCAATAGATCCATTTGAAACAATTACTTCCCATGTATTAAATTCCATTTGAACAAACAGGCCCATTTTTTAGTCAATTACTTCCTATGTATTCCAATCCAGGTAAACAAAAAAGCTTCATTCCATAAAAAAAATCCATATCTATCCCAAAAAGGCTCATTTGATAATGAATTTCTACGTTTAACAATTCTGTAAAATAAAGAGTCTCGTATGAATCAATTGCTTCCTGTGCATGAACAGGCACATCTAAATCTATTACTTTCCATCTACTCTAATTTCATGCAAAGAAAGAGGTCCATTTCAATCAATTACTTAACATGCATATAAATATCATGCGAAGGAGTCCGGATCCCCTGTTTGGTCCAAACAGGGTTAGGTGGTGACACATCGTTTTGTACTTAAAAGATGAATCTAGCTTTTAAAGACAACACTAATTTTTAAACTCAACAAGTTCATGTGTCACCCCTTGATTGGTCCAAACAAGGATCCGGATTCCATGCGAACAGGCATGCCCATTTGAATTGGTTACTTCATATGTATTCCTACTCCATGCGATCAAATAGGCCCCTCCATTAATGAACTTTTATTTATTTCAAGTCCATGCAAACTACGAGGACCACAATTCCATGCAAACAATCATGCCCATTAGACAATCACTTCTCATGTATCCAATTCAATGCAAACAAATGGGCGTATTTGAATACATAGGTTTCAGTTCCATGCAAACGCATATTTGATAATTGCCCATTTGAATGCATAGATAAAATTATTTCCTACTGGCCTTGGCCTGGCCTGTGAGGGTAGAGGCCTAGCTATTTGAGGCCCACCAAAGGCTTTGGCCCGGTATGCATAGATAAAATTATTTCCTACTTGCCTTATGTTATGGTATTCCTAGTAGTTGTTAAAACTCCAAACAACAGAGGTGAAGGAAGATCTATATAGGCCACCACATAATCTTCCCTTTTGAAGGAAATGGGAGACTGAAAAATGATTACCCAGCCATCAATTTAGTAATCTAATCTTTGAAAAGTGAGGATTCCATCTACATCTCAATGTTGCTTTTTTTTTTATACGCCTCAAATCTTAACCCTTTGTTGGAACCCGTTTTATTATGAATTCCTAGGAATTCAATTTCATAGAAACAAAGGGAACCTAAAAAAGCAATTAAAAATGAAGATATACAAAAAATTTCAATATTTTTATTATTATTATTATTTTTATTTATTTATTTATATATATATATATATTAATTTTTTTTGGTGGAAAGGGCCAAAATAATCTGACAAAGAAGTCAAGAATGGGGGCATTCCTTTGGAACCCATTAGCTCTTCCTGAATTTGCTGTTGTGCAGCAAGACCACTTGTATTTTCAAGAATTATTATACCTTTTGGACTTAATTCCAATATATATTGTTGATATGACTTTTGAGGTGGACTCAAACCTACTGAAGGAGTTAAAAGATCTGTCCTCATCAAATTGGCACCATCGGCTTGATTTTAGAAAATTGAATGTCGCTATTCAACGGCACCATCGAAAATAGTAGGGTGCTCTATCCCACCAATCTTGCTCTCTTGGAGCAAAAATCAAATGCAAGTGTTTGATTCCATCGTATGTCTTCATTGAAGATTGCACTTTTGGACAGTTGAATTTTTTTTTTATCATGGATGCGAGTAGTTCACTTTATTCGGATGTGGTTTTGGGATCGATCTATTTGTGGATAATGCCTTTTGCTAGCGGTATGCCCCTTTTAGATTCATTTCTCCGTTGAGTAGCAAATTCTTTTTCGAAAAATAAAAGAATTACTAATCTTTCGTTAAAAAAAAAAAAAGGCCCATTCGTGGACCAGACTGGACAGGGCTGAGGCACATCCAGGTAGTAGTGGCAAAACTCAACTTGACCTGCTAATCTGATCCTGACTAACATAAAATACACAGGTTGGGTCGGCTTGGCTGAGGGATGCTTTCTCCCTCGGATTGGTGCAACGAAGCCTCATTGACCAACTGCATAATAATAGCAAAAAGAGGATTGGCTAGACAAGGCAGAAATAGGTCACCATCTTGCTTAGATAACCAAATCATCTAGTCAGTGATTCTGATGTACATATTAATGATGATCTCTCCTGAATTCTCCCTTTCAATTAATTCACTTTAGGGCCAATTTGTTTGCATTAAACGCAAAAGAATTCATATCCTAAGTGGTTAAAAATGTGGATCAAAGGTGAATATCTAAAAACAAGCATCAAATAACCTCCCCTTTTAAGGAAAAATTGAAACAAGAGAAGATGAAAAATGAATACGCAACTGCCACCCTTGAAATTCTACAGCATGGCTATGCTCTAATTCAAGAGAGGCACTTGCGTAAAGTTTTATGTGACAATCTTTAGGGCTCATTTGGATGTGGAGATAATCCGAATTAGGATCGTTAACGGTTTTCTTCACCTCCATTTTCTCTACCTCTTCTCCCCACCCAAACTTTTCCTAGGATCTTGAAATGACTAATCTACTATTAGAAGCAGCAGTGTTAATGATCCTTGTTTATCCACATCTAAGCAGAATATTAAAATAAATTAATAGAAGGAAGAAGTACGTACGTATGATTAGCTTATTATTTAATAAATTAATTGGGCATAATCAGTTTTAACTCAATTATATTTAAAGCCTTTTTAAGATGCCATTATAAAAATTTTCATTATTTGAAGAAGAAACCACATTCCAATAGAGTTAATATTTAAAAGCTAGAACAAGCCATCAGGGATAGTGCCATGAGACAGCTAAACAAAAGCTGACCTTTGAGAGGTCAACCCAACAAGTTGCCTCCCTCATGTGAGAGCAAAAGATGTTGAAACCTTGCAGAGAGGACTACATATGATACCGTCTGCAGAATGGTGAGACTTGTGGGTATGCGGTTTGGATGTCGTTGCTATCTTGGGTAGGTGACTCGGACACTCTCGGAGTCGGGACTGTAGGGTCTTGATGGGTGGCTTGGAGGTCGTCGTTATCCTCGAAAGATGGCTTGGACACCCTCAGAGTCGTATAATTTGCATTGCGTATTAACAAGTGGTCATCCCAATAACTTAGGCCTATTTGGATGCCTTATTGCTAGGATTTATGTTGTAACTATTGCTATTTGGATTATACTCATTATCATTCTATTATTGCTTAATGCCAGTCTACTGTTTATTGTTATTCAAATACTTATCTTATATCTTACATTAATGCATCTTATCTGTTATATATTGGTTATTCGCCTGCCTAGTTGTATAGTCCGACGACTCTACCTCCTTATTAAGGTGACTCCCATACCTTTGGGCCAGAGGTTGAGGTGGTTGCAGCCGGCAGAGTTCCATGAATATTGTGCCGATGACGTAGAGTAGCGTTATTTTGCCTGGCAATTGAGAGCCTGCACTGAATTACTTTTGGGAATTATTTATTTTGGTTTATCTTGGTATATCTTTTGTTGAATGGCTTAGGTTTTTGGAATGACTATTGTAACTGAACTTTTGGTTATCTTTTTGTATAAACTTGAAATTGTAGAAATGAAAGCTATGCCTTGTGCATTTAATCATGTTCATTAGGTTACAATGCTAGTCTACTTATTTGTGAATGACAGAAGTTTCCACAAGATATTTGTGAATTATGGAAACACACTAACTTCACCGCGGACTTCAATCCTTCGGGACATCGATTGGGGGCCACAGTGGTGTATTATAGGGAAAGATTTTAATTGACCCCTAATCTCAAGCCCTGGCCCCAGTTTAATGCTTAAGCAAGTCCAAGGGCGTGACACATCCAATCCTTTCTGGTGTGTTTGGATGTGTGTTGAAGTGAGGTGAGGTGAGGTGAGGTAAAGCCTCCATTATCCAGATAAGAAAAGACAATGGGTAATATCAAAAGTACATAATTTCAAAATTCCCTCCATCTTTTTTTAAAAAAGTCAAAAAAACATCTTTTCTCCACTAAAAGACAAAAAAGCTCCACTTTACTATACAAAAAGTCTTAAGGATTCCATACCAAACCAAACCAAACCAAGCCTTTTCCCACTAGGTGGGGTCGGCTAAATGGATTTGACGACGCCAATCAAATCTGTTTAGGGTCATGTCCTCCATTAGATCCATGTAGGCAAGGTCATGTTTAATAGTTTCTTTCCAGCTTCTCTTGGGTCTCCCTCTCCTACTCCTGACAATCTCCATGCTTTCACACCTTTTAACAGGTGCTTCCGTTGGACACCTTCTAACATGGCCGAACCATCTTAGTCGATTTTCTCTCATTTTATCTCCAATCGGTGTTATTCCTACTTTGCCCCTAATATCCTCGTTCCTAATCCCATCTCTCCTTGTGATCCCGCACATCCATCTTAACATTCTCATCTCCGCAACTTCCATCTTCTTAATATGATTATGCTTTACTGCCCAACATTCTGATACATATAAGAACGCTGGGCGTACCGCCACCTTATAATACTTTCCTTTAACCTTGAGGGGGACTTTCCAATCACACAAGACTCCCGAAGCACTCCTCCATTTAGTCCACCCGGCCTGAATCCTGTGACTTACATCAGTATCAATCCCTCCATCATGTTGCACCATAGATCCAAGGCATCTAAAGCTTTCTTTCTCTACTATCTTTTGTGTGCCCAAATTTACTTCTATGTTACCAGGTGTCCTACTTTGACTAAACTTGTATTCCATATATTTCGTCTTGCAACGGCTTAACCTAAACCCTTTAATCTCTAACGTTTTCCGCCACAATTCTAAAACAACTAAAAATAAAACACATTCATAACACCTTATATTTTATTCTCTCTTGATTTGATGCTTCACCTCACCATACTTCAATTCACCATACATCCAAACAGACCCTTCGGTTAACACCTTTTCTTTTCTTATAGTGTCGTGCCCCATTCCTATAAAATGCTAGACATGTGCAAAAAGGTCCAAGAGTTTTTAATGCTGCACCAATAGAAGTATTATGACAAGGTATATCATTTAGCTAGTAAAACTGAATATAATACCAAAAAGAGATTGGATAGACAATGCATAAAAGTGGTTAACATTGGTCAAAACTCTTAAAATATTATAATATTACACTATTCTATTTTATTCTTATAATATTTAAATCTATAAATATTGTATTCTGTAAACATCTAAATCGGCCATAAGTATTAAGTCACTGACGCGTGTGAATAGGTTAACGATAATCCCCTCTGAATTTTCCCTTTTAATCAATTCCATTTAGGTCCCGTTCGTTTGCATTAAATACAAAACAACTCATTTCCTAAGTGGTTAAAAATGAAAATGAAAGGCGAACATCTAGAAATGAGCATCAAATAATCTTTTCTTTTATGAAAATTGAATTAAGGGAAGATGGAAAATGATCATAGCATGAGCTCCCATCTACATTGGTACCTTATATCCTTCACCCCTCATCTTATGTCCTTCATCCCTCACCTCTTTAATAATCGTAAAAATAAGCTCATTTAACCATGAATTCTTATGTATTCAAATCCTACGTATTCTATGTAAATAACTGGCCCTTACTGTTATAGAGGCCTCTTCTTAAATTTTTGATCGGTTGTACTTCTTGGATGTTCCCTTATTCATTGGTCCTCTTTCTCAATCAAGAGTGAGTAATCATAGTAGTGGTCCCTCAGATGCCTTCGCCAGTCTCAAGCCGAAAAAAGGGAAAATTGGTGCCAAAGAGATGGTCAACCCTAAAAACTCACCTAACCAAAAATCAGTAAGTCTGGTTGGTTGGAAGAACAGGTTACAAAATGGCATGATTAAATAATTAAGTTTTCATTTTGGCCCACACTATGATTTCTGTTTGTATTTTTTTTTTTGGGGGAGAGTTTATTTTGGTGTTCCAAACTACACCAATGTGTTCATGAATGTTTGGATAGTGGGAGGAAATGACTTCTAGTGTTTTGCTGACCTTATCTAACAGCCAGAATCATACTTTATTTGCAGTCTCATAAAAAGTCTCATTTTGACCCACACTAAAGATTTCTATATGTTGCTTTTTTGGAGAGTTAATTTTGGTGTTTTAAACTACCCCAATGTGTTCATGAATGTTTGGATAGTGGGAGGAAATGACTTTTAGTGTTTTGATGGCCTTATCTAAGGCCAGAATCATTCTTTATTTGCAGTCTCATGATTTTTAGTGTTTTGATGGCCTTATCTAAATCTAAGGCCAGAATCATACTTTATTTACTTTATTTGCAGTCTCATAAGAAGATTCCCCCCATGAGCATGTACAAGGAATTTTTTTGGTGGTCCCATATCCGGTTGAGATTAATTTTTAATATCTTATACTGTGCAAATGAGCTAAAGATGGAAATTGTAGTCAATGAATAGAACATGTATCCATGTGCTGCAATGAAATAACTACATACTGCTAATGGTTGACATCCTGCAGCAAGAATGTCAATGAGTTGGGATCTGGTCACAGTAGCCCCAACATGTTCCATACCCAGTTTTTTTTTTGTTTTTCTCTTTTTAGGTTCAGGTCCTTTGAATAATCATGTAAACATGGATCCATTGCCACCCAATAAACCACAACAGGAGTGGTCCATATACATTCTTATGGGTCAGGTCGTAGGTAACTTGGGTGTTCAGATCTCTGTCATCTAACAGGGGAAGGTGTTGGAAAGTGATGGCTTGGTTTGTCTCACAGCTATGGTTCTTCTCTTACCATGGCACACCTACATCTGGACCCTACTTAGATGTAGAAATGTTTTAATTACCTGCAATTAGTGATGCTTGGAGCCTTGTGTGATTAGAGTTGGAGTAATATTTTACTTTAATGATCTTATCAAAGTTCATGGGTTTTTTTATATAAAAAGTTTCATAACATAGGAGCTCTGTTTTATATTATTTCTCAGCTTCCACCAACCATCTTTCAAAAACAACTTCTAATAGAACAATAGATGGGGTTGTAAAATTCCTCATGGCCGGCTATAACCATTTTTAATTATTAGAAGACCTGGAACTCCTCCACCTTCCTTTGGATCTTGCCTCGATTTAATTTCTCTGAGAGAAGAACTGCATATATCATGTTGTTCTCTTGAATGAATTCTTCTTATGAAGATAAACGAAGCAATTCAAGACTCCCCAAAGATTACAGAGGATGAAGGGACCTTTTGTGGCATCAACCAAGAGATTCAAAATGATAGGATCAGAAGAATTATCCAGTACCAGAAATCTTTATATTACTCTTCTTCCTCGTCATCTGCCGCCTCATGTTCTTCATCCTCATCGTATAGCAAAAGCAGCAGTTTGCTAGATCTAATGAAAGGAGGAAACGCGTCTCTGCGAAGACTATTCGACATGGAGCATACCTGTCTGTCCACGCATTTCAACGATTACAGTGGCTCGCCTGTCATCAAGCCTATATATCTATGGGGGAGCGATGAGGATGAAGGTGCACTGTCTCCCTGGAGTACAACCATAAAGAGAATAAAACTGCCTGAGGGCAGTTCTGAGTTGGATGACCTTATTGAATTTGCATCAGATGATAATTCAACAAACAAAAATTCGGGCTTTGCAGAGAAAAAATCAAGAAAAAAGCAGCCTTTGTCACGAACTAAATCATTTAGAACTCTGCCTGGATTAAGGTTGAGGCGGTTGAGGGTTTTCTTCTGTGGGAGGAAACTTTGACACAAAAAGTCTCATACACAACTACAAAGAAATTGATCGAATTAGAATAAAAGTCCTAGATCTTATTCCTTGGTAAGAATCAAATTTACAATTGCTCCAAAGTACAAAGTTTGCTAATCTTGTATGCCATTTTCTCATGTTGAAATAGAACTGCTTGTTTATATCAGGAGAAAATAGCCATTCGAATTGAAAAAAAGAAAAAGAAGCAAGAGCTACAAAGTATCAGTCTAGAGCTTATTGCGCGCTGTATGCATCCTGAAAGAAGAGAGAGTGATTTGATACGAGTCTCTCTAGTATGCTTCCCTGTTCGATTTTCAAGCTCTTGCTGTGTCTATTCCAGAGATGAACAACATAAGTCTCTCCACTTAGCCGACGCAGCTTTGCTGCCACCCACTTCTCCATAGCCAAATTCTCTGGACTTTGGAAAAATCTGCTTATCTTAATCCAACCCACTGGATAAAAGGCCATCGGCGGCAATACAGTGAAGTTGTAATGGGGCTTGTTCACCAAGCCTTCCACCACTCTTGATACCATATAAGGGCCATTGTGACCCCATCTATTTCCATCGAAAGAACAGGAGAATTCTTCGATGAATTTGAGAATTAAGGGGTGTTCCTTATCAAAAATAAGGACCGCATTGTTCAGGCGGCTCCAATTCCCGTATTCATCGACCGATTGGGCACCAATTGTGTTCCTCAAATCTGATAATTTCTTAATGACTATGACATCTGTGTCTAAATAAACACCCCCATATTTGTATAGGACTGCAAGTCTTAGTAAATTGGATAGGTTCTGGGCTAATGGAATCTCACCTGGATCGACATTCCCTTTCTTCAGATTTCTGAACCAGGTCTCCGCGGGCGTGTCTTTGAATAGAGAGAGCAAGTCTGGTGAAACAGCAGCCACTCTGTAACCCATGTCAGTAAGCGGCTTCAATACCTGTCTTCCATGACCAGAATCCATACTCCTGGAAAGAATCATCACACACCCAAAAGGATGCACTTTGAAGATGCTCTCAATAGCAAGGAATTCCCGATTCCCGAAAGCTTTCAACGGTGAAATCCAAGTCATGAAGAACCGAATATCGCATCGACCATCGAAGAACTCTCGAGCTCTGAATGAGAACTTCTGGCTCAACTCGTCTGATTGAATTATCTTGAACTCCGCCAAGTTTTTTCTGAACCATGTGATCCTTTCATATGGGGTGACACCAATGGGGGCAAGAATTGGATCTGGGTCTCTAACGTAAGAGTCTTTGATCTCTTCTCTCACTGAAAGAAGCAATTTTGGAGAAGAATCAAATCTGATTGGCTTCTGGGTAACGTTGGCAAAGGCATAATCTCTTGTCTTGAAATCGATGGAATAGAGGGAGAGGTTGGTGAAGAAGCTAATGGTGATAATGAGAAGTAACACTATAGCTGCCAGCATGGAGAAGATGGAAGACTTCAAGATGATGAAGCTAGACTTCTCCATTGGACAAGAAGAACGTGTAATAGTCTAATACATTTATATTAAAGAAGAGGAGGAGATGAATGAGAAAGAAAGAGGCTTTGACTTGGGATTAGAAGAAGAGTTGAAGGAAATGAAGAAACTATGCTTGGATAAGAGAAGTATTGTTGAAACTAAAAGGGAAAGGGGAAGGAGTAGAGTTTGGAAGATACCAACCAAAGATTTTCAAATAAGATACAACGTTTGGGTTAGATAGCCGTGTTGGAGACTAGAAGGTTTTTCTGGATTTGAGTCTTGAATCTTGATCCCCTACGAGATTCCTATGAATTCATCTAAATCCAAACCACTCCTGATCACTGCCCCACACCAAGTTATCTTATACGCTTAGCACATTTGAAATATGTGATTAAAATAGAAAACAAAAGGAGATCAGGCTGTGTTTATCTTTATTTTTCTTCTTTTAATCAATCAGTAGTGATGACTCCAATTGAAGCAACAAATTTAGGACTTCATGTGATCTGTCTTTGATGGGTTCAAATTTTATTGTGGGTGCCACTAAATGGATAGTTTGGGAGGGCACAGATAATGCCATGTAGTCAGTCCTCTTTAAGAAGATCAGGATCTGATGTTCTACATGACTTTGTTGGCTCTTTAGGTGCATACGAGTAAACCAATCTGCAGTTTCTGATCAATGGAAAGTTGGGGGATCGAAGATCTAGTTGGGCTCTGTATAAAATCTCAGGTCCTTTAGATCATTGGAACCCCTTCATTTATGACCCCACACGTTTTAATGATTTTTTTTATTTTTTATCAAGAAGCAAATTGACAGTTGATCCAATGGTCAGTCCCATTCGAATCAGTCTGAAAAATAAGGGGTTGGCGACATTAAGTGGGGTGGTGTGTGTGGGCCATTTGGATTAGTGATCAAGTGGGTTCCACTAGGTGGTGTGTAGTGTAATATCCCTGCCCCACTCCTCCACTGAATCTTATATTGTTGTAATTTTCAGATTTGAAAGTCTGCTTGAAATGCTGCTGGGAAAAGAATTAATTTTTTAATAATAAGTAAAATAATAAATTAAAAGATTGTTATATATTATTCTAAATTTTTATAACTTTTGAAACATTCTTTAACCTTTGAAATTCTCCAAAATTAAAAAATTCTTGAATTCTAAGTTACTAGAGGAAAACCCATTATAGGGACTTGTACATTTGCAAGGAATACACACATACACGTGCATTTACATGATTACATTGAGATGGATGGGAAATAGAATTCATGCAGCCGACCCCACATGGTTGGGATGAGGCTTAGATGGTGATGATGAAGTTGAAATGAATGTGTGGCAAAACCAGAAAAGATAGAATCAGATAAGAATGCATTTGAAAGTATTTCGGGGAAGCATTAATAGATGATAAATTAAGAATGACTCAATTGAGATGATTTGGATTACTTCAAGGCACGCAAGCCAGCAATATCTTCCATAAGGGCCAACAAAAGATTTTAAATTTATGTAGGCTGACAGCCCCTCAAAGAGCCCTTTAGAGAAAAATGACAAGCCGAAGAGTATGTGTTTGGGATTAGCAAGTATAGATTTGAAGATATACAACCTTTCCGAAGCTCAGATTCAAACCAAAATTAATGTAGTTAAACCCCAAGCAAGGCTTTGATGATGATGATATGTTCTAATGGCCAAAGAGTTGTGCTAGGTGAAGCCCTAGTCCGACCCTCAAGTTGGCAAACTTTTCAAAATTAGGCCCTACCCTACACTCAAGCCGATACGGGCTTGGGCTTCTGCCACCCAATCTATATAAACATGTGTGTGTATTAAATAGTACATAGTATATATACACTGACTACTACACTAGAACTATTTACACTGTCAAAGTCTCATACAATCTGAAAAGAAAAGAAAACTATTGGATGCATGATCCTACCCAAGTCATCCCTACTCCTGGTGTGGACTCATACATTAAGGAGAGAAGACAACTACTCTTCCCTCATTCCCAATCCCACTAAACAAAACATCTACTTTATAGTACTTACAGAATAGGAATTCAGCCATATAAACTATGATCCCTTCAAGCCCAAAAAAGACTTATGCCCATAAAAAACATTCTACACTAAAACTGACCCCCACATCTTTCCTTTTAATTCAATCCACTAACCAAGAATAACAATCAGGACTTTATGAAGGCAGACCCACATGATGGACGGCCTACATTTTCTCTGCAGTGGGGCCACTCATACAACTACTAATCACTAGAACTTGCTTGTGGCTTATAGGTAGTGCCATCAAATCGACAGTTTCAGATGAGGGTCCCACTTGTCCAACAACATCGAATCAAATAAGGCAAAAGGAAAAGTGGCCCAAGATTGCCAGGTGGGGCCCAGAGACTCAACCAGTGATGGTCCAACACAAGGACAGCTGCTTGGGTTGGGACCATATATTCCTTACTTGGGACTCTGAAAACGAGCATCTTTTCCTCTGTCGTGGAAAAGACAGAAAGCAAAAGAAAAGTATACATAACCGTAGCCATTTAAATTTCCAACAGGGAAGGAATTACAAAAGAACCCCCTACATTCTGAGAGAATTACATCAACGTACACAGAGACAGCGAGAGAGGGAGGGAGTGTGTGGGGCCCACCTCATCAGGGGAGGAAGCTGTCGGGATCGCGATCATCGTCCCTGGCTTTCAGCTCTCCTTCCCTGGACGGGAAGCCGCCGCCGCACTTGTGGCAGCGGCCCACCACAAGGATCTGACGGCAGGAGGGGCAGGAGGAGTGAGACCCGAGCCACGTGTCGACGCATCCGACGTGGAAGACGTGTCCGCACTGGGGGAGGACGCGTATCGGGTCGCCGTCCACGAACTCGGTGAGGCAGATGGGGCAGTCGGCCGGGAGGCTGGTGGAGGAGGAGGGGTGGAAGGACTCGGTCGGGAGGGTGCGGAGGATCTTCTTCTTGAGGCCCTTGTTGGCCGGAGTCTGGGGCGGAGGAGGGGCGGAGCTGCGGCGGATCCAGGTGCAGCGGGCGACGAGGGCGAGGCCGACGACGCAGATGAGCGCGCAGAGGAGGGCGGCGAGGATGACGACGACGTCCGAGTCGACGACTAGGGGTTCCGGCGGTGGAGCCGCCGGCGGGGAGAACCTGTTTGGAGATGGCATGTGAAGTCGGTGAGAGGGAGAGAGAGGGTTTTAACTTTGAAGTATTGTTGGGGGCTTGAAATGGGATTTTAAAGGGAGAGTTAGAGGAGTGAGGAAACAGGCCTGGGGCTGGGGCCCACTCCACTACAGTTTAAAGTGTGCCAAATTTTATTTTTAATTGCCTTTATTAAAAAATATCAAGCCCTAGGATTTCTTATAAGGGGGGTTTGGAATTGGTTGCAAGCAATCTTAGATCTAAAATTATATGGCAAATGCATAGTTTGAAATGCGAGTTTAAAGAAATCCCTTCATCAAGTAAGTCATTTGGAATCCAAAGGAGACATCAGTTACATTGTCAACAAGAATTTTAGATAGAGAGAAATCATGTCAAAAATGCTTGCAATCTAATATATCCTTTCAAAGAGCATGTTGGTTTGCGTGAATTAAGTAACTAGGAATTCTTGATAAGATGGGTTCCAACAAAAAATATTTAAGGGGTGGAGTTGAAGGATCCAATTCATTTTTGGTTGCCTAAAGGCATATCCTTTTCCGAATTCTTTTCTAAGACATTCAGGAATATCTCCCATTATTGCCATATTTGTTAGGGAATTTGGTAGAGTAGTGTGATAAGTAACTAAAGGGGGAAAAAACAAAAAATAAGGTAGATATGTATATGGGACCTAGGATTTGATTTATGAGGGTGATGGCTAAGAATTTATTTTTGTCTCCTTTTAATTATTTGATATCTCAATTTATGATAATTTGCAAATCTTCACCTTTATTTCTTCAATTTTATCTTTATTTAAGAATATATTTCTAAAGAATTCAATTCCAATTTCCATGCAAGCAAACATATCTTAAATTCTTTTTCTTCAAGTTTCAAATGAAAACTCGAATTACTTTTGTCTCTTCACTTAATTGAATTTTGAAACTTATCTACCAAAACAATAAAGTTTGAAAAGCTAAAAATTGAAATTTACAAACAATCTAAATTTTACTTGTGGTCTGGTTAGCATTAAAATATATAGGACTCGACTACATAGAACTCATATAAAAAATATACATCTAATGATCTTTCCTTTTAGGGGAAACAAAAAAAAATATAGGAATTGAATTAGTACGTGCCTGAGATCTGGGCCGGGCTGAGACTATTTATTTTAGCCCACGTAATAGATGGGCCGGGCCTGGATCAAGTATTGACAGAGAGCCCAAGCCCGGCCCAACCCAAAAAATATTTAGAAGCAAAAACATAAAATGGGAATGGAACCCATGACATCTCAAAGGAAAAATCACTACCAAACCACCTAAACTTTTAACTTTGTTTTGATAAAGTATCCTTTTCAATTTTATAATTAAACTGAGGTTGGGGTCGGGCCAGCCATTTTTGCCGCGAGTCAGGCTAGGGCGGGACTTGGAGCTATTCAAGTCGGGCTGGGCCTGGATATTTCTTAGCCCCACCTAACCTGGCCTCTGAAACAACCCTACTAGTACGGTCATGGCTGTTTATCCCTATCCCATCTTATCTTATACTCGTTTTTAAAAACTTACATCTGATCTTCATTGTAAACTAGTTATGATATTAAATCTATTTATTGAATTTTTTCTTTTTTTTTTTTTTTTTGAAAGATTTTTTTTTTCATATTATGTAATACAAACAAACAAACAAGTCCTTGAAAATTCTCCTAAAGATAGTAGTGATATTGGACTCATTATCATCTCCAAACATCTCCATATAATAATAATAAGAAGAAGAAGAATAAGCTTCCATTGAAAAGTATCCTTCTTTTTAACATATGATGATATTGAACCCATCAACTGAACTGATCAAAACTGAAATCAATAGCCCGGCCGAAAATGCATAAGGGCCTGACAGCTAAGAACAAACTGAGCATGTCCTATTCCTTTTTAAAACTCAAAATGATCCTTACGTGCACCAAGTTATACACTTAGTTCCCATTATCTCTTCTTTCCACCTTATCCAAAATATCATTCTTCATAGCTATGATTCTTTCCATGTACATGTGATGCTGACTCTAATTGTGTCTTTTCCTTTATAGAAAACTCTAATTGAATCTAATTGACAGTCCCCTTTCTCCCAACTCTATTTTCGCATTGCATACTAGAGAATTTCATCTTTCGTGTGGGCAAGAGGAAAGTTGATATGATTTACTTTTTATGACTAGCTTTTTTAATATTTGGTGTGACACATTTTTTATGAAAAAAAATGAGTTAATTTTCCTGGGACGATCTCAATTTTCTTTCGAAAGAATGGATAAGTCTGTACCATCAAAAGAATTGATTTCTCTCTTCATTGGAAATGGTTTTTCGTGGAATGGCAAAATAATTAGGTTTTTTTTTTTTTTTTTCATGAGAAATTGGCCCCACCAAACGCGAATTTTATTGTAGCATGGAACACCTTTTCCACTTACAATGTGATTTTTTTTTTTGGCTGAAATGTAATTTCATAAGTGCAGCCTAAATTTTCCTCAATTCAATGGAAAAGCATTTTCAATTGGGTGGAGAGGGCTAGGGTTTGGGTTAGGAATGGGTTTCTATGGAACATGAAAAAGGTTGTCCTGAATCACTGTGAAGATTTGCTCCTCTGACATTTCCTCTTTCATGGAAAAAAAATGATTTTCTTATAATCAATAAGATATGCTTTCTTCAAAATTACAAAAAACTTAGCTCATTTCTTAGCCTTTTCCTTGTTGAAAAGCTGCTGCTGCACCAAATATTAAAAAAAAAAATCCCGCAAAAAAGAAACCAACTTTTCTTTTAGGAAAAATACAACTGCACAAATATTTAAGTTCATTGCCAGCCGAACTAACACCCATATAGAGTCTATTGACTCTTTTTGACCCCATTTCAATACCATACCAAAAAGATATTTAGGCAGAACATAAGTGAATCTGAATGACCAATAATAGGTTGTCATTTGGTACATGAACAATCCCAACAGAGGTTGGGAAACAGTTAATATAGGCTGGTGAGGTGCGAGGTGTGATGTGACCTATTGCATGAACAAAGTGGGTAAAAGATAAATACCCATTATATGGCTCTTTAAAGCTATATGTTGACATATGTTTCATGTTCATTCCATGTCCCTTAAGACTAATAAAACAAAAACAGGAAAAGATGAACCCAGAAGTAGTATTCACATTGTGCTGTGAAGGTTCACATGTAGTTCACTGTTATCGTCCCCGCCTTTTCAGAGGGATTGTGGATAAGATACTCCTCCCAGCTTTAAGTAGGCATTCAGACAACAAACTTGATTGTCTTTTTAGTGGGTCCTTTGCTAGTTTGCATTAGTAATATTTTAGAGTTAAGTAACTTCAGATATTTTGAGTTTAGGAAACTTGATGTTATTTTAACTTGATGTTATTTTAATATATTTTAGCAGATTCTCCATAAAATCTAAATGTAAATAGAAAAGTAGAACTCACAAAATTAATGGAGAAGATGGCACTACAGCGATGATATTGGTTTTACTGGTAATATATTTACAGTTTTGAGTTGTCCTTTCTTTTATTTATTTTTTTTGATGAAATATGTTAGGAACTTTTAAACCCTATTTTCACCACTAACAAATTATATACTAAGGTATTACATACATTCGAGATAATTATAAGCGAAATATTTTGCTTTCTAAGTTTCTTAGACATTTTCAATTATTTAATGGATTTAGGCCTTTGGATTTGGGGTTAAAAAAAATGAAACTCGAAATATATAGTGGTCTAAACTAGGTTGAGTTTCTCCAGTTTCACAAATTTTGTGTCTAGGATTTTTTTTATTTTTTGCTAATGTTGTATCACAACTTGAATATAAATACGATGCTCCACTATTACCCCTATAGATATAATATAATATATATACAAATGCTTCCATGTGACAAACCACTGAACTTGACAAAGCATCTCAGTCTCATACTACTAGCAATGGATCAACGCATATTATACATATTTGAAGTACCGCTACTTAAATCCAATCTAATATTTATTCCTTTACAATGGGAGTACTCAATACCTTAGCAATGGAATTATGGAAGGGTAGTTTGATCATAGGTGATCACATTTTAGAAATTCTTATCCAAATTCATTTTAATTATGTCAATTAATCTTGCTAATAGTATGTGTCATCTACCTGTTTATACTACTGATTCTACTAGTTTAAAAGGGTACATATACTAATCCTATAAGGAGTATTCACCTATAAGGTGGATCACTTACGAACTATGGCTCACATGTGATCATTTTAACCCACCTCTCACTCACTATCTCATGTGAATTGGGCTAAGGATAAAATTTGACACTCATCCAGCTAATATTTGCTATTTGTATGAATTTGAAAACATGGTAGACAGCAGAGGCCATTAAATTTCATTTGTAGTATAGAATGGTCCCTTGTCCTATTATACTTAGGAATCACATGTTTAATTGAATATATAGAATGTTGTGTGTTTTTATTTACTCAATCAAAGGTCATTGTCATGACCATGAAACATGCCTCCAAAATACTTAAATGTTCTTCAATGAAACTTTTCTCATTTGTTTTAGGCTTTGACATGATACTATAACAAAACCATGCAAAATAAGGCCTTTTTCTTTCAGCAGAAGGCTTTTCACGCATATGATTCTCACTTTGTTTTCACATAGATTTCAAATTCTTATAACAAAGGCCTGGCGATCAATCCTATACTATTTTGCAAAACCTAAATATAGGCTCCACCTACTTGTACATAATATAGCACACATATTACATGCTATACATATTATGCACTATTATACTACCTGTAACATGTTATATACCTAAATCACATATTTTGGATAACCTTTTTGTACCCCGTCCTATCATATTCAGGTCTATATCCACATATGCCGTGCCTCCCCATTGTGGCTTAAAATTTAATCCAAGGAATTCATTTCCTCACCATCTACTATTTTAGAGTTTGTGTGGCCAACACTACCCTTATTGTCTCTCTTGGTTTTTTCTCTCTCCAAGAGTGAGAGGAAGTGAGGAACGCACGGATAATTATGACCTGTCAAGGAGATGTGCTGACCCTTTGGGTCCTTGTGCCCTAGGACATATATGTTTAGGCCTATTGGCCTTGAGACTAACCTAAAAATTGTACACTACTTTTAATGAGAGGGCAGGCTCACAATGCAAATGGAGACATTATAAGTAAGAAAGAGAAGTAACTCCATGGAACCTTTTCAAGGAAAAAAAAAAAAAAAAAAACTACATGGAATCTTGAGGTGGCAGGGACTGCCCTTACTTCTAATCCTCCCCCCATTAAGCCTATTTATGGTCTCTTCTTTATCTCCAAAAAAAAAAAAAAAAAAATCCGAAGAAGAATTATTATATTCCTAAAAAAATGAATAGTCATGACCCTCCATGTAAATGAGGACTACTAGTATTTCCAGCAAAAAAGGAAAAAAAATTGAGTACTACACTTGAGTGCCACATTTTAAAGAGATTTTTGAGCAAGTACCTTTTAGGACTTTAAAATAATATAACTTCTATGACTTTGTTCCTTCAATGATTTCGGCTACTGAAAAGACAAGGAAAGGTGATAAAAAATGGAAAGAAGAAAGAAAGAGTTGAAGGAAGAAAAAAGCCAAGGGCAAAAGATAGAAGGATTGTGTAGCTAGGAGAGATTTGCTTGCTAGATTCTATAGAAAAGTGTGGAAGCAATTACAAGGTGCAGAAATTCATGAAGTTGGTATAATCTAGTTATTAGTATAATCAAATTTTTTAGTATAATTTAGTTATTAATATAATCAAAATTTTGAAATTATTTTTTTTGTTCTCTCACACCTACCCAATGTAATCATGAATATTCATCAAAAGCACTCCTGCACGTTTGGATGGATAAGTTTTTCTAGAGTAATTAATTAATTCTTTCCAGCATTATAATCTCCACCATATGTTATGCATCGGCATATGGGGTCCCAAGCCTAAAAAAAAACAGAGTTGGCATGAAATAGGCATTTGGGCTAAGCAAAACTAAATTTAGTCTACTTTTGTATGGAAGCAACATTCAGCAACCCCATTGCTGAAGAAAGGGTGATTCCAAACCAAAATAAAGAGGGCTAGCTAGTATGATATAAGCATTGGTAATAAAAGCTTGTCAATCAAATATATTATTTTTTTTTTTTTGGTAGAAGAAGCTTGTCAATCAAATTTGAAGTCCATTTTGTATGAAAGAAGCACTCAACCTAAACCTGCGGAGTAAAATCTTGAGCAAATGATGTGGATGTCTCCCCCACAATTACTTTGTTGATTTGTGGCTCGATAGAGGCCGATGATATTGAGTGATTAAGTTAATAGTCTCAATTGACCAGGCCTTAGTACCATGCTTGTTCAATTGTGATTAGAAGTAGATCTGTTATAGATTTATTGTGATTAGAAGTAGCCTGTTGGTGTACCAGAGTTTTGGGACTGATATTATAAATAGAAGCTAAGAGCCTTTATAATGTACTCCTCTCTTTTGATTGATGGTAAAACTCTCCCATTGTCTCCAGTGGATGTAGGTCAAAAGTCGAACCATGTAAATCTCTTGTTTTTGTGTGTGTTTGATCTTCTCTTAAGACCTAGATCACAACAACTTTTCACACTATTCTTGTAAAGACCCAATTTTCCATCATAAGCTCAAAAATTGATTAACTAATTATCTTTATTTCATAAGTTATGGGCTGACAAAACAAAAAAAAAAAAAAAAAAAATCTATTTTCCAATGACTGAGATTTTACAAATAAAGGGATTCTTTCTGAGAAGGCGCATCCTCTGTCATAATCTTCTTTGAAATAATAAAACAAGAAAAAGTAAAGAGATATTACAAGGAGCATGGAAATTCAAGAAATCAGTATAATCTATTCATGAATATAACAAAATTTTGAAAAACATATTGGTTCTCCCTCATCGTCCCAATGTATTAATGAATATTTATGCACCTTTGGATGGGTAGATTTTTCTAAAATAATCAATTATTTGTAAGATTGTATACCCCATATTATAATATCCACCATTTGTTGTGTGTTGGCAATGGCATACGACTGCCCCAAGTCTAAAATAAAGAGGGTTAATATGAAATAGGCACAAGCATAAGATATAATGAATTGAGAGATGACATAAATGCGAAACTTGAGTAATGGTGGAGGATTTTATAGTTTAAGGGCTTTAAAATAAGTCATATAAAAATAGAATATTAAATTACAACTACAGTGGGGACATGCAAAGAGCTCAAACACTTATAAGAATTGAATATCAAGAGATACCATATAGGAATTCATTTCAATAACTTAGATCAATAATTAGTAAAGATGAATAGATTGAGGAGGATGTAAGAGTTGGATGGTGACCAAGTGAAGACTTGCTTTTGAAGTGTTTGTGATCGCTGCATATTAACAAGATTGAAGGAGATGTTTTACGGTACATTTAGGCCAACTATGACATATAAAGTAGAATATTGGCCTAGCCAAAAAGTAACATATCCACAAAATGAGTAGCAGAGATGGAAAATACTGAGAAGGATGTATGGTAATTATAGGAAAGATAGAATCATAAATAAGTGCATTCCAGAGCATTTAGAGGTAGAATCATCATCTTCATTACTCAGTGAGGTCTCGTGGAAGCAGGGTCTTGAGATGATTTAGATTGAAAACAGACATAACATTTGACAATTTTGCACAAAGTGGTTGCTCGCAGTGTCTTAAACCTTCATTATCACAAAAGACACCCGAGACTTTTACCATTACGCCAAAGCAATTACCCTCTTAGGGGTAGAATCAATACTTGATAAAATTAAAAGAGAGTCATTTGAGAAAGTTCGGACATATCGAACACAGGCTAGTAACAATGTCATTGAAGTAAAAAATAAAAAAAAAAAAAAAATTATGCAAGTTGATGTCCCACCATACTAAGGAATCGAAAAAGGGTAGGCCAAAGGATAAAGATGGTAAGGACAAATATGAAGAAGAGCAAACTATCCAATGATTTCGCTCTGGATAGACTTGGAATGATGAAATATAATTCATATAGTTGACCTCAATATAGTTAGGACAAGGCTGTGATAATGATATCATAAACCCCACTATCGGACAAAGGTTTAGCAAAATGATGATAATCCTCCCGACATTCACTTATCCACCCTATTCCCATTAAGGCCAATTTTCCCTCAGAAGTGTTTGAGAAATTACTTGATTATCTTATATTTTAGGTTACAAGCTGAACCAAACAAAGGAAAATTCCATTTTCCTGTGACTGTAATTTTTTTTTTTTTAAATAAGAAGAGAATAAAGGCCAAAGAGCAAAATAATAATAATAATAATAATAAATACATACAAACATACAAAAGTCACTAGAAGACATGGATAAATATGCTACTAAAAACACCCCTCAAAGATGCAATAACTTCACCTAACTGGAGTGGAAGTAGGCCTTATAATCAACTTTTTCCTCCCTAATTCTACATGATTAAAGTGAAACAAAGCTCATGCCAACATTATCTAGAAGGTTCCTTGCTGAAAGAGATACTTGAAGGTGGATTTGAAAAGATAGGTCCATTTACTAAGATTTTATTTTCAGTAGCTTTCACTGGCATGGATAGATTAGAACGGAAAAATAGGTTTGAAGAACTAATGATTTCATTAGCTTTGTCAGGTATGGACAGGTTGTTTTAAGATGGGGACAGCCAATAAAGATGCTGAAGATCTTTTATAGAAATTTATATCTAACCCCCTGCTTTTTTAATATTTACAAACAACCCCATTCTTATTTTTTATTTTTATGCAAACTCAAACCTATATCTCAATCATTTTCACTGAATTCTGATAATATATTGACATTAAATATTTTTTCGATGACCCAGGGTATCTCTTGCCGAGGCTAAATTAGCCTTAAGACATTTGGCCTCTCGTCCAAAATTACCCGATTCTGACAAACAATTACTATGCCTTGACGGCAACAACAAATGCTTTTTTTTTTATTAGACCTTGATAGAATGACTCAAACCAAAATCTAAAATACATCCCTGAACTATCTAGAGTTATCAAGATATTTTTACTATAATTTAAATTACCATATGAAACCACCATAGTTTATTTTCAAAATTATTCTAGACTAAAGGTAAATGGTGGGGATTGACTGGAGTTAGAGGGCATTTTGACCTTCTTAGTGGGTCTTAAATTTTAATGACAACCTGTTGAAAGTGGTCAAAAAGACTTTGATTTATGACAGCGAGAGACAGGTAAGTGGATATAGGCACAAAGATTACAGAAAGTCTATATGGACCGACTGTTGAGACCGAATTTGAGACCGATCCCACGTGTTAATCCACATGGCGCTGACGTGCTGTGCATACTGTACTGTGCAGTTGAGTGCACAGTGCCCGAACTGCCCATCTTCTCCGTCTCTCTACTTTTGAGAGAGCGGGAGAAAGGACCAAAAAAAAGGGGGAAATCCCATTCATCTTTCTTCTTCCTCCCTATCGGTTTTCCAACATGTTCCCACGCCTCCACCTTGATGGCATCGGGTCCCAACCCCATCTCTAAAATCACAAAAACCCCTCTCCCCCTCTTGAATCAAAAAACCCATTCCCCCAAACCCCATAAGTTTCTTAAAAAACCAAGAAAACCCACACAACCACAACCCCAACCCCAATCCGCTCTTCGATTGCTACCACTGTTTCTGCCCCCAAGCCCCTGGATTCTTCAAAAACACCAAACACCCAGAAAATCAATCCAACAAATGAACCCTCTTTTTGCAGAAACATGAGGGAACCTGACTGAAAACCCCCATGATCAGAAAATCCATCGAATACCCAGATAACAGAATCGCCAGGAAAACAAAACCCAGAAGCTAGAATTCTCTTACCAGCAACAGAAAATCAACTCTAAGAAATCCATCAATGATCAGATGTACCCCATACAAAAACGAAAATCATTCAAAACCCATCAACCAAAATCAGGGCCGTTAATGGGAGACTTTAAAATAAAAAAACGAGATGATAGAGATTCACAATGACAAGGAAAATATGGAAGAGAGGGGTTGGTTTTCGATAGAGAGAGCAGATAAGGAGTAGTAGGAGAAGAGCGTAGAAATGGAGGCGAGAGAGAGAAACAGAGAGAATGGGCAGTTCGGGCAGAGGACTTGCGGGCAGTTCGGGCACTGTGCACTCAACTACATAGTACACTATGCACAGCACGTCAGCGCCATGTGGATTAACACGTCGGATCGGTCCCAAATTCGTTCTCGAACAGTCGGTCCATATAGACTTTCTGCAAAGATTAAGGGAGTCCAATAGAAGCCCGACAAATTGATCTTAGACTTTGATTTTTGCTCCCCAAATTTCAGTGGCTGCATATCAAGCAAATTTATTGTTATAAAAACACAATCGTGCCTTGTGTCTAGATTAGTGTCAAACTAGGGCTAATATCAATTCAACAGGGTAGAAGTTTGTAAAGGGATTGGATGGATCATTAGTGGGTCATACGTAAAGGATCATACGTGGCATTAGGTGGGATGTCAAACGGGCCGTACCCCTATGCTTATCGTGCCATGGGATTCGTGTGGTTCTTACCTTTAGGGTTGAAAAAACAAAGGTCTTATGCTAAAAAAAAAATTAAAAGATACATACAAAGAAGAGTATGAAACATAAATTAAAGTGGTTTTGTCAAATTCGACCTACTCCACTGTGAATAGAACCATTTGGATTTACAATTTTTTTGGATAATAAAAAATAAATAAATAAAAAAAATACTATGTATTTTATATTTACACTAAAAATATCAAATATCCCATGTCATGCCTCTAGCGGCCCTTGCCCAATTGTGCCAACCGTGCCTGGCACAGCAGCCTAGCACAGCCCGTGCCCTAGGCCATGCCTGGTGGGCCGTGCCATGGGCCGTGTCATGCCGTGCCGGCCCGGCCCATTTGACATCTCTAGGTGGCCTATATATTTGTAAACAAAGAGGGTCACTAGTTAAAAAAGGGCATTTATAGGAATTAGCTAGTCTTTATCACCACCATTATTATCATCATCACCATTGTCAAAGCCTAGTCCAACTATATTAGGGTCAGCTATATAAAGTACTTTTCTTCATTCTAATCTATCTTGAATTAAATCCTTAAATGGCTTGCATTTCTCCGTATCCATCCCTACTACTTTCATCTATGTCCTTTTTGACCTACCACATTTCATTGGTGTGCTATCAACCTGTATAAAAAATTTTTTCTCAACGATGCTATTGTTGGCTTGCGGCGGACATGTCCAAACCATCTCAAACAAGTAGTAGTTTTTCTATGAGATATTAATTGAGGGATTTGGATATAATGGAGAAGAAAGAGGAAGCGAGGGAGAAAAGGAAGTAAGAGATACTGTCATACCTAGGGTAGGCCAACTATATGATCTTTTACGTAATTCAAAATACTCTCGAGAGAACCGTTTCATAGCCGAGTGGTAAGACACATCAGTTCTCATTGGGAGGTCTTGAGTTCAACCGTGGCCTCCCCCTCTCCTCGCATATGTGAGTTCATCTCTCCTTGTATGTACGAGTTCTCTCCCCATGTTTCCAGGTTCTCTTCATATGTGCGGGTCTCTAGGGGATACAACCCCACTTAGCTAGGATACCCAAAAAAAAAAAAAAACCTTTCTCAATATTATATATAGGATCCTCCATATTCATGAAATTATAAACTAGCCCAAAGAGTGATATAAAATACCATATACACCCTTATATTTTCCTACACAAGTTTCCCAAACTTAATTACCTACTAAGGCTCTACTCCTAAATGCCCCAAAAGCGCTCGTTTTTTATTCATTCCAACTTTCCTAGTTGTATCACATAGTCATCTCAACATTCTCATCTTTGCCACACTCATTTTGTGTATATATTTCTTCTTGATTGACCAACATTTTACTCAAGTCATAGCTGGTCTCATGTCTCGTACAATTTTCGCTCCAATCTTTTTGGTATGCGTCGATCACAGGGGACTTCTGAAAGTCCTCACTTCAACCATCTAGCTTTTATCCTATGTTTGAAATCCTCTTCTATCTCTCCCTCCTTACTAATTATAGGGTATAGGAAGTTTGTGTCATTATATGCTATAAGAATCATAAACACAACATTAGAGGAAGCAACATAATTTGGTGGTCAAAATGCTCAGAATAGTTCACGTGGCTGTGTGTTGATGGTTGTCACACCATTTTTATTTTTATTTTTTTCAATATTTTAAAACCCCTACCTAGAGTTGATTATAACACCCATTATATCTATAGATAATCAACATTCGCATATCTGGTAGGTGTTGGAAAAATGGCCTAGAGAACCACTATTTTTGTAAACTTTGAGCCAAAGTCTAAGTGGGACCCACTTATCTTTTTAGGTGGGAATACATGGTTATGTAATCTACTCCATGAGTAGATTAGAGACATGTATTTGGTTGCTCTAATCCATTAAGGAGTGAATGAGAAATTGCCTCCTAAACACCACTACTTGAACATGTTAAACATGGAAACAAAAGGAAGTGGTGAACTTGCTTCCCACATTGCTTGGAAGCAAAACATTCCTTGGGTATAAATACACTTACCTTGGAGTATAAGGTGAGCCCCAAGGTGCATCCCACTTTTGTGGATGAGGGAGGACTTAGACCAAGGTGGGGTCACCACCACACGCGCGCCGCCCCGCCCCGGGCGGGGCTTGGGCTTGGGCTTCACGCGCGAGTTGGGCCTGGCTCGGCCCAGCCCACTACCCATTTTTTTGGAGAAATTTTATTTTATAAAATTTCTTTTTTCAAATGGGATGTGTCTTTAGAGGTATGTCCTTTCGCAGTTGAAAGGGTGTGTCCAAACGCCATGAGGTGTGTCCAAAGAAGAGGTGCATCTGTTCACCTGAACAGTCACTGTTCTGAACAGATGCAATCCCCCATGAAAGGACTTGATGCAAGCTATAAATATGCATCTTGTCCATCCGTTTTTTATCATCAAATCCATTGCTGTTGCATTGCATTTCGAGTCATCTGAGTCCAGAGAGAGAGTCCTGTTGCACTAATTGGTTCGCCAGTCACACAGTTTGTAGTGCTGCAACTGTTGTGGTACCGATCATTGTATCCTGGAAGACAGACGCTGCTGAAGCTCGTTAGCACCTTAGCGAGAGCGAATTTTGTCTTAAGGACAGAGTGTTAAACACTAGCCTTGATCAGCCTCCTTCTACTGTTTTCCTGCCTTCAAACAGTAAGTGTATTTTAAATTTATTTTAGAATTCTGTTTACTGTTTTACTTCACTGTTGTGAAGAACTGCTTCCTAATACTGAACTATTACTGTATGTACTCGGACTAACAGTAGGTGACTCATATGTATTGGCCAGTGCTATATCCACTGATATCTTGAAATTATAGGACCAGCCATTGGTGTGATAAATATGACAAAAAAGAATTTTTTGTCATAATATCATAATAGTTTTCTGAAAAGAATCTTACAATATTATTGTAAAGTAAATTCTTGGAATTATCACAATAAAAGCATGACCAAAAACAACATAATATAATTTTAATGGTAGAATGATTTCTGGTTTCTTTATTATTATTTTATATTTTAAATTAATTTTATTTTCAACAATATGTTTTTTATAGCTTCCTGATACAAACCAAAAATTTGAAATTGATCTTGATATATTGTATATCACAGATATTGTCCCATAACAACAATGCAACATTGACAGCAAGGCAATGTACAAACACAGATTGTACATAGAAAATTTGAGCTGGGAGACATTACAATCTGCAAGTGCTCTGCTCTTTGTTGATCTTCCACCTGTGCCAGCCTATAGCTCAGAAAATAGAAAGTTGGTGTCAGACAAGCAATCAACTATAGAAATTTGCCAAACCAAAGTTTGAGGATTTTTTTTTTTCTTTTTCTGAATGGCCAAGTTTGAGTTTCTTCTGTAGCACTGGCCTCTGCCCTGCACTGTTGGGAAAAAGTTCTAGTCAATGATAATAGGGTAGATTCACTGCCTAATTAGGCTTATCCAAGTGTAAATAGGTTAAAACAGCAATAATAATGAGCAGTTTTGAGGTTGGTTTTCATTTTAGAGTTCCTCGGTTTCATTCTATTTTATTCCTTCTCCAGATCACATGAACAGAGAAAATCTACTAAAGCCATAGAATATTTCATTCTCTTCAAAACTAGAGTTCCTCGATGAATTTTCATTTAACCTATGCAACAAGGATGCTGATTTCCTAATAAAAAAGATACTGCCTGCTTCTGTGCTATATCTATCTTGGACTCATGGGGAAAAGAACTTGGATTGAATTATCTTCTCGATTTTAGTAACATGTATATGCTATTTAGATACAGCCTTAACACAGAATTCTCATGAGAACCATCCTCGTAAACAGTATATGAGCTCTTTGTCCCAACCTATGCTCAAACTATGCAACCCTCCACCGAATATCCCTTCGTGAAGTGGCACTCGCCCTAATTTGATACTCATTAACGCCTTTTCATATGTTCTCACTGTTGATCTTTGAGGCCTCAAATCAACAGCTATAATGATCTGACTGTTTTGATTTTTGGAGCATCGATTATATAATCCATCCATAGACCTTTCCACCTCCATGATAGCATGCATCTAAGTGGGCCCTATAAAAATGTTCTCGTACGGATCATGGGAATTGTTTTCATGAGATTAAAACTCAAGCTATAATGCCTTCCTACTCTTATGAATACATCCTTTGCCAAGTCCAAGATACATAACATTTAAAGAATGATCAATATGGAGACTTGTGAGACCCACCAATATAGTTAACTAAAACATCTGAAAATTTGGCAGTAACTGTAATTTCAAATGTAAGAAGTCATTTCTAGAGAAGGTAATTTGACGGTTGCATATACATGGCCGGCCCACAGGACCCATCTCTTGAACAATTCTTATCATGTCATACATCTTACATTCTCCAATCCGCCACCTTTTTATTAAGAGAAAAATTAGGCATGCCTTCAACAAGTACCTTTGAGTAACAATTAAAAAAAAAAAGAAGTTTCATCTTCCTTCTGCCACATATTTTAATTGCACTTACACAACCCATTCCGAGGGAAAAATATACAAAAGAACCATTTCACAGAAACAAGCATCCATCCTAACAAAAAGGACCAGTTGATAAGAATGTAATGAATTGAGACTCACATTGTTCTCTCATTACCAAAAACTTTGGCTACTTTGCTGATGCAGGTTCTACTTGCAAAAGCTCTATATTCAGTTCAAATGTAGCCCCTGGCTGCAAAACATAAATGGAAATTTGGTAAGTATCATTTCTTGTCAAACTGTTTAGAGGTGCTTTCTGGAGCTTCCAGATGAACAGGTGAAAGCATAAAAGAAGAGGGTGAATTGTTCATTCTCCACTGTGACATTCCATCTAGTGGGAAAAACAACAGGTGGTCAGCAGAAACAACCTGATTGATAGACCTTTTCCCTGTTAGATGCAAGCCAGTGACTTTCCTTTTTTTTTTTTTTTTTTTTTTCCTTCCCATTCATTTGAAGTGACAGATTAAACCACATGCTGAGCAGTGGCCATCTGACTGCTGCATGGTTGGTGATTCCAATTTCCACACCATTCATCACAAGTTTGTTTTAATCTCACCAACCACATAATAAGCAGAGAGTGCTTCATCAGGTGATGAACTGGAAACTTCTATTTTCCAAACACGTGTCAGCACATTGTTTCACAGTTTAATTCATGAATTATTAATGAACAATCTCATGTAGTTCTCTAAGGGCATAGTTTGGCAACAGGTGAGGAATCCGCATATTTGAGAATTCCTCACTGCTGCAGATTTGAAGATTCCTCTTTGAGGATTTGTATAGCTGAGGATTTCACATCGATATGGATGTGTATAGCTGAGAAAAGTTGGTGTTCGTGCGTAAATCCGCAAAACTGGCTATCAAAGTGTTTCCAAATTCTATTGGGGGAGGGGTTGGGTCCGCCAAACTATGATTGAAGTAAAATTTTTGCTAGAGTAAATAGTGTTGTTGATAGAGTCTATGTAAAATTTCTGCTATATCATCATTGAGAGAGATTGTCTTATTCTTTTTGAGTCTCTTTAGAAGTTTGACAACCTTTCATGGACTTTTATGGTGAGCTGGAGAAAACTGATGCAAGCACTAACTAAATTCGCATGGTAGGACATACATTTCTGCAAGAGGACTGCTAACAAAGTGGCAGATACACTATCAAAATCGGATCTTAAAAAACCCCCTTTGTTCCCTTCAATTCTGCCATTGGAAATCCATGAACAATACATTCAAGACCTTCAAGCTGCAAGGACTTATCAAGCAATGTTTAACTTTGCCCAAGAATGTGAATCTTCTTCTCAAGCATCAACATCATCATGCATAAATATGTTGGGAGCTCTTTCGATGGTGGATCCAATCTCAGCCTCTACTTCCAAGAGGCCAATGAGAAATTACATTAAGGGCTGGGTTATGAGTTTGTCTGTTTGTTTCATGTTAGTAGTGTTGTTGCTTTCTCTAGGGTAGCTTTTGTATTTAGGTTGTATGGAGTATGGTCGGTCCTGCAGTTTAGTTTCCTTCAGGGTCTGTGTTTTGTTGGTTGGGCTCTACTGTATGCAAGTTGTTTCTGTCTTGCTTGGTTGTTTTGAATGAAAGACCATATTTTAAGAAAAAAAAAAGAGAGAGTAAACAACAGTTATTTTGAGTAATTTGGAACTTTTAGTTGGTCCATAGTGGTGACACAGATATATTAGTTCATCAAACTTGTTGACTCGAACTCCTAAGCTGACGAATTGAGAAGCGGATGAAATGAACCTACTCCATCCAATTTGCTAATCAAACTAAGTCTCAAATTACGAGTTTCTAATTCGAATGCAAATTAATTGAACTGTGAACTAGGTAACCATGTGCCAGCAACATACACAGGTAATTATTGCACGAAAGTGCATCTAAGCTAATTCCAACCAAAATTATATCATCTCAACAGTTACTGTGCTTCGCTAACAACCAAACCCATTTTAAGTGAATGCACTTTGGAAATTTAGAAGGTGGTGTATACCGGGATTTCATTCATCCCCTTCTGGCCATAACCAGCTTCTGGGGGCACGAGCACGGTCCTCTGCATAACAATAAAAATGCCAGTTGCATAAGAATGTATGAATGGTAATCACAAGTAATAAACTGCAACACCAAAGCAGAATTCAGAATTTAAGAACGGAAAATTTACCTTCCCTCCTACTTTCATTCCTTCCGTTATTTTGTACATTGCTGCTGGTGGTTTTGGTGAAGCTTGGGCAGAGAAAAGACCATTTGCATTGTCTACATATTCACGCTTCCGTTCTTTTCCAGGAGGTGCTCCGACAGTGAATTCATATGCCTACTTAAACATAGATGACGTGTCAATAAAAACTATCTGTTTAGGAATGGTAAGGTCACCGAAACTAACACCATGGTGCCTAGGCAAAGAAGATGAATGCAGGACTTTGGCTCTAACATGCACAATGGCCTTCTTTGTTCAGTCAGCAATGGTGCAGGTGGGATCCACCTTTCAGCAAGCCATTCATTGATTTAAAATGATTTATGGAAACGAAAAACACAGGAAGCTTCTCCACACAACCACCACATGTGCTGTCAAAGTGGATGGTAGTTTCCAAAGGGAGAAAAAGGAAATACCAATAACTCTTGTTCTTTATGTTGGGAGGGAGAAAAGAGGACAAAAAACAAGGGAAAATTGTTCAGGGAAGGGCGGGTTGGGTTGGTGGATGGTGGGTGAAAGACCACTTGTGTGCTTGGAAGGACCGGTAACTATCAAGGCAAGCGGCCTTTACCCACTCTAGAATATTGTACTTCTTTTCTTTTTTGATAGAGGAAAATATTCCATCTAGTGGGCTGTGGATGTTTTCCCAATTTAGAAATTTCCCCACGCAAAAAAGAAAAATGTCTCTTGTAGGTGCAATTTTGTGTGACTGTAATTGATTTGATTTCATAAATATTTTTCTTTGTTTAGCATTCCTACATACACAATTTGTTTGGTTTAGTATTCTTGGGTAGCCCATATGGACCATTCATCTGGTAGGCCCTACCACAGATGGGCCATTCCATACTCTGTCCTCTATCAAATATTTTAGCAATCTAGTTGTGGCTTGCAAAGCAACCTATCAAGGATTTGACTCAAGACAGATCAGAATGTAGAGACAGAATTCGTGCAGCAAACCCCAACTTAGTGGGGACAAGGCTTTGATGATGACAATGACAATGAGTTCTGGCTTGGCAAAGAGACAAGGCTGAAGATCCACATTTAACAACGAACAATGGAAAATTAGGCAGACAGAATGATACAACGGTTTCTCCCATTCAATGTAGGGACCCTAATATGAATTTCCTGTCCGGCATGTATGGTTTGTAGGGACAACACAAAAGTTACAATCAAGCATTCTATATTTCTCTGATATGGGATTTTTGAAATTTGAAAAGCAAACATCTAGACCGACCTTAAACAAATTACTTAAGGAAGCTAAAGGTAACTTAAAATTTGTAAATTTGCTCCACACCTGCAAACTCTATTCAATGGCTAATCATCCTTAATGAGCTATAAGTACATGGATTACGTAATTAACTAGCTTGATGGAGAGCAATAGAAAAGGCAACTCCAGATGTTGTTACATCACCTAAGGGGATTGTCTTCAGTCGAAGTCAGCTGAGGACCAATACAGTAAAAAAAAAAAAAGGCTAATCAGATGAAAGATGGACTTTAGACCTTCAGCTTCAAGTCCTTTCAGTGAAACATGCAGATAATCATGGGAAAATGGACAATGTATCAAGGAAAAAATTAGGATAGTGTTCCCGACGCAGATTCAGTTTGCCTAGAAAGCAGCAGTTATGTGGATGTCGATTAAGACATTCTTATGAGGCCTCATAAACCAGCCAATTTGCTTCACATAACAGCCATTTGCAGTTGAGAGATTGAGATGTATTAAATATTGGTAGCTGTTTCAGAGTCAGACTCAGATTGCTTTGAGTTGAAACAATGAGGCTTCAGGTTCAGTTTCAACTTGAGCACAAAAAGAAAAACACAAACTGTCAAGAGGATCAACGTTACCCAAGTCTATTGGATCAACCTGGATGAGTTTGTGTGGGCCCAAGCCCATCTTTGTAACATTGTATTTCTTTGTGATCACTTACTTAGGGCTGCTTATGAGGGCCTAAAGGACAGTTTTGTAAACTTAATACATATATAAAGGAAAGCTCAAAGAGGAGAGGGCACACCGATTCATACCCTAATTTTCCATGAACCTGTGTTGCAATTTTGTCATGGTATCAGAGCTAGAGTCAGGCTTTGATTGATCGTCACATCTCCAATAGTGTTTCTTCGATCGTCTTCGGAGTGGTACCAATAGGGTTTTTTTTTTTTTTTTTTTTAACCTTGTTTTTTGGTCGGTGAGTAAGCGCCGATCTCGATCTCTAGCAGCGGGGATCTCCAGTGGCAGACTGGGTCTTCTTCTTGGCAGGGTCCGAAGAGGCAGCAGCGCCGTTTTGTAGGAAGAGGCAGGGTCTTCTTCTTCTTCGTTCAATCTAGTCACCGAGACTCTCAGGAGGCGCACGTGTGCGGTTTTTCTTTAAAGTTTCCTTTTTTTTTCGTCATGGATGACAAGAATATTTTCATTGAACGTTTTAATGGCCGAAATTATTTTCTGTGGGACTTTGCCTTTCGAATGTATGTGATTGGTAAAGATTTATGGGGCATTGTCGATGGTTCTCTCCCTCAACCTGATGACACAAAACCAGTTGAGTTAAGCAAATGGAAGGTTAATAATGCAAAGGTAATTAGTTGGATGTTATCAACAGTCGAACCACATATTACTACTAATTTACGTGCATATAAGACTGCTGCTGGAATGTGGCAGTATCTTGAAAAAGTGTACCATCAGACAAGTGATGCACGCCGGTTTCAACTGGAAAATGACCTTGCTACTTACAATCAGGGTGATCAGTCTATTCAGGAATATTATTCTGGGTTCATGAATCTGTGGCTGGAGTATGGGTCCTTAATTTATTTGAATGTGCCTGATGCCTCTCTCTCTCTTCTACAAGGTCTTCATGAAACCACTCAAAGACATCAGTTCTTAACGAAACTCAAGCAAGAATTTGAGCCCGTGTGAGCCAGTTTGCTTAATCGTTCTCCGATGCCAAGCTTAGATGACTGCTTGAATGAGCTTCTTCGTGAGGAACAACGGCTGCGCTCTAAAAATGCAATCAACAGTCATGCTCAGGTTGGCCCCTCTGATGTTGCATTTGTGGCTACCACTAAGACCAAACACAAAGATATGAGTCAAATTCAATGCTTCACCTGTCATGGATATGGCCATTATGCTTCTCAATGCAAGAACTCCAAATCTGTTACATGTAGTTACTACAAGAAAAATGGTCATCACATATCTGAGTGTCGCAAGAGGCCACAGAATCGGACTTCTCAGGCATATCATATCACCAGTTCCAATGCTGGACCTAATACTTCAAGTGCCACTGTGGGACAACCCATCACCCCCGAGGACATTCAACATATGATTCAAGCTTCCATTGCTGCTGCATTCTCTTCCATGGGCATATCAGGTACTCCTCCTCTTTCTCCAACTAAATGGGTTCTTGATTCTGGAGCTTCCCATCACATGACCTGGGATTCCTCAAAATTCACATCTACCCACAAAAATTGCCCTGTCTCCCATGTTCAGATTGCCAATGGACAGTCCTTACCTGTCCAAGCTATTGGTAACATCCACCCCTTTAGTACTCAACCATCTCTTCGGCTTTCTCATGTTCTTCATGTTCCTCAATTATCTGCAAACTTATTATATGTTGGACAATTAGTTAATGATAATTGCCATGTTTCTTTTTCTCCAAATGGTTGTTTTATACAGGACCAGGGAACGGGTCAGATGCTCGGGAAGGGAACTAAAAATGGATCGCTCTTTTCTTTGGATCTCGCGTACCAGCCTTCTGCATTTTTTTCTACATCCTCTGACATCTCTCTATGGCATCGTCGTTTGGGCCATCCTAACGACCAGAAACTTCTTTATATGTTTAGGAATCATTTGTTACCAGGAAATTTTTCTTTATCTCATAATTACCAATGTCATGCATGTTCCTCTGCAAAAGCAAAAACATTGTCTTTTCCATTACATTCTAATAAAACTTCCTCTTGTTTTGAGTTAGTGCATAGTGATGTGTGGGGTGTTACTCCTGTGATTTCTCGATGTGGTTATAAGTATTTTATTACTTTTATTGATGATTTCAGTAGATTTACATGGGTCTATTTCTTGCACTCCAAATCTGATGCTTTTACTATTTTTTTGCAATTTGTTGCCTTGGTGCGCACTCAATTTAATTCCACCATAAAAACCTTACGTAGTGATTCTGAGGGAGAGTATACCTCTCATCAGTTTCAAGACTTTCTTCGTACCTCTGGTATCCTTTGGGAGCGCTCTTGCCCCTATACACCCCAGCAAAATGGTGTTGCAGAGCGTAAACATCGTCATATCCTTGACACTGTTCGTGCACTATTGATTGACAGCTCTGTTCCTTCTACTTTCTGGGTTGAAGCCATTCAAACTTCTGTTTATCTCATCAACAGCCAACCTTCTTCCGTACTAGGTAACGAGACACCTTATTTTCGATTACATCATTGCTCTCCTAGTTATCTTGCATTACATCCCTTTGGCTGTGTTTGCTTTGTCTTATTACCTCCTCATGAACGGCACAAGCTTTCTTCTCAATCTGCACGATGTGTGTTTGTTGGCTATACCACAGGGCAAAAGGGTTTTCTTTGTTACGATCCTCTTTGTAAGAAAATTCGGGTTTCTCGCAATGTTGTTTTTTGGGAAAACATTTATCATTTCACACATTCTCCACCATCCCTCCCCTCACCATCTCTTTCTATTTTACCTGCTTTTACAGACGATCCTCTTGTTCGGTTTCGACCAGGCCTTGTCTATGCTCGCCGCTCTAAACCTCCAGAGCCTCCTCCTAGTTCCCCTCCTGCTGCATCTGCACCTCCTCCTGGTTCTCCACCACCACGTCATTCCACACGTGCTTCACGTCCTCCTTCCAGGTTCGGTTGGCTTGCCACTTCCTTTCTTTCTTCCAATTCTATCCCTCTTGTGCCACGCTCCTATAATCAAGCTATTAACTATGAATGTTGGAAGAAAGCTATGCAGGAAGAACTTGATGCCCTGGCTGAGAATCACACTTGGGACTTGGTTCCTTGTCCGCCTCATGTCACTCCTATTGGCTGTAAGTGGGTTTATACCACCAAGCTTCGATCTGATGGAACTTTAGATCGTCATAAAGCTCATTTGGTTGCCCTTGGCAATCGACAAGAGTATGGCATCGACTATGAAGAAACTTTTGCTCCAATAGCCAAGATGACTACTGTTCGTATTCTCCTATCTCTTGCAGCCTCACAACACTGGAAAATTCTACAGATGGATGTCAAGAATGCTTTCCTCCATGGGGACCTTCAGGAAACGGTCTATATGCGCCCGCCTCTTGGCCTTCTCCATGTTCCACAGGGGTTTGTTTGTCGTTTGCATCGGTCCTTATACGGACTTAAGCAAGCTCCTCGTGCTTGGTTTGAGAAGTTTTGATCCACTATTATTGCAGCTAGATTTCGACAGAGTGCATATGATTATTCTATGTTCATACGGCGCACTGTTCGTGGTATCACTATTCTCTTGGTCTATGTTGATGATTTGTTAATATCAGGTAGTGATGAGTTGGGTATTCTCCTTCTTCGTTCCATTCTTCAAAAACATTTCAAGATGAAAGATCTTGGTGATGCCACTTATTTCTTAGGTCTTGAAGTTCATCGCTCTCCCAATGGTATATTTGTGCATCAGAATAAGTATGCCAATGAATTAATTTCTCTGGCCAGGTTGTCCTCTACTCAATCTGTGGATACTCCTCTTGAACTTAATGTCAAGTATTCCAAGGACTCTGGCTATTCGGTTTCCGATCCATCTTTATATCGGAAGCTTGTTGGCAGCTTGATCTATCTCACTACGACCAGGCAGGACATTTCTTATGCAGTTCATATAGTTAGTCAGTTCATGTCTGACCCTCGTCATTTACACATGTCTGCTGTGCTTCGCATCATTCGCTACATTCAAGCCCATCCCTCCAAAGGCTTGTTCTTTTCTGCTGCTAATTCTACTACTTTGTGTGCCTATGCTAATGCCGATTGGGCCGGTTGTCCAGACACCCGTCGCTCTACCACTGGGTGGTGCATGTTTCTTGGTACCTCACTTATCTCTTGGAAATGTAAGAAGCAAGATCGGGTTTCGAAGTCCTCTACTGAAGCAGAGTATCGCTCCATGTCAGTTGCTTGTTCTGAAATTCTTTGGCTTCGTGGTCTATTAGCTGAGATTGGTTTTCCTCAATATCTTTCTACTGCTCTTCATGCTGATAATACGAGTGCTATACGTCTTGCTTCTAATCCTGTGTTTCATGAGCGGACAAAACATATTGAAGTTGATTGTCATGCCATTCGCGATGAGCTTATTCGCAACACTATTTCTTTGCCTCATGTTAGTTCAGAACTTCAACTTGCCGATATTTTTACCAAAGCCTTGTTTGCTGATCGTCATCGATTTCTTCTATCCAAATTGATGCTTTTCGACCCTCCGCATCAATTTGAGGGGGAGTGTCAAGAGGATCAACATTACCCAAGTCTATTGGATCAACCTGGATGAGTTTGTGTGGGCCAAAGCCCATCTTTTTGTAACATTGTATTTCTTTGTAATCACTTACTTAGGGCTGCTTATGAGGGCCTAAAGGACAGTTTTGTAAACTTAATACATATATAAAGGAAAGCTCAAAGAGGAGAGGGCACACCGATTCATACCCTATTTTTCCATGAACTTGTGTAGCAATTTTGTCACAAACAAAGAAGAAAAACACCAAAACTAGACATTCAAAAAGATGAGACAAAACAGTAAGATTACCTGCGCAATAGAGCGATTGCCAGCTAAGAGTTTTGATTCCCGACTTGAGATGGCTGTAATACCGCGATATACACAGTCAAAATGCACCTAAGAAGGCAGAAGTGAAATAAAGTAATATAAGTCATGCTGTATTAGTAAAATTTGATCTGATACCGTGGGAAAATAAAATAAAGGTGTCCATTCATTACAGAAAACCTGAACTTTTGAACCTTTCTCTGCTACACGACCCTTCCCCTCCTCTAGATCATAGTATTTCAGTCCATCAGCTATTCCCCAAAAATCACAAATAAAAGATGACACTCAATAAAGGAATGAAAACAAGGAATTTTAGTTCATTGCATTAACTAGAGTTATCAAAAGAAGTTTCAGGAAAACAGACAACGTTTACAGATTCCATACAGTAGCAGACTGAAATTTAGAAAATTTCAACTGTTATTCAGTAGAGGAGAAAAACAGGGACAATTCTAACCCTTGAAAAAGTTACCCACAAATTTATTGAGTAGAACTTTGAAATTCTTCATTCAATTCACCTTGGTTCCTAGAAAGGCATTCCTAGTTCCACCCCAAATATCTACATCCACATACATAGATGGACTGAATGATTAAAAGGGGACAAAAAGCTGACTTACAGGTAGTTCTGTAATCCTCAGGAGGGATGGTTTTTCTGCCCCTACTCCCTCTGGCTGTGGAAGGGGAGAGACTGGTATGAGGGTGAGAGGCACAACACAAGAGAAGAGAAGAGCAGATCTTCTTGAAATGGATTTGGGGAAGAGAACTGGAAGTGGGTGTTGCTTCTTTTGTGCTGTTTTTGGTGAGGAATAGAGGAGATCGATGGTCCATCTACTTAAGCTGTTCTTTGTGGAAGCCATGACCGTTGGAAATTTGGAAGGGAGGAAGCCATGACTCCATACAGATATTGGATATATCTCTATCCAGTACCAGTCCCAGTCCCATATCAAATGACAAGTGTGCCCATTCCACACTGAAATATTTACACCAGCACCACTGACTTCATACTGGTTTGTACTAGAACCCATTTGGTTGTTGAGAATTCTATTTTCAAGCGCTGTCCCCTAGTTTCAAAATGCTCTAGGCAAAAGAGACTCAATTTCAGAATCAGGATAATTTTGCTGGCCAAATGTGACTTTTTACTTGGACACTTCAGTAAATTTTCACCACCTAAGCCTAATCAAATACTAAGTACAATAGCCCGTGCTAATTACGGGCACGCATTCATGCAATATTCATAGAAACAAATATAAAAAAATATTTTTTATAAATTAAAAACTTGTCTCAAGATAGAGTAACATAGGAATGACATACCAAGCTTTTGACTCACATGGGGATATGTAAAATGGAGCAGTCTAACTGAAAAGTAGTATTTCTAATGTTCATGATAGAAATTGATATGTCCAATTTGGTGTATAGTCGATGTTCATCTGTGAATCCAGACAAGTTGTTGTAGAAAGATAAAAAAGAAACTTGAACAGCAGAAAAAAAAGATATAAGAGGTTGCATGAGATAAAGATAAGAAGGGACTTGAATAGGTGGTTACATGAGATAAAGCTAAGGGAGGTGGATAGGTGGGGAAATGACGTGCAAAGTTTGAACAAAATTGGGATGATGGTAATTTCAAAATCAAAACTACCGGTCAAAATCCAATCCAAAAATCCTTCGGCTTAATGTAGTATAATGGAATTGAGGATTTTCTGTGACAAGTTATATCTTTCAAAAAATTTTACTCAATCTAACTTAGAGATGAAAACTGGTCCTAAACACATGAAGGGCCCAAATCTTAAAATTTAAGGTATGATCCAATGTTTGGACCTCTTTTCTAATTAGGATCTGAGTACAGGAGCCCATAAATTAGATATTAGTTCAGGTCCATGGCTTTGATACCTGGTGGCCTGAATATTGCTCTTACCCCTTAACTTTATAGTGGATATATTCCTGGATTATTTTTTTTTCTCCTGTTGTTCTTTTTTTGGATGATTAGCTATTGATACTACCCATTCCTTTTTGATTCATTGATGTTTCGTTCTTAGTTTTGTAGATCGTGGGAGATCTCGCGAGTTTCTTTCCTTGGGAGGGATTGAGGGATGTGATGTGGGGAAGAAATGGGAAGATGATGTAGTATGAGAATTCTTCGAAATTGGGAGATGGGTATTGAAATTTTCCTTGTTTTGGAACGTGGGTTGTGGAGATTTGGGTGTTGGGGGGTTTGGGAGATTGGGTCACGGAGATTTTGTTACATTGGATGAGAGTGTGGGAATCTGGACCATGTAGATGACATGGAGAAGGTTCTCAGCTCACTAATGTCTTGTTGGGTGGACAAGAAAGTAGGAATTAATGGGAAATTTGAAACCCAGAACCAAAATCCAAAAATTTAGGAAGAATCATGAATGCCCTTCCTCAAAAACCATGATTCACAAGTAGATAAGTAACAGTAAAATTTATTGGGTTGGAAAAAGAAAAAAAAAATTCCAATCTCTCATCTAATTTGGTTTTCATTCAAAACCCTGACCTCAAAACCAAGAGATGGTCTTTGGTTTCTGCTCTAATACATGACCAGGTCCTTCCCTCAGCAAGCAAAAAATTTGACACAATGCACATGCACACACAGAGAGGTCTGAGTGATTTTTCTTTTTGAGGGTAGAGAGGGCTTTGTTGTAGATGACTCTGCGATTCTTCTTTTTATTTATTTATTTTTATTTTTATTTTTTGAGGATGGAGAAGGCTTTGTTAAAGTTGGGAGAGGAAAAGAAGTTGAGACAAGAGGGGAGGGATGAGAGTTTGGTAGAATTATGACAGAGGAAAGGGGTGGCTGACTTAGCAAATTGTTAGCTTGATGAAAAGAGTGGTAGAACCCAATAGATAGAATTGCAAAATAGGAAGAGGTAATAGACAAATAGGGTATTTAACTATGGAGAGAATTCTTTGTACAAAGGAGGTTTGGAAGGCTTTCGGATTAGCTCATAATCTTGACCATTACCTTCATTTTATAGCCTTATAGGGAAAACTCTAGTTTATGGAAGCTTTTACACTCTTCTTAGATATTTTGATCAAGTAAAAAAAAATGACGCTTTTTACATCCTTCTTGAGATAGTACTAAACACTTCTTTGTCTCGCTTTCATAGATTTCTCTATTCTTTTCCATAGGACCTCATAGATTTCTACAAGACACTTCTAAAACTATTCTAAGAATAGTTATTACAAATTACAATTTAACTCCCCTTCTTAATTTATAGTTTTCATAAGCTGTCAAAAGTTCTTTTCAGAAGCGGTTACTTTCATGAAAATATCTGCAAGTTGTTTTTCTGTTTTGATGAACTTTAACTTGATTTCTCCTTTTTTGAACAAATCTTTGAGGAAGTGGTGAATCTTGTGGTGAATCTCAAATGCTTTGTTCAGCTGTGATTTTGTTTTCTTCCTTTCTATGGAAATTACTAAAAAATATCAAAATGACTGATTGTACGCGATCAATGCTCTTGTTATTGATCCAGTAAAATCCTCTTTAGCCATTATATTTATGCCTCTCAATATCCACCTGGCTGATATAAATTTGAGTTTGCTAAAACATTTTTTAAAAAAAGTTGAGTTTTTCAGGATCTTTCATTTTGATGAACTTGGAAACAAGATTGATTAGTAAACAAAAGCCTCTTATTAAGAATTTTTGTGTAAGGATCATTTATTCAACTAAAGCATTCAATTGTACTGTGTTCTTTCCCTTTTTGGTTTTTCTTCACGAACACCTTTTTAACTTTAAGAGACATCTTAAAACGTAGGACTGATTATTTGGTTTAATTTTAGTTTTTGATTTAAAGAGAACATGGAGAATTATTGCACTTGTTTATTTTCCTAGTAACAATGATATCTTAAACATATTTAACTATTTACCCATATCATTCATGATATATTAATGTATGTTAATGATGTTCTGCTTATGATTGTATTGTACCTTCTTTTTTTATTGTATTTAAACCTTTTTTTTTTTTTTTTTTGCTATGGATGGAATTTTTTTTTCATTTGTATGAGGAAAAATAAGAAATCCTACGATTCACGATAAGATTCGATTCATCCCCTTGAACGATTTGCAATATGATTTTGATTTTAAAACAATGGCCGTATCAGTATCGATGATACAACTTGGACTTGAGGGTGGCTGAGTCCTACCTCAATTCTGCATTTAACCATACCATTTTGAAGTATCTCTTGCACGGGGCCGATTTACCTTCCCAGTTCCATGTTCACATCTCATCAGAGAGTACGTCTCTAGAATGATTAACTCATTTTTCTTGAACCGAGGAGCTGATATGCTTTAGATTCTTCACTTTACTCAAAGAAATATAGTTTCACATATTTCGTCAAAAAATCCTGTATGTTATCAGGGTATGTGGTCGTTTGATAATTTTTTTTGAGTTGAAGAAACCCCTCACTTGGCATAATGGAGTTCCACTCTCAGAGGACTTTTAAGTGGTCTGTATTAGGATGTGTACTCTCCTTTCCTTTAGGGAATGAAATCTATTTTGCATTTTTTTTCTTTATATGTTTATTAAATTCTTGGGCCCCACTTTGGTGATGACTGTGATGTCTAAGGACGGAGACCTTGAGTACATCATGTCACAGTTCCATTCTCCTCAACCCATTTTTTTAATGCTCATAGAATTATATATTGCTTTAGAGCCAACCAATCCAGAAAAAGAAAAGGGCAAAGAAAAAAGGGAATTCTGCTTTGAAGTTTCTCACTGTTACCCCTACCTCTAAGTTTCTTTTCATTTCTTTCCTCTCCCTATTCCTTCTTTTAAACATATTTAGCATGAGGGTATGGTCTATATGGTTATTTAGACTTCTGATTCTCGGTAATTTCTTTTTTTCTAAATGTTTGCAAGATTACACCATCTTCTGCAAAATGCTTGGTGCTTATTTTTTCATTTAGTTTTTTTATGAGCTTTTCTCCATGTGCTCACAGAGTGCAAAATGTGTCCTTACTCCATAGTGGCACCTTACATCTTTGGATAACCAAATACTACGAAATAATTTCTTCTTACTGCGTTATAACCAAATATTTAGAAGCACTGGAAACTGGTGCATAAGCATAACTGCAAATGTCATACCCTGTCTGGTTGTCATGGCATTGCTTTATTGGAGATCTGTTGGCCTGTCTAAACCTTGTCATATTTTGTCATGTAGGATCTCCTTTAAAACACTTGGAGCAATGTCCTATGAACTGTAGCCCCACTAATTTGTCTCTCCGTCCCATTCGCCAGAGGAAAGCAAAACTTTCAACCCGTGGAAGTTCAGTTATAGTTCGAGCTGGATATAGGTATTTTACTCATTATCTAACAACTTATTTTATTTCCCAGTGAATGCTACAATAATGTGATTGTTGTTCATTTCTCACAGATTCATCCACTATCTTTCAGATTGACAGAGTTAATTCATGCCTTTTTAGCCTTGGTTTCTGTTTTAATTTCTTTACTGTTTTGATCATTTACAGTTGCTTAACTATATAAATTTCCACATTATTTTGTTTTTCTCCTTTTTGATCTCGACATGAATACATGTTGATGTGAATTGAGTGACATCATTTCGTGAAATTCATGATCAGCATAAATGTGAAGGGGCATATATCGATGTTCTAAGGTTTTCCTCGCTACGAAGGAAATTTTTTAGAGAGAGCAATAGTAAAATATAGGTCTGCTCAACATCTACACCGAATCAGACTTTCAAAAACCACCTTAAAACTTGAATAGTTGGGCTTGGGTGGTCAAATGGGAAAAGAAAACTAATTAATAGGGTTTCTTGATGGGCTCGAGTAGTTTTCTCTGGTATTTATTTAGAAGGCTAGATTAAAAAATTTGTGGTGAGCAACAAAAACTTTCTGAAGGCTCGAATGATTTTAAATTTTTGGATTTAGGTCACGATAATCTTTAAAGGTTCACCCCGTGTATATCTAACCAATACAATCAAAGATCCTGCCAATATATCATTTACAGTCAAGGGTTTATGTCCTACAGGCTACAACAGCTTAGACGCAGCTTTCGTAGATACTTTGATATCAGTTCAGAGTAAGGAGGCTATTCTCTTTATTTATTGAAGATCATGTACTAACAATTGGAATGTACTACATTTTCCTACGATGACTATATTATTTGCTGCCTATGAACTATTTCATTTTACATCGTCACATACGTCTAAAGCTCTCAAACTCATTACATTATTTCTCCACGCAGCTATTAAAATCTCTTTCTCCCTAAAGCCATTATGTCTCCCCAAGGATCAAGGCAGTTTGTTGGGAAGCTGCTTAAAATAAAATTTTGATTCTTAGGCAAAGAAGAAATTGTGCGCGCACACAGAATATTTTGGTTGGTTGTTTTTTTTTTTTTTTTTTTTTTTTTTTTTTTTTTTATAACAATAAAAAAAAATTATAGCAATAAAATTTTATTTCAGCGCAAAGGGTTGGTTGGTATTTGTTAGAAAAGGGCAAAAGGCAGTTGTCCCTATTTGCATCAATGTATAAAGGCCACAACCACAGGGTATTTCAGTCATTGGGCAAAAGGTGGGTTACAGTCCTTGCGTCATTTTTTACTTCGATTAAGCAGGTGTCACTATTTGCATCAACCTACAATGGGCGCAGGGTATTTCGGTCATCGGGCAAAAGTTGGGTTAGAGTCCTTGCATCTTTTTTTAAAACTTAGGTTAATTTAGTTTTTTTAACCTAAATGACTAATCTCTAAATAATTTTGTAAGCTTCAGACTAAACAGTAATTCCTAATAACACAAGGATTTTTGGATAATTAGGCCAAAAGACAGGGATATAGAGTAAGGCTATTTTAATTTTAATTTTTTTTTTTTGTCCGAAAAGGCCCCTGCAGATTCATACTACCTCAAAAAGGGCGCTTAGGACTATTCTCTTGAATAATTTTAAAAGCTTTGGACTAAATGGTACTTCCTTATCCCACAAAAATTTTGGAAGATTATTCCAAAAGGCAGGAACTATAGAATAAAGGGTTTTTTTTTTTTTTTTTTTCTCAAAAAGCCTCCTGCAGATTCATGCAATCTTAAAAGGCCCTTTATTTTAATATTTTTCCAAAACTTCCCTTGATTAAGGTCAAGTGTCTAACTGTTGTCCTCTGTTAAAAAAAAAAAAAAAAAAAAAAAAAAAAAAAAAAAAAAAAACCTGTTACCCTCTTTATTTATAACTGAGAAGTGATAACTGAATGAGCTATTTATGCTGGTTGGCATAGCACGAGCAGAAAAACAACTTCCATTTTTTTTGCCAAATGCCAACACTTTCTCAGCCCCAATGAGTGACCGGCATTTTCTCCATGTCCTCAAGGAATGACAAAATGGCCTCTTCTATAGGAAACTATAGACCTCTCAAACAAGTTATGACCGGATTATCAAAATCACCTTACGTTTTCTGGAAAAATGTTGTCGAGGGACTGTCCCAAGAACATTCCTCACGACTGAGCAGCTCCATCATGGTTAAAATGTATTGGTCCATTTGTGACAGGAACCCAACATGACAATCCTGCTTCCTCCAAACATGAATTTCCACGTATCCAAGTACATGTTTTTTAGTTCTGGCATATCAGACTTTCATATGTAATGTTGAAAAGACTGACTTGTAATCGCTTCCAGCACTTGGCTCATATTTGCAGTTTCCAAGTCATCTGAATTATCACCCGAGTCTTCTTGACACATCTAGATAGGAACCTGAATATTCCTTTGGAAGGGGACCTTCTTTTATCTGAAATCTGTGGTCTTTACAAGGACCTTTGGGACTCAAATGACAACCCAAATAAACGATTTAAACATACAAGGACAGAAAATATTGATATAGTACTCAGAAGCAAAAACTGGAATAGATTTAGAGCACCCATAATATCTGTATTAATGGAGATAGCCTGATGCTGAACGGGGGATCGATGCACCACGGGTAGGGGAAGATGGAATTCTCAGGCTTCACATCCATGACATTGTGCCATTCCCATCACAGGAGAGATTGCAAAAGCACTCAAATTCTTCTTTTCTTTCATTAATCGAAGTCTGATGCCAAAGGAGGCATTACATCCTGTAAATAAACAAAATAAAAAATCATATAACTAATCTCAACCATCTAAACATTCCTATAGTCAAGATTAAAACATCCACACTTAAAAACATAAGCCATTAAATAACAACTCTAAATAAAATAAAATGAAAACTGAATATGGGCTGGGCCCAGTAGACTTGGTCAACTCATGGGCCATGGGCCTGTCCTGCATGATAGCCACTTCAGGGATGGATACTTTTATACTCAAGTCGCATATACATCCTACAGTGCTTTAAGCAGTGATCATACAAATGATGGCTATCAATTGGACTGATTGATAGGAATATACCTAATCACAGTGAGGTTTGACTTATTCTCTGCATCAGGTGGCCCTACTACTTCAAACACCCGCCATTATCTCAATAGCAATGAACCCAATTGGGCCTCATGTCACAGAACATGCTTCATCTTTGTTTCCAACCTCGCTAGTGGGCTTTTCCAAGTTCCAAAGATCCACCACATACACCAGGCTCAAGTTGGGATGGTTTGAAGTTTGAATCTTGAAATGTTGACACTCGACATGAGATGTCATATATGTGAGGAAGATTTCGGTTTGTGAGGTCTCACCGTAAAATATCATGCATGTGAGAAAGGTATGGGTTTTAGGGGTCTAAGGTGCTAGACTCTGATATACTAACGCCCATTGTTTTCCTCCATTGATGATATGATGAGGGCCCGTTTGGCAATTACCTAGTGGAGTATAGTTGAGTACACCGACGTACTTTATAGTAAAAGGGTGATACTTGGAAAAAGTAAGCTGACGTACATGCCCTACTTAACAACGTTTGGGAAGCCCAGTAAAGTTTTTAAAAACTGACTTTACCATTGTGCATCATGGGGCATCCCAAACTAGGCACCAAGGGAGGTGGGCCCAGATAAGTTGCAAATGGGGCATCCCAGCGAACTAACTATGGAGATTTGCCAAAGAGTGGATTGTGGCCCCACAAACACCAAGCTACTGTTGAAGCTAAACAGTGCCCTACCCATCAAAAATCCTGGGCGACAAAAGAGTACCCATCTCGCACAAAAGGGGAAATCTGTTTTTCGCCCTCCTGGACACAGGAAACCCTTCTGCTGCCCAAATACCGTACCACATTGACTGTGTCTTCTCCGATCACCCCGGCGAATCGGCAGAACCATATGGCGGACATCAGGCTGCAAGGATCATCCGTGGCAGTATTCGTCTTGCACCCATTTCCATTGTGCATAATTGCGTTTCAAGCTCAAGATTGAAGCTTGCCCTCTTCTGTCCGTTCTTCTCTTTTCTAATTTCTTCTTTTATGCTCGCTGTAAAAAACGTGTTGATGTACAACGTTTGGACTTGAGATTAGGGTTGGGTTTCTGATTCATCATCCCTTTTTCCCCTGGACGGCGATGTCAAGCAAAAGGCTTTTGCATGTTGAAAATTGAATTCATTTGCAAAGGACTGATCTCACTCTACATAAAGCTGGGCTGTGGTGTTATGCAAAACAGGCAAAATCCTAATTTCATGTAAAATTACGATCGAGGGGGCTCTAGGATTTGCTAAATTTGTTGTGATGATTTGTTCGGTTCCAATTTTAAAACAAGACTGCTGAGTTGATGGGGTGGAAGGCTCTACTTGACTTTTTGGCCTTAGAGACGAATGGTCATGAAGAAGATAGTGAAGAGGGCATTTGCCAAGTACGGATACTTGTCCCATTACTTAAGTTGTAAAGTCCGGTTGAGACAGCTGTAAAGTTGGTTGAATGCCACAAGCACTGTGTGTGATCCCAACCAAACCGGGTGTAGTGAAAATCTCGACCGTTGGAGGGGGCTGCTTTACTTGACATCACTTTACATGTAAAATTACCAAACGGGCCCTGAGGGAGATGTGATTAGAAGACCTCAAGGAGTCCCAGTCTCCCAGAAGCAGACTTGTGCCCTACTCAGGGGAATTGAAGATTTTTTTTTTCGCTTCCTTTTTAAGTAGTCTTATAGCGGCAACTCTTTTAATAGTGTCTTGACTGTCTCACAGTTATTTGCACCCCTGGAGACTGCATTGCATTATCAAACAAATTGAACCAATGTGCAATGCCTTTGGGGTCGCTTTTCATTTTATCTTTAGGGAAGCTAATGAGATAACGGACTTTTTGGCAAAGTTGGTGGTGGTCTTTTTTTTTTTTTTTTTTTTATAGGTTTTGGGATACCTTATCGTGGTTCTTCAGGTTCTTTCTTGCGTTTCTTCTCTCCAGTCCAGGCCCTTCTATACTGCTATTTTTTCTCCTTTTAATATGTTCACCATTAATGTTGAAAAAAAGGCCTTTTTGATGTGAGATGGTTGGAGTCGGACCCACCTTTTATACACAGAGACCAATGGGTAGATGATACGGGATCATATTTCTATTAATAATTGATGATGTTTGTTAAAATGGAGACATTCAGAAGGCAATAAATTTTTGTAAGTTAGATTAGATTCCTGCTTTAGAAGTGCACCTGCCACCTAAACAGTTCTGTGATTCAAACTATTGAATGCAATGTGCTCTGCCATGTCTGGCCTATGCTCCAAACTTCTCACGAAGGGAAGACTGTTACTCTTCAACTGACTGGCAGCTATTAGATGGTTAAATAGTAAGAGTAAATATTGAAAACAAACCCAAAGAAAGAAAAATATTTTGAGAGCATTCAAGGAGTGCTGGTTTGGACAGAAATGGGTAGCTAGCACTGTTGGAAATTTTTGTTTTTTATTAAGTTATCAGAATTGCAGAGCTGCAAGCCTGTCAGAGTATAAACCCTTCATATGAAAGGATATAACTCATAAAGTGAAATTATAGGGATAAAATGGTAATTTTTTTACAAGTTTCATGTTGAACAAGATATCACAGTCGTAAGCTCCTCTTGGGTCAGGTTCTAGTAAAGCACAAAGTGAGGCCTATTTAAGGTTGTTTCGAGTACAGAGTCCTTTTGGAATGAAGCACTACAATAAATCTCCCTTGGGGAAAAAGTTCCTTTATGCCAGAAGAACACTGTCTTGAATTAATTTTGGGTTACATCTATTACAGGAATTTGCTTTCTACAGCTCCACAATAAATTCCCATTCTCCCTTTTTTTTCCTCCTTACTGATTTGATGTTGTTAGTAATTGCTACACAATTGTTTGTTGCAAAATTAATGCTTTTGCTCCTTTACAGTGGGGATGGGGGAAGAAGTGCAGGTATATTTGTTGGGGGCTTTGTATTGGGAGGAATAGTCGTGGGAGCACTTGGATGCATTTATGCTCCTCAGGTAACTACGTGTGTAGAGAGAGAGAGAGCCTCATCGATAATATTAAATTTTAATCTTGATTATCTGGCATCTTATTTCCATTACAGATCAGCAAAGCTTTGGCTGGGGCTGACAGGAAAGATTTGATGAGGAAGCTACCAAAATTCATATATGATGAAGAAAAAGCTTTGGAGGTAACCATTTTGTCTTGCTGGGTGAACCTTGCTTCTTTGTCCTTGCCCGAAAAAAAAATGATATCTGGATTTATGCATCCTCATACTGTAGCACATGTTCATGCGTCCAAACTCTAATTGAATATGTTGTTTTTATTTTTCCTCTCTCTCTCTCTCTCTCTCTCATGCTTTCTTAATTACTGGTTTTTCCATACATCAAAATGATCTTGTTAAGGAGCGGCTATTTATCTCAATTTTGAATTAGTCCAGAGTCATGTTCATATGACATAAGGGTGTGATAAAATTCCAACCCTTACGGGGTCATGTTCAAAATTGTGTGAATGTAATATTTTATTTTTTTTCCTTTCACTTCCAACCCTTACGGGGTCATTGATTTTATTGGAGAACAGAAGACCCGGAAGATACTTACCGAGAAAATAGCACAACTGAACTCAGCCATTGATGATGTTTCCTCCCAGCTTCGTGCTAATGATGTCCCAAATGGAGCAGCAGTGGTCACAGATGAAGTTGAGACTGCCATATGATGAAATCTCATAGTTTGTAATTTCGGAATCCAGAGATTGAGAAGATATAGGACTGTGCCTGTATATGTGTGCACATCATACTTGTACATCAATCCTAATGACTTTGCGAGTCCCCTGCTGCAAATGGGGCACCGTAACTATTTGGATATAACAATTGAAAGAACGCATTTCATGCTGAAGGTGAAGTTTGTGTAGTTAATCTATACCATAAGAGTGCATGTGGCCTTGTTTGTATCTCTTTCTCTCTGTTTTTTTTTTTTGGTGATCTTCTTTTCATTTTTTATTCGTATACTTGGAATCTGCATTCTCATGGTTGGAACAATGAGCACGATTCAGGAAATAAATGGAGATGCATCACACTACTCAAGAGAGAGACCCTTATGCAATGGAGTATATATATTCTTATGCTAGCTGAGTGAACCTTCTCCAGTGGCGGATTCATCTTTTAGACAAGGAACTCAGATCTCAGAGCTATGTACTATGCAATCTCAGACGCTGGAGAGCCAATGAGAGATTGCAGAAGCAATGTTTACTTCGTAGTTGCCTGTTCACAAATGAATGACAGCCACCTTCACAAGCACGTGGCTTATCTCAATAGAATCTTCTTTAGTTATCAATTGTCCATACTCCATAGCATCTCCTGTGGGATTAATGGATGAGGTTGAATACTGATTGATGGTTGACTGAGTATTAATGGTCACACCCCCCACGGCTATTTAATGTTAGGCCTAATGTTAACCCTCGTTTATCCATGGGACCATCAATGCGATGCAACAAGCAACATGAAGTCTCACTTTACTACAATCTAATCTAGTAGACTGATGGCTAATGCAATCACTTACCATCCAAGAGAAGCCTATTAGATGGTATTGGTGAGTCTTTTCTCTTGATACATAGGTTTTAGGCTCTTGATAGAATGCTTCGCATTGAGTCCTAATGAAGTAAATACCAAGCAGACAAAGGAACCTACATCAAAAAAGAGAAAAAATCATCTTGTAATTTCCAGCCCCACTGTTGATGATTTGAGCCATTCTTCAAGAGCATCCTCACTACATACCTCAAATTTTATCCCCACAGGAGTAGGAATGTGATTAACACGTCTGCTCAATCCCATAGTGGGACCAACTCCTACCCGTGTAAAATTTGAGGACATGCGTTATGGAAGAAGACAAATATTTTAAAAGGGGTTAGTGAGCGTGTGGGGGTTGGATTTATCATGAAGTCAGAGTAAAACAATTACATCCCACACAGAAATCCTATATATAGAGGGACCCCTTCTGCCAAGCACCAGTCCTCGTGGGATCCACTTGGGGATTGGGGTGGGGGATCAAAAGATCTACCACCCACGGCCCTATGTGTAGTGACGAAGGCTTGGATCATCACGCTAGCCACTTAATCAACGGCCCACAATTTTTCACCATCCAAACGATTGCACGTTCAATCTAACGGTCTAGTCAATTCAGATAGGTTGCATACTTTGGGTCAATAACTATTAGTGAGGGTTCCCATATATAATTTTTTTTTCCACCCTCATCACGCTTGTTAACCAAATAAATGACACTATTGTCACTATGATCACTTCCTTAGAATTCGCCTTCAACTGTCTGCACTCTGGATCCAGAGTTTCATTGTCTCGATTCAGTTGAAGCTTATTTTGCCTTTTAAAAGCATTCTATTAACAGTGCTCGGTCAATTCGCACTTGTTATTTCACCTGCCCGATTCTTATGTAATATCTCTCTCTCTCTCTCTCTCTCTCTCTCTCTCTCTCTCTCTCTCATCAAAGCCCATTTCAGATAAGCCCTTCCCACCCCCACCTTCTTCACTGAATCTAGATTTTTTTCTCCTCTCCCCACTGATGATTTTAGATCAGTCTTGTTATCATCTGATTCATAAATTGCTAGACTAAGGTTTCAATGGTAAATGGTTTGGGAATCACTGAAAAATGTTACTTGTTGTTGGATGAACTCTAATTAATAGAGTGATAGAGTTTTGGCTAATACAGCATAGTGCTTGTGTATCCTAGCTTAAGCACAATTAGAAATTCTAATTCTGTCAAGATGTGGAGAATTAATGCATTCTAAGTGCACGGGGTGGTGAAGATTATCGGCTTCCCAACAATAAACACTGCTGTTGGTCCACATCCATGGTAAACTCATTTGATCAGTGATTATTTCAGCTTTCATTTCATAGTTCTTGATACCTTTTTTACTGTCTTTTCATTTCTAAGGAATTCATGTCATGGTAACTCATTTGTTTGCGTAGAATATACAGGAATTCATGTCATGAGTAGTTAAAAATGAATATTCAATGTGAATATAAAAAAAATAATATCAAATAATCTTCTCTTTAATTGAAGGTGAATCAAGGGAAGATGAGAAACGAATACCCAACCATCACCTTGATCATTCAAATCATAGGAAAGTCAATATCTCACTTAAATTGGTATCTTATATCCTTCACTTTTCACCTCCCACCCTTCACAGTTCCTCTTTACGAATTTCTGTCCATGCAGACAGAGGCTCTAAGATCGAAAATTTTAAACTTTAGAGAGATTATTTTGAATTTCTCGTCTTATGAAAGATGTGATTCCTTTTCACGTTTTGATCCTGGAAATTTGGTCATGTAACAATTGCAACTAGCTCTGGTTGATCTAATTGGGTATGGCAGGGAAAAAGGAAGAAAAATAAAAAAACTGAGTGTAGTCCAATTACTCCCCAAAACTAGAGGAAACTCTTGATATAGAAATTTAAACTCATGCTCGACTGGGATCAGTGGCGGATCCAAAATTTTCGTTTGAAGAGTGCAAACCTTTATAGGTAGTTTTATGTTAGGGGCAAACTAAGGATTTTCACGTGGATCTTGAGAGCGGACCCATGATTTTTATTGGATTTTTTTAAACGCACTGTGATTTAACGAGTGCAACAGCACCCACGTGGTTGTACCTGAGTCCGCCCCTCTGGAACCCTTTTTGGGTTTGCTAAGTCAGACTAGGGGTGTCATTTGATGAGCCAGCTGAGTCCCATCATGGTCCACGACAAGGGGATGCAGTTGGACCGTGTCTTTAGTCCTGTGATTGGACTGGGACCTCATGGTCTGGCCTGATAGTTAAATGTGCCAGCCTTGATTTTTAGGCCCGTGCCTATATATGCTCAAAAGCCCAGCCCATTCCAGCCTGATATGCATATCGCACAGAGTATCATACACATTTTTTAAAATGGGCTGGGCCTTGGTCTATTTTCAGGAAGGCAAATCACTCGTAGAGTAAAGATTGAGACATTTTCTTTACTGATGTGAGAGTAAGATAAGGGGGACTCTTAAGGGCCTATTTCTTTATTGGAATTCCAAACATTAACGTCCGGAGAATCTTTAAATTCTCTAACACATGGAATTAGCGAATTCTCCTTTGTATTTGAGCATCTGGATATCCTATAAAAATGTGAAGGGGTTAGAATTCGAGAAATTCTAAATGTCATTTGAGACTTTTTCTGTGGTTATAATTTTGAAATTCCAAAACAAAAACATGCCATTTGCAAATGTGAGGGGACAAGTCATCACATTATTAACTCCCAACATATCAATTTCTTATCAGAAACTTGAGTAAAAGCACAGGCCCTAGAAGGTCTTACATGTCCTAACAAGAAAGCCTCTATATATCACTATCACAACTGTAAGGGGTGACATTTAAAAAATACCACAGTATTTATTTGGACTGACATTTTTTTTACATCATGATATACTCAAAATGTCACAAAAATGTAGTTGTTTTTTTTTTAAAATATCACTTGAAAAATTGTAGTATCATTTACCCATGGCCCATTGCATGGGTGGTGGACCCCATGTGGTTCCACAGACCATTCTTTTCAAGCTCTTCTTTGATCCATTTGTGATTGAAATGGCCTTTAAGCCTAACTAATAATTCTTTTATTCTACGTCTATTCTCTGACAGGATCTTCCCTTAAAATCAGCTGATTCATCCCATATTAGAAGTGGACATAAGCAGTGGTAGAGTCACAGTGAGAGAAAATAATCATCAAATCAAAAGCCAAAGAAGATGGGATTTTGGGCTCTGTTGATGGTGGCCACCATGCCTATAGTGCAAGTTCTTATCATCAGTGTGTTGGGGGCAGTTCTTGCAAGTGGCTACTGCAACGTTCTCACTACTGATGCTAGGAAACACATGAACAAGGTGCATTCTAATTTCCATTCAATAAGTAGTGCTGGTTTGCATGACACTGAGATTTCCTACTTGAGAACATTGATTCTTTGTGAATATTGGATGGTAGATTTTAATGCTTTGTGTGTTTGTGTAACTAGAGGATTTTGTTCTATACAGAATTCTGTTTTTGAATGAGAAGAAATTTGAATTCTTAGTATGGGTGTGTTTGATACGTTTGTATAACAAAAGGATTATGCAATTGAAGGAAAGGTTGTTCAAATTTTACATGCAGTTTATCTTCTAAAAAAATGGGGGAGCATTGTTTTCCACATGGAAAAGAAAAAAAAAGGGAATAAATTGATTTTCCTCAATGGAGAGGATTTATTTGTGCAACAAAAGGATTTCGCTCTCTATGGATTTTTGTTTCCACAAGAGCGGAATCCTACATTCCTGCATTTCCTAATAGGAAATAGATATCCCCTCTTTGAGAAAATCAGTTTTTTTTTTTTTCGAGGAATACGCGTCGCACAAAGCAATGTAGGCTGCATGTAAAATTGGAACAATTTTCTTCTCTATTATGATCTCCTTTACCGAAAAAATTCACAAAAAATACATGCGCACATAAAATTAGAGATCTATCATCGTTATACAGTCATGGCATTAGCAGCATTCTCGTCATCTTCTTAATAGGGCTGGTGGTTAGGTCTAAACGGGGACCCGCCCCGACCCACTCCTGTTAGGGGCAGGTTTGATAGTGGTGGGGCGGATTTAGTTTTGTTACCTCATCCTGCCCCGTATATATCAAATATATTTATTTATTCCTAAAGAAGTAAACAAAACTTATCTAGTGTGGGTGGTAGAAGCCTTTAACTTAATGCAGGTAGGAAGAAAAGGTGGTGTGTTTTATCTCTACATACTCATTCCTATGCATTTTTATATTTTTTTAAAAAACTTTTAGGCTTTAAATTCGACCTAACCCCAACCCAAACCAAGTACCGTCATAGGGCTAGTCGGGTTTGGATTAGATGAACTTGAGACAGGGCGGGTTTTGATTTACCCTAGCCCGCACCAAACCCGCCCCATTGCTATCCCTACTTCTTGAGCAGTTTGGTGGATTAAGTAGTCCGGCTTTTGAGATTTAATCACTGTTGATCAAATGGTCCCACCTAGGATGCCTAGGATGGACCTTATCATAACATGATCACATTGGAATATTGGATCCATCCAGTATGGGGGCCCTTTCAGTGGCAATGTGGACTCTGGTCTGGCCATGTTGCTCTCTTGAACCATCTGTACAGAATCTGTTGATCCAATGGTCAAGAATACTCTATTTAGCTACATTTGATGAATGATCCATTTTCCACAGTGGAGACAGTATATCCAGGGCCGGATCACCAAACCCTGGGCCCAGTTGTGAATGCTTAATTGTCCTTGCATGAGTTTGGTGCCATTCATCGAGGACCTGCGGCGGGTCCACCCAGGCCCATAAACTGGGGTGACCCACCAAACTGCTGGACCACCTCTCAGTGTTTGGAAGGAAATTGATGGACATGGCAATGCAGATGGGCCTAATGAACAGTGGGAGTGGGGCACCACAAGAGCATACCCCAAAGATTTGATGTATGAAAAACAGTATTTTTCATAATCTTATTTTGATTGCTCCTATGATCACTGACATTGGGAAAAGTTGCCATCAATCAGATTGTGTTTATCGTCTTCACACCATCTCTGATGTTTGCAAATCTGGCCAAATCAGTCACTTTACAAGACATCATTTCATGGTAAGCTTTTGACTTTTGAATAGTTCATTTTTGTGACTCATTCAGGTTTCTCAGAACTCTATTGTTAATTTTTATTTTCACATCTAAGTTCATTTCTTTCTTTTCTTATGTAAATATGATCTTGTTATTGTAAGTTGATGTTCGCACATTGGTTAGAAACATCTCGATTTGGATTATAATTTGGAAGAAAAATCAGCCCATCAGATTATCCGAAACCTTGATATAAGGGTATTGAAGAAGGGGATGATTTTCTCCTGTGAATTGCACAATAGTGCCGTTTGGTCCAATCCATTTGGATGGGTGCTGAATTTGGAATCAGTGACGCGGGGGCGTGGGGCATGCTCACTTTATTGTGGGCACTGGTGCTCTGCGGAGGTTTCTCCTTTTAACTATATACTAATTATTTTCTAAGCTAATTGTGAATTTAGTTCGGATGAGTGTCGAATTGAGATGAGTGCCAACTTGTAACGGTAGCAATGGTTAGATTTGTTATAGGTGATCAAGGTAGGCTCCATGAGGTGGTCTTATAACTTACTCGGTGAAGGAGAAAATATCCATATTGTTGTGTACGTGATTTTTTTTTTTCTCAATTAGATACTAGTCATCTTTCTCAAAGGCAAAACATGGGGCTCTAAACATCTTACTCTCCTTCCAAATTTACTCTTCCAAATCAATCAATGGAGAGAATAAAAGATTTTCTCAAGCAAAGCACAAATTTTGTATTTTTTTTTTTCCTCTTCATCTTCTGACGAATATGCCCACTAAGGGTGTATTTGTGAGATAAGAGGTTCCACAATAAGGACGGAAATCATTCTGATTTTCTATGCAACTCACTATTCCATTGTTTGTTCCGTTTGATGCAACACACTTTTCTTGCAAAAAAAAAAAGAGGAATTGATTTTTTTCAATAGAGAGGATTCAGAATTCCTATATGGGACGGGTAAGAACATAGGATTACTCTCTCCCATGGAATCCAAAATGTTGGAAGTGTGGAATCCTGTCAATGTACAAACTAGTCCTAATGGTATACCCCAGATTTCTGTTTCCTCTGTATCAAGGAAAATGAAGTGCAAAAAGGTGACTTTTCACATGAAAAATATATTGCCCCCAAATGTGGACACTTTTTCTCTCTGTTGCAAAATAATTGACTTGCAGACCCGAAAGCAAGTTAAAAATATAGCATTGTTTCTACTTACAGAACCATGAGCAGATAAGCTATATAACCAGGACCTCTTTTATGACTTTCTTAGGTGGTTTATGCCCCTTAATTACACTGGTATAAGCTTTCCACTCAATGTGTTTTTACTCATGAAAACATGGGCTATAACCAGGGCCTGTTTTATGACTGTTTTAGGTGGTTTATGCCCATTAACATTGGTATAATCTTTCTTCTGGGAGGAACCCTGGGATGGATTGTTGTGAAGATACTAAAACCGGAGCGCTATTTAGAAGGCATTGTCATTGCTGCATGTTCAGCAGGTATTAATCAGCATCCCAAACTGCTTGTCTTTCTTCAGCTATTCCTCTGTAAATGCATTTTTTTTTTTTCTTCTTTTGTAGTTTTGGCATGGATTTAGAACTTAGAAGACCTGACTCAAGTCGATTGTAAACCTTGCTGGAGCAACTCAGAGGCAAGGAATTTAAATATAATGCTTCAAAAATGCATGTAGAAGTACGAAAAACTGGATAGGCTGATGAATGTAGCGTAACTATATAAAAGAAAGGAAAGAAGAAGAACCCATAACTGAATACAAGTTTTGAAAATAATAAGATCATCAGAGACAATGCAACTGTGGCACCACATAAGCGGTGCTCTTGGATTATTCATTTCATTGTTCTCATTAGTCACAGGTCACCATGCAAGATTTAAGAAGCTGAACTAATATGAACATCTGATAAATAGCATGAAACTTTGACGCTGAAGATTGTTCGTTACAGGACAGGGACTGCTCAAATCCTTCATCATCGTCATTTTAGTTGTTCGTTACAGAACAGGGACTTGTCTAAAGGTTCATATTATGAGTTCTACTTTTCCACTCAACCCTTATTAAACCAATGTCGTCTGGAACTTAGAGAGTCTTATCATGTTGTTTCTCACCACTTCATTCTTGGTCTTTACTAATTTCTCCTACACCTTTTAGTTCTTTGACCCTATAACCCTTTAATACATTGTATAGGTCTTCCGTTTATGGGCACAAACCATCTCAAACAACATCCGGATGGTTAGGAAGACAAAATCAAGACGGTATAAATTACTTACTGGGACTGTATGTGTCCAAATGAAGCAGGTTGCTTAACAATTGTAGTGCAATAGGTTGCACTTGATCATTTCACATTAAATACTGCATTACCAAACTAAATGAACAAGAACATGTGTCTTGAATTGAATGAATTTTCCTGTTTTTTCATTAAAATCATTTAAGCTAAGCTTTAAAATTGAATGAAATTCAATAAGATCATGGTCTTGAAAATCAACAGAATCTAATAGAATTGACAAAGTATTCAATCAACTCAATGGAGTTGAGAACTATGGTTTATTGATTTTGATCAATGCTTACAACATAATTCTATGAAACAGGAAACTTTGGCAATCTGTTGTTGATAGTAATCCCTGCACTTTGTGATGAGGAAGGAAGTCCATTTGGAGAGCGCTGTATTTGCCGAGTTAATGCACTATCATACGTGTCCTTTTCTATGGCGGTAATATGGTCTTTATCTCTGTTTTTTCTTCATTTTTTCTTTACTTGTTGTCACCATTCCAACCTAGGAAATCAGTAACCAAGTTCATCATTCAGTTGAGCCAATTTGGCTGGACATAATCAAGTTAGTAGTCCACCTTGCTTCAACAATGATTTGTACTATTTTTTGAGAGTTTTGAATGTTACAGTAGTTGTTTGAAATTGATTTGCGCGACTCAACAAATCAACCCCCTGGTCATACAACTTAGATAGTGTAGTTGACTAGCTTAAGTATGTGATTAGAAATGCATACAAAGAGGGAATCTGAGAGTGCCATATTTCTTAATCCTGTTAATGCAGCTTGGTGGTTTCTACACTTGGACGCACACTTACCATCTTATACGAACTGCAAGTGAACTGTATAACCAAAAGAGATTAATTGATGTTATGCTGAAGATACCCAACAAGGACGCTGAAGCAGGTGGAGATACAAACCTACCAGATACTGCAGAGGAAATTCCCTATGACCACATGCAGAGAGTACTAACGGCATCAATGAAATACATTGATGAAACAACAGAAAACCAACCTGTAAGAAACGTTATCATGATATTCTGAGGATCTTATAAACTGAATGCTTCTTTTTTTTCCTTTATTCTTGATTGGAAATTATTGTGGTGTTTTTATTTCTATAACATGTACAACAAGTTGGGAAATGAACAGAATTTTGTGTCACATTTGTGATATTACTCCTTCCAATCCCACTTGTGAAAATTTACTAAATTTAAATTTCAGATTATTACTTCACAACCTTGATTGTGAGGACGGTCCTCACGATCTTACAGTGTGGATCACCTAGTGGGGCCACCTTGGGATCCCACTGATCATGGGACAAAGGGGGATCGAAAGATCCAACTGGGGCCAACCTAGATATCAAATTTGAAGACAATATAATACTTCTAATCCCTTCATCCGTGGTCCACAAGTTTGTTTCAGTGGCCCAACTGAAAACATCACAAATTCCAGTTTATTTCAGTCAAGATACGATTAATATTTCTTGATGCTGCAGAAATATAAGATCATGCTCGTGCAGATTATACAGCTTGCATCAAGTCTAAAGGACAGTATCATTGAGCTAAGTTTGTGTGGGAAAATCAAACAAGTTCTTCACCAGATTATCGAAGAGTTAATGGCGCCTCCAACTGTTGCTGCAGTATGGTTTCTTAGTCAATCAACTCGTACTTTAAAAGATTTACATAAACCCTTAATTTTCACAAATAACAAACTTGCCATCTAATCATATCAGATGATGGGCTTCATTTTTGGTGCAACGCCATGGTTGAAGTCTCTCCTCATTGGTGCCAGTGCTCCTCTGAAAGTGATCCAAGACTCCATCAAATTATTAGGGTGTGTATTGTTCGCATTGTTGTTATTATACATTTATTGGTATCTTGTGGGATGCTTAAAATTTTAAAATACTCCAATCTAGATTTTGGTCAAGAATAAAATCAAGTGATGAAAGTGAAAATCAGTAGAAAAAAAATTGCAAACAAATGTTCTGATGCCATGTTAAAAGTAAGGACACCCAAAACTCACATATAATGTTAGGAAGCACATGCATTCATCTAATGTCCTCTTAACAGATGAGTTCAGAATCAACTTCCTTTTAGAGAGAGAGAGAGAGAGAGTCCTGATGAGTGATCAAGAGTTATCATTGTTTTTTGAGAGCTAGTGTCCAGATTAGTAACCCTCATGCACCATTTCATTCAAGTTGGGCCGTTGGTTTGTTGGTGAAGATTGTTATCTGTTATGTTCTGCAATTGGATGGAGGATGACCTAAAAGTTTAGTTAACTAGATCACATGCATCAAGTCATTGGCCTACATATAGGTCACTCAGAGGGGAAAAAAAAAGAAAGAGTGGATGGCTATGATCAGAGACTTCTAGGATCACACCTCCACATCAGGGCTATCAGATTAATGATCTGAATCACTTAAATCATGATCCAATACCACTTGTACAGAATGTCTGTATAAGAATACTGCGAATATCCTAATCCTAATGCATCATAACCTTGAAACTACCCTTCAAGAAATCCTTTTATGTGTGATTGTAAAGGTCTAATTGTAAAAGATTCTGCCTGGTGAGATGTGGCATTTAACATACTACTCTTAACAATATCTTCCAGCTAGTAAATCTTCTTTCCTTTTTTTCTTTGACCATTGTGAACTTTGATTTACTTAGTGTTCCTGTCATGCAGAGATGGAACAATGCCTTGCATCACACTTATATTGGGAGGGAATCTTACCCGCGGTAAAAATGAATTTCTTCATGTGAGATAGTAGCATATAGAATTTAGTATTTGATTACTTACACCTTTCTGCTTAAAAAAAAGACAGGTCTTTGTGTGGGGAAACTTCAGCCTCCAATCATCATCTCGATCATTATTGTGCGCTATGCGATCCTTCCGGTTGTAGGGGTCGCCATAGTTTTAGTAGCTGGTGAAATGGGTCTCCTCTCTAAAGATCCATTGTACAGATATGTTTCGATGATACAGTTTACCATCCCACCAGCTATGAACATTGGTACGAGTACTTCATAGATTCATTACTTCCTTCTATAACATTTTCATGTTCATATCAGATAATGGATTCTGTGATATACTCTAAAGCTCACTTACAAGCAATCACTGCATTCATGGCAAATTGATGGAATGACAAAAATCAATTGGCATATACATTGATCAGGGAACAGAAAAGGATCTATAAACCAACTTCAATTGTGTCATAATTCATGAACACTAAGCTTTTCATTTTTCAGATATCTGCATAATGCAGCTTTTAATAGGACATCATCAGACTTCATATTTGATAATCATTTCAGATTGTAAAGGTTAAACAGGCCTCTATTATGCTTGAACCAAAAACTACTATTTTGATGTTTTGCAGGCACCATGACCCAATTGTTCGATGTGGGTCAAGAGGAATGTTCTATCATTTTCCTGTGGACGTACCTAGTTGCTGCGTTTGCCATCACCATCTGGTCTACGTTCTTCTTGTGGCTGTTATTTTGAACACAGCACTAATAGCAGTGATTTTAGATGATCCAAACCATACAGAGTCCCAATAGAAGAAGCAAAAGCAGTCTAGCTACATTCTTTCATGTCTCTATTTTTTTCCAATTATGTTTTTTTCTTTTCTGATTGATTAAAGTTGATAAGGAAACGAGTTTCTAAAGTTATTTATGCTCATCTCAGAAGAGGGAATGGATTTTTTTTCCAATTGTTTTCATTTGTTGAACCATAGCCATGTATGGTCATGTGTAAACATGAAAAAAAAAAAAAAAAAAAAAAAAGTCATAATAGTTGGAAAATTGAGACCATTGTTCAAGAAATTGGAAAGCTACAAAGCCAAGTCAACTCAGAGACTTTACCGAGTCTTATCCGTAAATACAGAGGCCCACCTTGTTTTTTGTTTGGAGCTCGACTTTTGCTCGACTTTGCTAATTGTTTTCAAACTAACAATAGCAAAAAATAAAATGCATCGCATTTAAATAGACATAAATCTTTTTTTCATGCTTAGATCTCCTCTCCAATTGAAGGGTCTTCCCAGTACGTCTCTCAAATTCAGGTCATCATGAATTCATTATCATCAAAAGAGCCAAAAATATTTTTTTTCTTTAATCTTAGGTGTTTGGATGCTGTGAGAAGGTGATTTGGGTGAGCATCCAATTACCCAATTTGGGTTTCCAAAGGGGTTCTATTTGGATCTAAGAGGTTTTGTTGCCCACATTTACCTTGGCTGTAAAAGTAATTCTCTATAGTTGGTCATAAGCTCATGGCAAAGAAGAAAATTTGTCACTTAGAATGTAACTTAAGTTACTCAAACATATGAGCCCTAAGGCATAATTTATGTATGAATTGAATATTAAAAAGTGCCCGATAGTGATTTGGTCATCTTTGGACTTGTAGATTGGTGATTTAGGGCTTAGAGTCTGAATTAGGATTTGGGGATTTAGGGTTTGAAAATAGGATTTTGTGATTAAGGGTTCAAGTTTAGGTATAAAGTGATTATGATTGAGGAGTGAGGGTTACTTTATTTAGAGATATATGATGAGAGAGAGACTAATCATGAGAGGATCGGCAACGAAAAGCTCGATCGGCGTGAAGAGGGTTTTGGACTCTAATTAGAAATAAGATCTCAAAAAACAATGGCATGTATGGGATCTGGTACTCTTGGAGGGAAGATGATGTCGAAATAAAATAGTATTTTTACCAAAGGTTTTATGACGTCGGGCAATCACAAGTTTTAGACGTGGGGGAAAATGCTTATTAGATACATGTGGGGTATGTCCAAGCCCATTCATATCTCTGGCAATTTCAAATTTTACATGGGGTTACCGCCCTAGGTGAGGTCATATATACATAGGTCCATTCCAGCGTATGTACGTATCTTTTGAGGTCATCAACATTTCTTTCCCTCCTCACCATTCCTTGCACCACTCATGAGAAATTCAATCCCTCCGAAGATATACTTCTCTGCACTGGGGATCAAAGGATCTCTATCCACAGGTGTGTGTGTGTGTTGGTCCATAGAGAAACAGACAACAACAACCGTTAGACCATCACAAGTGTGGCGCTTGAGTGCCTTCCTCACCAGTTCTCTTGAGCATCTCTCAGGGTCATTGTGGATCAAATTTTCTTTCTTAATGATTGTCGCTGTATTGAGGAGTGGGCTCCACCTGATGGGGAATATTAGAAAGTATTTCCGCTGCCTCTACTAACGTCTTAAGGTTTTGGTAGCAACCGGTCTTGAGTTCGAGTCCCAAGAAGAACGACTCAGAGCAAAAAAACTGCTAACAAACCCCAAACCCCAATGGCCCTGGACAATTCTTTTTTCTTTTTTGTTTTTGTGACAATATTGTCCTTGGACAGTTCAATTGTAGAGGAATCACAGTCAAATTAAGAACAAGTTGTAGGCCTTAATGTAGAGTTTAGCATCCTAGCTAGTTCATTGCTAAGCTACACTATTGTCAATCCATTTATGTGTGTCCCAAAATAAATGGTGTCGGACTGGATTATGAGAAACTAGGTAATTGGTATATTAGTTGGGAGTTGGAATAAGTCGCTTTGGTGATTTATGTTAGAATTTAGCCTAATCACAAGATCTGAAAAAAAAATATGAAACGCGATGGGGCGAATCTCTTAAATTAAGTTCATAGTGGAGATCCCTTTTCGTTAAGCAGAAACTGATTTCGATTGAAATCAATCTCTAATTGATTTCGACTCCACACAATGGGTTTTGACCGTCTGGTAGTTACTCCATTTATTGTCATTATAATTGTAGGCCCAGCTAATTATGAAGAAATATATTAATGTATATTTTTCTCCATCCTCTCACACTTATTATATTTTCTTTTGGCCTTTCTTTAAGTTTTAAACAACTTACAATTAGATTTAAGTCAAGTAAACATATTAGAGTCTCACTAAGAGTACGTAGGTTAAGTTAGCACTCATGCTTAGAAAATGCTTAGATTTCATGCTACCATCAATTGGTAGGTATATGATGTCTAGATATATCAAAGTTAGACACCATTAAAAGTTCTCTCATTTAAGTTCATTTTTATTTTGTAGTTTATATAAGTTAGTTATACTTTATTTTCTTCAAGATAAATTTGATATATATATATATATATAATTTTAAGAAAGAGTAAAACTTAAGATAGCAAATTTTCTGGAATTCACAGGACATTATGTTGTTTTTTAATTTCCTACATTTAAATATGACATTAACAGGATTCATATTTCTTCAATTTAACATTATTTTTATTCATATTATAATTAAATAGAGCTATCTTTTTTTAATAATAGCAACACATATCCCAATCTATAAAAATCTTAAAGAATATAACAGTTTTTATATACATTTTTAAGAATTGATTTTATGATTTTACATTTTAGTAACGTATTGAGAGATGAGATGAATATTATTTTAACTTAATATATATATTTCTACTATTTCTATCTTAAGATTAATTCAAATATAATTGTGGCTTATAAAACTTTACGGCACTACTTACTTTTTGAATAAGTTCTAAGGTATTGAATTTTTTGAATGCTAAATATATATATATATATATATATGTATGTATATTGTTTTAGATAAATGTTATATTTGCTTATTTTAAATTTATTTTCATTCCCATTAATATTTTAAATAGACATATACATGTGAATATATTTTTATTTATTTATTTATTTTTGCTCTGGCTTAGCATGAAGCACCTGTATTGTTAGTAGGAGTGAATGAGACTTAATCTAAATTAGTTCCTTGACATATATGCCCCACACATTATTGGTCATGTGATCAAACTTGCGTCCTAATGTAAGGGTGCTTCTTTTGAGAATGACAATGGGGCGGGGCGGGTATGGGTTTAGGTAGATCCGAACCCAACCCATTTGGTATTTGTAATAAACTATATCCACCCTGAACTTTGACAGGTTTGATGGCTGTCATACCAAATCGTGTCATGACAGTAATGGGTCGGGTCGTTTCTAATCGGGTTTGTTAGTGGTTTAATTAATATTTTCTGAAAAGTATGAAAAAAGTGTTTGTTAGGGGATATTTGAAATCATTACCTATAAGATCTTTCAACCCCCAAGATCAAACAGCACGATACAGAGGGATTCCTAGAAATGCTTTAAGGATAACTGATTTTTGCTTTTTCGGCAGCTATTGAAGCGAAAGACCCCTAGAAGCAAAAATCTGTGGCTTGCATAGAAGAGCTCTACTGTGTAAGGCTCTCCACTTAAACAAGGTCATATTTAAAGGAGATTCTTTCATTATTTGGCATGCTATGCTAACCGAAGACATAGTCCCTTTGCTTTTAATATTAAGCTGGAAGCAAATAGATAAAATTCTAAAGGAGATATATGAATGGAAGGTGACTTTATGTCGAAGATTGGCAAATGTAGAGGCGGATCAGCTAGCAAGATTTGCCCCACCTCAGGAGATTGTGTTCTGCTGCTCCCTCCCTCTGCATATATAGGAGACTTTTTCACATGAGGTTTGCATACAGCAAGGGGCACATTGCATGAACTAGAATGATGCTTGAAGGTTTTAAGGAGTGCAACACCTCTTCTAACACTTGTGCAGTGATTTGGTTAGTTTATATTTTTTACTATTTGAGGATGTTTCGTTTTATGTTGCTGGTACGTAGGATTTTAAGTCTGTCTTGTAACTCTTTATTTTTCCTTTTAATGTATTGCCTTTTATTAGCAAAAAAAAATAAAAGAATTCATGACCTATAAGAAACTATCAAATCTCAGTGCCACTTGACTACTAAGCTCTCATATGTTGACATCCATACTTAGTAATATATAAAGTATAGATATATGGGGCAGGTCCGGTTGATGTGCCCAAAAAATCCAAACCCGACTCAGGTCAATACAATTAAAGTCATACCCAACCTGAACCCTACTCTAGCTCATGCGCTGCTAAACCCTCCCCTAATAGGAGCAGGTCAAGGCAGGTCCCCATTTCAACGCGACCCATTATCATTCATAGTTTAAATGAGAGCCAGCTACATGGAAAAGTGCCCAAGCCGGGTTAAGCCCTTACCCAACCCTCACATATCTGGAACGGGCCTACGGTGAGTGAGAGCCTGATATGGGTGCCCGGGCGAGCTCAGAATATTACCTACTCTCAAAGGTCAGGGTATTCTAAGAAAAAAAAAAAGAAGAAGAAGAAGAAGTGAGTCAGGGTCAATTAACCATGCTAAACTGTGTTCTACGTACAGGAAATTAAATCTGAATACATACATAGGAAACAACCCACTAGTTTCACGGAATCAATTTATGCCTTTCACGGACAACATATCCATAATTTGAAAATGCAATTTGACAACAGTTTTTTTTAATAAAATTACAAACACATGTACTTTTAAATCCACTAAACTTTTGAAGCTTCAAATTAATGGTTAGGGCAATTTAATTAAAGTGATAGTAGCATGTAACTGTAGCGTATCAATAGGTCCTCTGAAAGTAACATGTCGACTCCAAATTGTACTTGTGGAGAACATACAATTCAAGTTTGATCCAAGGGGTAGTTCAGTTGGCCTAGGACCACGGTTTGCACTCGGAAGTTGTAGGTTCGAAACTGCATTACTACACTGAGGCTACAGGAGAATTAATCTGCCTTCACTTGAGCCCAGAGGAATTAGTCGAGCCCGAAGGGTTGGGAACCTTCTATCAAAAAAAAAAAAAAAAAAGTTGGATTTGTATACATGGACGGGGTTCATTTGGGCCAGTCAGTCTTGGGTTGGGCCAATTTGGCCTAGGGTTGGGTTGGCCCAATACCAACTTAACCTGCCCAGCTGCACCTGAGAAGGACGACGACCCATGCATTGTCCATGCATACCCACGTAGAAAATGGCATGCATTCCCCCAACATGAAATTATATGAGCAGTAGTGAGCAGCAGTACGTCCTAATCCACTGATATCTCTTCTTTCAATTTACTTTCTATTTCCCACTTGATTAGTTAGAAACAACTTCAACTCCTATCACACTTCCGACTGGTTTAATAACAGAATTCAGTTATGAATTTTCTTGATTGTTACAGAAAACTACATAAGAAACTCCTGTAGGCGTAGATGGTCTATTTGCAATCTAATACTTCTTGGAGAAAGAGATAAAGATAGAGAGATTTGGAGTGCCTGTTCTAGTTATAGAGGAGGAGGAGAGAGAGATTTCTTGTGCTGCAACAAGATCAACTTCAATGATGGTTCCATGTGGTTATAGATTTCGTCCTAGAGACGAAGAACTCTTGGTCTACCTGAAAAGAAAGATTCATAGACTGCCCCTGCCATGCGACATAATCAAAGAGGTTGAATTATATAAGTATGATCCAAGTGATCTTCTAGGTTTGTTCTAATCCATCCCATCTGCCTTTTTTATTTGTGCAACCACTCGTCTTTCTTGAAGTCTTCTTCTTGTTGTTGTTGCTTCTTCTTCTTCTTCTTCTTCTTTTTCTACCGTTACTTGTTCATGTTACTGCTATTCTTGTATGGCGTTTTCTGCTCGTTCTTGTCACTCTCTATCGAACATTACAAGAAAGACCACCTTCACCTATCTTTCTTTGATGTTTGTAGGTGAACTGGGTGAGTTTTCTTTTTGCAGTCTCAATCGTATTTGGGATGTTTCAAATTCTGTCATTCTTTTTCAAGTTTAATGCTTTAGATTCAAATTCTTTTATTTGTCTTTCTTGTTCTTGATTTTTTTTTAAATGAGATGAAGTGAAGTGCATGCAGTTTTATTGAGTCTCGATCACTCGTTCAATGGGATTTTACATCTTGCTTCAAAAAAACTGTTGCGTGCGTCATGATTGCTTGATCCATTGTACTGTAATACCTGCCAAATCACCATCCTCTAATTAAACAAAGTAAGGAACGAGATCCATATGCAGATGGTGTGAGCTATGATTAACAGATTCTGTCTTCTTCTTCTTCTTCTTCTTCTTCTTCTTCTTCTGGGAGTTATTCTTGTGTGTTTCTCCTTTTTTTTTTTTTTTTTTTTTTTGTTCTCATTGCTCTCCATTAAACGTGAGGAAGATCACCTTCACATATCTTTCTTGGATTTATGTTGGTGAACTGCGTAGGTTTTCTTTTTGCAGTCTCAATCATACTTGGGATGGTTCAGATTCTCTCTCTCTCTCTCTCTCTCTCTCTCTCTCTCTCTCTCTCTCTCTCTCTCTCTCTCTCTCTCTCTCTCTCTCTCTCTCTCTATTCATTTTTTTTCAAGTTTATTGCGTCAGATTCTAATTCTTTTATCTGTTTTTCTTGTTCTTGATGATTTTTCTTTTAATGAGATGATGTCCAATGCATTCAACTTCTTTGAGTTTTGAGGATTTGTTTCATGCATTGGATTTTTCATCTCATTCACCAAGACTGATGGGTGGATCATGATTGATTGGTCTATACTATACTTGCTGCCAAATCATCAACCTCTAATTAGAAAACAAGTACCTACCTGATTTGTAGATGGTGTGCGCTTGTGATTTTCAGATTCTCATGTATTATAAAATAAAATCATGTATGTGTAATATTATGCAGTTCTTTGATTCCCCACTTGGTTAGATAGGTTTTGTCTTCCCTGTTAATTAATAATAATAATGTGTAATATTGTTGTTATTGTTGTTAGTAGCAGTACTAGAAATTTCTTCATATTTAATATATTGGAGAAGTTTTACATATTCTTGATATATTTAGTTTTTCATGATCATATCCTTCTTTCAGGTCAATTTGTTTCAAAGGGTGAAGAGAAGTGCTACTTCTTTACCCCAACTTATCGAAAATATGCGAAAGGAAGCCGACCAAATCGAGCCACCAATAATGGATACTGGAAGGCCAGTACTGCTGATATACAAATAAAAGATGAAGAAGACAATGATATTGGCACCAAGAGAACCCTTGTTTTTTATTCTGGAGAACATCCACATGGAAGGAAGACTAATTGGATTATGCACGAGTACAAGTTGATGGAATATCTAAACACCAGTACTAATGTCCAAACTCCTATTGACCCAATGAAGGTATATATATAAACACTACACCCCATGCATGACTCTATGTTTCACTTTCTTTTAGATGGATGGATGGATGCCTTATTTATGAGAATTTGAGTACTGTGCTTACATGAACATGATCAGTACCCATATATAACTTCTTCGCTTGCCTGATGGTTTTCTGTTATTTTTCCAATCTCCAGCTTGATGAATGGGTACTTTGTAGCATTTATGAGAATTTGAATGGTGATAAGAGGGAGAAAATGAAGAGGAAGGCTTCAGAAGAATTAGACACAAGAACTGAAAAGAGGGCTTTCGTGGTGCAAGAACCCCAAAGTCAGATAAATGAACATAAAGCTAATGACCAATGTGTGGTCTCCTCATATGATATTCATAAAAAAGAGCCCATACATGATGCTTCAGATATGGGTTGGGACATTGGTCTTATGAGTGACTCCGATTTTGCCAAACTAATGGAGATGACGGCCACGGAAGAAGTAGGCACCAAAAGAGAAGAGAGAACAGTTGTAGTGCAACAAGAACAACCCCAAATTGAATATGGAGACAATGACCAATCAGTTGTAGTCTTCTCAGCTGATTATCTTGAAGATATCATAAATTGGGACGTTCCACCTATCAGTGACTCCTACTATGCTGACTTAGCCGAACTTACTGAGGTGATGACTGGGGAAGAATTAGACACAAGAAGTGAAATTAATGTGGTGCAAGATAATGACCAATCTGTATTCTTCTCATATGATGATCTTCAAAAACTGCCAATACTTGATGCTTCAGATATGGAGGGTTGGGACGACATTCCTCCTATTCCTATGAGTGACTCCGATTTTGATGACTTTGAAGAATTCATGGAGATGATGCCCGGGGAAGAATTAGACAGAAGAAGTGAAATTACTGTCAGTGAAAGTAAAGATAATGACCAGTCTATAGTCTTCTCATATGATGTCTTGAAAAAGGGCCCATACTTGATGCTTCAGATACGGACGTGGGTGAGCTTAAAATATTGAAAGATTTATTATCATGACTGTATATGTTCGAGTTCATCAGAAAATTTTATTTTGATTCTTTTGTTGTAATTGATACGATTCCAATTCACTGAAGTATTACATGATTTAGTTTTGTGTAGTTATTCGGTGTGTGAAGTTCATCCTAAATCTCGAATTCGCTTATATTATATTTATAATTTCACGCTCCTGATATCATGGCATGCCTTGGAGAGAGGGCACTCGTAGGAAGTTTCCTGGTTATGTTCTACAGGGTGTTGATCGGTGCTTTATTAGGATCAGGGATGAATTTGTGAAAGGGTGTGATATTTGTCTTACAGCGTTTGAAGGAAAAAAACTCTGAAAAAGTCATATCCGATTTTTTTAAGAATCTAGACTTAAAAAATTGGAGCGAAGAAATTACTATTTCATTATCATAAGAAGGTAAAGAATTTTTTTATTTTTTATTTTTTTTGGTTGTTTTCGGGAGCACGCCCTATGTATTGAGGGTCATGTTGGATCTCAGACTCCATTGAGTTACCACTTATCTCAAAACCAATTGGTAATGGGAAATGGCATAATAATGGTCTTATGGTTTGTTGGTTGTGTTAGGAAAGCATTCGAGCATCACTCCACCACAGGTGCACACGAGCAATGGTGGACCTAGGTTGTAGCGACCTGGGGCGGTGGCCCTGAATCTCCAAATTATAATCCAAACCTTAAGCCCTAAACCACCAAACCTGAGCGTATCCATAAATCCAAAGATGGCCAAATCCGTTCTCGTTATTATGTCTTCTTAACCCCACTATGATTCAAAGATAGAATTTCATTCTCATTATCCAAAGTTTGGAGGCTATGTTAAAGTGAAAAGGAAAAGGATGGGTGTCCTAAAAAAAAATTTTGTATTTAGTTTTTTCTCACACACCCACTCACCTTGAATTCGCTTCATTAGACATTGATTTTGACATATAAATTTAGTAAAACATGATCATGTGAGTTTGAGTATCTAAAACAAAGGTTAGAATCATTTTTTATTCATCTAATGTGTTTTGATATTTATAATTAACATCCTAATTCCTAACCTTTTCATTGTCCAATTTTCAATAACCGTCATGCATCTAATTGAATTCCACGAGTTCGATATTTTCTTAAGAAAAACGTGTAGATGTTATTTTGTAATGTGAAATAGTCTAGCAAAAAAGTTCAAATGTTAAGTCTAACAAAATTTTAGCACATCCAAATGAAAATCATGGATCCGCCACTGCACACGGAGTTGTATCAAGTACCTAGCCCACCTAGATGGCTGCTTGTGGCAGGTGAATAGAAAGATTGGACAAGTATCGATCTTAATTAAATCATCCAAATCCTCCAAAAAACTTCATTTTGGGCAAACCACATCCTCCAACTATAGCATAGGATGGGTAGGGCCGCGGTACGTTGGCCGGTGTGCAGGGCCGCGCTAGGCCTAGGCGCCCCGGCCCAATTTACATCCCTAGATATGATCACTGCATTGGGTGTAGGCGTGTGCAATCGGCTTGGATTTTGATTAGGTTAACCACACCATGCATTTTCGAATGGGAATGGGGTTGAGAAAACTGTCTTAGTAAAAATTTGTACTTTTTCTAGTGTTTTCTACTTTCAAATTAATTATCCGTTTTAAAAGCAACAGCAGAGTTGAACCCAAATCAAATGTAGCTGAAACAATCCATCTCGTTTGTCTCAATGATGTCACTAATCTTGTATCTTTAATTAGCACATCCAAGCAGACTGCATATACATAGCTTGTGGGGCCCATTTGGACACATTCCTGACATTGGGGCATGATAGATAGAAAAGTTAATTTATGGATAAGGGTCATATAAAAAATCAGCCCCATCAAGTTATTCTAGCCCTTGATTTTGTTGAGTCTAACCCCATCAAATTATCCTAGTCCTTGATTTTGTTGAGTCCAAACCATTACTTGCATGTCGATTCTCAACATTTGTACTTACCAGGGCAGCATTACTATGTGCACAACAATGAATTCTCAAGAGAAAAAAAGAAAACAGACTAGAGGCCACATCACCGTAGCTGTCGTACCCACTTGATGATCAGACCAACCTAATTTTTTTTCACTCAGCAATTGTATGGTGATTCGAATAAGATGAACGATCGATATCTACCGGTCACACCTTCAAAAAGGAACCAATCCTGGGGCACATTTGTATTGCTTCATTTCCACGTAAATGGATGTGTAAAGTCTTACTCTTCTAATTCTAAATAGCTTTGTAAAAAAAATACAATTATCAGATTGCATTGTACTGTATCTTTATTCTATACCTTGGTAAATAAACATGCCCAAATTGGAGATTCTCAAGCTACGTGGACTAGCCTCACAACTCTAAGAACACTAAACAACGAAAGGCAATCGGCACGAAGGGCTTTTTTTTTTTTTTTTTTTCTGTTAAGAACGGAAGGGTCTTGAGAGAGGATTAAATAAGAATAATTCAACCACTAGGAGGGAGACTGAGACCCAACTTAGGGGGGTATCAAGACTAAATCGGTTGTGTACATCCACCAAAAACCACTGCAAAACACCACACTCCGCTCCCACCCATGCCAAAATAAGCAAAAAGATTTTCTACGGAATCACAGAAAATTTAGCCTTTTTTGCGCCTTTGCTTAAGAAAAAGTGACAGCACCAAATGTGGAAAATTTCTACTGTAGGAATGCAACAAAATTCCCATAGAAAAAGCGACCACACAAACGCGCATGTACATGCATGTCGATAGCAGCCAACATAATTTGTAATTTGCAATCAACCAAGACTTTCCAGAAATGATTTGCAACATTTTTCATCACTTTTAACATTTTTCCACTTTAACCTTCCACTTTCGCTCCTTCCAACCGTCACTTTCCCATGCACACGACCACAAGGAAAAATTATACACCATTTCTTCCCAAGAAAGAAAAGTAGGATGAGTGTGCCCATGTCGAAACCACAACCATAAATTAATTAATGAAAATCCGCAGATGAAAGAGGGCAACTTACATTGGAAGAAAAAAAAAAAAAAAAAGCCAAACCTTAACTAGATATCCACAGGGGTATATAGCTTTTACATATACATAACAAAGGGAATAAAATAGCCTTAAAAAAGATAAATGAAAGACTAACGATACAGAGATGAAGCGTGACTTTCCTATGAATAAATTAGGAACCAAAACTGAGAGGAATGAGAAGATAACATTATACATACTATATAAGGGTGAGCTCGAGCTTTGGCCTGTTGGGCTGGCGCTCTACAACCTCCATGTGTATTTTCACGGCCTGCAAAATGCTATAACTGATGCCTGCATCTGCCTTCGTCACTCTTTGGTGCTCCTCATCTACCAGCCAGTCCCCTCCCTTCTCTCCCCTTGGAATCAAGTATACTGGACCTTCAATACCATACCTGAAAAAGTAACATGACAGTGTTAAACTTTCATAAGCTGGATATCTTTCACAAGTTATGCAACTTTCATTAGCTGGATTTTTTTTTTCCCACACGAAGAAACTCCTTTCTCTTCAATTTTCTTGCCCCTACTTCAAAAGTTCTGCTAAACCTAATCATATGCATGTCCCAGCTTACAGATGTGTCCATGTGTGCAAGGTTGAAGCCATCTATCATGTGACATTTAGATCACATTGTATATGTTCCTTGGCCAAAATTCAGGCCATACCACTCATCAATAGGCTAATATGAAAAGTAAAAGGCCATGGCCCACATTCAACACAGACATGGCCCAGCTGATGAAAGGTGCTGGCTTATTTTTTTGGCCAAAGTACCCACCTGATGGACAGCTAGAATCTCCAACCCATGCAGAGCTGATGAAAAACACAACTAGGCTTAACGAAGCTCCCGAGATCAATAAGCTTATGGCTGCTAAATCATCGCTTGTAATAAAAATTAATAGATGACTGCTTGGTGAAGCAATGACAGCAAGGAATACGAACCAAGCAGCATGGACCACACGAAATTCTAGAAGCCTCACAAGATACAATCACCTAGCATTCTGAGCAAATGATTTCAGAGACAATCTATTTGCAAAGGGAAAAAAAATTTCCCATGCAAACGTCTGGTGGGTGCCTTTAATTAAGGGGATCCCTTTTTCTAACAAGCCCCTGCCTCTTAGAGGGTCAGATCATGACATCCACATGAAATTTCGCCGATTTGAAATGGTTATGATCTCATTTCTCAACCAGGTGCAAATGCTTATCATGTATAAAGCAGAGGCATCATTTTGTCAATATTCATCATATATTATTCACCACCATTAATGGAACGGACAGAGCATACTTGGGCACAAAGACTATGAACCCATTGGACCGAATCTTCACTATTCTGGCTTCTGTATCAGTTGGCCTGCAACAGAAAGACATGCATGTTAAATCATGGAAAATTATGTTAAACAGAATTTTAGAGGCCCACTGAACCTACCGTTTCCTGAAATATATAACTGTATGGAGCTCCACCGAAGCCCGGCCTGCCATCTGGGCGTTTCGGTGGCGATAATTCAAATCTGAAAAGAGGCCCTACATCAGCAACTCATACAATTCATGGCAGTAACATCAAACGGGTAAAGGGATAATTGTCTTACTGTCTGCAATGCCCGTAAGTTGGGGTCTGTCTTGGAAAATTGGAGGGAGCTTATCTATTCCTAAAGCTGCCGCAAGCAACCTGTGGACAATTACATCTGCAAGAAGGTGGCCACCTCATGTCGTCATTTCAAACTCTTAATTTATAATCAGATGACAGCTTATCTGTTCTTCCATGACAATATGAAGTGAGAAGCTATCAAGGATGTTTCTTACAACCAATTCATGACTAATCACAATCTCTCCCACAAGAATTAAATAATAATGTCTATTTATAAATGAGATTATTCTCAGCTTTCAATATAACACAATGGACAATTAAAACACATGTCTAAAATGAAGCAAGGGTAATGGTCAGACAATGTAACAAATTAACAATATACTGATCTCAATAGCCATTGTTCTTTCGGTGAGTGAATGCAATAAGAGGAACATGCCAATAATTCACTAATTGTTGGCACGTACATAAACTAGGATTACAAGGAAAAAACACATACACTGCATATATCATATGGCATCATTCATATGGAACACCAGCATGAACACTAACCTGCATACCGTCGTATTGGAGAAGTGAAATGAGTATATAGAGGTGCTGCAAGACCATAATGATGAAACTCTGGGGGACTTAAATCTCCACTGCAGAAGTAAACTGCCTGAAAGTGGCAAGCAAATATACAAGTTAAAAATTCTTGATTGCCAATTTAGCTTAAATAGCTGCTACATAGACACACATCAACATTAGCAACATCTACACACATCAACTCTAGTAATTTTACCTGAGTCATGCATCTAGTTGCCAGAATTCTGATCAGCTTATTGAAGTATGGATCATTGCCCTGTCATATTCTCTTCTTTCAGTCAAACTATTCTTTGTTGATTTAAAGAAACACTTATATTTAAGAAGTAAAAGCTTTAGCAGACATCTGACACAATGCAAGTGTTGTACCACCTTGACCCAATAACAAAATAAGTAACCACCTTCTGTACTTCAACATTAAGATGTAGAAAGGCACCCTGTGTAAAGAGCGCAGGTGTAACATCTTATTCTTACCACAGCACGATCAAGTGAGTCAGCAAGCGCTTTTGAAGAAGCGGTATCCAAATCCAAGCCAATAGCAGCAGTTGTACGCAATAGGGGTTCAAGCATCTCTTTAGTTGGACTAGGATGACGCCTGGATGCACATTTTATAGGAAGTCATATATACAATGTTGAGAACTGGAAACAGAGACCCAAGTCCCACTTATGATGAATTCAACCATCTACACGCATCTAGCCCTCTAAACGTTCCTATTATAGGCCCAAATTATCCCCACTGGAGTGGTACACGCCGTCAGATCTAATCATCCTGAACCTCTTCCTCAGAGGTTGAGTAGCATGCATCCAGGTGGGCCCCAGAACCAGAAACAGAATTTGGACATAATAATCCTGCCACAACAAGGTGTAACAGACATTATGATCCTAGATATCTGTGCACCAATTCATGTGTGTTTTTTAGTTGTGGGGGATTATTATTATTAGAGGTGCTTTGTGCTGTTACTATAACTGGAGCACCCCACCACCAACATCATCGAAGCCATAACCTATCATAGTTGGATGTGTAAATATAATGTGTGGGACATTCAAAATCAACGGTATAGGTATACCGTAATAAGGAACACATGGGAAAGTGTTTCAAGATTTTTTCTGCCACAGAAACATTAGCTGCAAGCATAAATTCCTCAACCATTTGATTTGCTTCTCGAATTTGATACATTCCTGCAGAAACAGTTCAAAATTATTGAATCATCAAGATAGGTACACAACAGAGACATGATTATATTGGCAGTCATGTTGGCACGCTGCAGAACTGTATACCAATATCAAGAGGATCATGAGTTTCTGTATCAATTTGAAATTTAACTTCAGCAGAAGCAAGAGTCAAAGCTCCACGTTCAATTCGCCTGAGCCTCATGATCTGTAATATTAAAGATCATGAAATACATTGCATGGATGACGTTCAGAAAAACAGCATTGCATAATGTTCCGACATGCATACCTTCGCTAAAGTATTCATGTTTCGTAGATCAGTAGTCAATGGATCCATTAAGCGACTGTCAGCAAATAGGAATTGTTTAAAAGCCTGAATTTACATGACATTATGACTAGAAAAGTTTAAAGAAAAAGAAGTGCAACAAATATTTTTTAAGCAGGAAGATTTTCTTGGAAGAAAATTGATTTTTTTTAATACAAACATGACTCTAACCCGCAACAATTGCGACACTGAGCACCTTCCAACTGTGCCACAAACTCTTGTCAATAAAATTGATTTATTGCATCAAATATTACATCAACATCAAGACAATGAGTTCACAATACATTACTGAAGCATATTAATTCTCAGTTCATAAAAGTGCTATGAAATGGAACAATAAAGTAGAGACCAAATTTGGTCTCAGATTTTGTGACTGCAAGAAGTTGATTGGAAAATTTTTCAGTCAGAAAAAAAAAATACAATACAGCATAAAGCATTAAGTAGAAAGAAGATCAAGAATGCTAAATCCAAATTTTCACTGGATAGTAAATCACAGATGGATAACAAGAAAAAATCCATTTTTTCTCTTCTTTTTTTTTTTAGAAGGAAGAGATATTCCATTTTTGAATAGCCAATGTCACTGGGAACCCCAAACTTGAACAAAAATGAAATAATTATACACGGCACAACAGGAATGCAACTTATTCAAGTAGATTACATATATTCTCAGATTGTCATAGTACCTATGAAATTTATGTACAAAATCGTAGACCGAAATGAAGCAAAAAATAAAAGTGGAGATCAACATCATGTTTGGTTTTCCTGCGCAAACAATCCTAATATGTTCTGGTTATCACAACACAGATGTTCTCTCCTTTTGCTTTTTTCTTTTTTTATCACAACACAAATACTATTATCCAAACTAAAAATTATTCCACAAACAAACCTCAAATGATTATAGAAATAGCTCCAGATCACTAAGACTCTAATATTGGCGTAAGATTGTCTATTATAAAGCAAAGAAGATAGAAGTCTCACAGAAACCATTCATTTTAGAATAAATCATATCTAATGCCCATACAACTTCCAGACTCTAAAGGACCAGTATCATCAAGAAAGCGGGTTCTCAAAACAACCAGATCTTTAATCATTCAAATATCCCACTTCACACTAGTGGCATATAAATATCACAAATATCAAATAGCTCAATTTAAAGGAGTTTACAGGGATATGGTAGAAGATCTTATGAGATACTGGAAAGCAATAATAGAGAGGAGAGTAGAACAAAATGGGAAATGACAGCCAGAGACACTTGAAAATTGAACATTGAGGCGGCTAGTCAGCTACAGGCAAAAATCTGGACACGTACAGTATTTGAGGAATGGTAAGAAGAAGACCAGCATTATTAAGCTGAGCTTTTCCTGACCAACAGATTTATGTTAAAAAAGATTAGCAAGTTTGTAGATAGGCCAACAGCCAACCTGTTCGCCCAAGATTGGAGTAAAAAACAAGAATACCAACACTCTTCCACAAGAGGGCAATAGAAGATTCCCTTCATACTCGAGAGTCTCTTCGTCCGATAATAAGTATAGGAAGGGAGATAGACCTTCGTACAGGTATAGTCAGCCCGGGTTTCGCTTTCCCTAATGCAAACTACCCCTCATGGAAGCCATCTTATCTACAAGACTACAACACGATTACGAACAAGATGCCCTATCATTGTTTGCAGCAGGCCGTAGGGAAGATCTTGTACGGCAAAGTTTTGATGCTTGTTTTCACAACCCAATAGACCAATCATTTGTCTCAAACAAAAGTGGCCTCAGAAAACCCATACTGTCAAAAAATGAGGTTTTTCTTGGATGAATCTAAAACAAAGGTGAATAGACGTCAAATGCCATGCCCTTCATAACATACGCCTCCATTCTCTAACAAAATGAAAATTAGCACTAGAACCGCATTATGTCTATATTGTGATCGAACATTTTTTTGTTATCAATTGCTAACTTCAATGAGTGTCAACAATACAACTGAAACAGAGATGGTAGTGTAAATTGTTTGTCTATTTGCCGCAGAGTCTACTATGGTAAACGAAGCATGATCTTGATGCTTCCGAAAGTACAGAGCAACATATCAGGGCTCAAAACACCAAAGTTAAGTTTTTTGTTAAATAAAAAAATGCAGATGAAAACACCTATCATCCATCCTTGCTTGAGCTTCAACATATGATAATGCTGCGCATGACTTGATAACACTTTTCGTATATCTTGTAGAAATAATATCTGCATCAGGCGTCATTTCCTGGAATACACACAAAAAAAAAAAACACACACATATAAAGGTGTGCATCGAACTAGAAGATAAATCATCCATAACAAATCAAAGGCATAGAGGCTGGTCGAAGCCAGGGGCATAAAGGCTAGTTGAGTTAAGCAAAGCACCTTAAAGATCAAAATAACATGCAAATTTATGGCAATCATCAGCTATCAACAATCAAAACATTCAATGCATTATAATTACAAGAGTGAAAGAAATTCAAATTTCAGAGTGATTACAGAATGAAACATAGGTTATGACTTATGAGCATGGGGACACAGGAATAAACACGGCAATATGGCATATAATTAGTTACTAACTTAATTACAAAAGGGACCCCGACAAGCAATGTCGGGATCGATGGAATTTTCATGAAGAGTTTCCTATTTAAATAACTCAAGTAATAGGCAAGTCAATGATAGCAAATAAGAATTTCAAGACAACCTTTTGCAAATACTTAACTTTTGAGAACATCTTTAGTTGTAAGATTGATGTGAGAAACAAAACTAGCATTCAATCACTCATTGTCTTGATCTGCATTTTTCAGTTTTTTTAGTTAATTCTAGCCAACTTTTATGCCCATGAACATAAAGAAACAGTAAATTAAATTACAAGAACACTATAGCAAAATCAAACCAATCTTGTGACCAGTATTTTCAGTCACAAACATAAAGGAATACGAAAAAAAGGTACTACAATAATGAGTGAGACTGTGAGAGAGAGGATATCTTGGACATACAGATTTACAAAAGAAAAAAAGGACAGGGAACTAAGACCTGAATATGTACTTGTTAATAACAAAAAACACCAAAAGCTTGAGTTGTTAGTAAACGGCATAACAATTTATATCATCCCCCGCCCTGAACGGGAAGCCATTCGAATTGAAAACCCAGCAGACAAATAGACTAGACAAATGGAAGTAACATGCCTTCCAAAGGTTTCAAACACGTAACCTCTAACTCTGATACCATGTTAATAACCAGTAACACCAAAAGCTCGAGCTGTTAGTGAACGACAGAACAATGTATATCAAAGGGTCCAGATAGCCCCCCTCATATGTGGGGCTCCGCACGTGGACAGAAACAAGCCAAATGACCGATATGAACATAAACACGTCCCCAGGGATTCGAACACACGACCCCCTAGCTCCGATATCATGTTAATAACAGAAACACCAAAAGATCGAGCTATTAGTGAATGACATAACAATTTATATCAACACTTCTCACTTAATAATATGCTGGACAAGTGAGCCCAGGTTCACGATTTTACAATATGCTAGAACTAAACCCCAAATATAAAGGATACGCAGCTTTAAAATATAAAAAATACGTGATGATCACTAAAAATGCGCTATTTACACATAATATTAGGGGCCCCCAGGTGCATCATATGCCTAGGTATTAAGGCGTACATTATGAGCCCGCTTAGGCACTGCTCTAGGTGCAAAGGGTGCTTACGAAGTGCCTAGAAATTTACAGAGAACAAATGACAGATATACAAAAGATGGCAGATAAACAGTGATCAAAAAGTAACAATTGACCTGTTTTACAAAGAAATAAAAGAAGCTCATACCCAAATAACAGAAAAGGCCAGCCTCTCCACATCAGACCGAAGAGAACAGATGTCTGCAAGGATAAAGTTATGACCAAGAGAAGCAAAGAAATTAACAAAAAAAATAAAAACTATGGCATCATCAAACTCTCAAAACCAATTTTTACAATCCAAATAATTGACTAATAGAGAATTTCAATGGCTTGAAACAACCACCCACCTTCTGTTAGTGGTTTAGGAAGCATGTCAATTCGTCGCTCAACGAGATAGACAGATGTCCCCCGCTGTGATGCTTCATCATCAAGTGGGGTTCCAGGATATACAAAGTTTGTCACATCAGCAATATCTTGCAAAATTTTGTCAAGGCTTACACTAAGAAAAGCTCTAAGCTGGAGAGAAGAAATTACGGAATAAAAACAAAAATGTAACTGTAAGTTTAAAAAACCTACTAAGTCTAAATACAGTAAGTTTGACCCATTGATTGGGTGATTTACATTCTATACTGACCCATTGATTGGGTGATATGCTAGCTATAAATGGAAATACAGCTGATAAAATAATGAAGAATGGTGGTACAGATTTGTCCCATGACTGGGTAAAATAGGCTCAGTTTGAGTTTGGGTTGGCCCAATAAATTGGGTTGACCCAATGGGCTGAACCGACCCACTATCTTTACAATCCAGACCCTCAACGAGCTTTTAATACTTATAGACAGCGATAACAAATCATATTCTAATATCTTAGCAATCTGTAACAAGAAACTGTATTGTGTTGATAAAATAAGGTTTTTTTTTTTTTGCTATATCCTTTCTACAAGTCCACAAAGGTAGGAGCAATGTAGGTGTAGGTGATCCAGCACATTTATCTGATGGGATCCATCATGTATCGGAGATTTCCCAAAAGTCACCTACAATGAAGATTTCAATGTGTGGCCTACAAATTGACAATCAACAGAAAAACATTAAACAAAAGAAAAACCCAAATGGTCCAATAAAAGGTCTGAAATTGGATGGCTTTGTTATTCATTCTGGAATATTTTGAGCCATCCCTCACCTTCAGTGCAACCAATCAGATCTTATAATCAGTAAAATAAACCACTATGAACCCCACTTGCATGCACTAGGTGCATCAGAACGACGTGGACATCTAGATCCATTTAACACCTGCATGCAGAGTTGCAGACACATGTATGGGTGAAGGACAAGGACATAAGATATCAAACACTGGGGAGACCCAGTACTCAATTGAGCTTCTTTAATCCTTCTAACCAATACAAACAAAGTTGGCACTCTACATCTTTGATCATACATACAGATCCACACATCAAAATACACATTATTTTTAGCACATTATGATGAACTTTTGACAGGAATCAACTTGAAACATCATCAAAGGGTAAGGAATATTTTATGGAAATCATCTTGCTCTACAATATTAAGGCCACTTCAGCATAAACAAAATTAAAGACTAAAAGGATACGAACTCCCACTTCAAAATTTCCATTTGGAAGGGGTGTGCAGTGCAATGCATCATCAATATCTTTGCAACCTGAACCAAATATGATCATTTATTACCAGTACATCCCAGAATGCAAAAGGCAACTGACAAGAAATAAAAATGGAAATCGAAAAAAGAAAAATAGAAACATAGTCAGTATCAGTAAATAGACAATAACATACCAGGTGGATCCACACTAAAAACCCGCACTTGTCGTAAATCCTGTCTATTGGGATTTGCCAAATCATCAGCTGACAATGTCCAGGGTAGTGGTGGCAAGCAAGCCAGAACTTGTGAAGAAAATGGTCTTGAATTGATATCATTCTCGATCAATACAACCTGTAGCATGCAAAGATAACCACTGTCAAATATAACGGAACTTTTTTGTTTAATTTTAACCAAAACAGGGTAAAATGTGTATTTACTTAAACTCTAGCGTTATATAAATATTTATTCTCAAATCCAAAAATGTACATGACCACAGTTTCCATTTATCCAGGCAAAATTCCTCTCGCTAAACAACTTTAATCAGTAAAATTTATAGAGCTTAAATTTTTTAGCCATTAGAATTTGTAGACTGCAGAGGTGGACCTTTCATAGAAGAAAGAAAGAAGAAAAGCATTGATTTTTCAGTGACATGCTATAATACTTATAGCCAGCTAGTTTAGCAAATTAGAAAATGTAGAGGTTAATTTAGCCTCTGGGAACAGTAGGTGAGAAACTCAGCCCTAGAACTAGCAGATATTACAAGTGAGGGCATTTTTGTTTGAGAAGGTCCAAGGTGCAAGATCCGGACAATATTGAGACTTGGTGAAAAAAAAAATTGTAAACCATATGATTTAACATCCTTAATTTTGGAGCCTATTTCGGCTGTTAAATATTCAACACCACCATGTGGTTGAAAAAAAATTAGGGGCTGCTAAAGGAACAGGGTAAGCCCAATTAACTTGCCTCGCTTTCAGTATCCCTATCACCAATTTCTCCAATGGTGCGAACATAATGACCAGATGGATATCGAGACAGGCAATCCCAAGAATCAACAGCAACAATAATTCTCTTGTCCAGAAGATTCCCAAGCTGCCGAGTTTGAATCCGAATCTTCGGAATCCTTCGATCTTTGGAGACAAACAAAGCATGAGCAATACCACCATCAGCTGCAGGCATAGGCATTGGCTCCAAAGACCCACAATAGCTGCATAAGATAAGCCAAGTTATAAAAGATCATATGATCATGGCAAATGAAAATACAAATGAATATATAACTATATATGGTTAATCTCATTTTTAGCAAGCTATTCAAAATCTGTTGATGGCTAATCTTCAAATAGGAACAACTTCATGCATTATCTGGTTCCTGAGCATAGGATATAATCATCTTACGGCATCATCACCCAATCAAGTGTGTGTGTGTGTGTGTGTGTGTGTGTGTGTGTGAGAGAGAGAGAGAGAGAGAGAGAGAGAGAGAGAGAGAGAGAGAGAGAGAGAGACTTGTTATAAGGAAACACCTACTTAAAAAGAAAAAAATCACAGCACAAACAAACTGAGACATGTTATGGGTTCAAGTCATGTTACCAATAAAAAAATGAACTTAAAAGAAATTAGTAAAAAATGTTAAAATCAAGTAAATACAAGTCAAACTAAGCTTGTAGTGAAAGACAAAAATGGAACTTTTAGCATAGCAATCATCTCAAGGACATATGTTTCTGCAAACCCCTGGAAGATTTTCTGTCAAGCAAGAGCCACATAACAAAACCTTCTTTAGGGATCGAGCAAAAATGGCATGCCTTCTTTTAGGAAAAAAAAAAACACATGAAGTTCACCATGGACATTGTTCTACCCCCAAAGAAAAGACATAAAAGTTTACAATGCACTCACTAATGGCAACCTCAAGTCTAAGCATACTGATATCGATATGGATTTGATAAATTGATTGAATTTCTACCTATTTTGGAGGAAATGTGTTGTGTCTTGGCATGAGTCAAAGCAAAGCCTAAAGGAGGAAAAGGGTTACGTAAGACCAGAAGCCAGCTTTATGAAACTCACCAAACCAAATTGAGGGTATACTTTAATTTAAGAGACTAACCAAAAAATTAATTACTGGACAACCTAGTTAATCTGACCATTATACTAGGTGACCTTGACAACAAGAAAGAATAGAGAAAAAGATTGTATGAATACTGAGCTGCCTCACTGGGAGAACCTTCCCCCTTTATATAGATTTCACTCCATCGATCCCACAGATTTGGGACAAATTACAAATAACAATTACTTAATCCAAACTCCAAAGTTAATCACACTCTATATCTAATCAAATGTATAAAATAATTGTTGAAATGCAGAACTCCACAGGACTCTGTGAAATAATAGCTCTCCTGTACGAGAGTCCACACAACTATAGTTCCTCCCCCAACCCCCCCCCCCTTACCAAAAAAACAAAACAAAACCAAACAAAAGGACCCAACCTCATTTTTTTGAACCAAGAACTGGTGACAATCACGTGGCATGGCTTGGTAAGGATGCAAGCCAGTTGCACGAAGAGATGTGGGGAAGAGTAATAGATCAATCCATGGAGGACAAGATTAGATTCAATTTGCATTGCACTTAAGTTATTGGAATAGAAAGAACACGGAATAGACACAGAAAAACCAAATTCAGTAAGAAGGCCTCAAAGCCAGAGTATTTCGGCATATGCAGATGGCATGGCAGTTGGCATGTCTCTGCTTCAATGGAGATTGAAACTCTATCTTGTTCAATCCATCTAAACGCATATCATGTGAGAATTGCACGGAGTGGACAAAGTGGGCACCTTGGGTCATGACAAGACCCTTGCCCTCATTGCCATTGGTGATAGGTATTGCTGACCTTGAGGTTGCTATTAGGTCATGCCAAAGATCAAGCACTACCAATCCTGCATGCTCCATGGAACATCAAGCATGGACTTCGTTCTCAGTTAACAAAGGCTAACTAGATGATCAACACAATTTCTGTGATGATGACAAGTTCTCAAAGATGGTGGATTCCATACCATGTTTAACCACAATAAATGCCTACAAAATTACACATTATTCTTTTGTGAGGTTTTTCGTCTTAATTGGCTTTTGAGGACTATCATGTCAAAACCATGACAATGCATGAGCTACTTCTAGAAGACACCATGATTTTTAAGAAAGACTAAGCTACATTTATCTAGTGCATAGCACTATCAGAAGAAGTGGTGAGTCATTGCTTTGGTAGGTTGTAATGTATCTTGACTGCAATGACATTGCTAAGTGGGACCTTGTTCTCCCTATGGCTAAGTTTGCCAACAACTCAGTCCATAGGTATGTCCCCTTTCCAACAGGAGAGTAGATTATGTCCCCACCTTGCAATCAAACTTGGCTCCTCCATCCATAGAGATGAGGTCGAGTGCAAATGTTGATGATTTCATCTGCCTCAGACAATAAGTATATGACGAATTTCAATGATACACAGCTGCCAGCAATGAGAGTTATTAGTAGAATGCAGATACCAAACGTCCATTTGTTCAATTTGCAGAAGGTGATATGGTTATGGTCCGCGTTCATCTTGAAGTATCACTAGGAGCCTCCAAGAAGCTCCATCCACGCAATGCAAGTCCATTCAAGATTGTGAAGAAAATTAATTCTCAGACTTATGTCCTCGATCTTCCATCAGATCTAGCTGTCGATCCTACTTCCAATGCAGAGGATCTCACTATCTATCATGGGCACCATGTAGATGAAGAAGATGAGAACAAGTTCTCAACCTTCCAACAATTCCACCACATACGGACTTGATTGTTAGATATATTTGATGACCAAATTGTCTTTACATGTCAAGCTGGTCAACAGAAGTTTCCTCACTTGTTGGCAAGGAGAGCCTCTTGCCAATACCATGCGGATCATTGCCAGTCTTCCAGCAATTAAATCTTAGCAGCAGTATCAAGATATTAACTCGCCAAATTTGAGTCCACTTAAGCTGGGGAGAGTTGTTACCAGCCGAGACTGTCTTTGAGGGCCCAACAAGGCCCATAAACTCACTGAGCCCAAGTCCAAACCCACGCTCACCTAGGCATAAGTATATGCTAGGATGCATATGCAGATGCAGGCCCTAGGGTTAGAGCTTGCGTGAATTGGTATCAAAGCCAAATGATCCCTCGATCGATCGGCGTGAATACCATCTATCCCTCGCACACTCATCTTCACAGCCACTCACGTCATCCACCCATTGTCCTCCCTGCCAAATCTTCAAACACCTGCCGTCCAAATCCCGAGTGCCCATCACCAGCAATTCCATCCCATCCTCATCACCCTAACCTCAGATAAAAAATTAAAAATAAAACAAATCTTAGGGCCTAAGAAACCTAAACAAAATAGGAAACTAGAATCTTATCCTAATTACAATAAAATTAGAAACTTAATCCTAAATGCAACTCATCAAATAAACTAGTAGCTAATTACAATTAGATAAATAGAAAACTTCCTAAAGCTATTTGGGCCCTACACATGTGGCCTTTGAGGTCTGTCTGCATCAAATGCCGAAGGCCCTAACCATGCAACACAATAAATAATTGGGTTTGTTTGAAATCCAAGGGACCCAACTTCTTATTCTTTGGATTAGATGTGGGCCCAGTTAGCAAATTCGGAGAGCAGACTCCTTTATTCTCTCTAAAAGGGAAGTAGATCACTTTGAGATTATTTTAATTTTTTCTCCATTATTCTATCGTCTTTCTCATTTAGTAGATAAAGATTCAATGTTATCTTTTATGTCTTTTATCCCTAACCGATCAAGCTCTAGCTGGATCTTAGCTTGTAAGCTAATTGAGACAACTCGAGCTCGGCTTGATTAGCAAACTAGCTGAGCTTGAGCCGAACCCTAATAGAGCCAAGCTATGCTGGCTTAAACATTCTTAGTATTAAGATTGGCATGCTAGCTGACTTGTTCCGGCAGATCCTCTTCATCAATCAGTTGCATCAGAGTTCAAACCCCAAGGTTCAAAGCTTCGTTATCACACTAACATTCTCAACCACAGTTGCGAATTTCTGTTCATTTTGGCCTAACAGCCGAAATTTTCTGGTTCAGACAAGAGTCCAAAGTCCAAACCTAACACCCTCCTAAAATTTCAGTTTGGATTTCAAACCATTTCAACTGACATGGCTGAAATCCCTAATTTCGTCAGAATTTTTTTTTATTTTTCCAGAAAAACTAACCCTCGTCTCATCTCAGGTGAAGAAAAAAAAAGGACGAAGAACCCTACTTTCTTCTGAAGTTTTTTAATTTTTTTACAGAAAAATTAACCCATGTTTCATTTTTGGTGAAGAAAGGAGAAAAAAGGGGGAAGAAGAAGAAGAATTCGAAGCTTGTCGGTCAACTGGTAACATGTAAGCCTCCTTCCCTCTCCTCCGTTGCATCTTCTCTTTCTCAATCTCTGTTCTCATGGAAAAAAGGGGCTCCTGGGAGGGGTTTTTTTTTTTTTATTTCCTTATCTTTCAGACATTCCTTTTTATTAACAGGCTCATGTGAGATTTGGGGGTCCCACAGTGGGGCCCACCTATTAAAGATCTAAAGCATCAAATCTATATGTTCCATCCATATATGAGTCCTAGCCAATTCCAGTCTCTAACAAAAAACAACTAAATAAGGTCCTAGCTAAATTTCACTCTCAAGTGGAAATAGGCTCTAGCTAAATTTCAAACTGATACAATATGAGCCCACTGTTAGATTGATCAAGTAATTTTTTTATAATAAAATTATAAAAAAGCCCCAAAGATTAGTATTCTCTGAAAAAATCTCAAAGAAATCCCAAATATCGGCCATGTATGATTTAGTTGAAAATTAAATGTATCAATTTATATGTTATTTTTAATTTCAATATTTATTTTATATTTATATATGTTTTTTTTTTTTTTTATTTCTCTTAAATGTAACTCCTAAATGTTTCGCCGAAATTCCGAATTGGCTGAAAAAGTTCAGTTTGGAGGCCAAACCAAACCAGGGTCCAAAGTGAAATTCTTTCACAACACCAACCAACAAAATACCATGAACCACAACATGAAACAATATACTGAACATAACAGGGAAGAAGAAGTAATTGATAGTGAACAGTGATCTAGTTTCTTCCTTTAAATTGGAAGAAAGAATATAGTATGAGAATCTTTTCCATTTCATTTCTTGTCAACAAAAAGACAAAACCAACCCAAGATCTATTCAGAAAACACAAACTTCACCATTCATAACTGCAACCAACTTTATTTAGCATGTAGTCAAAGAGAAATATACAAGTAATCCATAAATAACATTCATCCCTAAATGACTTACGAGTGCCAATTGCGCTTTATAATACCAACAACACGCCCTGAAGGACGGCCTGTAACGGGATTCGCAGCTCCAACAGCACCATTCTCTACATTTGTATTCCTAGGAGCATCATCAGCGCTACCTGGAACTAAACGTACATCTTCATCCTCATCATCCTCTGAAAAGGAATACAAAATTTAAGTAAGATGATATCAACTTAGTTATATAAGAATATGCTTCATCTATATTAAGATATAGATGGGTCAGGACTGAGGTCAGACCAGAGACCAAACTGAATCTGACCTGAAAATCAGGAGGTCGAGGTCCCAGTTTAGACCTGATGTGTCAGGTCCAGGTCCACAATCCAAGACCCAGTGACAGACTCAACTCAGACACACATATTATGAAAGAATAAACAATTAGAAGATATTTTCTAAATATGTAATGCTATTTGGTTTATAACAATGGACACAAGCATACTCATTCAATATTCAAATATAATGAGGCCTGGCCGACATCCAGGTATGAGTCGTAAGATGGGACACGAACCCAACCAAGAATAATCAGATCCAGCTTGACCAAAGCAGAACCAACCAGCTTAAAGCCCTTCTCTAAATTAAACAAAAGCGTTGTATGATTAGATACTGTACCATCATCAACAATACTCCGGGACTTCCCCTCTTGCCACTGATCTTCAGGCAGGAGCTCCACTGCAACAACGTCCCCATCAAAAGCCCGATTCATGTTACCCCTCCCATGTATTAATATTTCATCACCAATACTCTCACTTCCTACATAAGCCTCAAATGGATTGTAACGATTGACTCGAAGTTTTCCTTGATGGTAAATTCCACGGTGCAATCCTGCAGTAATTTCTGACATAGGTTTGTGCTGCATCACAAAGAGAGAAGTAGGTTCAAGTTGAAGAACCAAAAAATCTACGCATTTAATCATTCATTATGTACCAAATATAAAAGTTGATCAAGACATGCAAATAACTAGATATACCTCAATATAGATGACTTTCCTCTTTGAAGGTCTCAACTCTTCAACTTCCACCATATCTACATCCCCGGAATTTGGTTGAACAACCAAGTCAAGCAAAGATGGTTGACCAAGTGACTTAACATATGACTCCACTGAAACATAACAAAAGCACAAATAAGATTCACGTCATGAAAAATGAGAGGATATTTTAACAAGACATCACCCAAAGAAAACAACAAAAAAGATTCAATGAGAGGTTAAACTTCTGGAGGATAAGTGAAAAAGGGAAAAACAGGACAAAAAACCTGTCTCTGCAGAAATACCCTCTTCAGTGGCCTTCCTCTTGTTCTCCCTATCATTAGTAATAAGCAACACCCGTGTACTGCCACCCAGGTGCCTTTGGTACCAACTGGTAGCCACACGAATTGCTAAACAACCAACATTAAGAGGTTAAGATCTAAAGATACACAAGATTGCATCACAGTCATTAAGTGAAGAAAACATTCGAGGAAAGCTTAGAAATTATGTGCAAACTGCAACAGTGTATATCCAAGCATCTATCATTATTTGGCAATCAACTCAATAGGCCGTACCGCCGTAGATACAAGGACTGCTTGCTAAAATCTACTAGCATTAGATTTGACCCAGTCTTCTTGATCAAAGCAACACATTATCCATTGAAAATGACAAGCATCCACAGAGCTCTTAATTGAAAGAAAAGAGAGAAAAAATTATGCAAGGTCACACAGAGGCAACAAGGAGTGCAACTTGGTTGTGCTCAACTCAAACCCAACTAACCCAATCTGGTATTTGAACAGGTATGGCTAGGCTTTCTAAAACACAGGAGCTTGGGCCTAAAAGTGTCATTCTAAATTATTTTGCATCAGGGTTAGATTGAGGTCTCAGGTAACACAACCAGACCATGTATACAATGTATCTGAAATTTTTATACCAAGGGTATGCTATGGGCATTTTCCAGTCATCGACCTGTTTCGACCAAATAACGAATTGAAACCTTTGCATCAATTCCTAAAAGGGAGACAGGAAGCATGGTGCGCTGGATTTCAGTAAATTTTCTTTCACATGAAATTCATTTACCAATATGTTGAGGTATTATATTTTGGCCAGCTATCCTCTTATTAGGTGTTTCCCAGCTATCCCTTGACCCCTTTACCCAATGAAGTAGCTTCCTGGTACACCTCTCTTTCCTTTCTCTACTATAATGAGAAGCCTTGTTAAGGGGTCTGACGGTCTCCAAGAAGATGGAAGCTCCAGGATGATAAGATCTGCCAGTATATTACAGTTCTTCTCATTTTCTCATCCGAAAGACGACAGCAAACATCCTATGTACTTTTTCCTTTCATTTCAAAAGTATACAATTAATGAATTGTTTGAATTTTGTTGGATCATAACTCATACAGGCTTTAAATCTTCCTCTTTTCATTCTCTCCACTCCATTGGAAGCTTTTACTTTGTAAATTTTGTATTGGGTATACTTCTCATATATCCATGTGTTATTGGTGGTTATTTGTACTTTGTTTAAGTTTTGCTCTTCTTAATTAATAGTTATCCCTAACCAAATCCAAAAAAAAAAAAAAAAACTAAAACCCACCCATGTTTCTCTCTCCCACCTCAAATAGTAAATCGTAATTGCATTAAATAAACATAACACATATATAGAGCAGTGAAAAGCATACCTCTGTCATTTCGATCATTTGGGCTTTCCCCAGTCATCGCTTTGACATATGTATCCCTAACAATAAGGAAAAACAATACATTTGTTACTCCATAAACTCACTATCTCTGTTATTTTTTCAATATAAACACTCAAACTATACAGATATTGACTTCATGGCACATTCAAGAGGAAATCATAGGTCAGATACATTGTAGACATTACATGACTAAAATATTTCAGTGAGATAATGATAAGGTGCGTCTAAGAAGCAAGGGAGAAAAGTGTTGAAAGTGGTCCATGTGGTGATTTATGGAGCTCTTATTTCATTTTAAAGCAGGCCACGATGCCTCCCTAGCAAGCCTATGTTCATGCGATTCTAATATGAATCCTTTTATCAGTGGATTCTTATAAGAATTAAGCAACATCATCACCAGCATCATAATCATCGAACCATGATAAGCAAGATACAAACAGAGCAGAATGCAATATTTGAAAAAAAAAAAAATTTCTTTTAGCCGGCAGTTTAGTTTAGTTAGGAGTGTTGAATCTAAAATTGTAGATAAGGGATTTTTTTGGTGAGTAGGAGAGGGGAGTTGGCTTAGCCCTATGCTTTGTTATAGTTCATAAGAGACCTTTTAAGATCATTGCTGCAGTTATACGAAGGGGTCAATAGAATCCTTAAAGTCCTGACACCCAAAACATGAAAAGCAAGAGTTCCATTGTTTAGCACCAAGAGATCCATGTATGAGATTTCCATTTAACAAAAATCTCCTCAAGATTGGTATTGCTCATTCACTTCAGAAATTTTCAAAAAAGAAAGCTATTCAACTTTCAGCAGGGTTCTCATCCCAAAACTCTGGTTCTAAAACTCCAGCAACACTGATTCAAACTTTCTTTTTTTTTCTTTTTTCCGTGGCCCTCCATTTGGAAAGTCCATTTTTTTCCTTTTTGCTTTGAGAAATAACATAAAAAAAATGTACAAACCTTTTTTTACTGGCAATAGTCAAATGAAAAGGATAGCCTTCTATGCTTAAGTGTGATTCTCAGGCCTGTTGGAAGAGTGAATTTCAAATATTTTGGTGCTGTTTCTATTAAAATGCAATGTACTTTCATTACTAAAAGAGGCTAACAAAAATATTTGATGTGATGTTAAAAGCAAATTAGTGTATCCTAACTATATGAGAAGGAAAACCTTCACTGTAAGAGGTATAATATTCTTTCATCTACCGAACTATTTCTTCACTGCATCAAGCAAGTTGAACCATAGATCAAGTCAACCATCACAATCTACTTAACATCACCTAGACAGTAGAAAACTCCAATCAGATTACTTGTATCTCCTTAAACTATCACAAAATAAAGGGGATAATAGAAGCAAATCGAGCACAAAAATCAGAAAAATGTAAATATCCTTTTCGGCAACCTGCAAGGGAAAACTACTTTGGTTCCTAAAATTTGAAAAGCTGAGCAACACTAGAGATGGAACTCCCCAACGTTGTGAATTTCAGGTTTCTTCCTTAAATATAGCAACGTTTGCAGAACTGGTCATAGTTTATCTCAAAAGATCCCTATTTTGAAAGAGGGAACCAGCAACATAAGAGAGTTTTAGCACCACACTGATTTTTTATTTCTATTGGTGACATGACTTAGAGCCCACAAGGTTGCAATAGTGAACACATCCACACTGAATTACGACATCAAAAAATAAAAATCAGATAACTTTATGAAACAAGATGCATCTTTTTCTCTCTCATTTTACGAAAGATGTAAAATGGTGAATTTCCATTCAAACAGATTACATGCAAATTCCCTCCAATGTATTACCAAACTCCAAGGCAACTTGGAAATTAAACATGAGTATCACAAAGCTCCCCCGGCCAAAATTGCAATATTACAATATTTAACTCCGACCACTTCGCATCGCAGCATATTGCAGTATCCAATTTCAAATCCTGCAACACCCTTACTATATTCTCTGGGCTTCCACCGATATGACAGTGTTTTAAAAAAATCACCATGTCATCTTAATTGAAACGCCGCAATATTAGACTCCTTCAAGCGCACCATAAAATTTGCATACAAACAATTAAAACAACAACAACCATGACAGGACACAAGTCAACTGAAAACAGAAAAATGAGAAAAAAAATCATTACTTGTGGTGTTCATTGGAGAATACGAAGAACTTCCGCGCATTATTACTGCATAGAGCTCTGATTCTATTGTAAACAGAAAGATTCTTATTCTTCACCTCATCCAGCACCACCGACAGAACCACCACATTATCAATTGCAGGATTCTCAAGCAAATCGATCTGACAAAACAACACAGAGACTCCACATCAGAAAAAAGATCGTCAAAACGTACACCGCCAGAAAACAGGTGCAGGAGGACTGAGACGAAATTACCTGATGGAGGACGACGTTGGTGTCGACGACGAGGATCGGAGAGGCGGAGGAGCTGAGGCGGGCGGCGGAGGAGTCGCAGACGTTGCAGATCGAAGCTCCGCAGTAGATGTCGTCTCGCAGATAGTGCTCTCTCACGACCTGCGAGAGATAAACCCTAGATGGTGAGAAGAGGAGCAAGATGAAGCTAGGGTTAGGGTTTTAGGGAAGAGACGAACCTTGAGTACTTTCCCTTGCTTTGTTTTTCGAACGAAGGATTTGCTCTGCAACATCTTCTTCTTCTTCTTTGCTGCTAGTGTTCGGTGTTTTTGCTGCTCTCACTTGAAGGCGAAGAAACGAACTTTTTCCTGCTTTCGCAAGGAAATGACGGGGACGAGAGTTCTTCGCGCCTTTTAACCTGTTTTTGATTGTGGGGCCAGTGATCACACCTGTGGATAAATTTGGTCCGTTGATTGAGGTCCCACATTGGACAGATGATATAAATTTGGTCCGTTGATTGAGGTCCCCTTTGGGCTGAACCATTCCGTCCGGGTCCAGAGGAGTTGATACAAGACCTCTAATTCCTCTTTTCCGAAAGAGGAAGAAAATATGGTCCTTACTTACTCACTCGACCAACCCCTCGGAGTTACGAGAGTCATATGTATTTGGAGGCTGTTGATGGACGATGGGGATTTGACCAAGTTTGTAAAAGTGGGTCAGGGAAGGTTGAGATTGAGATAGACGTGAGGTAAAAGTTGGTCCTACCTTTTATTGGGTTGGGTTGGATGTGGGCAAGTTTGGCACTTTACAAATATAGTAAAAATCAAGCAAAGTCTCAATTTTATACAAGTTATCACATCAAAAGCACTTTAAAAAAAGTCAAAAAAACATTTACCTTAATCCATTAAAATAAAAATAAAAAAAACTTCACTTTCTCATGTAAAAAATCAAAAAGACTTCATAACAAACAACTAAAAATAAAACACCATCATAACTCATTTATATTTTATACTTTATTCAAAATCAACTTTACTTCACTTGACTCTATTAGTAGAGTTGCTCGCATAACCACTAAGTTTTGAGGATTGGGTCGGCTTGACCTGATTGATGAAGGGTGAATATAGGTTGGGTCTGAAGTTGTATTGTTTACCTTCCAGCTAACCTGTTTGCCAGTTGGGATTGAAAAACCTTAAATAACACATAAACCCAACTAAAATCTAGATGATGGAACCTGGATCTGGCCTGAAGCTTATATGGAACACATGCAGGCAGGTCAATAAATCTTGACCCCAGTTTATGTAGTTCAGTGGGGTTTGACTCATGTAATAAGTGGGGTCAAATATGGGTTGGACGTTAACAACACTCCCCTAACCCAAACCCGGCCTGTGTTATACGATGAAAATGATTTTGGGTTGGGCCAAGCCCCAGTTAGTTATTGAGCAGTTGGAAGCAGGCCCATCCAAGTCAGGAGTCATAAGCCTGACCCATTTAAGACATGAATGGAGAAGGCTCACACCCACCCAGTTCTAAACCAAAAGGCACACCCCAAATCCAACCCAATCCAACGTGGGCTTAGGCTAGTCCAAGCTGGCTCGACCTATGGAGAACCGTAGCTGAACTCCAAAAATGTGTACCACTTGGCCTGACTCACTCAATAACCACCTCATTTGCACAAAAGTTGTGTCAAGATTCTATCTTCGTTTGGGTCCTTTAGTCCTTTCGTTTAACTGACCTGGTTGCTTGCTTAACCCCAAGGAGTAGATCAATTGGCCTAAGACTATGGTTTGCATCCAGAGGTTGTAGGTTCGAAACTGTATTACCACACTGGAGCTATAGAAGAGTTTATCCAACTTCCTTCTGAGCCCGGAAGGATTAGTCCAGCCCAAAACAGTTGGAACCCTCCGATAGCCAAAAAAAAAAAATCTAGTTGATTGCTCCTTGGCTTCGTCCTCCAATTTTGGCTAAGTTATTATTTTGTTTTATCTTATCTTGTGACATGGATAAGACGTATCAAAAAATATGATCATAAGTTTATGAAGCTTGATTATCAACGTTCTTTTTTAATTGGATGGGCTGTGAAATTAAATTTTATTTTATTATCCCTCGCCGTATAATAGTGAAGGATGGATGCACATGAATATGATATATATATATATATATATATATCATGAATTTTCTGGATAGCATGCGAAAATATCCCCATTAGAATCCAAGGAACGTATGGCAATTGTTGGGATGTGAATCTAAACAAAGGGGTCTTGCCCTAGCTAAATATCTGGAGGATCGTTTAGACCTGGATCTTTGCATGGCATTGAAAATTGTAGGATTATGAAAAATGTCTCCATATCAAAGTGGCTAAAAGAAGATTCACAAATATTGGCCATTAGTAAACTTTCCCCTGATGGAAATAGTTCATCCATAGTAAATCAAATCATGTGAAAATTAGGTTTGATTTACACCTACCCCTTAGATACTTCACTCCTCCTCAATATTGCTGGAGTAGAACCGATTTTATCATGAATTCATAGAACTCAATTTCATGCAAAAGCAAACCGGTGCTTAAAAATAGTTTATTCATGGTAAATCAAATTCTAGGAAAGTTAGTTTGATATACGCCTACCCTTTATATCCGTCACTCATCAACTCCTTAATATTGCTCGAGTACAACCAATTTTATGATGAATTCATGAGAATTCAATTCCATACAAAACAGACCAGCTTGCCCTCAGCTTGACATAGCATCGTGACGACAATTAAATGAAATAAGTATCATGACATAGTTTAGACTTCCATGACTTGCTTTTGCATCCAAACAGGTTCCTAAATAAAGACACATTCCACTCTAAGTACAAATCAAGGGCACTTCCTAAGAGTGGCGGCTCCAGGAATTCGAGTTAGTGGGGTCAACGAGAGACTTATTTTCCACAAATTGAATAAATTTATTTTTCCCTTTATCAACATCTCTCATTTACTTTTGATAATTCGACAAATATAATATAAAATTCTTAAATAATCTATTTCAAACAATTCGACAAAAATAACATTGAATTCTCAAACACTTTGACAATTATTCTTCCTTTTCTTTTCTTTTCTTTTTTTCTATGTTGTTCGGCTGGGACTGGGAGTCTACATGCCTAAATATAAATGTTATAGTTTTCTCCTTTTAATATGGGGAGAATATTATATTTAAAGGTTAAGTTAAAGTAAATGAAGAATTAATGACCGAATATCTAAAAAAAGAAATTTTCTTTAAAAAACAAAAGTTGGTGCCATTATTATTTTTTATTTTGATAGACATATTAAGTGGGTCAAAATATTCACATAAGTTCAATTCATTAAAGGAATTTTTTTTTCTAATAAAATTTTCAGATCTCAATTCACCGTACTGACATTCTTGTAGCGCCGCCCATGCTTCAAAAGTCATAACTGAGAAGATTCTGGATAGCAGATTTTCTCACACCATCCACTTTTTCAGCATCTCTTTTTGGAGTTTTTTCATGCACATGATCCTTCTTAGGGCCTTTGTCTGCAAAAATCTCATTGGAAAAACGTGGGTCCCCTGTCCAGTCTAGCATAAAAAGCGACGGTCACATTAGGGCCTTTGTCTATAGTGATTGGACGTTGAATTACTATCACCAAATCTCAAAATTTCATTTTCTATAAAATTTAAATGCTTGTGAACCCTTGATTTTGAGTAGTTGAGGATGCTAAAGTTTCTGATCTTTAAAAACTCTGCAGCAAAACTAAATTTGCTTTTGCATGGATTTTATAATTTTAAACGATCGAAAACTCTAATCATAAAGTTGGCCTCAATACCTAAATACCCTAAATACATGCATGCCCTAAATATTCAGTGGGGCCTATCCGGTCATTCACATGAGTGGACTATAAAACATGGACACCCTATTAGTCACCAATCACCCATCCTAGGTTTGCTATATATCCAAATGGATTGGAACGTTGAATCGACTTACACTCATTTTAGATGTTCAAAACTTGTCAGTTGCCTATCAAGTATTTGTGATAATGATTCAAGCCTCAATCACCATTATACTATATTAAGCTAAAAGGTTTTCAATCTAATATTGACCTTCTCTTCTAATTTTGACTATCAGTTATTCCCTTCTCTCTAATTTCTTGTAACTGCCCACTTCTTATCGCATGCAACACTCAGCATCTCATATAACTATCAATTTTTCACTCCCCATATTTCTTGTAACTTCCTCAAGTTTTCTTTTTAGTTTATGCAAAAGTTTTTTCCTACTTATATCTCTTATTCCAATTTCTTCATATTTTTCTATTTTTTCACTTCATTTATCCTTTTTTTATTCTATTTTACCTCTCTTAATTGCGAAAATAGGTATAGTCATAAATATTCTTCTTTTATTTTATTTTAAAAAATTTATTGTTTTACAATTGTATTTTGTTTGAATTATATGGATAAACTCGTGCTCAGCATGGATTCTTACGCTAGTACATAATTAGGCGGAGAGAGACCTTTTAATACCATTTATCCCATCCCTAGGTGTGCTCATAAGAAATCGGTGAATGCACTTGAGGGGCATATAAAAACTAACAAACATCAACCCATTGGTACGGTAGGTTATCGAAATACTTTGCTTAGCCAAGTAGCCCAATTTCACTCCAATCGGAGCTAAAATATATAATAATTTAAAATTTGTGAAACTACCATGTCTCCTTTTATTATTTTAATAAAAGCAAAAATGGGCCCACACAGGTCAACCAATTCGTCAACATCATTTTCTAATTGAGACATTGACCAGTCCCTGATTCATGCCAATTTTTTCTTCAGCCAGAGATGCAATGCAACAAACAGTTCTTCTATGTTTTCATCTTCTTCCCTCCCTTCATCCCCAAATCTAGCATTCCATCCCCCACTTCTCTTCTAAAACCCCTTTCTCAATCCCTCTCCTCTGGCTCTTCATGATTCCTCTTCCCCTTCTCCTCTTTCTTCTCCTCCTTCTGATTATAGCAGGATTCTCAATCTGCAGCTCCGAATTGCTAGATCCGGTTCCAGAGATCTCAAACGCATCACCTTCATCAGCTTCCAATGGAGGAGATGTGGAAGGGTTCACGAAGAATCATCTTCCTGTTCCTGTAACAAGCCCCTCCAGCAAATACATCGTCCTTCCGCCATCGAAGTGAGCAATCATGCAATCGATTCCTGTTTTCATTTCTCTTTCATTACAGTGCAGTTATTGAAGTTGCATATGTGAGGAAGATGTGAAAAAAGATTTTAGATTTGTACGTGAAATCCTTTTATTTGGATGCTGATTATCGTTGATTGTTTTGTATTATTACGGAGATTTGTGTTGAATGAGCTCTGGATGAGTAGGGATGGGTGAATTACAACTAGAAAAGCAAAATCCATATTTTGGTTTTGTTGATGAAGATGAGGAATGATCATATGGGCATTTTTGCATAGACCAGTTAAAAAAGAATCAACCTTTTTATCATTTCAATTGGTTTTTAAAGTGTTTAGAGGATGTTCGCCTGCTTCGAATTGGGTTTCGTGTAATTTACAGTAGATGGTGTCTTATTCGATGAGTAGTAACGAGGTGAGGAGGGAAGGATCTAAGCTGGAGATGTAGATGGGATCATTTTTTCAGGATTTAGTTTGCTGGGATGATGGGTGGGTAATAAATTCATTAATGGCCTTTTGTGGATTTTGACATTTAATCATTTAACTTTAGCCTCTTTGATTTTTTTAAGGATTTTAGCCTCCTTGATCAATGGGCATTATTTGAAATCCTAGGATGATCACATTTAATCATTTAACTTTAGCCTCTTTAATTTTTTAAGGACTTTAGCCTCTTTGATCAATGGCCATTATTTCAAATCCTAGGATGATCAGAATATAATCTATTCAATGGTGCCTGTCCTTTTTCTTTCTTTCTTTCTTTCTTTACTGTTTTGTTGTTGCGGAGCAATAAATCATGCATTATGTAATGTAAGTTGCATTATCTATGGATGACTCTATTGACTGGTGAATAACAAATATTTTTCTTTCATAACTCCATATCTATGTTCTATCATAGCATCATATCCATATAATAATAAAATACATAACTAAGCAAATGTTTTTGTCTATGTTGCAATTCCTTTGTTTCTTTGAACTCATGCACTCTCATAGTTTCACTCCCTAAGCAGGTGTTTGGTGTCCCCAATCAGCTGAGCTACAACCGGGGACCTATGTTGCAATTCCTAGTCTATTCAATTGTTTTTCTGTCTTTCAGTTTTTAAAATGATTAATTTTTACTTCTCTTGATGGAATTAGTTATTCTGTTGCTGCATCATGCTTTCGATCTCTTTTATTTAACTTCTAGCTGCAAAGTAGTTTGCAATCCTATTTCCAGGACTTCATTTTAGTGTACGAGGAGTGCCAGTGGTGTTCACGTGTTATGTTCATATCTTCTTTTTATCTATTCTCTTAGTACATGTTCTAGATTAGTAGCATGAGTCATATTGGAAACCTCATACGCATTACATCTAATTCATGTCTCACATGCTTATGTATTTTATCCTATGTTACGAATTAAGAAATCGATCAGTGATATCATATAATGCTATGTAAATGCTACGGACTTCTTAAATCAATGTCCTTGCATTCTTCCTGTTGTAATTCATCATCCTTGTCTGGGCCATATTCTTGTTATTGTTAATCATTGTAAACACCTCTCACCCTTTTTTTTTGCTGCTTGAATCAGTAACCATGATACTGCTGTTATTGCTTCCTTAGATGGAATGATATATTTAGTGGAGAGGAACTCTGGGAAGGTTCGCTGGTCCTTTTCATCGGGCCCCGCACTTTCTTCTTCTTATCATGCTTCGCTTGAGTATAGCAGTGACAGTGATGATGAATATGAACTTGAAGACAAGCAAGGCACAACAGATGAGTATGATTACTTCATAGAATGTGGAGATGATGGGAACTTATACGAGCAAAGCAGGCACTTTGGTCGAAGGGTAATTTCACAAGTCCCATTTTGTTTTGTTTTTTTGTTTTTTTTCCTAGAATTTTAGGTGTTATTTTATATCTACTACTATATTATTATTTTTTATTGGTCTCATCTCCCTTGATTGCTATGTTTTATGTTCCAGAAACTTCCAAAGACAATAGAAGAATATGTCAACAGTCCGCCACATGTTTTAAATGGAGCAATTACTTTTGGGCATAAGAAATTGACCATTTTTCTAGTTGATGCCCTAACTGGAAGAGTACTTAATACATTCAGGCCACAGGATTTCCAGTCTGTGATTGGTGGACGAAATGATGAACAATCGCTAATATCACAGCAAGAGATGGGAGACTTGTTTGCATCTAGCTCTTTAGATATAACAACAATTGAGCCACTCATGATCATGAGGACGGACTACTCTTTGCAATCTGTCCTTTTAATTTCAAAGGACCCATTGTGGAACATGACAGTTGCTAAAATTAATGCTGTTTCTCTTTCTCAAGGTTCTGAGAATGCAAGGCACAGTTTGGGATACAAAGGCAATGTTGAGATGTCATTACCTGTTGTTTATCCTTCTCTTGATAGTTATCTAATAGAATCAGAGCTGGCCTTTCCCCTGCCTAATAACCTATTAGAATCTCACCATAAAGATGAAGTGCTTTCTCTACCTGCTCCTCAGACTCAAAGTTCGTTGCTTTCTCTACCTGCTCCTCAGACCCAAAGCTCGTCAAATTTGAAAATTTCTTCTGAAAACCAGATATTACCTGATCAGCTCAGAAAATCATGTGAAGTTAAAAAGACTTGCCTAATGGAGATAGATGATGGTAGTAAACAGATCGTGGCAGGCGTGTTTGAAGTAACTGTTTTATCATTCTTTTACCAAAAAATAAAAACAGTTTTATCATTGATCATAGTTCTTGTTTCTGCACTTTGTTATCAAAGGTGGTTTAAACAGGCCAAAAGTTCTGATAAGCAACCACGTCATTTGAATGGCAAGCAAACTGTTAGCACTAAAAAGAGGAAAGCTCGACAAAAAGGAAATTATAAGAACATTGCCAACATAAACAAGCAGGATAATCACGTATCATCTGAAAGTGAGGATCCAGAGACTAATTCATTGACAAATGCAAATTGTACAAAAGTTGATGAAGATTGTGATGGACGCTGGGTTGGCAAGCTTTTTGTGTCAAATAAGGAAATTGCTAAAGGCAGCAATGGCACAGTTGTTTTTGAGGGTATTGTATATGATGATCAACATCCGGAGGGTATTGTATATGATCTTCAACATCCAGTTGCTGTCAAACGTCTAGTGCTCGCTCATAATGATGTGGCTTTTAAAGAGATTAAAATTCTTCGTGAATCAAAGCATTCAAACATTGTTCATTTATATGGAGTTGAGCGGGATTTAGATTTTGTTTATATTGCACTGGAGCGTTGCACGTGTAGCCTTAATGATTTCATCCAGCTATACTCAGATGCTTCTTTGAACTTGCTATCTACTGGCAGTCCAATTTCAAACTTCAGAAGAGAGTACAAAGTTCAGTTGGAATCTAGAGTGGGGATTGACGAGAGTATAGATTTATGGGGAGCAAATGGATATCCTTCATCACAACTGTTAAAACTGATGAGGTTAGCTCCACAATTAGCTTCTAGAACTTTTAATTTTTAATTTTTAATATGTTGTACTTTCTTTTGGAATTTATTTTAGAAAACTGATGTTTGGTAAACCTAGTTACTGATGTATCATAGACCAAAAACTAATGAGAAGTGGGATCGACCATATATGCTGACTTAAATGTTTGCATTCTGGTGCTTCTGTGTCGGTGATGATGCAAGACTTTCTGCCTGCCATCTTCTGACTTGTCCAAATTACGCATTTCCTTAACAATATGATGTTACTAGCAGGGTAGCACCCATTTTCTCTTTATGCAACCTTTTTTTTTTTTTTTTTTTTCAGTTTTTGGTCTGTCTCATCCCATCTTTTTGTGTCCAGCTTTATGACTTTAACTTTTCTGCTAATTCCTTTTATCCCATCTGTTTGAATTACTCTTTGGTGCTTTAAATACACAACTTTATTTGATAAAATGAGAACTTCCTAGGTTGATTTATGCTGTAGAAGTTTTGGTTTGTATATATATAGAAGATAAAGTGCATTTATGCTTTTTTGCACATAAAAGGATTTAAGCAAAGTGCTAAGGACCTATTTTGATATTTGGATCAATCGAATCAGCATATTATCCAGTCTGCAGAATCTTGGGACTTTAGAATCCTAGGTTGGAGTTTTTAATCATATAATATTGACATTTGGCCGATGCTAAAGTTCTTAAAATTCTTTTTAGATGCTTGGGATTATCGAACATTTTTGAAATCAGGATTTCCACCATTTCTTGCCCAAGAATGTGATGATGCCTTGAACTGCATCTCTTTTATTTTAGTATCTCCTATTTGGACTTTCCATTACTTATCTGGCACAAAGTTAATGCTGGAACTCTTTTTTTTTTTTTTTTTTTTGGATGATTATGCTGGAACTCTTCCTTGAAACTGTTGTTCTCTCTTGCGTTCTAAGGATTCCAACATGCCCTTTGTGTTTTATGCCTAAATTCTTATGTAGATAACTTCTCATGCCTTCTAACTCTTGATGAGCATCGTTTTGCTTCATTGGTATTCTTTTTTCTTTCTATTGGATGCAGGCCCTATGGTTAGGGCTTGCGTGTGAAGTGCTAAAAGCACAATGGGTGCCAAAGCACGTGTCCGAAGACATAATCAATCTCCGTATAGATAATAAACAAGGACACACCTCAATGGGAAAACCCAATTTCATTAATCTAACTCTCTATAATTCTTTACTACAATGCCATATAAATAAGAAAGATAACTTAAGCCCTAAGAAACATACTTAAACTAGGAAACTAGAATCTCATCCTAATTACAATTAAAATTAGAAACTATTGACATAAAAATAAATCCCTAAATCTATGTGGGCCCTACACATATGGCCGTGAGGTCTACGCTGTATCATTCTCCCCCACTTGAAAAAGAACTCGACCTTGAGTTCGGAAAATGTCCACCTGGATCAAAAATCAATCTGACAAACTTCCGATTTGTCGGTCGATTTATAACTTCTTGGTACAGCTTCATGCATGATTACTTTTGATGGTTGAAATATGTGTTGATGTGCCTTACTTGTAGAACATGCACCATCAAATCAAAATCTCTGACTATCCACTGGTCATCTCCCCGTTGATAGTGGTGATCCCCAAAGACAATCAATAAGAGAATTAATGTGGGGAATATCAATAACTTGCTCTTCATCACTTGGTAGTGGCATGTTGGGATTATTTGGACTCATAGAAGAAATTTCAAGGCCGACTATAGATGTGGAATTTTCTTTGTCGAGCTTTGGCTGATCGGTCTGCATATCCGCTGGCATTGGTTCCTCAACACGGTCTGTTATGTGAGACGACTTTTCTTCTTGAGGAGTAACATCCACGAGATGAAACCTTTTAAGCATCCTCTCCACACGAATTGCTTCCCAAAATGCCTCATAGATGGTCTTGCAGTCAGTCATTCTCTCCACTATGTCCGGTCTCAAGCCTCTTACAAAACTAATGAAATCATGTTCTTCATCATCCAACATTCTACATGCATCTTGGAGCCTTGAAAATTCGTCAGAATATTCAAGAACAGATAATTCTCCTTGTCTCAAATCAAGAAAGGACTGACAATAGACTTTATTCTCAACATGCCATATTCCATATTTAGTCACATATTTGAGCCTTTGAAGATTATTGTAAAAGCTACTGATATGGAATCTCATCTTGACTTGAAAGTGGACTGACCTTAACTGTAGATCTGCCCTCCTCGATCACGTTAATGAAACGGATCTGAAATTTGACGGTGGATGTGCCTAATATTGGAAAAGAAGTCGCAGCCATTGATTTTTGGTCAAATCTGGGACTTTAATTCTTTGCTGATGAGAAGTGGTGCTGGCTGGGTTGAAAATTAAGTGGGTCGGATCCACATGAACTGAGCCTGGTAGTGACCTGGCTGGCTGACTTGGAATAGGGCCCAAACTCAAGTTGAGCTTGTCACTTGGAAAGAAGCACATGTGTGAATAAAAAATAAAATCCCTTTGTTGCTTCTGTCTTGAAGAAGAAGTTTCGTTCACTTCCTTGCTGTTGCTGTCATGAAGAGTAGAGGAGGTGATGATGTCAATGGGTGGGCTCGGTGTGCGATTGGAATCCGGGAAGGAGAGGGATGCAATTGGTTTCTGGATGGCTAAGTTGGAGGTGGGATAAGGGTGTCAGGTGAAAAAAAGGGACGACTGCTGGTTGGGAAAAAAGGGATGAAGGAGAGGGTTTCGATGGTGCAGGGAGATTAAGGTCGTTGGTTCTGTCAGGCATGTGAGATGGAGGTGAAGGGGTTCTGTGAATGGGCCCACCCATATCAAAGGCCATGTATCAAATGGGTCATCCCATGGATCCTTTGGACTTAGGCCCATCAGGCCCCTGGCTAGCTGTGCAAAGATGTTTCTGAGACTACCCAAGGAGCAGGTTCAAGACATTTTTTGGTTGAGTTAGGTGTGACAGCCAGTGGGATCCATGATTTTAAGTGCTAATTTTATACACATGTCTATTTAGAGTTTTAGACTTGAAAAGGCACATGGTTTCAGATTTAGCAATTTATTTCCTATTATGTAAAATGCCCTTGTTTTAAGAAAGAACAGGTCCTTTTTTTAAAATGACAACTAGTTAGTTTTAGTAAAGTAGCGGTAATGCAATACAACAGTCCACACAATTCAAAGAGAAAGTAGGAGTTTTCTAAATTATGTTAGTTAAGTTACCAATAAAAATATTATGTTAATAAGATTCTTAGAAAGTTTTTAACAATTTAATTAGGAATTTAGGATTTTTATAAATTCCGCCTGGAATTCTTGGCAATTGATCCCTATAAGTATTTGTTATATTATCTCTAATTCAACATATATTGATTAATAACATTTGAGATTTCTTCTTATATTGTGAGAAGTGGGATAGTGCAAGATCGGTATGCTGAACCCATGGCATGATTTTACTATCTTGAGGTTTCAGCTTCGAATGTTAACTCATTTGTCAATCTCCCTCCTTTTTCTTTTTGAAAGATAATGGAAGATTTTCTTGAAAAAGCAAACAAGAAAAACTTCGGCCCAGGCAATAAAGAAAAGCTGCCTAACATTAAAGAAAGCACAGACAAAATACACAAATCTGAATCTCATTTCAAACAAAGAGATTAAGTCAGTAGACACTGACCTTAGCTAATAAGTTCGCTGCTGGGTTGTCTTTATAACTAGGAAATTATCATCTGGTGGCCAGACAAAAGATTCTGTCTCTCCTATCCACGGATTGATTCTCCAAGGGAGCGAAGCATCCCCTTTCACCCAGCTAATGTCACACTCCAGTCAGCTATTATTAAAAGAAAGACTGGAGGGGATCATATATGTCAAACAACCACAAGAAACTGCTGCCATCCACAACATTCCCTCAGACATGCCCCGATTCTAATCCCTTTAGGATTACCTCAAAACAGCCTTCTACTGAGTGCTACGTCAACCAGAGCCCATGAGTGGGTTTGATTGTCATAGAAGGATCTGTTGCAGGGATTTTTAAAACTGTGAGCATGCTCCCAATTATAAGGTGGGTGATATAGTTGGTTCAATTTTATATATATATATATATATATATATGTATATGATATATCTACACACACATGGCCTCGTTTCAGAATGGTCTGGCTGTCCTGGAGGAAGAACCCCTCATGTGGGGTCCACTTGGAAGTTCTATGTCAGATTTTAGGTTTGTGCAAACAGTGGGGACTATGATCATTCTAATCCTAGATTTTAAGGCCTAAAAAATGCATTTTTTTTAATATTAGGTAAACTCCAAATTTACATGTTATTTGCGTTATTTGTCCTAGGGGATACAGAGTTTGGATGTGTCAAAATGTGTCTGGTCCAATTCAATATGTAGGGGATAGTAGTTTTTTTTTTTAACACACCCACGCATGCACAAAAATGAAAAAAACATGCGAATATGTATATGCATTATATGTACTTGCATTGACAACCTTAAAAGGAATTAAAATGTTATCATTAACCAGTATGAGATTTCCTTTTGGTGTTTCCGCAGTTGGACTCGTGAATTACATCACAGGGACAATTAACATTTGCTCTTGATGAGGCCCTAAGTTGGAGCTGCTACTTCTGCATTGATCACATCCCAGTCCATCAAGAGCATGTTGCTTTTTTTTTTTTTTTTTTAAATCTGGAAAATCTCAGTGTGATTAGCTGATTTCTAAGCTATACTAAACTTGAGTTCCAAGTCAGTGACTGGCTGACTGCCCTTTTAACTTCTTTGAATTCTAGAATAGTAAAATGGCAGAAAGCTGTTACTTGCCTACCTTTTTATTCCTTTGTTTTCATCATCTTTCTAATTTGTTGCATATGTTACTTCTTTCTATAGAACTTTCAGTTTTGCCATGAATTATACTGCATCTTCATGACATCCGATCCATTTTTATGTAGGGATGTGGTCTTTGGTCTTGCACATTTGCATGAATTGGGAATTATACATCGAGATTTAAAGCCTCACAATGTGTTGATAAGCAGTGGCAAGTCTTTATGTGCTAAACTTGCTGATATGGGTATAAGCAAGCGGCTTCATAGTGGCATGTCTTCTTTGGGCCATCATGTTACTGGTAATTGTACCTATTAATTTTCAACTGTTAAATTACTTGTGTGCATTGATAAATTAACATTGTTGAAAAGTTTGTAGGATTTATTTTTTAAAGTTATTTTGCTCTTTATTAATTTCTGTAGGCAATGGAAGCTCTGGGTGGCAAGCACCCGAGCAACTTCTTCATGGACGTCAAACGCGTGCGATGGATTTATTCAGTTTTGGATGTCTCCTATTTTTCTGCATTACCAAGGGTAGGCACCCTTTTGGTGATTATCTGGAACGTGATGCAAACATTGTCAAGAACCAATTTGACTTCTTCTTGGTGGAACATCTTCCTGAAGCTGTAGACCTTTTGTCTCATTTGTTAGAGCACGATCCAGAAAAAAGGCAAGAGTATCTACTCCAATGTGCTTATGAAAATTAGTTTGTTGATTTATAAAGTAGGAGAGAACTATTGCTAATACACTTTAAAATGCTCATTGCCAGGCCTAAAGCGGAGGAGGTTTTGCATCACCCTCTGTTTTGGAGTTCTGAGAAGCGTCTTTTATTTCTTCAGGATGCCAGTGATAGGGTTGAATTAGCTGACAGAGTGGGTGATTCTGACATTTTGCAAGCTTTGGAAAATGTTGCACCAGTGGCTTTAAATGGGAATTGGGATGAGAAGATGGAAGCTACATTCATTAAAAACATTGGTAATTATAGGCGTTACAAATATGACAGCATCCGTGATCTATTACGACTTATTCGTAACAAGTCGAATCATTATATAGATCTTCCACAAGAGGTCCAGGTTTGTGCTCTCTTATCCTATGTTGCATTTCCCCGTCATTGTCCGAGTCTGTCAAGTTCTCTGATAAAGAATGCGGGTCTCTATGATTAAAGGATTATAATTTGAATGTACTTTTAAACATCTTGCCGCTGGTAATGGCTGTTGGCATGTTTAAATTGTAAAATCGCTACTATTTTGCGTCTGTGTATGCCTATTTTAAGTCACTTTTTCCATAAATAGTTACATTTTTGCATTTCAGATTTAACATTTTTACGAGGCAATGGTTTTTTCTGCAGTCAGTGAATGAGCTTTATCTAATTGAACAACCTATACCACCATTACTTTAGAGCCTTATTGATTCATAATTCTCATTCCAGTTGATGTCATCAATCACCTTCTGTTATGGACTTCATAACTATCCTGATCCTTTTACTTTGTTTTCATGTTTTGTTGTTATCATGCTGTGCCTGTCACCTCTAGGTCCACTGGTCTTCCCACTTTCAGTGGTGGATGGAAAACTATTTTTCTTAAGGTGCTACCTGCTGATAGCTCCTCATTCCAACCGGCGCTTGAAAGTTGAAACTAGAGTCCTAGCTACCCGGCCTCCCCATGGAAGACTTTAATGTCCCTTACCAGCTGAGCTAGCAGTCCCGAACAGCTAAAGGATTTTACTGGATAAGAAGTACTCTGGGATTTATGATAGGAAGGCAGAGATATGCAATTTGTTTAGAATAAAAACAAACCATCCATTTCTTTTTCTTGCTAGGGAGGACTCGACTCACTCTCTTTCATCCCCTACTTGGGGTGTATGGTGTCCCTAACCAATTGAGCTACAGTCAGGATTAGAAAGCAACTATTTGTGTGGAAAAAAGTTCCCACAATTGTTGCATGTCAATCCAGGCCCAATAATCTGAATCCGGGCCCAAATAGTGAATAAAACTCACTTGGGTTGGGACTGGGTCAAACAAATAGTTATACATTACATTAATTTTGGGATTTGCTATATATTTGATTAGCTAGGATTAACCATTCAAAAAATAAATAAATTGATTAGCTAGGATTATGGATCCAAATCCATTGTAATATTTGATTAGCTAGGATTATGGATCTAAATCCATTGTAATAATTATCTTGCCTGATTAAGGGCTTGCTGTATCCATTAATTGGGCTTACAGTCCTTATATAATGCAACCTATCTGATGCAGGACCGACCCATGGTCCCCATGGGTCGACCCGCCGATGGGCCTAGCCCATCCATCTTGGCTAGTTCTTTGGGTGCAGTCCACCTATCTTAGTTTATTTAGAGTCTTATTTACTCTTTTATGTTTAAGTTTTATTTAGTGTGGATGTTTTAATCCTGGCTATCAACTTGTTTGGATGGTCCAGATTAGTTTTAGGTTTTATTATTTTCCTATATAAGTGATGTAAAGTCTCTTGGCTTAGTTAGTTATTGATTAATGGAATTTCTTACGAGTGATTTTGGGTCTTTCCAAGTTGTCTCTTTTTCCTCGCCCGCAATGGGGAGTTTGGCGTGAGGCCAATTTTCAGACGAAAGTTTGACATATCCCTTGCACCATCCATCTCTCGTCTCTCCACCTCTACCCGCCAAGCATCAGGTACCCCGCTCCGCATCAATTGGTATTAGAGCCGAAGATCGATCCACCCAGATTCGAGATTCGGCAACCCATCATCATCAGGAGTCTCACATCCACTGATCCTGACTCTATCATCTCCAAGGTATTTATCCAGTTCCCTTTGGTTGATTACATCTCCCCATCTAACCTAGTCCCTGCTATCAGAGAAACCCATCCAACCTCTGCTCCATCCCAAATCCCTACCCCAAATCCCTGAACACCAACACCATAAATCTATACTTTTTCCCAAATCCCCAGCCCAAATCCCTGAGCATTAACACTAGAAATTCATACCCATACTTTAAATCCTGGAGCATAACACCCCAAATCCATACTTTTCCCCGAAACCCCAAACCACACCAACAAAAAAAAAAAAAAAGCTCATCCCCATTCCTGATCCAAATCCCACTTATAGGTCCCAACTAAAGGCCATCCCCAACCTCACAACCCATCAGCCCCTTCAGAAATGCAACACCCCTAAATCTCAACTAATCGAACCCATCCCGGAACAGCTCGAGCCTTCTCACAGGCCCTCACCCACCAACAATCCAACCATTCCCCAGCCTCTGGCCCTCTGGTAATCCCTATTCCAGTAGAAAAAAAAAATAGAGAGGAGAAACAGAGTAGGCCGAGAAAGGAGAAGAGAATCAAGAAAAAAAAAAAAGAGAGAGGAGAAACAGAGAAGTGAAAGAAGAAAGAGAAAAAAAAGAAAAGAAAAAGAAAAGAAAAGAAGAGAGGAGACTGAGAAAGGAGCGTACCTGGCTACAATCATTTGCACGATCCGAGCAACAACACCCTCTCCGGCATCATCATCGCATCAGCACAGCAGCTGGCCGCTATCGCCAAAAACCAGCCCCATCATCTTCGTGCTAGCAATCAAGCACCATCACCACATCTCTCTGTTCGGACGAAGCACGAAACGGGGGTTCATGCCCTTTTGTTTTTTCCTCCAACATGAAGACCGAGGTAGCCCAGTCTTAGTTCAGGTAGTGTTCGGGTCAGGTTGGACCTGATCTACTCCACCAAAAAGCCATTTCCTTTGGCAACAAGTTTCGGGCCAATTTTACACCAGGTCAATACAGGTTAGGTGGACCCATCTGCAACTTCTCCCTATCAGCAAACCATGTATCAACTTGATCTGAGAAAAATCTGGGCCTTTTTTTAGGTCCAGGCCAAGTTGAACCCATTACTTGATTGGTCTAACTCAAAAGAAACGAATCATTAGAAAAAAAAAGTATCAGCCCAGAAAAGCAATAGCAAAGTGTAAAAAAAAAGTGTGAGCCTCATATTCAAGCAAGTTTTCAATTGTTGATAGTGATATCTTCACCATTCGGTCTCCAATCAACGATCCGTCGTCACCTGTATATTCCAGGCAATCAGAATTTCACACTAGATGGAATTGCAACTTCTTGAAATGAATAGAAGGCTTAAAGAAACCAGCAAAGAGCTTAAAGAAATCAACAAAAGGGCCAAGAGGATGACATATGCAATCAGATATGGGAAAAGATATTATGCAAATAAAGATTGCTTTGAGCAGTATATTAATTTGACACAAGGAAAATTGTCTGTCAAGGAATATGGCGATGAATTTGAAAGGCTACATCATTTATGTGAATTGAGAGATACACTTGATTTCAATCTCTTTCTCAAAGGTTTGAGACCCAAGTAAATTGAAGAATATGGGGAAGGAATGCAAAGATATGTATGAAGCATTTTGGGAAGCGATCCGTGTTGAGTGCTTGATAAAGCGTTATCGCCTCCAAAAGGCTAAGATGCAAGAAGAGAAGTCGCTGCTAACCACAAAAGTCTCAGTAGTGGAACCACTCATGGAGAATGCCTCAAGTGAATCTGAAGAAAATGAACATGAGTCTCCTCATTCTGACGGTGGTGTTCAGGTAGTGCATGTGGAACAAGAAGAAGAAAACATCAAGGAGTCTAATCATCTAATGGATCCCATTGCTAGTCCAACGCTAGAAAATCAATTAAACAATCAAATGAAAAGACCATATATCAGGAGATCGTCAAAGAAGATCACATCATCGAAGTTCCACATATTGATTTCTTCTTAGGAGATCAACCATTACTACTTGAAGATTCAAAGCAATTGATACTCCAAAATTGGAAGCATCTAATGGTTGGATCTCACATCAAAGCAGATTTTCGTTTTCCGAAGCAACATTACTGCACTTCTCCCTCTACCTGGAAGCATGGTTTAAAATCTCGGTCTCGGTCGCGATATCGGTCGGGCCGAAAAACCGATATGATATCGGTCGCGGATATCGGTCCGTCGCGGTCGTCGCGGTGTGAATTTTTTTTTTAATCCAAAAAAATTCGCAAAAATATCCAAAAAATCCAGAATATTAGAAAATGCTGGAAAACAATATTTTTTTCCATTAGTAGCAACAATAAATCAAAATCTCGGTCACCTTAAGTTATGAGTCCTGTCTGTGTCGCAGTTCGCTGTCTTCTCTAGTATTTCATATAATGCAAACCATTATTGATGCTCATGATCAATTTATTAGTGTAAAAAATAAGAAAATAAAGATAAGATATCTAAGTATCATTTAATACTAACTCAATCATAAAATAAATTGTGAAATCCAAGACCATGAAGATAAAATATTAAAATCTGAAACATGATAGTGAGATAAATAAATTAAAAAGCACTTAGACATCAAAAGGTTTATGGTTTACATGAAATTAGGGGAGACTAGAGAGAGAAATTGATGAGCATGACAGCCTAATTTTAAGTGGAATGTCGCCCAGGCTAGATAACATCATCATCATCATTTATTCGGTATGGATTGTTAAAGAATAAATAATAGTTAAAATAAGGGAGTGTGTTGATTTTCTTACCAATATAAAATGATTTCTTCAAGAAATAGTGTTGGAAATGTGCAAGAGAATGAACTAAGGAGGAGGGGTTGCTCTAAGGAGATGAGTGGAAAGGAAGAATGTGGGGGAAGAATGAGAGAAAAAATGAAAATTTTAGGGGTCTTTTTACCATTATTTTATATTGGCCGATATTTTGACTGAGATGGCCAATATATCGGTTAAACCGATATTTTTAAAATATCGGCCGAGATGGACCGATATTTTGGCGATATTTTGGTCTGCAGTACCGAGACCGATATCTCACCAAAATATCGGGCCGGTATGAGCCGATACCGGTTCATATCGGCCAATATGAACCGGTATCGGCCGATATTTTGTACCATGCCTGGAAGATCATATTGAAATCAAAAGCATTAAGTCACGCCTCCAAGCGATGCAAAGAGAAAGAAGATCAAGAAGAACATCGAGGCTTTGTTCACTTGTCTTTCGATCCTGGAGGACTTCTATAGAACTCGTGGTCGAGTTCTCTCCAAGAAGGGGAGAGTTGATGGAACCATGGGTTGGCCCGCCAATGGGCCTAGCCCAGCCATCTCGGCTAGTTCTTTCGGTGCAGCCTACCTATCTTAGTTTATTTAGAGTCTTATTTACTCTTTTATGTTTAAGTTTTATTTAGTTGGATGTCTTAATCTTGGCCATCAACGTGTTTGGATGGTCCAGATTAGCTTTAGGTTTTATTATTTTCCTATATAAGTGATGTAAAGTCTCTTGGCTTAGTTAGTTATTGATTAATTAAATTTCTTACGAGTGATTTGGGTCTTCCCAAGTTGTCTCTTCTTCCTCGCCCGCGATAGGGAGTTTGGCGTGAGGCCAATTTTCAGACGAAAGTTTGACGTATCCCTTCCATCATCCATCTCTTGTCTCTCCGCCTTTACCCGCCCCGCACTTGGTACCCCGCTCCGCATCACTGTCAGATCCCAAGAGGGGACATAGTTTTCAGTTTTCACCCAACTTCTTGGTTTATTTTCTAACTTCTCTTTGAGATGTCATTCGTCAAGAAAGAACAATTTCTCACTATTAGAACCCAAAACTGGAAATCAAGAAGAAGTTGTTAATGACATCTCAAAGAATGACAACTAATAGAGAGAAATTGTTCTCTCTCTTGAAGAATGACTTCTCAAAGAGATGTTAGAAAATAAACCAAAAAATTGGGTGAAAATTGTTTCTCCTCTAGGGATCTGACAGGTTGCATTATATAAGGACTGTAAGCCCAATTAATGGATACAGGCATACAGCAAGCCCTTAATCGGGCAAGATAGTTATTACAATGGATTTAGATCCACAATTCTAGCTAATCAATATTACAATGGATTTAGATCTGTAATCTTAGATTCATAATCCTAGCTAATCAAATATACAACAAATCCCAAAATTAATGTAATGTACAACTATTTGTTTGACCCAGTCCCAAGTGAGTTTCATTCACTATTTGGCCCTGGACTCAGATTATTGGGCCTGGATTGACATTGCAGACATTGTTCGGGTGATATTTCTGAAAATATGACCTGGTAGCACTTGAGATTCAAACATTCAATAGTCTCCTGTGTGCTCACTTGGTTTTCATTGCTTGTCGGGTTTCAATTGTATATGTTTCGCTCTTCGGTGTTGTCAATTATACTGCTTGCTGTTTCTGTTTATCAGCATGTGGGATGTCGAATGAGGTCTCTTTCTTCTGCTTTTCTCTTTTCCCCCTCCTATAGTCAATTTTGACTGTCTACTCTGGAAGAGGCCTGTGTCATTCTCTTGCTTGATTTGATCTTTTAAAAGTATTGCAAGTTTGGGATTTAAATGGGTGAGATCCAGATCCAAATCTGAATCCAGGGCCGTTGTAGCCAAATTCTGTTATGTCCCAAGCATTGAGATTCTTTCTTGCTTTAAATTGGGGTTAAGGAGTGGGTCCAGACAATCTTAATTTCATGTCATCTTAGGAAGTATTATGATTTGTGATGTAACCGTAAGATATTACTTATTTATAGTTTTACCAGTCTAGCCTAACTGAGTTTGGAACTGATCTGTTTCTCCTTATTAAATGGATCCTAAAACTGGGTCCATACCTATTTTTAGGTGCCCAATCTAAAAGGTATTTGGGTGGTTGGAGTCCATTGCCATCCTTGTTGGAAGTAGTTTACAACAGGCTGGCATTCTAAAGTTCTACTAATGAGAAGCCTCTTAGTATTTTTCGCCCTCTAATCCTTAAGAGTTTATTTGTTTACATTCATTTACATATGTAAATGATTCCCATACATAATGGTTACACATCATCACGTTTGTTTGTGGCCTAGCACAATGAGTTACAGTCAGGGTTATTTTTTTTCACTTGTGGGGCCCATCAAAGACCTTTATTTGTTTTCATTCCTATGGGCCCCATATTTGTAATCCAAACTGTTCAATTTGTTTATTGAACTAATAAACCCCAAAACCTTGAAGCCGTTTTATCTTAAATCATCATAGATTTTGAGTAATATATGAAAAAGTCCCAACTTACAGATCTATTTATTTGGACTTCAATGGTTCTTCAATTCATGATCTGAATTGTTTGTAACTTGTAACGACCTGGGCCCACTGTCCACATGATATTGTCCACCTTGACTCATAGGATTTCAACCCAATCTTGCCACATGGTTTTAAAAGGCCTCATGTGGGGTTAAAGCTAGGCCGCACTTATATACCCAAGATCAAGATTTGCATATTTGCAATGTGGGACTTTTGCCCCACTGCATACCCAATCCTTTAGAGTTTCCCCCGCCCTCTCTCTAGGCAGATGCTTGCCGAACCCAATGCCCTTCTAGAGCGGGGCCACAAGTGTGTCACCGTTCAATATTTTGATATTAATGACAAGTTTCATATCATAATTCTTCTTGTATTTCAAGAAATTTATATAAACAAGGTCGAACTAATCCAAATAAATCTAAAACCACTGGATATACTCATTTACACATGTGAAAATGATGATTTTGACAAACTTGGTAATGTGTTTCACATGTGTAACATTTGCATGTGCAGATGTTACATATGGAAATCTCATTTTCCTATCACATATGTAGAGGGAAAATGACCCCAGGAGCAACCCGCTTGGAAACGCTTTTCTATAGAATCACAGATATTTAGTTCATTTTTCCATTTTTTCTTGTGGAAAAGCGGCCGCACCGAACATGGAATGATTTTCTCTCCTGGAAAACGGTTCCATTTTCCTCTCCTTTTCCACGGAAATGTGGTTGCATAAACACCCCCTAAAGAGATCTCTAAGTTTGATTTGTCCGTATTTATTTATTTATTTATTTATTTTTTGAATGGTGATTTTCATTCGCCTAAAGCTTAGCAGTACAATAGAGATGTATTGACAATTTACAACCTGAAAATGAAAATAGAACAGGAACACTGTCGACAATAAAACAATAATAGGTGGATTTTTTGGGCCAGATTTGACAATTTAGAATTTATTTCGAGAGATTTGACAATTCAGAATTTATTTTGAGATTAATTGTTCTGGTGAAGTTAATGATATGATTGATATATATGATTAGTAAATATCAATCATAAATATCAGTTTTTTAATTGATAACAGTAAAATTGTTACCGATAAAAAGATTGATATTTATGATTCTTACTAGTAAATATTTATATTCTGCAGTGGGTGGTTGTGCAGTGATACCATGACATGCCAAAGTACTTGTATTCTTATCCAATTCATATTTCTGTTTTGCAATTCTTTTTTTCTTTATTTTCAAGCTGCTTAATTTACTTTTTGGTGTTTCATCTCAGGAACTTGTCGGACCATATCCCGATGGATGCTATGACTATTTTGCACGTCGGTTCCCAAAACTGTTAATTGAAGTGTACAAAGTTATTTATAGTTACTGCAGGGATGAAATTCTGTTTAGAAAGTATTTTAAATGTGATCTTATCATTCACTGAACTGTTGCAAGCCTACTGCAAGATTCTTTTATTGGCTGGCTGCGCATTAGGATCACAAATATGGGGAACTTTTGTCCCTCTCAGGTAATTGTCGATGTAAATATAATAGTTTTGTGTAGTGTGTACGCTATTTAACAGTTTCTCTGCAATAAATATGTACATGTATTGTATCATGGTCAACTGTTTTTTTTTTGCCCTTTTATCCATAATGTGGGTCTCTGTTGATCCATTTTCTTTACATGACAATATATGAAGTGTTCCTCAGGGATTCCATCTATCTTTCTGTTCACCCTAGAAACACGGGGCTCTGATATCAGAGTGCTGGCTGCTTTTGTGTGCTTCTTAGAAATAGATGCTCTTGTATCTTGAAGACAATTTATAAGAAGTCCCATTACTTTTTTTTTTTCTTATGAGTCCATCGATGTTCAGCTCTTCACCTGTTCCTGGTATCTCTCTTCACTAAACTTGAATTGGCAGAATCCTTTGTGAATAGTAATTAGGTTCATAGTAGTCTTCTTTTTTTAAATTCCATAACTCATTGAAAAGACCACACAGTCCCAATCTTTGCTTCAGCCGAATCAGTTGCATCAGATCGTCTGCTAGCTACAGAACCGTTCGTTGTTTACATGCATAAGGTCTTAAATTTACACGCAGGTTGAACTGTGACGGCTAATTGTAGCAGATTGCAAAACTTTGACAAAGTTGCTTAAGGAGAGAGGCAACATGCTATGTGAGCAGCAATGTAGAAGCCCCAAAATTTATAAAAAAAAAAGTGCAGTATGAGGTGTTCTGTTCCCTAGGGTGTTGGAACCGCTTAATTTTTTGTATCACATGTACTGATTTGTTAATATTGTTATTCTTATTTATTTTATAAGAATAAATCTTTTCAGTTTATACTAAATTTCTATCATGTGCCAGGAAATGGGAGAAATAAAAAGGTTCCTCATTCAAACAATGCTGTGGTGAGAGATGAGCAACACTGACAACAAACATTATTACAAGTAAAAGCAACAAAGCATGCTCTGCTGCCAAGGCACTGATAACCCAGTGGCGGTTGGCACTTAGTTTCACACAACCGCCCAGAGATTGGTCCCTTGGCAGGTAGGTTAATTCCAGTCCCACTGATCAATTATATCAATCTAGTGAAAAAAAAAAAAAAAAAAAGGATGGTCTGTTACTGGGCTATATTAGTAGTATGCTAATATGGGTTTTTGGCCTAACCTCACAAAGGCGTGATGTACAGTTTTGAACAAAAGGCTCAGCCATGTACCAACTTTTCCAGGATTGGGTCAGGCTCCAAGCCCAACCGGTGTTGTACGGACCCCGTCTGCTTGGGTCATAAAACCAAGGGAAATTCTATATGCACCCCTTATATGTGCTGAGAACACCCACATCCCATTGTGAACAGTGATTGAAAAATCACTGTTCACAATGGGATGTGGGTGTGCTCAGCACATATAAGGGGTGCATATAGAATTTCCCTAAAACCAAACCAATTTAGGCTATTATGCATTTGGTTTCTGACCCTAATTTGGGCCTGATGTTTTATTGATTTTATGTCCCAGGTCTGGTCATTCTCCATTGGACACCTGGCTTTGATTCTTTTCATCTTTTGGACGTTGCTTGTTTTGACTTTTTGACTGCCAAAAGAATCTGATAATGGTGTGCTCAAGACCTAAATTGGGTCGTTGGTTGCAATGGTGGGGGTGGGGGGGCTCAGCAATTTATTGAGCCCAAAGCTGAGTCAGTATTCAACTACAAAATTCATCCATTTGAAACCTTTAAACCTAGCCTGGAAGGTGGTAGTCAGTGCTTCCCCATTCTCTGATATATATATTTTTCTTAATTTTTTAATTTTTTTTGAAGTTGTTATATTGCCAGGCTTTGATGATCAAACCTTCTGTCATAGGTACAAGCTGAGGTCCAAAAATCACTTCATTCATATGATTCTGGCCACTTGATTATTGGCCTTAGAATGGACATATGAATGAAAAACAGTTCTTCACATAATAGTGAGGACAAATGATTAAAAAGAACAGCAAAAGTTAGTTAAAATTACAGAGTTTGGGCTCAGTCTTAGCACTTGCAAGGGCTAAGCTAGGTTCTAATCTGCTTGGGCACGTAAGTGTTGGAAACTCTAATCTAATTAATAAGAGCTAACTAGATTAACGTCTAAAATAAAAGTTCTAACTTCTAAGTTCTAGTTTACAATTAGTGTGTTTGGATAAGTGTTATATATATATATATATATATATATATAAAAATCTTATTTTATAAGGTAATTGGGGTTCCACCTTTAGAAATTGTGTTAATAGGGGCTAACCTTTTAAAAATTACAATGTAAAACCCTCCATTTGCGTCATTTTGAAAAATTATGAGATTATTTTCATTCAAAACAAATAAATTTTCCATTGTCCACTTTCATCCACTTTACCCAACAAAAACTTTTAAAAAAATAACAGCCCCCTTATCTTACTTTTATAGAGGCAAAAGCTCAAATTTGTAAATAAATTTTAAATAACAAAAATAAGAGCTTGTTTTTAGAGTTACCAAACGGCCTGAATCTACCACCAGTGGCATCAACAGCTGTTTTCAGGCATGCACACTGCTGTCTTCATCCCTATTTCCCCCTCACCCAGACAAGCCCTTTTTGAGAGATGATAAAGCTCAACCTGAGAAATTATGAGTTCATTTCTCAACTGGGAAAAGTCCAAAAGGTTGATTTTATCCAAAAGAATCCATTTGCATTTCCCCAAACTTACAAAATTAGATTAAGTTGATTTCAAATCTCAATAACTATGCCTGACATCATATACTTGGTCCCCCAATATATATTTTTAATTGACTAAAATAACCATGTTTCTTTTTTGAGAGATGAGCTCCAATAGCTGATTGCTGACTGCTTCAAAATATTTGCAGGTGGTGGAGGTGGGGCCAATCTCTCACTTCACAATAATCAAAGGGCAAATTATACTTTTCAGGTGTAGGTTGTTGTCCTGAAAATACATGGAGAAACAAAGTGGGGAAATTTAAGCTGAGGAGAAAATCATGGACTGAAGAAATCTCAATAGGTGTAGTAATGTGGCAAAATATAATGGGGGATCTCTTTTGTGAGGAGGACCATTTTTTATTTTTTTCTAATGGTGATTCTTTGCTTGTTTGGATTTGGAAGGAGAATTTTTGTGAGAAAAACTCAGATTAAAATCTTGTTTCAAACCAAATAATATTCATTACTCTTATGTAAAGGTAAAAGAGAGAAGAACTACTTTTCTCCACTTTGAAGTATCTCAATCATAAGAAAGAGGTTATTGTAGAAAAGAAGTTTTTGCCTTCAATCTTAATGGGCCTTACGGATCTTGCTTGAATGAAGAGAATAATGGCAAGGCAGTATTTTTAGTATTAGAATATTAAATCACTAAATGGTTTAAATGGGTTTAGAAATGCGGGCTGAAACTAACCCAACAAATTTAAAAAGGTTGGGTGGGTTAAGATGGTTAACCCTAACTCAATCTGTTAAGTGCAGGGGCGGATCCAGGACTTCTAATCTGAGGGGGCTGCACTTAAGTTATACTAAAAAAATAGCAACAATGTCTCACAAAAAACCATAAAAAATAGCAACAATGTCCCACCAAAAACTATCTATGTATTATCTTCATAATTCATTTTCGACAACCATCATACCAAAAGAGTGATCATTTTTATTATACTACTCAAAATCAACAAAAAAATGTCTTCACAATATATTTTAACAAGTATGATAAAAGACAAACAAAAGTTAAAACATGACACTAGTGAAATCTTGGCTTGCGTGGCTTTTTATCAAATTCATCTATTACCAACTCTATGTCGACTTCATTAGCAAACTCTCTTTCGATGTAAATAACTACGCAATCCGCGAGAAACTCGTCATCCATCTTGTTACGGAGTCGTGTTTTGACAAATTTCATAGCTGAGAAGGCTCGTTTGGTAATCGCCGTGGAAATAGGAAGAGTCAAGATAAGACGAATCAATCTATCAATCAAATGATAAATAGTTGACTTTTCTGTTTCAATTAAAGCTCGACATAACTCAGAAATGGTAGACAATTTTTGAAAACGGGGATGACGATGCACATCAAGCTTATAATGTTGCAATTGACTTCTCAAAATATGTATCTCTTGCTCTGTGAAGTCTTCATAATAAAACTTCTCAGCGAGCTTGCAAATATCAACAATATGAAAGTACTTAAAAGCATCTTTCGGGTCCAAAGCCGAACTAAGAGAAAGAAGCTCAATGTCAAAATGGGTGATATGGGTGGGACTGAAAGAGTGAGAGGTAACAGTGAGACGGAGACAAAGAATAAGAAAATGGTTTTGACTTTTGAGACTTGAGTTGTGACTTGTGAGACCGGACCTCAAAATTGAAATTTTTTTTTTTTTTTTTTTTTTGGGTTGAAAGCTTGGGTGGGCTGCAGCCACCCCCGGCCCCCACCTTGATCCGCCCCTGGTTAAATGCAGGTTAGTTCTCCTTGACTTGCGACCAACCTATAAATATTGTAAGTCACCTTATGCATGTCTGGTTAGAATCGAATTTTGCCTCCTAATGAAGGCCCAAGACAATCATGCACGTTTATAAGCTTTGAGTTTTCTATTTAAAAGGGAATGCATGAGTTTGTTATAAGCATGGGAAGTTGATTTTCTATATTATTAATGTGTTTTTTTTTCAACCCAAAATCATTCACTCTTAAACATACATATCTCTAACTAATTGAGCTACAGTTTGATATCAATAAGGCGCTTCATGACACACCAAAGTCCAAATCAACTTGAGACCTTTCACAATAAGATCGAATTTCTGCCTCTCTAAATAAAAGGTGTTACAAAAAATAGCCCTAGAATAACGAAGTAATTATCCTATGCCAATTGCCATGAACACGAAGGATGCTTTTATAATTTAAAAAATCAAGGGTTTTTTTTTTTTTTTTTCTTTCTGGTAATTTGTGGATTTGGAGGGTGTATAATAGTCAGGGTCATGAAATTAGAGCGTCGATACGGCGAAAATCATGCAACATGCATGATAAAGTTTGCTTTTCCACCGTTTTGATCTTCTGTCCTTTTGTTGCTCCAGAGGCGCAGAGATATGCAATCATTGATGCTCTGCAGGGTTTGAAAATTCATACCCTGACATGTGACTTTTCTGCCCACAAGTGGGCCCCACTGAACATGTTGCAGAGCCCAGATTAGACTCGTTCAGACAACCAATATTCCTTTCCATATGACCCCATTTTGTGATGCCCTCTCCTAAGTATGACCCATCATTATTCATAAAACTTCATTTGATGATCACCGCCATCTAACAATCGGCCTGTAAAACCTCGACGACCAGAACAATTTGACCCACCCGATGTATTTCATCTTCCTGTATTAGTGGTGATGGTGATTGAATCAAATGAAAATTAGAGTGCGTTTGTGTGCAGCCGTGGTGGAAAAACTCTTCCGCAGCACTGAAACTCGAGTCTCACCAAGGTTAGACTTGGGGAAACGAAAGTCTAATTCAACATCGATAAAGGCACTAGATTGTCTCCTGCTTTATGTATGACTATTAATCTATCATCCATTATACAGATAAGTTGATGTAGTTGTCCCTACAAGGTGGGCTTGTCTGGGTAATTCTCTTTTTACATGTTCACCCTATTTAAATCCAGCCCATTGCCCAACCCAATTACTAATGTTTATTACAGTTCTGGTCTGGATATGGATTTGGCCGCTAAAAGCTGTGGTGTGGTGGGGTGGTGCAGAGCCCACTTTCCATCTTGACGGTCAAATTTTCTTTCTTCTTACTGGCTAATGTGTTCTTGTTCGAGAATACACATGATAGGGAATTCGTACAAGATTTCTAACTTTTTTTTTTACCTTTTTTTTTTTTTGTCGAATTCGACATTCAATTTCAGCGCTGGAGGTCGAATTCAACCTGGTAAATAACAGCCGATGATCGTATTCGACATGAATTGTACATGAGTCTTTATGACTTTAGGTACTGGGAGGGCGGTTTTTTAATTGGAAACTAACAACTGCATCGAATTCGACTATGAAGAGCACGAAGGTAGGTCAAATGCAACGCTGCGAATTAAAATGTGTTGTTTGTGCTTTCATCCCAACGTTGAATACAACCCTCGACTGTCCCTTACTAGGTCGAATTCGACCTCCAGTGTTGAAACTGAAGGTCAAATTCGACCAAAAAAGAAAAAGTAAAAAAAATAAAAAATTCTATACAGATTCCTTATTAGGTGTATGTTTACGTAATATTACATGTTTGGTAAACTGACCGAGTAAAGTGCATTTTCCTATAAAACCCTCACCAAAGTTCACTATTGGCAGTCAAGTCTAAAGCCATTTATAATCAATGGCAGATTCGTAATACCTACTATATACAGGAGTGCTTTTTCGTCAACACCTCTCTACATATGAGCTCTCTGTCTCTCTCACCAACGAAACCACAGTAGCTTCATCTGCTTCTGAGCCTCTTCCTTTCAAAAACAATGTCTGCTCTTCCACTCCTCCTCCTCCTCCTCCTCACCACACCGTTACGATACGTAACAGGTATCGGAATAAACTACGGCACGCTAGGTAACAACCTCCCTCCCCATAAGAAGGTGGCCCAGATGCTCCAATCCACAATCATCAACAAGATCAAAATCTACGACACCAATCCAGACATCTTGGAAGCCTTCTCAAACACAGGCATTGACGTGATCGTAGCCGTTGAAAACAGCAACATCAGCTCCATCAGTGCCGACGTATCGGCAGCTGATCAATGGTTCACTTCCCGCGTGGCCCACTTCCTCCCGGCCACATCCATCATCGCCATCGCCGTAGGCAATGAATATCTCACCAACACTGAATCTGAACCGTCCATCTTGGTCCCAGCAATGCGCAACCTGCACTCAGTCCTTGTGGCCCGTGGCCTGGACAGAAAAATCAAGGTGACCACCCCACACAGCATGGCCATCCTAGCGTCGTCGTTCCCGCCATCGTCGTCGCAATTTGCTCTTAATCTGATTCCAGTCATGGCGTCGCTGGTCGAATTCCTGGCCGAGACCGGTGCACCGTTCATGATCAACGCCTATCCTTACTTCGCTTATCGCGATGACCCATCAAAGATTGATCTTGAGTATGCATTGTTGGGCAATGCTAGTGGGGTAAGTGATCCAAAGGGGTACACTTACACCAACATGTTGGATGCGCAGATCGACGCGGTTCGATCGGCGATCAAGGCGTTGGGGGGCAATCGGACGGTTGAGATTATCATATCAGAATCAGGATGGCCGTCGAAAGGCGGTTCAGGGGAGGTGGGGGCCACGCCGGAGAATGCTAAGGCCTACAATACTAGGCTGATCGAGCGTGGGGACTCGCACGTGGGGACCCCTATGGGGCCCAAGGAGAAGGTGGAGGTGTTTGTGTTCGCATTGTTTAATGAGAATGAGAAGGAGGGAGATGCAAGTGAGAGGAATTTTGGGATCTTTAATGGGGATGGGTCTAAGGTTTATGAGGTTGATTTGAGCTGTAGCTTTTGTAGTGGGAGTGTGGAGAAGATGGGTGTGGGTAGTGGAGCCAGGGGTGCATCAGTTTGGTGTGTGGCTAAGCCACATGCAGATGAGAAGGTGCTGCAGGCTGTGTTGGACTTCTGCTGTGGAGCTGGTGGGGTGGATTGTAAGGAGCTGGTTGAAAAGGAGGCATGTTATGAGCCCAATAAGCTCCATGCACATGCTTCCTATGCAATGAATGCTTATTATCAGATGCATGGGAGGAACTACTGGAACTGTGACTTCAAGGGCACTGGCCTTGTTACCTTCAGTGACCCAAGTAAGTGACCTTCATCATCATCATCATTATAATCATTATATTGTTACTGCAATGTTAGTATTTATTAATTTTTGAATGTTGGTTGCTCGTATTTTTTGGGGAATTTAAAAATAACTATTTATGTTAATTTTGACAGTTTGGTCAATCATATTGACGGATATTTGTCAAAGGCTGGTTTTTGATTGACTGACAAAATCTAGTGCTTTGTTTGAAAATCTGGTTTTTTTTTTTCCCAATTATGGTGTTGTTATATTAATTTTTAGATGTTGGTTGACAGTGTGTGATTTTCTGGGAGTTTTACAGATGATCATTTATGTTAATTTTGAAAAGTTTGGTCAATCATCTTGACAGCTGGTTGAAGGGAGGTTTTTGATTAATGGACAAGATCTGGTGTGTTTTGTCATAAAGGGATGAAAATGGCCCTAAATTTAGCCTAAGATCTAGGGTCTTAAAATGAAAAGACTGTTAAGCGTGAGTTAATTTAATCAATGTTATTGTCCTTGAATTAATCTGAACCAGGCTAATCTAATGCATTTTCATACTTCTACATCAAAATATGCAAAATTTTGTCCAAGCCATAAAAAAAGGGGCCCATAGAGGTAGTTGATTGAGATTAGTAGATGAATGGAGGTGGATTACTTGTTTGTACAAATTATATATATAAAAAAAAAAGCATGTTGTTTTTTTTATTTTTTTATTTTTTTATTTTTTTTTTATTTTTGTAAATTTCAGAAAATATAGGTGGGATTTTGAAAAATAATGTTTTTTGTTTTTTCCAGAAAAAATGGTTTATAACATTGATCACTTGTGGTGATGTGAGTGATCCGGAGATTAGTGCAAACCGAACTATTGCTGTATCTGCTATTCTTCTCTACTTTGCCAAAAACATATAGCAGTGATGAAAGAGGACTACTTTTGCTAAGAGTTTAGCCCACCATAGAATGATCATTGATTTGATGGAAAGTGGTGAATACTCTCCATGGAATCTTGACTCTTTTACACAGTGGATCATTCAATGGTGTCTGGTGCTAATTAAGTGGGATGTTACTTGGCCCCACCAAGTTGTGGAAAATCAAATATACTGTATACACATATGTCCAGTCCAACAACTTCAAATCAGGTACCCCAATTCCTGTCCATGGACAGAGATAAAAAAAATGGAAAACAGGGTCCCCCAAAATTTTTTTTTTCCCTTTATGAATGATATTATATTTCTATTTGTTGAGTAGCTCAGATAAGGAATATTATTACAATAAATTGAGTTCATTTCAAATTTGTTAATCTGCTTTCTAAACCTTTTTTCCCCTTGTGATCAGGCTATGGGACATGTCGGTATCCTCAACAGTGATCCACCAGAGTCTTAATGGTATTTGTTATTGATATGGTGTGATGGGTTTCTATTCCTATGATCATTTTCTTGTATACTCTACTGTTAGAGCCATTTATGTTGCATCATCTATGTTGTTTTCCCTCCAACTCTTATTCATTGAATATCTCCATGTATGATCTTTAAGTCAAAAAGATGAACACCTTTTTCAAGGGGAGGAGAGAAACATCAATGCATATTGGCCCACTTACCATTATCAATCACTTTTACAGCTTTTCATACAAAAACAACACTAACCCTTTTCAAATCTTCACAGTCCAGACCCTGCATTATTGATTGAAAGAGGTTACAGATTACAGCTGTGAGTACTGAGTTATAAAAAATCTATCATGATATTCTACAAGTGCATTTTACTCTGAGCCAACAATTTTCACTAAATTTAATTATTTTCTTGGATAATAATTATAATTTCACATTTCTATTTCAACCATCACTTTTGATGCTGTTATATAATTTAAAATGATTAGGATCATCACTGAAAGTGATTTGCTGGCTTTCTCTTACATGAAATGTTGTACACAAGAGAACATCCAGATCATCAAACATTACAATGATTTTGTTTATGAAAGTACTATACTTTGATTAGAGAAGAGCTTAGTGCGTGTAATCACATCTCTCAATGATTTTATTAGAGCTGTGTTTCAGGAACTGCAGCAAGTTCAGTATGGTACTAAATAGCAACTGCATTGGGGCCCAACTCACCTCTCACAATGCCAATTTAATTTTAGTGGATCACTGAGGCTTTTTCTGTAGACTGTGAATGGCCATCTGCTAATGTTGTAGTTTTGGGGTGGTATGGATTTCATAATCTGCATCATGCTGGACCCAGTTTTGCTGGCTTTTCTGCCCAACATCAATATCCAAGAACATTTCATGGATCATGAGAGAGATGAAATCTACTACTTGAAAAGACAACTTCCATTTCATACCTCTTTTAAACCACACTTCTCTCTGTTAGAGGTAAGATGCCACATTTCATTGGAGAAAAGATTACCTACTGAGTGGAAAAGCTAGGTAAAAGGAAAAACTAGAGAAGAAAATCTGCTTTTTCCTTGCCATTCAAATTCTAAAAAAAGAAAAGAACTCTGAGGTAAAAAGCTGCTTTTCCTTTTATGCAGGAGGAGCCTGAGATACTTATTTTGTAAAAGGTTGTCTGCTATGTAAAATCTTGATCTGCCTAACATGAGTTAATTAAAGTTATGGCCATCTGCTTGCACTTGCAGCCATGGAACCATCTGGTTGTGAACCATCCATTGTGGTTCCCCATACGACCGTCTAGTGTGGGGCCCCTCAAGTTAAAAAAATCTGAGTGGAACTTGTGTATTTCTAATAACTGTTGGACTAGCTTAAGGGGACCATCCAGTATGAGTCCACTAATTAGACACATCCACCATAAGACCCATCTAATTAGGAATATCTATCTACCTAGAGAGTTCATACCCATATGCCAAAGACAACCCACTGGGGCCCATTTACTTGCAACAATCACAAAAGGCCTATCCTTTATAGGGCTTATATACTTGGGACCCTCCACTGCAGGAACCATCTGATCAGCCATCCACTTAGTGCCCATTCCAATTTGGGACTCCTTCCCCTTAATACTTAATAGTATGTATCTACAATATATAGACCAGTACTCTGGTCTTGCAGGGGTTTGCCCAAGCTGTGTTCAATTTATAATTTTATATCAATATTAAGCTATTAGAAAGTTCATATGCTTATGAGTACAACCTAAGCTACCCACCTAGGCATTGGGAATGTGCTGTTTGTGGCTTGAAGTAATTCAAATTGCTAAATTGCCCATATTAGTGTGTCCAGGTAGCACAAGAGTACAACTTTAAGAAACATCATCACAAACATTGGAACAGAATTCACGGAAGTAAAGCTCTTGTATAAGGCTATAAGCTTTATGTTCATATGCACAAGTTCCAGTTTCTTAGATACATGACCCAGGAAACAGTTTCAAACAGACAAGAAAGAAAAAAAGAGAAAGGGCTGGAACATTTGTTCTTTTGTGATAATCACATGAAACTTTCATCTTTCAATACATGTATTAGTCTAAAATATGTAAAGATTTATCTTTTAGAAATGAGTGAGATTTCTATTACAAAATAGACTACAAAGTTAATACAAATTAGCCAAACCCAAATACTTATGAAGTATCAACTGACCTGTAAGAAAATTTCAAAAGACAAGCAGACAAACCTAATGAGATGAGCTGCTTGCGTTAGTTGTATTGCTGGACTTCTCCATCATTCTCTCAGATTTGCTCTTCTGTGATTCTTCCTTTTCATTGACAAATGATAGAAACGTTTGGAGGCGCCCGGACAGTGAGTTACATTGAGAAATACTAGATTCTTCAAGGGGCCGTTTGATGAATTGACGTATCATTAGCAAGAAGTATATGAAGAGAGATAGCAAGCATGCTAGCCCAGAAATTAGAAAAAGGCCCCAGAAACTCTTCAGATGAAGTTGATTTGATTCAAGCTCAGTGCTTTGTGAACTACAACCACTATTTGTCACCCACTTGTCATGAATCCTTTGAAGTTCACCATTCTCTGATAGCTCAAGAATTGCAGTTGACATGTCCACAGCTAAAGGAGAGTCTCGAGGGAAACGCCTAATATGAAATAAGTTTATGAATGAAGTAAATTGTTGAGTCAAGAACTATATTACTTGCAATGAAAATACGCAATTTTATATATTTGGACCAGGAAGTATAAACACTAAATCAACACAAATACGAATTAAGGTGTTATATAATGCTTAGCCAAGAAAAATGGTATCTCCATCATTCTCCTGCAACGGTACAGGTTGCACCCGCCTCCTGCAAATCTAAGCTGTTCATCTAGTGGAACATCAGGGGATAGACCATGCTTTAGTACCTCCTCTAATGCATGGTTCTAGCTATCCTAAAGACATCTCACATTTAATGAGGGTAATTAGGGAAATACTAGACTGTTAGGATACCCTAAAGAGGAGAATTTTTAGGCCTCTTCATCCAAGATAGAGCCCATAATACTAAAAGTTTTCAGTCACTAAAATATGGCCAACATAGTACAATTTTAGGACCGAGCAGAAGGTATGATCAACCACATTATCTAATTCCTAATATGAAATGAACATAATTTTCTCAACAACTTGCGAATATGTTGGTTAGCCACCTCGCATAGTGGGGGTTAGTCATGGGATTGAGTTCATGAGGATATACAAGGTTCCATTATTGCCTAGACTCATAATGTAATAACCCAGAAATAAAAAAAGTAAAGAGAGAGATGATAAGAAGATAGGGCCATGGGCTTTCTAATATGTATTTTTTTTCATAAAAAAATTCCTAAATAACCTAGACCAAAAAGTGAGACTGTTTGAATATACTTACAAATCCCCACCCACTCTTGGTGAACTCCTGACCCACAATTTTGAATTTGCAATTGCTTGAGAGGAAGAGTTGTATATAAGGAAGTTCGTCTACAACAGCAGCAACTGTACCATTCTCAAGGGCAGAAGCATACTCTTCTGGCGTACCAAGAGCGACAAGTCTAGACTTGGGGATGTTGAGCTCCTCTCTCATATAATTTTCGGCGAAGGAGCCCACTTGAAATCCAATGGGATCATTGCCTGTTCTCAAGCTGTCAATGCCTTTGATATGTGACGAGAGCTGTTGCACTGTGAGGATAGAGGTCAGGCTCGCCGTGTAGCTTGACTGAATTATCAAAACCACAAACAGCCATATGATCAGTACTAAGCGGCCGAGGGTGCTTACTGTATTCTCCCCTGTGGAAAGAATGAAAAGCAACATTAAGTGAAATTAGAGAAGTTTTCACTAGGCAGTATTTCAAAATAATGTAAATAAGAAGCATAGTTTAACTTACTATGGGTGAAAAACAAAGTAGAGAAGCTAAACCTGCAAGTTCAGAAATAAGGAGCAAATCAGCTGCCAAAGCTTTTCATAGTAAAATGATCCAATCCCAACATGGAGAATGAGTAATTGCATACAAACAAATTGTATCTAGAGTGTGTTTGAATTTACCCCGTAACTCAAGTGGTTTGTGTATCTTGTCTGAGTAGATACCTGTACCATTTCTGCCATTCTACCCCAAATTATCATTAACACCAATTAAAACTAATGATGTTGGCCTGAATAAGTAGAAAAAATATTCTATAATATGGTATTTGATTTATCTAACATCCCAAATGTTCACCAAAGATTCAAATTGGTAGTAAATTTAGGTCCATCAAATGAACCCTGAGCTTACAAAGAAACAAAAGCAACAGAGCCCCTCAAGGCTCAAACGTTATTGCTCTAGTGCTGACCCCAATAATGAGGTTATAGCAGACGAGGCTTCTCTTTGGGAGATGACAGGGAACTCAAAAACGTAACAAATACTACATTGTAGTCCATAGCACTAAGGCAAACAAACCATTGAAAAAAATGGTTTTTGTAGTTGGCCCCATTAATTAATGCAAGAGTATATTGCTTCTCAACTATGAGATGTGAGTTCTTTTACAAGATTACAAGTTACCGAGTCTTTTTACTATCTCTAACAATAAAGTAAATAAAACAGTGGAAAAGGTGGTTCAATTTTAGCTGACCCACTAACTATGCAATGACATATTGGTTTTCAACAAAGACATGAGAGTCTCTTTCTAGATTTTCATCTACCAGGTCTTCTAACAATAGATATTGACATGCTCTGTTAAGTTTAAAGAGGTGAAGAAGTCAAAACAACATAAACAAGGCACATCTTAATGGGATATACACTATCCATAAAAGAAACAAGCTCTCTCTCTCTCTCTCTCTCTCTCTCTCTCTCTCTCTCTCTCTCTCTCTCTCTCTCTCTCTAATTAATTCAAAGTGTTTCAGATCAAAATAATTTCTGGTCCAAAATTTTCCAATTACCACATATTTTCTTCTGTAGTAAGGATATCTTAATAACTTTCTTGCTTTTATTGATTTTGAATTCCTTCTATAAACAAAACTGAGCTGATTTTAACACCACCAAGTTTTTTCGAGTTAAAATTGTCCAACTGAGATTTGCTGTAAAATTACCGCACCCACTTAAAGAGAGAGGGCCCTGTATTTATATTAATGGGTACGAAGTGCAAATACTTGAATACTCTTAGAAAAGGGTTTAAAGAAAATAAAATATAATGGTAATTTGGGAATGCTTAATTTAAGCTATATCATGCTTCTTAGGTGTACTAGAATTAGTACTCTCTTCACAACAATGATATGCACAATATGTTCTGGTAATGACCTTCATCTCTCTCATTTTGAATTTTATTGTTTGGAAACTATGTTCTGATTTTTTTCGTTTTATTATTTTATTAATTTGAAAGAAAAAGGGAAAATTTTGAAGGCCAACTTTCGGCCTAATAAAAAAATGGGTGCATTGAATCCATAACATAAAGAAGTATCTTAAGTTATTGAGATCTCTTTCAAATAGGTCATTGCCATTAAGCTAAGCTGATGCCAACAACAATGGTGTTAAGTGACACGATGAAATGGCTTAACCTAACAGTGGAAAAGCTTCATGAATGGTGTTAAGTTTTTGAAGCATTCTCAGATAGACCAATGAAATAAGGCTTTTTTAATTGAGTATCAATGATCATCAATTATTCCCAGAAACAACACAACATGAATGAGTCCAGGAATAAAGACAGACATGGATTTTACACGTAAAATAAAATATCAAATAATACATGATATAGATACATCGCCTATTTGAACTATTTAGGTATCACAACTCAAGAGGCATTTTAAGGTTCTTGGAACAGTTCTTCAAATGACTATAAACGATACATCCATATCCACCCTACAACAAGAACAACAGCAACAAAAAAAAACTGAAACAAACAACTGGTTAAAGAAAACAAATAGAACTGAAACAGAAGATAAATTGTTTAACAAATAATAAGAAATAAACAGTTGAGCATGGCCACAGTAATTGAAAATTGCCTATCAGCTGAAGTTTCTATCGCGTGACATTTATTAAGCTTCAAGCTCTAATTTGATGCATGTAATGAGTAGTTAATTTTGCTGCCCCTCTAATGCCTAGGCTTTTGGGTGTATTGGTTAGCACCTTGAGATGGTATCAGAGCCAACCAACATGTCCCGGGTTCGAGTCTGTGCAGAGCAACAAAAGGAGGTCCCATGCCGCGTCGAGTGTTAAAAATGTTATAATATGCAGACGTATGTGCACAAGGCAAAAGGACCCCCATGCCACGTCGAGCATCTTGTACAGACGTGTGCTTTGAGTCCGAGCAGTGTCCCACCCGATGCAGGGTGTTACATAATTAATTTATTGCAGCTCTAGCGCCTAGGCATTTTGGGTGTATTGGTTAGCAAATTGAAAGCATGTGTAGTGCCAAAAGTTAATGTAAGGGTATTCATTTTCTCTTAGTAAAAAATTTTACCACAGAACGGTAAGCAATTGCTTTTTCGGTGGTCCTCGAAAATCATCATTCTTCCGATGTTCCAGAATCCACACAGCTGCTCCAACAACAAGGAAGAACGCAGCTGTGACAATCCACATCTGTACAGTAAATGGGCAAAGGAAAGACCAAGCACTTGAGTTTAGCCTCTTAATGGGAGCCACGATTATAAGCCCAGACTCGATAAATGGCTGTGTAAAATCAACAATCTTTGTTCGGTTTGTGACAATTGCAATGTCTCCAATAACAGCATCAAAGTGCTACAAAGAGAAACATAACAGTATCATAGCAGTTAATATAAGCCATACCTTCATCTGTAATAAAGAACTACTACTAGAAGGCATGCTATTTCTTCAAAAGAGGAAAGAAGAATAAAAAGAAGAGAACCTTCGACATTTTGTACTTACATCTGCTGTTATCAGCTCCACAAGCTTGTCATAATTGGGATTCTTTTTACCATCTCCGTAAGGAATGAATTTATATGGGATAGCATATGGCAACAAGTTTATTGCAGCAGTAAAGACATCAATGCAGTACCCCTTCACTAAATTAGTACCTTTCACTCGTGAAACAAATTCTCGATAACCAACTCTATCAGGGATACCAATTCTCAACTCCTTTCCATTGTTAGGGAAAACCCATCCACGCGGCGTTGAAATCATCCCACCAGGCCAAATGACATTCAAAAGATGCTGGTTTGAACTAGAACGGTTCGGTGGCTTCATGTAGAGCTTTTCAGGAAGTTCAACTGATAACCCGGAATAGTTAGACCAGTAACCAATGGTACGAAACCCTGTTCCAACTACATTAATTATATCATATGCGGGGCGAATGAGGAATCCATCAGGATTGAATTGAAGTGGGCCAGATAGACCAATTTGATTAGTCTGAAGTATGTTACTCAACAAATGCTTCCCTCCATTAAAGATAGTCATGGCTTCAAGGTGAAGAGTCCCACCCTTCCCATCATGTAATATTGAATCGTTAGAAAATGAAATGGTGCCACCCTCATTGAAGAATTTGTTAATCGCATGAGCGATCATCCAAACAGTATCATAAGCATATAATCCATAAGCATTCAAACCAACCAAAGAGGCAGACCTCATTTTACTGGTCAAATTGCTCCACCTGGAAACAAAAGTTCTTTTCTTAACTGAATCCACTGTATGTGGACGCGTTGTAAGAATTCCCTGAATTTTCTCCATTGTATCTGAAGTGACTGGTGCCCAAGAATCTAAAACCAAAGAGAGCCAATCAGTGCCATCCAGACATAACCATTCCCCATCATGCCAAGATGATTGGCCACAGAGAGAATTGCAAGACCTGAATCAGGATATGAGTGAAGAACAATAACACGGGACTCCATCAATGCCACTGTAATAAGTATATCTATAATATCATTCTGACTCAATTCAGTTCCTGGGCGAATTGCAGCCTTGTAAGAAATCTTGCACCGTTTCTCTGCAAGTTTATCCTCTAGTGCAGATATGCCACCTCTACCATAATCATCATCAATAAATATTGCAATTACTTGTCTCCATTGATAGTAGTCTACCAATTCGGCGATCGCAGACATCTGAAATAGATCACTCTGCGTCGTCCTTACAAGGAATGGGTACTGCAGCGAAGATAGGGTAGGATCTGTGGCTGCAAATGACAGTAGAGGGACATGGAATTCATTTGCAATGTGTGAAATCACATGAGCAATTATAGAAGACTGGGGGCCAATGATTGCCACGATATCCTTCTCCATTAACTGTAAAGCTGTAATCAGTTATAGAATTCAAAACATGAGAAACAGTCTATCTAGGAGTCAAAACAGTCAGACTCTTATCTATCAGATTACTATGCTTTTAGATGTGCCAAGAATTGCATTTGTCTGGAACATTTTGGCAGAGTGGATGGCTACAATTCCACTGTGCATTTTGGAGACATTCATGGGATACTTTTTTCATTACTATGCTTTTAGATGTTCCCAAAATTACAATTGTCTTGAACATTTTGATAGTGTGGACGGCTACCATTCCACTGTCTATTTTGGAGACATTATTGGGATACTTTTAACGGATTCGTCTAACCCCAAATCAGTTTCTATGATGAAGACTGACAGCTTGTTTGTTCGCACAGCATTGAATTCCTAAGAATTCTAAGCAATGCCTTACTATCAAAGGGTTAAGATCAGAAGAAGTACAGGTGAAGATCCACAAATGACAATAAAAGAGTTCCTCTTTGATAGAAAATAATTTCTCAGTCATCACCTCTGTAAATCAGATACTAGGAAACTGAGAGTCTCATCTTCATCTCCACCTTATATCCTCTAATGCTTACCTCCTTAACATTCTTCGGGCCTCAACCACGAATTTCATGGAAATCAATATTTAGCAAACAAATGGGCTCTGAATGATTTGTCACCGAAAACATAGAAACAGATATAGCTCATCTCATGTGGTTTCGACTTTCAACATTCAGCTAGTGGAATGGGTAACCATCCATTCGGCGCCTAAAGACTCAAGTATTTAAACTACTTGCAATTTGGAGTACGTTCAAACACCCCTAAAGCATATAATTAGGATAAGTCAATTGAGGGATATGCATTCTGAAGCTGCAAGGAAGTGCAAACTTGTTAACAACAATTGTTAGAAAGAACATACCTTTAACAATGCCAACGAACACGCTGCAGCCGGAATCCTGGATCACAACCTTCAGCTTTGTTCCACCCAGTACACGGGGATCGGAATTCACGTCTTTCACTGCCAAATCGATGACGATCTTTGCTACTCTCCCAATGGTAGAATTCAAAGAGAAAATAGCTCCAACATTCACAACAGCAGGCCTTGAAGGAAGAGTCTTACTAACCCCATTTGAAAACACTCCATAAGAGAGAACCAATATGCCAAGGAACCAACATAGTTTCATGGTGGGAATCAAATGACAAAACACCAAATCAAATCACAGTTCTCCCAAAATGAAAGAGACCCATGCCTTCAAAAGAGAACCTGGCCAAAAACCCAGTAAGCACAGAAAACTTGAAGAATTATTCACATAATACACTCATGAGAATAAAAAAACTACCCAACAGAGTACTCTGCAAAAGAAGTGAAACCCAAGTTTCTTTCAAGAGCAGAAGCAAAGGATAGAAATGAAATGAAGTCAAAATGCTGACACAAGTCGCGTCTCCAATAGAGGGAAACTAAAACTACAAAACTCCATAGACCACCATAAGATTGACCTTGTACAATGAAAATCTGGTGATTGTGGGGGGCCAAGAAAAATCCATCAAATTACTAAGCAACAGATGTAAACTGAAGTACATATTCTAGGACATATAGCAATACACTGCACTCTGCCCTTTCAAACCCCAAAACCGCTCCAATAGAAGGCCGATGAAGATTACCCCATTTGATAACAAGGACTGAGCATCAGAACTTTAATAACAGAGTGAAAAGCAGGTGCTTTGCTGAGAAAAGAAAGATACATACTTCTAAAAGTACTTAAAGAATCAAAGAATCAGTCAGATGAATGTAAGGACATACCCATCTTCTTTTACATGGGTACACATGCATTCACACAACAAAGATGGCAAGGGAAGAAAACAGAGGAAGTGTCTCTAGAGAGCTTCAACAGGAAACAAAGCAAGAGAAGTAACATGCAAAAGAAGCATTTATATACTACTCATAGCACTGGTCATTATAGATTATAACTAATCAATGGTGAATGAATAGACAGTGACATAAAACTGAAATTTCAAACCTACGTAAAAGAAGGCATGTTGGGATGTTTAGCATTGAAGACTGAGTAGAGTGCATGGCACATGCAGCTTGGAAGCATGTTTTCTTTGGAAGATATATATTTTGCCTTTTTATAATAAGAGAAGCCAGTGATAAACCCCAAGTATCTTGATAGCATATGAAATTTTATAGTACTTATACTCCACATGATCTAGGTGGACTTTATGTTGGATCAAGAGGTGGGCCATGGGTTGGATTGGCACAGGACCTGTTGAAAATTAAAGCCACTGCAAATGGGGCTGCTGTCAAATAATTAAAGAAATTGTAAGGAATGATCATAGCTGAACCATAAAGCCCACAAGAAAGACCGTGTTGATGTTGGTGAAGATTGAAGATACATGGCAAAAGCAGCAGCCGACCTCTCTAAGAAAGATGTCCAATTGCACTCCAAGTCTCAATGAAGGACTCCAATGGTTGTATCGGCACTAAAACAAGAAGGGAGAGTTTGTTATTTGCAAAGAAGATGAAGGAAAATACAGACCCATTTGGTTGGGATTGGCACCACCGTGTGCGTGCAATAAGCCCAAAGCATGCAAGATGTGGACACGCGCCTGGATAAATGTTTCCCCCATTCATCTGTTTGGGCTAGCCCCGACTTGTGCGAGTACTATAAAGCTTTGAAATGAATTTCACACCCACTCAATGTAATGGGTGTTTCGACTTTGTTTTGTTTTGCTCTATCACTATGAATTTTATCTCTGTTTTCTTACATCTTTGTAGATTGATTGGCCTATGCTGAAATTGATGCATTTTGTTAATTTTCATGTCATTGATATGATCCTAACTTCTTTTTTTTTTGGGTAAACACTCCCGTGGCCCCAAGGTAGTAGCACTAGTGGACTTAACCTTCGATTCCTGAAAAAAGATGAACTAGGGTCAATACCAAGACCTCTAACTCAAGAAGAGGAAGGAATCGTGGTCCTGTCTACTCGGCCAACCCCTTAGGGTTTTAGGATCTTAACTTTATTAATATATAAGAAAATGATGGAAAAGGATAAGATGATCAAGTCAGTCACCTTGGAGATGTCTTGGTCACCTTGGAGAATGGCATGCAAGTGCAAGTGTGAAAGTAACTTTCTAATTATTACTTCATCTCTCTTTAAGTCATGACTTTTAATTAATTATTTATTTTTCTATAATACTAAGAATTCCATCCAGATTTTCTCACATCTTTAGAGATTGGTGGTCTAATTCTCATGTTCTTGAAGAAAATCCTCAAAATGAAGGGAAAGGACCAGATGATCAAGTTTCGGCTGCCTCAGTTGAGATTCAAGTAAGTTACTACTTATTATTTCATATCATCTCTCTCAATTCAAAACTTCAATTTTCTTGGCTCTTGCACTAAGAATTTTTCTTACACCTTTATGGATTGACAGGCCTCCGTTGAAGATGATCTAAATGAATGATTTTTACTTGTGTATTAGAAAATGATGTTAAAGGATTGAGGCTTGGTTGAGATCAATCAAATTGATTGGGAAGAAGAAGGGTAACTGCAGATGGTTTGAATTTTATCCATGCACTTCATTGATTTCTACCTAAAAAGTCATTTCAATTTGCTTTATTTTCAGTACAATGCATGAGAATGCTAGTGATTTTCTTTACTTTTTCATCACTATGGACAAAATATTTGTCTCCTCTTAATTGAAAATCTCCAATCATCCGTGTCTGAATGAGCCACAAATTATATGAATATAAAGAGATATAATTCAAGATTCTAACTCTTGATGTGAACTGATCACTACTATGATTGAAATGCATCAAATGCGAGTTCCTAAGTTTGATTTATTTGTTGCTTTGTACTTGTTTCTGGAATATTTCTTTGCAGTTCATTTTATGTAATCACCATTTACTTCTACTTATGATACTATTGTCTTTATATTTGTTAATATTTTTCCCTTCTCAAAGTTTTGGTATTTTTATTTGCTATGTAATTGTTTATATTCATATATTTCTAATATGATCATTTATGGATGTTTTTTTTATAATAAAATAGTTATTCTATTTTGTGTTGAAGTGTAAACTTGTATGATATTTGGCCCAACCCACTTGTATGATATTAGGCCCAGCCCAAGTGTAAATAGGAGACCTAGTCATAATGTGTACAGCAAGATTGATTGTATACAACACGATAGATTCATTGTCTTTCCATTCTTAGAGATCTAATTGATCTAATTAGGTTTTAATTCCTTGATTTGTAGCCTAATCTTAGGCATTGTAAAGTCTATTTAAAGAACAGAAATCCAAGATGACAAGGCATCGAATGTGAGGTTTTCACAGAACTCTCTCTCTTTCGTTCTGGCATATGCTTCTGAATGTCATTTTGTACTCATTTTATATCTCTCAATATTTTATGGCTTATAATTTCTCCTTCTTAGGTGATAGCCTTTTAGGTATACCTCTTCGATTTTTTAATTATTTCCTAATTTAAAAATCACTATTTTCCTTTTGAATAATTTCTTTGTTCTATAACAAGCATTTTTTTTTATTCTTCCAATCTTAAGTTTTAACTCTAGAATTATTAAAACTTTATAGCTTAGTTATCTTTGGGTCCTCATTTACCTTTCTTAAATTTTGATTCATTTTAGTTTTTAAGCTTTCATTTACTCCACCAAAGCAAATCAACAAACTCTCTTCTGGTATTTTCTGTTCTTTTATGAAATAGGACGTTCACCCAAAATTTATTTCCTCTTTAATGAAACAAAAAAGAATGACATCATTTAATTATTTTTAGTCTTATTTAGTATTTTTAATATTTTTCATTGGATTTTGTATCTTCTTTTTTATACTCTTTCTTGGTCATTCTCATTGACTAAGATAATCTATATTTTTATTCCTAAATTATATTTTTCCCTTTCAATAGGTTTTCCACTTATTTTCAAATAAGATAATTAAAACACACGTTTTCAATTCATTGTTTTATTTCCCTTTTTTAAAGGAATATATATTACTATACAATAAAAAAGTTGTATCCAATTCGGAAAAAAATGATCTTCCTATTTTCTTTTAAAACACTGTTAAAAGAAAAAGACTACAAAAATAAGAAAATATGATGGGCCCGCCAAATTACTTATTATTTTAAAAGCACATAAAAGTGAGATTTGCAATTGATTTTAAACAAATTGAAGTGCTTTCATTTTGAAATTAATCAATTATATTTATTTTTCTTTTGTTATTGTTATAGGGACTAGTTCTGATTGCAATGTTTACCATCTCAATATAATTCAGATATAATTTTTCTAATTTTAATTATGTATAAATATTTAATATATGAATCATATTTCCTGGGCTTAGCATGGGCATGTTTTATTATTATCTATGAAAGGGATAGGAATCAATTTCGCAATCAAGCTCTAATTTTGTAATTGATTGAGAAATTGAAAATCAATTTTAATTCCAATTTTAACTTACAAGAGATTTTAGGAATTTGAGAGAAATTCTGATTTTAGCCTTCCAAATAAAGAGTCCAATCTAAAAGGAATTTCCTTTTAAAAAGTCCAATCTTCCGCGGCCTCTAATCAATCAATGTATATTTAGATTATCTTATCTAATGCCATAGGAAAATCTTATCTGTCGTTGCGTAGTTGGAAAATCTTATTTGATGATTTTTCATCTTTTTTTTAGTTTCAGTTTTTTCTTTTTCTTTTTCTTTTTTTTTTATTGGTTTTTCATGGATTCTTTGTTTCTTCTAAATCACACTTCTTATTTCAATATATACATTTCCTTTTTTATGTATTTTCTGGTGTTTAATGGGTTTTTTTTTTTTTTTTGCCTTTTATCATATTCTTGATTTGTTTTTTTATTTTTATTTTAATGCTTTCTTTTTTAGCTTCCGTGGTGATAGATTTTCTTGGATTTATAATTTTTCTTATATTTTCTTATTTCAATTTTTTATTTTTAGGTATTGGATTTTCATAAGTTTATTTGTTTCTTCAAAGTTGTTGTTATTATTGATTGTCTATGGACATTTGTTTTCATGTTGTATTCTTGTGATGTTTTTACCAATTTCTTTATATTATGGGTTTATTCTTCTGATTTCAAATGAATGTTTGAAGTGAAGTACTTAACTAATTTCTAATAAATTAAAGGTGCTCTCATTTTGAAATTAACCAACCATATTTTATTATTATTATTATAGATTTTAATTTTGATTGCAATTTTTACCATCTCAATATAATTTAGACTAAATATTGCTTAGCAATTATAATCTTTTTACTATTATAATTTAGACTAAATATTACTAGCACGGGCATGTTGTGCTAGTATATAATGATAGGATTACAATATGATTACAACATATCTTTGTGATTAAGGATTCAAAGGATTCTAGTGATTGAGATAATTGATTTCAATAATCACACAATTGAGGATTAGCCTACAAGATTTCCTATTTGAGAGAGTGATAAGATTGACTTTTTCTGCCATTGTCATCTTGAGATCTCTCTTTTTTGAGACATTGTGATTTGTTGATTGGCATGGATGATAGATTGCTAATAAGTAAGTTGGATGAGTAGCAAAAAGACACACTAAAACAAACATTATCCATTTTAAAAGACAAATAATGAGGGGATGTTTTGCGCGGCCATTTTTCAAAAAAAAAAAAAAAAAAGTGGAAAGCCATGTTAGAGTACAATTCACGTTTGATGCCGCCTTTTTTTAGACAAAAAGTGAAAAATGTAACTGATTGAAAACCTTCTCCTCATATCCAAAATTTCGCAATGTCGCACAAAATTTCCCTAAGCCCTGTTTGTTGCATTAAAATACATAATAATTAAATGCATAGAACTTTTTTCATTAGTAGTTAAAGATGAAGACTATGGGTCAATTTCTAAAAACGAGAATCGAATAATCTTTCCTTTTATGAAAATAGAATCAACAGAAGATGAGAAATAAATAACCAACCAACACCTTAGTTATTTATTTTTTATCTTCTTTTGATTCTATTTCAATAAAAAGAAAAAGGTTATTTGATAGTCATTTTCTAAAATTCACAATTGGTCATATTTTTAACCATATGAATCATATATAAGTATTTAATTTCCCATGTATTCTAATGCAAATAAATAGGCCCCGAAGGAGAAATGAAAGGCATATAAAATGTTTCGAAACACCATCGAATTCAACAGGACTCTAAATAATCTCTTTTTTTTTTTTAGGCTCTAATATCTGTTCCATAGTCTTTATTACAAAAAATAAAAAATCCTGTTCCATATTTACAGAGAATCTTCACATGCACATCACTACTGTTTCGAGGTTTACAAGTTGACAAATAAGGGTGCTCCTGGCCCCGCCCAACTCTTGCCTGACCCAAGCCTGGCCTGCATTGGGTTGGATCCGGGCCGTCTTTTTAGGCCTGTGAGCTGCACTTAGACCTATTTTTCTGGATTGATAGTTAAATAGGTTACACTTGAAACCCTGGCCCAGCCTGACCTGGCCTGTTCACAAAGAAAAGGTCTGGGGCTAGAATATTTCAGGCCTGATAACTAGATGGGCTGTGTGTATAGTCAAGATTTTGCCTGGCCCAGCCTTGTCATGAACACCCCTAAATTTGAAGTGCTCTTAGAGAGTATTATGCTACTTGTCCCTTTATGAGAAGAGTTTAGAAGGAATGGTAAGTTGAAAGGGACTAGGACAAAGGATTAGAGGGAAGAGAAGAACTTGGGTTGTCACAGGCATCATGAGATGGATTATGATAACGATTTGTGGTTCATGACCATTCATGCATGATGATCAGATGGACAAGGGGTATTTTTGGGGAAGGATGTGGTTGGAATGGTGGTGGTATTTTTGGGTTCTCAACTGAGCTAAGAAAGGAATAATAACCACTTGGACAGGGCCTTTTTGTGGATGCTATACAGTGACAATGGGAATTTTTAGTGAGAAGTACTCTTGGGGTGTGAGGCTAAGCAAACTGTAGATTCCTGAGCCCAAGTTTCGATAAATGTGGCAGGCAGTAGAGGCCACTGCAAGTAATCCAGGCACTTTCATTATTCACTTCATGGTGACCCCAACTTCACTGATGGCCAGGATCTGAGGCATGGGCACCACATGGAAGAAAGGGGCAGTTTCACTGGCAGTTGATTTTTCACTCCATGATGCTCTCACTCTTTGTGATTGATCTATGTGATCCCACATTGGGGTTGTTCATGCCTCAGGCTGAGGCACACCCGTTTCTATAAACACTGGCTGAGGCCGGCCCTTCTCAAACATATCAAGCCCATACAACCATCAGTTAATCAGTTCAAAATGAAATCAGTTGATCAGAAAGAGAAAGAAGAAGAAAGGGTCCTAAAGGCGCATTTTGAGTATTTTAAAGAAAATGGAGAGAAAAGATATTGGAAAATTAATTCTCGCTGAATGTCTTGATTTGAAATGTTAATGGAAAACTTCAGCCTGATTTTGAAAATTGATTGTTTTTTTTAATCTTGATTTAAAATTTGGGCCAAACCTGAGCCATATTTTGGAAATTTCCCTTTGTTTAATGCATCCCTTTTCCTTTCTTGATTAACATGTTATCATAGTCAACTGCATGCATGGTGGCATCAGAACCCTAATTAAGTTTCACCCAAATAGTTGATTGTTCATGGGCTATTATATTTTTTAGAGAAAATAGAGGGCACAGACTACCTGTTGTCCCTTTTATTTTAGCAAGGAAGAAAATGTAATTTTATTCTAGAGGAACGGTGAACCAAAGTGTGATAATAGGAGACAAATCTACAGAACTAAACAAAATATTAAAATAAAAAAAATAAAAAAAAACACAAAAGCAAAAAAATACAAAAAAAATTATTACTTTGACCCAAGAATAGTGATTAAGTAGTAACTTTTCAACTCATTGATCAGCTAAAATGTCAACCAGTTCATTTGCCCATAGGATTTTGTTGAAAATGAATGCCAACTTCATTTTTTTTGCTCTTAACCCTTTTTCCTATTTAAAGAAATAGTTATATTTAACTTTTGCTTTTTAAGTAAGGGGAGAACTGTCTCCCATGAACGGACTGCATTTGTAGTCCGCATCTATGGAGGCCTTCGGGCCACCTTTGATCAATGCAACTCCTTATACACTTCTATCCCCGCATGCAATAAGAGATGAAGAAGGTAAATATATCCCCCAAAGACAAAAAAGAAGTAAAAACAATGTGGATCCTAACTGCATCTTTACCACCGCTATAAACAACAGCAATGTTGCATATGCTACTTTACCACTGCTTTAACATCGGAAAGCCCGTGGATTTTCTCGTTTTTTCAACCCTCTAGGTCTGCAATACGACCTATATTAAAATACACAATTATCAATACATGATTCCTATCTAAATGCACAATAGGGACCATTTATTGGGCTGATATCATTTCTTATTTCGCAGAGAAAAATTTGAACTCATTAAAGTGAACGTCCTACAATTTCACGGATTGCCCCCAAATTCACTCTAATAGAAATTATTGCCGTCAATTGGAGTATAATACAGGGACAAACTACAGATCGAGAGAGGTGTTTTCAAAAGATGGACCTCTTGCGGAGTCCACTCCCGTAGCTCATTGGGAGAGAGAGTGAAATGCTCATAGGATCCATACTCATTTTGGTGGGTATATCTCAAAAAACCCTATAAGTCTAACGTAGGTCAACTTGTATCAAGTGGGTCGTGAGTTGGCCCTTCTACAAGTTGGGTTGAATCTAGTTGAATGAAATTGGATTTGCCTCATATTCGGAATGGTGTTTATAGAATTCGAGTCTAGCTTGGATTAGCCAAAGACCCAGCACCTACAGGCCACCTAAATCCCTATAGTTTGGCTTTGGCATATAGAAATGCTGGAATATTTTTAAATGATGCCAAATGGGCCCTAATGTGACATCGAGATCCGATTAGCCATTCGGGTAGGTGAGTACATGACATGTCAATGTGTATTCTCTGCTTCAGGAAACCGAGATGAAACAAAAAGATACCCAGTCCTCTATCAATCAGATGTCCCAATATCAATCTAGAAAAAGGGCAGTAGGGACTTCACTATTCTACATTATGATTAAAGTTAAATCTCAGCAGTTGAAAACACTTTCTCATTAAATTTATTTTACCTCTTGAAAGACAAACATTGCCAGGTCCCATGAAATTCCATTCCAAATGAAGTTGGGCCCAGTCACATAGCAAAAGTTTTGAGTTCGATCATACAACGAGTTCGGATGAGTGGGATGTATGGTACTCACCATGGGTCCCATATACGTACCGATGAACCGAAAACTTTAAAATTGAATGTAACCCGCATCGAATAGAATATTTGCAAACTAGTATAATAGAATTTGATCCTAGCTACCACAAGATTGGACATATGACTGATAATGTGGTTTGCACAATCTTGCGCATGATTAATTCTAGGCATTAGTTACACTACCAGTCAGATGTTTAGTCTAATTGATATTTATACTATTTGTGGTTTTTTTTCAGGCGAGAAAAAAATTAGATGTTGAATCTTATTGTGGGACCAAATCCTATCAAATAAGTTTTGAGAAAATGTTAGGCACTGAGTTCAATTTGAATGGTTTTGATCATCGGTAGTTGGGCCCCATGGTGATTTCTACGACTCGGTTAGTAAGAAATGGGCATTGCAACTCAGGACATTTTATTGCTACAAGGTCAACTTGTTTAGACCCAACCGGTGGGGAAAAACATATTTGTAGGATCGTCGCCGTCTATATCAGCGCTATAATTACAATTGCAATTTTACTGCAGCTACATTTGTCGGTAATCCTGCAAATGGGGCTTTTTATTTATTGTTTAACCCCCCCCCCCCCCCCCCCCAGGTCTAATCTAGTGATTTGGGTCAGGTCCTCGGGCTGGGTCCTCAGACTTTTGGGGCTAGATGCATCTTAGGATATATTCAATGGCAAGAAAAAGTGCCATGAAAAATGAATGTTGTCTTATTATGGGCATGGTAACATAAATGAGTTTTCTTCCCTCTCTAGTTTAGTTGGGATAAGAGACACAAATGAGATTGGAGTTCTCGTGGTTTACAACCAACAGATCTAACATGGGTCAACTTGCATTGAATGGGTTGTGAGTTGGCCCTTCGGTAATTTAGGCTGAATCCAGTTGAATGAAATTGGGTTTGGTCCTTCTCGAATTTGAGTCTACTTTAGTTAAGCCGGAAACCCAACACAAGCCACCCAAGTGGCACCTTGATTTTTTGGAATCCAAAATTGCAAAAATTATCTTTAAGTAGTGGTGTCGAACTGGCCATAATGTGACCTCAAGTTCTATTTGTTTTAAGGGCAGGCGAGACCATAACTGTGGGTTAAAAACCATGTAGGTTGTCTTCATTGACAGTGGTTCCACATCAACGCATATCCACTAGCTACCTTGGCTTTATAGGCGAAACGTTTGTTCCAAAAATTTGAAATGGATTGAATAAATTTAGTAACCTTTTATTAATCGATAATTAATTTGAATATTAACTAAAAATGAATATTCGTTTTTCATGACTTAACATGTGATTACATGGGATGTAACGCTAGCCTTTATTTAAAGAATAGACTAAACCCAACCACCAGTCTTTGTTAAAAAAAAAAAAAGGAAAAAGAAATCCTTGATTGGTGGTTATCCGGTGCGCACGAAGCTAAATACACTCCTTGATGTGGGCCCACTTGGGGATGCGACCAGGTGGGGAAATCTCAATCCGGTTGGAACCTACTTGTTATAAAAGACGGGCCCTATGTAATCATCATAATCCCTTTTATCAATGGCGAACAAGTATCAACCTTTTTAAAAATGAACCCATCAAAAATGAACCCATCGATCAAATGATGCAGACCCTAAGGATGGTGTAAAAAATGGAATCGGCTGAATTCCGGGGCGTCTTCTATGTCTAGGCCATTCGGATTTATCATTAGCTATGCCCCACTATGATGATGTGTGCATGGTGTGCAAAAAGAAAATGCAAAGGGTAAGTGCCCCACGTCCCCATAAGTTAAAAAAAAAAAAAAGGGCAAATAGGATTGGAACGAAACTTCAGCTTTGCCGCCACTCCAAGCATCGAGAAAGATGAATTTGCAACTTTTCCTCCACTCTGAGTGGAGGAAAAACTGCATTTGAAACTTTTCTGCCATTTTAAAAAGCGGTAAAGCTGCATTTGCAACTATCCCTCTTATATGAGCGGTTTCCATTCTTTCGTCTCTAGTTCTGGGTTAAAACTACCGTAGGATACATATGAAAAATGCATGATTTCTATTTAAGTCAACGGTCTAGCCAATTTATTGTACTGAACTCTTTTTTTTTTTCCTTCTATAGAAAAAAAATCTAAACTCGTTAAAATAGATATCCTCCCTTTTATGGAGTGACCCTAGATTTTTTCTAATAGAAATTGGCAGTCCCTTATAAGATTGACTGCCCCTATTGGAGTAGAACACGGAGACCATTATCAACCACTTTTGACTATCCTCTTTTTTTTTTTTTTTTTCCCAACATTCAATTCCTTGGTGCTTGTACCATCTCATTATTACATTCAGCTTGATTAATACTCACCGTTGGTTTGATTGGTTCTAGGCCACTGAGCTAAACCTGGGAATAACTTTGTGACCTCGCGGTCTATTTTTTATTAAAGGCACAAACTGCCCCTAAATATTTATTGGGAGCCATACTTGAGCCATAGGGAAAAAGGAAAAATAAGAAATGGAGGAGCTGGATTACCGCTGGCGCAAGCAGCGGTAAAGTTACATCCAGAAGCCCTCCACCACTATGACGCATAGATATTGTATGGACATATCGTAGATTTGAAAGGGACACGGATCTTATGCATGAAAGGAAGTGAAATATCGGATATAATACGACATGATACGTTGGCCATTTTGAAGTATCCGGACATCATAGCTCCCCCAACTAAATGTTCATGGTGAAAAAGGGGTTTTTAAAGGCGTAGCTAGGGGCGATTTTAACATGTAAAGCCCAATTAGTAAAGGAGAATTGCAAATCTGGGGTCACTAATACCTTTACCACTGGTATAAAGGGTAGTATACATGTTTCCCACCGCGTTGAGAGAGGGTCCGAATGCAAGCTTTCCTCGGCTTAAACGAGAGAAAAAGCTGCAATTGTAGATTTTCCTCTGCTTATACGAGAGGAAAGACTGCAATTGCAGCTTTGCCTCTGATGGAATCCGTGGTAAAACCTACATCTTTTCTTTTCTCTTTTCTTGGGCTGGGTCAAGTCTGTGACCTTCCAATATTTAAAACTAAGACATCCATAATTTGCAAACGGCTGGGCCTGCGCATGAATCTTAGGCCCGTGGGCTGGAACCAAGACTGAATATGAGGCCCGTTAGCTGAAAGGGCTGATCACTGACCCATACCGACTACCTCCCAAAGGTCAAACCTAGTCAACCGGACCTATTGCCACCCATACTCACTGTCACATAGGGTAGCCCTACCTCAACTGAGGTTTACTTCCCACCTGAGGGCTCCCTTGCCAGAGGGCGAGGGGCCCTAGGGCTAAACTGGGATAGCAAAAAAAACCTTTTCTATCTTATTAACTACTTGAGAGGCAAAAACTCATGGATGAATATAGTGCAAGGATTATTGCTCAAGATACAACTCAAACCAGCACCCTAGAATCCAATTTTGTCTATGATTGTTATGCTGCAAGCAAAGAAAAAATCGGATCTAGTAAATTTTTTGAAATAGATCAACAAGGGAATTTTCATCTTCTGAGCAGACTGATTTTGCATTCAAATCCTGATTCATGCTGTCCACTTAGTGAGAAATTTTACATTGTTTCATCCCGAGATCTAACCCATTTGCACCCCTATAATGCTGTTCACATGCCGTCCACCTCGTGCAAACAACCAAAATGGAAGGCAAGTGCCAATCAGAGTAGGTACGTGGGATGGAAAGGTATCAATCAACATAGATAAAAGGTCAAGCAAAATTTATCAACATCCTTGATTTAGCAGCCTTGAAAAGTTTCAAGTGTATTACATATTAGATTCTTTTGAGATTTCATCCAACGGTGAGTACAGGTCGAAGGAGAGTCAAAAATTGGGCCTGGTGCAAGACATGGGAAGTAGTGAGCGTGTAGGAGGATCTGATCAAAGGTGGGCCCATGTGGGTCCCTTTAGAGCTGGATTGAACATGCATGCATCCAGTGGTAGGACAAAATTTCTGTTCAACAATAAATAGCATACAAAACAGCAGAGAACAAAAATTTTCCAATCATGTTGACATGCAAGTGAACGAAATTTTTTTTCTTTGAATCAAGAGGAGTCCGTCCGTTGCTTCTTTGCAGATTTATGACGATCTTCCTCAGTTGGATTTACTTCACCTGCCTTGTTATTACCATTTTCTGTGGGTCCAAAAGTCCATCCAGTAAATTCAGACTCTGAGAATAGAGAGGTCGGGGTTGCTTTATAAAATGCAAGGGGGACCTGTTTTATTCGACGTCTGATCTGCATATGAAGAACATAGGATTTTGGTTTCTAAAATGAAGACTAACTCGAAAGATAAATTTCTAGTATTTCTTCCATATAGATCATGTCATATGTAAAAAGAAAAATTACAAATTGGCATAAAAACTTACCTCTTCTCTAAATATTGTGGCATATGAGCCAGAGCTGAAATCCTTGACTGTGATTTCTGAAGTCTTGGCTCTAACTGTCAAATCTTCCTCCAGAGATGCAACAAATCTGAAGGAAAAACATGACATGAAATAATCTGCAAAAAAGAACTGATAGACAGTGGGAACAATTAATGGGATGATAGGATGAAGCTCAGTTACCTGGAAACAGCTGGGCAGTAATGATGGCGAAGAGTATCAATTTCCCACAGAGAACTTCCTGTGACAAATAACATATCAAGGAATTCAGTACATGATATGGACAGATCACAGCTCCTTCATGTCCTATCAAGAATTAAATGTCTCACAGTACTTCCAAAATATAATATCTGGAGGGACTTCAGTACAAAGTACATTATAGTCCGGTACTCATATATATTTCAAAGGAATTATAAGGTCCAGATGTACAACGACTGAAGGTTAACAATCGCAGTGTCCCAAGCATGGATGAAAGAGGTTGTATCTGATCAGCAGTTGACTATAAAAATTTAATCATACTTCATTGCGAGTTCCACTTGAGCGCGTGTGCACACAAACTTTCAAGAAAGGCCAAACCATTCATACCTTAGGAACAATTCAGCCTTTAGTGACTACCAGCCCCAACTAATAACCAATATGATGAAGCCCATCAGACTTTCAAGCTAGAAACAGTCTGTTGTAGCCTCATGGATTGTTTAGAAAATCGAAATATTATCGCAAATTATTCAAGGAGATGAACCGCATTGTACCATGAATCGTATTGCGAACCGTAGGATTTTTTTTAAAGTTTTTCTTGTAAAACATGAAAAGGTAACAAGAAATTTAAAAAATAAGAACAAAAGTAGTTATGTATAATCCATCCATTTTTAAAAGTGGCAAAAAAAAAATATATTATGGTACATCATATGAACAACATCATCTACATATATTAATATATCATAGATGATACATATCTGTGAATAGTTAAGTATGTTCAAGAAATCAATGTTGCTAAGGAAAAAAAGAGGTCTGGTGGTTTTTATGGAATTGACAATTATGGTGGAAGGTGCTTACTATTGCAACCTTGAGGTCATCAGTTTGACTCAAGTTACCAATCAATGGGCAGAAAAAAAAAAAAAGTAGGATATTCGATTGTTGGGACATCCTCCTTGGCAGATCAATCACCTCAGTCACTGGACAAAGCATCTCCTCATGTGGAATGGTGGTCAGGATTCAGGACACTATCCATATCCCCACACATCAAACATGTTAAAACACGGATGAGGAACATTTTAAAAGACGAACATATACAGTTTCTAACTAGCATAGTAGCACTATCCAGCAATGAGAAAGGAACTCACTCGTGGCATTGGACTTTGCAGGGTCAATCTCCTCACTATTAAAAAGATCAGCTCGAACATGTACAGTTTCTAACTAGCATAGTAGCACAATCTAGCAATGAGAAAGGAACTCACTCATGGCATTGGACTTTGCAGGGTCAATCTCCTCACTATTAAAAAGATCAGCTCCTGGTCTTCCATTGCACGTCTCTGAACCAGTATCCCTTGAACCATTGCCTAAGTCACTTCCTTCCCTCAAAGCCTCCTCGCCAGTTTCATTATCAACCTGCTCCACAAACAGCGCACAAATCGCCAATGCCTCAACAAAATTCTTTAGAAAGCTTCTCAATCAACGTTTAGAAAGCTTCTCAATCAACAACGCAGAGGGATCATGTCAAAATACCACAAGTAAATTATTTTATCCAAATTTACAAATTAAGTTATAATTGTTTTACAAAAGCGAAGGCATAAGCCTCTTGACTAGGGATGTAAATGGGTACCCGAATCTCCGATTATCCAAAGGTTCTTACCCGTAAAAAACCGGGTTTGGAACCTCTTTTTGGTTCCAAATTCCGATTAATAAATGGGTCCGGGTCCGAAACCAAAATTAGATCGCGATTAATAAATGGGCCCGGTTCCGGGTCAATATGGGTTCTGACTCAAAGACCCAGGACCCAACCCACTTGCCCTTTATAATATAAAGGGACTCGACCCAATCCATAGAGTGTCTCAACTTTCTTCAATCATTTTCCCCCTTTTTCCCCAAATACCTCTTTGTAACGAAGACTTCTCAAGGTTTTTTAGTACGAAGAGGTACCCCAGAGGTTAGAGCAAGGATCAAAGAGGAGAGACTTCTCGAGGCTGTGGACAGTGTCAAAGACCTTGAGGACAGCAGCAAGCACCTCCTGCGCACCACGCGTGGATGGGGTGGACAGCAGCCTCTAGTGATGGCAACAGCTGGTGGATCTCGTGCAAGCGCAACCTTGCCTTGTCCAAAGTAGAGTCAAGCCCTCAATTTCTCCAAGATTGGTTTCAGGGATGTTCGAGTGATAACAAGGGTTTCGAGCACATCTCTGCCAATGCCGCCTCCTCCAAGCAAGAGCAAGAAGAAGAAAAGGTTATTGTTTCTTTTTTCTCCTAAAGCTGTGAGCTAATTAATGGCTTTGGGGTTGAAGAGGATGGAATGGCTGTTGCCCGGAGAAGTTGAAGAGATTATTGTCTGAACCCGAACCATGAAATTGGTTCTGAATCAGAACCGGTTCCAATTCCAATACGGATCCGGACCGGAACCGAAGCATTTACATCCCTACTCTTGACACACCTCTACAGTTTTCTTATTATCATTAATTTGAAGACTCTCTCTCCCTTTTGGGGGACCAAACCAACATACCAGTCAAAGGTAGGGATGGGGAATGAAAAGTCAATGCATGGACAAGGACTGGTCCAAACATCAGCCCAACTGGAGAACAGATGGTGCCAGTTTTCAGGGCCCAAAGGCCCAAGGTATAGAAACTAGAAAGGCCATAAATTTTCAATCTCAGATGATTATCAGATTGAGTCTGGTGCCAATTTGTGTGTGATAGGAGCAACGGGATCACAGGTGGGCCCAACATGGGCTCTTGCCCATTTAATCCCATGGGCTCACGAACACAGATCTAAAGAATGACAGAGAAGAAAGGATGGAGGTGCAAGCAATCAACGTCACCATCGTAATAACATTAACCCCCAACTGTTGAGAATCACCTTCACTTTTTTTCCCTCGAAAATTTATTTGAAGCCATGATCCTTGCAACTCTTAAAGAGTCCTAACATGTCTTAGCACAGTAGTACATCTTAAGTCATTAAGTCTCTCAATCTTCTCCTACTTCCTTGAACTTGTAATAATTCAACATGGTAGATTAGAGTTGAGCTCTAACCATGTGTGTACATGCCAAAACCACCTCAAATGATATCACTGATGTTCCCCCTTATATTGATGCACGCACACATGATGAGAGAGAGAGAGAGATCCACAGTGCTTGTTGTGCATGGGGATCACATGCGCACCACTGTGGAGCCCACCTAGGGGGGCTCAGGGGATCCAAAGATCTGGATAGGCCCAACCTCCCTACTAAATTTGGGGGCCACCTGATCATCGTAGGGCTTTGTCCCTGTGTGTGGTCCATGGCCAATGGGTGGGCCCCACATCAGGTGCGCACCATGGACTAGGTGGATGATCACCCACCCCCTGCATCAGCTGCGCACCATGGACTAGGTGCACATCTGATCATCCATGTGTGTGTGCATGTAAATAAAAAAACAAAATGCAAGGTCACAGACAAATGCTAATGCAAATGCACACGCAAATGTGCTCACATGTCAAATCTTTAATAAGTATGCAAGCGCATTCAATGATAATTTAGACATGCAATGATGGCGATGCAAACAGTTGGTAAAAGAGGGCAAAGTTACCTGATGAACCAAGCAGTTAATGGAGGGATGCCTCCGTAGGAGATTATGAATGATAGCAATAATAACCAATGATCCTGAAGGAGGGACGGTAAGTGACAGTCGACTCAACTTCTTAGCAAAAGCAGCAGCTAAGTATGCTGGAAGAAGTGAAGATTTCAAACAACTATCTAGAAGCTGTTGAGGAGAAGACAAACTGTCAGCAAAGATGCAAATAAATGGCATCTGGAAATTAAATCTGTCCAAAATCAAGCTCCTTGGAAAAAAAAAAAAACACTCCAGAAAACAATATATAACAACATATGAAATATGCATTTGACTTTGATAAGACTATATACATTACAGAAGCATCAGATAAATTGTAAACAATGCATGAGAATAGTTCATTCGTAGTTCTTCCTATATAGGGTTGTTGGTATCCATTAAAAAATGAGATAAACTGTAGAAGTTTTAAATAGTTCTCCAAAGTTGCAAATGCAAATAGTTTTGCATTAATTAAGAATGTCTGGTGCAAGTTCTTAATGATTTTAAGAGACTCACCTTTACAACGACACCCAGAAGAAAATCTCCTAACAATTTTTCAAGGGGTACATAATTTCCTCCCAAGTTTTTAGCCGCTCAATTCTTGTAGTGTCAGAGTTCGTCAAATTTAGATGGAATTTATATCACACTTCTTGAAACGAACAGCACACAAATATACTAACACATCTAGCTAGCATGCAGCATGCACCCAGAGATGGGGGTTCTCATGGACGGGGTCATCTTTGGGCCGGGTTTGACCTTAGGTTTTAGTACCAGGGTCTGGCCTGGATCTAAATTTGGGCCCTTTTAATATTTAGTCAGGACTTGCATTAAGTGATAAAAAGCCCAAAGCCCTGTTCGGCCCAAAGGTTTTGCTTACCCAAAAATAGTGCATCATTATACCCAACCTCATTTATAAAGCACTCCCCAGATTACTTGATTCATCAACCACTTAGAAATAGTCCATCACCCTGACACTGTATAGACTCTTCCTCAAACCCAGTCCATCTCCCACACCCTATTTTTGTGATTATCATTATCCAGAATGCCTCTCTTCCTTCTTGAATCTCCACCACCATTTCCTCAGGAAAGCCCCATATCATTCTTCTAATATCCCTATCCCCACTCTTAGCAAACCTGAGGAAAAATGATGTAGCAACAGCATATTTAATTAGTGTTCTATGAGTATCCAGTACCACACTGTTAGGAACATGAGATGCTCAGGTTGTACAAGTATCAATGATCTAAGTTGTAGCCCACCTTTATATTATTTAATTTATTTATTTGAATGGTGATGTTCCCCACCATTAGTCCTCATTTTCCTAAAATAGAAGAGATATTCATAGACATTGATCAATATGCAATCTTTGGTGGCATAAATTCAACAAAAGAGTGTCTGCTTTATGAAACAGAACTAAATCAAACCACCAAACTCAGCACAGCTCACTACAATCAAATTGGTTCAGTTGAGACAAGACTCAACTAGGAAAAAAGGCAGCTAAGAGGCTCACCAGTCTAACAGGCAGGCATACACCTCGGATCATATATCAATCATGAGATAACCCATTTTCACCAACTTATAAAGATTGAAGCATCATTGAACAAACAAAAAAAAAAAAAAAAAAAAAGAATAAAAATACACACTTTATTGGAATACGACAACAACTATACCTCAAAAAACCTTGCCCGGTGCTTCGCCATAAATATAGCAGGTACAAGTAATGCATATAGCTTCTCATAAAATTTAGGATATTCCAGCCCATGTTGTGTCATGAGAATAAAAAGGCTGCTAAGAGCCATGATGCTGATAACACCACCAATGTCATATGATCTTGTCAAAAAGTCGCTGTAAATCATTGGGTAGTAATTATAAAAAAAAAAAAAAAGGCTCAGTCCAAGTTTAGGTGAAGTGCATGAAGATTAAATCTACAAAAAAAGTTAACTCATGAAGCAGTTTTCACCATAATATTACTGGATTTGACATATGAGGTACAACTGTCTGATGGAGATTAACAAGTACCTGAATGTAATTAGAGAAATGTGAGACATGCATGGAACATAAGATTGAAGTATTGGAAAAGAACAAAGAAAAAGAAAGTAAGATTACTAAGCTTTCAAATGTGCAAAAAACCTATATCAAAAATAGAACTCCATTGGCTTAAAAGCTTGGTTTCAACTTTTGAGACATCACTGATTCTTTTGACAGTCATGGATCAAAATATCATTTTCTATGCATATCAACAGGTAAAAAAAGGTCATACATATCGACAGTATGTCTTGGTTATCGGCCATATTTACAAGTTGGCATGATTTTCCTTTCGCCCTCAAAATCTGAAGGGTATCCTATTCCGAATATTGTCAAAGTGCTAAATTTTAAGGGTTATTTGCAGCAAGTATTGAGCATACATGGTATACATGTAAGAACAAGAAAGTCGCATAGGTCTTTAATAGGCATTTGCCCATAAGCTGTTGCATGTAATTAGAAAGTTGGAAAGTTGGAGTATGAGACGAAGTATGTATCAAAAGTAAAATAAAATTGAAAAAATTAGCCAAACATAGCAAAGGCAGATGAAAATGCAGAGATAAAGAGCATTTGAACATATTAGAGTATAATCAAAATGCAGATATCCCAAATAATGTTTATCAAGCTCTGGGCTTCCTAAGTTAACTTTAACAGTGCTTGATGAATTTCTCACTAGAACCAGATATTGAGCAAGAGATGGCAACATAATCCAGTTTTGAGAAGCTACATGGTGTGGACTGTGGAGACCATTCCATTCGGTGCCAATTTTTCCTTTTGACAGCAGATTCAGCTTCTCACCCATTTGGGACAAATATGAGCAAATTAGTGGAGAAAAGTACACTCAGCTCCAACGAAGTTCACACGATGACGAAGCATATTATTCTTTCATTGAATTCCTTAAATATGTTGGAGATTATTTTTCTATCTACTTGTAGATTCTACTAGCAAGATTTGGACACCTGATTCATGAGGTATTCTCTATTAAAAAAGAATCCTATAGAAGCATCCTAAAATTCCAGGTTCGGAGGCATGGTTGGAAAAACTCTTAATAGTTTGATTATTATTGGAATCAGATATACATTATGGCTAAGTGATGCTTTCTACGCCTCAGAGATGCAAGAGTGGGTCAATTTTTTTCTCCATGGATGCAATCACATTAGACCATCCACCACAGATAAACTGAATTGCACACACTGTGGAAGCTGGAAGGTATGACACACCCAAGAGACTTGTTGGGATTTACTATTCCGCTCTAATTGGAGTAAGTCAGCCTATGCAGTCATCAGAGAAAATGCAATTCCTTCCAGTGGTTCAAGTATTGGTAAAGAAGGCTAGAGGGTTGGCTTCATATGCAAATACTCCGCTAGTCAATCTTGTATCATTGACAAAAGTGCAACTGATCACATAACAGTATGTGATCTTAGTTTTCCTTCACATGGTGGTGTTCATGTTGCCAATGCCCCTTTACTTGTAGCAGGTGAGGGATCCATTAATATTTCTTCTACATTACCTTTGTTTCCAATTCTTCATGTTCCTCAGTTTTCTCATACACCTTATTAACATAACCCCATGACCATCATTACACTTTTGCCTTCTCACTGTGTTTACTAGGATTCGGAAACAAGAAAGATGAGTGGTGCTGGTTGTAAAACTAAGGGTGAGTTTCTGCACCACAGCACCCATTTCTGTCCTAGATAGGTAGGAATTCCGGATCCGGATCCCCTCCAGCGCAGGAAATCCAATGCAAAACTCATTTTCCTCATTCGAATCGTCGCTGCACCAAACACATATAAGGAAGGCACCAGATTGTCTCCTTCCGTTTCTGCAGGAAAGAGCGTTGCACAAACGCCTCTTCAAAGGTCTCCATCGTCTTGATTCTGTGAAGAAAAGTTTTAACTGCAAATCAGTCATCTACCAATGAAGGATATATTTCGAAGTGGCAGCTCCAGTTGGACACATCATTTCAAAGTCTTAAAAGTTATTTTTCCTTCTTTAAACATACATGGTAACGTAAGAGATATATAGCATGAAACTTGCCCACCGTTTGCTGAGAATAGTAAAAGTACTTATCATTGTATTTCGAATGAGAATAATTTCTCCCTTTTGCAACACACTTATCGTTTAGTAGTGTTGGCACCTTAGCTTCCCACACATGCCAAGGGTTCGATCCCTAGGTACTCAAGTTTAGGTATCACTATTTGACCAATAGCCCAACATAGGGAGAAAAAAAAAAAAAACTACTACTTTTTCTTTGGTGCAAACCAATCTTTGGGGGTATGCTCCTGTTACTTCCATATCAGAGTATTGCTAGTGTATCTTTAAGAGATGATTGTATCGGGTGCACATGGGCTTGTTTGATGAAATCTTGTAAGTATATTGCTTTGACTTTCGAATCGTTTCATAAAATGATTGAAACAAAATTTGATGGCAACGTGAATGTATTGAGGTCTGATAATGGGAGCATCTGAGTAGGCCACAAACTTATTTGGCAGAAAATGCATTGATCTCGAACTTCGTGTGCATCTACTCCCAAAGCTATTGGAGTTGCCAAATGTAACAACAAACATTTACTAAAGTTACTAAGATTTTCTGTCATAAACGAATGTTCCTGAGTGCTAATAGGCTGATGTAATATTAACAGGATCAGTTCTCCTCAATCATATGCCATCTCGTGTTTTCGGGGGTACAAGTCATATACAACTACTTTATCGTGTTGTTCATTTGCCACAGCAGTTTCGGGTTATTTCTTTAGATTATTTGGTATTCAACAGGTGAAAAATGTGATGGTATTCTCTTTTAGGACCTTGAAGCTGCAGTTATCGAGGTATGAAAGGTTCTAGGGTAAGAAAGGTACTATTCTATGGAGTCTTTCTCTTATAGCTGTTTTTGAGGTGCTCATGGCTTGAGCCCAATAACCTTACATTCCATGAGTATTTAGTTGACACTGTATTTTTGTTACAATCTGTTGCATAATAAAGTTATCAGTCATCCTTCCAAAAATAATTAAATATATAAATAAATGGGAAAAGTACAAACCCTAGCAACAGAAAAACAAATTACACGTTAGCAATGAAAGAATACCTCCTTGTATAAATCAAGGGGAAGCGGTAACCTAAGAAATGATATCCATGCTTTCGTAAACTTTATCTTTAGCCTTTTTGTGATGTCGGACATTGAAGATACCTTAAAAGATAAGAAAAGGTGAGAGATTATCAAAAGAATGGAGAGCGTACACTCAACAACCATATCAAATTTCCAACTAATATTGAAAGGTATAACACATTTCCTATTTTCTCACTCAAATATTAGATGTCTGAAAATATCATAAGAAAACTTCATAACAATAAAATCCGTATCGGATCAGACCAAAGTTAAACAGCTAAAGATCATGTTCATGTGGAATTGGCTTCTTCAAAGCCATAAAAGAAAGGTTCCACGCATCATTTGCAATATTTAGGCTCCTTGAAAGTGCTAAAAGAAAGGCTTCACACACATCATTTGCTATGCTTAGAACAACCAACAAAAGAGCAATTAATAAATAGAAAAAATTCAATTATATTTGGAAAAAGCGCTGTGGAATCCATGGTGTACTAATTCTGGGGACATCCACAGGTGTGAATTCTACACTGGTAGAATCCACAATTTTATTTGTTTGGTATATTGCCAGACAAAGCATAGTTTTCCTGGCCAATAGGTCGACCAGACTCAGCCAGTCACCCAGTCAAATTAACCATGAGACTCGAGGGTTGCCAGGTTGGTCAGAATGTTCCACACCAAAAAAGGACTATTACTTAAGAAATTTTAATAGGGATAGTGCCAAGTACATAACAAAAATGAATTAAATCAAAGCCAACAATGTTAGACAAAAGAATGAGAGACAACCTAGCATCGTCCTACATGTACAATCAACTTCAATGGAAGTGAAAAGGGAAAGATACTCATTCAAAGTGCTGTTAAGCAGAGAAGCATTTGACACAGAAATTTTCCAGATTTATATATAGCAATATATAGTCGGGAATGGAAAAAACTCACATCATCGTTACACTTGTTTAATTTATGCATCCCATCCTCTTCAAGCAAAACCTCAGAAGACACCTTGTCTCCACTTTTGGATGAGAAAGCTAAAATCAATTAAAAACAGATATTAGGCAGCGGAAAAAAGACAAAAAAGAAAAAATAGTATGACACAAAATCACAAACACGGTAATGGTGCATGGGAGCAAGGGTAATCATGCTGACAGTAAATTTTGGAAATTGTCACTCTTTAAGTTGATTACATAAATAAACCTTATGAGCCATACCGATGCTCTACTATGCAATAGAAAGTGATGATTTGTTGAACACAATATATAATGGTAGCTCCTGATGCCTATAAAGCCAATTATAAGAATAAAAGTATATTCCCAAACCTATAAATAATAGTCAATGTCAAGTTATTCAAGTGGATGTTTAAGAAAGAATTTAAAGAGGTCTGCCCTAGTGCTTCTTTTAGAAACAAATAGGAGATGGAAGAAGAATAAAACATAAGTAGCAAGATAAAGAGGTATGGGAGAATAAAACATAAGCAGAAAGATAATGGTCATCCACATGAATTTTGTACTCTTTTCTAATTTTTTAATCTACCTCCCATGATAATTTCTTGTCCAAGATGCAACTCCAATGTTGTTATCTCACCTCAAGTGAAAAGCTGCTATGATTGATGAGATGCAGGTTCTCAGGAAAAATGGGACTTGGGAGTTGACTGGCCCTCATGTGGGCAAGAGAACACCGGGTTGTTAACTTGTAAGTGAATGTATACCTTGAAGTACCCAGATGGATCCACTGAAAGGTATAAGGATAGGTTTGTAGTGAAGGGTTTTACTGAGATGTACAATGTGTATCTTGAGGCCCTTGCTCTTGTGGTCAAATTGAAATCTGTCTAAGTTATTTTGCCTTTTGCCGTAAATCAATCTTGGCCCCTCCATTAGTTGATAAATGTGAAGACTTTGCATCATCATAGTGAATTGCTAGAAGTTTTATATGGATTCTCTACCTGGATTTACTCCCAAAGACCAATTGGAGAGATTTGTCTCAGTTGAAAAAAACGATCTGTGACCTTAAATTGCTGTCAAGGGAGCGGTTGGGTCAGTTCAATCAAGCTATGGAGTGATTTAGTACAACAGCCAACAGGTGTCATGCTGATCATTCTGTTGTTAGATGAAGTGGCAGCCAAGTAACTATTCTAATTGTTTATGTAGATGAAATTGCTGTAACTAAAAATGATGAATCATAGAGTCTAAAATTGTTTCTAAACAAAGAGTTTGATATCAAGGACCTGGTGCACTGAGATAATGGTTGAGAATCAACGTAGCAAAATCATGAAGAGAGATTATGAATTCACAGCAGAAAGATACTTTTGATCTAATAAGAGAGACATGTAAAATGGTGACAAAGTCAATAGAAACTCCCATAAAACAAAAGCGTCATCTACATGCTGTGTGGTTGGCCATCTGCTAAGTGGTCTTCAATTTTATCTGGTTGGTAAGCTTATTTATCTTACAATTACCCAATCAAATATTTCATGGGCAGTGAAATGCAGAGCGATTCTCAATCTTATCAAAGGGTTGGTTGGTAAGTTATTCTATCTGCCCATTACTCAATCTAACATTTCAATGCACTGTGTAGTAATTAGTAAATCGGTTCATGAATGCTCCTAGCGTGGTCATTTTGATGCAGTGCAACATGTTATCAAGTACTTAAAAGAGGCGCCTAGTTGTCGAATAATTCCCAACTGTCATGAACACCTAATACTGAGCTTTTACTAATGCAGACTGGGTTGGGTACAAACCTAATAGACAGTCTACTACAGTATATTGCACCTTGGTGAGTGGTAACTTAGTATCAAGGAAGAGCAAGAGGCAACCGTTGGTTGCTGCATCAAGTGCAAAGCAGCATTCCATAGCTCATAGTACTTGTGAATCCTTTGGTTGAAGATTTTACTAAGTGAACTGGGTAGTCTTCTGGTCCAACGAATTTCCACTGTGATAATGTGACTACCATTTGTATTGCATCCAATGACCCACCCATGTGTCAAGAGTGTACCAAGCACAAAGGTAGATCATCACTTTGCTAGGGAAGAAGCGGCTAATGAGAGATTCAGCTTCTATATACAAAGCCAGTTGTTCAGGCAGCATGGTTTATTCATGTTGAGCTCATTCACAATGAGCTATTTGTAATTTCTATTTTGTGTAGGGGATTTTTAGGGTTTTCTGAGATTACTAAAAAAAAACTTGTAACTCTGAAATCATATTAACATCTAAGATCTCTCTGGATTTCTTCCCCATAAATCAGTTCATACTTCTATTCCGTTCAATCATCTCCAAACAAGCTTAAGTGATGGCTCTGACACAATTGGACGTTTGGATTTCCATGGAAATGCACCTTTCCATGCAAAAAGATGAGTGGAAAAGGTCATTACCTCCGGCTCGTTTCACCCAACTTCTTCTGTTATGAGTAAAGTAGAAACCATGAAATCAAGGGGGCCAAGTGGAGACATGAGGAGGCTGGAGATGTATCTTTCATGAAAATGGTTACCCAAGATGCCACTTCTTGTATTACCTAAAAATAAGGTATGTTTTCATGGAAATAGAAATACCTGAACACAGCCTACATAATTCGAATCAGAGCGGCAGAAAACAGAAAAACAAGGGAAACAGAATTTTGCACCATAACGTAAAGGGTCATTTGCCTAAAACGCGTGGGAGAGGAAAATGTGTTTTACATATGTAAATGTTACATACGCAAATGTCATCTATGTGAAAAAAACACCATTTTCACATGTGTAAATGAGTACATCCAACGGTTATACATTTCTCAGCCTTTTGGCTAAGATCAAGAGTACATCCAACGGTTTTATGTGTTTGGTTTTTTTGGACATTTTTCACAAATTTCTCAAAATCCATGAAGCTTTAAGAAAATAAACGAAACATCTTGATGATTATCATCGACATAAGAATATTGAACGGTATGGTTCATGAACTAGGGCCCACAAAGTGCAGAAAATTAGATCTATATAAGTTGGAACTTTTTAGACATTTTCACAAACTAATCAAAATTTACGAAAATCTAAGATAACAAACTCAAAGGTCATGGGGTTTATTAGTTCAATAAACAAATTGGACGGTTTGAATTACAAATGAGGCCCACAAGAATGAAAACAAATAAAAGAGGTTGATGGGATTTGAAATCTGGTCACCAAATGCAATCACGATGTAAAGACTTGTACTGGCACCTTTTTGCAAGTGGGAGATGTCAAAGTGTTTCACACCTATGTGAACAAAAATTAGTATGAAAATGACCTTATTTACACACCATTTTCACACCTCATTCATGCATCACATCCATATATAAGATCAAACAAATGTGATCATGTGTAACCATAAAGAAAAGATAGGGAGGAATGGAGAGTTTCCGCATAAGTGAAAATGAAATAAGATAGCAGGGAAGACAATAGTACTAGGATGGCAAACATAAATGAAAATATTACAACCAAAACTGGAAGAAAACAATCAAGAAATGGAGCCCTCACCCGACTCACACCACATCTCACAATCAGGTTTCCCATCCTTGCCTTCTAAAGGAGGAATTCGTAATAGGATGTCATGTATCTTATAAATAGCAAGCTCCTCATTGCTTCAAAAGAACATAAATAAGATGGGCATCATGAGTAGATTGTGTTAAAAAAAAAAAAAAAAAAAACACTCAAGAAAATGCATTGTAGAATTTCATTGTCATGTTCAAAAGTGACCATGGCATATCATATCAAGGTATCAAACAACATAGTTTCAGCTGAATTTTTTTAAAAAAATGTCATGTGTAAACAAAGCTAAAGATAAATGAATCTGTGAACTAGTTGTGTTCTCAAATTTTGGGATCAAGACTCGGTAATCTTAAATTGAAGGTTAAAAGAAAACTCCAAAGAGAGAATAAATAACAAAGACATAACATTTAACAGCTAAATTTTGATAATTTATGAGGCAGCTTGCAATTGTCACATTTATATCACAGCACAAGATTACAGATGAGAGAGCCTATTCTATCTCCCAAATAAAATATCTGAACTATTTTTCAAAGACTTCATTGCAACATGAAATGCATTGTAGAATTTCATTGTCATGTCCAAAAGCAACGATTAAAAACTCAGACGAGTCCGAATCAACTCAGACTCAACCTTGACCGAGTCAGGTCCCATGGACTGAGAATTATTTAAGCCCAACCTAGCCAAAAAAATCATGAAAAATGTATAAAAATCAAAAGATTCAGAAAAGTTTCCACGGGTGGGGCATTTTTTCTATTTTTTAGTTTTTCATAATTTTTACGATTTTTTAGTACTCCAAAAGAAAGCCGGTGCAACTTGGTTGAGTCCTATGCACTCAAACCGACTTGAAGGAGACCAAGTTGGGTCTTGAGATTGGGTTTTTGATCCTTGTTTAAAAGTGATCTTTTTTATGGTAAACCACCACCAATCATGCCATATCAAAGTACTGAACGAGTGGTTTGAATTTTAGAAATGGGTCCACTAAGCGATTTATAACACCGACATTTGAAAATTTTCATAAGTGAATGATCTAATAGTGGCGCCACTAAACCATTCTCCTCATTTTTAAGTATACTTTTGTATGTGGAAATCTCTATTATTTCTAAAGAATTTCATTCCTTCATCAGACCCAAAGAAAATGGTTCCATTTTGAAACTTTCACTTATATATTCTTTGGAATTTTTTTGTTTTACATTTTAAGCTTTATAGACACCAAATCATTACATCAGAAACCAATTTTTATTTTTTTTTATTAACATTAACTTTCATTAAAACCAAATCAGTACAAAAGATTTATACTGACCAGGAGACAGAAAAGAAAAACAAGCAAGCTACAAAGCTTTAGACCATCAAACAATGCAACAAACCAAAGATAGAGAACAGAAACAGTGAAAACCTTATGACTGACACCCTGAGCCCGAGAGAGCTATCTCCTTCCAATTATACATGATCTGGTCAATGGGAAAATCTTTAAAAATCGGATTTATCTTCACCCATTGTGCAACCGATAATTTTATCTTGTCCCCTAAGATTTCCCCCTTAGATTTTGTTCCTTCAAAGCACCTCGCATTTCTCTCCTTCCAAATGTGCCATATGACTGATAGAAACCTTTCCTTTTGGACTCCCAATAGGGGATCTCCACGCCACAAACAGCTGATGAAGATAATCAGGCATTACCCATGTACACATCCAAACCAGCTTATGACAGAATTCCATATTTTCCCCACACACTTGCACCTTAAAAGATGATCAACACTTTCCTCATCCTTCAAGCACATTGGACAAGCCTTCACAACAATCTTCCCTCTCTTTCTGAGATTCCCTATAGTTAAAATTTGTTTCCTTAGAGCTATCCATGCAAAAGCTACTACCCTGGGAGGAGCCTTGAGTCTCCATATGCTTGCCAATTTACTTCTGCACCCCTCCCTTGCCACTAGAGCCGAGTAGAAAGAAGAGACAGAAAAGGATCCACATTTTGATGCTGTCCAAATTTTAGTATCTTTCCCATCTTCACAAATTTGAATATTCCTTAAAAGATTTAGAATCGACATAAACTGGTTCTCCTCCTGTTCTTTCAAATTCATTACATTAGAAACCAATTCAAACAACCATTACAAATATGGAACCCACTAAACCAGATAAAAAACAGAACTAGAAATTATCTGACAATGTGAAGGGCCCACCAAATGATGCTTATGATTTCAAAAAAAAAAAAAGTGAAAGTGAAAATTCAAAATTGACTTTAAACAATTCCCATTCTTTCCCAAATCAACTAAAGGGGCTCTCATTTTGACATTCACCCGGGTTTTTTTGTTGTTTTTTTTTTTTTTTTTTTTTTTTTTTTTTTTTTTTTTGTGGGGGTTGGTGTGGGGGCGGGGGGGGGGGGAGAGATGAAATAGGTCCTCAAATACTTAGGACATAACTCAAACATTTCAAGCACAGGTCCAAAATTTGGACCTCTTTTAACTTTGAGTTTGGGCTTATAGATCCACCAGCATGGACCCTAACTAATCCAGGTTCGGGTTTGGATCCATGAGGTTAATATCCCAGGATCTAATTGTCTACATAAATATAGGTAGGATTGCAAATGGGTATCCAATTGACCAAGTATATGAAGTCTCCCATTCCAAATAAAATGGGTATGCAACCCTTTTTTGGATCCAGGAGAAATTCAGGTTATGATCTAGATCCATGCATATAGGATCCAAAACCAGATCCCTCTTATGTTTCAACTAGAATATCTGGATCCAAGACAATTATTTTCACATATTAAAAATATATATAGGTTTTAAAGGCCCACATAGCTTAGAGTTATATTTCTATTTGAGAGTGTACTTAGCTTAAATCATATACCATTTAATAACACATTTTTTTAAGTGGATGCCAGATTTTTTCCGGATTTTGCAGTTTGGGAAGGAAATAGAAGGGAGGGATAGGGGTTCTAATTTTTAAACCAATTCTCTTTAAATACTCTGCTCTCTGCACATTTCTTTATATGGTATATCACATTAGAAGGAAAAGAAGAAGAAGAAGAAGAAATAAAAAGAAAGGGGGCCCTGGGAAAGGGAGAGGGTTTTGAATGCTATCTTCAGACTACATCCCCTTCAGGTAAGGGTATTTAAATGCACTTCAGCAACAGATGTATATCTCATTTCTCACATCCTCACAGGTGCAGATGTGTACAGTTCAACTCAAGTATCGAAGTGTATGATTCATCCCTGTGCCAAATGTCCTACATTTTGTTGTTGGTTTTAATAAAATCCATCATGTGGCGGACAAAATTTAGGAGACCACAAAAAAAAAAAACTCGCCCTTTCCACAGAATAAGTTTTTTTAGTGTTAACTTCTATTAATGTTTACAAGAAACATTGCCTCATTAAACATATTCACTAGAGCATTTTGGTACAGAAGAAGGTAAATGTACATGAAGAAGGTAGCTCCATATGAAACTAACCTAGATCCAGAAATATGCTCACTATCTGCATGGGATCTCACATTTCTGTTATCTGAAAAAAATGAGAATTTGGTAAGCAAAAATGGTAGTGGATAACTCAAAATGCTCGTAAAAGATATCACAATGGTTAAATATTTAAAACATTAAGATATCATGAAGAAGTAATTACCACTAACATGTGTGGGGCCAAAGCTCCTGGCAAGCTTTTCCAAGCTAACATAGGTGAAATAACTGCACGGATATAGATAAGTTGCCAAGAAAATCAAACACCCTAGCGGGGAAAAACATATGCAACACCAAATGCAATAGTGCTGCAAAATCTAAGGAGCATTGGACAAAACAACTCTTTGCTTGAACCAACAACAACAAAAAAATAATAACAATAATTTATCCAAGAATGGATAAGAAGACAAGCCAAAAGGTGTGCGCTCCTAAAGCAAAAGGCTTGTTCTCATTCAAGGAACTGAGACTAAAAGCACATGTTCTCATTCTCAAGAAAAGAAAAAATAATATACCATGATGTTATTATCAAGAGACAAAAATAACAGCAGAGAAAATTGAGTTTGATTTGCAACCACAACACCTGGTATGAAGTGTCCTTCGAAAAAAAGTTTTTTAGACAGTAGAACAATGCATAGGATCAACATGAAAACATTAAATATATACATAAATAAGCATGAACGAAAATATTGAACTTGAATGGTTGTGATTGTGAGTAGTTTGGACAACTGATTTTAATGCGATTAATCAAATGCCTAGGATTTGGGTGACCCAGATAGATGATAAGGTTTGATGATGATGACTGATGCAATGATTAGGATAGTCAGATCACAGTATCACACTGTTCTTAAAAGTTAAAACATAGGCAGTCAAAGGTAGGAACCAATTGGCCAACAACCTAGACTAATTATCAAAAAAGTAATCAATGTGGATAATTCATTTTGCTTGTCGTTGACATAGACATCTTCCAGTTCTGGGTTTTCCTTGCTTTCTTTCTCTGGTCTGTCTGGATTTTGTTTCAGTTAATGAAGCTGAATTGCTTGCTTTGAGAATGGTTCTTCGCCAAGCAAACCATTTGATTTTGTCTAATCTTATTGCTGAAGGGGATTCATCCTATGCTATTAGGTGGGCTTCAGGCTCTTCTAGGCCCCCTTGGGGTCTCGCGGACATTGCAGAGGAGGTGGTGGACCTAGGCTTGAAGCTGAACGTCTCCTTTGTGCTCATCAAGAGGTCTGTTAATGAAGTCACTGACCATTTAGCTAAACAAGGGGTAGGGAGATCAGATTTGTTCATTGAGATTTTTTCTTGTTAGGCTATCCCATTGTTGTCCAGGGAGCTCTCCTTTTGCTTGGTTTTTTCTGCTTTTGCTTATGTTGCTTAGCTTTAATAAAATTCGTTACCTTTCAAAAACTATATATATTAGACGGAATTTAAGCACAGTCAAAGGTAGGAACCAATAGAACAACAACCTAGACTAATTATCAAAATAGTAATCTATGTGGACGATCCATTTTGCTTATTGCTGATATATTGATTGGAATCTGGGACCTATTATTGATAGTCTATAAAGATTATTAGAATCATATTGTTACAATGGACTCATACTTTAAATTTTTGGGATTTTGCCCATACAGCTGGCCTAAGACTAGACATTCGCCTGTCAACGGTTGAAGTTTAACAAATTTCCACAGCGTTGTCTTTGCAATATCCTAGGGCCATGCAATTTTGCACATATCGCACGATGCGACATCCTAGGGCCATGCGATATCCTAGATCCATAAGATATCGCACCTTTTTTTGTACAAATAGCTCTGCAGGAAATATTTAAACTTCAGCCATTATAGGGCAAATGTCAAGTCTACAGGCAGTCGTACGGTCAAAATCCTTAAATTTTTCAATGACCCCAAGCATCTGATCAAGGTGAGTCTTGAGACACGCACAAGACAAGATTGAGACCACATCGCCAAATGGCTACATTTAACAGTCAAACATCCTATTTTTATTTAATTTGGACCAATTTTTTGTGCATGATCAAATGCTTTGAGTAGGGGTGTAAGAAAAAAAAACCGGGAAACTGTCTAACCAAAAGAACCGATGGTTAATAACCATGTTTCACGGTTCAATTACGGTTATTAAAATCGAAAAACTGTGCTTCACGGTTCAGTTACAGTTTTCAGTCTCGTCTCACGGTTATTAACTGAACCGAACCGTAAAATACAGTACGGTTAACCATTTTCCCAAAACACACAATTAACCGAACCATTACACTAATAATAAAAAAGTAAAGTGCCTAAATGAAATAAAATGAATTAAGTTAAGCCCCCTTTCCTCATCTTGCTTCCTCTATAAATCTTTTTTTTATTTATATTTCAATGTTTTTTGTTTATGTTTTCTTTGTTATGTATAGATATTGCTTTTATGTTGGAATATATATTATTTTTTCCTTTTTTAGCCCATATTGGAATGAACCGTAACCTAACTGTCTAATACAGTTAACCGCAGTTCGGCTTTTAATGGTTTTTTAGGGTACGGCTACGTTTACGGTTTTTAAAAACTGAAAACCGTAAAATATGGTTCGGTTAACGGTTTTCCCAAAACAAACGGTTAACCAAACTGTTACACCCCTAGCTTTGAGATCATCAAATCAAAGTGATCATTAAGAAAGGTACGCTTCAATGGTGGGGGGCACTTGACAAAACCTAGATGTGCAACATTTTTTGAACAATTACCATCGTCAGATGAAAGTTGATTTTTAGCAGGTCGGGTGTTAAAAAATGGGGTCCTTATGAACGGTGGTCTAAATTGATAGTTAGGAATATTTTATCGCAACTAACTTAGAAGGCCAGCCTTGCTATCATGGTTTTCAATCTTGGTATCAATGACCAGCTCAATCACAACCAAGTCAACTCAGCCAAGTAGCACCAGATCTTGGTTGAGTCACATGCAAGTCCACAACCAATGTTTAAAATTTCGGTACTGGAAGGCGTATCAGCTGCTCCGGTAAACGATACATGTTGATTATGACATATATTTTATCAGAGTGAAAAAACATTTGATCCAAAAATCCGATAAATTTATAAAAAGAACTTTGAAATTGCTAGAACATGTTAGATTTTGATGTGGGTGTCCTCGATGTGGTATAAAAATATATATTAGAGTATCAAACTTCTAAATTTCATGCAGACAAGGTTTTAAGATTCAGCCTTTGGGTATGATTCGGCACCCTAGAGTATGAAACTAATAAAAAAAATCTTTAAAAAACCCTTAAAAAGTATGAAACTTATAAAATATATACGTGGTGTTATAATTTATTTTTATTTTTATTTTAATGGTAATAATAAATTAATAATTTAAAGCTCCCAGCGAGGAGTTATCAGGTGTTATAATCAACTTTTCAGAATTTGAATTGATGTTTTTTGTATTGAAATCTCAGATATCAGATTCTCTCATTTTGTGATAGCCCTCATATCTGTAAGCAGTAGTAAAAACAATCCTCAATAAAAGCTTACCATCCCTTTTCTCAGTAACAAGACTTGAACACCTTCTAGCCACGAGTTGAGAAGGCACCTTCCAACTATGCTATGGGCTTGTCATTTTTCTATTGCATTACTGAACTCCTTTAGAGGAACACAAAAAATAACACACACGTGACACGTGCATGCACACGACCAACTCCTTTTCCTTGTTAACATCTGAACCCTAAACCCGTAAAAATCACATAAACACAGACACGCAACTAACTCCTAATTAAAATCTGAATTCCAAACCTGTTACAAGCAAGACAAAATCTTTTTCTTTTTTCTTTTTTTTTTTTCTTTTCTTTGAATGGTAGCAAGACAAAATCATACCAAGACAATCTTCTAAGCAAACAAATTTAACCAATAAATCACCTTATTTGTTAGACTGGATCACACAGCAACCAAAAAAATTATATTACTTGAAAAACAAAGAAACAAGCAAGATTTAACCAAATGCATGATGAGAAAATAGGTCACATACCGAACATCCATGTACTTGAAAAACTTTGATGAAAGTAAGTCTAATAAAAAATCAACCGAGGATGTTGAATGAGCCTGCAACCATAAACGACCAACCATAACTCAATAAGCAACTGAAATGTCAACAGAAACAAGCACTAAATGAGTTTATAAAATAAATACATAAATAAAAAGGATTCCATAGGGTTTTCAACTGAATTTACTCTGTTACTAATTAAAAACAATGTACAAAAAAATATAGGCCTTTGTTTTTTCATATTCCAAAATAAAAGCACCAACGCATGTAAACTTAGATGAAAAAACTAAGAAATGATGCATGAAAAAATGTGGTAAACAGAAGTAGGGATGATGCCCAAAATATGGTAAGGATTGATGCAGACTGAGAGCCTAGAAGATCAATACACTGGACCCTGTGGTCCGGCAAAAAGACCGCATAGGCGGATAATGAAACATAGAGACCTGGCAAAAGCCTTTTGAAAAGGATGCTTTGGTTGAACATGCTTGGATTTTATTAAGGGCCTGTTGGTTTTCATTAAAATGCATAGGAATTGAATACACAGGAATCCAAGTTGAAACGAACTCTACGAAAGGATTATTAAAGAGGTGAGGGGTGAAGGATATACGGTGGAAATCTATATAGGACCTTCACTTTCCTTAGTATTTCAATGCAAACAAACTCGCCCTAAGAGTCTATTTTTGTTGTAAGTTATTATAAGTTGGAATGAATCCTAGTTGTTATTTAAGTATGAGACAGCCCTTCAGGCATCTCAGTCTACCTCCTTTAGCAACTTGTATCCAATTGGTAAAGTTGACCAAGCCTTGTATCTTATCATTCTAGTCCATAGTCCTGGAAAATAAGGAAGTTGTCAAAGATTACATGTGAAAGAAGAGGAATTTTCTCCTGCGGACATTCCCGCATGCGGGTGCAACAATCATCACGGTCAGCACCTTTAATTCGGAGTCAATGCCAGTCCCCAACGTCTCTTTTGGCGGTCTGATTGAAACGTCTGTATGCAGACATTCCCGTGTGTGAAATTTTCTATTTGAAAGAATATCATTCTCATCTCTGTGCATTGTCTCAAATTTCTATATAAAACAGAGAACCACACAGAGTAATTATCTTGCATAGGTTAGCTCCCTTACACAAGTGTCACATGACTCTAATGTGCTGATGCAACTTGAGGGGCTCTACAGCAGTTTGACCAAATGCGACCTGAGGCCTCTCATCATGCATGATAGATATAGCAGTGGTTGTGATAGTAATTAGTAACAAATATTTAACACATTAAAAGTAAAATACCGGATACGCCTTCCAGTTCGAAATGTCAGGATATCACAAAATACAAGAAAAATATTTCTATTGTAGGGCTGCCACACTGGTCGGTCAGGTTCTCTTAGGTTACCAGAGAAACATGCTAGAGCTCAAACCCATGTCCACCCTCTATATGGGAAGTTATACCTAATCAACACACGTAGACATTGCAGACTGGATGATGCTTCGTTTTACAACTCTAGAGTAGCGAATGTGTGGAATGGACCCCATAAAGTAACTGGAAATGAAAAATGTGGGATATTTGAGGGTTTGGAGATTCCATGAGTTCACCATGTGTCTGCAGTACTTGGTGTATGACAAGGATGATGCACTATAAAAGTCATGAGAATTGGGTATCGACACAACATCAAACAATGTACTTCCAAGGAGAGGCAGTTTGAATCAATATGTCAGGAAGTCTTTTAGATTTAGGTAGTAATTAGATCCCAGCCATCTCTGAAGTGGATCAGATTCTCTCCAGTCTGCAGGGTCTCTCTAGTTCTCCAGGTAGAGTTCCAAAACTCCATTGAAACTTTTGTCTCTTCCTAAATGAAAAGAAGCCAAACACAACCTTAGAAACTTGTTCTTGCCAACCGTTAGAATATCCACTAACTCGTTGATCTCCATCAAACATTCTGTAATCAAAATTGGGCGTCTACAAACACAATTCAATACAAGAAATGAAAGCAACAAGTGAATTCGCACTTTCTGAGTTCCAGAAAATCAATTCCTGATGTGTTCAGTTATCCAAATTCACAGTTTCAAACCGGCTGCAAACTTACAATTTCACCAACAAGCTTGTGATAGATAGGAAACTGAAACTTCCCTCCTTTTCCCAACTTCACAAACTCCATAATCGCATCCAGCGCCACATCCTAACCTCAATACCAAACAAACACAGAATCAAACCCAATTCAAATGAAGAACAAAGTACAGAAAACTGGAAAAGTTCCAAAATTTCTTACTTTGAGCGCGTCTTTCGAGCGGGGAGAGATGAGAATCTCAATGAGGGAGCCGACGAACTGATCGAACTTCGATCGGAGCCACGAGCGATAAACGGACTCCGGATCGGATTTTTCGGGGGATTTGGAGGAGGGAGGGAGGTCGGAAAGGAGGGGGATGAAGAAGGATTGGAGGGAGAGGAGGGATTCGAGGGCGTGTTGGAGAGGAGAAGACGGGGAGAGATGGGAGAGGAGGATTGGAGCGTTGTTGATGTGAGCTCTTGAAGAGAGGAGCTGGTGACCTAGGGTTTTCAGCTCTTCTAGGGTTCTGAAGCTTTCGTCTCTGCTCTGCTGCTTCTTCCTCTTCTTCGTCGGGTGCTTTGAGAGAGACGAAGAAGCCATGGAGAAGAAGCAGAAGCAGAAGCAGCAAATGGAGACTTGGAGGGGTTTGGGAGGGTTTTAAATTAAGAGAGGAAGGAGAGAAATGAGGGTTTTGAGTAGGATGTCAATTGGGCCTTCCTATAGTCCTACTACAAAGGTATTTGGCCCAACCCGGCCTGCAAAATGAGGGCTTTGGGTTGTCTTTTGGGATGTAAATGGGTCCCGATTCTCCCTTTATCTACAAGTTTCAACCAGTTAAAAATCGAGTTTAAGTTTATTTAGGCCTTGATGGGTAAACGGGCCCGGCTCTGGGTCTTTTTTGGACTCATGACTTGAGGTCCACCTTGATTCCAACCCGTAGACCCAGGACCTAGCATATTACTACAATTTTTTAGAATCTCTTTTAAAAGCTAGGGTTTTTTTTTTTTTTTTTTCATTCTCTATCTATATCTAGACTCGTCTCATATACGATTCTGTTTATGGATCCGATTTTATCTTCTCACTAACGATTCCAGTTCCCGAAACAAAACCCACCCATTTACATCCATAGTTTTATTGAAAAAGCTCTAGGTCCAAACTTAGACAAGATTCCTGTAGGCCTGCAATTTTGAGGGCTGACTTGGACAATGCTAAACCCAGTCCTCATTTTTTTTTATATATCAACATGAATTTATTTGACTGTAAATGTGGGTTTTTTTTTAGAGTGATTTTTCTGTAATTCTTACGTAGGTACTTACGTGATTCTTGTATTAATTATTTTTATATGGTTCTCATATGATTTTTATGTTATTCTTATATGATTTGTATAGGAAAAAGTCATGCATATTCTTATGTGGTTTTTTTAATGGCTTATTTACATATGGTTGTTGTACATGTGGATTTATTTACCAATCATATATATATAGGAGATATTCCTGTGATCATGGAACTTGTGGGGGATGAAATGAGACATCTTGGATGAGCTCATATATCAAATTTAGGGTCAATCTCATAGTTCTAACCCCTTCATCCGTGGCCCACAAATTTAATAATTTTACATTAAAGGAAAAAATTTAACCCTCAATCTAGCGGTCCAATCCATTTGGATAGGTGAAAACTCAAAGGGTCTAGTGTATTTAAGGGATAGTTCGGATGTATTACAAAGTTAATCCTACTATATTGTCCCTCACCAGATGCGCAAAAATATTTTCCATATATATGTATATATATATATATATATATATATGGATTTATGAATACGTACCATGTTATTTTTTTTAGCATGATTTTTATATGATTCTTATGTGGGTTCTTATCCTCTTGTTTAAACCGAGGTTCAAGAGCCCACCTCTATGGGCTACAGCTTGAAAAACAAATGCTATAAGAATCCAATGACATGGTTTAAAGAAAGTTAAATATAATCCATTCTATCATTAGCCTAAAATCAATGAGTTAAAAGATAAGATTCACAAATACCATCAACATAAACACCAAGAATCACCCTAAATCATGTTGGAGTAAAATGAATTTTCATCTACAATCATATTGCTTGTTTCATCGCATTGATAGGTCCCAAGGTCAGATAATACTTCTTGCTAAGTGGCAGTGTAGCAAAAAAATGTTGAAATCGATTTTGTGGTCCGGGCTTAATTTTGATTGGTCAGTCAAATTAATCACAACCAACATGTAGAATTAGAGTTGAGATCTGTGAGTAGATCTAACATCACACACCTTCTCATTGAAGGGAATTCATTAATCATCAGAGACGCCCTCAATTAAATTAGAACCAGACGGTCACTGGAGCCTCATCTATCAGTTAAGACCAATATATATCCCCCGGTCCCCGATTCTCCAATTACCCGAAGGTTCCGACCCGTTAAAAACAAGGTCTGGGTCAGCCCTTATTTAGGCCCTGATAAGTAAATAGGTTCGGGTCCGTTCCACCTTGGTTCGGACCTGTGGACCAGAGACCCGACATATTATCTCAATTTTCTAAAATCTCTCATAAAAATCATGTTTTTTTTTTATATCATTATCTACCTAGACCCGGACTCAGATCCAAACCCGACCCATATATGGTTTTGGTTTCGGTTCTGGAGTCAAGAAACCGGTTCCGAAATGGTTCCGGGTCCGGATTCGGTTCCACCTACTCCTTAACGATTCCAGTTCCGGGTCCACCATGGACCTGGACCAGAACCGACCCGTTTACAACCCTAAATATCAACCATATAAATGTTTCCATCACTATGCAATTAGTGTCATTCGACATAGTTTTCTTGTGTTTACAATAAATTTTGAGGGCAGGCAGGGATTTGTTAACCATGCTAGGGTTATTTGAATCACTCATTTATCATACCATGGAGGCACCTTGCAAAAACTACTTGATGGACAGTCCCAATAAACCATCCCCATACAACAGATACAGTGGAACGTAGTCTGTTCATGCTCCAACTAGGAGAGTCTTGGTAGGGAGAGTTGCAGTGTAATTGCCAATAATACATTTAAGAAGTGATACCACTTCTAAATAGTTACATTTATTAACAGAACAACTTCTCTGTGGTGCCTCTTCCACCATACTTTCTGACTTTGGTATAATCCATGAAGTCCAAATTCCAGGACTTTTTGGGAGCATTTAACCTGAATATCAACAGGATTGAACAATCTTTTTTTTTTTTCCGATAGGTAATGTGACTCAAGCCCACAATCTCAAGGTTGCAATAGTGAGCACCTTCAACTGTTGTCATGGGTTCATTGTTCACGATTGAACGATCACCATGGGAGTTCAGTCATTGAAATTTGCTATGATGTTCAGCTCTTTTTTTAACTAACCATTTTTCAGGGAAATCATTCACCTTTCCAATAGTGATGACCAGCCATCCAACTTCAAATTGCATGAAGTAGTTGATCCACCTACAATCCACTGGACCACTGGCATACTGGTGTCAAGTCACCAACAGATGAATCACCACCATGTTTTGTGAAGAAAAAAGTAAAGAGTCCAGCCCATTCAGTAAAATTATAGATTTCTAGGAATGATTTAATCCAATCCTTACTATTGCTTCTGGCTGTCAACGACAGGTTTCAACAACAAAATATTAACACAATCATCCTCCAAATCTCTAACTAAATGGAATAATGAAATACAACATACACAGAAGAGGTGGAACATGCTCGGTACTCTAATGTTTTTTTCATTGGGCCCTCCTAATATAAATCAGAACTGAATAACAGATAGGTAAGGAAACAATACCTTTGAATAAATAATAACAAGCATCAGGTCTTCAGATCTACCCCATCTTCTGAAAGATGCCTGAGAATTTCGGTATCTTGTCGACAAGCTTTAGCCAATGCTCAGGAATTTGCCGGGTCCAATAGTCCCCATGCTGGAAAGCATCAACAAGAGCAGTAGCCACATTCAAATCACCAGAAACTTAATATCTTATGTCCTCAGTTCGTAAAAGCCTCTTGACAGCCCACACAGCTCACTGCTGGAGCCTGGAGAATCTCGAACTAAATGGAATGATGAAATATACCATACACAGAAGAGGTGGAAGTGGAACACACTCATGACTTCAATTTTTTAATTGGGCCCCTAACATAAATCAGAACTGAATAACAGACAAGGAAACAATACCTTAGAAAAAATAATAATAAGCATCAGGTCTTCAGATCTACCCCATCTTCTGAAAGATGCCCGAGAATTTCGGTATCTTGTCAACATGCTTTAGCGCATCCTCAGCAATTTGCCGTGTCCGATAATCCCCATGCTGGAAAGCATCAACAAGAGCAGTAGCCACATTCAAATCACCAGAAATTTCATATGCTATGTCCTCAGTCCTTAAAAGCCTCTCAACAGCCCACACACCTCGCTGCCGGAGGATCTCTGTCCTCTTCTCGAGCAGGACATCAAATATTGGCTTAATCCCGTCTACTTCAGACAATACCGTCACACTTTGCTCGATGTCAACCTCGTCTTCCAACAGTGTGCAGAGTGCTGCCAGTGCAGCTTCAACCACCTTCTCATTTGTGTGGTCCAAACATGCAACCAGCTTCCCAACCGCTCTGCCTTCTAACAGACAGAATGATTCCTTCGATGAACATTTACCATGGTGAACTCGGCACAGCCCAGAGATCACAGGCTGCTGGCCAAAACATGGAAAAATTGAGCCACAAAAACCTGGATCAGGCACATCTGGCACATTTGTCAAACGTTTTGACTCTTGGGAGAGATTCTCCAATGCCATAGCAGACACCATCTGCACCTTGTCTAGTCCATTCATCTGAAGCAAGTCCGTGAAAAGCGCAGCAAGATTGTTCTCACGGGCGAGGCTGACTGCACCGGGCTCATCACCCAGAAAGAATGTGAGCTTTGATAGGACTTGGACAAGACCTTCTAGATATGGAGTGACAAAACGGTTACCACGAGTCTCCCCTTGCCGGATCCTCACCACTCTTGAGATGACCAGCTCAAAGGCACCTTCACTTAGCAACCGCTGTGTGAGGCCCAAATCCCTCTCTGGAAGGTCAGCTAACAGACCAACTGCAGCTGCTTGCTCCTCCGTGACCACACTATTTTCTGCAATAACTCTGATCAGACTCCCAAGCTGGCCAGCAGTGCCACATAGGGCATCTGCCAACTCTTGACCCATGTGGGGAGAGAGGTGATGAAGAAGTTTTATGGAAGCCAAGCGCAGGTCCTTCTGCGGGGCTTCAATGAACTGAATCAAACTGATAGTAGCACCAGAGCTTTTAATGGCAGCAACCACACTTAGAACTGTTGTGTTAGAAGCTGTAAGTCCAACGAGAACCTGAAGAAGCTTACACTCGATGTTGGGACCAGTATTGCTGATTAGATGCAGTAGTTTATGGATTATGTCTTCAGAGACCAGTCTCTCATCGTTGGGACCAATGGGAATTGATTCAAAATCGCAGTCTGTGCTCACAACATTGGCAAGAACTGTTGCAGAGACCTCTTTCAGTCTCATGGGAAGCTGGTTGACACCAACTGTGAAAAGGTCCTTGACAAGTGGAGGGAGGATCCCCATTTCTATTAATACCTTTGCGCTCGCCTCACAAGATGAAATCTGGTTCAGAGCCTTCAGGGCAGCCTCTCTTGTCTGCATGTTGACGCTTCTCATGACGTCAACCAAAGATGAACCTACCATTTTGGCCACAAAGACTTTCATATCATTGCTAAGAACCAGCTCCCCTAGATATGAAACCATGGCCAATTTAGTTTCAGGTGAACCTGCATCAATCCCAGGAAGATAGTGAGACAAACCTAACTGGATATGGGATATGAGACGTCTAAACATCACATCTTGGAAATGTCAACCCTTAACACTTTGGTAGTTATATGATTAGACTTAGATATATCAAGGTATTCTTAGTGTCAACTAGAGCTTGCAAGCTACTTTCTTATTATTTTATTCTATTTTCGTGGGGCCAGATTATAGGTTGGAGCAGTTTGTTCAAGTGTTCTCCAAAGTCATCCCGAGCATGATAGTGGTTATTGGCAAAAACGGTTGAGGCCGCTACACTATTTTAAAAATAGTAGCATTATGGTCTAAAACATAGTAGAGCCGAGCAATTTTAATTTAAAACATTATTTTTTTCTATTTCTTCTCCTTTATAGTCTTTCCTAAAGTTGTCTCTACTCTTATATAGATCCAAATCACTAAAAAAACACAAGATTGGTTTCTACATAAGATTCAATTTTTTTACTGCTTACAAAATTCACACTGCTACGTATCGCCACAACCGCTACGTAGCGTTTTGGCCACTGGCCGCTATGCCCATCGCAGCCGCTATTTTGATCCTTGGGCATGAAGGACGGCTCCTCTTTAGGAGTGCATTTTGGTGCTTTGGAGGATATTCTTTTTACTATTCTTTGGTCCGTTTGGAAAGAGAGGAATAATAGAGTTTTTAGAGGTTCTTCAACATCCAAGGAGGATGTGCTTTCTTTGATGAATATGCGTTTAGCTAAGTGGATTTCTATAAGGAGAGAGTTCGACAGTTTTGAGGATTGATGGCATCTTTCATAATTGGGATGCTACTCTCCATAGTGGGACTGTGGGAAGCATACGGAGCGTAAAATGGCAGCATGGGCCCCTCCTTTGGGGGGCGGTTGAAGTTTAATGTAGACAAGGCTGTGAGGGAAAAAGTGGGGGGCCAGGAAGTGTTGGAGGGGTGCTTCGAAATGAGCTTGGGACGGTGTTGGTATTGTTCTAAAAAAATGTTGGGATTATGGAGTCTAATGAGGCAGAGGTTGTGGCTATTGGCTATTCTTGAAGCATTTTGGACTTGTGCGTTGGCCTCTTTTCAGGCTCCTTTGGTGGTGGAAAGTGATTCTCTCAATGACATCTCTGGATGTCTTCCTTTGCTATCAAGCCATGGAGGTTTCAGATTTACTCTAATGAGATCAAGTCTATTTTGTCTTCGATCCAATTCAAGTTTCAGCATGTTAGGTGGGAGGCCAATAGTTTTGCGGATACTTAAGCAAAAGGAGTGAATATTTCTTCTAATTTGTTAGCTTTCACTTTGTAATTTCTTTTTCTTTTTCTTTTTCTTTTTTATTCTCTTTGGTATATCTCTTTTATACCATTGTTTTTCTCCCTATCCTTCGGATGGGGTGTTTTGTTTTGGCGGTATCTTTGTCCTCTTTCCAATATAATTTATTGTTACCAATAATATATAAATCTATATATATTTTATTTATTTTTATAGTTAACGTGACAGGTGGCCTTTCTTGGGCAGAATTGATTGTTGCAGGCAAGAACCAAACTGAAAAGCAGCAGTTTTGAGCTGAAAGGATGGGAAGAAAAAGGACATTGTTTCCACTTCTATACAGACAGCACCAATTAAAATCAGTGGTGTAGCAACTTCATAATGCACTCATGTTAAGTAAAAGCTATAAAATGCTCAAAGACAAACAGAATTGCATTGAAAATATCTGGTTTTTTCATAAAAGCAGTATCGGAAATTCAGAATATCTATCGTTATGCATCCAACAAGGCCATTTTCTAAAAGGCAAAGTGTCCTTTTTGACATTGTTTAAGGAAGATTATTGGGAAATGCAAGATTTGCATGAAAGCAACAGGATTAATAGTGATTGAGTTATTTCTCTTCATTCAATCACTGAAAAAACAAATCCCATGAATCATCTAAATTGACAGACACCAGCTTACTGAACTATACAGGAATTCCAAGCCTTCTAATAAAATAATGCATTTGAGAAAGGACACTCTCAACAACAACACAATCTATACTAAGAAAAAACAGGAAAATTATTTGGACTAAAATTTTAGAGAGTAAATCTAACAGAGGCCAGAAGCACCTTCAAGAAGCAGTGCCAGAACAGGCTGCAACCTTCCATTTTCTGCCATCTGCCGCACATTTTTCTCACACTTCTGCAAATTCTCGAGTGTTTTTTTCAACTTTCTCAACAGTAAGAACATTTTCTGACTTACTGCTTGACATCCCAACTAGTATTAAAATTGCTCCATTGACCCCACCAATCTTTTCACACAAAGATTCGGACTTTGATAGCTCATACAACAAAGACACAGCTTCCTCCCTCTCCTGGGAAAGATCATTTGACAAAAATTTGACAATTGTGCGTATTGTGTCCCCTTCAGCCATAGCTTCCTGCAGAGCAAGAAAAAAGTTATGTGCATTACAGGAGCTTTCATGTACGTAAAAGGTTCTGGATCACCTTGTGGAAAATAGGTATCATACAATACTTAGCCTCTAATGGTCATTTTCATTTGAGCTAAGCATACAGTACAGGTAGGGTCCATTGTTTCATGATCTAGGTCATTCATCTGATGGGACCCAAAATGAATGATGACTGCAAAGGACTCCCTGACCAATCATTCACCATCTGATAATTGCATTACAAATGGAAGAGTGAAAATATATAGCTGGAGATCAATATGCAAATGCAAAAATTCCACCAATGAGAAAATGGGATTGTTAAACTGAGGAGAATTTCATTCCGATCTCAGTGGACCCTGGCAGATGGGCAGTCTATATCACTGAAAGATGGACCAAAGTAACCGTATACAATGCCTTGCCAGAATAAGAAAACTCAAAATAAAGACTGAAAATTGTAAAGAAAAAAAAATCAAAAAACAAAAAAACCAGCAAACCTGAGGACAACCTTATTTTCAATATCATCTTTAGCCACAATACGAAGGGTTTCTAGTGCTTTACATCGCACTTTCCTGCTGCTGCTCTTCAACATGTAAACTATCAATGGTATCAGTTCTGCGTTGCGGATGACATGCTTATTGGATCTGTTTCTCTGACAAAGATACTGGATATTTTTTAATCCCAGCAAAATATCATTTTCTGGACTTTCGATAGACAGGGATCTACTAGCAATATCAAGCTGAGCAGCTTCATTCCTTGCACACCATTCTTCAATTGTATTTCGTAGAGCTATACTAGGATTCAGCTCTGTGCTTCTTAGTTCCTTCAACGTCAATGGACAAATAGGCTTTCTTCCACTCTCCTTGCATTCCTTGAACCATTTTTCAATTGCTTCTCGGTCAAAAGTCTGTCCATTTTCTAAGGAAACAGGATCCCGCATTATTTGCTTCGTAAGAGGACAAACAAATGCATCATACTGAGGCTCAATATGTGATCTTTCAAAGTGGTGGCTGTCATCAGATGGGCTACCAGGTTCATAACTCACACCCCAGCTTTCTGACATCTCTGTTGAAAAACCTAGCTACTGCAGGATAGCCAAAGACATCATGTTTGAGGGTCATTGCATAACCAAAGATTTAATTCTAGCAAAAACCGAAAGTCAATCATTAAACTGGGTGAATATGAATGGCATGGTAATCTTTAATACAATGTCAATTCACTAAACTGAGTAGGAATAGAAAACTGTATTCCTATGATTGTTTCAACTATTTTCTTTTCTGGTTATTATTACGGTTGAGATCATTCCTCCAATAATGGGATGAGCCAAATTGTAAAAAAAAAAAAGTAAGAACTTAATAGGACCTTACTCCTCAAATCAGACGGAGGTGTAGCGTATATTTCAAATTTGGGGGTTTACTCAGAATACTATAGGAAAAGTTTCACAAAAAAAAAAAGATGAATTTAAAATAATAGAAGTTATTTAAACATTGAAAATAAATAAAGTGACTGCTGAATTGATTTTCTCACAATATTTTTACAGAACAATTATCTCTTGAAAACTTTAGTGATTGTAATTAGCCTGATGGTAGCCTGAGTGGTTACAATTATTCTATGGTGGTATTCCAAAAATCCTACTTATCTGGAGTCAAAAGCTGTAAAAGGAAATGATCTTGTATAAATTCAGGATCTTCAATAGATTAACTCATTCTCACCATTCTTACTCCTCTTTATTCTTTTTTCGCAACACGAATCTTTAGAAAGATGACGATCAGAGCACACACTTATTGTCCACTTACAGGAAGAATTTACAATGGAGTTCAAAGAAACCCATTTTGCATCAAAAGAATCAGGTTTGGGTCTGGTCCATAGTGTATCCAGACATGGCATGGATCTAATGTACAAAACCCATGGCTGAATGATCTGATTTAAAGACCAGAACCAGATATTGACCCAAATAGAGGGTATGGACCTGGACCCAAATCAGGACTTGAATACTTGTATAGATACATAACATAGTATTACAAATTGTCGGGAAAAACCCCAGCTTACTTCATTCCCCCTTTCTATTTTCATATAGGGGCTCATCACTGACCCATGATCAATTCAATCCTTTACACATCTCAACCTCCTTAGAACCACTCCCATTTTCACATTAATTTGATTGAACCATATTAACTATTGGATTTATTTATTGATGAAAAAACAAACTGTAGTACATAATCCATTAAACTTTGAGGCCCTAAAATCAAGAGCTAGGACCATTTAAGAAGAGTCCAGATAAGCCCATTCCTAAACCAAACCCAAGTTTATCCGCCACCATACTTCCTTAAAATCGATATACTTGTATACATATAATATAAGGTCGTCGATTTAGCCGTCCATTTAGGTCTTTGGGTATAAATTCGATGTACCCAGACCCAAGAAAAAGGGCGTAAGGGTGGGTTTGCGCAGCAAGAGGATTCTGCTATTTACATATTTCCATTTCCTAGAGAGAGAGACTGGAATTTTGCTTTCATACCCTTCACGTGTGAAATCGAAATCCTCTCTATCAAAGAAAATCAGTTTGTTTTGCTTCTTTTCCATGAGAAAAATGCATCACACTAAACAATATAAAAAAAGGGGGTGCTACACAGAAAATTAGAAAAATTTTCCTCTCCGCGGCCGATCCCTCTCATCCCACAAACGCACCCTTTGCTTAAAAAAAAAAAAAAAAAAAAAAAAGAAAAAGGGGAGTCCCAATCTTGAATTAAAACATGGATTTCCCAGTTTAGTACTCGGTTTTGGACAAACCCATTTCAGAAGATGAACTCGAACACAAGGAAAACGTCCCAAACCTTAATTTCACTGCAAGCACCAAACCCACAACCAGAACACCTACACTGTCTGGTAAACTTTCCCAAAGCATATAATTTTTTTATGGCAAAACTCCCCTTTAAAGAACCTTCCGCTAAGCAATTTCTTTCTGTCACCAGCACATAATAAAGAGCACGCCCCTTCACCAACCCAAATCAGAACTGTTCCTTCGCACACAACCAATCACAATCATCAACCCAATTTCCAAACCTCCCATCTAAATATCCATCCCAAGTAAAGTTTCTTTTTCTTCAATTTCTTAACCCAGTATCGATGAATCCCAGCCGTTGAATACCAAAAACAAGTATGCATATCACCAGAGAAGCTATTAACACAACACAATGTTAAATAAATAAATAAATAAAAGAAACATGAACCAGAAACAAAAACCCCATCTTCCAAAACCCCATTAAAAATCCAACAGAAGTTGAGAAAGCTCTGGGTTAATTAAAAGTGAGAAGGTTGGGTGGATGGAGGGGAAAAGTTACCTTTTCGGGACGAGTGCAGTAGCTGGGAAAGGCTGATTCGGATTCCATGAAGGTGAGAGCAAAAGCGGAGAAGGAGAAGAAGTTAAAGCGAAGGAAAAGAGAATGGAGAGAGAGAAAAACAGCGCGGTTGACTCGACGCATGGTGGTTGATTTCCACAGATGGTTCGGCAGGTTGAATGGAGACAACAAGGCGGAGGGGCCCATTGTTGTCTGTGGCCCGCACGCGGTAGTATTTGGAAAGTAGGCTTTGACTTGTCTAAGTTCGAAGAATTGATACTCTACTTTGGGTCCAACTATTGGGCACGGTTGTGTAATAATTTCGCGCGGAGATGTGGATGATTTTCTACGAAAAATTTATTTTTAGAAAATAAATCTATATGGACATACTCAAAGGACCGATCCCATGTGGAGGTACATGTGGCGCTGAGGTAAGTAACACAGTATTTTTATCTTTTTCAAATGGGCGCCAGAATGAAAAACTAAAGAGGGGAAATCGGTCTCAGCACCCAGAAAAGCCCTGAATGTTTGCATTGCTGGTTTTTCTCCCTCTCTAAATCCCGAACGGTCCTCCCTCCTCATCGCTTCCCTGGATCTCAGCTCTCTCTCTCTCTTTCGCAAAGCGCACATCTCTCTCTCTCTCCGCGACAGATTGCAGCCCTAAATCTCCCGATCACTCATCTCTCTCTCGTGCGGCCACCTCTCCATCAGGACGCCTCCCCCTAGCCATCGCTCATCTCTCTCTTTCTCTCTCACCATCGCAGATTTCTGTAATTTTTTCTATAAATATTTGTGAGAGCACTTTCAAGTTAAAAAGAGTATAAAAACCTACAATTCATGTTGGAAATATGTACTTTGAATGAACATATTTCTGCAGTTATTATTATTATTATTATTTTTATTTATGGTTAGATTCTGTAAGTTTTTCTGTAAATATTTATGGGGGCACTTTCAGGTTAGAAAAAGAAAAAAAAAACATGCAATTCATGTTGGAAATATGTGCTTTGAATGAATAGATTTCTGCAATTATTATTATTATTATTTTTATAATTTATGGTTAGATTTTGTAATTTACTCTGTAAATATTTGTGGGAGCACTTTTAGGTTACAAAGAGAAAAAAAAAACTGCAATTCATGTTGGAAATATGTGCTTTGAATGAATAGATTTCTGCAGTTATTATAATTATTAGCTTTGGAACCCCCAAATTTCGGACAGAAAATTCATCAGGAAACGGGTTAACCAATGCCCCAAACAGGAGTACTCAGCAATGTCTCAGCAAATTTCCAGCTATTTTGTTGGAAAAGTGCGCGGTTTCAAAAGCAGGCAAACGTAATTGTATCGTGCCGGAAAATAGCAGTTTTTTAGTTCATGATATGGACTTTGGAACCCCCGAATTTCGAACAAAATTTCCATCGGGAAGCTAGTTAACCAGTGCCCCAAACAGGGGTAGTCAACAAGGTTTCAACAGATTTCAGGCTACTGTGTTGCAAAAGTGCGTAGTTTCAAAAGCAGACAAACGTGATTGTATCGTGCCGGAAAATAGCAGTTTTTTAGTTTGTGATATGGACTTTGGAACCCTCAAATTTCGGACAAAAAATCCATCGGGAATTAAGTTAACCAGTACCCCAAACAGGGGTACTCAACGATGTTTCAACAGATTTCCAGCTACTGTGTTGGAAAGTGCGCAGTTTCAAAAGAGTTTGAAACTTCTCCTTTAAAATAGATATTCACGTCAATCTCCTAAATACATGAATTTTCATTTTGGATACAGCAATCATCATGGAAACTCGAGTACAAAAATTTGGCTACAAAATTCACCATTAGGAGAATTACAGTTGTCCAATAACATTCATTGGCCATAAATAATCTCTCATATAATCATATACAAAAATAACTGATTCGTTCATTTACCCCAAATACAATTGGTTCATACAACAGTAACTTTCATTAATCAAAGTACAAAAAAGGTCTACTATTTAATCTATCCATTATCAACCAACCCCTTACATAATGGCAGCTCCCAATCAGAAAGAATACATGATGAATTCTACATTCGACACAATAATACCACAAGCTGGACACCGTAAACAATCAGACCAACCGTGAAGATTCGATAAATTTCCTCAAACTTCTCCAATCTTGTAAGAACATTTGGCACATGGCTCTCAGCTTCAGGGGGGCATGGCGCGGAGTACTCTAGTAAGGAATATGGGTGATTGACAGTCGATCTCACATATTCATCACACAAACCAATAAAGTTGTTGCATTCTTGTTTTTTCCACGCAAATAATGGCAATAATATGTCATTAGTTGGTATATATTTGTCTATGTGAAAAAATAAATAAATTTTGAAGATAAGAAAAATAACCAAGTATATTGCATTCTTACCAATGGTCGTAGACAAGAACAATAATATCTACCATAATTATTCGTTGATCATAAAACCTTGACCACACAGTTGCCAACACCACATCGACATACATATTGAGGCCAATTGGAATTTCCAGTTGAGGAATATGATGCCATTTACATTAAGTTCTTCACAAACAAACAAAAATAAATAAAATAAACAAGTACTTCAGCAAATTTGATCAAACCCAAAATGTAGAGCTCCAAAATCACTAGAAATACAATGTTTTAATAGGATGTACATTTTGAGATTTCTTTCATAATTATTTCAATTGAATTCGGCCAAGTCTCATTTCTAAAAATAGATATAGTGAAAATTATTCCATTTAATTATCTAACCAAGATTTTCAAATCAAGAATGTATCAATCTCCCTCAGACAAATCAGGATCGGAATAACATTAGGTGGGTCATTGTTTTCAAATATTCTAACCCATGTCCAACTGATTTTACATACCCACATACACACAAAACAACTTTAGGAACAAGCACATCCATTGCAGGAACTGTTTTCAAGTCATCATTGAGCCTCATATAAAATGCTTTAATTTGCTTCGAATAATTATAGGGAATGACAGGTTTTTCTAAATATCACCTCTTCCACAACTAATACAATTAACTAGACTCACCTTAAACTTCTCGCTTTAATCTTTTCTCCTTCATATCAAACCAAAAACCTCATTTAACAAAATTAAACTTCTCATGCTAGTACACATGCATAATGAATTTAGTCGTTTGGCTCTGCAACGCTAAATTAGGAAATCATGAATTGGCAATCACTGCTTCACATAATGAAGCCCCATTCGAACAAGCAGAAGCTAACACATAAATCAAAGCAAACAAATAGAAATAACTAAAATGTAAAATGCATTTGGGCATGAAGCAGATAAGTTCTAATCTCACTCAACAAACAAGCTTTTGAAGAAATCTTCATCTCACAGATTCCACTAAAAACAGAGAAGCCGAAAACTTCAAATGGCAAAGTGCATTGAGAAAGATTATTTCTTCAAACAATACAATACAAATCAAACCCATCTAAGAAATACTAACCAGATAAAGAATCGCTGCGATCTGGAGGGAGGCGCTGTGATGAGAGAGGGAGGCGCTGCAATGAGGCGAGAGAGAGATGAGTGATTTGAAGGTTGACCGTGGGGAGGGAGGTGTTGTGATGGAGAGAAAGAAAGAGAGAGATGAGCGATGGCTAGGGGGAGGCGTCCCGATGGAGAGGCAGCCGCACGAGAGAGAGAGAGAGAGAGAGATAGAGAGAGAGAGAGATGAGCGATCGGGAGATTTAGGGCTGCAATTTGTCGTAAAGAGAGAGCTAGAGAAAGACTGTCGATGCTAGAGAGAGATGCACGCTTTGCGAGAGAGAGAAAGAGAGAGAGAGAGAGAGAGAGAGAGAGAGAGAGAGAGAGGCGATGAGGAGGGAGGACTGTTTGAGATTTGGGAAGGGAGAAGAACCAACAATGCAAACGTTCAGGGCTTTTCTGGGCGTTGAGACTGATTTTTCCTCTTTAGTTTTTCATTCTGGCGTCCATTTGAAAAAGATGAAAACACTGTGCTGCTGCTTACCTCGGCGCCACATAGACCTCCACGTGGGATCGGTCCTTTGAGTATGTCCATAGAGACTTATTGCCTTTTAGGTGTTTGGTGCGGAATAATTTCATATAAATGCTTTTCCGTTTTGTCAGCATTTTCCTTAATAATTGTGGAAATTGTTTTCCTATAAGGGGTATGAGAAATGGATTTCCTTGGAAAACTTCTCCCACTTTTCCTCACTTTTACCCATTTCAACCAAAAAGCCTACAACTCTTTCATTTTTTATTTATTTAAATAAATTATTATTTGATGTTGAATAAATAATATACATGTTATGTTATTTTTCTTCAAAAAATTAATTCACCAAATAAGAAATTTTCATTTTCTATAAGGAATTCACAGCCGCACCAAACAACATTAGCACCAATTCAATGAGGAAATTTTTTTTTTCATCAAACATGAATTTCTAAATTCTACATGAATCATTTTCCAAGGTTTCCATTTCTATGGAATTTGTTGACGTGACAATTCTCCTTTTCCGCGTAAAGGGTGTATACACAAACGTGCCCTTAAAATCTCAGCCGCTCAAAATAAATCACCTTATTGAGACATCTCATGTTATTTTTAAATAATAATCGAATAGAAGTTTGTTCCACTGTAAGATTGATAGACTAATAATAAAAAGTCATCTACTAATGTATAAGATTGTGTTATCACATTTTCAACTAAACAATCAATTTTAAAGTGAGCTCGGCTCTTCTTAGGGTAAAACCTGGAGATGCCTTGTACAATGAAAGCCCCGCGGATTGGATTTTCATTAGGTGGATTTTGCTATAGAGCTTTGAAGGATTTTTTTCTTGCAAGAATCTAAGAAGTCTTCGCGATGAGAATTTGGAGTTTTTCAAATGTGTTCTTCAAAGTAGATGCGTAGATGCTCAAGTACAGTCCAATAAAGTAACCTTTTAAGTATGTTATATTTTTTATAATTTTAGCAATTAAGCTCAGCATTTGAATTGCTTAGGGCATATGATTTGATACTAGTTTTAGAAATTCCGAACGCCAACAATTCTCATGCAATTTGTGAGAGTATGCATGATCTTACCATGTCAATCATTTATTTGTGGGACGCTTCTCTGAGAATGATCTTGCTGTTAGAATATTTTACCTTTGACCTTACCCTTTCTTGACATGCTGAGGTCCTGATGATAATAAAATCAATCTTTATAAAAAAAAAATATTCCTATGTTGTTATAGGACAATGACGGTCAACAATACATTAACTCTCCTCCTTTATTCAGGCTTGGAGCAGGGAATGCAAATGCAATGTAATAGGCAACATTTGCATTTTTATATTTTGGCCGGCGAATAAGTAGAAACTATTTAAGAGGGTACAAAATAAAACATTGCTAAAATGTAGATTCAATAGAGCAACACGAGAATGGAATACATAGCAAGTAATTAATTCAATTGACCTATTTGTTTGTATGGAATTAAATAGATATGTACATAAAAATATTCATATTTAGTTGATATAGTTCAAGATATATAGTTTTATACATTTACATGTATAGCTATAACAAAAGCTATAAAATAAAACACATTTAAAACATATGAAAAAAATGATTCTTTTAGTAACTCCTTTAATATAAAAGTATATAGAGATTTGGCCTATTATTGTACTAGCCCGACCCTCAAATTGGCAAAGTTGTAAATTTTTTGTCATACCCTACTGTCAAGCTTTTTAAGATGAATAAAAGTTCTCATTTTACAAGCCTAGCTACATACAATTATAAGCGAATAGATTCAAAATTCAGAACACATGGGCTTGCTTTAAAGTACACTCCACTCTTATGCCGTCAAAGTGGCCTCTTGCATGGGACACTTCGAACCTCTCTCGTAATCCCTTTATTTGAATTATGATAAAAACTATAGCTCTAAAATTATTTTCTTTTAGACCAAAGTATTAGGTTGATATATCATTGAGTTGTAGCTCAGTTGGCAGGAAATATGGGTATGTAAAAGAATGCATGCCTTTGAGGCTTTGAGCCATAGTGTGGCAAAAGAAGTAAGAAGGCTTGTGTAGAGGCACTAAAGATGAAACTTCTGCGGAACCAGTGATCCTATCACTCTGAGTAGGAACTCCTTATCCTTGAAATTGCAGAAAGAACATCTTAAAAAGCAATTTCCGCCCACAAAATCCCACTATACCAAACACTTCCAAGGAAGGTCAGGAATCATTTGATTCTGTGGAAGGAGGCATTACAAAAATGCCTCCTAATGTAGATACAAGAGGACAATTTTTTCATTCGCTTTGTGGTCCATTCGAACCAGTCATGCCCTCTGAAATTTAGGGGGGTCCAATCTTTGGGGCTGTTTAGATGAGCACTCCTGCACGACATTACATGTAGGAGGAAGTTTTCTAATTAAAATGTAACTAACTAGAAAGACGTTTGATCTAACTTCTTGTTCATATCATACTCTCCTCTCTCCCAGCCCCTTGCTCGTTTCTACCAAAGGAAAAGAACAAAAAAGGAAAAAAAATCTCACCCCGAGTGGGCTCCACGTACACAAATAGCACATTTCTTTGAATTCCAACATATTCTATTTGACCAGCCCATGTGAGGGAGATCACTTTTTTTCTTTGATGCGTGAGTGATATATGACTTATCGGTCATTAGTGACTAGAAATCGAACCCCATGCAGCTGTGTGAAACAAAATACCTTTGCCACTATGATATCAAAGAGAGTCATCTTAACTATTCAGCCTGAGTTTTCACATCTTAACTCATACATGACTTGACCACTTATTCTTTTTAAGACTGGTCCTGTTCCAAAAGTTGTAAGTGTGAAAGCTTCCATCGAGTGGGATGAATGTAACTCCAGTGCCCAATGCCACGGCCACCTAATGGTTGTCTAGAACGATCAAAATAAACACCATCCCCTCCATTGTATATCCGCAAATTTTACTACAATAAGAGTTGATATTAATTGCAGGTAGAATTGAGCACGCAAGTAATAACATGATAACATGATCTTACAGCTATGATTTAAGTAAATTTTGATGCTATATCAGTGAAGGGGATGTTGTTTATTTCGAATGGTCCGAAATTATCATTACATAAGGCCCATGGTAGAGTTCCATGCATCCACTCACGGATCCGATCTCACCTGTTTTTGAAGGATGGTATTTGAATTAAGAACTGCAAACGACATGGTCTTGACTAACGAATCACTGGACAGGAGTAAAAGTAGAAGCTTGAAAATTCTTATACGACCAAGAAAAGATGAAAAGGATCTTAGATGGGTCATACACATCCGTACGTCATGGCCAGAACAGCAATGACGGTGCTGTTTTTTTTACGCGTAGCTGCTTTTCTTGATACAGTCAAATGCAAATTGCAAATGCATCTTTTTAAGGTGGTATGTACCTTGACTTGAAGTTTTTCTTCTTATATTTTTGTCAAGTCTAGAGAGAGAGAGTTGATACATAAGATGGACTTGATGATAGCAGCCATGCAAAGTTGTTGGTCGTGTCAACTTAATTAATTGTTGCAACCATCTGTTTAATTAGATTCACATCATGAGATGGTTTTATCATCAAATTAGAGGGACATTATAGCAGCAAGTACTACAGTGAATGCCCTATCTATCCAACCATTCATGTATCCATCCATGTATGTGATGTAAGTGGGCCAACCAACATGACCTGTAAATACAAGTCGGTCGTATCCGTGACTATTAATTTATGTATGAAAAAGTGTAACTTTATTTAAAGATTTGGATGAGGATCGGTGGAAATGGTAAAATATAATAATTGAGACAAGACTTTGATGATAATATTTATAAGCATAAATATGAACGGAAGATGGCAATCTTGGGTGGTTAGTTTTAGAGAGAATATTCAAAAGATAAAAACATAGCGAAACAAAGGCTAAATATTGGATGGTGGATAAGGTTCGATCCTTCGAAGGGTCTAGATCACGGATCCATAGGCCCAACCTTGGTGGGTCAGAAAATCTGGTTGACATATGCATGACGATATGCTGAGGCCCACTTGAGTTCTAGAAAAACTCACAATCCTAGTCATTTTTAATAAGAACTGTCTGACCACTACCATCTTTTCTGACTGCCTTAAATTCAGAATAGGACGCCTGTTTGAGTACCGGAATTTAGTACTCTAATTTGGGAGGTTTTTTTTTTTTTTTCAAGACATAATGTGATAAAATGTGACATTTTTTACTTGTATTTGAAATGCTGTGTTTGTTTCACTTTTAAATTTTAAATCATCTAAGGACCCGTTTCTTTGCTAGAATTTCAAAAATTCCTGTCTGAAAATTCCTGAATTTCAAGACAATGTGGAATTTATGGATGCTCCTTTAGGCTTGAGCATTCAGGAATTCCACCAAACTGTAAAAGGAAGTGGAATTCCTTGATTCCCAAATGTCAAAAGAGACCTTTCATGTAGTTAGAATTAATAAATGCTAGTAAATAAACATGGAATTCAGAAATTTCAGGAGACAGCATGTCACATTATGTCTAGGAATTCCTGAACATGGTGAATTCCTGACAAAAATTGTACTAAACAAAAAGGGCCTAAAAGACATTTTGGAATGCTTGGAATTCAATTTTTTATATCATTTGTTGGAATTTCAAATCCTTCATAAAAAAAAAGGGGATTTGGAATTCCACAAAAAATGACAACTTTTGAAAAATTTGAAATTATCACATACATGAATTTTTGAAATTCTAATAAAGAAACTGGCCTAAGTGTTAATGGGTAGGGCTGGACCGGGTTGAGAAATGTCTGGGCCGACCCCTACCAGCTGAAGACAATTGAGCCCGAGCCCGAGCCCAAGCCCGAGCCCGGTTCGCATTATAAGGAAAAACAGGGGCTTCCAGTAGTGTCTTTTCTGTAGCTCAGGTGATTTGGTTATTCTTCTGTTTCTGAAATGTTGGAGTCCTCTCTCTTAACTCTCCTCACCAAATTTTTTTATTTTACAACTGGGCCGGGCTGGGCTTAGGTTCTTGCCATTGAATCCAAGCCCGGCTCATCTAATACATGGGCCCAAATAAATAATCCTAGCCCGGCCGAGCAGTGAAACTTAAGGCCAAGCCTGTGTTAAACCGGGCCAAGCCAAGCTCAGTTTGGACCGATCCATGAACACCCCTACTGCAACCACCTCTTGTTTTATTTTATTTTATTACAATGGTTTTCCCATTTTGTATAACCCAACATGACTATTATACCTTCCACCTTTGACCAAAGGGCCTGTTTTTTTATTAGAGTTTATCTTTTTTTACAAGGAATTGTCATCCTGGGGTTGTTTTTTATATGATGTGACGTATTGTCTAGGGTTGCAAATAGGATAGTTCCGGATGGGAATCATAGTGGATTCGGATCAGAACTCGTTTATAAATAATAGTTCTGATTTCAAATTCGATTTTGACTATGAACCTGTTTTGTTGGTTCCAAACCCGAATCCGATTTTGGAACCGGTTTCACTTAAAGAGCTGGAATTTAGTTTCAAAATCGATTCTAATTTCTCTTTATTCTTCATTTCTCTTAAAATAAGCATATCATTCAATTTATAACAATGCATCAATTCTACTACCTTAAGTATTATATACATAAAAATGTACAGAAAAAAAAAAAGAGTTAATTTTCAGATACAATTTTCAACATCTTATGCTCATATGTCAGGTCCAGGTCCACGGGTCGGAACCTATATGGACCCGAACCTGGATCTGTTTATGAAATAGAACCTAAAATAGTTTCTAAACCTGATTTTTTGCGGATCAAAACTTTCAAATAATCGGATAGCCATTTACAACCCTAGTAGTGTTCCCTAATATTTATAAATGTCGTATATTTGAAAGAAAAATCCAAAATTCTAGGTACCTAAAAAGTTTTGGATGACCTTTAGATGTACAAGTTTGATGTGGACAAATATAAATATAGTATACTACAAGTACTTGAGTGCTTAGGGCAGCTATAAGTTCCAAGGACCCAGATGGGGCAGAGCATTGAGTGAGGGTTGTTGGACCTGGATATGGTTGACACAAACACTAACATTGGTTACCGGTTCAGTAACCCGGGCCGCATGCAGGTCGAGACTCAGAAGGGCACTCAAATGGGTAATGCATCTCATTGGTGAGTGGTGACACTTGCAGGGTCCAAAGTCCAAACTATGTGGAGAGAACACTTGCAAGGCCAGGTTAGGACTTTTGAAACTTTAATTTGCCTGTTGAAACTTTGAGAGGGCTTTGGACTCAATTTTGACCCCCCTTTTTTAAATTTTAATTTTTTAAATTTTAATTTTTTTTATTGAGCCTGGACAAAAAGCTGAAAATATATAAACTAAAAGATTTGGACCGATAACCTTTTACCTTTTAAATCAATTAACCTAACCACTATACCACATCATGCAATACTTATATGTAATTATTTATAATAATAAAATGTTAAAATTAATTAGATAAGAGTAGAGACCCTAGCCATGTAGGTCATGCTTGTGCTTAACTCGGGTTATTGTGATAGTCGCCCATTAACTCTGTAATTGATGGTGACAAAGAACACATGCCCGTATCATTCCTTTTTTCAATATATTTTCACATGCCTGTATTGATCTTTTTTCAATTAATTTTCTTCTTCTAAATCTCAAATAACTTCCAGTTTCATAGCCGATAACAATTCATTCTCCTATCTTCTCCCCTCTAGCTACCTTTTAAAAAAAAAAAAAAAAGTAAAGAAATCTATTATCCAATTTGTCTTTTTTTTTTTTTTTTTTTGAAGTTTCATACAACTTTTTAAAATCACAATTTTCAAGCAAATTAGCATTTGGCTAACTACATATCTAACATTTTCAAATCAAAATAATTACATTACTTCGCGATATTAGATCTTCTTCTATTTCTAAAAAAAATTTCTATCGCCTAATGAGAAATTACACAAGAAAGAGGCCTGTTTGGGAGCTTTACTAGTAAGGTAAAGCCCCAATTTCTATTAAAAAAAATTTCCACCAAAACACTTTAAATCAAAATTTTCACCATATTTTTTCAAAAAATATTCAAAAAGTAACATTATTTTCCACTAAAAGACATAAAAACTCTACTTTCCAATAAAAAGAAGTCAAAAAAATTCCATCACAAACAACTAAAAGCGAAATATCATCATGATCCACTTATATTTTATTATTTCCTCAAACTAATATTTATTCCACTCAACTCCACTAGTAAAGCCCCCAAACAAGCCCTTTTTAAGAATTTCTATTATGATGAAAAAATGTTCCAAATTTTTTTTTTGAAATTAAGAAAAATTATTATTACATCTATCACATTTCAGATTTTTAACAGCTTCTAAGTTGACAGCCTATGAAAGTATTCACTCTCATTTTTTTATGACATGTGTATCCCTACTAAACCTACATCAACACACACTACAAATCTTGAGCAGTTTCAAACATAAAACGTGGCGAGCAAATTCACAATTTATGCCACTCTACCAACTCCCAAGTGAGTACCCCTGTTTTATTTAAAATAAAAAAGAAGAATCTATTGTTGTATTTGATGATGCTCGTTTAAGAATTTTCCTTGATCCAAAGCACCATGATATCATCTTCCATTGTCACATATTTGGCTAAAGCATGAATCCTGAGTATGGACGCGATCCATCATGTGTATAGGCATAGTATTTCCATGAAAATGGGCCCACAACATTTGGGTAGGATTGACTTTTCATGGTGGGACCCATCGTATGAATTGTTGGGAGTCCAAAATCTCATCATCATCATCATCAGCAGCAGTACCATGATATCAAATTCCATTGGCCCTACGCCATATCTGCGGAAGTGGCCCATTTTACAGAACCAGTTTGCTAATCTTGTGGGCCCCATTAACTTTAAAAAAAAAAAAAAAAACCCTAAGATTGCAACATGCCCTCAATGTAATAGTAGGTTTTTATACCTAGTTGTTTATACAAGTCCAAGAATCTGGTGGAAGAAATGGGAATTCAGAAAAAAAAAAAAAAAAAACCGAAATCCATGAAATGAGGTGTTCCCAGCTCGATTAAAATCATAAATTAATAAAGAAATGTAAGTGTAATTTTCATTGAAGAGGGCAGAAATTTGAAGGAACTAAAGTATAGATGTAGGGCCCCCTACCTTATATCTCATAAAAAGGTGAGAAACATAGTAAGATGAGAGTGTCTCTCACAATGGCACTTCCCATATATATATATATATATATATATTTATATGAGAGGCGGTCCTGTAAGGACCGTCCTCATCATTATTTTATGGACTTATCCACACCATTGGATTTTGAGCCTCATCCAATGCTCGTCACACGCAGTATATATTGAATGGAGGGAAACGAAAATGAAACCAAAAAATAGACCGCGCCCAAATCATTCTCTCCTCTCCCGTCTCCCTCCCATGTGACGAGCGTTGGATGAGGCTCAAAATCCAACGGTGTTGATAAGTCCATAAAATAATGGTGAGGACAGTCGTTACAGGACCGCTTTCCTATATATATATCCCCCACCTTTATCTCTCAGAATAAGGTGAGAGTCTCTCAAAAGACCACCTATATATAAATTTATATATATATATGATCCACATTTGTATATTTCCATCACTTAATCATCATCCCTCACGATCTCTCTCTTCCTTTAATTAAATTAGATTGGGAGTAGGGGTGAGTATTCGGTCGGTTCGGTCGGTTTTGGTTGAAATTTTGACCGAACCGAAATATTTCGGTCGAAAAAATTCTAACCGAACCGACCGAATTATGAGTTGTAACCGAATTCGACTGGACCGAAAATATTTCGGTTAAATTTCGGTCAATTCGGTCGATAGGCCATATGGGGCCCAAATTTGTTGGGAACATTTCTATAATAAAAAACCCAAAGTATAGACAACTAGCAAATTCTAAATATCCAAAATAAAAAAGATATTAAAGCCAAGTATTCAACAGTTTATCAGCCTTAAGAGTTTATTTATATATACAATATATTTTATATATCTAAAATACAAACTTTTATATGTATATTAATAAATCCGGTTAATTCAGTTAATTTAGTGAAAAAAATCCAAAACCGAACCGAACTATATTATCCAAATTTGCTGTAAATCTTAACCGAACCTAACCAATTTAACCGTATAACCGAACCAGATAAAAAATTTCGGTTCGGTTCGATTCGAAACTTCGGTTCGTTAGACAGACGCTCACCCCTAATTGGGAGACTAGGGAAGATGATAGAATGGGAGATTTGAGGATATAGTTGGGCGGAACAAAATTTTGGCAATTCAACCATGACCACCACCTCACTCGTTCTCCAAAAAAGCAGCAGCAACATTGCCGTCGAACAGGCTTGATGTATGATTTTGAGATGTTTATATTAGGAGAGTTTCTATATGGAATATGAATCAAATCTAATGTTTCCTTCCTGGACACAGTGATTAATTCCTTGATCTGAAAATTCTGAGAGCGTTAAACATCACCACCCCATGTCATCTTAGAGAGAAGATAAATCTCGAGGCAACTTTGAGGCTAGAGGGGAAAGGAAATATAATGTTTCCATATTAAGAGACTTGATGTATTTAACAGTGTTTCTATACGGAGATCATTGAACACGACTATATATTGCACACACGGCGGAATTAACAATCAATTCTCTGCACAGAATTTCCTCTTTTTTTTCCATTATCTCTCACTCTGCTACTATGAATTGGACGACTAGTTGTTTGGGATTAACGAAGGCCGAAGCCTTCCATGGCGTTTTCACCTCAGTTGCTGCTCCAAAACCTTTCATTGAAAAATCCTACTTCCCACCAAAACGCTACGCCAGTCTCTTCTTCCAACGCTCCTCTCAAAAACCCAATCTTTCCTTTTCGCATAATGCAAGGACATCGAAATCGATTGGCATCATTCGAGAATGTGATTATGGAGGCATGTCCATGGACAAGGGAAGGCTTTACTCTGATGGTATCTCTCTCGATTTCTCTTATTATGATTCAAGTTTTTCTCTACTGTTATGTTGATTCCATAAGGAGAAGAAAAGGCTCTTATTTTCTAAAATTGCAATCTTTATAGAATATTGCTCATCACTTACAGTTTGTTCATGATGCATGTTCATGATGTATTTCACATTGTATGATTAACAGGGGATGATGATTACGGGGTTTTGATTTTATATGGTGTGGGAAGTAAACTCAAGCTTGCCATTGAAACTGGAATTCATGAAACTATTGGGATTGATTTGGTATGATTCACACTGGGTCTTGGATGGATAGTCATCATTTCAAGCTTTTTTTCCCCCTTGGGCTGACTACAAATCTATGATGCTTTTTTTCCAGGTTGCTTTGATTGTCAATAACATTCTCACTTTTGGAGCAAAACCAACGCATTTGTCTACTCTGTATTCTTCGAGGCTTCTTGATGATGCTCTCTCCGAAAAGGTTGCCGTGATTGCTATCTGGGTTATTTCTGTTGTCCTTCTTATTCTTTACTCCATTTAAACCATTTCTTTCAATGTAGGAATAGGGTACATGAAGTAAATGTAATTTAGTGATCTTCTCGTTTTGGTTTTTCAGGTTGCAAAAGGTGTACTTGATGGATGCAGACAGGCTGGCTGTAAATTTTTAGGAGAAACGGTATTTTGAATTTTTAATTAATGGTGCTTTTGTGTTACAATTAAGGGGATTTTACCAAAAGAGAGAACTAAATAAGTTGATTTGTTAGTTGATTAGAGAAAAAGATTTCTCATAGATATACAGGCCTGAGATCACCAACATGACCCCACATGTTAAAAAGACAGACCTTGTCATTGTCAACATAATAAGGCACCATTCCCCTTTAAAATCCATGAGATGATTGTAATTGATTTAAATAGGAAGATTATGTTCTTTTCTTTGCCTTTTAACTACTTTTCCTTGGGTCTTCTTTGATAAGCCGATTTTGGCCCTTTGCTAGCATCATCCTTGTAATCCAGATAAACCTTTCCATGTTTTGTGCTCTACTGCGTGTTTGTTTATAGTGCGGGCCCTAAACTCTAAAGCCTTCTTTTCGCAGATTTTGAAGTTACAGGGGTATTGATGCAGCGGCATGTGAGATATATTGTGGGCCACATGTGGGACTCATGAAATCCTTCTTATTATTATTAGTTTTAATTTTAATTTTAGCAAAGATTGTATTTAGGATTCTTATTTTTGTTTCTTAGTTTGATTAGGATTGTATCTTAGGATTTAAGTTTCTTTAATTATAAATAGATCATTGTAGAGATCGATGATCTCAAATTAGAGATTTGGAGATTGATGGCACTTGCATCCTAATCCTAGGTTGCATCAGAGATTAATAGAATTCCCTGTGTGGGATTATCGTTGGAAAGTGTTTTCATCGTGTGAATGTTCCTGTGGGAACCCTAATTGTAACTCGGCACTTGCTTCTTAACCCTAAGATTGCATCAGGTATATCTAGAATATGAAAAATTCCCATATGGGATTTTCTAGCTTCTATGATACTTGGTTAGGTTTGGATGAAAATCACTACCATGAGTCATGACCACTGTACTTTAAATCGTTCCTTTTTTTCTTTTTTTTCTTTTTTTTCGAATCTCATAGGTTTTGATTTTTAACATCTCTCTATATTTCTGTTTTGTCCTCTCTGCTTCTTTGTCGTCTCGTATTTGTTCACAAAAATCTTTATGGCCTGTGGCACACCCACAAGGTTCAAGCCACAATGAACCTATGGTCTCTTGTAGGCATTTTACTCCAAGAAAGCTAAAAATTCAGCCGAAACAACAACTCATTTATCAAATCACATGGATTCATTCATCTGTGAATCTGAATTATGGCCGCAAATGGCTCTACTTAATTTCTAGAGAGATGCTGTGAATTTGAACGCGGCCAAACATGTGAGACTGCAGAAGTCTTTACTCTTGTTTTGTTTCCTTGCATTGACCATTAGATCCACATCGGTATTGCTCTTTATTTTTTCCACATTGGTATATCCATCACTTCATCATCATCCCTCACGATCGCTCTCTTCCTTGTCCATGCCCGCAGCAGTGGGAAATCCGGTGATCTCTCCAGCTTCAATTGGATTCAATCCATCACCATTGGTTTAAAATGCCATTTGGCAGTGGCACCCATCCAATGGACCCCTTTTGATATTGGAGGCTTGTTGGGTGGATGCCAAGCGGTTCCATCCTTGCCCTCCTTTGCACCATTCCTTCCTCTATTGGAAGGAGACTTCTTCCCATTTTCAAGGAGCTAACTCCACTCTGCTACACCATCCATTGTCCTTCCCTTTCCAGCCATTTCACCTTTTGAAAATAAATAAATAAATAAATAAATAAAAGAGTGATAAAAGCCCACAAAAAAAAAAAAATGTGTTGTCATTTTGGGTGGGTTTGTATGTACTTTTCCCCCTCCGTATTTGTTGCATTTTCTCTATTTTCTTTAGTCTCACATTAAAATGAGAACATGGCCTAAGAGACGCACATAGTGGGCGTGTGAGGTGCCTAACACCTTCCTCCGAGGCAGCCCTACTCAGGAATTTTTGGTTAAAATCAGCATCAACATACATTTAACAAGATCTTCTTATCCTTATTTGGATGGATTAGCTAGTGGTGATACCCTTAATCATCAAAATTGCAAATTTATAGAAGTTCCCATGGATTGGGGACCTGCTTTGTCTTTTAGAGTGTTGTGTGTGGTTCTAAACTTTTGTTGCAGGAAATATATATCCTAGTGCGATTTCTGGTTTCTGCAGTCCTCTAAGTGCATAGATAAGATCCTCTCTTCAAATTTATTCTAACCAATTGCAATTAGAGACATTCAAATGCAAATGTACACTTCAGTGAGACTAGTTTTTTATATGGATCATTTGCCTTGCTAAAATTTCCTCCTCTCTCTATACAAGACATAAGATTTACAGGTGTATGTGAGTGTAGTTATCTGAATGTAGATGCATTTCTTGTACTATTGTGAGAGAGCATCATGATATGGAATTCACAATTTTTAACTAGTGTGTTTTGCAGGCTATAGATAAATTAAATTACTTTTTTGAAGAAGAATATGACCTCGGTTGCTGTGCTGGAGGAATTGTAAAAAAGGATTCAGTTATAGATGGAAAAAATATTGTAGCTGGAGATTATCTCGTTGGTCTTCCATCTAGTGCAGTCCATTGGAGTGGATTCTCTCTTGTTAGAAGGTTATTCTTTTATTTCAAAGTTAAAAAAAAAAAAGTATTATTTCATTATTTTCTCACTTGAAATATCAGTATTCAAAACCCTACCTGCCCCAAACACACACACATGTTACACTGTTAAAATAAATGTATATGATGTTTGTTGCTCTCAGGTCAACATATTGTGAATAGCCTTTATAGTTTTTGTCTGCATGAGGGGTGGAGAGGAATACAATTAAGGGCCAAATCAAGAGGGAGAGAGAAGGGGTTGGAGGTAAAAGAACTAAATTACAAAAAGTTTCTCCTCCCCCTTTTGTCATTTAGTGTCTTTAAGATTACCTTTTTTTGTCATATAGTGCCTTTTAAGAGTAGTTTTTTTGTCATATTGTGCCTCTTACCTCCAACCTTCTCACCTTTCATTTTCTCTTGATTTGACCTTTAATTTTATTCCACTCTACTCCTCATGCGAACGAACATCTATGAAAACTATCCTTCCTGGTCAACAAAGTGGTAGCTGTGTCATTGAGCTTGTTTGTGTCCAATGGACATGATAGACAAGCTCTCTAGCTCACTTTCCCAACAAAATATGGATGTTCAGGCGCTCCATGTGCAATTGAAACTTCCTAATGTTGTTGGGAGAGGGTACCTTTATTTACATTTTTTCTAGTAATTCTATTTTGTGTTAATAAACACAATTATTAATGACCTGAGGGTCAAGAAATGTTTGGTTCAGTGATCCAGACCATCCATTTAATGAAGCCTGCTGCTAGAGTTGGGTACCCAAAAATCCTTCAGAATGACCCTAATGCTTAGATCTTTGCCCTTTTCTCCCTGGCCTAGTATATTTTCGTGAAAACTACACATTTCCAAGGCTTAGGATCCCAAATGCATGTTCAGGCAAAAGTTTCTTCCCATGCCATGCTTGGCAATGACTGTCGAGTTCTTAATCAACTGATTACTGCTATTCTTGTGCAGAGCTTTGGCTCAAAGTGATCTATGGTTGGAGGACCAACTTCCTGGAGGCAGTGGTAAGCCAATCACATTAGGAGAGGCTCTAATGGCTCCAACGGTCATTTATGTCAAGCAGGTCATCCCTTATACACAGACGCCTACCTTTCAATCAAATTTACTAATGAATATTTGATGCATAGTAATTATTAACGACTACCATTTGTGTTTTGAAAAGGTTCTTGATATTATTAGCAAGGGTGGCGTAAAAGGGATAGCCCACATCACTCGCGGTGGTTTGACGGACAGTATACTCCGAGTCCTTCCAAAGGGCCTTGGAGCTACCATCTATCGAGACACTTGGGAGGTCCCTGCTGTATTGAAATGGATACAAGAGGTAATAAACAGCCTCTTATCGGAAGCTACATATTAATATGTTAAGCCAGCCGACTTCAAACGTATAATACTAGCAGCCACAATACCTTCTGTGAGACATTTGGTGGGGTCGGACTGTGCCATTCGGTGGATGATGGTCTCCTGCTGCACTCTGTGGCCATTAGTGGATGTTACATTTGAGCATCTAATGCTCCTTTTAACCATGTGCGTTGGTCTTTTTGAATTTAGTTTCTTGGTGGATGTTATGGGCTTTCCTCTGCCTCTAATCTCTATTTTTTAATTCTTTGGCCTGGGTTCTCGGTCGGATTTTTGAGCTTCATCCAAGTGCTCTTGCTCTATCCTTTTCTTACTCTACCTTCAACTGGAGGTAGGCATGTGCAGTCCACATTTGATTTGAAATAAATTACAGCCCACATTCAACTGAAAATGGCCAAAATCTTTGGCCTTGGCTTTAACATATCCCAAATGTTGGGCTTGACTTTTGAGTTTCAGGGCTTCACGACGGGGACTCATTTTATGCTAGAAAATATATGCTTGGGGCTTAAAGTTGATCAGGATCATGTCAAACCAGTGGTTTAAATTAGTTGTTCATATTATTTTGTCCTTTTGGATTGGACCTGTGTTGCCCCTAGTTGGTGTGGTCCATATTTCAAAGTGGTCAGCTCTTACCAAAGTTTTTACTTACGTGCAGGCAGCGCTAACCTTATTGGTAATAGAAAAAAAAAAAAAAAAAACATGTAAATTTGTTCCAGTGTAATTAGAAAGACAACTTTACTATTTCATGATATTGACTATGCAGGTTGGAAGAATTGAGGATGCAGTAATGAGGAGAACATTTGGTATGGGTATTGAAATGGTTCTTGTTGTAAGCCCGGAAGCAGCAAGTAGAATATTGCAAGATGCAACATCTAAACCATCGTTGGAACGACATGGAGGGTATTTAGCTTATACCATTGGTGAGGTCTCAAGAAGGGAAGGTGTCACCTACCTGTGACACGCATGTACACCTTCATTTTTGACAATGATGGAGATAATGATCCAGGCCAGACCCATAACCTAGGGGTCAACCTAGCCCAACCAGATTACCATATTTATTGTGAGTTTTTTAGCTATTTATGATTCTTAATTGAGTAGTCTAAATTAATTAGGAGTCTTATTTGGGAGGTTTTTTCTTTTCTTTTTTTCTTTCTTTCAGAGTCTTTAAATTAGTAGTTGCTTTGTTTAAGAGTTTTGGTTTTCTTTAGTGATCTAGTCTCCTTTATTGTTTAGGAAAGTTAAATCCTAATAGGAATGGGGATGTTTGACCCTTCATATAAATTTGTAACCCCTTCATGCCGAAGACGGTCAGATGAAGAATTTTTGCTTGCAAGCCTAGTAAAATTTACATTTCTAATAAGACATTCCTTCATGGTTTATTATTAATTGCGTTATATTATCATGGAAAATCTTTACCCTTTTAATGGGAAAATTTACATTTCTATTTTTTGTTTATTATTATTATTATGGGTTTTTACCATAAGCATCCTCAAATATCCCTATACCTCCAAAAGCATTTTCAAATACATGCAATGCCCAAAAGCATCTTATACCGTATACTTGGATTTTTTCCGAACCAAATTACCTTTCAACATTTTCTCGTGACATCGAGACTCGACCGTATTTGCGCATTGAAGTAACTTCAAAAATTGTTATTTTTGTTTCAATTTTTGAACTCGCTAGTTTATTCATTACATCATAAGTAGTTAGCATTTATTTTAAACCTATATTCTAAAGCAACAAGTGTCGAGCAAAAACATCTTCAACTTTAAAAGTAATCCTCTCCATGGCTGTGGTTAAAGAAGGGCTTTGAATAGGGAATTGAGCGGAGCACAAATCTTTGTATTATTTTTTTTTTAAATGATAAAGTTAGATTCCTTTGAGAAAAATCTCAATAAACTATAGTAAGAGAATGCTTGCGATGACTACATTCATTATTGAAGAATTTCATGATAGAATGGTTGAACTCATAAATCTACAGAAACCATTCCTTTAGTCTAAATGCACCTATATTTATCTTACTTTTGTCGACTTTAATTATTGAACTGTTAAGTCTCTTCTCGTGACTTAATCATGTTAATGCTCAATTCATATTTGAGCTTGCGAATGATGTTGGACACATATTTGAACACAAAATCCCGAGCTTGCGAGTGTTATGTCTCGAAGTCGCGAGGAGGGAACCAGAATCGGAAGTGGATCCGTATATTGGACGAGTTCGGGTCTTAGAAGAGAATGATTTTAAAAAAAAAATGTTTTTTGGAGGAACTTCGAAAAATCGAGGTAATATCTAACGGTTGAGCTCCCATCCCGTGGTCATATTTCTTTTGGGTGAGATATCTACATTGAATCCCACCTCGTCAAAAGTTTTGGATTTTGTATCATAGGAAATGGTGAGATCCTTTTGTTTTGATCTTCGTAAACAAGTATAGTTAACTTGGTTACCATGTAAAAGCTGGTTTGTTCATTTGATTACTGTGAGTTTCAAGTGACTTGTTCATTTGATTACTGTGAGTTTCAAGTGACTTTCTTCTTTGGTATAATCAATTACAAGGGTTAGAGATGTAAATGGGACTAGACTTCCATTTGAAAGTTTGATTTTATTAGGATGATAGTTGGCTATTCATTTTCAATCTTCCATTGGTTGCAAAGATATGATGGAGATTATTTTTCCCTCTGCTATAACCAATCACAAGGGTTAGTCCCTCTCTAAATTTCATACTAACCCTAATTTCTCAAAACTTACATTCTCTGAATTGATGTGTTTTGACATTACCAGAATCTTAGGGATCGATTTATTTAATAGTAGTTCTTGAAACTCAAATAATGCTAAACATGGTCATTGGTCACTCAGAAAAGTCGTTGTTTAGTTTTGATTGTTAAAAATACTTAGCAGAAGATTAGATTTTTAATAAATTATAAGTAAGTATTAGTTAACCAGTATTCATGATAATTAATCCAATTTAATAAACCTACATACTAAAAATACGAAGAGGATTTTACGGGAAATATCTTGAAATTTAACTATTCCTCCAAAGGGTCTCCGAAGATTGTACAGCACAAATTCGGTCTTCCCGCCATTTATTTTTATTTCTTTTATACTTTTTTATGAGCGACGATTAGTGTCTCCTAGAAAAATTTACGGATCTGTGGAAAAGCTACGAAAACAAGTTTTACAAGTTTTCCGCCGTTCATATCGGTGGAAAAGCTGCGACTACAAGTTTTCCGATCGGCCTTTTCTATTGGTGGAAAAGCTGCTAAAATTACAAGTTTTCCACCCTTCATAAGGGCGGAAAAGCAGCGAATATAAGTTTTTCTCTGTTTCATAAGGGCGGAAAAGCTGCGTTCGAGGGTAAGCTCTACATGATAATGTATCGTGTACCAGTATAGGGGTGTTTGGATACGAGATATGTTAAGAAATCGATTTTACTTTATTATCTACTAGTTTAGATGGTAATCTATTCGCCTAAAAAATGAGGTATTTAGATAACTTAGCAAGTATCCTACAATATCTCACTTTCTTCCAAAAACCTTCATATTACATTATTCAAGGATATGCTGTATAAAATAATCTTTAAAAAATCTTTTCTAAATACGAATGGAGAGTCTGAGTAAAAACCATTGGAGAGTTCATGAGCAACCATTAATTATAATGGCCCACTATATGTTTTAACATTTATGAGTCCCACTATTAGATTGGCCTCACAATGCTTACAAATTTAATGTAGGGTCCTATGGCAATATTATGACTACATAGCCCTTGTTAATTATCAATGTTAGGTGGGTCGTACAAATGTCACGCTCGGGGCTTTCATTGTGATCACCAACATTAGGTGGGTCCCATACTACCAAAATTAGCCGGGTCCCATAATAACCAAGATTGAATTGTGTGATTGTTATCAGTTTGCCATCATTAAATGAGTCTCACTTTTTGATAGCTCTCCTAATGTTAATATGACTACCAACATCAAATGAGCCCCACAATGATTACTCATAAAAAAAGCTAGATTGGACCATTTGTGATGATAACCATTAGATATATTATAGTATAGTTACCAACTTTTGGTGGACCCATCTTAATAAAACAACATTGCTTGGATCTTATGATTTTAAATTTAATCTTATATATATATATATATTTATATATTTTACAATAGATGAGTCCTATCATGATTATTAACCCTTGTGATTACTAATTAGTGGGTCATGTGTTGGGTTAATTAATTATATTCTCTCCATTTATTATTTGGTACATCATCTAATGAGTTTTTTTTTTATGAATTGTCAAACACTTCAACGGTATATTAAAATTTGAAAGGATTGCCAAACACCATAAGTGACACAATATAATAATATGACACTATTTTATTCTATGATAATGAAATCTTACAATATATAAACTTGTTGATATTATATTATGCACTTATCCAAATACCCAAGATTGTTATTGGAACCATTCTTCTATGTTAAGTCTGCCATTTTTCTTCTTTCCCCTTCTCTTTCACTTTTCAAGATAAATCTTGAGAATTAATATGAAGAAAGAAATAGTATGTCGATCAATAGTAATTTTTTTATAAAACCTGTGATATTGTTTTCTAAGATGATTGGGAGAAAATGAAGTGGGGGAAATAGAAAAATAGGTGGGAGAAGAGGAAAAAATAAGAGGAAAAAGAGTGTTTTATGAAAACTGCGTAGAGCGACGCTAGCGTTTCTCCTATCAGACACGAGCGACGCAAGGAGCTACGCTAGCGTCGCTCCCCTCTATATTTAAAAAAAAAGAGGGGGAATACGTCCTAACGGACCCCGTTTGTGCTACTTAATATTCGAGGACCCTTCACAATGAATGACCAAATTTCGAAACTTTTCCTATAAAATCCTGAAATACGAAACTAAGAACAATGCTAAAAAAAGAAGTCACCCTTCCAAACATTAGTTCATGTCACCGAATCTTCCTTCGCATAAGATTCAACCCTTGTGCACATTGAGGCAACTCTGGTCATTGACATATGCAGGATGTCAGATTGAAAACACAGGAAGAAGTAAAGCTAATTAGAAGTAAAACTGCAGCAAATATAGAGGTCAATTCTAACATAGCATAGTGGTATCCAACCAAAACATGCTGCTTGTTATTAATTTAAAATCAGAATTTTTTTATATTATTGGAAAGAAAAAATAAATATATTTTTATTTTTTATTTAGTTTCACTCGACATATCTTTGGACAAAGAAGAAAAAAAGCTGCAATGATGAGTGCTTACAAGACAATCATAAAAAAAATTTCTTACAAATTACTGTAATAATAAGCTCCTTTAGACACATTGAAACTAAAACAACAAAAAGAATGGCATGTATATTTACTCACTTTCGAGTTTTTTTTTTCACATTCGTTCCACATCATCCACATATCATTTTTTTTTTTTTTTGCAAAAGTCAAACATTAGAAAAATAATATAAAATAAATAAAATATATGTGTCCAAAGAATGAAGGAGATGGATTGCAGATTATTGAACAGATTACTTGGGGCGAGATACAAAATGAAAACAGATATGAGAAACAAAATATGCCTTGTGCCTAGATTCAAAATTTTAGCTTTGATGAGATTGAAAATTTTAATTTTATTGAAGAAATTTGAGAGAGATTTAATGGATTTAGAAAGTAATTTAAATTTGAGTTTCCAAATCCATTTACATTACCGAAAAATCGTGATATTTAAATTTCTTGGTGAGGTGGTCCATGGATGGATGGTGGGTCCTGCTTTACAATGGATCATGCAAGAGAGAACTCAAATCTGAACTTGATCGGAAGATGGGCTCACTCAAGCAGGCACAAACCCAAGGAGATACCCTGTTACCCCCTTGTTTAGCTAAAGCATCGGCCATAGAGTTGGCTGACCTTAGCTCTTGACAGAAAATAACGGTGAGGCAACCAACATCCAGAGTTCATTAAAAATAACTTAAAACTTTCATGAATTGATCTTCCAATTTGACACCCAAGCAATTGCATTAGAAGAGCCCATTGAATATACCTCGTGAAGCATCGGAGAGCTTCCAGAATAGCTAGAACCTATTATTGGAGAGCATCGGAAATACCATGCGAAGCCTCAAACTTATTATTTTCATCAAATAATTTAAATATAGAAACTTCTTTCTTGGCATACAACTGACTGTAAATCGCAGTCGAGTTTGTGACAGATTGATTTGGTTTTATGGTACCCATGTCAATTCCTATTTTGCAGAAAGAAAAGAAAAAAGATGGTCACTTTGCTGAAAACTAATAGTTGCATTCCTTCTGCAACGTTTGATCATGTGGTTGGGAATTATTGGATTAGTAAGAGGGTCTTTAGTAAAAACGTAAAATATAAAGTCCTTTTTGAGGTTATGTGAACACATGCAGCCCTTTTGTAAAAAAAAAAAAAAAATGCTTGCAAATTTTCTATGGTTTTTATTTTTGAGATGAAATCATTTTGGTTATCTCATATTAGAGGTATAAAAAGCAGAAACATGATAGTTTCTAAGAGAGAAGTATTTACATACATTGTGATAATTGTTTTGTGGCACAAAGAGAGAAATATTTACATACAATCTTTTAGGTTTGTCATGCATTTAGGTGGAGCCCACTGAAAGTAGGATGCTTTACTAGGGATATACTCGGGATAATCGTGACATTTAATATTGAAGCCTCAAACTTATTGATTTCAATTAAATCGTTGGGACCAATGTGCTTAAAAGTTTGTCCTAAGTTTAGCACACCCACACGTCCTTATATGACTCATTGATTTCTCTATCTATATGCCACTGTTTTTTTTTTTTTTTTTCCTTTTTTACCTAGCTAAGGGGCTAGGACCTTGTGAGACCCGCACATGCTAGGTGGTGGGAACTCGCACATATAACGAGACACAACTCACACGTGTGAGGTAATTGCGATACAACTTACACTTACACATGTGAGGTGATAACATCTCACATATGCAAGGAGGGAGGGGGAGGGCCGGATTCAAAGCCCTGACAAGTGGAGGGAGGATCCCCATTTCTATTAATACCTTTGCCCTTGCCTCACAAGATGAAATCTGGTTCAGAGCCTTCAGGGTAGGCCTGTCAATGGGACGGGATGAAACGGGTAAAAAGCCCGGCTCGCCCCGTCCCAAGCCCTAAAATACAGAACTTTTAAAAGAAATTTGAGCCCAGTGGCCTGGATTTGGATAATACATTTTAAAGCCCGGCCAAAATGGGACTGGGACTGGGCGGAGGATGCCCAGCCCGTTTAAGCCCGGCCCGTCCCAAGCCCTAAAATACAGGGCTTTTAAAAAAATTTAAGCCTAGTGGTCTGGGTTTGGACAATACATTTCTATTTATTTCTTTTTTAAATTACTTGACCCATATAGGAAAATAGGATACTCATTCTCATTCATTTTATTGATTTTTTGATTTTGTACTTTCACCGTAAAAAAAAAAAAAAAAAAAAAGAAAGAAGTTTTTAATTGATCCTACATTACTTTCACTTGACTCATATATGATACTCATTCATTTCTTGACCCATATAGCGTATAGGATACTCATTCATTTTTATTGATTTTCTGATTTCTACTATCACCGGTAAAAAAAAAAAAAAAAGTTTTTCACTTCGCCATGATACTCATCTTCCATTGTCCCATATTTGGCTAAAGCACGAATCCTGAGTATGGACGTGATCCATCATGTGTATAGGCATAGTATTTCCATGAAATGGGCCCACAACATTTGGGTAGGATTGACTTTTCATGGTGGGACCCATCGTATGAATTGTTGGGAGTCCAAAATCTGATCATTATCATCATCAGCAGTACCATGATATCAAATTCCATTGGCCCTACGCCATATCTGCGGAAGTGGCCCATTTTACAGGACCAGTTTGCTTATCTTGTAGGCCCCATTAACTTAAAAAAAAAAAAAAAAAAACGAAATCCATGAAATGGGGTGTTCCCAGCTTGATTAAAATCATAAATTAATAAAGAAATGTAAATGTAAGTTTTCATTGAAGAAGGCAGAAATTTGAAGGAACTAAAGTATAGCTAACTTACGTAAACTATAAATTAAAGATAAATTTAAATGTGAGAACTTTTAATGGTGTCCAACTTTAATATATCTAGAACTCGTATATCTACGGATTGATGGTAGCTTGAGTTTTAAACATTTATGAAATTATGTATATTAAAATTTATCCAAAAGGAAAGAAAATGTATAAAAAACTTACATAAACTACAAATGAGAAATATATCTGAAATTAAGTAAATCAAAGTGATTAAAATAAAATGAAATGAATAATATATTCATGGATTTTAAAATCATCTTTAAAGTTCATTAAAATGACTAAATTAAGATTATCTAACCTGTATCTAACCCATTTTTTCAAATAGTTCACATAATCTGGCTTGCTAGCGCAACCTACTTTTAATGACTCTCTAATACGTTTATTTGACTTAAATATAACTGTAGGTTGTTTAAAGTTTAAATAAAGATCAAAAGAAAATGTATTGCGTGCGAGGGAAGGGAGAAAAATATATAATACTAATTGCTTCATGATTATTTGGGCCTACAATTATAATGAAAATAAATGTAGTAATTAATAGATGGTCAAAATCTATTGTGTGGAGTCAAAATCACTTAGAGATTAATTTCAATTGAAATCTAGTCTTTCTCATATATATATATATATATATATATATATATATACACACACCTACTATGAGAGATAAGGTGGGGGCCCTTACATCTTGGCCCCACATTTTCTCTCATAGTAAGGTGAGAGATGCTCTAATATGATATATATATATATATATATATGGGTTGTACTCTTGTGAGAGACACTCTCACCTTGCTCTAGGAGATAAAGGTGGGAGCCCTCGCATTTAAGTTGTTGACATTGGATATAGATGTGGGGCCCCCTACCTTATCTCTCATAATAAGGTGAGAAACATAGTAAGATGAGAGTGTCTCTCATAAGGTGCCATATATATATATATGGGAGGCGGTCCTGTAAGGACCGTCCTCACCATTATTTTATGGACTTATCCACACCGTTGGATTTTGAGCCTCATCAAACGCTCGTCACACGCGGTATATATTTAATGGAGGGAAACGAAAATGAAACCAAAAAATAGATCTCGCCCAAATCGAAATCGGAAGACAGCAACAATTCTCTCCTCTCCCTTCTCCCTCCCATGTGACGAGCGTTGGATGAGGCTCAAAATCCAACGGTGTAGATAAGTCCATAAAATAATGGTGAGGACAGTCCTTACAGAACCGCCTCCCTATATATATATCCCCCCCTTTATCTCTCAGAGTAAGGTGAGAGTCTCTCTCGAAAAAACCACCTATATATATATATATATATATGTGATCCACATTTGTATATTTCCATCACTTAATCATCATCCCTCACGATCTCTCTCTTCCTTTAATTAAATTAAATTGGGAGACTAGGGAAGATGATAGAATGGAGATTGGAGGATATAGTTGGGCGGAACAAAATTTTGGCAATTCAACCATGACCACCACCACCTCATTCATTCTAAAGCAGCAGCAACATTGCCGTCGAACAGGCTTGATGTATGATTTTGAGATGTTTATATTAGGAGAGTTTCTAATATGGAATATGAATCAAATCTAATGTTTCCTTCCTGGACACAGTGATTAATTCCTTGATCTGAAAATTTTGAGAGCGTTAAATATCACCACCCCATGTCATCTTAGAGAGAAGATAAATCTCGAGGCAACTTCGAGGCTAGAGGGGAAAGGAAATATAATGTTTCCATATTAAGAGACTTGATGTATGATTTTGAGACGTTTATATTTAACAGTGTTTCTATACGGAGATCATTGAACACGACTATATATTGCACACACACGGCGGAATTAACAATCAATTCTCTGCACAGAATTTCCTCTTTTTTTTCCATTATCTCTCACTCTGCTACTATGAATTGGACGACTAGTTGTTTGGGATTAACGAAGGCCGAAGCCTTCCATGGCGTTTTCACCTCAGTTGCTGCTCCAAAACCTTTCATTGAAAAATCCTACTTCCCACCAAAACCCTACCCCAGTTTCTTCTTCCAACGCTCCTCTCAAAAACCCCATCTTTCTTTTTCGCATAATGCAAGGACATCGAAATCGATCGGCATCATTCGAGAATGGGATTATGGAGGCCCCTTTTCCTCGGGCAAGAGAAGGCTTCGAGCTGACGGTATCTCTCTCTCTCGATTTCTCTTATTATGATTCAAATTTATGTCAACTGTTGTGTTGATTCCATAAAAATCTTGATTTTGTTGGACCTAAACTAATCTAAGGAGAAAAGGCTCTTATTTTCTAAAATTGCAATCTTTATAGAATATTGCTCATCACTTACAGTTTGTTCATGATGTATGTTCATCATGTATTTCACATTGTATGATTAACAGGGGATGATGATTACATGGTTTGGACTTCATTTGGTGTGGGAAGTAAACTCAAGCTTGCCATTGAAACTGGAATTCATGAAACTATTGGGATTGAATTGGTATGATTCAGACTGGGTCTTGGATGGATAGTCATCATTTCAAGATTTTTTCCCCCATTGGTTTGACTACAAATCTATGATGCTTTTTTTTTTTTTCAGGTTGCTTTGATTGTCAATAACATTCTCACTTTTGGAGCAAAACCAGCGTATTTGGCTCTTCTGCATTCTTCAATGGTTCTTGATGATGCTTTCTCCAAAAAGGTTGCTGTGATTGCTATCAGTGTTATTTCAGTTGTCCTTCTTATTCTTTACTCCATTTAAACCATTTCTTTCAATGTACGAATACGGTACATGAAGTAAATGTAATTTAGTGATCTTCTCGTTTTGGTTTTTCAGGTTATAAAAGGTGTACTTGATGGATGCAGACAATCTGGCTGTAAATTTTTAGGAGAAAAGGTATTTTGAATTTTTAATTAATGGTGCTTTTGTGCTTTTGTATTACAATTAAGAGGATTTTACCAAAAGAGAGAATTAAATAAGTTGATTTGGTAGTTGAGTAGAGAAAAAGATTTCTCATAGATATACAGGCCTAAGATCACCAACATGACCCCACATGTTAAAAAGACAGACCTTGTAATTGTCAACATAATAAGGCGCCATTCCCCTTTAAAATCCATGAGATGATTGTAATTGATTTAAATAGGAAGATTATATTATTTTCTTTTCCTTTTAACTACTTTTCCTTGGGTTTTCTTTGACAAGCTGATTTTGGCCCTTTGCTAGCATCACCCTTGTAATCCAGATAAACCTTTCCATGTTTTGTGCTGTGCTTTACTGCGACTCGGGCCCTAAACTCTAACCCCCTGTTTGGGAAGGGGGAGGAATGGGGGGAGGGAAAAAAAGGAGGGAAAGTGGGGGGAAATAATTTTGGAGGGTGTTTGGGAAAGGGAGGGGAGGGAAATGGAGGGGAGGGGGAGGGGAAAAAGGGGTGGAAAAATTTCCCCCCCAAATTGGGGGGAAAATGGGGGAGAGGAGGGGAAATGAGAGAAAAGACCAAAATGCGTGTTTGTTTATAGCTCGGGCCCTAAATTCTAAAGGCTTCTTTTTGCAAATTTTGAAGTTAAAACTGAAAGTGGTATATCTAGAATATGAAAAATTCCCATGTGGGATTTTCTAGCTTCTATGATACTTGGTTAGGTTAGGATGAAAATCACTACCATGAGTCATGACCACTATACTTTAAATCGTTTCTTTTTTTTCTTTTTAATCTCATAGGTTTTGATTTTTAACATATCTCTAGATTTCTGTTTTGTCCTCTTTGCTTCTTTGTCGTCTCCTCTTTGTTCACAAAAATCTTTATGGCTTGTGGCACACCCACAAGGTTCAAGCCACAATGAACCTATGGTCTCTTGTAGGCATTTTACTCCAAGAAAGCTAAGAATTCAGCTGAAACAACAACTCATTTATCAAATCACTTGGATTCATCCGTCTGTGAATCTGAATTATGGCCACAAATGGCTCTACTTTCTAGAGAGATGCTGTGAATTTGAACGTGGCCGAACTTGTTGTGAGACTGCAGAAGTCTTTACTCTTATTTGTTCTTCCTGTCTCCTTGTTTTGTTTCCTTGCATTGACCATTAGATCCACATCAGTATTGCTCCTTATTTTTTCCACATTGGTATATCCATCACTTCTTCATCATCATCCCTCACGATCTCTCTCTTCCTTTTCCATGCCCGCAGCATGTGGCAGTAGTGGGAAATCCGGTGATCTCTCCAACTTCAATTAGATTCAATCCATCACCATTGGTTTAAAATGCCATTTGGGAGTGGCACCCATCCAATGGACCCCTTTTGATATTGGAGGCTTGTTGGGTGGATGCCAAGCGGTTCCATCCTTGCCCTCCTTTGCACCATTCCTTCCTCTATTGGAAGGAGACTTCTTCCCATTTGCAAGGAGCTAACTCCACTCTGCTACACCATCCATTGTCCTTTCCTTTCCAGCCATTTCACCTTTTGAAAATAAATAAAAGAGTGATAAAGCCCACAAAAAAAATGTGATACTAAAGGAGAGCTCGAATCTATTATAACTGTGATTAGAGATGTTCATTAGGTTTTTTATTTATCCGGCAGCACAAACCCCCAATCATGTTGCCATTTTGGGTGGGTTTGTATGTACTTTTCCCCCTTTGTATTTATTGCATTTTCTCTATTTTCTTTAATTTCACATTAAAATGAGAACATGACCTAAGAGACGCAAAAAGATATTAGTTGGCGTGTAAGGTGCCTGACACCTTCCTCTGAGGCAGCCCTACTCAAGAATTTTTGGTTAAAATTGGCGTCAACATACATTTAACAAGATCTTCTTATCCTTATTTGGATGGATTAGTGGTGATACCCTTAATCATGAAAATTGTAAATTTATAGCGCCGGGGTCCTACGGATTGGGGGCCTGCTTTGTCTTTTAGAGTGTTGTGTGTGGTTCTAAGCTTTTGCTACAGGAAATATATATCCTAGTGTGATTTCTGGTTTCCGCAGTCCTTAAGTGCATAGATAAGATCCTCTCTTCAAATATATTTTAACCAATTGCAATTAGAGACATTCAAATGCAAATGTTCACTTCAGTGAGACTTGTTTTTTATATGGATCATTTGCCTTGCTAAAATTTCCTCTTCTCTCTCTATACAAAACATAATATTTACATGTGTATGTGAGTGTAGTTATCTGAATGCAGATGCATTTCTTGTTCTATTGTGAGAGAGCATCATGATATGGAATTCAAAATTTTTAACCAGTGTGTTTTGCAGGCTATAGAAAAAGTAAATTTATATTTTGAAGGAGAATATGACCTCGGTTGCTTTGCTAAAGGAATTGTAAAAAAGGATTCAGTTATAGATGGAAAAAATATTGTAGCTGGAGATTATCTCATTGGTCTTCCATCTAGTGCAGTCCATTGGAGTGGATTCTCTCTTGTTAGAAGGTTATTCTTTACTTCAAAGAAAAAAAAAGTATTATTTCATTATTTTCTCACTTGAAAAATCAGTATTCAAAACCCTACCTGCCCCAACACACACACACATGTTACACGATTAAAATAAATGGATATGATGTTTGTTGCTCTCAGATCAACATATTGTGAATAGCCTTTAGAGTTTTCGTCTGCATGAGGGGTGGAGCGGAATACAATTAAGGGCCAAATCAAGAGAGAGAGAGAAGGGGTTGGGAGTAAAAGAACTAAATTACAAAAAGTTTCTCCTCCCCCTTTTGTCATTTAGTGTCTTTCTTTTTTGTCATTTAAGAGTAGTTTTTTTGCCATTTTGTGCCTCTTACCTCCAACCCTCTTACCTTTCATTTTCTCTTGATTTTACCTTTAATTTTATTCCACTCTACCCCTCATGCGAACAAACATCTATGAACACGTTCTTTCAAGGTCAACAAAGTGGTAGCTGTGTCATTGAGCTTGTCTGTGTCCAGTAGACATGATAGACAAGCTCTCTAGCACGCTTTCCCAGCAAAATATGGATGTTCAGGTGCTCCATGTGCAATTGAAGCTTCCTAATGTTGTTGGGAGATGGTACCTTTATTTACATTTTATTTAGTAATTCTATTTTGTGTTAATAAACACAGTTATTAACAACCTGAGGGACAAGAAATGTCTGGTTCAGTGATCCAGACCATCCATTTAATGAAGCCTGCGGTTTGAGGTGGATGCCCAAAAATCCTTCAGAATGACCCTAATACTTAGATCTTTGCCCTTTTCTCCCTGGCCTAGTATATTTTCGTGAAAACTACACATTTCCAGGACTTAGGATCCCAAATGTATGTTCAGGCAAAAGTTTCTTTCCATGCCATGCTTGGCAATGACTGTCGAGTTCTTAATCAACTGATTACTGCTATTCTTGTATAGGGCTTTGGCTGAAAGTGGTCTGTCATTGAAGGACCAACTTCCTGGAGGCTGTGGTAAGCCAATCACATTAGGGGAGGCTCTAATGGCTCCAACTGTCATTTATGTCAAGCAGGTCATCCCTTATACACAGACACCTACCTTTCAATCAAATATACGGATGAATATTCGATGCATAGTAATTATTAACGATTACCATTTTTGTTTTGAAAAGGTTCTTGATATTATTAGCAAGGGTGGCGTAAAAGCGATAACCCACATCACTGGTGGTGGTTTGATGGACAATATAACCCGAGTCCTTCCAAAGGGCCTTGGAGCTACCATCTATCGAGACACTTGGGAGGTCCCTGCTGTATTGAAATGGATACAAGAGGTAATTAACAGCCTCTTATCGGAAGCTACATGTTAATATGTTAATCCAACATCAAACGTATCACCACTTAGATTGGTGATCCCAACTTATCTAATTGATGACAATACCTTTGTGAGACATTTGGTGGGGTCAGACTGTGCCATTCGGTGGATGATGGTCTCCTGCTGCACTCTGTGGCCATTAGTGGATGTTACATTTGAGCATCTAATGTTCCTTTTAACCATGTGCTTTGGTTTTTTTTTTTTTTTAATTTAGTTTCTTGGTGGATGTTATTGGCTATCCTCTGCCTCGAATCTCTATTTTTTAGTTCTTTGGCCTCAGTTCTCGGTTGGATCTTTGAGCTTTATCCTCGTGTTCTTATCCTTTTCTTACTCTACCTTTAAGTGGAGGTAGGCATGTGCAATCCACATTTGATTTGAAATAATTTATAACCCACATTCAACTCAAAATGGCCAAAATCTTTGGCCTTGGCTTTAACATATCCCAAATGTTGGGCTTAGGCTTGACTTTTGAGTTTCAGGGCTTCACGATGGCGACTCATTTTATGCTAGAAAATAAATGCTTGGGGCTTATAGTTGATCAGGATCATGTCAAACCAGTGGTTTAAATTAGTTGTTCATATTATTTAGGCGTTTTGGATTGGACCTGTGTTGCCCCTAGTTGGTGTGGTGATGCAGGACGACCCGCCAATGGACCCAGGCCATCTGTCTCGACTAGTTCTTTGGGCCTGGCCCACCTATCTCAGCCTACTTAGAGTTTTATTTATTTATTTATATCTTAAGTTGTATCTAGGTGGATGCTTTAATCTTGGCCATCATTGCATTTGAATGGTCCAAATTAGTTTTAGGGTTAGTCTTTTATCTATTTAAGCATTGTAATGCCTCATTTGGCTTTAGTTATTGATTAATGAAATTTCTTACGAGTTGTCTCTTCTTCCTCGCCCACAATGGAGAGTTTGGTGTGAAGCCAATTTTCAGACGAAAGTCGACATATCCCTTCCATCATCCATCTCTCATCTCTCCGCCTCTACCCGCCCCGCACCTGATACCCCGCTCCGCATCATGTGGTCCATATTTCAAAGTGGTCAATTCTTACCAAAGTTTTTATGTACGTGCAGGCAGCGCAAACTTTATTGGTAATAAAAAAAAAAAAACATGTAAATTTTTTCTAATGTAATTAGAAAGACAACTTTACTATTTCATGATATTGATTATGCAGGTTGGAAGAATTGAGGATGCAGTAATGAGGAGAACATTTGGTATGGGTATTGGGATGGTTCTTGTTGTAAGCCCGGAAGCAGCAAGTAGAATATTGCAAGATGCAACATCTAAACCATCGTTGGAACGACATGGAGGGAATTTAGCTTATACCATTGGTGAGGTCTCAAGAAGGGAAGGTGTCACCTACCTGTGACACGCATGTACACCTTCATTTTTGACAATGATGGAGATAATGATCCAGGCCAAACCCATAACCTACGGGTCAACCTAGCCCAACCAGATTACCATATTTATTGTGAGTTTTTTAGCTATTTATGATTCTTAATTGAGTAGTTTAAATTAATTAGGAGTCTTATTTGGGAGGCTTTTTTTTTTTTTTTCGGAGTCTTTAAATTAGTAGTTGGTTTGTTTAAGAGTTTTGGTTTTCTTTAGCGATCTAGTCTCCTTTATTGTTTAGGAAAGTTAAATCCTAATAGGAAAGGGGATGTCTGACCCTTCATATAAATTTGTAACCCCTTCATGCCTAAGACGGTCAGATGAAGAATTTTTGCTTGCAAGCCTGGTAAAATTTACATTTCTAATAAGACATTCCTTCATGGTTTATTATTAATTGGTTTATATTATCATGGAAAATCTGTACCCTTTTAATGGGAAAATTTACATTTCTACTTTTTGTTTATTATTATTATTATGGGTTTTTACCATAAGCATCCTCAAATATCCCTATACCTCCAAAAGCATTCTCAAATACATGCAAAGCCCAAAAGCATCTTATACCGTATACTTGGATTTTTTCCGAACCAAATTACCTTTCAACATTTTCTCGTGAGATCGAGATTCGACCGTATTTGCGCGTTGAAGTAATTTCAAAAATTGTTATTTTTGTTTTAATTTTCGAACTCGCTAGTTTATTCCTTACATCATAAGTAGTTAGCATTTATTTTAAACCTATATTCTAAAGCAACAAGTGTCGAGCAAAAACATCTTCAACTTTAAAAGTAATCCTCTCCATGGCTGTAGTTAAAGAAGGGTTTTGAATAGGGAATTGAGCGGAGCACAAATCTATGTTATTTTTTTTTAAATGATAAAGTTAGATTCCTTTGAGAAAAATCTCAACAAACTGTAGTAAGAGAATGCTTGCGATGACTACATTCATTATTGAAGAATTTCATGATAGAATGGTTGAACTCATAAATCTACAGAAACCATTCCTTTAGTCTAAATGCACCTATATTTATCTTACTTTTGTCGACTTTAATTAGTGAACTGTTAAGTCTCTTCTCGTGACTTAATCATGTTAATGCTCAATTCATATCTGAGCTTGCGAATGATGTTGGACACATATTTGAACACAAAATCCCGAGCTTGTGAGTGTTATGTCTCGAAGTCGCGAGGAGGGAACCAGAACCGGAAGTGGTTCCGTATATTGGACGAGTTCAGGTCTTAGAAGAGAATGATTTAAAAAAAAAAAAAAAAAAAGTTTTTTGGAGGAACTTTGAAAAATCGAGGTAATATCTAACGGTTGAGCTCCCATCCCGTGGTCATATTTCTTTTGGGTGAGATATCTACATTGATTCCCACCTCGTCAAAAGTTTTGGATTTTGTATCATAGGAAATGGTGAGATCCTTTTGTTTTGATCTTCGTAAACAAGTATAGTTAACTTGGTTACCATGTAAAAGCTGGTTTGTTCATTTGATTACTGTGAGTTTCAAGTGACTTTCTTCTTTGGTATAATCAATTACAAGGGTTAGAGATGTAAATGGGACTAGACTTCCATTTGAAAGTTTGATTTTATTAGGATGATAGCTGGCTATTCATTTTCTATCTTCCATTGGTTGCAAAGATATGATGGAGATTATTTTTCCCTCTGCTATAACCAATCACAAGGGTTAGTCCCTCTCTAAATTTCATACTAACCCTAATTTCTCAAAACTTACATTCTCTGAATTGATGTGTTTTGACATTACCAGAATCTTAGGGATCGATTTATTTAATAGTTCTTGAAACTCAAATAATGCTAAACATGGTTATTGGTCACTCAGAAAAGTCGTTTTTAGTTTTGATTGTTAAAAATACTTAGCAGAAGATTAGATTTTTAATAAATTATAAGTAAGTATTAGTTAACCAGTATTCATGATAATTAATCCAATTTAATAAACCTACATACTAAAAATACGAAGAGGATTTTACGGGAAATATCTTGAAATTTAACTATTCCTCACGAAGGGTCTCCGAAGATTGTACAGCACAAATTCGATCTTCCCGCCATTTATTTTTATTTCTTTTATACTTTTTTATGAGCGACGATAGTGTCTCCTAGAAAAATTTACGGATCTGTGGAAAAGCTACGAATACAAGTTTTACAAGTTTTCCGCCATTCATATCAGTGGAAAAGCTGCAACTACAAGTTTTCTGATCGGCCGTTTCTATTGGTGGAAAAGCTGCTAAAATTACAAGTTTTCCACCCTTCATAAGGGCGGAAAAGCAGCGAATACAAGTTTTTCTCTGTTCATAAGGGCGGAAAAGCTGCGTTTGAGGGTAAGCTCTACATGATAATGTATCATGTACCAGTACGAGATATGTTAAGAAATCGATTTTGCTATATTATCTACTAATTTAGATGGTAATCTATTTACCTAAAAATTGAGGTGTTTAGATAACTTAGCAAGTATCCTACAATATCTCACTTTCTTCCAAAAACCTTCATATTACATTATTCAAGGATATGTTGTATAAAATAATCCTTAAAAAATCTTTTCTAAATACGAATGGAGAGTCTGAGTAAAAACCATTGGAGAGTTCATGAGCAACCATTAATTATAATGGCCCACTATAAGTTTTAACATTTATGAGTCCCACTATTAGATTGGCCTTACAATGCTTACAAATTTAATGTTGGGTCCTATGGCAATATTATGACTATATAGCCCTTGTTAATTATCAATGTTAGGTCGGTCGTACAAATGTCACGCTCGGGGCTTTTATTGTGATCACCAACACTAGGTGGGTCCCATACTACCAAAATTAGCCGGGTCCCATAATAACCAAGATTGAATTGTGTGATTGTAATTATCAGTTTGCCATCATTAAATGAGTCTCACTTTTTGATAGCTCTCCTAATGTTAATACGACTACCAACATCAAATGAGCCCCACAATGATTACTCATAAAAAAAGCTAGATTGGACCATTTGTGATGATAACCATTAGATGTATTATAGTATAGTTACCAACTTTTGGTGGACCCATCATAATAAAACAACATTGCTTGGATCTTATGATTTTAAATTTAATCTTATATATATATATATTTCTATATTTTTTTTTTACAATAGATGAGTCCTACCATGATTATTAACCCTTGTGATTACTAATTAGTGGGTCATGTGTTGGGTTAATTAATTATATTCTCTCCATTTATTATTTGGTACATCATCTTATGAGTTTTTTTTTATAAATTGTCAAACACTTCAACGGTATATTAAAATCTGAAAAGATTGCCAAATACCATAAGTGACACAATATAATAATATGACACTATTTTATTCTATAATAAAGAAATCTTACAATATATAAACTTGTTGATATTATATTATGCACTTATCCAAACACCCAAGATTGTTATTGGAACCATTCTTCTATGTTATGTCTGCCATTTTTCTTCTTTCCCCTTCTCTTTCACTTTTCAAGATAAATCTTGAGAATTAATATGAAGAAAGAAATAGTATGTCGATCAATAGTAATTTTTTTATAAAACCTGTGATATTGTTTTCTAAGATGATTGGGAGAAAATGGAGTGGGGGAAATAGAAAAATAGGTGGGAGAGGAGGAAAAAATAAGAGGAAGAAGAGTGTTTTATGAAAACTGCGTAGAGCGACGCTAGCGTTTCTCCTATCAGACACGAGCGACGCAAGGAGCTACGTTAGCGTCGCTTCCCTCTATATTAAAAAAAAAAGGGGGAATACGTCCTGACGGACCCCGTTTATGCTACTTAATATTCGAGGACCCCTCACAAGGAATGACCAAATTTCGGAACTTTTCCCGTAAAATCCTGAAATACAAAACTAAGAACAATGCTAAAAAAAGAAGTCACCCTTCCAACATTAGTTCATGTCACCGAATCTTCCTTCGCATAAGATTCAACCCATGTGCACAATGAGGCAACTCTGGTCATTGACACATGCAGGATGTCAGATTGAAAACACAGGAAGAAGTAAAGCTAATTAGAAGTAAAACTGCAGCAAATATAGAGGTCAATTCTAACATAGCATAGTGGTATCCAACCAAAACATGCTGCCTGTTATTAATTTAAAATCAGAATTTTTTTATATTATTGGAAAGAAAAAATAAATATATTTTTATTTTTTATTTAGTTTCACTCGACATATCTTTGGACAAAGAAGAAAAAAAGCTGCAATGATGAGTGCTTGCAAGACAATCATAAAAAAAATTTCTTACAAATTACTGTAATAATAAGCTCCTTTAGACACATTGAAAATAAAACAACAAAAAGAATGGCATGTATATTTACTCACTTTCGAGTTTTTTTTTTTTTTCACATTCGTTCCACATCATCCACATATCATTTTTTTTTTTTGCAAAAGTCAAACATTAGAAAAATAATATAAAATAAATAAAATATATGTGTCCAAAGAATGAAGGAGATGGATTGCAGATTATTGAACAGATTACTTGGGGCGAAATACGAAATGAAAACAGATACGAGAAACAAAATATGCCTTGTGCCTAGATTCAAAATTTTAGCTTTGATGAGATTGAATTTTTTTATTTTTTGAAGAAATTTGAGAGATTTAATGGATTTAGAAAGTAATTTAAATTTGAGTTTCCAAATCCATTTACACTACCGAAAAATCGAGATATTTAAATTTCTTGGTGAGGTGGTCCATGGATGGATGGTGGGTCCTGCTTTACAATGGATCATGCAAGAGAGAACTCAAATCTGAACTTGATCGGAAGATGGGCTCACTCAAGCAGGCACAAACCCAAGGAGATACCCTGTTACCCCCTTGTTTAGCTAAAGCATCGGCCATAGAGTTGGCTGACCTTAGCTCGTAACAGAAAATAACGGTGAGGCAACCAACATCCAGAGTTCATTAGAAATAACTTAAAACTTTCATGAATTGATCTTCCAATTTGACACCCAAGCAATTGCATTAGAAGAGCCCATTGAATATACCTCGTGAAGCATCGGAGAGCTTCCAGAATAGCTAGAACCTATTATTGGAGAGCATCGGAAATACCATGCGAAGCCTCAAACTTATTATTTTCATCAAATAATTTAAATATAGAAACTTCTTTCTTGGCATACAACTGACTGTAAATCGCAGTCGAGTTTGTGACAGCTTGATTTGGTTTTATGGTACCCATGTCATTTCCTATTTTGCAGAAAGAAAAGAAAAAAGACGGTCACTTTGCTGAAAACTAATAGTCGCATTGCTTCTGCAACGTTTGATCATGTGGTTGAGAATTATTGGATTAGTATGAGGGTCTTTAGTAAAAACGTAAAATATAAAGTCCTTTTTGAGGTTATGTGAACACATGCAGCCCTTTTGTAAAAAAAAAAAAAAATGCTTGCAAATTTTCTATGGTTTTTATTTTTGAGATGAAATCATTTTGGTTATCTCATATTAGAGGTATAAAAAGTAGAAACATGATAGTTTATAAGAGAGAAGTATTTACATACATTGTGATAATTGCTTTGTTTCACAAAGAGAGAAATATTTACATACAATCTTTTAGGTTTGTCATGCATTTAGGTGGAGCCCACTGAAAGTAGGATGTTTTACTAGGGATATACTCGGGATAATCGTGACATTTAATATTGAAGCCCCAAACTTATTGATTTCAATTAAATCGTTGGGACCAATGTGCTTAAAAGTTTGTCCTAAGTTTAGCACACCCACACGTCCTTATATGACTCATTGATTTCTCTATCTATATGCCACTGTTTTTTTTTTCCTTTTTTACCTAGCTAAGGGGCTAGGACCTTGTGAGACCCGCACATGCTAGGTGGTGGGAACTCGCACATATAACGAGACACAACTCACACGTGTGAGGTAATTGCGATACAACTGACACTTACACGTGTGAGGTGATAACATCTCACATATGCAAGGAGGGTGGGGGAGGGGGTTTCAAAGCCTTGACAAGTGGAGGGAGGATCCCGATTTCTATTAATACCTTTGCCCTTGCCTCACAAGATGAAATCTGGTTCAGAGCCTTCAAGGTTGGCCTGTCAATGGGACGGGATGAAACGGGTAAAAAGCCCGGCCCGCCCCGTCCCTAGCCCTAAAATACAGGGCTTTTAAAAGAAATTTGAGCCCAGTGGCCTGGGTTTGGACAATACATTTTAAAGCCCGGCCAAAATGGGACTGGGACTGGGCGGAGGATGCACAGCCCGTTTAGGCTAAGCCCGTCCTAAGCCCTAAAATACAAGGCTTTTAAAAAAATTTAAGTCCAGTGGGCTGGGTTTGGACAATACATTTCTTTTTTTTTCTTTTTTAAATTACTTGACCCATATAGGAAAATAGGATACTCATTCTTATTCATTTTATTGATTTTTTTATTTTATACTTTTACCGTAAAAAAAAAGAAAGAAAGAAGTTTTTAATTGATCCTACAATACTTTCACTTGACTCATATATGATACTCATTCATTTCTTGACCCATATAGCTTATAGGATACTCAATCATTTCTATTGATTTTCTGATTTCTACTGTCACCGGCCAAAAAAAAAAAAAAAGTTTTTCACTTCGCCATGTTGCTTGTTGCATTGTATTGCCGATCCCAAGCCCGAAAAACGAGGAGGGTTTAAAGTCTAGTTCACACCAGTTGTCTGGTGACAACATGAATAATTAGAGAATATTTTGCTTCTGTCTAGGATCGGGCTAAGCCCAAGCCCTTTAAGAATTTCTATTATGATAAAAAAGTGTTCCAAAAAAGTTTTTTGAAATTAAGAAAAATTATTATTACATTTATCACATTTCAGATTTTTAATAGCTTCTAAGTTGACAGCCTATGAAAATATTCACTCTCATTTTTTATTTACATGAGTATCCCTACTAAACCTACATCAACACACGCCGAATAAATCTTGGGCAGTCTCGAACATAAGGCATGGCGAGCAAATCCACAATTTATACCACTCTACCAACTCTCAAGTGAGTACCCCCGTTTTATTTTTAAAAAAAAGAAAAGAATCTATTTTTGTATTTGATGATGCCCATTTAAGAATTTTCCTTGATCCAAAGCGCCATGATATCATCTTCCATCGTCCCATATTTGGGTAAAGCATGAATCCTGAGTATGGACGTGATCCATCATGTGTATCCCTGAAAATGGGCCCACGACATTTGAGCAGGATTGACTTTTCATGGTGGGACCCATCGAATGAATTGTAGGGAGCCCAAAATCTGATCATTATCAATATCATCCTCAACATCAGTACCATGATATCAAATTCCATTGGCCCTACGCCGTATCTGCGGGAGTGGCCCATTTTACAGGACCAGATTGCTAATCTTGTGGGCCCCATTAACTTAAAAAAAAAAAAAACCTAAGATTGCGAACATGCCCTCATGTAAATAGCAGTTTTTTTTATACCTAGTTTGTTCATACAAGTAAAAAGAATCTGGTGGAATGGGAATTCAGGGAAATCGAAATCCAGGAAATGGGGTGTTCCCAGCTTGATTAAAATCAGAAATTAAGAAAGTAATGTAAGTGAAATTTTCATTGAAGAGGGCAGAAATTTGAAGGAACTAAAGTATAGCTAACTTACGTAAATTATAAATTAAAGATAAATTTAAATGAGAGAACTTTTTAATGGTGTCCAACTTTGACATATCTAGAACTCGTATATCTACGGATTGATGGTAGCTTGAGTTTTAAATATTTATTAAATTATGTATATTAAAATTTAATCCAAAAGGAAAGAAAATGTATAAATAACTTACATAAACTACAAATGAGAAAATATATCTAAAATTAAGTAAATCAAAGTTATTAAAAATAAAATGAAATGAATAATTTATTAATGGATTTTAAAATCATCTTTAAAGTTCATTAAAATGACTAAATTAAGATTATCTAACCTGTATCTAACCTGCTTTTTTCAAATAGGTTACCTATATCTGGCTTGCTAGCTCAACGTACTTTTAATGACTCTCTAATATGTTTATTTGACTTAAATATAATGTAGGTTGTTTAAAGATTTAAATAAAGACCAAAAGAAAATGTATTAAGTGTGAGGGAAGGGAGAAAAAATATATAATACTAATTGCTTCATGATTATTTGGGCCTACAATTATAATGAAAAATAAATGTAGTAATTAATAGATGGTCAAAATCTATTGTGTGGAGTCAAAATCACTTAGAGATTAATTTCAATTGAAATCTAGTCTTTCTCATATATATATATATATATATATATATATACATATATACACACACCTACTATGAGAGATAAGGTGGGGGCCCTTACATCTTGGCCCCACATTTTCTCTCATAGTAAGGTGAGAGATGCTCTAATATGATATATATATATATATATATATGGGTTGTACTCTTGTGAGAGACACTCTCACGGCTTGCTCTAGGAGATAAGGTGGGAGCCCTCTGCATTTAAGTTGTTGACATTGGATATAGATGTGGGGCCCCCTACCTTATCTCTCATAATAAGGTGAGAAACATAGTAAGATGAGAGTGTCTCTCATAAGGTGCCATATATATATATGGGAGGCGGTCCTGTAAGGACCGTCCTCACCATTATTTTATGGACTTATCCACACCGTTGGATTTTGAGCCTCATCAAACGCTCGTCACACGCGGTATATATTTAATGGAGGGAAACGAAAATGAAACCAAAAAATAGATCTCGCCCAAATCGAAATCGGAAGACAGCAACAATTCTCTCCTCTCCCTTCTCCCTCCCATGTGACGAGCGTTGGATGAGGCTCAAAATCCAACGGTGTAGATAAGTCCATAAAATAATGGTGAGGACAGTCCTTACAGAACCGCCTCCCTATATATATATCCCCCCCTTTATCTCTCAGAGTAAGGTGAGAGTCTCTCTCGAAAAAACCACCTATATATATATATATATATATATATATATATATATGTGATCCACATTTGTATATTTCCATCACTTAATCATCATCCCTCACGATCTCTCTCTTCCTTTAATTAAATTAAATTGGGAGACTAGGGAAGATGATAGAATGGAGATTGGAGGATATAGTTGGGCGGAACAAAATTTTGGCAATTCAACCATGACCACCACCACCTCATTCATTCTAAAGCAGCAGCAACATTGCCGTCGAACAGGCTTGATGTATGATTTTGAGATGTTTATATTAGGAGAGTTCCTAATATGGAATATGAATCAAATCTAATGTTTCCTTCCTGGACACAGTGATTAATTCCTTGATCTGAAAATTTTGAGAGCGTTAAATATCACCACCCCATGTCATCTTAGAGAGAAGATAAATCTCGAGGCAACTTGGAGGCTAGAGGGGAAAGGAAATCTAATGTTTCCATATTAAGAGACTTGATGTATGATTTTGACTGAGACGTTTATATTAACAGTGTTTCTATACGGAGATCATTGAACACGACTATATATTGCACACACACGGCGGAATTAACAATCAATTCTCTGCACAGAATTTCCTCTTCTTTTTCCATTATCTCTCACTCTGCTACTATGAATTGGACGACTAGTTGTTTGGGATTAACGAAGGCCGAAGCCTTCCATGGCGTTTTCACCTCAGTTGCTGCTCCAAAACCTTTCATTGAAAAATCCTACTTCCCACCAAAACCCTACCCCAGTTTCTTCTTCCAACGCTCCTCTCAAAAACCCCATCTTTCTTTTTCGCATAATGCAAGGACATCGAAATCGATCGGCATCATTCGAGAATGGGATTATGGAGGCCCTTTTCCTCGGGCAAGAGAAGGCTTCGAGCTGACGGTATCTCTCTCTCTCGATTTCTCTTATTATGATTCAAATTTATGTCAACTGTTGTGTTGATTCCATAAAAATCTTGATTTTGTTGGACCTAAACTAATCTAAGGAGAAAAGGCTCTTATTTTCTAAAATTGCAATCTTTATAGAATATTGCTCATCACTTACAGTTTGTTCATGATGTATGTTCATCATGTATTTCACATTGTATGATTAACAGGGGATGATGATTACATGGTTTGGACTTCATTTGGTGTGGGAAGTAAACTCAAGCTTGCCATTGAAACTGGAATTCATGAAACTATTGGGATTGAATTGGTATGATTCAGACTGGGTCTTGGATGGATAGTCATCATTTCAAGAGATTTTTTCCCCCATTGGTTTGACTACAAATCTATGATGCTTTTTTTTTTTTTCAGGTTGCTTTGATTGTCAATAACATTCTCACTTTTTGGAGCAAAACCAGCGTATTTGGCTCTTCTGCATTCTTCAATGGTTCTTGATGATGCTTTCTCCAAAAAGGTTGCTGTGATTGCTATCAGTGTTATTTCAGTTGTCCTTCTTATTCTTTACTCCATTTAAACCATTTCTTTCAATGTACGAATACGGTACATGAAGTAAATGTAATTTAGTGATCTTCTCGTTTTGGTTTTTCAGGTTATAAAAGGTGTACTTGATGGATGCAGACAATCTGGCTGTAAATTTTTAGGGAGAAAAGGTATTTTGAATTTTTAATTAATGGTGCTTTTGTGCTTTTGTATTACAATTAAGAGGATTTTACCAAAAGAGAGAATTAAATAAGTTGATTTGGTAGTTGAGTAGAGAAAAAGATTTCTCATAGATATACAGGCCTAAGATCACCAACATGACCCCACATGTTAAAAAGACAGACCTTGTAATTGTCAACATAATAAGGCGCCATTCCCCTTTAAAATCCATGAGATGATTGTAATTGATTTAAATAGGAAGATTATATTATTTTCTTTTCCTTTTAACTACTTTTCCTTGGGTTTTCTTTGACAAGCTGATTTTGGCCCTTTGCTAGCATCACCCTTGTAATCCAGATAAACCTTTCCATGTTTTGTGCTTTACTGCGAGTTTGTTTATAGCTCGGGCCCTAAACTCTAACCCCCTGTTTGGGAAGGGGGAGGAATGGGGGGAGGGAAAAAAAGGAGGGAAAGTGGGGGGAAAATAATTTTGGAGGGTGTTTGGGAAGGGAGGGGAGGGAAAATGGAGGGGAGGGGGAGGGAAAAAGGGGTGGAAAAATTTCCCCCCCAAAATTGGGGGGAAATGGGGGAGAGGAGGGGAAATGAGAGAAAAGACCAAATGCCCTTTTTATTTGTAAAGAAAGCTTTAAAAGTTTTTTATAAAAGTAAGGGCAAAATGGTAATTTTCTCTCTATCTCACAAACAAACAAAAACTCTACTTTTTCACTTTCTTCCCCCTAGCTTTTCACTTCCCAAACAAGAGAAGGTAAAATAAATTTTCCTCCCTCCTTCCCCTTCATTTTCCTTCCCCCTCAAATTTCCCTCCCCTCCCCTCCCCTCTCCCAAACGGACCCTAAAGGCTTCTTTTCGCAAATTTTGAAGTTAAAACTGAAAGTGGTATATCTAGAATATGAAAAATTCCCATGTGGGATTTTCTAGCTTCTATGATACTTGGTTAGGTTAGGATGAAAATCACTACCATGAGTCATGACCACTATACTTTAAATCGTTTCTTTTTTTTCTTTTTAATCTCATAGGTTTTGATTTTTAACATATCTCTAGATTTCTGTTTTGTCCTCTTTGCTTCTTTGTCGTCTCCTCTTTGTTCACAAAAATCTTTATGGCTTGTGGCACACCCACAAGGTTCAAGCCACAATGAACTATGGTCTCTTGTAGGCATTTTACTCCAAGAAAGCTAAGAATTCAGCTGAAACAACAACTCATTTATCAAATCACTTGGATTCATCCGTCTGTGAATCTGAATTATGGCCACAAATGGCTCTACTTTCTAGAGAGATGCTGTGAATTTGAACGTGGCCGAACTTGTTGTGAGACTGCAGAAGTCTTTACTCTTATTTGTTCTTCCTGTCTCCTTGTTTTGTTTCCTTGCATTGACCATTAGATCCACATCAGTATTGCTCCTTATTTTTTCCACATTGGTATATCCATCACTTCTTCATCATCATCCCTCACGATCTCTCTCTTCCTTTTCCATGCCCGCAGCATGTGGCAGTAGTGGGAAATCCGGTGATCTCTCCAACTTCAATTAGATTCAATCCATCACCATTGGTTTAAAATGCCATTTGGGAGTGGCACCCATCCAATGGACCCCTTTTGATATTGGAGGCTTGTTGGGTGGATGCCAAGCGGTTTCATCCTTGCCCTCCTTCCTCTATTGGAAGGAGACTTCTTCCCATTTGCAAGGAGCTAACTCCACTCTGCTACACCATCCATTGTCCTTTCCTTTCCAGCCATTTCACCTTTTGAAAATAAATAAAAGAGTGATAAAGCCCACAAAAAAAAATGTGATACTAAAGGAGAGCTCGAATCTATTATAATTGTGATTAGAGATGTTCATTAGGTTTTTTATTTATCCGGCAGCACAAACCCCCAATCATGTTGCCATTTTGGGTGGGTTTGTATGTACTTTTCCCCCTTTGTATTTATTGCATTTTCTCTATTTTCTTTAATTTCACATTAAAATGAGAACATGACCTAAGAGACTCAAAAAGATATTAGTTGGCGTGTAAGGTGCCTGACACCTTCCTCTGAGGCAGCCCTACTCAAGAATTTTTGGTTAAAATTGGCGTCAACATACATTTAACAAGATCTTCTTATCCTTATTTGGATGGATTAGTGGTGATACCCTTAATCATGAAAATTGTAAATTTATAGCGCCGGGGTCCTACGGATTGGGGGCCTGCTTTGTCTTTTAGAGTGTTGTGTGTGGTTCTAAGCTTTTGCTACAGGAAATATATATCCTAGTGTGATTTCTGGTTTCCGCAGTCCTTAAGTGCATAGATAAGATCCTCTCTTCAAATATATTTTAACCAATTGCAATTAGAGACATTCAAATGCAAATGTTCACTTCAGTGAGACTTGTTTTTTATATGGATCATTTGCCTTGCTAAAATTTCCTCCTCTCTCTATACAAAACATAATATTTACATGTGTATGTGAGTGTAGTTATCTGAATGCAGATGCATTTCTTGTTCTATTGTGAGAGAGCATCATGATATGGAATTCAAAATTTTTAACCAGTGTGTTTTGCAGGCTATAGAAAAAGTAAATTTATATTTTGAAGGAGAATATGACCTCGGTTGCTTTGCTAAAGGAATTGTAAAAAAGGATTCAGTTATAGATGGAAAAAATATTGTAGCTGGAGATTATCTCATTGGTCTTCCATCTAGTGCGGTCCATTGGAGTGGATTCTCTCTTGTTAGAAGGTTATTCTTTACTTCAAAGAAAAAAAAAGTATTATTTCATTATTTTCTCACTTGAAAAATCAGTATTCAAAACCCTACCTGCCCCAACACACACACACATGTTACACGATTAAAATAAATGGATATGATGTTTGTTGCTCTCAGATCAACATATTGTGAATAGCCTTTAGAGTTTTTGTCTGCATGAGGGGTGGAGCGGAATACAATTAAGGGCCAAATCAAGAGAGAGAGAGAAGGGGTTGGGAGTAAAAGAACTAAATTACAAAAAGTTTCTCCTCCCCCTTTTGTCAATTAGTGTCTTTCTTGTTTGTCATTTAAGAGTAGTTTTTTTGCCATTTTGTGCCTCTTACCTCCAACCCTCTTACCTTTCATTTTCTCTTGATTTTACCCTTAATTTTATTCCACTCTACCCCTCATGCGAACAAACATCTATGAACACGTTCTTTCAAGGTCAACAAAGTGGTAGCTGTGTCATTGAGCTTGTCTGTGTCCAGTAGACATGATAGACAAGCTCTCTAGCTCGCTTTCCCAGCAAAATATGGATGTTCAGGTGCTCCATGTGCAATTGAAGCTTCCTAATGTTGTTGGGAGATGGTACCTTTATTTACATTTTATTTAGTAATTCTATTTTGTGTTAATAAACACAGTTATTAACAACCTGAGGGACAAGAAATGTCTGGTTCAGTGATCCAGACCATCCATTTAATGAAGCCTGCGGTTTGAGGTGGATGCCCAAAAATCCTTCAGAATGACCCTAATACTTAGATCTTTGCCCTTTTCTCCCTGGCCTAGTATATTTTCGTGAAAACTACACATTTCCAGGACTTAGGATCCCAAATGTATGTTCAGGCAAAAGTTTCTTTCCATGCCATGCTTGGCAATGACTGTCGAGTTCTTAATCAACTGATTACTGCTATTCTTGTATAGGGCTTTGGCTGAAAGTGGTCTGTCATTGAAGGACCAACTTCCTGGAGGCTGTGGTAAGCCAATCACATTAGGGGAGGCTCTAATGGCTCCAACTGTCATTTATGTCAAGCAGGTCATCCCTTATACACAGACACCTACCTTTCAATCAAATATACGGATGAATATTCGATGCATAGTAATTATTAACGATTACCATTTTTGTTTTGAAAAGGTTCTTGATATTATTAGCAAGGGTGGCGTAAAAGCGATAACCCACATCACTGGTGGTGGTTTGATGGACAATATACCCGAGTCCTTCCAAAGGGCCTTGGAGCTACCATCTATCGAGACACTTGGGAGGTCCCTGCTGTATTGAAATGGATACAAGAGGTAATTAACAGCCTCTTATCGGAAGCTACATGTTAATATGTTAATCCAACATCAAACGTATCACCACTTAGATTGGTGATCCCAACTTATCTAATTGATGACAATACCTTCTGTGAGACATTTGGTGGGGTCAGACTGTGCCATTCGGTGGATGATGGTCTCCTGCTGCACTCTGTGGCCATTAGTGGATGTTACATTTGAGCATCTAATGTTCCTTTTAACCATGTGCTTTGGTTTTTTTTTTTTTTTTTTTTTAATTTAGTTTCTTGGTGGATGTTATTGGCTATCCTCTGCCTCGAATCTCTATTTTTTAGTTCTTTGGCCTCAGTTCTCGGTTGGATCTTTTTGAGCTTTATCCTCGTGTTCTTATCCTTTTCTTACTCTACCTTTAAGTGGAGGTAGGCATGTGCAATCCACATTTGATTTGAAATAATTTATAACCCACATTCAACTCAAAATGGCCAAAATCTTTGGCCTTGGCTTTAACATATCCCAAATGTTGGGCTTAGGCTTGACTTTTGAGTTTCAGGGCTTCACGATGGCGACTCATTTTTATGCTAGAAAATAAATGCTTGGGGCTTATAGTTGATCAGGATCATGTCAAACCAGTGGTTTAAATTAGTTGTTCATATTATTTAGGCGTTTTGGATTGGACCTGTGTTGCCCCTAGTTGGTGTAGTGGTGATGCAGGACGACCCGCCAATGGACCCAGGCCATCTGTCTCGACTAGTTCTTTGGGCCTGGCCCACCTATCTTAGCCTATTTAGAGTTTTATTTATTTATTTATATCTTAAGTTGTATCTAGGTGGAAGCTTTAATCTTGGCCATCATTGCATTTGAATGGTCCAAATTAGTTTTAGGGTTAGTCTTTTATCTATTTAAGCATTGTAATGCCTCATTTGGCTTTAGTTATTGATTAATGAAATTTCTTACGAGTTGTCTCTTCTTCCTCGCCCACAATGGAGAGTTTGGTGTGAAGCCAATTTTCAGACGAAAGTCGACATATCCCTTCCATCATCCATCTCTCATCTCTCCGCCTCTACCCGCCCCGCACCTGATACCCCGCTCCGCATCATGTGGTCCATATTTCAAAGTGGTCAATTCTTACCAAAGTTTTTATGTACGTGCAGGCAGCGCAAACCTTATTGGTAATAAAAAAAAAAAAAAAAAAAAACATGTAAATTTTTTCTAATGTAATTAGAAAGACAACTTTACTATTTCATGATATTGATTATGCAGGTTGGAAGAATTGAGGATGCAGTAATGAGGAGAACATTTGGTATGGGTATTGGGATGGTTCTTGTTGTAAGCCCGGAAGCAGCAAGTAGAATATTGCAAGATGCAACATCTAAACCATCGTTGGAACGACATGGAGGGAATTTAGCTTATACCATTGGTGAGGTCTCAAGAAGGGAAGGTGTCACCTACCTGTGACACGCATGTACACCTTCATTTTTGACAATGATGGAGATAATGATCCAGGCCAGACCCATAACCTAGGGGTCAACCTAGCCCAACCAGATTACCATATTTATTGTGAGTTTTTTAGCTATTTATGATTCTTAATTGAGTAGTCTAAATTAATTAGGAGTCTTATTTGGGAGGCTTTTTTTTTTTTTTCGGAGTCTTTAAATTAGTAGTTGGTTTGTTTAAGAGTTTTGGTTTTCTTTAGTGATCTAGTCTCCTTTATTGTTTAGGAAAGTTAAATCCTAATAGGAATGGGGATGTCTGACCCTTCATATAAATTTGTAACCCCTTCATGCCGAAGACGGTCAGATGAAGAATTTTTGCTTGCAAGCCTAGTAAAATTTACATTTCTAATAAGACATTCCTTCATGGTTTATTATTAATTGGGTTATATTATCATGGAAAATCTTTACCCTTTTAATGGGAAATTTTACATTTTTGTTTTTTGTTTATTATTATTATTATGGGTTTTTACCATAAGCATCCTCAAATATCCCTATACCTCCAAAAGCATTTTTAAATACATGCAACGCCCAAAAGCATCTTATATCGTATACTTGGATTTTTTCCAAACCAAATTACCTTTCAACCTTTTCTCGTGACATCGAGACTCGACCGTATTTGCGCATTGAAGTAACTTCAGACATTGTTATTTTTGTTTCAATTTTTGAATAGAATGGTTGAACTCATAAATCTACAGAAACCATTCCTTTAGTCTAAATGCATCTATATTTATCTTACTTTTGTCGACTTTAATTATTGAACTGTTAAGTCTCTTCTCGTGACTTAATCATGTTAATGCTCAATTCATATCTGAGCTTGCGAATGATGTCGGACACATATTTGAACACAAAATCCCGAGCTTGCGAGTGTTATGTCTCGAAGTCGCGAGGAGGGAACCAGAACCGGAAGTGGTTCCGTATATTGGACGAGTTCGGGTCTTAGAAGAGAATGATTTAAAAAAAAGTTTTTGGAGGAACTTTGAAAATCGAGGTAATATCTAACGGTTGAGCTCCCATCCCGTGGTCATATTTCTTTTGGGTGAGATATCTACATTGAATCCCACCTCGTCAAAAGTTTTGGATTTTGTATCATAGGAAATGGTGAGATCCTTTCGTTTTGATCTTCATAAACAAGTATGGTTAACTTGGTTACCATGTAAAAGATGGTTTGTTCATTTGATTACTGTGAGTTTCAAGTGACTTTCTTCTTTCGTATAATCAATTACAAGGGTTAGAGATGTAAATGGGACTAGACTTCCATTTGAAAGTTTGATTTTATTAGGATGATAGCTGGCTATTCATTTTCCATCTTCCATTGGTTGCAAAGATATGATGGAGATTATTTTTCCCTCTGCTATAACCAATCACAAGGGTTAGTCCCTCTCTAAATTTCATACTAACCCTAATTTCTCAAAACTTACATTCTCTGAATTGATGTGTTTTGACATTACCAGAATCTTAGGGATCGATTTCTTTAATAGTTCTTGAAACTCAAATAATGCTAAACATGGTCATTGGTCACTCAGAAAAGTCGTTGTTAGTTTTGATTGTTAAAAATACTTAGCAGAAGATTAGATTTTTAATAAATTATAAGTAAGTATTAGTTAACCAGTATTCATGATAATTAATCCAATTTAATAAACCTACATACTAAATATACGAAGAGGATTTTACGGGAAATATCTTGAAATTTGACTATTCCTCGCGAAGGGTCTCCGAAGATTGTGCAGCACAAATTCGGTCTTTCAGCCATTTATTTTTATTTCTTTTATACTTTTTTATGAGCGACGATAGTGTCTCCTAGAAAAATTTACTGATCTGTGGAAAAGCTACGAATACAAGTTTTACAAGTTTTCCGCCGTTCATATTGGTGGAAAAGCTGCGACTACAAGTTTTCCGATCGGCCGTTTCTATTGGTGGAAAAGCTGCTAAAATTACAAGTTTTCCACCCTTCATAAGGGCGGAAAAGCAACGAATACAAGTTTTTCTCTTTTTATAAGGGCGGAAAAGCCACGTTTGAGGGTAAGCTCTACATGATAATGTATCATGTACCAGTATAGGGGTGTTTGGATACGAGATATGTTAAGAAATCGATTTTACTTTATTATCTACTAGTTTAGATGGTAATCTATTCGCCTAAAAAATGAGGTATTTAGATAACTTAGCAAGTATCCTACAATATCTCACTTTCTTCCAAAAACCTTCATATTACATTATTCAAGGATATGCTGTATAAAATAATCTTTAAAAAATCTTTTCTAAATACGAATGGAGAGTCTGAGTAAAAACCATTGGAGAGTTCATGAGCAACCATTAATTATAATGGCCCACTGTAAGTTTTAACATTTATAAGTCCCACTATTAAATTGGCCTCACAATGCTTACAAATTTAACATTGGGTCCTATGGCAATATTATGACTACATAGCCCTTGTTAATTATCAATGTTAGGTGGGTCGTACAAATGTCACGCTCGGGGCTTTCATTGTGATCACCAACATTAGGTGGGTCCCATACTCCCAAAATTAGCCGGGTCCCATAATAACCAAGATTGAATTGTGTGATTGTTATCAGTTTGCCATCATTAAATGAGTCTCACTTTTTGATAGCTCTCCTAATGTTAATATGACTACCAACATCAAATGAGCCCCACAATGATTACTCATAAAAAAAGCTAGATTGGACCATTTGTGATGATAACCATTAGATATATTATAGAATAGTTACCAACTTTTGGTGGACCCATCTTAATAAAACAACATTGCTTGGATCTTATGATTTTAAATTTAATCTTATATATATATATATATATATTTATATATTTTACAATAGATGAGTCCTATCATGATTATTAACCCTTGTGATTACTAATTAGTGGGTCATGCGTTGGGTTAATTAATTATATTCTCTCCATTTATTATTTGGTACATCATCTAATGAGTTTTTTTTTATGAATTGTCAAACACTTCAACGGTATATTAAAATTTGAAAGGATTGCCAAACACCATAAGTGACACAATATAATAATATGACACTATTTTATTCTATGATAATGAAATCTTACAATATATAAACTTGTTGATATTATATTATGCACTTATCCAAATACCCAAGATTGTTATTGGAACCATTCTTCTATGTTAAGTCTGCCATTTTTCTTCTTTCCCCTTCTCTTTCACTTTTCAAGATAAATCTTGAGAATTAATATGAAGAAAGAAATAGTATGTCGATCAATAGTAATTTTTTTATGAAACCTGTGATATTGTTTTCTAAGATGATTGGGAGAAAATGGAGTGGGGGAAATAGAAAAATAGGTGGGAGAAGAGGAAAAAATAAGAGGAAGAAGAGTGTTTTATGAAAACTGCGTACAGCGACGCTAGCGTTTCTCCTATCAGACACGAGCGACGCAAGGAGCCACGCTAGCGTCGCTCCCCTCTATATTAAAAAAAAAAAAAAAGGGGAATACGTCCTGACGGACCCCGTTTGTGCTACTTAATATTCGAGGATCCTTCACAAGGAATAACCAAATTTCGGAACTTTTCCTGTTAAATCCTGAAATACGAAACTAAGAACAATGCTAAAAAAAAAAGAAGTCACCCTTCAAACATTAGTTCATGTCACCGAATCTTCCTTCGCATAAGATTCAACCCTTGTGCACATTGAGGCAACTCTGGTCATTGACATATGCAGGATGTCAGATTGAAAACACAGGAAGAAGTAAAGCTAATTAGAAGTAAAACTGCAGCAAATATAGAGGTCAATTCTAACATAGCATAGTGGTATCCAACCAAAACATGCTGCTTGTTATTAATTTAAAATCAGAATTTTTTTATATTATTGGAAAGAAAAAATAAATATTTTTTTATTTTTTATTTAGTTTCACTCGACATATCTTTGGACAAAGAAGAAAAAAAGCTGCAATGATGAGTGCTTACAAGACAATCATAAAAAAAAATTCTTACAAATTACTGTAATAATAAGCTCCTTTAGACACATTGAAACTAAAACAACAAAAAGAATGGCATGTATATTTACTCACTTTCGAGTTTTTTTTTTCACATTCGTTCCACATCATCCACATATCATTTTTTTTTTTTTTTGCAAAAGTCAAACATTAGAAAAATAATATAAAATAAATAAAATATATGTGTCCAAAGAATGAAGGAGATGGATTGCAGATTATTGAACAGATTACTTGGGGCGAGATACAAAATGAAAACAGATATGAGAAACAAAATATGCCTTGTGCCTAGATTCAAAATTTTAGCTTTGATGAGATTGAAAATTTTAATTTTATTGAAGAAATTTGAGAGAGATTTAATGGATTTAGAAAGTAATTTAAATTTGAGTTTCCAAATCCATTTACATTACCGAAAAATCGTGATATTTAAATTTCTTGGTGAGGTGGTCCATGGATGGATGGTGGGTCCTGCTTTACAATGGATCATGCAAGAGAGAACTCAAATCTGAACTTGATCGGAAGATGGGCTCACTCAAGCAGGCACAAACCCAAGGAGATACCCTGTTACCCCCTTGTTTAGCTAAAGCATCGGCCATAGAGTTGGCTGACCTTAGCTCTTGACAGAAAATAACGGTGAGGCAACCAACATCCAGAGTTCATTAAAAATAACTTAAAACTTTCATGAATTGATCTTCCAATTTGACACCCAAGCAATTGCATTAGAAGAGCCCATTGAATATACCTCGTGAAGCATCGGAGAGCTTCCAGAATAGCTAGAACCTATTATTGGAGAGCATCGGAAAATACCATGCGAAGCCTCAAACTTATTATTTTCATCAAATAATTTAAATATAGAAACTTCTTTCTTGGCATACAACTGACTGTAAATCGCAGTCGAGTTTGTGACAGCTTGATTTGGTTTTATGGTACCCATGTCATTTCCTATTTTGCAGAAAGAAAAGAAAAAAGACGGTCACTTTGCTGAAAACTAATAGTCGCATTGCTTCTGCAACGTTTGATCATGTGGTTGAGAATTATTGGATTAGTATGAGGGTCTTTAGTAAAAACGTAAAATATAAAGTCCTTTTTGAGGTTATGTGAACACATGCAGCCCTTTTGTAAAAAAAAAAAAAAAATGCTTGCAAATTTTCTATGGTTTTTATTTTTGAGATGAAATCATTTTGGTTATCTCATATTAGAGGTATAAAAAGCAGAAACATGATAGTTTATAAGAGAGAAGTATTTACATACATTGTGATAATTGCTTTGTTTCACAAAGAGAGAAATATTTACATACAATCTTTTAGGTTTGTCATGCATTTAGGTGGAGCCCACTGAAAGTAGGATGTTTTACTAGGGATATACTCGGGATAATCGTGACATTTAATATTGAAGCCTCAAACTTATTGATTTCAATTAAATCGTTGGGACCAATGTGCTTAAAAGTTTGTCCTAAGTTTAGCACACCCACACGTCCTTATATGACTCATTGATTTCTCTATCTATATGCCACTGTTTTTTTTTTTCCTTTTTTACCTAGCTAAGGGGCTAGGACCTTGTGAGACCCGCACATGCTAGGTGGTGGGAACTCGCACATATAACGAGACACAACTCACACGTGTAAGGTAATTGCGATACAACTTACACTTACACGTGTGAGGTGATAACATCTCACATATGCAAGGAGGGTGGGGGAGGGCCGGGTTCAAAGCCTTGACAAGTGGAGGGAGGATCCCGATTTCTATTAATACCTTTGCCCTTGCCTCACAAGATGAAATCTGGTTCAGAGCCTTCAAGGTTGGCCTGTCAATGGGACGGGATGAAACGGGTAAAAAGCCCGGCCCGCCCCGTCCCTAGCCCTAAAATACAGGGCTTTTAAAAGAAATTTGAGCCCAGTGGCCTGGGTTTGGACAATACATTTTAAAGCCCGGCCAAAATGGGACTGGGACTGGGCGGAGGATGCCCAGCCCGTTTAAGCCCGGCCCGTCCCAAGCCCTAAAATACAGGACTTTTAAAAAAATTTAAGCCTAGTGGTCTGGGTTTGGACAATACATTTCTATTTATTTCTTTTTTAAATTACTTGACCCATATAGGAAAATAGGATACTCATTCTCATTCATTTTATTGATTTTTTGATTTTGTACTTTCACCGTAAAAAAAAAAGAAAAAAAAAGAAAGAAGTTTTTAATTGATCCTACATTACTTTCACTTGACTCATATATGATACTCATTCATTTCTTGACCCATATAGCGTATAGGATATTCATTCATTTTTATTGATTTTCTGATTTCTACTATCACCGGTCAAAAAAAAAAAAAAGTTTTTCACTTCGCCATGATACTCATCTTCCATTGTCCCATATTTGGCTAAAGCACGAATCCTGAGTATGGACGTGATCCATCATGTGTATAGGCATAGTATTTCCATGAAATGGGCCCACAACATTTGGGTAGGATTGACTTTTCATGGTGGGACCCATCGTATGAATTGTTGGGAGTCCAAAATCTGATCATTATCATCATCAGCAGTACCATGATATCAAATTCCATTGGCCCTACGCCATATCTGCGGAAGTGGCCCATTTTACAGGACCAGTTTGCTTATCTTGTAGGCCCCATTAACTTAAAAAAAAAAAAAAAAACGAAATCCATGAAATGGGGTGTTCCCAGCTTGATTAAAATCATAAATTAATAAAGAAATGTAAATGTAAGTTTTCATTGAAGAAGGCAGAAATTTGAAGGAACTAAAGTATAGCTAACTTACGTAAACTATAAATTAAAGATAAATTTAAATGTGAGAACTTTTAATGGTGTCCAACTTTAAATATATCTAGAACTCGTATATCTACGGATTGATGGTAGCTTGAGTTTTAAACATTTATGAAATTATGTATATTAAAATTTATCCAAAAGGAAAGAAAATGTATAAAAAACTTACATAAACTACAAATGAGAAATATATCTGAAATTAAGTAAATCAAAAGTGATTAAAATAAAATGAAATGAATAATATATTCATGGATTTTAAAATCATCTTTAAAGTTCATTAAAATGACTAAATTAAGATTATCTAACCTGTATCTAACCCATTTTTTCAAATAGTTCACATAATCTGGCTTGCTAGCGCAGCCTACTTTTAATGACTCTCTAATACGTTTATTTGACTTAAATATAACTGTAGGTTGTTTAAAGTTTAAATAAAGATCAAAAGAAAATGTATTGCGTGCGAGGGAAGGGAGAAAAATATATAATACTAATTGCTTCATGATTATTTGGGCCTACAATTATAATGAAAATAAATGTAGTAATTAATAGATGGTCAAAATCTATTGTGTGGAGTCAAAATCACTTAGAGATTAATTTCAATTGAAATCTAGTCTTTCTCATATATATATATATATATATATATATATATACACACACCTACTATGAGAGATAAGGTGGGGGCCCTTACATCTTGGCCCCACATTTTCTCTCATAGTAAGGTGAGAGATGCTCTAATATGATATATATATATATATATGGGTTGTACTCTTGTGAGAGACACTCTCACCTTGCTCTAGGAGATAAAGGTGGGAGCCCTCGCATTTAAGTTGTTGACATTGGATATAGATGTGGGGCCCCCTACCTTATCTCTCATAATAAGATGAGAAACATAGTAAGATGAGAGTGTCTCTCATAAGGTGCCATATATATATATGGGAGGCGGTCCTGTAAGGACCGTCCTCACCATTATTTTATGGACTTATCCACACCGTTGGATTTTGAGCCTCATCAAACGCTCGTCACACGCGGCATATATTTAATGGAGGGAAACGAAAATGAAACCAAAAAATAGATCTCGCCCAAATCGAAATCGGAAGACAGCAACAATTCTCTCCTCTCCCTTCTCCCTCCCATGCGACGAGCGTTGGATGAGGCTCAAAATCCAACGGTGTAGATAAGTCCATAAAATAATGGTGAGGACACTCCTTACAGAACCGCCTCCCTATATATATATCCCCCCCTTTATCTCTCAGAGTAAGGTGAGACTCTCTCTCGAAAAAACCACCTATATATATATATATATATATATATATGATCCACATTTGTATATTTCCATCACTTAATCATCATCCCTCACGATCTCTCTCTTCCTTTAATTAAATTAAATTGGGAGACTAGGGAAGATGATAGAATGGAGATTGGAGGATATAGTTGGGCGGAACAAAATTTTGGCAATTCAACCATGACCACCACCACCTCATTCATTCTCCAAAAAAGCAGCAGCAACATTGCCGTCGAACAGGCTTGATGTATGATTTTGAGATGTTTATATTAGGAGAGTTTCTATATGGAATATGAATCAAATCTAATGTTTCCTTCCTGGACACAGTGATTAATTCCTTGATCTGAAAATTTTGAGAGCGTTAAATATCACCACCCCATGTCATCTTAGAGAGAAGATAAATCTCGAGGCAACTTTGAGGCTAGAGGGGAAAGGAAATCTAATGTTTCCATATTAAGGGACTTGATGTATGATTTTGAGACGTTTATATTAACAGAGTTTCTATACGGAGATCATTGAACACGACTATATATTGCACACACGGCGGAATTAACAATCAATTCTCTGCACAGAATTTCCTCTTTTTTTTCCATTATCTCTCACTCTGCTACTATGAATTGGACGACTAGTTGTTTGGGATTAACGAAGGCCGAAGCCTTCCATGGCGTTTTCACCTCAGTTGCTGCTCCAAAACCTTTCATTGAAAAATCCTACTTCCCACCAAAACGCTACGCCAGTCTCTTCTTCCAACGCTCCTCTCAAAAACCCAATCTTTCCTTTTCGCATAATGCAAGGACATCGAAATCGATTGGCATCATTCGAGAATGTGATTATGGAGGCATGTCCATGGACAAGGGAGGCTTTACTCTGATGGTATCTCTCTCGATTTCTCTTATTATGATTCAAGTTTTTCTCTACTGTTATGTTGATTCCATAAGGAGAAGAAAAGGCTCTTATTTTCTAAAATTGCAATCTTTATAGAATATTGCTCATCACTTACAGTTTGTTCATGATGCATGTTCATGATGTATTTCACATTGTATGATTAACAGGGGATGATGATTACGGGGTTTGGATTTTATATGGTGTGGGAAGTAAACTCAAGCTTGCCATTGAAACTGGAATTCATGAAACTATTGGGATTGATTTGGTATGATTCACACTGGGTCTTGGATGGATAGTCATCATTTCAAGCTTTTTTTCCCCCTTGGGCTGACTACAAATCTATGATGCTTTTTTTCCAGGTTGCTTTGATTGTCAATAACATTCTCACTTTTGGAGCAAAACCAACGCATTTGTCTACTCTGTATTCTTCGAGGCTTCTTGATGATGCTCTCTCCGAAAAAGGTTGCCGTGATTGCTATCTGGGTTATTTCTGTTGTCCTTCTTATTCTTTACTCCATTTAAACCATTTCTTTCAATGTAGGAATAGGGTACATGAAGTAAATGTAATTTAGTGATCTTCTCGTTTTGGTTTTTCAGGTTGCAAAAGGTGTACTTGATGGATGCAGACAGGCTGGCTGTAAATTTTTTAGGAGAAACGGTATTTTGAATTTTTAATTAATGGTGCTTTTGTGTTACAATTAAGGGGATTTTACCAAAAGAGAGAACTAAATAAGTTGATTTGTTAGTTGATTAGAGAAAAAGATTTCTCATAGATATACAGGCCTGAGATCACCAACATGACCCCACATGTTAAAAAGACAGACCTTGTCATTGTCAACATAATAAGGCACCATTCCCCTTTAAAATCCATGAGATGATTGTAATTGATTTAAATAGGAAGATTATGTTCTTTTCTTTGCCTTTTAACTACTTTTCCTTGGGTCTTCTTTGATAAGCCGATTTTGGCCCTTTGCTAGCATCATCCTTGTAATCCAGATAAACCTTTCCATGTTTTGTGCTCTACTGCGTGTTTGTTTATAGTGCGGGCCCTAAACTCTAAAGCCTTCTTTTCGCAGATTTTGAAGTTACAGGGGTATTGATGCAGCGGCATGTGAGATATATTGTGGGCCACATGTGGGACTCATGAAATCCTTCTTATTATTATTAGTTTTAATTTTAATTTTAGCAAAGATTGTATTTAGGATTCTTATTTTTGTTTCTTAGTTTGATTAGGATTGTATCTTAGGATTTAAGTTTCTTTAATTATAAATAGATCATTGTAGAGATCGATGATCTCAAATTAGAGATTTGGAGATTGATGGCACTTGCATCCTAATCCTAGGTTGCATCAGAGATTAATAGAATTCCCTGTGTGGATTATCGTTGGAAAGTGTTTTCATCGTGTGATGTTCCTGTGGGAACCCTAATTGTAACTCGGCACTTGCTTCTTAACCCCTAAGATTGCATCAGGTATATATCTAGAATATGAAAAATTCCCATATGGGATTTCTAGCTTCTATGATACTTGGTTAGGTTTGGATGAAAATCACTACCATGAGTCATGACCACTGTACTTTAAATCGTTCCTTTTTTTTTTTTTTTTTCTTTTTTTTCGAATCTCATAGGTTTTGATTTTTAACATCTCTCTATATTTCTGTTTTGTCCTCTCTGCTTCTTTGTCGTCTCGTATTTGTTCACAAAAATCTTTATGGCCTGTGGCACACCCACAAGGTTCAAGCCACAATGAACCTATGGTCTCTTGTAGGCATTTTACTCCAAGAAAGCTAAAAATTCAGCCGAAACAACAACTCATTTATCAAATCACATGGATTCATTCATCTGTGAATCTGAATTATGGCCGCAAATGGCTCTACTTAATTTCTAGAGAGATGCTGTGAATTTGAACGCGGCCAAACTTGTGTGAGACTGCAGAAGTCTTTACTCTTGTTTTGTTTCCTTTGCATTGACCATTAGATCCACATCGGTATTGCTCTTTATTTTTTCCACATTGGTATATCCATCACTTCATCATCATCCCTCACGATCGCTCTCTTCCTTGTCCATGCCCGCAGCAGTGGGGAAATCCGGTGATCTCTCCAGCTTCAATTGGATTCAATCCATCACCATTGGTTTAAAATGCCATTTGGCAGTGGCACCCATCCAATGGACCCCTTTTGATATTGGAGGCTTGTTGGGTGGATGCCAAGCGGTTCCATCCTTGCCCTCCTTTGCACCATTCCTTCCTCTATTGGAAGGAGACTTCTTCCCATTTTCAAGGAGCTAACTCCACTCTGCTACACCATCCATTGTCCTTCCCTTTCCAGCCATTTCACCTTTTGAAAATAAATAAATAAATAAATAAATAAAAGAGTGTGATAAAAGCCCACAAAAAATTAAAAAATGTGTTGTCATTTTGGGTGGGTTTGTATGTACTTTTCCCCCTCCGTATTTATTGCATTTTCTCTATTTTTCTTAGTCTCACATTAAAATGAGACATGGCCTAAGAGACGCAAATAGTAGGGCGTGTGAGGTGCCTAACACCTTCCTCCAAGGCAGCCCTACTCAGGAATTTTTGGTTAAAATCAGCATCAACATACATTTAACAAGATCTTCTTATCCTTATTTGGATGGATTAGCTGTGTGATACCCTTAATCATCAAAATTGCAAATTTATAGAAGTTCCCATGGATTGGGGACCTGCTTTGTCTTTTAGAGTGTTGTGTGTGGTTCTAAACTTTTGTTACAGGAAATATATATCCTAGTGCGATTTCTGGTTTCCGCAGTCCTCTAAGTGCATAGATAAGATCCTCTCTTCAAATTTATTCTAACCAATTGCAATTAGAGACATTCAAATGCAAATGTACACTTCAGTGAGACTTGTTTTTTATATGGATCATTTGCCTTGCTAAAATTTCCTCCTCTCTCTATACAAGACATAATATTTACAGGTGTATGTGAGTGTAGTTATCTGAATGTAGATGCATTTCTTGTACTATTGTGAGAGAGCATCATGATATGGAATTCACAATTTTTAACTAGTGTGTTTTGCAGGCTATAGATAAATTAAATTACTATTTTGAAGAAGAATATGACCTCGGTTGCTGTGCTGGAGGAATTGTAAAAAAAGGATTCAGTTATAGATGGAAAAAATATTGTAGCTGGAGATTATCTCGTTGGTCTTCCATCTAGTGCGGTCCATTGGAGTGGATTCTCTCTTGTTAGAAGGTTATTCTTTTACTTCAAAGAAAAAAAAAAAAAGTATTATTTCATTATTTTCTCACTTTGAAATATCAGTATTCAAAACCCTACCTGCCCAACACACACACACATGTTACACGATTAAAATAAATGGATATGATGTTTGTTGCTCTCAGATCAACATATTGTGAATAGCTTTTAGAGTTTTTGTCTGCATGAGGGGTGGAGCGGAATACAATTAAGGGCCAAATCAAGAGGGAGAGAGAAGGGGTTGGGAGTAAAAGAACTAAATTACAAAAGTTTCTCCTCCCCTTTTTGTCATTTAGTGTCTTTCTTGTTTGTCATTTAAGAGTAGTTTTTTTGCCATTTTTGTGCCTCTTACCTCCAACCCTCTTACCTTTCATTTTCTCTTGATTTTACCCTTAATTTTATTCCACTCTACCCTCATGCGAACAAACATCTATGAACACGTTTCTTTCAAGGTCAACAAAGTGGTAGCTGTGTCATTGAGCTTGTCTGTGTCCAGTAGACATGATAGACAAGCTCTCTAGCTCGCTTTCCCAGCAAAATATGGATGTTCAGGTGCTCCATGTGCAATTGAAGCTTCCTAATGTTGTTGGGAGATGGTACCTTTATTTACATTTTATTTAGTAATTCTATTTTTTGTGTTAATAAACACAGTTATTAACAACTGAGGGACAAGAAAATGTCTGGTTCAGTGATCCAGACCATCCATTTAATGAAGCCTGCGGTTTGAGGTGGATGCCCAAAAATCCTTCAGAATGACCCTAATACTTAGATCTTTGCCCTTTTCTCCCTGGCCTAGTATATTTCGTGAAAACTACACATTTCCAGGACTTAGGATCCCAAATGTATGTTCAGGCAAAAGTTTCTTTCCATGCCATGCTTGGCAATGAATGTCGAGTTCTTAATCAACTGATTACTGCTATTCTTGTATAGGGCTTTGGCTGAAAGTGGTCTGTCATTGAAGGACCAACTTCCTGGAGGCCTGTGGTAAGCCAATCACATTAGGGGAGGCTCTAATGGCTCCAACTGTCATTTATGTCAAGCAGGTCATCCCTTATACACAGACACCCTACCTTTCAATCAAATATACGGATGAATATTCGATGCATAGTAATTATTAACGATTACCATTTTGTGTTTTGAAAAGGTTCTTGATATTATTAGCAAGGGTGGCGTAAAAGCGATAACCCACATCACTGGTGGTGGTTTGATGGACAATATACCCCGAGTCCTTCCAAAGGGCCTTGGAGCTACCATCTATCGAGACACTTGGGAGGTCCCTGCTGTATTGAAATGGATACAAGAGGTAATTAACAGCCTCTTATCGGAAGCTACATGTTAATATGTTAATCCAACATCAAACGTATCACCACTTAGATTGGTGATCCCAACTTATCTAATTGATGACAATACCTTCTGTGAGACATTTGGTGGGGTCAGACTGTGCCATTCGGTGGATGATGGTCTCCTGCTGCACTCTGTGGCCATTAGTGGATGTTACATTTGAGCATCTAATGTTCCTTTTAACCATGTGCTTTGTTTTTTTTTTTTTTTTTTTTTTAATTTAGTTTCTTGGTGGATGTTATTGGCTATCCTCTGCCTCGAATCTCTATTTTTTAGTTCTTTGGCCTCAGTTCTCGGTCGGATCTTTGAGCTTTATCCTCGTGTTCTTATCCTTTTCTTACTCTACCTTTAAGTGGAGGTAGGCATGTGCAATCCACATTTGATTTGAAATAATTTACAACCCACATTCAACTCAAAATGGCCAGGCCTTGGCTTTAACATATCCCAAATGTTGGGCTTAGGCTTGACTTTTGAGTTTCGGGGCTTCACGATGGGGACTCATTTTATGCTAGAAAATAAATGCTTGGGGCTTAGAGTTGATCAGGATCATGTCAAACCAGTGGTTTAAATTAGTTGTTCATATTATTTAGGCCTTTTGGATTGGACCTGTGTTGCCCCTAGTTGGTGTAGTGATGCAGGACAGACCCATGGTCCCCATGGGTCTACCCGCCAATGGACCCAGGCCATCTGTCTCGACTAGTTCTTTGGGCCCGGCCCACCTATCTTAGCCTACTTAGAGTTTTATTTATTTATTTATATCTTAAGTTGTATCTAGGTGGATGCTTTCATCTTGGCCATCATTGCATTTGAATGGTCCAGATTAGTTTTAGGGTTAGTCTTTTATCTATTTAAGCATTGTAATGCCTCATTTGGCTTTAGTTATTGATTAATGAAATTTCTTACGAGTTGTCTCTTCTTCCTCGTCCACAATGGAGAGTTTGGTGTGAAGCCAATTTTCAGACGAAAGTCGAAATATCCCTTCCATCATCCATCTCTCATCTCTCCGCCTCTACCCGCCCTGCACCTGATACCCCGCTCCGCATCATGTGGTCCATATTTCAAAGTGGTCAATTCTTACCAAAGTTTTTATGTACGTGCAGGCAGCGCAAACTTTATTGGTAATAAAAAAAAAAAAAACATGTAAATTTTTTCTAATGTAATTAGAAAGACAACTTTACTATTTCATGATATTGATTATGCAGGTTGGAAGAATTGAGGATGCAGTAATGAGGAGAACATTTGGTATGGGTATTGGGATGGTTCTTGTTGTAAGCCCGGAAGCAGCAAGTAGAATATTGCAAGATGCAACATCTAAACCATCGTTGGAACGACATGGAGGGAATTTAGCTTATACCATTGGTGAGGTCTCAAGAAGGGAAGGTGTCACCTACCTGTGACACGCATGTACACCTTCATTTTTGACAATGATGGAGATAATGATCCAGGCCAGACCCATAACCTAGGGGTCAACCTAGCCCAACCAGATTACCATATTTATTGTGAGTTTTTTAGCTATTTATGATTCTTAATTGAGTAGTTTAAATTAATTAGGAGTCTTATTTGGGAGGCTTTTTTCTTTCTTTCGGAGTCTTTAAATTAGTAGTTGGTTTGTTTAAGAGTTTTGGTTTTCTTTAGTGATCTAGTCTCCTTTATTGTTTAGGAAAGTTAAATCCTAATAGGAAAGGGGATGTCTGACCCTTCATATAAATTTGTAACCCCTTCATGCCTAAGACGGTCAGATGAAGAATTTTTGCTTGCAAAAGTAAAATTTACATTTCTAATAAGACATTCCTTCATGGTTTATTATTAATTGCGTTATATTATCATGGAAAATCTTTACCCTTTTAATGGGAAAATTTACATTTCTATTTTTTGTTTATTATTATTATTATGGGTTTTTACCATAAGCATCCTCAAATATCCCTATACCTCCAAAAGCATTTTCAAATACATGCAATGCCCAAAAGCATCTTATACCGTATACTTGGATTTTTTCCGAACCAAATTACCTTTCAACATTTTCTCGTGACATCGAGATTTGACCGTATTTTGCGCGTTGAAGTAATTTCAAAAATTGTTATTTTTGTTTTAATTTTCGAACTCGCTAGTTTATTCATTACATCATAAGTAGTTAGCATTTATTTTAAACCTATATTCTAAAGCAACAAGTGTCGAGCAAAAACATCTTCAACTTTAAAAGTAATCCTCTCCATGGCTGTGGTTAAAGAAGGGTTTTGAATAAGGAATTGAGCGGAGCACAAATCTTTGTATTTTTTTTTTTAAATGATAAATCTAGATTCCTTTGAGAAAAATCTCAACAAACTATAGTGAGAGAATGCTTGCGATGACTACATTCATTATTGAAGAATTTCATGATAGAATGGTTGAACTCATAAATCTACAGAAACCATTCCTTTAGTCTAAATGCACCTATATTTATCTTACTTTTGTCGACTTTAATTATTGAACTGTTAAGTCTCTTCTCGTGACTTAATCATGTTAATGCTCAATTCATATCTGAGCTTGCGAATGATGTCGGACACATATTTGAACACAAAATCCCGAGCTTGCGAGTGTTATGTCTCGAAGTCGCGAGGAGGGAACCAGAACCGGAAGTGGTTCCGTATATTGGACGAGTTCGGGTCTTAGAAGAGAATGATTTAAAAAAAAGTTTTTGGAGGAACTTTGAAAACCGAGGTAATATCTAACGGTTGAGCTCCCATCCCGTGGTCATATTTCTTTTGGGTGAGATATCTACATTGAATCCCACCTCGTCAAAAGTTTTGGATTTTGTATCATAGGAAATGGTGAGATCCTTTCGTTTTGATCTTCATAAACAAGTATGGTTAACTTGGTTACCATGTAAAAGATGGTTTGTTCATTTGATTACTGTGAGTTTCAAGTGACTTTCTTCTTTCGTATAATCAATTACAAGGGTTAGAGATGTAAATGGGACTAGACTTCCATTTGAAAGTTTGATTTTATTAGGATGATAGCTGGCTATTCATTTTCCATCTTCCATTGGTTGCAAAGATATGATGGAGATTATTTTTCCCTCTGCTATAACCAATCACAAGGGTTAGTCCTCTCTAAATTTCATACTAACCCTAATTTCTCAAAACTTACATTCTCTGAATTGATGTGTTTTGACATTACCAGAATCTTAGGGATCGATTTCTTTAATAGTTCTTGAAACTCAAATAATGCTAAACATGGTCATTGGTCACTCAGAAAAGTCGTTGTTAGTTTTGATTGTTAAAAATACTTAGCAGAAGATTAGATTTTTAATAAATTATAAGTAAGTATTAGTTAACCAGTATTCATGATAATTAATCCAATTTAATAAACCTACATACTAAAAATACGAAGAGGATTTTACAGGAAATATCTTGAAATTTGACTATTCCTCGCAAAGGGTCTCTGAAGATTGTGCAGCACAAATTCGGTCTTCCCGCCATTTATTTTTATGTCTTTTATACTTTTTTATAAGCGACGATAGTATCTCCTAGAAAAATTTACGGATCTGTGGAAAAGCTACGAATACAAGTTTTACAAGTTTTCCGCCGTTCATATCGGTGGAAAAGCTGCGACTACAAGTTTTCCGATTGGCCGTTTCTATTGGTAGAAAAGCTGCTAAAATTACAAGTTTTCCACCCTTCATAAGGGCGGAAAAGCAGCGAATACAAGTTTTTCTCTGTTCATAAGAGCAGAAAAGCTGCGTCCAAACCTGCTCGTTTTCTCATGGATGGGTTCATGGGTTTAGGGTAAGCTCTACATGATAATATATCATGTACCAGTATAGGGGTGTTTGGATACGAGATATGTTAAGAGATCAATTTTGCTATATTATCTACTAGTTTAGATGGTAATCTATTTACCTAAAAAATGAGGTGTTTAGATAACTTAGCAAGTATCCTATAATATCTCACTTTCTTCCAAAAACCTTCATATTACATTATTCAAGGATATGCTGTATAAAATAATCTTTAAAAAATCTTTTCTAAATACGAATGGAGAGTCTGAGTAAAAACCATTGGAGAGTTCATGAACAACCATTAATTATAATGGCCCACTATAAGTTTTAACATTTATAAGTCCCACTATTAGATTGGCCTCACAATGCTTACAAATTTAATGTTGGGTCCTATGGCAATATTATGACTACATAGCCCTTGTTAATTATCATTAATGTTAGGTGGGTCGTACAAATGTCACGCTCGGGGCTTTCATTGTGATCACCAACATTAGGTGGGTCCCATACTACCAAAATTAGTCGGGTCCCATAATAACCAAGATTGAATTCTGTGATTGTAATTATCAGTTTGCCATCATTAAATGAGTCTCACTTTTTGATAGCTCTCCTAATGTTAATATGACTACCAACATCAAATGAGCCCCACAATGATTACTCATAAAAAAAGCTAGATTGGACCATTTGTGATGATAACCATTAGATGTATTATAGTATAGTTACCAACTTTTGGTGGACCCATCTTAATAAAACAACATTGCTTGGATCTTATGATTTTAAGTTTAATCTTATATATATATATATATATATATATTTTTACAATAGATGAGTCCTACCATGATTATTAACCCTTGTGATTACTAATTAGTGGGTCATGTGTTGGGTTAATTAATTATATTCTCTCCATTTATTATTTGGTACATCATCTTATGAGTTTTTTTTTTATAAATTGTCAAACACTTCAACGGTATATTAAAATCTGAAAAGATTGCCAAACACCATAAGTGACACAATATAATAATATGACACTATTTTATTCTATGATAATGAAATCTTACAATATATAAACTTGCTGATATTATATTATGCACTTATCCAAACACCCAAGATTGTTATTGGAACCATTCTTCTATGTTATGTCTGCCATTTCTCTTCTTTCTCCTTCTCTTTCACTTTTCAAGATAAATCTTGAGAATTAATATGAAGAAAGAAAGAAAGAAATAGTATGTCGATCAATAGTAATTTTTTTGTAAAACCTGTGATATTGTTTTCTAAGATGATTGGGAGAAAATGGAGTGGGGGAAATAGAAAAATAGGTGGGAGAAGAGGAAAAAATAAGAGGAAAAAGAGTGTTTTATGAAAACTGCGTAGAGCGACGCTAGCGTTTCTCCTATCAGACACGAGCGACGCAAGGAGCCACGCTAGCGTCGCTCCCCTCTATATTAAAAAAAAAAAAAAAAAAAGGGGAATATGTCCTGACGGACCCCGTTTGTGCTACTTAATATTCGAGGACCCTTTACAAGGAATGACCAAATTTCGGAACTTTTCCCGTAAAATCCTGAAATACGAAACTAAGAACAATGCTAAAAAAAGAAGTCACCCTTCCAACATTAGTTCATGTCACCGAATCTTCCTGCGCATAAGATTCAACCCTTGTGCACAATGAGGCAACTCTGGTCATTGACATATTGAGGATGTCAGATTGAAAACACAGGAAGAAGTAAAGCTAATTAGAAGTAAAACTGCAGCAAATATAGAGGTCAATTCTAACATAGCATAGTGGTATCCAACCAAAACATGCTGCCTGTTATTAATTTAAAATCAGAATTTTTTTATATTATTGGAAAGAAAAAATAGATATATATTTTTTTATATAGTTTCACTCGACATATCTTTGGACAAAGAAGAAAAAAAGCTACAATGATGAGTGCTTGGAAGACAATCATAAAAAAAAATTCTTACAAATTACTGTAATAATAAGCTCCTTTAGACACATTGAAAATAAAACAACAAAAAGAATGGCATGTATATTTACTCACTTTCGAGTTTTTTTTTTCACATTCGTTCCACATCATCCACATATCATTTTTTTTTTTTTTTGCAAAAGTCAAACATTAGAAAAATAATATAAAATAAATAAAATATATGTGTCCAAAGAATGAAAGAGATGGATTGCAGATTATTGAACAGATTACTTGGGGCGAAATACGAAATGAAAACAGGTACGAGAAACAAAATATGCCTTGTGCCTTGAACGAGAGGAATTAGGAGTTGAGATTCAAAATTTTAGCTTTGATGAGATTGAATTTTTTTATTTTTTGAAGAAATTTGAGAGAGATTTAATGGATTTAGAAAGTAATTTAAATTTGAGTTTTCAAATCCATTTACATTACCGAAAAATCAAGATATTTTAATTTCTTGGTGAGGTGGTCCATGGATGGATGGTGGGTCCTACTTTACAATGGATCATGCAAGAGAGAACTCAAATCTGAACTTGATCCGAAGATGGGCTCACTCAAGCAGGCACAAACCCAAGGAGATACCCTGTTAGCCCCTTGTTTAGCTAAAGCATCGGCCATAGAGTTGGCTGACCTTAGCTCGTGATAGAAAATAACGGTGAGGCAACCAACATCCAGAGTTCATTAAAAATAACTTAAAACTTTCTTGGATTGATCTTCCAATTTGACAACCAAGCAATTGCATTAGAAGAGCCCCTTGAAAATACCTCGTGAAGCATCGGAGAGCTTCCAGAATAGCCAGAAACTATTTTTGGAGAGCATCGGAAATACCTTGTGAAGCCTCAAACTTATTATTTTCATCAAATAATTTAAATATAGAAACTTCTTTCTTGGCATACAACTGACTGTAAATGGCAGTCGAGTTTGTGACAGATTGATTTGGTTTTATGGTACCCATATCAATTCCTATTTTGCAGAAAGAAAAGAAAAAAGATGGTCACTTTGCTGAAAACTAATAGTCGCATTGCTTCTGCAACGTTTGATCATGTGGTTGAGAATTGTTGGATTAGTAAGAGGGCCTTTAGTAAAAACGTAAAATATAAAGTCCTTTTTGAGGTTATGTGAACACATGCAGCCTTTTCGTAAAAAAAAAAAAGCCTTGTAAATTTTCTATGGTTTTTATTTTTGAGATGAAATCATTTTGGTTATCTCATATTAGAGGTATAAAAAGCATAAACTTGATAGTTTATAAGAAAGAAGTATTTACATACATTGTGATAATTGTTTTGTGGCACAAAGAGAGAAATATTTACATACAATTTTTTAGGTTTGTCATGTATTTAGGTGGAGCCCTCTGAAAGTAGGATGTTTTACTAGGGATATACTCTGGATAATCGTGACATTTAATATTGAAGCCTCAAACTTATTGATTTCAATTAAATCGTTGGGACCAATGTGCTTAAAAGTTTGTCCTAAGTTTAGCACACCCACATGTCCTTATATGACTCATTGATTTCTCTATCTATATGCCACTGTTTTTTTTTTGTTTTTTTTTTCCTTTTTTACCTAGCTAAGGGGCTAGGATCTTGTGAGACCCGCACATGCTAGGTGGTGGGAACTCGCACATACAACGAGACACAACCCACACGTGTGAGGTAATTGCGATACAACTTACACTTACACATGTGAGGTGATAACATCTCACATATGCAAGGAGGGAGGGGGAGGGCTGGGTTCAAAGCCTTGACAAGTGGAGGGAGGATCTCCATTTCTATTAATACCTTTGCCCTTGCCTCACAAGATGAAATCTGGTTCAAAGCCTTCAGGGCAGCCTCTCTTGCCTGCATGTTGACGCTTCTCATGACGTCAACCAAAGATGAACCTACGATTTTGGCCACAAAGACTTTCATATCGTTTCTAAGAACCAGCTCCCCTAGATATGAAACCATGGCCAATTTAGTTTCAGGTGAACCTGCATCAATCCCAGGAAGAAAGTGAGACAAAACTAACTGGATATGGGATATGAGACGTCTAAACATAGCATCTTGGAAATGTCAACCCTTAACACTATGGTAGTTATATGATTAGACTTAGATATAGCAAGGTATTCTTAGTGTCAACTAGAGCTTGCAAGCGACTTTCTTCTTGATAAATGACCTTATTTAGACATCTCATGTTAATTTTTAAATATTAATCAAATAAAAGTTGGTTCCACTGTAAGATTGATAGACTAATAAAAAAAAAGTATCCACTAATGTATAAGATTGTATTATCACATTTTTAGCTAAACAATCAATTTTTAAAGTGAGGTCGGCTCTTCTTAGAGTAAAACCTAGAGATGCCTTGTACAATGAAAACCCCGCGGATTGGATTTTCATTAGGTAGACTTTGCGATTGAGCTTTAAAGGACTTTTTTCTTGCAAGAATCTAAGAATTGTGTGCGAGGAGATTTTGGAGTTTTTCAAATGTTTTCTTCAAAGTAGAAGCATAGATGCTCAAGTACAGTCCAATAAAGTAACCTTTTAAGTATGTTAGATTTTTATAATTTTAGCAATCAAGCTCAGCATTTGAATTGCTTAGAGCATATGATTTGATACTAGTTTTAGAAATTCAGAACGCCAACAATTCTCATGCAATTTGTGAGAGTATGCATGATCTTACCATGCCAATCATTTATTTGTGAGACGCCTCTCTGAGAATGATCTTACTGTTAGAATATTTTACCTTTGATCTTATCCTTTCTTGACAAGCTAAGGTCAAGTCTAATGTCCTGAAGAGAATAAAATCAATCTTTATAAAAAAAATTTTCTATGTTGTTATAGGGCAATGTTAGGTCAACAATACGTTAACTCTCCTCCTTTATTCAGACTTGGGATAGGGAATGCAAATGCAATGCAATAGGCAACATTTGCATTTTTTTGTATTGGCCTGGGAATAAGTAGAAACTATTTAAGAGGGTAAAAAATAAAACATTGCTAAAATGTAGATTCAATAGAGAAACATAAATTTGGAATACATAGCAAGTAATTAATTCAATTGACCTATTTGTTTGTATGGAATTAAATAGATATGTACATAAAAATATTCATATTTAGTTGATAAAGTTAAAGATAGTTTTATACATTTACATGTATAGCTATAACAAACGCTATAAAATAAAACACATTTAAAACATATGAAAAAAAAATGATTATTTTAGTAACTCCTTTAATATAAAAGTGCATAGAGATTTGGCCTGTTATTTTCCTAGCCCAACCCTCAAATTCGCGAAGCTGTAAAAATTTTGTCATACCCTACTGTCAAGCCTTTTAAGATAAATAAAAGTTCTCATTTTACAAGCCTAGCTACATAGAATTATACATGCATATATTCAAAATTCAAAACACACGGGCTAGCTTTAAAGGGCACTCCACTCTTATGCCGTAAAATTGGCCTCTTACATGGTACACTTTGAATCTCTCACGTAGTCCCTTAATTTGTATTATGATTAAAACTACAGCTCTAAAATTATTTTCTTTAAGACCAAAGTATTAGGTCGATATATTACTGAGTTGTAGCTCAGGGATCATGGATATGTGAAAAAGAAAGCATGACTTTGAGGCTTTGAGCCATAGCGTGGCAAGAGAAATAAGAAGGCTTGTGTAGAGGTGCTAGAGATGAAACTTCTATGGAACCAGTGATCCAATCACTCTGAGTAGGAACTCCATATCCTCGCAAATGCAGAAAGAACATCTTAAAAAGCAATTTCCGCCCACAAAATCCCACTATACCAAACATTTCCAAGGAAGGTCAGGAATCCTTTGATTCTGTGGAAGGAGGCATTACAAAAATGCCTCCTAATGTAGATACAAGAGGACAATTTTCTCCTCCTCTTTGCAGTCCATTCGGACCAGTCATGCCCTCTCAAATTTAGTGGGGTCCAATCTTTGGGGCCATTTAGATGAGCACTCCTGCACGACATTGCATGTAGGAGAAAGTTTTCTAATTAAAATGTATGTAACTAGAAAGACGTGTGATCTAACTTCTTGTTCATATCATACTCTCCTCTCTCCCAGCCCCATGCTCTTTTCTACCAAAGGAAAAGAATAAAAAGGGCAAAAAAATCTCACCCCGAGTGGGCTCCACACAAATAGCACATTTCTCTGAATTCCAACATATTCTATTTGACCAGCCCATGTGAGGGAGATCACTTTTTTTCTTTTTTCTTTTTTTCCTCCATGGGTGAGTGCTATATGCTTGCGAGTCAATCTAGTGGTAGTTAGAAATCGATCCTCATGCAGCTGTGTGAGACAAAATACCTTTGCCATTGCGATATCAAAGAGAGTCATAATTTATATTTACTTTTACTTTAAATATTCAGCCTGAGTTTTAACATCTTGACTCAGACATGACTTGAGCAAGTGCTCCACTCATTCTTTTTAAGGCTGGTCCTATCCCAAGTTTTGAGTATGAAAGCTTCCATTGAGTGGGATGAATGGAACTCCACTGCCCACTGCCACGGCCACCGAATGATCATCTAGAACTATCAAAATAAACACCATCCCCTCTATTGATTATCCGCAAATTTGACTTTAGTAGGAGTTGCTATTGGTTATATTTTAGATTGAGCACACAAGTACCAACATGATATGTTGTGATCTAGGGCCTACGAGAAGAGATCAATCACGCACAAGAAGACGAGATTTACGTGGTTCGGCTTTTGGCCTACGTCCACGGGAAAACGGAAAAATCACTATGCAATCAGTAGACCTACTTCTAATCAGAGTACAACTTGGGCAATCCGGGCCCGGTGAACCAAGACTTACTAATTTCTATTGAGTCATACTAATTAATAAATCTCCACATTGACGAACATTGAAACTGATCATCATGCACAAAACACGTCTCACCGTCTCCACCTGCCCCTGAGGGCACTCAGGTACTGATCACATTGATTAAGTACAAGCAATGCTTGAACTTGACTGCTGGAATAGTCTTGGTCATCATGTGTGCTGGATTCTCCGCCGTAGCAATCTTAGCTATTGCAATAGCACCATCGGCGATGACATCTCGAATGAAGTGTGCCCTAACATCAATGTGTTTGGTCTTTTCATGTTACTTAGGATTGTGTGTCAGATCAATCGCACTCTGACTGTCACAGAAAACAGTTGTCAGCTTCTGTTCCAATCCCAGTTCTCCAACCAAGCCTGTAAGCCAAATAGCTTCATTCACTGTCTCTGTAGCTGCCATATATTCTGCTTCAGTGGTAGACAAGACAGCTTTGGATTGCAATGCTGCCTTCCAACTAATGGCACCGCTAGCAAAAGTGAAGACATAACCTGTCAAGGACCTTCTTCTGTCTAAATCTCCAGCAAAATCTGAATCAACATATCCAATAGCACTTCCAGAAGTGTTGTTGCTTCTGTCATACACTATCCCAACATCAGTAGTACCTCTCAAGTAATTAACGGAGTATCCATTTCACTGCCTACCAATGGGCCTTCCCGGGGTTATCCATGTAATTAGTGTTTTCAATGGCAACCTTTTTCTTCAACTCCTTAGAGTTCAAGGCTAACTCAACATCTTCTTTAGAAAGAGTTTCTCTATCATACATCATGGTATCAACAAAGTTCTCATACGAGGGTGGCAAAGAGCATAGCAACATGATTGCTTGGTCCTCATCATCAATTTGAACATCGATGTTTTCAAGATCCATAACAGCTTTCATAAAAGAATCAAGGTGTGTTTGAACAGACGTACATTACTACATTTGTAAGGTGAACAATCGCTTTTTCAGGTACAAGCGATTCATAAGAGACTTCGTGATGTACAAGTTCTCTAACTTCTGTCATATGCCGGCAGCAGTTTTCTCCTGGGCAACCTTTCGCAGTACACCATCGCTCAGAAACAACAGGATCTGACCGTACGCCTTCTCCAGCAACTCATCATTCTCATCATCTGACAGTTTGTCAGACAAAACATTCTTCCCTTTCAAAGCTTTCTGCAACCCATTCTAAACCAGCAAAGCGTGCATCTTCAAACGCCATAGACCGAAGTCATTATTTCCGTCGAATTTTTTAATCTCAAATTTAGCATCCATTCCACGAATCTTTCATACATCTACGTAGATCTCCTCGAGATGAGTCCGCAGGTTCAAATGGATCTCAGATCGGACTCTGGATCGTCAAGATATCGTGAAAACAATCTTCAACCATCAATCCGGTCAAATCAGACTTGACCGTAGGAACAAACGTGTCAGGCTGATGTCAGTGCTTTTCTGCTACTGGGCTTTGTTGCACGCGGGTCGGGCTGACCTGGACTAGGCCCAACCTGGATTGGCTGGCTACTGGGCTGCTTCTACAAACGGGTCAGACTTGACCCGACCTGACCCGCGTCTGGACTCAACCCAGAAATCCTTTCCTCTTCTTCTTCAAACGGTTCTGTTTCAGAACCAGAACCGTGACGCACTTCCCTTCTTCTTCCTTTCTCGCTCCGGCCACGACAGAGGCTGCATCTCTTCTCCGGCGACATGCAGCGGCGGCGGTGTGGGACCCAGCCGGAAAAATAAAACCCAAAGCGCAGAACCCCAATCGATCTTGCCCTTTCTGCTATTCTTCTTCTCCGGTTCCAGCGTAGGCACTTCTTCTTCTTCCGGCGATCTTCTTCTCCAGCGCAGCAGCAACGGCAGTCCTCAGATGATAAAAAAACCACCCCTAATCTCTCTTCTTCTTCTCCAATCAACCCTTTGAAATCCGATCCATCGGATTTCCTCCAATCATGCCAAATCGCTCTGATATTAGTTTGTTGTGATCTAGGGCCTACTAGAAGAGATCAATCACGCACAAGAAGACAAGAGATTTGCGTGGTTTGGCTTTTGGTTACGTCCACGGGAAGACGGGAGAATCACTATACAATCAGAATGGAGGTTGTACATCCTAGAGACCCTGAGTCTCTATTTATAATATTAGCCTCAAACCCTATTACACCCAAAACCAACTTCTAATCACAGTAGACCTACTACAATAGACCTACTTCTAATCAGAGTACAACTTGGGCAATCCGGGCCCAGTGAACCAAGGCTTACTAATTTCTATTGAGCCATACTAATTAACATGATAACATGATCTTACAGTTATGATTTAAGTAAATCTTGATGATATATCAGTGAAGGGGATGGTGTTTATTTTGAATGGTCCGAATAATCATTACGTAGGGCCCATGGTGGAGTTCCATGCATCCACTCACGGATCCGATCTCACCAGTGTTTGAAGCATGGTATTTGAATTAAGAACTGCAAACGACATGGTCATGAATCACTGGACAGGAATAAAAATAAAAGCTTGAAAATTCTTATACTACCAAGAAAAGATGAAAAGGATCTAGCTGGGTCATACACATCCGTACGTCATGGCCCACCTATATAATAGACAGAACAGCAATGAGGGTGCTGTTTTTGTTACGCGTAGTTGCTTTTCCTTGATACAGTCAGTCAAATGCAAATTGCAAATGCATCTTTAAGGTGGGATGTACCTTGACTTGAAGTTTTTCTGCTTATATTTTTGTCAAGTCAAGAGAGAGGGTTGACATATAAGATTGAAACTTGACGCCTAGATAACCCATTGCTCGGATTTCAATTTTGACTTGACGATGGAAGCCATGCAAATTAAGCTGTTGGGTCGTATCAACTTAATTAATTGTTGCAACCATGAGTTTCATTAGATGCACATCAGGAGATGGTTTTATCATCAAATTAGCGGGACATTAGAGCAGCAAGTACTCCAGTTCCCTATCTATCCAACCGTTTACCATCCATCTATGTGATGTGAGTGGGCTGATGAGGTCAACGTCCACCCTCACTCCTGAACTGTCATAATTGTGGTCAAGTCCGAGGCCAAGCCCGAACTATAAAATTATTGTTGTGTCGTTTCTTATTATCAATTGATTTTGGACTTTGATGATAATATTGATAGGTATAAATATGAACGGAAGATGGCAATCCTCGATGGTTAGTTTTAGGGAGAATATTCAAAAGAAAAAAAACATAGAAAAACAAAGGCTAAATATTGGATGGTGGATAAGGTTCGATCCTTTGAAGGGTCTAGATCATAGATCCATGGGCCCAACCTTGGTGGGTTAGAAAATCTGGTTGACATATGCATGACGATATGGTGAGGCCCACTCGAGTTCTAGAAAAACTCACAATCCAAGTCATTTTTAATAAGAACTGCCTGACCACTACCATCTTTTCTGACTGCCTTCAATTCAGAATAGGACAAAAGGTTCCTCCTCAAAGCAGGTCAAGAGGAGTGAGGAAAATCATAATATTTTACCTATTATATTATATGATATGACATCTTTTCCACTCGTATTTAAATACTTTATTGTTTCAATTAGAGTTTTAAATTCCAACCACCCAAATGACGGTTTGGAATTCTTAGAATTTCACTTTCTATATTATTTGTTGAAATTCTAAATTCTCCATAAAAAAAAAAAAAAAGGATTTACAATTCCACCTAAAAGGACTACTTTTGGAGAATTTGAAATTCTTCCATGCATTAATTCTTAAAATTCTGGTAAAGAAACAGGCCTAAGTGTTAATGGGTAGGGCTGGACCGCGTTGAGAAATGTCTGGCCAGCTGACTTCTAGATCCAAACCATAACCAGCTGGGCCGACCCCAACCAGCTGAAGAAAATTGAGCCCGAGCCCGAGCCCGGTTCACATTATAAGTAAAAACAGGGCTTCCATTAGTGTCCTTTTCTGTAGCTCAGGTGATTTGGTTATTCTTGTGTTTGTGAAATGTTGGAGTCCTCTCTCTTAGCTCTCCTTACCAAATTTTTTTATTAGCTCTCCTTACCAAATTTTTTTATTTTACAACTGGGCCGCGCTGGGATTAGGTTCTTGCCATTGAATCCAAGCCCGGCTCATCTAATACATGGGCCCAAATAAATAATTCGAGCCTGGCCCGAGTAGCGAAACTTAAGGCTAAGCCTGTGTTAAACCGGGCCAAGCCGAGCTCGGTTTGGACCGATCCATGAACACCCCTACTGCAGCCACCTCTTGTTTTATTTTATTTTATTACAATGGATTTTCCATTTTGTATAACCCAACATGACTATTATACCTTCCACCTTTGAACAAAGGGCCTGTTTTTTATTAGAGTTTATCTTTTTTTACAAGGACTTGTCATCCTGGGGTTGTTTTTTATATAATGTGACGTATTATCTAGGGTTGCAAATAGGACAATTCCGGATGGGAATCATAGTGAATTCGGACCAGAACTCGTTTATAAATAATGGTTCCGATTCCAAATTCGATTTTGACTATGAACCTGTTTTGTTGGTTCCAGACACAGATCCGATTCTGGAACCAGATTCACTTAAAGAATTAGAATCTAGTTCCAAAATCGATTCTAATTTCTCTTTATTCTTCATTTCTCTTAAAATAAGTATATTATTCAACTTATAACAGTGCATCAAGTCTACTACTTTTAATATTATATACATAAAAATGTAAAAAAAAAGAGTTGATTTTCATATACAATTTCCAACATCTTAGGCTCATATGTCAAGTCCAGGTCCACGGGTCAAAACCTATATGGACCTGGACCTGGATCCGTTAATGAATCGAAACCAAAACTAGGTTTTAAACCTGATTTTTTGCGGATCAAAACTTTCGGGTTATTGGATAATCAAATACCCGTTTGCAACCCTAATCGTGTCCCCTGACATTTGTAAATGTCGTATTTTTGTAAGAGAATTCTAAAATTCTAGCCACCTAAAAGGTCTTGGATGACCTTTGGAAATCCAAAACTATAGCCATTTTTTAATGGGATTTCTGGATAATCAAGTATAAATGTGCATTCAAATATTTCACTATATTGGAGGATTCAAAATTCTTCAGACAGAAATTCCAAAATTATAGTTTACATTTTGGTAATTCAACTAGAAAAACTGCCGGGCAGGCAAAATCTTGGAAGCCAATAGTAACAACTAATGGACTTGACATATGTTATCAATTCTCATTGAATGGAAAAGGCACTGACAAGGGAAAAGAGTAGCATGAGTGGTGTGGTGCAGGCCAGTCAAACCCCAAACCTGGCTCAATTAAGATAAAAAAAAAAAAAAAAAATCCAAACAAAGAATTTGGGCTTGGATCTCATGAAGCCAACCTAACTTAAGGAGGGCCCATATCAAAGAATGTACAAGTGTGATGTTGACAAATATAAATCCAGTACACTGCAAGTACCTGAGTGCTTAGGGCAGCTATAAGTTCCAAGGATCCAGATGTGACAAAGCATTGAATGAGGCTTGTTGGACCTGGTTATGGTTGACACAAACACTAACAACAGTTACCTGTTAAGTAACCCGGGCCGCATGCAGGTCGAGACTCAGAAGGGCACTCAAATGGGCAATGCATCTCATTGGTGAGTGGTGACACTTGCAAGGTCCAAAGTCCAAACTATGTGGAGAGAACACTTGCAAGTTGCAAGTTGCAAATCATACACACAGAGCACTTTGTCATTGATCATTCTTCATCAAGGCCAGGTTAGGACTTTTGAAACTTTAATTTACCTGTTGAAACTTTGAGAAGGTTTTGGACTCAATTTTGAACATATTTTTTTTAATTAATTTTTTTTTTTTTTTTGAGCCTTGACAGAAAGCTAAAAATATATAAACTATAAGATTGAACACATAACCTTTTACCTTTTAAATCAATTAACCTAACCCCTACACCACACCATGCAATACTTATATGTAATTATTTATAATAAAAAAATATTAAAATTAATTAGATAAGATTAGAGACCCTAGCCATGTAGGTCATGCTTGTGCTTAACCCAGGTTATTGTGCTAGTCACCTATTAACTCTGTAATTGATGGTGACAAAGAACACATGCCTGTATCATTCTTTTTTTCAATATATTTTCACATGCCTATATCGATCTTTTTTCATTTAATTTTCTTCTTCTAAATCTCAAATAACTTCCAGTTTCATAGCCGATAACAATTCATACTCCTATCTTCTCCCCTCTAGCCACATTTAAAAAAAGAAGTAAAGAAATCTATTATCCAATTTGTCTTTTTTTTTTTTTTTTTAAGTTTCATACAACTTTTTTAAATCACAATTTTCAAGCAAATTAGCATTTGGCTAACTACATATCTAACATTTTCAAATCAAAATAATTACATTACTTCGCAATATTAGATCTTCTTCTATTTCTAAAAAAATTTCTATCGCCTAATGAGAAATTACACAAGAGAGGCCTTAGGGCCTGTTTAGGAGCTTTACAAGTAGAATCAAGTAAGGTAAAGCCCCAATTTCTATTAAAAAAATTTTCCACCAAAACAGTTTGATTCAAATTTTCCACCATATTTTTTAAAAAAATATTCAAAAAGTAACCTTATTTCTCCACTAAAAGATAAAAAAAACTCCACTTTCCAATAAAAAAAAAAGTCAAAAAGATTCAATCACAAACAACTAAAAATAAAATATCATCATAACCCACATATATTTTATTATTTCCTCAAAATAACATTTACTCCACTCAACTCCACTACTAAAGCCCCCAAACAGGCCCAAGAATTTCTATTATAATGAAAAAAAGTCCCAAAAAAGTTTTTTGAAATTAAGAAAAATTATTATTACATTTATCACATTTCAGATTTTTAACAGCTTCTAAGTTGACAGCCTATGAAAATATTCACTCTCATTTTTTTATGACATGTGCATCCCTACTAAACCTACATCAACACACACTAAACAAATCTTGGGCAATTTCGAACATAAGGCGTGGCGAGCAAATTCACAATTTATGCCACTCTACCAACTCCCAAGTGAGTACCCCCGTTTTATTTAAAAAAAAAAAGAAAAAGAAAATCTGTTGTTGTATTTGATGATGCCCACTTAAGAATTTTCCTTGCTCCAAAGCACCATGATATCATCTTCCATCGTCCCATATTTGGCTAAAGCATGAATCCTGAGTATGGACGTGATCCATCATGTGTATCCCTGAAAATGGGCCCACGACATTTGGGCAGGATTGGCTTTTCATGGTGGGACCCATCGAATGAATTGTAGGGAGCCCAAAATCTGATCATTATCAATATCATCCTCAACATCAGTACCATGATATCAAATTCCATTGGCCCTACGCCGTATCTGCGGGAGTGGCCCATTTTACAGGACCAGATTGCTAATCTTGTGGGCCCCATTAACTTAAAAAAGGAAAAAAACCTAAGATTGCAACATGCCCTCAATGTAAAATAGCAGTTTTTTTATACCTAGTTTGTTCATACAAGTAAAAGAATCTCGTGGAAGAAATGGGAATTCAGGGAAAAAAAAAAAAAACGAAATCCAGGAAATGGGGTGTTCCCAGCTTGATTAAAATCAGAAATTAAGAAAGAAATGTAAGTGAAATTTTCATTGAAGAGGGCAGAAATTTGAAGGAACTAAAGTACAGCTAACTTACGTAAATTATAAATTAAAGATAAATTTAAATGAGAGAACTTTTAATAGCGTCCAACTTTGACATATCTAGAACTCGTATACCTACGGATTGATGGTAGCTTGAGTTTTAAATATTTATTAAATTATGTATAATAAAATTAATCCAAAAGGAAAGAAAATGCATAAATAACTTACATAAACTACCAATGAGAATATATCTAAAATTAAGTAAATCAAAGTTATTAAAATAAAATAAGATGAATAATTTATTAATGGATTTTAAAATCATCTTTAAAGTTCATTAAAATGACTAAATTAAGATTATCTAACCTGTATTTAACCTGCTTTTAAAATAGGTTACCTAATCTGGCTTGCTAGCTCAACGTACTTTTAATGACTCTCTAATATGTTTATTTGATTTAAATCTAATTGTAGGTTGTTTAAGATTTAAATAAAGACCAAAAGAAAATGTATTAAGTGTGAGGGAATGGAGAAAAATATATATTAGTAATTGCTTCATGATTATTTGGGCCTTCAATTATAATGCAAAATAAATACAGTAATTAATAGATGGTCAAAATCTATTGTACGGAGTCAAAATCAATTAGAGATTAGTTTCAATTGAAATCAAAAACACATGGGCCCCTTAAATTGCACGTGTCCACCAACTTTCAATTAGATCCAAATTTTCTAGACCGTTTGATTGACTATGTATCAATTCGAATGAACTGTTGACCATTAAACTTTTGGGCTCACATAAAGACAATAGAAATCACCGTTGATCATTTTTATCGATATGTCCAATTCCATGTCAACTTGGACAATAACTCATGTCAACTTGGACAATAACTCACCCAAACTCCCAAAACGATCTGTCCAAGGTATCTTTGGCGACTTCCACTACCTCCCTAAACCTTCTCCCAGTATTCCACTACCTCCCTAAACCTTCTCCCAGTAGCAGCAAAAACTCTCCTTACTCCACTCATGTAAAGGGACTCCAAAACATTGGAGCCAAACCCTCCTGGAGGCAATAGAAGGCCTTGGAACCCACTTATCCAGACTCTAGAGACAGAAATACCGGAGGGCTCATTTGGTAATTTTACATGTAAAGTCATGTCAAGTAAAGTGCCCATCCAACGGTCGATAATTTCACTTGACCCTGTTTGGCTCCATTCGTTTGATTGCTTGTAGCATAAGATAAACTTTATAGCTGTCTTGACTATTGGACTTTACTTGACATCCCATACTGCCACTTTCCCCTCTTCCACAGCCTTCTTCATTGCCATCTGTCTCTGAAGCCAAAAGGCAGCCAGGGGAGAGGAACTCTGTCAATAGAGTAAGAATCGATCGCCTGGACAGATTCGCTCACAGCCCATCAACTCAACGTGAGAAGATTTCAAATCTGTCCACTGCATAGTGCATGCCTCGGTGAATCCGCTGGAGAGATCTCAAGGTCTTCCACTCTGGGTTGTTGGATCCATTACCTCACCCTAAAATCTCTCCATCAAACCGTCCAATAAATCATAACTTCGCCCAACCACCTCTCCATCACAACATCTCTTTCTTCCAAGGAGAATCTGAATCCTCTACTCTTGCCAGCAGAGGCTCTTTCCCAATCCTTATCAGTGGCAAGCCATGCAACTGGCAATAATGGCTGAAACGAGACCAACACCTTCGTACCACCTAATTTCCCTAGTCCCTACTACCACCGGCCTCATAAATACCAGTAATGGCTGAAATAACTTCTTCACTTTCACAGTACCCACTAAGCTATTTGACAACCACCCATATTATTAGAGACAACATGTTTGGGAACAACTGAACAAGGATTGCATCTTCTTCTTCTTCTTCTTCTTCTTCCTGGTGAACCCCTTTCACCACCTCAAGATAGGTACTACCCTTTTGAACTCTAACCAGAACAGGAGGACATGACTCCAAAGGTTTCTCAACAACCTTTTGAGTGGCCACCGACTTTGGCTTAGGAAAAGAACCCACATTCCCATCATTCCCCTTAGCCCCTTTTGGCCTAACCTTCTAAGCCCAGCCAAATATAGCTGCATTAGCCACCGGCTTTCTTCCTGCAAAAGACCTCCCATTCATCAAGCGCACAGCTCTCAAGAGCAGTCCCTATATCACCAAAACGAACAAAACCCAAGCAAGAACCCCATCCTCTCCTACTAGAGGCGCCGAGATGAAAGCATAAATAACAATCCCCACATGAGAGAAAACCAATCTCAACTGATCTGCAACAGTGACTTCTGGAAGATTACTAACGAAAACTGATACAAGATCCTCACATCTCATACTTCTTTTCTTCCTTTTACTCACCGTCTTCCACTCTTTTCCAGCCTCACTCTCTCTCATGATGAATTTGGCTTCTTGGTTTGTTGCTGCGAAAGTGGCGCAACGGAAGATACCTGCGATCGACGGTCTAAATGCAACATGCATGAACACATGCAATCAATCCACACAAAAAAGAGAGACATAGGATTTACGTGGTTCACCCAACAGGGCTACGACCACGGGGAAGATAGTAAGTATATCACTACAACAATGGAGGTACACTACATTTGGAATTATCTCTCAATCCCTAATCTCATAATACACCCAGCACCTCAGCACTCGCTCCTCACTGTGGTGTAAGAAACACCACCTTGCAGAGAGATTACATTGTATCTCACTTCCTCCCTTTCTTCCACACACATTCACAGCAATAAAGGCCTTTATTTATAGCCTCCATCGATATGGGTAGGCATATCGTTGCCCATGCTCTCCTAGCTTTGCACCATGCTTGCTGTCAGCTGGTCCATGCTGCTGGTCCATGGAAAGGTCAAGTCAACACTGACAGCTCCTATTGAGCCATCATACTAACAAATCCCCACCTTGGCGAACATAGGAGTCGATCCTCATAGCATAGAATACGTCTCACCGTCTCCACCTACCCCTTAGGGCACTCAAGTACAACGCACACCAATCAGATCCAACTAGTGCTTGGACTTGGTTGCTGGAATGTGTATTAGTGAATGCACCAAATCGCTTGTACTATCGTCTATGAAGTTGCTTCAACCGGTATAATGATTTCTTCAAACTGCATTCATAATCAGGAATCTAGAACTTTGCTCCACCTGCACCAGAAGTTCCTTCCGCCTTCTCGTAGATCCGCTTGCATCCAATGGCCTGATTTTTATCATCAAGAGACTCCATCTCTTCAGTCATAGTTGCTGCCCGTTGACTACTTTCCAGCCATTCAATTTATTCAAGAGACTCAATCGTCAATGCATCTGCAATTATATCATTACGGCCACTGTCTAATGTCGACGCGTACGTCGTCATATCCTCGAAACCGTATATAACTGGAGGCTTCCTTTCTCTCTGCGGCATCTACTTCTATATCTGCTGCATAGTCTGACTGTCTTTTGTATCCCGAGAGGAGACGGATGCACTCTTATTCCTCACTGGGATGTCTGACTCTTGGAGATGGTATCATCTTCGCTATAACAAGCAAAGATTTACAAAGACTCACTTTCTCATCATCTCCCCCACATGGTGTAGGCATTATCAAGGTCTAGGGTTACAGATTACATTATGTTTATCATTTTCGCTTTCTTACCTCCAAATAAAGCCCCTATACAATTACCAAAATACCCTGACCTTAACCCGATCCTTGGCTAATCAATGAACCCATCTGGTTAACCCGGATTACAAGACATAACCCCAACAATCTCCAGACTGGCATGCATTTCTTACAACCACCAAGAGAAAAACAAATGGCCATGTCTTCATGTAACTCGCTGACTGGTATGCATAGTTATTAATTTCGTTTCGTTTCGGCCAAAATGGCTAAAATTTTTCTTCGATTTGAACTTTGATCGATCTCGGCTGAAATTCAGGATTTCGATCAAAATGTTATTGGCCGAAATGAAATTTTGCATAATTTTTTTTAAACTTTTTATACACATATTAATAATTTTTTGTATTTTTTATATGTTCACAAAATATAATTCCATAAAAATTACTATAATGGATTAAATCTATATTTATTACTTTTTCTGGTTTTTTTTTTTTACTTATATATGTATATATATAATGTTATATTTTCCCTGAAATGTAATTATGAAAAGTTTTGCCGAAATCCCGAATCGGCCTAAACTTTTCATTTTACGGGCCAGAGCGAAATGAGGTCTGAAACAATATTAACAACTATGCTGGTACGTCCCTGCACCAATAACGCAGTCCTCTTTCTTCAACATTTTGTCATGTTGAACCAACATCTGAACTTCGACTTGTCCCAAAGTTCCTGTTCTCATCAAACTCCACCTTCAGCATGACGCTCGAATTCTTTGACGAATCTGAGTGATTTTGAATCGCTCACAACCAGCCTTCAAAACCGCCCTAATTATCTATACCACTACGAAGAAATAAGTTTCTGCCATCTGATCTGTCATCCTGGTCAAATCTCTGATGTTTTATCGTTCCTTTGCTGAAGGAGGCATGATTCCGTCGCTTGCACGTTACTTCTTCGTTGGATGGGTTTTTGCCGATAATAGGTCGAGCCAACCCGATTCTGAACTTGAACCTACCTTGACCATTTCCGAGGAAATTACCGTCCGTTCAAGTCTTCCTGGATTACTGCTAGATGACACACTTAGCTCCACTTGAATAATATCTTTCTTCCTAGTGTTATCCGGTGTCTCTTTCACTGCTCCACCTGAAACTGCATCCTCTATCAATCTGTAGAGATTTCTGACTATCTCACCCTTCATGATGACCAATGCTTCATTTATCACATTCCCCAACTCCACCTGCTATAATGCACTTACAGCCTTTGGAGTCTAAGGTACCCAAAGAAATCCAATTCTTTGCAAACTAGGAACATGCATTACATCTGTGGGTTCGAACAATCCCATCAAATATTTGGATCTATACCATTCCTATCCTAATGCTCAAGTTCGCATTGTCTCTCATAAGAACAGATCCACCATCATGGGACCAATCTAAACTATGATAGGAATAACCAGAATAGCGTGAGAACTATTCTTTTCCATCTGCTTTGGCATGTCTGCTCCTACTCGATCCATTTGATGTGGATCTACGCTTTCGAGCTCTGCCTAGAACACCTGGAGTAGTCTCTTCTTTCATGACATAAACACTTCAATCTGGCTAGTAATGCTTGAATCCATCATTACCACCATGAACCACTTGGTTTCTGAGTCAACCAAGTTTTGCTTGTCAAGCTGTCATTCTCCTCTGTTTACCTCGTAGATCTTGTCGTTACGAGTTCACAGGAACAAGCTGATCTGTAACCCAACTTTGCATGGTTTCAATATCTCAAAAATAATTTTCTGCACTCCTATAGGTCAAAATCCTCTGTTGGATTTTAATCTCATGTTGCACTTGTGTAGATCTCGTCACTACGAGCACCCCGGAAGAAACGGATCCGAAATCCAACTCTGGATTGACTCCGATATCACAGAAATAATTTTCTTTATTTTAATCGGTCAAACTTTCTTATTGACCGTTGAACAACCAATCTGCTTAGACAACAGCATAGATTTATTCGCCACGAGTCCGTAGGTCCAACCGGATTTCAAATCGGACTCCGGATGACTCCAATATCAAAGCTTGAATTCTGACAGCTGGATTCGGTCAAACTGGCAGTTGACCATTACTGACGTCACCGCTGACGTCATCTCTGCACCTGCTGCTGGGCTTCTGCACTCGGGTCACGTTAACCCGACTTCTACCCTGACCTGGCCTGAAACTAGGACTGAGAGATCACTATTTTCACATGGTGCTTCAGACCACCATATGACATTGAAATGTCACTGTCTCCCTTTCACCATACATAAATGTGTCACCTAATTTTATCCTCTCCCAACCAAAGTCAAACAACAGTACAACACATGACTTACTTCACTCCACCCAGTTTCTTGTTCCCTTTTATTTTCTGTTTTCTCCCCACACTTGACAGAAGTCTTTTTCTCGGTTGAAATAAAGGAAAAAGCTATTTGTCCCGGGCGTTGGACCGACTCCGGGACAAACCCCCCCGGGGACCGTTGGATCCAGCTGGGATCCAACGGTCCCGGGGGGGTTCTGGGATCCAACGGTCCCCGGGGGGTTTGTCCCGGAGTCGGTCAAACGCCCGGGACAAGTAGCAGGACTCTGAAATAAATGGGACAATCCCAAGACAAGTGGCCCATTTTTCTGAGGACCATCACCACGTGGTCTTTCTGCAAAACTTTCCAGATCGTTGAAGGGTGTTAATATTCGCACCCACACTACATCTCTGTGTCATACACGGAAGAAACTGTAGACCACCCTATATCCCTATGTGTCAACGTACAAAACTGTTGCCTTGATTTAAGATCAATGATGCTTTCTCTTTTTATTTATATCCCATCTCTCACATCATTGGTTGTGACTTGATACGATAGGCTACATACACCCAATCTATGCTATGCCTATTTAAGCCTATTCATGCGTTGTCGTATCATATAATTTATACCATATCTATTAACTTTTCACCTGAATAATATTATAATATTGAATGGAGGATCATTCGTCCGTTGGTCACTTTTCATCCCCCCCCCCCCCCCCCCCCCCCCATCCTTACGGTCCGTTTGGGAGAGGGGAGGGGAGGGGAAGGAAAATTTGAGGGGGAAGGGAGGGGAGGGAAAATTAATTTTACCTTCTCTTATTTGGGAAGTGAAAAAGTAGGGGGAAGAAAAGTGAAAAAAGTAGGGTTTTGTTTGTTGTGAGATAGAGAGAAAATTTACCGTTTTTACCCTTATTTTTATAAAAAAGCTTTAAATTTTCTTTAAACATAAAGGGCAATTTAGTCATTTCTCTCATTTTCCCCTCCTCTCCTCATTTTCCCCCAATTTTGGGGGAAAATTTTTTCACCCTTTTTTCCCCTCCCCTCCCCTCCATTTTCCCTCCCCCCCCCCCTTTCCCAAACACCCTCCAAAAATTTTCCCCCACTTTACCTCCTCTTTTTTTCCTCCCCCCCATTCCCCCCCTTCCCAAACAGAGGGTTAGAAAATGTAGGTCATGATTTTGACCACCCATTTGGTGGGCCATACTGATGATACGTCGGTGGCAGACACTAGTTGGGCAAATCTTAGCAGCCCAACGATGAACCGTCCATTTTTTCATATCAATTAACATTGAATCATACTTTTACTGCAGGCCGCCCACTGATTCTGCAACCGATCATGAATGTGTCACAATTGGTCACCCAAAGTGGGGCCCATTTTCCTCCGTTTACATGATTAGCCACAAAGGCAGATGGGGTCCACATGAGATGGGCCCTTAAGTATATATATGATGGGAGAGAAGGGTCAGCCCTACCTTGACCTCTTGTCATGCATGAGCTCAGGACTGGAGAAGACGAATACTAATTCTTATATATGAAAGAGACTGATTAATTTGAAATCAACTCTAATCGATTTTGACCATTCTATATAATTTTGACCAAGAGATCATCATTAATCTCAACACACAATTCTCCTTTAATCTTATTTAATCTAATTAAATTCAATAAAAATGTCATTTATTGAATGACATTTATTGTTGTAATGAATAATAATGTGCTGTTCGATCTATAATGCCCAAGGTAGATCTATGTAATGGAAAAATCCTAAATTTGAATCTATCTATTATATTTTTCAACTTAAATAAGTTTTTAGAACTTATAAATATATTAATTTACTTTCCAACTTAACTAATTATATTATTTTTATAAAAACATGTTGATATAATAATTTTTCAGCGTAAAGTTTGTCACGAAGAAAGATAAGTGGTGAGGATTTTTATCAATATTATTGATAGTAAGGTGAGTCAAGCAAACTACGTACCTTGAACCTTAAGTCGAAATCTAGAAACCCATAACTACGTACCTTGAATCCAACTACAAAACCCCTTCTAATTGTAAAATATCATATTTTAAATTTCTTCTAAATTTCTCGATCTCATCTCAATATAATATATACAAAAATATCATAATTGAAGTTTATACTAAAATTTTAAAATTCTTATATTAATTATTTATTTAAGTTTTCAATTGTGTGATTTCTAAGAAAGCCTATTAGTTATTCTATATTTCATGATTAGGACACGGGGCATAGCATCTTCTTTATTGCTGATTATAATTATAAGCATATAAATTTTTTATTTTTAAAAAATATTTTTATTTTAGACTTTCTATAATATAAATGTATGAGATTAAACTCAATTTTTCTTATTTCTATCATGATATTAAATGATTTTTCTTTCGTATGACTTCAATTGCTCGTGCTAAGCACGGGAGCATTTTGCTAGTGGAAGTTGAAAAAAAATAAAAGGAATTGATTTGCTCTCAACGTCCTACATTTCCTAGGCGATTTTCCTGGAGGCTTTAATGCAAGTTGTTCTTTATGATTTTCAATATCTGATCATTTAGTTCAAATAATATATTCTATGTTTTTAGGGAATATATTATCTGAAAACAGATAATATATTCCCTATTAATGTAAGGACCCAATCCCTAGGTCTTTAATGCCATTATTATTGTTGTTGTTTTTGCTATTTAATTTTGGTCATAGATTGGATCATGCTTGGAACCCACCCATTCATTGAATTAAATTAGTGCTATGTGTAATTTCATCACATTTTGTGTGGGTCCCAACATTGATGATGGAGATTAAATCTTAGTGTACTTAATAGAAGAGTTGCACACATTCAGGACACAGTATGTTGCAATATTTGATTGTGATGACCAATGGACTCGTGTTTACAACTCACTGAACTCTTTTCCATTAGATAGAAAAGCACCGATTGAGCATTGGATGACCATGCCAGACATGAGTCTCTTAATTGCTTCGAAGTTCAATGTGATATTACATGTTTTAAGTGCTGCACAGAGTTTTACGTATTTACCACTTCGATCTACTCTACCATCGTCGTATCAACATGTTAGTATTTTTATCGGGTACGTAAATAATAATCGCTATGTCCAGGTTGCATTGACAGATGGTTACCCGATGCCTCCCATTATGCCTCAATGAGTTCACTTCATGCATGATTGTGCAGCTGCATGGGCTAGCCCGTATACGGAGCGAATTAATGCGTTCATGCAGTATATACGTTATAGGTTTCCTTTTGAAAATATTGTGTTCGAAGATTATGAATGCAACATGTGTTATTATGTCTGAATAAATTTGTTTTAAATATCCAAGACTTTTGAGATTAAAAAGATTTTTTGCACTTTTCTCTTCTTTTGTAATGGTGCACTTCTCCCTTTTGGTCAATTGAACTCTCAATCTTACATCAATTTTGACTTTATCTTATCAAATAAGAAGTATCCTACCCATCCGATACCTCCACACAAGTGGGTTCTTCTTGTCGAAGATATCGCTCTTGGTGAGGTAATACAGTGCAAATTTTATAAGACATATCCAACATATAGATAAAAGAAAAGTCAAGATATTACTGACAATAATCGCCGACCAAAAACTTTCCTAACCGTTAAGATCGTCAATCTCTCATTGTCTCTGTACAGATCTTGTTGTCAGGAGTCCACAGGAGCAAACAGATTGTCCATCGGAGCGCACATGACCCAAATATCACGCGGCAAATCTCAAGCGTCAAAGATGACTGCATCGGGTCCAAAAAATTTCTAATTATTGGATCTCAAATTCATCATCACTACTGGGTAGTGCTCGTCACCACGATTCCGTAGTACCAAATTGCTTGTTGATCGGAGTCCGGATGGATGAGTTATAGACAGTCGAGGTTCATAGTGGACCGTTGATCAGACCCCGCCTTGCGTCAGCACTGCAGCAGCTTGTGTAGTTTTGATGACGTCAAGATCATGTCATCCGTGGCGAGTCTCAGCTGCTGGGCCCTGGCGCCATCTTGGGTCGGGTCGGATCCACCTGACCTAAATAAGTTCTGTGTTCTTTTGGGGCGCGACTCCCGAGTCGAAAACATACAGCAACAGCTGCTGCATCCAGAACCTCCCAATCTCTCTTTCTTGGAGCGAATCCCGAGGCAGAAAAGGGCAAACCCATGCACCTAATGATCAGGTCACGTTACGTCATAGCCTAGGGTGGGTGTAAACCGTAAATAGGGTGGGTGTATTTATCATTCTCCTTCACCAAACTATTTGGCGGTTTTGTGTAAGTGCGTATTCTGCATTTTTCCTTTCTTATTACAGCCGTGCTACTCACCCCGGGAACCCGGGATGGAGCACGACTCCCCATGGGGAGTTGTGCTCCATCTCGGGGTTTTTCCTGGGGTGAGTAGACTTTTTGTTCTTATTAAAGGCCGAGAGTGTTTATAGTTCCAAAGATGGTCTAACAAGTGCATGTTTCTTTTCTTTTAAAAATTTTAGAATTTCAGTTAGAAGAGTTTCAAATTAACTTTTTGGAAATTCAGAAATTACAACAAATTTTTTCTTTTGGTGAAATTTTATAAGGAATTACAAATTATTTGTGTTTTGAGAATTTTAAAATTCTTCAGATAAAAATTTCATAAATTTCAGAAAAAAAAAAGTGTATATTCTCTAAAGATAAGATTATATATATTTTTTGAAGGATTATACAACTTAGATAAAAAAAAACGGGGGGGAGTTTGGCATTCTAGGTTGTTCGTGTCTAAGAAATTAAGATTCACTTTATCAAAGAATATTTTCTTTTCAATATTGCTCTTTAGGTGGAGCCTACTCCTCAACAATCCCCTTGTGGTGGAACTCGAGACTTGCTTTTGTCGATCCTGTAGGATTTATACTCGTGATGAGTTGGCTCTGTACTATTTTGGATTATACTTTGCTAACTATTCCTACCAAAATCTATAAACGTTCGTAGAGGCAACATAAATATATTTTTTCGTAGATAGAGCTCGCTTAGTCCTTAATACAATTTTGCTTTTTTGTTAATATTTTCTTTTCCATTCCTTCTCCATCAAAGTAATTATATGAAATGATCACCAACATGCACCAGTAGGCCTAGCTTCATATCCATGCATTGATAACTATGATAACTATGAAACCAATTGTAAATAATTTTGTGATGTTGTAGTGTTGGTTGCAGTCGATTAAGGTGATATTGGCTCACCCACCAATCTTCCTTGTGTCTCATTAATGTTACGCCCTACCTCTACACGCATATATGATATTGTCCGCTCTAATCCACGGGCCTCACGATTTTATTTTTCACGAACCTCGATCCATTAAAAGGCCTCGTATAAAATAAGAATGCTCTATTTATAATCTCATTCACCTCTTTTTTTTTTTTTTTTTTTTAACAGCCGATCTAGAATTCTAAAACATTAAGTTGCATGATTAGGAGTACGTGTAAGTATAAGAGGAGCAGGTGCAGGTTTCAAGGATGGGTACCATCCTCTCTTCATCTTAAATTTGCTCTCCCAGTGATAAAAAAAAAAAAAAAAAAGAGAGAGAGAGAGGTTACTTGTCCCGAACATTGAACGGGTGCAAGGAACAGTCTCAATACTCGGGACAAATAGACTTTTTCTAAAAAAAAAAAAATACTGGCCTGCATGATCACATGGCATCTGCAGTGTTTTTTACATGTGTGAGTTGAGCTTGAAAGGACGTTTAGACCATTCATTGATCTGGTCAATGTTTAGATCTGGTAAAATGGCGGCTTGGATTTGCTTTGATGTGATTACGGTGGCATTGTTGTAATTATAGGCGCCTGTGGTTGCTGAGATGATGGGTCCCATCACAATGACAACAGAGGACGGACGTTTCAGTGAGTAGTCAAGCAATAAAATGAGGACAGGTGATCCTCTGCTGACCCAACTTTCACAGATTCAGACCTTACAAGTGAGGTGTGAGAAGGATAGAGGGAGTACGTAGGGTGGGTGTATTTAAAAGGTCCCATGAATGAATCCTTCCCGTCTCCAAGGTACTGCAAGATAGAATAGGAACCGATCCCACCTTCTGTCTTTCCGTTGCAAGCAATGAACCCACGACTCTTTCTTCTTCGATTGGGTTCTGCAACAGGGGAGACGAGGCCTTGTTGTCTGCTCCTTCTCCGATCGAGCAAGACCGGCGACGCGAGGTGGCGCAGCAGTGCGTGGCTCGGTCAGAAATGAACCCAGCGTCCTCCACCGATCTCAAACAGATCTGAAACCAGTCCCTCTGTTTCCAGTGACAAGAGTCCGGATCACCTGTTTCTTGCTGCAACGCAACAGAGAGACAGAATCGTCTCTCCTTTTCCGGCGACGCGCAGTGGCAGTGGCGACTGCGTCTCCGTCGATGTGGTGTCCAGACTAGGCGTCTTTTGGCAAGACCAGATCAGATCTGCAAGCAGAGACAAAGTTGTTTCTTCTCCTTTTGGGTATGGACGCTGCAACAGGGAAGACAAAACCCAGTTGCTTGCGTTCTTCCTCTGCGAGGTGAGGTGCGGTTGCAACAGGGAGGTCCAAACCCATGTATCTGATCATCTGCCACGAAAAATCCAGCATCTGCGACTTGCAACAGGGCGATCTAACCGGCAGCGATGCGCGGTGATCTCGCCCTTCTCCTCTGGCTTCTCCGACAGAGACCGAAACGGTCTGGATCCTCCGATCTTCTCCGATCAGCCCCAGCACTCCAACAGCAAATCCGAGAATCATTTTTTTTCCTCAGCAACAGTATGTGGCTCCAAAGAGATCACTTCTCCGATCTTCCGCATCGGTTTCTGCAACACAGATCAGATCTGAACCATCTCCTTCGCCCTCTTCATGGCCCCACCTTGTGATCTCTCTCTGCACCCACTTTTTCATTCTGCAACAAGATTCTCTGCAGCTTCCGGTGGCCCACCAGAGATCATGGATCTACTCTATTCTGATCCCTTCCGTTCTCGGAACCGTGGCCCACCTCTGATCTTTCTCCGACAAGCGATCTGCTCCAGGATCTCTTCTGCTGTTTTGCAGAACTCTAGGATCTCTTCTGCTGTTTTGCAGAACTCTGGAGTTTCAAAACTCCCTCCTTCGATTTAGTTCTTCTCCGGCTGTGGTGCACCGACGGAGCCTGTGGCCCACCTCTGGAGTCTTTGCAAAATCCGCCTCAACCGAAATCCAAGAACAAACCTTCAAGCAGATCAGTGTCACGATCTCATTTTGCAACTTGCGAAAGTGGCGCAGCAAAAGATACCTGCGAACGACTGTCTAGATGCAACATGCATGAACACATGCAATCTATCCACACAACAGGAGAGACACGCGATCTCATTTTGCAACTTGCGAAAGTGGCGCAGCAAAAGATACCTGCGAACGACTGTCTAGATGCAACATGCATGAACACATGCAATCTATCCACACAACAGGAGAGACACGGGATTTAGGATTTAGGTGGTTCACCCAACGGGGCTACGTAAGAGTGGAGGTACGCTGCATGAAAAGTATATCACTACAGTAGAGGTACACTACAGTGGAAGTATATCACTAAAACAGTGAAGGTACAGTACATATGGAATTATCTGAGTGTCCCTAATTCCATAGTACACCCAGGGTGTTTTATACCATCTTGTAGAGAGGTTACATTGTGTTTTTCTTCCTCTCTTTCTTCCACACACATCCACAGCAATATAGGACTTTATTTATAGCCTCCATTGCTATAGGCAGGCATACCGTTGCCTATGCTCTCCCTGCTTTACACCATGCCTGCTGTCAGCTGGACATGCTGCTGGTCCATGGAAAGGTCAAGTGAACACTGATAGCTCCTATCGAGCCATCATGCTAACATGGTTTTTGATAATTGAACTAGTTGATTAACGAAGGCCGAAGCCTTCCATGGCGTTTTCACCGCAGTTGCTGCTGCAAAACCCTTCATAAAAAAATCCTACATCCCACCAAAACCCTACCCCATTTTCTTCTTCCAACGCTCCTCTCAAAACCCCCATCTTTCTTTTTCGCATAATGCAAATACATCGAAATTGATCTGCAGCAATCGACCCTACCTCATTTTCTTCTTCCAACGCTCCTCTCAAAAACCCCATCTTTCTCTTTCGCATATTGCAAATACATCGAAATCGATCGGCAGCAATCGACCCTACCCTAGTTTCTTCTTCCAACGCTCCTCTCAAAAACCCCATCTTTCTCTTTCGCATAATGCAAATACATCAAAATCGATCGGCAGCAATGGACCCTATCCCAGTTTCTTCTTCCAACGCTCCTCTCAAAAACCCCAACTTTCTTTTTTGCATAATGCAAAGTCATCGAAATCGATCGGCAGCATTCGATAATGGGATTATGGAGGCCTCATGTGCACGGGCAAGGGAAGGCTTTACCCTGAGGGTATCTCTCTCTCTCTCTCTCTCTCTTATTATGATTCAAATTTATCTCAACTGTTGTGTTGATTCCATAAAAATCTTTGATTTTGTTGGACCTAAACTAAACTAAGGAGAAAAGGCTCTTATTTTCTAAAGATTGCAATCTTTATAGAATATTGCTCATCACTTACAGTTTGTTCATGATGTATGTTCATCATGTATTTCACATTGTATGATTAACAGGGGATGATGGTTACATGGTTTGGACTTCATATGGTGTGGGAAGTAAACTCAAGATTCATGTGGTATGATTCAGACTGGGTCTTGGATGGATAGTTATCATTTCAAGTTTTTTCCCCCCTTGGGTTGACTACAAATCTATGACGCTTTTTTTTTTTTTTTTTCTTCAGGTTGCTATGATTGTCAATAACATTCTCAGTTTTGGAGCAAAACCAAGGTATTTGGGTAATGTCTATTCTGCAAGGCTTCTTGATGATGCTCTCTCCGAAAAGGTTGCTGTGATTGCTATCAGTGTTATTTCTGTTGTCCTCCTTATTCTTTTCTCCATTTAAACCATCTCTTTCCATGTAGGAATAGGGTACATGAAGTAAATGTAAGCTAGTGATCTTCTCGTTTTGGTTTTTCAGGTTATAAAAGGTATACTTGATGGATGCAGACAGTCTGGCTGTAAATTTTTAGGAGAAAAGGTATTTTGAATTTTTAATTAATGGTGCTTTTGTGCTTTTGTGTTACAATTAAGGGGATTTTACCAAAAGAAAGAACTAAATAAGTTGATTTGGTAGTTGAATAGAGACAAAGATTTCTCATAGATATACAGGCCTAAGATCACCAACATGACCCCACCTGTTAAAAAGACAGACCTTGTAATTGTCAACACAATACGGCACCATTCCCCTTTAAAATCCATGAGATGATTGTAATTGATTTAAATAGGAAGATTATGTTTTCTTTTCTTTTCCTTTTAACTACTTTTCCTTGGGTCTTCTTTGATAAGCTGATTTTGGCCCTTTGCTAGCATCACCATCGTAATCCAGATAAGCCTTTCCATGTTTTGTGCTCTATTGCGTGTTTGTTTATAGCTCAGGGGTCCTAAACTCCAAAGGCTTCTTTTTGCAAATTTTGAAGCTAAAACTGAAAGGGGTATATCTAGAATATGAAAAATTCCCACGTGGGGTTTTCTAGCTTCTATGATACTTGGTTAGGTTATGATGAAAATCACTACCATAACTTCAAATTTTGAAGTTAAAACTGAAAGGGTTATATCTAGAATATGAAAAATTCCCATGTGGGATTTTCTAGCTTCTATGATACTTGGTTAGGTTAGGACGAAACTCACTACCATGAGTGATCATCACTATACTTTAAATCGTTACTTTTTTTTCTTTTTTTTTTTTTTTTGAATCTTATTGGTTTTGGTTTTTAACATCTCTCTAGATTTCTGTTTTGTCCTTTCTGCTTCTTTGTTTTCTCCTCGTTGTTCACAAAAATCTTTATGGCCTGTGGCACGCCCACAAGGTTCAAAGCCACAATGAACTTATGGTCTCTTGTAGGCATTTTACTCCAAGAAAGCTAAGAATTCAGCGGAAACAACAACTCATATATCAAATCACATGGATTCATTCATCTGTGAATCTGAATTATGGCCACAAATGGCTCTACTTTCTGGAGAGATGCTGTGAATTTGATTGCGGCCAAACATGTTGCGAGACTGCAGAAGTCTTTATTCTTATTTGTTCTTCCTCTCTCCTTGTTTTGCTTCCTTGCATTGACCATTAGATGCACATCAGTATTGCTCTTTATTTTTTCGACATTGGTATATCCAACACTTCTTCATCATCATCCCTCATGATCTCTCTCTTCCTTTTTCATGCCACCAGCATGTGGCAGCAGTGGGAAATCCGGTGATCTCTCCAACTTCAATTGGATTCAATCCATCACCATTGGTTTAAAATGCCATTTGGCAGTGGCACCCATCCAATGGACCCCTTTTGATATTTTGCAGGATTGTTGGGCGGATGCCAAGTGGTTCCATCCTTGCCCTTCTTGGCACCATTCCTTCCTCTATTGGAAGGAGACTTCTTCCCATTTGCAAGGAGCTAACTCCACGCTGCTACACCATCCATTGTCCTTCCCTTTCCAACCATTTTACCTTTTGAAAATCAATAAATAAATAAATAAAAGAGTGATAAAGCCCACAAAAAAAGAGTGATACTAAAGGAGAGCTCGAATCTATTATAATTGTGATTAGAGATGTTCATTTGGTTTTTTATTTATCTTCACAAATCCCCAATCATGTTGCCATTTTGGGTGGGTTTGTATGTACCCCACACCCCCCCCCCCCTTCATTTTTATTGCATTTTCTCTATTTTCTTTAATTTCACATTAAAATGAGAACATGGCCTAAGAGACGCACAAAGATGTTAGTTGGCGTGTGAGGTGCCTGACACCTTCCTCCGAGGCAGCCCTACTCAAGAATTTTTGGTTAAAATCAGCATCAATGTATATTTAACAAGATCTTCTTATCCTTATTTGGATGGATTAGTGGTGATACCCTTAATCATCAAAATTGCAAATTTATAGAGCCTGGGTCCCATGGATTGGGGGCCTGCTTTGTCTTTTAGAGTGTTGTGTGTGGTTCTAAACTTTTGCTGTAGGAAATATATATCCTAGTGCGATTTCTGGTTTCTGCAGTCCTCTAAGTGCATAGATAAGTTCCTCTCTTCAAATATATTCTAACCAACTGCAATTAGGGACATTCAAATGCAAATGTACACTTCAGTGAGACTTGTTTTTTATATGGATCATTTGCCTTGCTAAAATGTCCTCTTCTCTCTCTAATGCAAAACATAAGATTTACAGGTGTATGTGATTGTGGTTATCTGATTGCAGATGCATTTCTTGTACTATTGTGAGAGAACATCATGATATGGAATACACAATTTTTAACTAGTGTGTTTTGCAGCCTATAGAAAAATTTACTAGTGTGATCATTTTCCTTGCTAAAATGACCTCGGTTGCTTTGCTAAAGGAATTGTAAAAAAGGATTCAGTTATAGATGGAAAAATTATTGTAGCAGGAGATTTTCTCATTGGTCTTCCTTCTAGTGTGGTCCATTGGAGTGGATTCTCTCTTGTTAGAAGGTTATTCTTTACTTCAGAGAAAAAAAAAGTATTATTTCATTATTTTCTCACTTGAAACATCAGTCTTCATTAACATGGTTTAAAAGAACGGACTCGGGACCCGACTCGCCCCGGACCGAGCCGGAGTTGACTCGCATGACTCGGGCAAGTCGCATGGGACTTGACCAAGTCCCTTTGCAGTGCTAAAAAAAAAAAGAAATAAAAGAAGAGGAAGAAGAGAAGTTGCTGATGCTGCTGCATGTGTCTAGCAAAGGTTTGAAGCAGAAAACAAGAAAAAAAAAACGAAGAAAAGGCGTACCAAAAGTCAACAAAGCAGCGGTGCTGCAACTTGCCAGGTGGAAGCAGCCAGCTAGTGATCAGAAAAACAGGCAGCAGCAGTCCTTGAGTAGCAGGCAGCAGCAGTGAGCAGTAAAATGCGAGAAAGCAGGCCGCAAAAAGCAGCCAACAGCACATCAATAGCTGTCTTTTCTCTCTTCTGGTCCTCCCATCTCCGATCTCTTTTCCCCCAAAACTGCCAAAAGTCTTCTCCTTTTTGTTTCCTATAATTGTTTCTTTCCCTTCCCACTGTATTTAAAGAATTTTTTACAGTAGGCCCGTTCAGTTTACTTTAGTTTAGAGTGTTTTTCCTTTCTTTTTCTGTTTTTTTTTTTTTTCAGTTTCTACTTCAAGTTCAACATGTCTTCTGAGTCGAGTCCGAGTCACTATGGAGTCGACTCGGACTCTTACGAGTTTTTAGACCATAGTATTCAAAACCCTTCCCGCCCCGACACACAGGTTACACCATTAAAATAAATGGATATGATGTTTGTTGCTCTCAGGTCAACATATTGTGAATAGCCTTCAGAGTTTTTGCCTGATGATGGGTGGAGCGGAATACAATTAAGGGCCTAATCAAGAGAGAGAAATGGGGTTAGGAGTAAAAAAACTAAATTACAAAAAGTTTCTCCTCTCCCTTTTGTCATTTAATGTCTTTAAGATTTTACCTTATTTTGTCATTCAGTGCCTTTTAGGAGTAGTTTTTTTGTCATTTTTTGCCTCTTACCTCCGACCCTCTTACCTTTCATTTTCTTTTGATTTGACCATTAATTTTATTCCACTCTACTACTCATGCAATCAATCATCTATAGAAACTATACTTCATGGTCAACAAAGTGGTAACTATGTGATTGAGCTTGTCTGTGTCCAGAAGACATGATAGATAAGCTCCCTAGCTTACTTTCTGAGTGAAATATGGATGTTCAGGTGCTCCATGTGCACTTGAAACTTCCTAATGTTGTTGGGAGATGGATGTTCAGGTCCTCCATGGCAAGATAGCTTTCATGTGAAGAAAGTTAGTAAAATATTGCTGAGAAAAAAATGGCCCAAAATGAAATAGATATTTGAAATTACTAATGTTTTATGTTGGAATTAGAGTTCTACTTGTAGTCAAATTGTTGATTGTAAGGTTTCGGAATTCCAAAGTTAAAATTAGTATAGTTAATTACATTTTTAGCTAATTATGTTTGTTTAAAATTCGATCATGTCTCGGTTAATTATTAGGGTCGCGTGTGGGAAGTTGGGTTCCACTTTTCGAAATTTTAGCAATATTGAGTAGAAATGGACATATGTTTAAATTTCCATCATGTCATGCAAATTCCTATCATTTCCCCTATCATTCATGTGAGCCAACCCATTTTCCCATTTTCCTTTTAGGTCATGGGGCTCGGCTCCAATGCGGTGACGCTGCATATTAGTATAGTGGAGCGTCGACTCCCTCCCATCACGGCATGCCACGCAGATGCCTCGGTATCGGAATTGATGACCGTTTTAGATGACCGTTTTAGAGAGTGTTTTAAAGAGACTCTATTTACATAATTTGATGTATATTCACTATAATGTTTTTCATCAAACAATCTTCCTCTTGCTGCTACTGAAAAAGAGGTTCAGATACCACTAACCGTTAAAGGAGAAAAATCACCTTTTTTTATTTGAACCCCTGGATCGTCTACCTCTTGCTCCTACTGCGTCGATCTGTTGGCAAGGATTCCGCAGGACCAAACTGTTCGTCGATTGTAGGATGGATGCTCAAGATATTGCGGTGTGAAGTTTTTACGGTTGAAAATCAACCTCCAAGCATGTTGTACGGTAATGCGTCATTGCTGTTGTCGAAACTTTACGTTCGCTTGCATTAGCGTTGTACCTGTGTAGTTATGCTGGTGTGGGCCGGGCTACGTTGTATCGGTGTGAATTTAGGTCTGATCCGCACAAATTATAAAGAGTGAGTTCCCTTCCTTAATGACACGTCCTGAGGATAGAAAACAGCAGACAATTGCTGTTTTCTTGTGCTGAAACAGAATAGCAAAGGGGTTTTATGTACGCACGAACCACGAGGCAGACAATTACCTTCCTACACCTTGTATAATGAGATAAAAGTCTTTTGTTGACTTTTTTAAAGAAAAAATTTATAGGTCGGTTTGCGTTTGCGTGTATAGTAGATGATGAAGTCTTCTATTTCTTATTCATTGCAGAGAAACGAAAGATAATCCAGGCTCAGACAAAAGCCCTAGATTTACTTCAATCTAACTAAGTAATTCAAATCTTTGAAACGCATAAATTTGGCAATAACGATTTCCACCATGTTATTCCCCTCCACCAAGTCCTCTGTTCCTGGCTTGTGTCACCTACCCTCCCTCTCAACCCACCACCCCTGTCATCCTTTATCCTGCCTTGCCCGAACTTCATTTCCGGGCCTCATATTTGTCTCCGACTGCGTTTTCAACCAATTTTGTTTGCGACTCCTGGTATGAATGATCCGTACCATGATGAAGAGCTGGAGAAGCTTGATGAAGAGCTGGAAAAGTTTGCAAAAATGTCGAGTCATTATGGAGGGCGAACTGAACGTGCGTCAGAAGATGGCGTATGAAACGGTGTTTGAGTATCTTGTAAACGTATTTAATGACCTGAGCTCCTCCCACTCTGTTCTCCATTCGGACTTGCAGGACCGTTTCTAAACGATACTTAAACGGGGTAACTTGAAAAGGAAATCCGTTAATCTGCGAGATTTGAATGTGATCATTGAGCAGGTGCTGGACCTCGTACGAGATATTATCGATTATGTCGGGTTTTAAATAGATGTTGTTCCATCCAAAATCTAAAATAATCGTTAATTTCTTGTAAGAGGTCCAGCACCTGCTCTACGATCACTTTCAAATCTCGCAGGTTAACGGATTTCCTTTTCTAGGAACCCCGTTTAAGTAACGTTTTAAAACGATTTTGGAAGAACGGAGGGAGTATAGAGGGGGAGGAGCTCAGGTCATCGTACACGTTTAGAAGACACTCAATCACAGTTTGATACGCTAGCTTTTGGCGCATGTTTAGTTCACCCTCCATTATTACACTCGACATTTCTGCAAGTTTTACCAGCTCTTCATCAAGCTTCTTCAGCTCCTCATCAATTTTCGAATCATTTATATCGAAAGTTGCAGACAAAACTGGTTGGAGACGCGGTCAGAGACTAGTAGGGAGGCTTGAAAATGATGTGCGGGCCAAGGCAGGATAAAAGTTGACATAGGTGGCGGGGTGAGAGAGGAGGGTGGGTGACAGAGGGCAGGAACTGAGAACCTGGTAGAAGGGAGTGCCATGGTGGAAATCGCCATTGCCAAATTTCGTGCGTTTCGACTGTTTGGATTGCGAAGTCACAATTTAAAAAGTAGATCTAGGGCTTTTTTCTGACCGTATGTTATCTTTCGTTTCTCTTCAACGATTATAAAGTAGAAGACTTCATCTTCACTATGCACACAAACCGACCTTTAAGTTTTTGGTTTTTTTTTTTTTTTAATGTCAACAAAAGGCTCTTTTATCTCATTATACAAGGTGAAGGAAGCTCATTGTCTGCCTCGTGGTTCATGCGTGCATAAGCCTCCTTTTTTGTTCTATTTTAGCGCAAGAGAATATCAATTGTTTGCTGTTTTCTATCCTCTAGACGAGTGCCATAAAGGAGTGGAACTCACTGTTCGCAGTTTGTGCGTATTGAACTTAAGTTCACATCGACCGAGCGCAGCCCGACCCTCAGTAGCATAACTGCACGGGTACAACGCTGAAGCAAGCGAAGGTGCAATTACGACTTCAGCAACGACGTGTTATCGTACGACACGCTGGGAGCTTGATTTTCAACCGTCAAAACTTCGCACTGCGATATCTTGAACATCCGGCCTTTGTGGGAGTCTTCTCCAAGAGATCCTCACCATTGCCGGCGATACCTTCGAGGCTGGCGACGAGGGCAAGGCTAATAAGGTGCTTACGATTTATCCACTTCTTCAAACTGCATCTCATCAAAACTCAATTTCTGTATTGAAAGGTGACGTGCATCTCAGATCGATCATCCTTGAAACAAAGTAGGGGCTTAACTTGAGGGGATTCACTTTCCTTGTTCAAATTTTAGGATACTCACTTTAAAACAAATTGAGTCTTCAAAAAAACCAAGCTACTATTTCATTCAACAAAGTTAACCATAGTCCCCATAAATAAGATTAAACCTTTAAATCTCATTTCATGGAGGCATTTAGTGCATATGTTAACTATAAGATGCTAGAAGGATCATCTATAAGAGATCACATTGATCAAATAGCGGTCTGATATAGTAACGTCGCAGCCTTGGGAAAAGAATTGGACGAGGATTTTCAAATCATATACTTGCTGATGAGTCTTCCACCTTTGTGGGAGTCATATCCAAGAGATCCTCACCATCGCCAGTGATACCTTCGATGCCGGCGACGAGGGCAAGGCCAACAAGGTGTTTACGATTTATCCACTTCTTCAAACTGCATCTCATCAAAACCCAATTTCCGTTTTGAAAGGTGATGTGCATCTCACTTCGATCATCCTTGAAACAATGTAGCGGATTAACTTGAGGGGATTCACTTTCCTAGTTCAAAATTTAAAATACTCACTATATAACAAATCGAGTCTTCAAAACAATCTAGCTATTATACTTCATTCAACAAAGTTAACCATAATCCCCACAAATTTTCACATTGTCCAAACAAAAGCATCAACATTGGTGCAAATGGTTTTTCCTTTTTTTTTTTTAATTGAATTTTCCATCTTCAGACCATGTTAACATGAAATTATCATTCAATCAACAATCAAATATGTAATGAATTTTCAAAAGTCAAATCCACTAATATAGATGTAAAGGCCATGGTTTATAACAGCTCAATATAGATGTAAATCTGGTTCATAACATGCCCAACTACTGCATTAAAGATCGTCTTATTTCAAGTTTAGCACAGACCTTTAAGGTGAACCGATTCAAGCCCTATTTTAGGCCCAAATTAGGCGAGATTGAGATTGGGAACCAGATTAAGGAGTTGATGGAGATGAAGAAAAATGGTGACGCTAGACACACTTTGGAGGCAATGGAGGAGGAATTGAAGTACAATGACTTAGATCATCCAACGTGGTTTAAGATCCAATTTCTCCTAATTATGATGTATTGTCTGTTTCTATTTGTTTTGTTGGTTGCATGTTATCTCTTGTATCTACCTTGCACTTGAATACAACAGTTTGAATCCAGGGAATTCCCAAGAGTCTATATGGATAAGGAAAAGCATTTTTGCAATGTAGCATAAGTCAAACATTGAATATTACAATGAAGCATTTTTGAAGATGCATTAGGAAAGACAAATCATAAGATGAGGAGTCTTCAAATAAATGACTTGAGAAGTTTACTCACGATCTTCAAATTAGAAAAGGAATAAGAGATCTCACGACCATCTGGATCGTCTGAAACATCTTGTTTACACTTTGACTTCTTGCAATAAGCGGGTGGTGGTGGAGTTGAAGACGAGTGAAAGTACCGTGAGCAGTGGGAGAGAAGATGAAAGGAAATGTAACACCAAAATAAGAATCTCTTTCATTGTTAAATGTAAAAGCCTTCTAATTTTAGTCGGAGAGGAGGTTTGCCTAAAATCTATAAATAGAGGCCAAGGGGGATGTCCCACAGCAAGCAAGCACGACCAGTGAAGGACTTCCAAGGCTTCTTTCTCATTCTCTTTCTCCTCCGGTTTCCTTCATGAGTGCCTAGGGTTTCTTCTCAATTGAGATCCCATCATTCTCTTTGAAAAGTTCTCTATAGGAGGGTCATAGCGTGGAAGAACACAAGGCTATGGAGATCAAATATGCGAAAGAGTTTCGCGGAGAATCAAGAAGTGAAGTTCTTGAATTGAGCACAAACAAGCTCCTCGTGTATAGATCTACAACCAGTTGTTTTAGTAGATCTCCTTGTTTGTGTTTGCTTGTTTTGATCTGTCTTCTTTTGATAGATCTTTGTTCTTAATGCATGAGATGAGGGTTTTAGATCTTGGGAATGGGTTTCTGGCCTTTTGGGTGTTTGATCCCTGCTTTAAGTGGGTCAAAAGTTTTGAAAACCCATCTAGACGGCCCACTTACTTCCAACAGAAGGACCCCATAAAAGAGTACTTCCACAAGGATAGCAAAGGAAATCGGGTATTTGAGAGAATGGTGGAGAGAGATGTGGAAATATAATTTGGGATGTTAGCTTATAATTGGCAGATAAAAGTTGGGTCCAGAGCAGTTGCTACTTTGGGTTCCGTAAATATGGTCTCACTTCGGATCATATTCACTTCAGTAGTCCTATTTCCTTTCGTTTTCGTTGCTACTTTTTAGGGTTCCGTTTTCATGGTGATTTCCACACTCCATTTTCTTTGTTCCTGCCCTTTTTGCCCCATGCCTCTCTCATGCTGCAGCTACCATCTACAACTTCATATCCCGGCCTTCATCCGCAACTTCATATCCCGGCCTGCATCCTATCCTTCGACTACAACTGCAACTGATTTTCCATGTGGGTCGCCTGTGTAACTGGTATGAATGATCCAGTAGACGACAATGAAGAGCTCAAGAAGCTAACTACAGAATTGTTTATAGTCATTCTGGTGAGGAGGTGCCTCAATTGCTACCCCAATGTGCGTATGAATTTTCATCGCAAGAGCTCTGATTCATCTGGGGTTAGATCTGCTCTATCTTCGTCAAAACCGTAATTCATTTAAACTTTTTGTCAAATCTCCTCATTTCGGAAATTGAGGAAAAGATTTTTTGGTGAAGATCATGTTAGATCTGCTGTCTTTAACTTGTAGTAACCTAGATCTCTTAATGCTCTGATTCATATGGGGATTTTTGGTCTGATTTTTTGGCCTTTTGTTGTAGATCTGTTTGTTTGAATTTGTTGAGCTTTTTGTTTAATTCGGTTGGTTTTGATTTGCAACAATTGAAGTAGTGAGCAATCGATAACTGGCTGTTGGCCTCTAAGGCTCTGATTGAGTTTCTATATCACAATGACTTCCACAAGTTCTAGTGTATATAATGGGCTTTCGGATGATATTCCAATGTTTGATCATCCAAGGAGGAATCTCCATCGAATTCTCTCAGTCTCTTTACAGATTGGGATGATTTCACTCCAACAAATCCAAACCGTTACATATCATATTTGAGATTCGAAATCTCTCTAGCGTCTAGGGATTTTGTTGTTAGCTGGATCAGCTTGTGAAGCAAAAAGTCAAAATTTACGTTAAATTAGTCTGTAATCTGTGCTTTTATTTTACAGTCTTTCAGTGCTATAGAGAAGTTGAGATTTTGATTAGGCTTCAGCTCTATCAATTCAAAATCCAGTACGAGATAGGGGGATCTTGGAAAACACTTCAAGCCGAAATATCTATTTTAATATGGATTGTTGGAATACTTGGTTGAAGATAGTGGGCTGATTGTGTTTTGATAAGCCTGTTGGTTATATGGGTTTGGAAGCAAATCTATAATTACATTCTCCTATACCTACCTTCACTGAAACTTTTAAATATAGGATCTTGGCTATATGGGTTCGACATGATTGATCCATTCACCAAATCACAAGGGATTTTGATGGACACAGTGCATTGCAAGGCTTTCTTTGGACAAGGTCCGTATCCACTTTCTCTCTTCACAGCTTTTCAAGGCTCTGTTTTTCTTTCTATTGAATTTTGTACATTAAAATTCTAACGGATGTGAATGGGATTTTGATGTTCTAGGTTTAGTTGGAGACGTGCCGGTTTTTCTTGCAAAGCCACAGGCTTACATGAACTTGAGCGGTGAATCTGTAATTACTTGAAACTCATGCTAGTGTTATCTGTATAGTGCTTACTTTTTATTTCAAGCCATTCTATTGTTTTTAGTAAAACTATCTGTTCTATAGTTGGGAGACATGAATGCTGGCCTTTCAGTTTATCTGAATGCAACTCTATTTACATTCTAAGGATTTTTTTCCTTTCAAATTAAATTATTTTGGAAGAATTCATCATTTGAGGTGCATATGGCGAATCATGTTTTACAATATCTTGCAGTATGTGAATATAGCTGATGTCGTATAATATATGAGATGAGGCTTTTGTGTTGATGATGATATTCATTTGGCAATAATCATCCATCTAGTTAATAATTGTTAAGCAAACACCACTGGTCTTGCAATGATAATTAATATGCGTCAAGAGAAAAAAGCGGTCCCATATAGTGTGTAACTTGGTTGGAATGCTTGGTTGAAGATAATGGGCTGATTGTGTTTTGTTAAGCCTGTTTGCTATATGGGTTTGGAAGCAAATCTGGAATTACTCTCCCATACCTACCTTCACTGAAACTTTTTAAATAGCTTGCTCCTTGATCTCTATTTTTTTTTTTTTTCACTAACATGTAACTCCATGATCATGTTGTACTCCACTTGTTTCTGCTATCCCCAATTTCCCCTTCCAGCGCTTCTATCTCCGATATTTGTGACAGTATTCCACAGACCACCATTAATTGCTTGTGTTGCTCAAGGATCACTTTGACACAGATGCATAACCATCCAATTCATGTTATAAACAAAAGAATGATTGACATAAAATAAAAGTGGAGTCGATCAGTTTTTCTACAAGGCCCATGGAAAGTGATTGGGAAATTGGACGGTCCAAATTAACAGACTGGAAATGCAACCATGTACAATCACCTTATTGGATCATTTACTGCTATTATACGTTCGATTTCTGTAGTAGTCAATTTCATTAATGAGTCCCTAAAAGGTGGCGAGACAGTATAGCAGAAACAGTCGGCGAGGATACACCTGCCCTCTTGTTGTTTGCTGTGAAAATTGGAAAGTGCTTTTGTCATTCATTTTCAGGCTATAGAAACATGTAATGTGTTGTGTCATTGTGGTTTGGGTTTTCTATGGACGGTGATGCTTCTTCAGAATCTCTCACATTTGCAGGTTTTTCGAACTTTTTTCAAATTAGAAAGTAGCGTTTTATTTTCTATTTTTAGCTGCTTCCCCAATTCATGCTCCTGGTTTTGCCTCTGCTTCAAGACAATTCTATTCTTTGAATATGTTACTTTCAAAATATGGTGCAGGAAAAAGGGAATTTTATTTGTTGCAATTGACCAAAACAGGTCTCTTTCTGATCAAGGACCATTTGACATTGTTTTATATAAGGTTAGTGTTCCTTGTTTTTCTGCTCATCTGTAACACCATAAATTTTAAATTCTTAAGATTCCGAACCCAGTTGAGTACTTACCAAGCTTTTCAAAAGGCTGTGGCTGCATTTGCCTCCTTGCTATTTAAGGCTGCGGCTGCATTTCTATTCATATATAGGTTTTCTTGCATTTGCTTATAATCTGTTATATGAATCTTTCTGTTCATTACTGACATCATTTACTTTTAGGGGATTGTGGTACTAAATTAGGGTATTGATCTAAGATTTTGGGTTTCATTTCACTGCTACTTTCACAAAGCTATATCTATCTATGCAAATACCCCATCAATCTATGTTCTGGTATGCATTCATTTGGATTTATTCTTCATTTGAAGATTGCTTGCTCAGTCTGCTTGGTTTTGATTTGCCTGGATCTGTTGTGTTTCATGGTTCTCTGTTTAAATCTTTGTTGTTTCTACATTAATTGCGAGGATTAAGTTTCTACATTTGAGTATGAACTATTGAAAATTTGTGAGGGAGACTTTAGGAATGGCGGAAACATATACTTAATTCTCCATCTATTGAAATTTTGCACTTAACAGACTATGTCAACCATTGTTCTTTTTTACCCGAGTTGTCTGCTTCATTTTTTTTCTCTTTTCAATTATCATTGTTTTAAAAATAAATTCACCATGATGGACAAAAAAAGAAAATAGCAAAAGTCTTGGACATTTGTTGGATAGGCACTATACACACGATAGACACATACACTAAAAAAAAGGTTCATGAAAGAGAACCTAATTATTGCATTTCAGTAACAATGGCTTCTTCTTTTAAGATTTTTTTTTTTTTTTTTAATTTAACTAGAGGCTTGCAGAAGTGGAGTTGTGTTGATGGATTGGTGTTTTTTTCCTTGTTTATGCTACTGGGATAGCTTACAAGCATGATAAGTAGGGGGTCCCAGTTGCTAGTTGTAAGCTGTTCACCTTAGACCACCAAGGTTAATCAGGCAACATTGTCATGTCTAGATCTTCTAGGAACTAGACCCATGGTCTGGAGTCATCACCAATAATATATATATATATATATATATATATATATTTGGGTTGAGAAAAATGAGCTTTGATTTGCTTCTTTAAAAATGAACAAAATCATAACCAATATGCTTCTTGATGTATTGTTTCATTGACATCCAAACAATTCAGCCTACTTTACCAGTCCATGATAAGCAGTTTCATTGTTAAAACACGGAGATTTACTGGTTTGCACTTATAAATTGAATGATATAAGCTGATATACATTTTTTCCTAATCCACTGCTATTTGTGTGCAGGAATTTCCCTCGCCTTATTTTTAAATGTTTTTCTGATCTCTTCATGAGATAATCTGACTGCTATGCATCCTTTCTTTTATTTTCAGGTTAAGAATTCGATTGCCCACTACTATTGTTTAACTGTCCTAAAACTTCGGTTAGTTTGTAGCCATAGGGCATATGTACTACTTTGTGAGTTATATAAATCCTTGTGTTATTTGAGAATCCTGTGATAGTTTAATCAGAGTTATGGTGCAAATATTACATTGACCTTGTATAGTGAAAGACATTTACACTGAAATGTATTTCTGCCGCCTATGAAAGATGGTAGAAAATGATTCATTAAATCTGAATCTGGTTTATTTAGAACTTGCATCAAGTGCCTTTTTTAAACAAAAATTGTGTAATATCACAGAAAAAAGGGTAACACAGGGCAATGGAAAATCACTTTTAGTAAGACCCTTCCACAATCTTACTGTTTTCTATTTTCTATGTTTGAAGGCTTTGAGCTGGAATCTAGTGTGATACCTCTCTAATTAACTCTTTTCTCTACAGTGACTCTGAGTTACATGGCCCTAAATTTTGCAACCCCTTTCAGGCATTTCCACAGACACTGGAGCTGCAACCTTTTTTTTTTTTAAATAAAAAAACTTTTACTGGCGGATAAAAAAACAATCCGCCGCTAATAATTCCATTTGAGGCAGAGCCACTACTAGCTTGAGTCATTAGTGTCAGTTTTGTTATTCCGCTTCAGGTATCAGCGGCGGTAACAGGGGTGGAAGTGGTGGTTTTTATACGGCATAAGTTGCCATTTAATTAGTCAGGGGTCTTCGAAAAAGGAGAAAGAGGAGACCTGTGGCCGTGAGGTTCGATGTTGACTTATCAATGTAGTTGCACCCTGCAATTTGCGGCTGATTTCGAAAGGGTCTCTCTTAGGGCTGTAAATGAGTCGGTTTCGGTACGGGTCCATGGTGGATCCATAACCGTTAAGGAGAATGTGGAACCGAATCTGGACTCGTAACTTTTTTGGAACCGATTTCTTGGCTCCGGATTCGGAACCAAAACCATATATGGGGCGGGTCTAGTTTTCGGGTCCGGGTTTAGATAGAGAATGATATTTGAAAAAATAAAAAGTTTTTTGGAGAGATTTTAGAAAATTAAAGTAATATGTCGGGTCTACAGGTCCGTACCTTACTTATCGGGTTGAATAAGAACTAGATCCGATTTTTAACGGGCTGGAGCCTTCGGCTAATTGGAGAATCGGGAATCCATTTACATCTCTAGTCTCCATATTTTCTGTTTTTGCAACAAAAATGTTCCCAACCGTTGAACTCTAGAATAACAGTCAACATTACTTTCAAAAAAAAAAAAAAAAAAAATCAAATTTGCTCATATGGAGCCATCCCGCAAAGAAAGAGCTTTCTTTTCGTTATTCTTTTTTTCTTTGTTTGTGTAAATCATAAAGAGACCAATGGAAGATATGGGATGGACGGGCTGATTGGCTTTCCCAGCTTGTTATTTGCGAGGAACAAACTAATACTTTTCATTTTTGAGGCCCACTTTGTTGGACTAGTTGCAATTGTAGGTGGGTCTCATTGGAAAAAATAGACAAAACTGCATGAACATGCAAACATTGAACACAAGTGAATTATCAAGTACGATCGTTGGTGGGCCCCACTTCCAATGTGTTGTACTTAATAGTTAGTTCTACTCTTCATGTGGGTAAGTAAAAAAAAAAAAAAAAAAGGAAAAAAAAATGTGCTAAAAGAGAAATATCTACACGGGCCATCCGCCAGACATGGTCTATCTTATTATTAAACTAGCAACAACGCCCCGTACTTAGCCCGGGGCAAAAAATAAGATATTACATTTTGAATTCATGAGATATGAAAGTTAATTATAAACATATAAGTATATATTCATGTATATTTATATAAAAACAGTCAAACACATCTTCAATCACAAATATAAGTTGTCAACATCAACAATAAATTATTACAAAGATTACGCTAAAAGAAATCCATTCAACAACAATATAAAAATAATAATAACATCAATAATTCCTTAATTGTTAATATATATAATATTAGTAATAAGAACTGCATTCAAGTTTTTGTTACCCATTGATAATTTCAAAGCCCAATAAAACAAAGTCAACCCATTTGGTCTTGTTTATGCAACAAAAGGATTTTAATTTATGCAAATTTTTATTTCCTTATGAGAATGGAATTTTATATTTTCTTAAAAAAACTACATTCGGATTGGTACACAGTCGATCCAACGGTCCAGTAAATCTGGATTTGACTAAAAGCTAGAACCCTTATACTATTAGTTCTAGCAATAATGCCTCGTGCTTATCTCCACCAATCTTTATTTTTCTTTTATTTTCTTTTGCTAAATAGATAACAAAAAAAGAACAAACCAAATAATAATAATAATAATAATAATAATAATAAAACCAGCTTCATTTGAGGTTTATAGAAACTCTTAATTTTGGACCCTGGTCACAATTTATGACATGGCTGAATTTTTCCCACCAATGCAAAATTCAGATCATTTTAATTACAAAGTAGCGCTCATTCTTCTGCCCCTCGGAGACCTACATCCAATCCAAACTCATCCTTCCACTCAAGCAAAAAATTTGAAATAATAATAATGCTGAATTAAAGAAACATAAGGCTAGAGGTGCTTATCTGCTATGTGAGTGGTAATATTAGAGTGCTACTATACTTCATTGTGAAATGTGACTGTATGAGTGGTATTACGAAATTTGCTTTGGGTGAAATGTTTGGTGCAGATTGAATTAAAAAAAAATAAAGAAAGAAAGAAAGAAGTTCTTGAGTGCAACAGTCACTATCAAGACTATACTCCATGCACAGATCCAAAGGTATATTTTATAATGTATACAACCAAGAAATGAATTCTACTTGAGGTTGAAAACAGAGGAAAAAGCATCAGGATTCTTCTTGTTTTTCTTTTCTTTTCTTTTGCTAAATAGGTAACAACAAAAGAACAAACAAAATAATATTAATTAATAACAATAATAATAAAGATAATAACACCAGTTTCATTTGAGGTTTATAGAAACACTGAATTTTGAACAAGAAGAAGAAAAAACATGAATTTGTTTCAGAGTTGATAGATTGATTTAGAGCTTGGCCGGAGCATGGCCCATCCCAGAGGACTCTCCTCTCACGGGGAAATCAGTCGATCCCTCCTTCTTTCTCTCTCTTTTTTTTTCTTGTGTATTTCTCTGGAATGAGAGAATTTTCTGGGGTGAGGTGGCACCCCTACAGCCCACCTCCTCCTTTGCTTTAATATATATATATAATTACCATCAATAGTGAAATACAGAGATTTACGGAAGTTGATTGGACCCACTTTTTGTGAAGTGCCACCGTATTTCTCATATGTTGCTTGAAAAAAAAACATCAATCAACCATCTTCTTTTATGCTCCTTAAGTTGGGCCCACCAACATTCTAAATCACTTTTGTGAAAGTGGGCCACAGAGATTAAAAGAATTATATTAATTTCCTGGTAAATAATGGGCTGGATGTGGAAAGGCCATCATCGTCCATCAGCACATTCTGTGCCCTAGTACGTGTCTTTGTTTTTTGGGTTTAATTTAATGGGTAAATTTATATTTTTATGTTGAACCCCAGGAATGATTCATTTGAGTTTTTCTTTGTAAGGGAAAATCAGTCAAAAACAATAAAAAAAAAAAAAAAAAAAAAAAAAAAAAACAGAATGGAGGTTATTTTTGTAAAAAAAAAAAACTCTATATTATATTAAGTAAATATAAGGCAAAATCTGAAACATTGAAATCACAAGAAGATCAAGCGAAAATCATTCTTAATGTTTCTATAAGACTTTATATATATTAAAGCAATAGGGAGGGAGGCTCCAGAGGGTGTTACATGACCAAAACAATAATTCTCCTTAGAAAAAAATATGCATAAATAAATGTATTGCTTTAATGTGCGTGCCACATTACTTTTTTAATCTTCCTCTCTTGAAATCTCTCTCATTTAAAGTGTCACCTCCCTAAAATCTCTATCAAATAACTCCTAAAATCTCTTATAGAAATAACTATCTCTCTCATATCAATTCCGTGTCATTTGAAAATAACTGATTTCTATAAATCCTTAAAATAGGTGGGGGCCATCTATAAAAATCGCATGCAAAATGCAATTAAAGCTGGATGCTTCTAAGTGAGCCCACTATCCAAATATTATGACCCAAAAATATCAAGTTGGATGTATGCATAACTGCTTTTGATGATTGAAACATGTGTTGACGTGCAATCGAACGGTTGGATGCTTTATTTGTGGAACCTGCACCATAAGATCACAATCTCCAACTATCTACCGTTGTTCATCTCCAAGCTTCTTGGGATAAAATCAGGGTGTGGGACTTCAATAAACTTTTCTCTTGAATGGGGGTCAAAGAAATAATTCTTGTCTTTTAACATGATACCTCAACATTCGTGCATATAATGTGGTTCCCGTCAGAAATTAAGGGGGTGTTTGGAAACAAGATATTTCAAGAGATTTTGTTATAATATCTACTAGTTTAGAATAATGTATTTAGATAATTTAGAATGTATCTTACAATATCTTACTGAGGAAAGGCCAAGGCACAAAAGCCGGTTATTCTAGTAATTTATGTCTAGTCAACAACTCTACAACAATAGAAAGCCAGTTATTGACGTGAACAGCAAGCCACCCTTATCAAATCTTAATCTCAATTCCTATTTTGAATAAACCGACCCTTATCTCTCTCAAGACTGCCTAGAGAGAGGAGGTTAAACTAAAATCACACCCAAGATTACAATGTAAAAATTTTCAAGGCAAATCAAAATACAAAACATTGGTCCAACCAAATTCCTAAAATCTCTCTACTATCATCTTAAATTACATCTATACTTAGTTTCTACAAATAGGCTCTCTACTCTCATCTAAAATCACATCTATATTGGTCTCCACAAACAGGAAAAGGGCCAAATCTTTGAAGATGATTGTTTGTGTTATGCTTGTGGCCCCCCTTAGAAGGGCGTTGGGTCCGACTAAGACTGGGCATGCAGTGGTACAAAAGTCACACATTAGAAACACGCTAGTCCTGATCTTGGGTATAGATAAGTGATATATGACCTTAACTTCACATAAGGCCTTTTGGTGGGTTGAGGACTACCAAAAATAATACCGTGAGGCATGTAGGCCAGTGGGCCAAAGCGGACAATATCATGTGGAGAGCAGGCCCGGATCGTTGCAAAAGATCTCTTTCTTAACGTGCCTCTCTCTATTCCTCTCATTTTACATTTTCTTCTATGTAATCTCTCTTTACATGGTGTTCTATTTTCTCTTTACCAGATAATGTATTTATATGGTGTTCTATTTTTATATGTGATTCTGTTTATATGTTAATGATCTAATTTCTTCGATGTTGATCAACAGGCTCTGAAACACAGAAATTCTCTTTTTAGGTGGATGCATTGCCTTGCTTATTTAAGAGCAACGTATTGTTAAAGAAGATGCCTGAAAAATGACTTATTCTCTATATGTGTTGTTGCTGTTTTTTTTTTTTTTTAATTTCTTTTTATGACGAATGGTTTCTCAAGTAGATAATTTGTTCTCTATTTGAGGCACTCAAGCAGCTCCAATGAAGAAGGCTGCTGTTGCATTATCCTACATTAGGCTTCCCAATTAATTTTTGTATTCTATTGCTTGCATATTTGTAACAACTTGCATTTGGACATTTGATGTTTGTATGATGTCCTCAAAATTTTTTTTTTTTTTTCTCCATTGTTATTTTCCTAAGTAGGATCTTACTGCCGATTGAGCATCATAAAACTCATTGTCTTGTCACCCAGCCCCACTGCATGATTAGAAATGTCCACCATTAGAGATAGTGACAAGTTGCCTCAGGTTTAGGTAGAAAATTTTACAAATAAAAGGACACCTCATTGAAGGCAGACATTTTTAACATCTATCTTTGATGATGGTTAGTGTTTTACTTAGAGTGGAGGGGTTGGCCCTAGAACCATTCTTATAATGGTCATTTTGACAATAGGAGATGAAGATTCCTCACAGTCAATCCCATGTTCATAGTCGCAATGTCTTATAGATTTGATAGGGAGAATCAATTTTGCATCGAGGGGATGAAGATTGCCACCTGCTTTCAGCTCTATAGAGTGAATCCAATCAGAGAAGGAAAAGGAGTTTCCCAAACAGTCTAATTAAGCACTCAAACATCTGTTTCGATCAGTTTCAGGTCCACTAGACCATATTTTTAGGCTTCCTAAACTGCACCTAATAGTTTCATGTGTTATTTCTTATATTGATATAACTTCATCTTTTCCATTCAAATAATCTAGCATGGTAAGTTTATAGACCTATGGTTCTAGCAGTGTTATAATATTCATGATTTTATGCTGTTGCAAACTGAAAAAATGGAGTGGAACAAGCTTGCAAACTGCATTGATTAGGAATAAGAATGAAAGAGAGAAACTAGTGTAAAAAGAGTTCCAAGAGGTAAGGGATTTTTACAAGCAGCAGATATTTATTGTGTCATAGAAAGCTACTTAACATAACTCAGAGACATTGAAGGCTTGAAGCAAGACATGTTTGTCAAGATATGTCAAACTTAGCTATGGCTTCTTGAGAGGAAACCAGTTAGCTGCTCTTATTTTGTTTCCATTTTATGGTTATTTAGTCTCTGAATGGTTATTTAGTCTGTCTCATTTTCTTCTATACTCGGTTTTGTTGGCAATAGCCTCAAGAAGAATACAGAAATTGAATGATGAAGAATACTACTACTTATCAGTGGATTCAATGAATAATAAGTGAATTGTCACCATAAACCAAAATCCAAAAGCAGCAATCATGGTTTTCTATTTTTTTTCTTCTTGTGAAAGGGCAAAATAAACAACTAATTGAAACTCAAAACCCAACTTCTGCACAATGTCTGCTGTGTATATATTTTGAGATTACTATACACAATCAAAGAGCTAGCATGGGCATGTTGCTAATCCGGAAAATAACAAATTTCTTGATTAAAAAGTGAACAAAACCAAACGAAAAAGAATGCCACTATCTTCAGTGGGATCAGAGTATGCAAAGTAACTTAAAAAATTTGGCCCAGCCTACTCAACTTGCCAAGTTTCGACTCCACACAACAAATTCTAAAATGTAAATGAGACAAACCGGCTAAAAATATACCCATGAATATTGGTGAATATACCCATGAATATTGGTGAGGAGTAGAAAAATGAAAAAAATGATAACGACATATCTCGGTGTCTTGTGGGCAGGAGACATCTCTTTCATGACTGACTACTAATGACAACATATCTCGGTGTCTTGAGGGAGGTAGACATCTCTTTCACGATGGACATTACTTCCCAAGCTTAAGACTTGGTACTTAGTTGAGATGTTCAGTAGTATACATCTCTACTGACCACCATTCTCATTTTCCAAAGCCTCCAAATTCGCTTCTTGCTCTTTTATTGCAAAGGTCAAGGATCTCGCATCAGTAGATTCTGATAGCTCATTGAAGGTTGGTAACTGTCACCAGGGAAAAAAAGAAGAAAAAAAAAAAAAAAACAGAAAACTGCTGATAAAGATCATCACGAAGCACAATTCTATAACATAGGGATATGCAATCACCAGCACCACCACCATCATTATTAAAACCTTATCCCATTTGTCAGGGATCTATGCAAATAGATTAACCTGCAGTTTAATAGTCAAGCAGAAAGGAAGCGCGTGCGCGCTCGCGTGCGCACACACACACACACACACACATATATATATATATATATATATATATATACATACATATATAAGGCAGAAAGAGAGCAGTTGTTGCTATAACAATCAGTCATATAATGAAAATCTTACATAAACAATCAGTATACATCATCCTTTGCAGTTGTTGCTATATGCCTATATCAAGGATAATTCCTTTGCTGAATTGTTTTTGTATTAATCATTGTTTAGCCGGCATTGTCATTTTTGTACCTGAATAACACCACAAGGCTTGCCAAGAATCTTATGGTTATTAGTGTTTATTGTGATATTATTGCTTTACGTGCCTAAGATTGTTCTTCCAATGGCAATGACAAAAATGGGTTGCTGGTTCTTCCTATCTTGTCAAACAATTGCAGAATCATGTCATGTTCTGTTATCAATGTATTTTCACTGGACGTATACTTTTAATTGAAATTAAGCAGAAGTTAAAGAGTTGCAAACTCTGAGACCCTCCCTGACATCAGGAAAAGTTGAGATGAGTTCAGTGTAGAAAACAGCATGCTGTTTCTACCCCATTAATCAATTTAAATCTACAACATACCAATCAGATTCCCAACTCTTCTTCTTGGATATACGCTTCATATCCCTATGTTCTCTCTGTGGGTCACAAAAAAGTTTTGTAGAATCTATGCTAAACCTTCTCTAAAGAATATCATCGTGGTACTATAGCTGTTTCAAAGGCACCCCACTCCAAATCACATCAAACAAATATCATCCAGTCACATAAAACAAGGATTGCACACCTAGTCGCATTTATTGGTTATTATTTTCCAGCTAATTCTTACAACATCAGCTAATGAGAATTCTACTATTATCATTTCCAGTTCAATGGTCAAGACAGCCATTGGGTTATTTTGGTCATCTGTTTGTAGATAAATGCTGATACACTCGATGGCTGCATTTTATTAGAAATTATTTTGGGATGTCTGAAGTAATTTACTTGCCAATAAGTTTGATATTAATGTAAGTTCCAGCGATGGGGATTACGATGAACTGGAAATGAGAATAGTAGAGTTTTCATTAGCTGATGTTTTAAGAATTAGTTGGAAAATAATAACCAAGATTCTCCTTGTACACTGCATGCAAATATAAGTTTGGATTCATGCCTGCTGAGATCAGGTCCCATTTTTCGAACTTAGATAGCATTAGCCTCTAGCAGAATGGCCTCTATAAACTGTTTGTTAGAATCTTACCAATAATTCATAGGTTTGTGTTACAATTAAGAGTGCAAATCCAGACAGGGAAAGAAAATTAGCCGATAAACATAAGCTACTCATAAAGCACCAAAAGAGGCACAAAGATAAAAACATAGGCAATTTAAGAAGGGAAAACTCAACACATCATGGAATCATTCTGACTTTCACTCTTTTCCTGCTGTGACAATAGAAATTCTATCAAAAGATATCAACTCGATTATTTGACAGCGCAAGCGACGTGCTTAGCCATGAAATGCCAAGACGTCACAAATTCGGAGATGATAGGAGGCATAAATCTAGACTTATAGTATACAAAATGTTAAAACAATAGTAGGGAATTGGCAAAGAAAGAAAGTCAAGCTGACAAAGAAACGAAAAAAGGAACTCGCAGTTTGTGTGATGATCCAAGAATGAAGAAACACAGAATACATCTTGTAATGCTTGAATGTCAATTGTGAGTCACCTTACAATATAATTACTAAAAGCATGTTAAAAACTTAATTTAGAATTTAAAATTGTACTGAATAACATGGTAACTGATGTAAAATAAACAACAAGAACACCATCAAAAGCCATATATGTTCAAACAGGAAACATACACGTTGAAAAATCAGGAAAAAGAGAAGGAAAACATACCTTCTCCAGAACTAGTAACTTCTGTTCGAGTTCCTCCTCAGATGCCTCTTTATGAATTTTTCTAAGGACAGACAACACGTGTGAACGAAGATTCTCTGAGCAGTGTTGCTCAATCATAGAGACTGGAAAAGCAGATTGACAACCCACTAGATGAAAAGGGCAATTTACAAGCTTCATAGGACAAACGGTAATGCAGTGTCTATCCATCTCACGCCTCACAATACTCTCCGGACATTTCTGCTCGCAAGGAAGAACCTTGAATGGGCACGTAGAGTTGTGCTTCTCCATGTGCACTGCACAAAATGAAGCATCACATCCATCGTTTGTACACATCAAAGACCTGAAAATGCACTCATTTTGATGCTCTGTTAGCTCTTCATCGGTGTCAAATTTCTTTTCACAATGGTACACATTTTTAAAATCGACATTCTTCAGCAGAGTTTCCGCAATAGCTACTCTCCTATCCATCAACCAAAACCCACTGGATTCCATCTGTTGTGCAAAGTCATCAACCTTGTCCTCCCTCTTCTCACTGAGCAGCCACCCCGAAACACGGCTAAACAAGTTCCTCTTTGAACTAGCGAAATCTTCAATAAAGTCCTCGAGAATATCGGTGGGGTGATCAGAAGTTTCTGCATCGGGATTGTCTTCTTGAATCACCAATTCTGCAACAAATGTTTCACTTCGTTGTGTAAGATAAGCTACCAACTCCTTCCTCAAATCAACTGCTACCATTTCGGGGCTCTTGAAGAGACCTCCGGTGGTGTTGTCAATACATGCTGTGGCTAATCCAGGAAGCAAGATTTCTGCCATCTTGTTCACTATTTCTGAATCACATTTATTGCAACGGAACAACCGGTCACCCTCCATCACCGCCTCTAGCGTCTGATGTTTCTCTCCTGTATCCACGTCTTGAACATCCATGGTTAATTTATCGCTGAAAATCAAGTTACATTGTACACTAATTGATTATTATCCAATAAAAGAAAGACCGCATGAGTTGATAATTATAAGAATTGTTGCAATAATTGCCAATGAAATAAAGATATTTTGATAACTTCACTTGAATTCTTGAATATAAAATTACATCCCCTGATTCAAACTGAACTTATCACCAACTAAATTGACTGGCTTTCAGAATATTTGAACCACTGATTGTCAGGATTTCTTACATTACATATACACAATTCTGCTTTTGTTGTTGGACAAAAAACTAAAGAGAAAACATGTTAAGAAATATCAAGTCCAGGGATTGGCAAAATTAGGATATAGAAACACTACAAGCTCAACAATTGACAAATAAAGGGGTGAACTTCAGCCACTTTCCATTACAAGACAAAATCCAAGATTCTCTCATACCTTGATTATGCATAAATCACTCAATGATAGAAAACTTGATCTAAAAAAAGGGAAGATAATGCATATTGTTGTACAAGAGAAAAAGTGGCATCAGGTGAAGATGACACTTGAAAAATTCCTGAATATATAAGCACATCCAATAATCCTAACAGAGCTGATTCTCCACTAAATCAGTTTTTAGATTGATTAAGATTCAGAAATTATACATCCAAAAACAATATATAAAGATACATAAATGATGAAATCTCTAAATTTAAGTAGTTCATAGGAAAAAAAAGGGTGAATTACATAGTGTTTTCTGTGAAGTCTTCACATTCATAGTGTTTTCTGTGAAGTCTTCACATTCATGCCAAATCCCATGATCCCAAAACACAAACAAATTCCTTGTCATCACCCATCTTGACCTAGCATTCCCATAAACATGGGGCCCACAAGATCCACTGTGGGACACATCATATGAATGATTCAAACCGAAATTGTCATCATCATCTAATTGATCCACAGCTCCATGATATCATATATGGAGACAGCATTGAATCATGGAAGTGACCCACAATGTGTATAGGCATAGCATTTCCATGAACAAGGGTCCACAACAGTGGGGTAGGATTCTGCACTTCCCCTTGGTGGGGCCAATCAAATGAATGGGTCAGAGCCCAAAATGTCATCATCCTCATCATCATCATCATTAAGGTGATTCCCTAGTGCCATGATATCACCTTCCATGAACCTTACAACATATCTATGCAAGTTGCTCATTTTACAGGACCAGATTGCTCATCCTGCGGGCCCCATTTAAAAAACCAAAGAAGAATCGCAATTTGCAACTACCCCACAATGTAAAATAGCAGCTTTATACCTGGCTGGTCATGAAAATGGGAATTAGGAAAGAAAAACAAAATCCAGGAAATGGGGTGTCTCAGACCCAATCCAAATCAGAAATTAAGAAAGAACTGTAAGTGTAATCTCCATTGAAGAAGAGAATCAATCAAACCAAGATTGAAATAAAAATCAAACCTTTTCTTCTTGTTCTTCTTGTTGTTGTTGTAACTTGGAATTCAGTTGAGGTAATGATCGTTTGGGATGGTGAGAGAAATGAGAGAAAGGCGTTGGAGATTCAGAACAAAAAGGACAAAAGTGGGGGGAGCTGGTTTTCCGCTGTCTTGGTGTTTGACTTTTCCATTTGCGGGTCGAGGATCCTGGAAGGAATGGATCCTCTCACACAGCCTCCCCGGCACACGGCAGCACGACCGCACAAGGGCAGAGCTTGTGGGACCCAGTGACCCTCGCATTTCCAATAGATTCAATCAAGATTGGCAGGGTCACTGTCTAGATTGATAGAAAAATTGGCATAACTTTGAATCTTGAGGAGTCCGGAGCACTTTATCGCATTTGTTATATATTCTCAGATAGTGTACCAATAACATTTTGATACGTCATTAAAAAATTTAATTGATTTTGAAGTTGAAAAAATTTAAATCAGATGAAACAAAATCACCTAAATGCTTAAATGGCGTGTCGGAATGTTATTGGTCTACTCACGGGTAAATGTATAACAAATACGATAAGTGATCCGGACTCCTCAAGATTCAAAGTTGTACCAATTTTTCTATCAATCTAAACACTGACCCTGCAAATCTTGATTGAATCTATTGGAAGACTTGGATCTTTTAACATTTGTGAGGCCTATGTTTGTTAGATCTTTCAGGGGTTTTTTTTTCTTGTACTTTTTTTTTTTATAGTAGAGCACACTTATTTAACAATTAAAATATTCAAAATAAATTGTCCCCTAAATGGGCCCTCAAGGCATTTTCCGAAATTGAATTTGGACCCACTGTCTCATTTCTTGTTAATTTTGTGAAAAAATATTAAAAAAAAAAATCCATGTGTATTGTGGTGGTCAATCCAATGGTAGGCCAAGTCTCATTGGAGTGAAATTAGGTTGTGTCAACTGTCCAAATAAAATTATTAAATGGGATATTGGTATTGTGCATCTCTAGTAGGTTAATGGTTCTAATTATGTGGAATGGTCAATTTGAAATGGGGCTCAACTTTGATTGGCATGAAATGTTTCAAAAGGCTAATATAAAGGGTAAAAGTTAAACATTAAATAGTGATATAGGATATTATGATTTGAGGGGACCTACATTTTAACTTAAAGTGCGTAATAATGAAAAGCATATTGTTTTCTAGCATTTTTTAATATTCTCAAATTTTTGAATATTTTTTCAAATTTTTGCGAGGTAAAAAAAAATTTCACACCATAATAAATTGCACTATCATGAATTACTTTGCAACGTTACATTATATCACTTTTCAGAGTCGACCACAATGGCCAACATGACTTTGAATCATGTCCTAACTTTGGTTACTTGTAATTGGTTAATGATTTAACTGTTTACGTGCAAAGAGCCAAATGAGTCTTTTGAGAGAGACCCTTTTGTACTTTTTTTTCAAAAAAAAAAAAGACTAAGCTGCTGAGCCAATATTTCCTCTGTATCTTTAGCCTTTTTTTTTTTTTTTCTGGAAAATATTTTTATGGATGAGTTTGAGAATTTGTATCCTTAAAAATCTGGCCCATATAACATATGTTTAAGATGGACAGCTTCTAGTTGAGCTCTCAGTGTCGCTAAAAATGTTAAGCCACTTGTACCCAAGCGTGTAGCTCAGCTAGTAATGGATGTGTATGTGAATTAGAGTGCGTGAGTTCGAATTTCCAATATAAAAAGGATAACACAATGTTCACTGCGGTTTTGACAAGAGACGCAACTTACGTTGTTGGAGCTCTGATTAGAGCCTTCCATCAAAAGTATGTGACTCAAAACGGTTTCACAATAAATCTGATAAAAAAAAAAATCACTATAAAAAGATAAATCTCGATGCGAATTATATCAGATTTCATATATTTAGAATTCAACCCCTCCTTGGTAGCTCAGTTGGTTAGGGAGTGGGTGAGTTTGAATCCCCCGCTACGATCCTTTACGTCCAGATCCAGTGCAGGACCACTTTGCCAGATCTAAACCAGTGGAAAATAGGCCTAAACATCATCAATTGTATGAAATTGATATTTCAGCTGGATTGACACCGTTAATATGACAACGATTTTTTTGTACCCCAGCCTAGGGCTAGCGGGCTGGACCCAAGAGAGCCCACGCAAGTGAGAATGATGGCATACTTAGGCATTGATCCTTGGGCACTTGAATGACATAAGGGCCTGTCAACCAAATAAGCAACCCCTTGTCAATATGATGATTGGATCAGTTAATCGAGTCCTCACCACTATTTCCATCCAATGGCAGCCGTTGCGCTCATAAGTGAGTTTGATCCTATGGTTTTGATCAAGGAATGCTTATTACCCTAAAATGAAAAATTAAGCTTAAGGACTGCACTCCTCTGTTAAGCTAGGAATCCATTATCAATTTATCATCATGACAACATGTTGGGTGCATGAATATTTACAGAGCAATCTTTTTATTCTATATTTCTTTCAAAGCAGAATCTATTACACATTGAAGATACTAAAAAGCAACTAACTAATTTCATATGATACAAACAACAATGAAGCTGACTCGTTATAAGAAGATTCAATGATGGTTGAACCATTTTGGACTGAACCATGCCTGCAAAACTAAGTTAGGTCAGTCTGGTACTGAAGCCACAAGTTCAGTTGTGAATGAGCCATCTGCAAGATATTTCCACATTGGATCAATCGAATAATGTGAATAAATCTGGAGACTGGCATAATCACAGAAATGCAGGCTGATAACGGATTATTTGAATGATAACATATGATCCTCCGTTCAGATTCTCCAAGATCCCATCCAGTACACTAAAACTCCATGCGCTGATTGCATTTTGTGCAAGTCAACAAATTTCTTCCGCGAATATGATATTGAAGATGAACTGAACTGCACAAAGGAAATAATGAAGATCAGCTAACAAAACCATTTATTTTGCTGAAGAAGGCCAGTTGATGCAATGATGTGATAATAGATTGCAGTTCTCTTTCTACCTTCTTCTTTGGGGATGTTAGGCTGATCAACCAGGAGTTGATGGAGGGCACCTAAATCGCTGGCACTGCATTTGCAAAATCAAGGACATTTATGGATTAATGTACACCATAGATAATACCTGGATCATGCAAACATCATATCATTTTTTTTTTACATACATAAAATCATCATCATCATCACAGAATCCTTAATCAATTATAATAAAAAAGAATAAATAACCTCAATAGAGAAAAATAACTCTTAATAGGAGCACAACTGAAGTTATGAATCACTGCTGGCTATAGTTCTGAATTCTTTAAAACATCAGAGATGCCTGATTGTGTAAATGAATAATACTTACCATATCTTCTAATTTTGGCTGGACAAATCAAAATTATAGAAAGAAAAAGGCAAGGATACAATATGTACATGCAAAATGAAAATTAAAACAGAGCTGCAAATGAAAACTGAAGAACAGCCAAATAAGTGACTGTACATAACTGACCAACAGAGAACACTGACTATTCCACATTCAAATCATCTAGCAGGACCCACAAGGAAAAATATTAATTAGTTTCACCCATTTATTCTTCTTTAGTTAACCAATTTAAGACCGATTTGTACAGTCAAAAATGAAGAACTGGGTATCTAATAACTGACTAGCACCTTGATTTTATTAAATATAAAGCTCAGACTCCATGGTTCAGTCTCCTGGCTGCTGATGATATTCTTTGAATCACCTTCAACAAGGAGCATCTGTGGAGAACCAAGGAATAGCCTAAGAACTCCCTAGTTAGAAGAACTTTGGCCATGGCTCCTCATGGCATCCTTTGACCACCACCAGTGGGAAAAAGATAGTCTGAGACCTGACCTGCCTAAAAACTTCCAATCATTTTCTCCCTTTCATTTTCCCCCCAAAATCTGGGTGTCAAAAATAATGGTGCAGTTTAAGAAAGAACAGAAAATTCAGTGGGTTCTTCAGCAATCATGCCTGATCTTTTTTTTTTTTCCACCTTTTCTCCCCTTTTAAGTAAGTCTAACTTACCTGTAAGTAGTCATTTATACAACTGAAAGTTAAGAACACTGTCACTTCTACCAACATGCCACTAATGCATAGTGGGCCCATGTGAACACTGGCAGCCAGTGCCAATGGTTCTATTTTATTTTCAATTTTTTAAATTGCATTTACAATTTTCATCTGCAGTATAAAATCATCTGAAATTGCAAGTATGCCATCAATTCCATGCACGTTGACCCACAGCCCGAGGTTTAGTCATGCATGTTGACCCACAACCCCATGGTTTAGTCATGCAAAAGATTTCCTGATAGTAGTAGATGGAGATACCTCAAAATATCAGAGATCGTATTAAAAAAAGGGTACAATCATTTTATCTTTTTTACCTGTCTATTTGTAGGCCACTGCCAAAAGGTTACAATCATCTTATCTTTTTTCAAGCAATCTTCATTAAGGGTTTGTCATATTCGATGCTACATATCACCGATAGTAGCTCCACACATATGGAAATGCCTACTCCAGTTTGATGGGAGAAAGTTCTGATGATCATGACGTTGATGTGGAAATAAGGGATGAGGAAATGTCCAGCTCCTCAAAACTTGGGACACAGCTACTACTCTCTCCCTTCAAGTGAAGAACTGTGAAAAAAGCAGTCATAGTAAACCAAAGGGCCTAAACCAAAGGGCCTATCAGCTGTAATGCCCAGCTATGGCAGGCCCCGATTATAAAGGACAGATTTTCAACATAAAGTATCAGATATGATTCGACAGAGAGTCACTGTGATGCAGGCTTATGAGGCATGAGATTCAACGAAGGGCCCTTATCCACTTCAATAGGGGTCCATGCGGCAAGATCAATAGATCAGACCCAGGACCAAGCCAAGGGCCTGGTCCACAAGCCAGCATAAGCAGCCCATCACGCATGATGACCCCACACAATTCTGTACTGTGTTCGTTTTTTAAGATTTTTTTGTCATAGAGACTTAGTTGAGTTAATTTACTTTCTAGGTAAGTGTTCTATTTGAAAGTTAGTAGGAGACCCATTTGTTAGAAGTTGTTCTGGGTTTCTCTGTATATGGTGGCCAAATACAACAGAAATTGTTGTGTTGAGATTCATGATAAAGGCAAACCTCAAACCATCCCTTTTATATGTAAAATGTGGCACACATTCCAAAATAATTTACAAAATATCGAATTCCTATATGCTTGTATGTGTTTTTCCTATTCCTTTCTTTGGTGCAGACTCCATACAATCTTCATTGGTGAAGATTGCGGTTGAAGCCAAGGTGAAGACTCCAAGAATCACATTATGCTGTCTAGTTTAAACTATTTGAGTAAATAGCTTATCTGTGCTTCTTACAACAGTTTCCTATTTATTTATTGATAGCTAATGGTAAATTTTATTAAAACAACCAAGAGTCATACAAGGACCGCCAAAAAGGAAAAGCCTTGGTATAAAAGCTACGGTGTGTGGATACTTCAAAATGGGGCAACGTATCGCATCATAGCATATCCGATACTTCACTTCTTGTGTAAAATCCATGTCCCTCCAGTGTCTGGTCATGGTGTGTCCCTGTCATATTTATGCCATATCTGAGCATCATAGTATATAAGAGTATTATAACCGGGCCAAAATTACATCCCAAGGAGAAACCCTATCCTTACAAGCTAAGTAGGTATTGTACAAACCACATTGCTGTTACAAACCAAATAGGCACAGTACCTTCATGTATCTTCATCCTTTTTTAACATTAGTTTATACCTTATGTATCTACAATCGAAGTAAGACTGCTAAAGGCAACAGCAGCAGCAGCAGCAACAAGAAGTCAAGAAGACACATTCTTTTAGAGAAGAAGAGCACGTAAAAATGATGTGTTAATGTATTACAATTTACAAGCATATCCATGAAAAGAATAGAAAAGTAAGGCTTCGAAATGTAATTATACTCTTATGAGTTGAAGAATTCAAGCAGTTTTCACCTTCTTGTTAACATACGGTGTAATGCATAGCTCTCATTAGGCCATACCCATGCAACAGTGAAAAGACTACAGGGAAGTGCACCAACACCATGCAGAGACCCACTTACCTGGAATTCAATGTTAGTGCTTCAAAAGCTGACGACTTTACAAGGTACCTATAATTTTAAATTGATTAGAACATCATCAACAAGCAACTTTGGTTAAGCTCTCTACCAAAAAATAGATCAATAAAATGGTATAAATTTAAGATCATCACTCAATGAGAGTTAACCATAAGCACATGAACTGGAGAATCCTAACAGAAAAGGCCCAGTACAGTTATAACTTAGTTACATTTTTTTTTTTTAAATATTAACTTGAATTGATCAAAGACTAACAATACAAAGGAGATATACTGAAAAGCAAAGAAAAAACAGCAATGGGACCCAAAACCAGTACGGTAGGTCTCATCATTATTCTGAATATCACAATCATATCGTAAATCATTCAAGGGGATGAATCGACTCGCATTGTGAATCATATAGTAAATCTAAGATTTTTTATTTTTATTATAAAAAATAAAGATAATTTTAAAAGCTTATTCATAATCCATCCATAGCACAACATATATACAATGATAAGTTAGACAATGATACAATCATATGAAGAACATTACTAACATATTAATGTAACATAAATGATATATGTGAATAGTTAAATACGTTTAAGATATCAATGTTAATAGGAGAAATAAATGGGTTAAAATAAATAAAAATTCTCTTTAGATAAAAATAAATAAAAATGAAATCCAACTAATCGACCTTACATGGCTAGGATTCTCTTTAAGATAAAAAACTGCTCATGAAGAAAAAATAAAAAAGAATTAAGAAAAGAATGCAGGGCAAAACCCCATATGTATAATTGAACAATTTAGTCACATGCTTATTCCTTATTTTATCTCTAAAACATCCCATAAATTATAAAAATTCTTATGAGGTTTTGTTAACCACTAAATAACCTTCTAAAAATAAAATTACTAGCAAAAAAGAAAGCAAAAGGTAAAACACTACTAATCTAAATGTCTTGGTTGTGGCTATTAATCTTAAGATTCGATAAAAGAAGCATCAAATCATAAAATTCATATTTGAATTCTAGCATCATGGTTCAAAATCAGTCACGGAAGTCATCGCAGTCAACACTGCAAACTGTTATAACGTACTGCATCGCATCCTAGTTCACAGTCATCACGGCCCATTGCTGTGCAAATTTTTATTTTACCCCAAAAATTTTGAAAATATATCCAAAAAAATCTAGAATATTAAACAATGTTTTTTCCATTAGTAAACACTTTGAAGGAAAATATTGATCCCCTAAGTCACGACATCTTGTATCGCTGTCTTATCTGACACTTGTAAAGTCCATTCTAGATTAAATAGATTTACATGTATATATTAAAATAAGTTAAAATATCACAAATTTTACAGTATGCATTGCAACCATAATTTTGAACTAACCATTAGTGTTAAGCACTTAAAGTCAAGAACTTACTAGTAGTAGTGTAGTACTCAATTACTTGATTACAATGTAAGTTGAGAGTGAATTTTAACTTTCAAGTAACATTTACTACTACATTAAGATAAATTAATTAGTGAAAGCATTGGAGTATGGACATAGGGGTATTGCAGTTGAGGAGGGAAAAAGCATTCATATGAGAATCCACAGAAATCTTGCAAATCACTTGATTTTTAGTGGAAAAGGAGGCTTGGGAAGCTCTAGCACAATGAAGCTCCAAAGATGAGGAAAGAAAGAAGGGAAGGAAAGTTCAAAAAAGGGGGGAAAAAACCATTGTCGTCCGATAATTTGACTGTTATTTTCAAAATATCGTCCATTCTGATTGTTATATTCAATATAACGGCCGTTATGGACCGTTATGAACTGATTTGTTCACTTTTATATATATATATATATATATATATATATATATATTGTGCCTGTTATGACCGTTATAATGAAAATAATGTAACAGCATAGGCCATTATCATTTCATAAAAGTCGTTATGCAATAGTAACGGCCAGTTTTTTAAACCATGCCTAACATTTACATGAAAATGAGAGTCGTTGCATAGATATGAATATTTTTCCATTCGAATTTGATACAAATCGTAGGGTTCAGTATATGAGTCCTAGGACTCTGACAACAACAGGTCTCACAAACAAATACTTCCCACATCAAGGAACAAAAGGCATCAATCAAAGAAGAAAAGCAAGCAAAGATAGATAAATCATCAATAAAAGAAAGATTAACCAGCAAAGCAACAGTCTGAAATCAGTTCTGTAAGTTATTCATACTCGGAAAGGTGCATCTCATGAAGAGATTTAAGCCCATCCAGGCAATCTTCAACACTAGGTCGTATCCCCACTCGCAGTTGCATCTGATGTGTTGTTGGCTGTATTGAGCCTCCTTTCAATAGCTGGTTGCCATCTCGCACAATCTTCTCTAGAGACATGACAATGATATGGAATTCTTTCCTGGATATTTTAAACTAAATAAATTTACATGCTCAAAAAGAGTTAAACATATCATTGAATACTTTCAAAATATCTAATAATTAAAATTGCTTGTGTTGAAACATGACAAGTGATTGCATGGAACACCATACTTTGATTCTAACTAGTACGATATTTGTAGCTCATGCATCTTTATGTCTTTTTTTTTTCCCTGATTAGCTCATATTAGAATAAGATGGCTTCCAATAGATTGTAACAAGTATATTCTTTCCTTGTATGTCTACCTCCAATTGCTATATTTAAGCGCCTCACAATGACGAAGAAACATTCCACAAAATTCTCAACATGCTTGCAAATTCTTAAATTCTAAATTATCACATTAGTAGTTGTTTTTTCCTCAGTTTATCATGGATTCATGGTCTCTGCAGCTTGCACCATTTCTGATGCCACCACAATGGAAGAAAACATTGTCAGTGAAACAGGCAGTGGACTGACTCTGTAAAGAATAAAGATGGAAAGGTGGAGGGAACTGCAAGTTAAATCTATATTGCATATACATGCCGAGAGCTCTAACATATATCATACCAGAACCATGCACGCCCAACCTTTATGAACAAATTGCCCATCCAAAATTTCTCGAGGTTGCAATCTCAAGATGTGGTGTGCAATAAATTTCAGCGAGTGGGGTTATCTGCAAATGCATCTGATGCCACTGTATCACCTCTTGAAATTTATGATTTATATCCATCCACATGAGAAATTATTTGAATCTTATGCTCAAATCCATTTTCTCAAGAATATTATTGTGTGTGTGTGTGATTCGAACCATTCAACATGTACTTGTGTGAAAATGGTGATTCCAAACAAACATGGAATTGTATTTCACATTTGCAAATTTTACATATGTAAAATTCGTTTGTAAATTTTACATAAGTCTCATTTTCATATCACATGCGTAAAAGACAAATGACCCCTAGGGATTCTATACCAAAAAAATAAGAAAAGAAGGTCCTTCTCTTATTTTGCTTCCCTATGAAGCTGCTTAGATTATTAGTTCTAATTAAGAACTCTCTCCTCTTCATCATGCTACTTACCTTCTAATTGTCATGATTCAGCTCCAGGTCCTCATTATATCACTAAAATATGTTGCTCCCCAATCCCTTAAGCAGTTGGAGTTCACGATGGATGAGCAATTGAAATGTCAAGTAGATAATAACACCTAGGATTTTGTAAACTATCCAGCTGACCTTTTACCTTCTCTTGCGGGCCTGTGGCCCTCCAAAATAGACAAGAATGTGCTATGGATTGTGATCAAACTTTCTCCTTGAAGGCCAAAACAACTATAGTTTGCAAACGTGAAAGTGTGGCTAGTACATCATGGTCAATTCTACATAGGTAAACGCACTTTCTACGTGACACTAATATCAAGGGTCCAAATCTCTTAGGTCGTCTTCATTGGTCTATTTATCAGTTCAAACAAGGTCGACAAGCTTGGTTTGTATTTTGGATCCACAATACAATAAGGGGTATTTGATCAAACTTAATATAGTTCCTTGTCATTCCTACAATTACTTTTGCAATGGGCACAGCCAACCAACGTTGAAGACATTGTTATTTCTAGGAATAAGCCTGTGGCTATTCATGAATCATGATATTCAAGGATAACACAAATCATCCTTCAGTACAAACTATTGCACAATCTTACCTTCTGCAAAAGGTTTGCTCGTCTTTCAAAAAAATATATATACTAAAGTAGTTGATCTTAGTTGATGAAACTAAAATAAAAATATGGCCAACCCAGGAAGTAGGAAGCTGGATGGAAGTTGTATATATTTAACTATGACTTGATCCAACATCTGGCATGCAGTTCATAGTGTCAGTCAATTCACTGTAGTTGCATGGAATCATATTGAATAACGTTTTATAATCATTAGACATCTTGAAGGTCTTGTTGAGCATTGACTTATCTTTCCTGCCCATTCATCCCTTTATCTAGCTATTATGTATGTCAATGCAAATTAAGCTAATGAAAAAAATCACTGCTGCTCTATAACACAATGGTAGATGTTCTTAGGGATTCTTGTATCTTGGAAATGTAAGAAATGGGATCGTGTTTCTAAATCCTCTATAGAACTTGAGCATCAATCTATGTCTTTTCACTTTTGCATAATCTAGTAGAAAGGACAAGTGACTTTGGAGTTCATTTGCTGTTCCTACTCCATCATAACCTTGCATCATGAGCAACCCAATGGTATATTATGCAAATAGCATGGTGCACTAAATAGGAAAATGGAAAACTAAATTTTCTTTTAGCAGGCCATAAAAAATGATAGAAGCTTACAATGTCTCTCTCATCGAACAAAATATGCTTCCCAAGGACTCCATCTGTTTTCCCAAAAGCACCTCCTTAAGGCCATGGACACCTGCTAATTCCCCATAATTTTTACTGTCGCCAAGCATCTGGGAATGAAACTTACAGAACAAATTAATACACTGACGAAACATAAAATGCCAATTTCAGGCAATTTAAAAAGAGACTCTCGTTTATGCAAGTGAATAGTAAAAACCACCCAACTGAAGGTAAACAAAAGTTCAGTATCTGAAGTCTGAAAAGGATCAAGGTGACTCAACAGAATAAAAATGAAAAAAAAAATAATAATAATAATAACAACTGACAAAAGAATGATTAACATGAGAGAATCTAAAGCATCACAGATACTATAAACAATGGCAGCCTAATTAACACAAGCTCCGCACATCATTTTATTATTTTTCCACATGCATGCAATTTTTTCACAGCCAGAAACTGTAAAGTTTAATGCAGCATCTTATAAAAAATAAACAAATTGCTTAAGAAGTGCTCAAAGTTCACTGGAAAGTGAGTGGAACCAAGATGGCCGAATGGGTCGAATCAATAAGTTGAGATAAATCAAAGCATGAAAACTTATGCCCATCAGAACCTTCATCCAAAGGAATCACTTCAAAGCAACTCCTTTTTCTTTTTTTTCTTTTTTTCATTCCAAAGCATCTCTAGCCTCACAAATGGCATTTAGAAGTTGCTTCTTTTCATCATATTCGGAATGCATTAGGCAGGGTATGATGCTTTCATTATGAAGTTTCATTATCAAATAAAATCACTAAGAGTTAATACTACTGTTTATTGTTCTACACCCCAAGTAAGTTGTCACTTTTTTCCCCTTCCCCCAAGTTCATCTGAAAGTGCCAATAGAATTCTATCTAAGAGGTGTTGACAAAGATGCTTCATCAAGTGTTAGTGAAAACCAAATTCATCACCATTGCTCCAAAACTTAAATTTCACAATAATTCTCTTCATATGGAAGATACCAAAGGTGCCCAGTTCAATTTAAGCCTGTATTGCGCTCAACCCATGCCATTAATTTCATCAAACACTTGGTGGGCATTTAATTCGGGCCAAGAATTACATCAAACACTTGGTGGGTATGATGGAGAAGAAACCGAACCGGCAATCTTTGGATGATGGAGGAAGCGTTTCTGAATTGGGTGATGAATCGAGATTGAAGCTGTTCCCATCGATCCATTTCATCTCTAACCTTTCTAAATTTCTGCTGATACTTCTTCACCATCATCTCCATGCTCTCTCTCTTTCTCTCTTCTTTGCAGAAAATGAGAGAGGGGGAAAGAAGCGATTTTTATGAAGTAGGATAGGAGGAGGGTTTAAGAGGGTCTTATCAGAGGCCCAGAAAGGCCCATTAATCATATGGGCTGGGCCCATGAGGGAACGTGCCCTAGACCCGAAAACAGGCTGAATAGTTGTGAAGTGGGCCTAATTTTATTTTTAAAATGGGACCCCCGCATGATGTTTTGCTTATACAAATTCATCACAGGCAACTAAGCTATAACTCGTTCTAATTAAAAGCGCGTTTCTTTGTTAGAATTTAAGGAATTCTTGTTCGGGAAATTTTAGAATTTTCAGACAAGGTGAAATTCCTAGATGCTTGTATGTATTTGAGCATTTAGAAATTCCACCAAAACACAATCAAGTTGGGATTTTTTAATTCCCAAAAGTCTTTAAGACCTTTCAAGTGACTAAGATTTTGAAATACTTAAAAAAAAACAAAGCATTTGCAAATGCCAAACAAAACTCCAACATCTTAAATTCCTGTCAGAAATTTTAATAAAGAAATCGGCCCTAATGGTGGCTTTTATTTAAGAAAAAAACTATCAAACAAGATCAGGCTTCACCTATTTAATGCGGGCTGGTCTCGGTTAGGGTTTATGGCCCGACTCGAGCTTGGTTCAGGCTTGGACCTACCTGTTTGGTAATTTTACTTGACAAGTCAAGTCAAGTCAAGTAAAGCTACGCATCAAATTAAAAGTACTTTTTTCAAAACTTCCTATATCTTTTTTTCAAAAAAGTCAAAAAAACAACTACCTTTATTTACCAAAAAAAAAAACACTCCATTTCCCTGTACAAAAAGTCAAAAATGTTTAATTACAAACAACTAAAAATAAAATATCATCATAATCCATATATATTTTATTCCCTCTCTTTATTTCACTTCACTACACTTTATTTTAAAAGTAAAATTACCAATCGGGCGTTACAATTCAACCCGGGCATGAACATCCCTAGCCGTTCATCTAATTAGTGGATTTGGGTGAGTAGATATTTAAACTTTTTAGGTAAGTTTAGATTTAGGATATGGATAATATATAATCGTCCAAATCACTTCCCAAGTTCCCAACACCAACATGCAAGCACGTCCTCTTGCAAGAAATTCATCTCCTTCTTCTTTTATTCTTCTTCTCTAACTACTAATACATTTTCTTAGCATGATAATGATTGCCCACAGCATGATTTAGAGGTTATGTGGAATATCAGTCTTTCTTCTGGATTTTATATGTAGTTGTGGAATCTTGAATTTTTTACTTTTTCATGGCTTGTGGACACCTAGATGTTATATTAGATGGATGTAGGTGAATGGGATCTTTTGTTTTCCTGGATTTTTTCCTAGCTTTAGACCGGCTGGTCAATGGAGTGATTTGATTTAAACAGGCTGATTTCTATAAGGTTTTGGCAAATAGAATCTAGGAGGTAAATGATTTTACCTTTTCAGTGCTACTTGGTGTCCGTAGACAGGAGGATTTATATGTGCCGCTTGAGATTAGTTCTCGACAATAAAAGACTAGCAAAGTTATTTTGAGGTTAAGAAAAGTAATTTTGCTCTTTGTATTATTGAATCATTCATGGTTAAGTAAGTTTAACTCCCAACAATCATTTGTTTATTCATTGTGGTCAGCTAGATCTACTTGGTGTTCTTTCCAAGCTCATTTGGTAGGTCATGAGTTCAATACAAAATCAATGGCTAGAAGTTGATTGATTGTCCACATACCATATCCAATGTGTGATTGCGGGGCCCACCTCATGAGTGGACGGTCTGATTTTGTCATTCTTGCTGGGATTGGGACATGATCTTGTCAAGTTTATTTACCTGTAATTTAAGGTATGAATATGATATTGGAAAGTTCAGATCCATAGAGCTCAGGGCCTACTTATAAAATCCAAACTGCGTTCTGGATGAATTTATCTGAGTTCTGGATGAATTTATCTGAGTTCTGGACAAATCTGTTTGAGTTTTGGATGAATTTATCTGAGTTCTGGACAAATCTGTTTGAGTTCTGGTTGAATTTATCTGAGTTATGGATGAATTTATCTGAGTTATGGACAAATCTATTCGAGTTTTAGGTTATTTATCTGAGTTCTTGAACAAATCTATTTGAGTTATAAACAAGTCTATATGAGTTTTTGGCATATTTATTTGTGTTTTTGAATTTTATTTATGTTTTTTTAAATTTATTTGTATTTTTCGAAATAAATTTAACTGAGTTTTTGAGAAAAAGATTTGAGTTTTTTGCCACATTATTCGCTAATTTGGAAATCCGGCGATGTCTTAGTTTTGGCAAATGTATTTGCATTTTTTTTAATTTATTTGCGTTTTTTAATTTTATTTATTTCTTTTGAAATTTATTTGAGCCTTTTGAAATTTATTTATATTTTTTTTAAATTTATTTGGATCTTTTGAAATGTATTTGTATATTTTGAAATTGATTTTCATCTTTTGAAATTTATTTATATTTTTTGAAATTTATTTGTGTCTTTTTCAATTTATCTATGTTCTTTTGAAATTTATTGCTTTTTTTAAAATTTATTGTGTTTTTTTTTTAAATTTATTTCATTCTTTGAAATTTATTTGCTTTCTTTTGAAATTTATTTGGGTTTTTTAAATTCATTTCATTTTTTGAAATTTATTTGCGTTCTTTTGAATTTTATTTGCGTTTTTTAAATTTATTTCATTTTTATAAATTTATTTGAAATTTATTTCCTGTTTTTTGAAACTTATTTGTGTTTTTTTGAAATTTATTTGAAAATCTCATTAGTAGAATTTTATTAATCGTGCCTAATTTAATGGTAGTTGACCATTATTAATGGCTTATCCCACTAATCATGGATATGATTTGAAGAAAGGGTAAATTAGACATTTTAGGTTCTCAAATTTGGAAAATGGACCTATCACACTATAAGTAAAGATTGTGAACCTGAGGCAATAAAGTGAAAAGTTCAGGGACCCGTCGCCGAATCTCCCAAAAAAAATAGAAATCCTTGATTGGTGGTCATGCGGTGCGCACGAAGCTAAATACACCCCTTGATGTGGGCCCACTTGGGGATGTGACTGAGTGGGTAAATCTTAATCTAGTTGGGACCTACTTGTTATAAAAGTTGGGCCCCATGTAATCATCATAATCCCTTTTATCAATGGCGAACAAGAATCAGCCTTTTTGAAAATGAACTCGTCAATCAAATGATGCAGACCCTAAAGATGGTGTAAAAAATGGGATCGACCTAATTCTGGGGTGTCTTCTATGTCTAGGCCATTCGGATTTGTCATTAGCTATGCCCCACTATGATGATGTGTTAATGGTATGCAAAAAGAAAGTGCAAAGGGTAAGTGCCCCACGTCCCCATAAGTGAAAAAATGAAAAAAAAGAAGGGAAAATAGCATTGGATCGAAGTGGGACGAAAGTTCCATTTTGCCGCTGCTCTAAGAAGGGGATAGATGCATTTGCAACTTTTCCTCCGCTCTAAGTGGAGAAAAACTTGCATTGCAACGTTTCCATCGTTTTAAGCAGCGGTAAAGCTGCATTTGTAACTATTTCTCTCCCATGATAGGAGGAAAACCTGCATATTTCTATTCTTTCGCCTCTAGTTCTGGGTTAAATATGTCGTAAGGTCCATATGAGAAATGCACGATTTCTATTTAACTCCACGATCGGGCCAATTTATTAAACTGAACTCGTTCCTTTTTTTCTTTTTATAGAAAAAATCTGAACACGTTAAAGTAGATGTCCTCCATTTTATGGAATGGCCCTAGATTTTCTCTAATCGAAATTAGTGGTCCCCTATAAGATTGACTGCTCCTATTGGAGTAAAACACGGACACCATTTAGTTATTAGGCATAAGTTTAGAGCCACACTTACCCATGGCCCTAAAATTAATGCAAAGGCCAATCTCAATTGAAACTCTTAAGCTCACACTTTTACTCCTACCAAATATGCTAGCCAGACTAAAAATTAAGTGAGGCTCAGGTTTTGCCAATGCGCCTAAGAGCATAGCCAGATTCCAATATAATGTTGGTAAAGTTCTGGTTGAGCTTATGCCAGCTTGACTTACTTTGGAGTAAAATGCCATGCAATAAGAGATAATGAAGGTAAATATATCCCCCAAAGACAAAAAAAGAAGTAAAAACAATGTGGATCCTAATTGCATTTTTACCGCCGCTAAAAACAGTGCCAACGTTACATATGCTACTTCACCACCGCTTCAACAGCGGAAAGCCCGCGGATTTTCCATTTTTTTCAACCCTCTAGGTCTGCAGTACGATCCATATTAAAATGCACAATTACCAATATATAATTCCTATCTAAACACACAATGGGGACCATTTATTGGACTGATATCATTTCTTATTTCGCAGAGAAAAATTTGAACTCGTTAAAGTGAACGTCCTGCGATTTCACGAATTGTCCCCAATTCGCTCTAATATAAATTATTGCCGTTAATTGGAGTAAAATACGGGGACAAGCCACGGATCAACAAAGGTGTTTTCAAAAGACAGACCTCTTGCGGAGTCGGTTCCCATAGCTCATTAGGAGAGAGAGTAAGACACTCATAGGATCCATACTCATTTTGTTGGGTATACCTCAAAAAACCTATAAGTCTAACGTAGGTCAACTTGTATCAAGTGGGTCTTGAGTTGGCCCTTCTGCAAGTTGGGTTGAATCTAGTTGAATGAAATTGGGTTTGCCTCATATTCGGAACGGTGTTTATATAATTCGAGTGTAGCTTGGATTAGCCAAAGACCCAACATGTACAGGCCGCCACCTAAATCCCTAGAGTTTGGCTTTGGCATATAGAAATGCTGGAATATTTTTAAATGATGCCAAATGGGCCCTAATGTGAGATCGAGATCTGATTAGCCATTCGCCGTACATGACATGTCAATGTGTATTCTCTGCTTCAGGAAACCGAGATGAAACGAAAAGATGCCCAATCCTCTATCAATCAGATGTCCCAATATCAATCTAGAAAAAGGGCAGTAGGGACTTCACTATTCTACATTATGATTAAAGTTAAATCTCAGCAGTTGAAAACACTTTCTCATTAAATTTATTTTACCTCTTGAAAGACAAACATTGCCTAGTCCCATGAAATTCCATTCCAAATGAAGCTGGACGCAGTTACACTGGAAAAAGTTTTGAGTTCGATCATACAACAAGTTCGGATGAGTGAGATGTATGGAACTCACTGTGGGGCACATATACGTACTGATGAACCAAGACTTTAAAATTGAATGTAACCCACTACGGATAGAATATTCTCAGACTAGTATGATAGAATTTGATTCTACCACAAGAATGGACATATGACTGATAATGTGGTTTGCACAATCTTACGCATGATTAGTTCTATGCATTAGTTACACGACCAGTCAGATGTTCAATCTAATTGATATTTACACTACTGATGATTTTTTTTAAACAATGAAAAAAATTAAGACGTTGAATCTTACTGTGGGACCAAATCCTATCAAATAAGTTTTGAGAAATTGTTAGGCATTGAGTTCAATTTAAATGGTTTTGATCATCAGTAGTTGGGCACCATGGTGATTCCCACGACTCGATTCGTAAGAAACGGGCATTGCAGCATGGACAATTTATTTCTTCAAGGTCAACTTGTTTAGACCCACCGGTGGGAAAAAACATATTTGTAGGATCGTCGCCGTCTATATCAGCGCTATATTACAATTGCAATTTTACCGCAGCTACATACGTCGCTAATCCTGCAAACGGGGCTTTTTATTTATTGTTTATCTCACTCTCTCCCTCGGTCTGATCTAGCGATCTAGGTCAGGTCCTCGGGCTGGGTCCTCCGACTTTTCGGGCCAGACACATCTTAGGATACTTAGCCTATGTTTGGCACCTCTATTTCATGCCTCTATTTCTCTAATTGTCTAAATTGGATAGAGGTTTGAACAATTAGAGCGTTTGGCACAAGATTCCAGACTCTGTCTGCTTTAGACATTTAGAGGCAAATCCTCTAGAATCACATGGGCAGATGAGGATAGAGCTTAGAGGCAAGTGATATTTAAAATAGAATTACCAAACACCTTTTTTTTTTTATTCTAGCCATTTTTTTATGACTCTTTTTTTAATGGCTCTATTTTAGATGGATCTGTCAAAAAAAGAGTAGAGATACCAAACAAGCCCTTAGTAGTAAGAAAAAGGGCCATGAAAAATGAATGTTGTCTTATTATGGGCATGGTAACATAATAAATGAGTTTTCTTCCCTCTCTAGATTAATTGGGAGAAGAGACACAAATGAGATTGGAATTCTCGTGGTCTACAACCAACAGGTCTGACATGGGGTCGACTTGCATTAAGTGGGTTGTGAGTTGGCCCTTCAGAAATTTTGGTTGAATCCAATTGAATGAAATTGGGTTTGGTCCTTGTCGAATTTGAGTCTACTTTAGTTTAGCCAGAAATCCAACACATGGCCACCCGGCCAAGTGGCACCTTGATTTTTTGGTATCTAAAATTGCAAAATTATCTTTTAAGTAGTGGTGCCGAACTAGCCCTAATGTGACCTCAAGTTCCATTAGTTTTAAGGGTAGGCGAGACCATAGCTAGGTTAAAAACCATGTAGGTTGTCTTCATTGATAGTAGTTCCACATCAACGCATAGCCACTAGCTAGCTTGGCTTTATAGGCGAAACATTTGTTCCAAGAATTTTAAATGGATTGAATAAATTTATTAACGTTTTATTAATTGATGATTAATTTGAATATTAACTTAAAATGATAATTCAATTTTCATGACTTAACATGTGATTACACGGGATCTAAAGCTAGCCTTTCTTAAAAGAATAGGCTAAACCCAACCACTAATCTTTGTTTAAATTAAAAAAAAAATAAATCCTCAATTGGTGGTTATCCGGTGCGCACGAAGCTAAATACACCCCTTGATGTGGCCCCATTTGGGGATGCGACGGGGTGGAGAAATCTTAGTCTAGCTGGGACCTACTTATTATAAAAATGGGCCCCATGTAATCATCATAATTTCTTTTATCAATGGCGAACAAGTATCAACCTTTTTGTAAATGAACCTGTCGTTCAAATCGGGATCGACCTAATTCTGGGACGTCTTTTATATATCTAGGCCATTCGAATTTGTCACTAGCTATGCCCTCACTGTGATGATGTGTGCATGGTGTGCAAAAACAAAATGCAAAGAAGAAGCAAAAATGCTACTTGGACGGAATTTTGGGACCGATCTTTGGACCGGTCCTAAAGGTCCAGTCAAAATATCATATCAGATGATATTTGGACTGGAACTTTGGAACCGATCCAAATCGGTCCCAAATTCCTTCCAAGTAGCAGGACACAAAAAGAAGTGCCCCACGTCCCCATAAGTAAAATAGCATTCGAATCGAAGTGAGACTATACTTTAGTTTTGCCACCGCTCTAAGCAGCGGGCAAGAGTCCCGATCCCCTGTTTCGCCCAAATGTGGGAGCCTGTTTGGGCCATTCCTAATCCGAATTCCAGTCCGACTGGAGGGTGAGCTGGACCTAATGCCCGCCGAAATTTTCGAACCCCGCCAGAAGTTTTGAATTTTTTCGTTCTTGTCTTATTATAAAACAATGTGCCCTAGACCGCCTCTCATCACTCTCTCATCACTCTCTCGTTCTCCATCGCAGCGCCTCCCTCCCCACGGCTCCGCCTCCGCGCAACAGCATCTCTCTGTCCCTCTTACATCGCAGCGCCTCCCTCCCTCCCCCATCTCCCTCACCATCGCATCTCTCTCCCTTTCTCTCGCTCGGATCACTCCCCATTGCAGCGGCGTCCCAGACAGATGCCCCCATCGCAGCAGCAACCCCTCTGAATCCTCGAAAAGGAACTCTGATCCGATCCGCTCCGCTCCGCTCCGCTCCGCTCTCTTTCATTTCCGTTCTTACCAATGGCGATTTCCCTCCCTTCCACTAGGTCATCTCTTCCTTCCCTCTCTCACACACCCTCTCTCTCTCACCCCACCATCCGTGTCATCCTTCATCCTACCCGGAGTTCATTTCCGGTCTCTCACCCCACCATCCGTGTCATCCTTCATCCTACCCGGAGTTCATTTCGGGGACTCCATACTAGTATACGACCTCGTTTCCAACCAGTGTCTGTGACTTCGCTGGACCATGATGCAGAGCTGGATAAGATTGATGAGGAGTTGAAGAAGATTGATGAGTAGCTGAAGAAGATTAAAGAGGCCGACTTGAAGATGGGCCGAAAGATGGCCTATCTTACTGTGATTCAGTGTTACTCCTCCCCTTCTGTAATCCCACCGCTATTGCAAGAACGTTTCAAAAGGATCCTTAGACGTGGTACCTTAGAGAGAAAAACCATTACTCTACAGGATTTGGAACTTATCGTAGAGTTGAGCTGGTGATATGCCTCCTACGTGATGTAGTGATGTAGTTGATTGTGTTGGGTTTTGAATTGATGCTGGGCATATGGTGTTGGGGCTGCTGTATTTTTTTTTGAAAGATGACGTTGGGGCTGTGTTTTTTTTAGATGATGTTGGGGCTCTGTTTTTTTATGTTTTTTTTTTTTTTATAGATGTTTGGGGCTCTGTTTTTTTATGTTTTTTTTTTTGATAGATGTTTGGGCTGTGTTTCTTGGTTTCCTGAATGTTGGGGTTTTGTTTTGTCTTCTACACATCTTCAATGACCTGAAATCCTCCCCTTCTGTAATCCCACTCCTATTGCAAGAACTTTTCAAAAGGATCCTTATACGTGGTACCTTGGAGAGAAAAACCGTTACTCTTCAGGATTTGGAAGTTATCGTAGAGCTGACCTGGTGACCTGGTGTCCTGAAACTGATGTGAATGTCCCAAGGAAAGTTGTCTAATATAATATTACCTCGTTAATTATATATATTTGAATTTGATCTTCAATTATGGTTGTGTTGTATAGTTGGTGCGTTGTGATGCTTGATTATTCTAATCTGCTATTATAAATTAGTTCAACAGAAGAAATGAAGTAGGAATTGTGACATCTAATTCATATTGATTTACGAATAAATCTTATAATATCTTGCAGATGCAGGTCACAGACCTCTATAAATTGAGGCTTCAAAAACAAGAATTCCTCGTTCTGTATTCTAACTTTCCAGCTAAACTTTTCTCATAAACAAGCGTTCCCATCTTTTTCTTCTTTATTTTCATCTCCTCTGTTTGTATTTTCCATGGCAGTTGACTCTTCAAACTTTTCTATTATTGGGCCTGCGGCCTGTGAGAAGGATGAAAAGGCACTTCAATTCATCAAAGAGATGACCCAAAATGCAGACGCAATCCAAGAGAAGGTGCTGGCCGAAATCTTGACCCAAAATACTTGCGAAGATACAAACTTGGAGGGGCTACTGATAGAGAAGCCTTAAAGTTGAAGATTCCAGTGGTTACTTATGAGGATCTTCAGCTGGAGATTCAACATATAGCTAATGGAGACCGGTCTCCGATTCTCTCCAGTCACCCTTTTTATTTTTATTATGTAAAGGAGAAGAACAAGTACAACTACAATCATTAATAGATTCCAATTTATGTCTTGTTTTCAGCAGAAGGTGGTGAGAAAAGAGAAGGCATTAAGGATTTGGAAATCATTTGCTTTTGAGATTTTCATATTTTGTCATTTTTTCCAATTCTGATTTTTACTCACTACCTATATAAACCACATTATGCTTTCATTTTTGGTGTTTTTTTCTCCTTATTTGGCTGTTGATTGGTGGATTGTTTTGGACATGTGCTACGGATATTTTCCAATCTAGTGGGTCTTTTTCCCTTCTATTTGCTTGTGTGGTTGGCAGAGTTCAGGTGGCATCACCATAAAAAAGATCGGCCAAGCTCTAATCTTTGGCATTTATTAGGAACCCTTGACTCCAGGCCAGTGCAATATGGTTGTCGAGAGGTTGGGCGATTACCTCATTGACCAAGGCTTGTAGCTCCTAGTACTACTTCATATGATTCCATTTATTTTCCTTCAGGCTTTCTTTTTTATTTTTCCTGAAGTACTGTTTGGGGCTATTGGAATTCATTTTATGGCCATGAAGTGGCATTAGAGTTGTTTCGCAGACAAACTTTTTGAGAACAGAGGCAGTTAGTATCTTCAGCAAAGGTACTGACTACAATGAGTATTATATTGAATGAACTTACTATGCATTGTCCATCATTATTTTTCTTATTTCAAACACTTGTATCTGATGTTTAAGACTGAAGGAGTTGTGTTTTATTATTTGGGTAAATTATAATCCACTCTTTTTTACTTAACAGTCAGTACTCCTTTTATCAGTACCACACTACCTTTCAAGACAGAAAAATAGTTGTACACTACACTGCAATAGTCATTGTAGAGAATGTGCCTTATTTCTATGTATGATAATCATATAGGCTGATAAATTAGCAATCATGTAGGATGACAAATTAGTCCACCTATTTTTAAGTAAAAAGAATTTCAAATGAATCAATTAACTTGACTCAATTGAATTACTTAGGCTCTTGGATTTTATTAACTATTCAAATCACCTTTCAATGTTCTGTACATCGCTTACTGTTGTTTAATCTGTTCAGTTGGGATTCTTTCAGTAGATTCTGTTTTTCACATTTTTTGTCATTAGATTGACTGCATCTTGTTCTTGCTTCTGATTTGGAGACTTTTGCTCATGTTTTATTTATTTATTTTTGGCTAGCAGATACTAAAGCCATAATTGAGATATCCAGGCTATGTTCAACCATTGATTTTACAGAAGAAGAATGGGAAGAGACAATTGATTCACAGCTGCAGTCACAAGCCAGCAAGGAGGCAACCCTAGGTATATATGCTCTCTCTTTTTCTCTCTCTGGTTTTCTTCGTTCGTTCTTCTTCTTCTTCCCTCTGCCCCTTTGTTTTCCCTGTTATCTTCATTTGCTATGCATGCAAACCTCTACCTATATGCTATACATTGATGCATTTTAATGTTTTAGAGCTTTTACTGCAATGAGATGCACTAATCTACTTATTTGGTTCGTCGTTGTTGGTAATGTGCTCGGTTGCTTTTGGACTTTTCGCTGCTTCTGCTTCTTTTATGTACTAATCTTCTTATGTGGTTCGTTGTTGTTGGTAATGTCATCTTTTTCATGTATTTTAGGAGCTCTCCTTTGATATCATTGGTACCCTCAACTTGTATCGCCATGACCCTTGGGAATTTCTAGGTATACCCCATCTAGATTCTCTCTCTCTCTCTTCTTCCACTACCATTTTTTTACTAGCCTGTTTGGGTGCATGGAAAGTTAAGATGGGGAACCAGTTTTCCTTGTTCAATTCTCTTTGCCCATTTTTTTTTTTACTCTGTTTGATTGAGGTTCTTTTTTTCCAGAATTTCCCCTTAAGTTAGAGGGGAAATAGAGTCTGCTTTCATTGACAATGAGGATGTCAAGGAAGAGGGCAGTAGGAAATTATAGGAGATAATGACATCACTGCTGATTACATCCAAGGAGGCTTGACAGTATGGCTTGAGTTTGGTTGGGATTTAAAAAGAACTCCGAGTTTGCTTTATTTCCATACTAACTCAGAATTAGAGATTGTGGTAAAAAATAATGATTGTGGAAACTCAGAATTCTTTTAAAGGGCACTCCTAAAAATGTTATTATGACCGAATTACTGTTATGCATTGTTTTTGTGAATGTGAATGTGAATGACATTATAACCCGACAAGACTATTACCTTATTACCAACAGTCCCTTTTTTTTTTTGTGCAGATGGCACTTGACAAATTAGCAGCAGAAAGCTAGCATGAGGAAAGCCTGTGGTCGAAGAACTGAATACTATGTCAAATGCTAGAATGGGGAGAGCTTGTGCTTGGCCCACATTACATAGTACATAATGTAACATTCCTAGAGCTTATGTCTGGCCAAGTCTCTCTATAGAGAAGTCAACTTTCCTCCACCAGTGGTGTATATAATGGACATGGGCCTTGCAGGTTTAACTCCACAAGGGGCAAGTTCATATCCATGGATGAGATTCATCCAATGCTAATTGAGGTTGGCACCTGTCTCATGGGTGAATGAAATGGTGGAAATGTAGTCCATTCTTTGGAACCTGTAATAGTTTGGCATATCTATAAAAGAAAAGCAGCATTACGAGAAAAACACCCTTATCAGTTTGGCTGAATATGGTTAGGACTTCCTAGAAGAAAGGGAATGATACAAGGAATACTTCTGTTTCTTAATAGGAAAAAACGAGGAGAGAGACTGACTTCAAGCCCTCACATGGGGTCAAAGTTGTGTGTCTGTCATTCCAAAGGTGGGTCTATCATAGTCTTTCTACTTCACTAATCCTTTTCTTTTCCGACACCTAGCCATGACAGCTGGGTAATCTCTTCAATTTCCGCCTCACTAACTAACCCCCCTGTTTTTTTTAATGGGATTTTCTTTCTGGGGTTTCTCTAATTCATGTGTTTTCTCATGATTCTGTTTTGTTTGGTCATGTTTGGGTGCCATTAATATGATTGGTGTAATGTTTTCTTCTGCTACTGACACTTGGGCTTCTCTGCTTTACTTTTGTGCTTGTGTAGAGAAGTGCATGAGGTTCTTCCCCCTGTTCTGGATTCCAGTTCATAGCCACCAACCCTCTTTGATGGGACAACCAGGTTGAATTTTTACTTATCATAATTTTTTTTTTAAAATGATTATTGTTGGATTTTTAATGCACATTGTCCTTACTGAAGTATGTTTGTAAAACCAGAGCTAAACTCAACCTGAAGGAAACTCGAACATATGCCTGTCCCAAACCTGATAAGATTCGTAAATTCACATATTGAGTGCAATTCAGGTTGAGTTGGGTTTTGCTTAGGTTGGGTGCTAAAAAGAAAACTCTAGAAATACTATAGTTGGTATATTAGTATATTGTACAAGATATATGTATTATGCAATGCATATGTTTATAGATAACTAGGGCACTGTGGTTGAACTAGGGTGCATGAAGTCTAAACCTGAAACCAACCCATATTGTGTGTGGGTTTATGAAGTCTAAGCCTGAGTCGACCTGAACACGAGCATGTAATTTGCTAAAATTTTGATTGGCAAACATGACCCTAGTGTGAGGGTTGAGCTGTTACACAGTCAAATTCAGAATCATCTCATTGTGTCTACCAACCTATTTTCAAGAGTTGTCAGGCTGGATTCTGGAATATCAACATTGACAATCAAATGAAAGATGGTGATGGATGAGAAGATGTAATGGTCAGAATATTGAATACTGATGTCCCCTTCTCAGTAGTGATCAGGGTTGCTGAACAGTGTAACACCATCCAAAATGCCATGGAGACATATATATGGCATTTATTTTTATGTTATTGACTATGGAGTATGGAGGGTGGGTTAGTTAACTGGTATTCTCCAAGAAATGATAGCAGACTCAGACCATGGTGGGTTTGGACTTTGGAATTAGCCTGTTTAGTTGCGATCCTAAGATGAACGCACCAATTCTATCTCTGTCCAGCTCGTCTCCACAACCGAATCAGCCAAAGATCACTCGCACCCCACATATGATTGTAAGATCCTTACCGAACAAATGGTTAGGATCTTCGAATTCGTGGACTGTTTGGGCATGTCCCATTACTAATCTAGTTCCTGCCCATTAATAATCTAGTTCCTGCCTCTTGTGCTTTTGTAATGTGTTTTTTGTTTATTGGTTTCTCATAGCTTAGAAGCTCAGTTAACAATGTTTGATTAAAAACACCCAAGAATGATTGACACTGCAAAAAGAGAGCCCACCCAGGTTGCCTTCATACATCCTAGAACAAGAACAGAAGCAAGAAGAAGAAATTTTTAGGCAATAGACATGCAAGATTAATACTACTACTAACCACAACAACAACGTATTACATATTATTGTCAACGGAGAAGACAAGACCTAGCTCACAACATCTGCATAATGGGAGATCAAAGCACAGCATAATATTACATAAACAGAATTCGCATTCACAATACAAAATCTGCCATTCGCAGCTCACACCATCTGCATAATGGGTTTGTCCTAATGATTTGGCAGGAATTACAGTACGGTGGATAAATCAATCCTGACCCACCCATGCATCAGTCTCTGTGAATCGACATGTAGAAATCCCAATGAAACAAGTCATCAAGACACATAGAAACTGCGTTTCTTTAAAATAAAAAATCATCAAAAACAAGAAAAACAGATAAATGAGTCTGAATCTAAGCATTAGACTAGAGAAAAAATGACAGAGAAATGAGAGAATTGCATCCCAAGTATGATTGAGACTGCCAAAAGAAAACCCATCCAGCTTACTAACATCCAAGAAAAATGGTTGAAAGTGATTACGAACTTGGCAACGTTAAATAGGGAGCAACCAGAACAAGAAAAAGAACGAAACAAGAATAGCAGCAACATGAAAATGTAGGAGAAAGAAGAAGAAGAAGATCAACAAAAAGAATAGTGCTCCAAGAAAGATGAGTGGTTGATTGATCATCACATGGAAAAGAAAATGGGTTAGATTAGAACAAACCTGTCAGATCACTTGGATCATGCTTGTATAATTCAACCTCTTTGATTATGTCGCACGGCAGGGCAGATTATGAATCTTTCTTTTCAGTTAGAAGAAGAGTTTGTAGGATGAAATCTATAACCATATGGAACCACCATTGAAGTTGATCTTGTTGCATCACAAGAAATCTCTCTCTCTTTTCCCTATCTCTATCTCTCTCTCCAAAAAAATATTAGATTGCAGATAGACGATCTACACACATACAGGACTCTCATATATATATATATATATATATATATATATAGAGAGAGAGAGAGAGAGAGAGAGAGAGAGAGAGAGAGAGAGAGAGAGAGCTTAGGGGAGTATAAGCTGGAGTGTGTGTTCTGCACGTGTGGTGCCCAAAAGACAACTCCTGGTCTTCTATTTTCCTTTCCCCTCAAGCTTCTAACCTTCTTCAGCTTGTAATAAAAGACACCATCTCCCATTCTCAATTTATCCCCATTGGCTGCTTCCAATTGCTGTAGAGATAATGACAACGAAGGCAAGAGGCCTTGGCTCTCCGAGATGCCGATCTTGTTACTGTCTTCACCATGGGTGCCAGCAGTCCATGTGAATTGAGATGGAGGAATGGGGCTGTTTCCAATCACTGTTTCGGTTGATTGTGGTGTGTGGAGAGTATGAAGTGAAGAAGAGGGGTTGGGAAGCAGCATATGGAGGGGTGTGGAAGATGAAGGTTGAGTAGGAGAAGGAGAAGGTGATCTTGGTTGTGGGTTCATGAGGAAAAGTTGCATGGCTGCTGCAGAATCCGCATCCATTCCTTCTCTGTGCATCTGAGTCAGTCGAATAAAAGAAGATGCAACACCTTGGGCTGTTTGTAATTTCCTTTTGGATGATACCCAGAAGTGATTTGTGGTTTGTTTCATTCAATATCTAAGTGGGGTGCTTGATTAGGTTTTGAGGATCTGAATTTTATTGATTTGATGAGTCTAACCATGGATTGAATCTGTCCTTGTTGGAAAAGGTCAGAAAAATCCAATCTTTGATGCTGGATTCACTACCCCAGTGCCCTGTTTGGATGCCTGGAAATTGGGTTGCCCTTTAACTTAATTTGGTTAGAGCTAAGACCCCAGTGGAGGAGCCAGTTTTTGGTTTTAGCCAGATTTAAGCATGCCTAGCAGAGTAGCAGCAATTCAACTGTAAAATCCTTATATCGCCCCCTTCGAAAATCGAAATTTATTGCTCTTTATTGATACCTCTGATTGAAAGAATTTGGGAGGTCTTATCACTTGCTGAACATTTATGGTTGTATTCTGGGTGTTATGTTTATTTCTGTAGTTGGAATTGGGGATGGCTGGTTGGTGGGTTGTGCAAAATATCCTCTTTTGAGTGCTATTTGTCAAGTATTTTATGATGTTGCCTTGTGGATTCTACTTAACCAAAAAAAAAAATAAAGTTCCTGAGTTTGAAAAATCTCCTCTCTTTCTTATCTCTCATGGTTGTAAGTTAATAATTTCTCAATAAGTTTATTTAGAAGAAGGTGATCTTGGTTCGTAGTGTTTTTTCGTCTTGATTTCTCATGTACGAGGCTGCATTGGTGGTTTCGTGTTCGGACTGCCTCCCCTCCACCCCTCTCAATCTTGCCTTTGCGCCTCCCCTCTCGAGCTTGCCGGACTGCCTCCCCTTCTCCCCTCTCGACAGTGAGAAGCAACCATCATGAGGTTCTTTGTTTGAGAAGAGTTGCAGAAACTCTGCAGCTGGTTGCACTTGCAGACAAACGACGGAGCAGGGGCAGCCTTCCGTCTTGCTGGAGGAAGAATCACCCAGACGACTAGGTTTGTGACCTTGGCCAAAACATGTCCAGGTTGGTTCCGGGTCGGGTTTGGCCCAACCCGTGTTGCAGTAAATGGGTCACACGTGCGGTTTACACACTTCAGCTTAGGATACCCTAAGCTGCAGCTTAGGGGAGCCCCCCTTAGATGTGAGGGCCCCACCTTATCTCTCATAGTAAGGTGAAAACATCTCTCATAGGAGTATATCTTTATATATATTATTTTTTTTCTGTATCAATATCAAGAAATTTCATGATTGAATTATGTTATTAAACCAGTTGGAAGTGTGATAGGAGTTGGAGTTGTTTCTAACTAATAAAGTGGGAAATAGAAAGTAAATGCCAAGAAAAGATATCAGCGGATAAGGACAATCAGGTGAGAATTGCCTCTCCTTACCACTTGAGTAAGGAGCCGTTCTCTAAAGCCGGTAGTTGAATCGGTGAGAGGTGCAAACTGCAAACCCTCATCTGATGATTTTCTTTGATCTAATTAATAACAATGTTTGATGTGATTCATATTTCCACCTAAGTAATATAACAAACTCATTGTTGTTATTATTTTTTCTATGATAAAATTGCTAGCCAAGATCTCTATGTCAAATGTTTTAAGGGTCATTAGTGGAGCTGACTTTTAGAACCATAGCAATTGCATAAATCACAACTTTTTTTATATGTACATAGCAGTTGTACCATTATCGTCGTTTATATTAGAGGTAAAACTGCATGGCATATCTCAAATTTTACTTGAATAGGATTTAATCCCATTATGAGATTGAACATCTAATTGATAGTGTAATTAATGCATGGAATTCATGATGCATAAGATTGTGCAAATCACGACATCAATCAAGTGTTCAATCTTATGGTGGGTCTTACTTTTAACTTTAATAGTTTGGATGATCAGCATTTGGGCGCCTTGGTGAGTTCCACACATCCCACTCATCAGAAGCGCGTAAGAGGCCACACATTGGATCTGAGCACATTGTATGAGCAGACTCATAATTTTTGCTGTGAAATTGGGTCCAAGATGGAGTTTCTTGGAAGAAAAAGTCTACTGAGCCCGGGACAAAATCCGGGCTCTGTAGCACGGCTGTTCTTGGAACCTGGCAATGTTTGTCTTTCAAGAGATAAAAGTAAAACCCATGGAAAAATATTTTTTGGTTGTCAGAATTTTACTTGAGTAATGTTACTTGGACAAACTTTTTAGACAGAATTTTGGACAACCCAATTGTATGGCTTGAATATCATAGGGGATATTCAAGCCATATCATAGGATTTGTCCAAAAAGTTTGTCCAAATAGACTTTTTGATTTTACTTTGGTCATGGAGTAGAAAAGTAAAGTCCGTACTGCCCTTTTTCTTTTTATTGATGGTGGAACATCTGAGCATCTTTTCGTTTCATCCAAGCTTTCTAATGTGGGGCATACAAAATGATCACAAGTCATGTGCTCACCTATCCAGATGGCTAATCGGATTTTGAGGTCACATAAGGCCCCATTTGGTATCATTTAAAAATATTCCTCCTCTTCTATTAACCAAACTCTAGGGATTAAGGCAGCTGGGGTCGGGTCTTAGGCTAATCCAAGCTAGACTGAAATTATAAAAACACTATCCCGAATCTAAGACAGACCCAATATCATTGAGCTGGAATTCAATCTAAATTCCAGAAGAGCTAACTTACAACCCACTTAATGAAAGTGGACCCATGTTAAACCTATAGGTTTTTTAAGCTACACCCAAGAAAACGAGTCTAGATATTCTGTGTCTCACACATGCTTCCCATGAGTTAGGGGAGTGGACTTCACAAGAGAACCATCTTTTGAAAACAACTCTCTCAATCAGTGGTTTATCCCTGCATTTTACTCCAATCCGGGGCACTAATTTTCACTAGAGTTGATTTAGGGGCATTCCATAAAAGGGAAGGACGTTCACTATAAGAGTTTATATTTTTTTTCTATGAAATTAAAAATTAGTTCAGTTCAATAAGTGGGCCCCACTATGCATTTAAATAGAATTCATGTATCGATAATTACGCATTTTACTATGAACCATACCCCAAGCCCAACCCAGATCTGGCTACAGGTTTACCGAAACCATACCCCAGACCCAACCGAGACCTGGAGGGTTGAAAAAATTAGAGAATATGTAGTATTGCCTCCACTTAGAGCAATTAAAGAGTTAGACATGGCACGAAATTAGAAAATTTGCAAGCTTTCCACCTCTTAGAGTGGAGGAAAAGTTGCACACGACTGTAAACCTCCACTTTTGTTGACTTACCTTCATCTTGTCACATTGCATGTCCTTTACTCCAAAGTAGGGGTACTTATCGGTCAAGCCACCATAAGCTCAATCTAAACACAGCCCACTCTATATTAGAATTGGGCTGTGCTCTTTGGCCCGTGGGCTACAATAGAGTTTACCATTTTAGCTTGGGTTGCATATAGTATGAATGAAAGTACATATCATTTTCAACTTAGATGGGCCTCGGATTTTATTTTAGGGCCATTTCTAGGTGTGGTGGAAAGCTTAGGCCAGAAAACCAAATGGATCATGGTTCACGATCTTTGACCCCACTAGACCTAGACAATACAAAGCCACCATGGCCTGATAGCAAGAGGAGTGGCAAGGGTACTAATATAACTTCTTGAAATACAGTAATCCAACGGGAACCTGAAGCCCATCAACATCCTCTTAGGCCCCTAGCATGGAGCCCAAAATCTCCGATCTCGGCATCGAAAGACTCCTTTCTCTCATCATCGCAGTGGATTTTTTTTTTTTTACTTTTTTTTTTTTTTTATCATTTTGCGAACCTTACTTTACAATAGTATGATATGAAGATTCACTAATGTTGTGGAAAAGGTCATAATTTTCTTCAGACAAAACTTTTCTACAAATTGGTGCAAGTGTATTTCTGAAAATAAAGAGGTGCAATGCTTTAGAGGAAAGAAATTGAATTAATTTTCCTCAGCTCCATAAACAAATGGATTATTACATTCACACAAAAAAGGATTCATGTGGAGTACTGCGAAGTTCCAATGTCAACAAAAAAGATGTCTCATGGGTCTGAGCCATGCTTGAGTACTTGGAATTACGTTCATCTCTCACTGTTTCCGTCTCCCTCCCATTTTTTTCATTATTTCTTCATTTGAGGGGGTGACCTCAATTGAAAGACAGTTAGTTACTCTTGGGAATCAATCAAACTAGATCTACTCAAAAGTTTATCCCTTCACAGATAAAATCTCCACTAGAGAAGTGTAGGTCCCAGATACCCCAAAAGCCACCCCCAAAGCCACAATCCCACCATCTAAACCAATTCTTTTCCAATCCATGTCCTCCTTAAAAACTATCAAATGGAACAGAGCAGGCAAAACAAACCCTAACACAACACACACACTACTTCCCACCAATGACAAGAAATCAGCAAAATTGGGCACCAAAAGAGCTACCAAACACACACCAAGAACAGCAGCCCACCTCAACCACAAGCAAAACCTCCCACCCCAAAACCTCCTCTCAAAGACCTCATGAACTGGATTCATCATCAAAGGGAAGGTGAAGAACAGGTTTATACACAAACCCAACTGAACCAAAGTGCTAACCCATCCCTTCCCAAAGTTGCTAGTGATTATATCATGGGTCTCTTGCCCAAAGGCAAAATAACCCAATGCCCCAAATGAAGAATACAGCAAAGAGATAAAAGCCATTGAAATACCCAAGATCTTGCCAAAATTCTCCTTTTCAGCTGTCTCAGACTCCAAAGGCAAGACCATCCCAACCCCTTCAAAGGCATAAACAGCCACTCCAAGCCCATAAAACAGAAATGAGAACCCCCCAAACGCCTGCAAAACCGGTCTATCTCTGAGAAAATACACCACATCCTCCACCATAACAACACCCATGGCGCCCATGTCGACGACATCTGCGAAAATGCTCAAAGGGGCGAGATGGGTCAGCGTAGGAATCGAATTCAGACCCAACTGAAATGGAAACATGCCCCAGATATAGAGGCTCTTGGGCGAAAACACCAAAATCCGACCCAATTCAACTGAACTGAAGACAATGGCGAGGGTGTTGGCGATGAAGATGACATAGCTGATGCAGAAACCGGCCTGGGTGAGGACGATCATGGCATCAACAGTGAATTTTCCGGTGGGGCCGCAGACGGCGAGGCCGAGATCACCAAAAGATTCGATCTTTGAGCAGCCGTTGGAGTCCTCAAGCCGCCGGCGAGTGTAGATGAGGAGCATCATGCAATGGTAGGTGAGGGCGGCGACAGCGAAGATCATGAGGGCGCCGGCAAGCCATCCGGTCTTCTTGAAGGTGTAGGGGAGGCCAAGGACGCCGGCGCCGACAATGGCGATGAAGATGTTGGCGAAGGACTTGGGGAGAGAAGAGCCAGAGGTGTGTTTGGGTAGGAGAGGGACGGTGGGGTCTTCTTCTCTGGGGAGAGAGAGGGCTTGGGAGGAAGAACTTGCTTCTTTCTCAAAACCCATTGATTGCATTTGGATTCTAAGCTTCTCCCGTAGAGAAAGCTTGGATCTTGTATATAACTACAGGGTTTTTTATGTTGTTGCTGCTGCTGCTGCTGCTGCTGTTGCAGAGAGAGAAAGAAAGGTTGAATTTTGATTGAGATTTCTTGGGCTCTGTAGAAATACAGTATGGATTTTGATTTGAACGATTGGGTTATTGGAGAAAAAGTGATTGCAAACGGGATTTGATTTGGGGTTGAGGAGAGAAAGAAGAAGATAACTTGAAATTTGTATTCTGAGTTTTGGGTGGTTAGGGGGGGAGAGAGAAAGCTTGGATTTTGATTTTGTTTCCGTGAATGATGTAGAAAGGTAGTGAGACTTGGAGAGGCGGTTTTTCATGTGCCACAGAAACGGGGTTTTTCAAGGCTTGATCCTCCTATCACGGATCTCTTACATTCATACTTTTGTTAAAAACTGCAACTGTGTCTACTCAAGGCAGAATCGTTGTCCTAAAAATGGAAATGAGAATAAGAACTCCAAAGAATAATATATGGATTGTATGATTCTGCCAAATGTCACCCCAATAATACAGGAACCGACCAAAGGATGGTGCGACCATCCTTTACTAGGGTGAAGTTTTTCTAAGGCTTCGTGCAACATGAGGAGATTTACTGTAAAACAGTTTGGATTTTCATAGTAGGCCTCACCAGGAGGCTCATGGATTTCTCCTGTGTGAAAAACCAATAGATGACTGGCTACACTCACTTTCTGGTGAACTTGATATTCAGTAATGCAAGCAAAGCCATTTGATGGGACTCTTGAGAAAATGGATGGTCAGTAGAAGTTGCTAAAGGTTTTTATTAGTTATTTTACTTTCTAAAAAAATTAAAATAAACAAACTTATCAAAGATGAAGAAGAGTAATAAAAGAGAATACACCAAAACCTTGGTTGATTGATGATATTAACATGTAACAGCAACATCATTCTCATATCAGAAGTAATTGACCAATGTATATTCAAATCTGAGGAAGAGTACTAGTCACATTACTATGAACTATGACAGTGAAAGTAATCAAGATGAGTCTTCTATTCTGTGTTCTTCTTCTTCAATGCATAATAGCTAGAAGCCTAGAAACTTGGAGAACTACAATTCTGACTTGTGATTCCACTAAAAATAGGCAACTGATTTGGACACAGTCCTATTTTGAGTGAGATGGAGGTGTAACCTGTTACTACACCTCTCACAATTTGACCCGACCAGCCCACCCTATCTCTGGCTCGAACTGCCTAACCTGACATGAATCAAGTGGCAAAGTGCATCTTGGTGACATGCAGGTTTTGATAGAATTAATGGAAAAGTATAACTCGCAAATTAAAGTGGACCCAAATACTGAGATAATACTTTTATCATGATGCTGATGATGATAATAATAGCAATGATGATAACAAGTGAGTTTGGATGCTTGTATTTCATGGAAATGGATCATTTTTATTATTTGCAGTTAAAGTATATATATGTTCCTAGCTATAGCTCGGTTGGTTAAGCACATCTTATATAAAATAAGGATGTGTGATTTAAGTAAAGCAAACGAGAACGGCTCCCCCTAGCTATAGCTCGGTCGCGCCCCCCCCCAACATAATTTTACCTCATTGTTTGTGATTCACAAAAAAGAAAATTGTCATATGGTAGTGCGGTACTCATTGGGAGGTCTTGGGTTTGAACCTGCCCTCCTCCCTCTTTGAATATATGAGTTTTTATTACCCTACATGTGTAAGTTGTGTTTGTTCTCCTTGCATGTGTGAGTTGTGTTTTGTAATCCTTAATTGATTTATTTATTTATTTTTAAAAGGTATAGCAAACGAATGACAAAAACAAAAGTAAAAATTAATGTGCATATACATACGAAGAAAAATGCACATTAATTAGTTTGCAAGAATTCTTATTTATTAAAACTTGGAATTCCTTAAATGCTATCCTCCAAGCGGAATTTTAAATGCTCAAGAAAAAAAAAAAAAAAAAGAAACTTTCTAAACCTTAAAATCCAAGAATATTGTATGACAAAAACAACATTCCAGTAGGTGGGCTTCGTGAATTCTCACCATTTAAAAAAAGAAATAAGAATTTACATGGGACAACAATTGGATTGTTATAAGGAACCTTTAGTACCCTAAACAAGTGTGCCCTAAAAAGTAGAAATATAAAATAGACAAAAAGTCTACTTGGACAAACTTTTTGGACAGAATTTTGGACAAACCCTATGGTATGGCTTGAATATCACCTATGATATTCAAGCCATACCATAGGGTTTGTCCAAAATTCTGTCCAAAAAGTTTGTCCAAGTAGCATTACTCTAAAATAGAATGCGGAGGAGAGGAAATGTACTTTGAGATGGAAATGGGCATCCAAACAACACCATTGTTTTGCCTTTTTTTTTTTTTTTTTTTTTGTTCCTTTTATTTTTGCATGAGAGGACTCAAACTCATGTACTCTCGGGCCTTATTTGTGCATTAGAGTCCCTAACCAGCTAAGTTATGGTTTTAATTTTATAACCTAAAAGTAATGTACATTTCTAAGAAAATGGAAATAGCCAAACCCAGCCAATCTATGTATGGGTCATCTTTAATATGACTCTGGCAGGGCTACACATGGGTAGGTGAGACCTGAACCAAATCGATCTGACCAAAATATATTGGGTCTAGTCTGAGTTTGGATTAGGGTCCGAACCACGTAGACTCGGTCTGGGCCCATTTCGACATGACCCAATACTGGGCCATTTGATTGCAGCCTTATTCTAACCTCAGCAGTTCTGTAAATTCAGCCCAATTAGTTTAGAGGCCAGGTCCCTTTTTGCTATATGGCCCAGTGGAGAAGGGAGAGATGCTTTGGGCCTCTTTGCAGAGCTCATTGTATAGCTATATAATTCAAGTACAAGTAACTGGAGTATAATCCTCTGGTTTTTGCTTTTGGAGAATCCAAGGCCCCGTTTGGATATGCCTAATTTGAGTGCAAGAGCATGATTTGATTTATGGTAAGCCCAAGATCTTGCATTTATATATAAAATGCTGATTTGCACATAGTTTTACTATTTTCCATTTGGTGGCAGTTTTCTACGAAGTAAAGTGTCATTTTTGTCTTGATTTCTTACGAATCCGTGGAAAAGCTTTTTGGTGGAAGTGTCAGGGGAAGGTGGGGTTTTTTTTGTGGGAAAGTAGAAAGTCTTTCCATTTCCATCTCGGCTGATGATAGTATGAAAACGTGATCTTAAATTACAAAGCTTTAAAAATAAATATAGCTTGATTAAAGACTGCTACCCTAACTTTGGGAAGAAAAACAAGAGTATTGGGTAAGTTGCAAATTTTATTTAGATTGAAGTACAAATTTTTACAGACACAATACATTCATTGACATTTGATATGAGCACCTTAGATATACAAATATAGGAGATGTTGCTATAAGAGATATTGCTCACCTTATATGAGAGATATAATCCTATCTCCCATATCTCTCGTATGAAGCACAAATGAACGGCAAATTATCCATAATCCCTCTTTTCTAGTGCTCTTTTATCCATTTTCATTCGTGGAGGCCAACAGCAGTCAATTTTATCCTTCTACATGCACCCACTTCTCTTAAATTATTATGGATTCTTATTTAACTCTAAGACAGGCAATATTCATTGTTGGATTTTTATTATAGTAGTCTTGTACAATATAAAAGGACTACAATATCAAGATTGAAAACTAAGGCCTATCATCATTTATTTAGCCTAATATTTAATATCGTCATCATCATCATCAAAGCCTTGTATCAAATATGTTGATGTAAACTACATATTATTGTTTCTCCATTTTAATCTACATTGAGCTAAATCTTAGGATAGGTTCCACCTCTCTCTCTCTCTCTCTCTCTCTCTCTCTCTCTCGCTATGTTGTGTATAGGTACAAGAGTGATTCTTTAGCTTGATGACCCAATCACTGATGGAACGAGCCCAAATGTTCATAAATGCCGTTTTGTATTTTGAAAACTATATGCATTTTTTCTATGTGGCCCTTCGAATAACTTTTTTTTACATAGTGGCTCATCCAAGGTAGAATTCCTGGGTCCACCCCTAGACCCAATGATCGTTCCATGGGGCTTTGAGTGAAATTAAGGGTACGTTTGGCATCGTGCCATTTGGATGTTTTTATATTCCCACGAGATAAGGGTGTATAAAACATGTTTGGTATGTGTAAATAATTGTTCCGAATTTTGTTCTCATGTGAAAAAATTTTAAAATCTTAACCCACCAGCATAAGAAAGTTGGAAAAAAAAACTTTGTTTTTTTTAAGAAACAACTTTGTTTTTTTAAGAAATAACTTGCTGGTACAATTATTTCTTTCTTTTCCCTTGCCTTTTAAAGAATATCATTTGAAGATTCTAAATCATCTCACTTATCCTAAATGTAGGCCCTATGTTTACAATCCCAAAGGAGGTGTCCCTACTTTATAATTCCTAGAGGTGGGTCATACGGTCACAATCACAAAATTAGGTGGGCACCTATTATAATTCTATAATGGTGGGACCACATTATAAATCGTTTATAAAAGTAGGCATCATGTTGTAATTTCTTGAGGTGGATCCCGTGTTCACAATCACATTTTAATGGTGGCCCCATATTCGGATTTTTAAATGTGGGTACCACATTGTAATTTTTTAAAGGTGGGTCGTGTGTTCACAATTAACAAAAAGTATGGCCCCACATTTTAATGATGGCCCCATGTCCGGATTTCTAAATGTGGGTACCACTTTGTAATTTTTTAAAGGTGAGTCCCGTATTCGCAATTAACAAAAAATATCGCTCCACATTATAATTCCTATAAAGGTGGGCCCACACTGTAGATTTTATAAATGTGCTAACCTCATGTTCTAATTTTTAAAGGTGGGCACCGCATTCTAATTTCTAAAGGTGGGCCCTGTGTCTACAATTACAAAAAATGTGGCTCCACTTCGTAATTCATAAATATGGTCACATGGTCTCATTTACAAAAGGTGGACCCACATTGTAAATTCTATGAATGTGAGCCCATATTCTAATTTCTAAAGGTGGATCACATATGTACGTCTATAAAAAGTTGGCCCACATTATAATTTCTATAAAGGTGGGCCCACATTATAAATCCAATAGATATGAGTTTCGTGATCTAATTTTTAAAAGCAAGTACACCATGTTGTAACTTCTACAGGTGGGTCTCATATATGATAATAATAGTATTGCAAACAATAAAAGTTGGGGTCTTACATTATAAATCCTATGTTTGCTCCTTGGATCAAAACTTTTATAATGTTATCAAACAAGTTCCATATAACATATTGTAGTAAGGTAATTTAATATAATGTTGCTAAACAAGTTTGGCAGAATTTATACTCGACACAACCTGATCTCAGCACAATCTAATCCGAGTACAAAATTGGAAACCACATTTCTCGCTATCTATCCATACTCAAAATATGATATTTCAAGTACCCTCCTTAATTTACATGCGAATGTGTTCATCTTCCCCACCTCTCTTGATTGTCATGTATCCAAATGGATCCCTTTAGAAGAAGGCATTCTAAAGGGACAATCTCGTTTATAACTCGATTAAGCCTTGATCACTTTACAATTTACAACCCAAAACATAATCCATGGTAGTACTGATTGGCACTGAGTCGACTCAGAGCAGTCAAAGATTTAACGTTCATTCCAATCAGCCCACCCACCCAGCGCAAGTTAGCAAGATGGCCCCAAGATGGCGAGGTACCTGCTCACCCCTGAAAAGGTCCCTACAACCACTCTCCCAAATCCCAATTTCCCAAACAAACAACCATTACACGACTCAAAACAAGATCAAAAGATCCCAATTCCCCATAAACAATTCAAACAAAAGAAAAGAAGAGATTAAACAAAGGAACAAAACCATAAAGAGAGTGTCTTGATCTCAGGTAGGAGAATTTATACAATATCAAAACAAACAAAACCATCATCAATCATCCCGCATCCCAACAAACACCCAAACCAGAGAAAGAGATGTCTTATTCGTCGTCAGATGAAGAAGACGAAGGCGTCGACGCTTACAGGAAAGGCGGATACCACGCTGTCAGACCAGGCGATCCGTTCGCAGGAGGACGATACATTGCACAGAGAAAGCTTGGATGGGGACACTACTCCACCGTCTGGCTCGCATTCGATACCAGATCATCTGTATGTTCCGTAATCATGACTCTTCTTCCTCTTATGGCCTCCTCCATTGATGGGTTTTCGAGAATCCTACCTTTACTTGTTGAAAGATGGCATCTTTCCTTCATCTTTGGTAGATTTCTTTATGTTTCTCATCTGGGTTTTCGATGATTTTGCGTGTACTTGTTGAAAGATGCAATCTTTCGCTCTGTTTCTCACCTGGGTTTTCGATAATTTTACATGTACTTGTTCAAAGATGGCTTCTTTCTTTCATCTTTGGTACCTTTCGCTCTGTTTTTCATCTGGGTTTTCGATAATTTTACCTGTACTTGTCGAAAGGTGTCATTTTTCGTTCATCTTCGGTATCTTTCGCGTTGTTTCTCATCTGGGTTTTCCATCTCGCAGAAATGAGTGTGGTTATTGATGTTTTCTGATAAAGATCTGATGTTTTTTCTTTGATTTGCATCATTTGAATTGTTTTTGCTCATGAGTTGTTTGTTCATGGAATTGAGTGGTTACAGCTTCTGTTTGCCATGCGAAGAATCCTTTGTGTTCATAGCTCTTCTCCCCATTTTACCTCCTTGATGAGATTTTGATAATTCTGTCTGTACTTGTTGAAAGGTGACATCTTTCCTTCATTAACGACATCTTTCGCTCGGTTTCTCATCTGGGTCTTTTTTGTTTTATGTCAGGAATTCGTGTGGTTATTGCTGTTTTCTAGTAAAGACCTGATCTTTTACTTTGATTTGCGTAGTTTGAATGTTTCTGCAAATTGGTTGTTATATGAACAAGATCCGTTATGATTTTTCACTAGGCATGCGAAGAATCTCATCTTTGATGATTTTCTACCACTGTTTTCGGCATTGGTTTCTGGTTGGTTTTTATCCGCGGAGATCAGCAATTTTTATTCTTGCCTATGAATGCAAGGAATTTTTCTTCCATCTATATTGAAGATGATATCTTTGCTGATTACATTTTAACCCATCCTATGTTTTTAAAATTTATTTTCTTTCTTTATGATTTGCCTGAATTTCATGACCTCCCTGCCTGATGTTCATTTATTTCACTGTGCTGAGTAATGAAGCTAAAACCACAATATTTTGTTACTATCATGTTTGTGATATCCCTATGGCTTCTGGTTTTCTTTCTTTGATTTATTTTCTTCTTGTAACAAATGGTCCTGATTTATGCCTGTAGTTTTGCCTCAATGTCCAGTGCCTTCGATGAACTGATATTGATTTCCAATCCGTGACTGGTCTGATTCTAAAACTTCTCACCTTGTGGATTTTCTTTTATAGACTTCCTGACATCTTGCTTCAGTGTGTGAAAATTCTTTTTTGTTGATGTGCTTTCTGCAACCCTTCTCTTCTGGAATTTCTTTCTCATGCTAAGGAGAGTTCTGAATTTTGGGTCCCCTTGTGGAAGTAGCCAACATTGAGTTGGAATTTTTTTTTCCTATGTGTGTAAAATCTCATTTTCATGTTATTTGGACGACTCCTTTGTCTGGATTGAGCTCTAGATTTTGTGGAATTTTTGAACTCTTGAATTTGTCATATTTCCTTAGCTTTCTGATCTTTAAATCACTCTCTATCTCGAATTTTAAGGTTTCTCCTGAGATTTGTCTGAAATTCACTCTCTTGTTTACAGGATTTCATTCTCCCAGCAAAAGTCCTCCAAGTCCCGTCTTAAATAAAATCTTTCTTTCCTTGATTCGTTTTCTAATGTACTTTTCTTTTCTATATATCCATAGTTTAGGCACTTAATTTTCTTCACAACTCTTTGCAAATTTCCTCATTTTTATTTTTCTGCACAATCATATCAGTCTTCTTGTCTAAGCCTCGTTCTTTACTTATTTATATTTCTTTTGCAGAGATTTGTTGCACTTAAAATCCAGAAAAGTTCTACTGAATTTGCTGAAGCTGCCCTCCATGAGATTGAGTTTCTAACTGCAGTTGCTAAAGGTGACCCCTCAAATTCCAAGTGTATCATTAGATTATTCGACCACTTTAAGCATGCTGGCCCCAATGGCCAGCATATCTGCCTGGTGTTTGAATTCCTTGGTGACAGCTTACTCCGCTTAATCAAGTATAATCGGTACAAAGGCATTGAGCTGAGTAAAGTTAGGGAGATTTGTGGATGGATATTGGTGGCTCTCGATTATCTGCACAGAGAACTTCATATAATTCACACAGATTTAAAACCAGAAAATGTTCTTCTTGTATCCACCATTGATCCTGCAAAAGACCCTATACGATCAGGATTTTCGCCTATCCTTGAGAGGCCTGAGGGCAACCTGAATGTGGGAGCTGTGGCTAACATTGGTGAGAAGAATCTGTGGAGAAAGGCAAAAAGCGCAGTGGCAAAGATCTCAGGGAGGCAAGAATCAATGGAGGGGGTTTCGCAACGGCGAAGGACCTTAGAAGGGATTGATCTGAGGTGCAAGATTGTAGATTTTGGAAATGCTTGTTGGGTTGACAAGCAATTTATGGATGATATTCAGACAAGACAGTATAGAGCGCCTGAGGTTATTATTGGAGCTGGCTACTCTTTCTCTGCTGATATGTGGTCCTTTGGTTGTATTGCTTTTGAGCTTGCTACTGGTGACATGCTATTTGTTCCTAAACCTGGCAAAGCATTTGATGAGGATGAGGTAGGACTCTTGTTTTGCTATAGCTTATGGGGTCGTGTCATTTGGATGTGAAGAAAGCTGATCGACGAAAATGTCCACAATTCAAATTTGAACTGTGGAGAGTAATCTTCACTCCATTTTCTCTACCTTTTCTCCTTATCTTAACAGACCCTATGTAAGCTTTTCTTGAAAAATTATATGTTTGAAAAAGTGATGTTTATTATTATTATTATTTTTTAAGTTTATGAAAAGTTCTATTGAAAAAACCCACTAGAAAAGTGTCAAAAACAAACGGGAATATAAAATGACGTTGTTAATTTTAGAGGGCAACTCCCTTGTTGTAATGCCACTTTTGAATGGCCAAGTTGGTACTATAAAAACTTTTTCGGATACCTACACTAGTTCCCTATTTATGAACCAGAACCTATTCTCAACTTTGAAATAATATTATCATCAACTACTTATCTGGTTTTTGGGAGTCAGTTATCCTAAAAATTGTACTCATAAGATCCTCTCAGTCCCAGACTCACAACAAGAAGGTTGAGGATTTGATACCTATAGAAAAACAGAACTAGTAAGCATGCCCGTATCCCCAAGATATTGAAGAAATGAGGTTTGCTATCTGACACAAGTCTTACAATCATGAGCGGAATTAGGTGGGGGCAAGGGGGGCTATGGTCTATGATGCTTAGATACGGATATGGATACGGACACTGATACAGGGATTGGGGATACGACTCCTCACTTTTGAAAATTTAGGACACGGATACGGATACAAGTGTCCTAGTTTTTTTCTTTAGATCGCTTTTGAATAAATGAAATTATCATTGTTTTCATCCCTTTCTAGCATTTTTTATGGTGAGAAGTAAAAATATTAAAAGAACTATATGAAATAAATGATTTTATAAGCAGGATATGTTAATCTTGGTCCCTAGAAGTATTGGTGCAATATTAGGTACCAATACAATACTTGTATTGGTACGATACAAATACGCTGGGCATATACAAGTATCCGGGTATCATAAGGCTATGGTTCACCCTGAAATCTTGTTAACCCCCTTATATATCAAGAAAGTTCTTATGATTTTTTCTACATTGGCCCCCAAAAGATTTTTCTTTCTTATGTAGTGGCCCCCAAGGCAGAAATCCTGGTTCCGTTCCTACTTACAATGTCCATTTCCCTATGGCCGCATGTATTGTGGAACATCCTAGACTTGAATTAAGTGGGTCTGCTTTGTAGATTACCTAGCTAAAAGATCATGCCACACCTCTCATCATGTAGAGCATCCACAAGTACATTAAGTGTTGACCATTGGCAAAGTTTATCACTGATCCATTGGTTTTGTACATTGTTACACCAATTTCCGAAGCAAGCAAAGAATCTGGTGCTCTCAACTTTTGTCTTGATTTTCCAATGACACAGCTAGGTCTTTTGGATTGTTTTGTGTAATCTTTTTATATGTTTATAAATTATTTTTCTAATACTGTCTTGATAAATGTTCATATATTATTTAATTTAACTATATTGCAAGACATTGTATGCCTTGCCCTGTGGTCTGTACATGCTTCATTTACTTTTTTATCTGAACCACCTCTGCACATGACTTATGCACTAGCAAGTCGGCCTTCTCCAATGTTGGTTTGGCCCTCAGTCCAATATTCACACCAAGGCTTGCACACTCGCATGCCAAGAAAAGAGAACACTTGGAGAAATGAGAGTTCTTCTATTCAATTCTCAATCTTGCTCGCAAGTTTTTCTTGCTTACAAATGAATCTGAAGGTCCCTGTTTATAGTTCTACCCTATACAATGAATGACTAGGATTATGACACTTATCACTCATCCAACAGATGAGGAGCCTTCTACACTCTAGAAACTTCCACACTAATCTACCCTGATCCTACACTTATCGACAAACTTCTAGAGTACTCCATGAATCTCTACACATTTGCATAATTTACAAGAATATCTTAGATAACTCTACACCATTCAAGACTATCCTAGAGTCTTCAAAAATCTTCCAGACCTTCAAGATCTCCAACGATCAATCAGGATCCTCCGTCCATCTGATTACATGCGTGTCCCACCACTTGGATGATCTCATGTGAGATGTGACTCTTGGAAGCCTTTGATCCTTCCGTTGTGTATCTTAGGCCTTAAGTGCATGACATGCAACTTTTATCTGAAGTTTGCAGTTTGATTTTGATCACCTCTCGCTGCTAACTATCTGAATTCTGAGGCCATCTCTCTCTCTCTCTCTCTCTCCAGTCAATCATGGGTTTTGTATTCCAATTCAATCTGTTTTACAATGACATTGTTGTGATACCAAAAACTGTGTTTGATTATGCCTTTTGTCTCTGTTTTTCTCCTGGTTCTCGTCCTCGCTGCCCAACTGTTCATCTTCAACATAAGGTCTTATGGCTACAGGCTACCAGATTTGTGCTCTTCATCCTAATTGTTTGTCCTGTCACATTGCTCTTCACTCTTGGTCTTGTTCTGTTTTGATATTTTTCATCTTATACTGTACTTTTTGTATCATGTGGGCCCGCCCTTTCAAGATATGAACACGTCATATTGTGCATTGCACCCACTTCATCCACAAAACAGTTAGATCTTCATGCATGGGGTCACCTTTGCGAGATCTAAACCTTTCATTTTTCGTGTCGCTCCCACATTTAACTGAAAAAGGTCTGAGCTCTAGTACAACCAAAAAGCGATATTGACCATCAGATTCAAGAAAAATGTGATTAAACCCCCAACAGATAACAGTTTTCAAGAAAATAGCTTGTTCCATATAGTGGAACTCACCTTCAAGGGTCTTAATTCGACATTAGATGCAATTCTGCCGCTGCTGCTACTAGAGGGACCTCTTTTGCAACATCTAAAACTTTAATGTTGTGCATCCTAACCACTTTACCCACAAAGGTCTCAAGGTGTAGTCCAACCAAAGTGTAATTGACCATTTGATCGAAGGAATGATTAAAGCCCAATGAATAATGTTTTTTTAGAAAATTCTTTGTTCCATACAGTGGGATTCACCTTCCAAGGATCTCAAACTTTATTGATGTTCTTTTACACACGTCAACTCATTGGTCAATCTTATCATGATTGACATGAGAATTTTTGGGATCTACCATATGAATGGACATTAGGATGTGTTTGTGTTGTGGGGGGAGGGGGGGTGGGATGTGCGCAAAGGTGGGCCTCATACTTACAAATCTCAACACTATGAGGTTCATTGTACAAAACCTCTATTTTAATGTTAGTATTAAATAATCAATCCTCTTATTGTTATTTTTATCATCATCATTTGTGATGCCTATATATGGATATGGGTATATGGACACAGATACTGGGATTGGGGATATGACTCCGCACTTCTGAGAATCTAGAACACAAATACAGATACATGTGTCCTAATTTCTTCTCTATATCACATTTGAGTTGGTGAAATTATCACTGTTTACATTACCTATCTAATGTTTTTAATGTTGAGAAGTTGGAAAATTAAATAAAAAGAAAACTATTTGAAATAATGGACTTGCTAAACTTTTTTTTTTTTTTTTTTTCTATCGGAGGGTTCCAAACCCTTTGGGTTGGATTAATCCCTCCAGGTCTAGAGGGAAGCCGGGTAAACTCCCCTGTAGCCCCAATGTGGTGGTGCAATTTCGAACCAGGATATGCTAAACTTGTACGATAAAAGTATCGATGCAGTATTGGGTGTCAATGCGAGTATCATAGCGGTCAACACAGATACGTTGGGCTTTTTTTGGTGACCGGGTACATTAGATCATCATCATCATTAAACTAGTTCATCAAAGAAAATGATTAGTTATCCAAGAAAATTGAAGTAGGAAATCAGGTCATAACAACAAATAAGTTAATGAACAGTTTGGTAGTGAAACATCCATATATTTAAAGAGACAATATATATTTCCTTTTATAATTTTAAATGTACAACAATATATATTTCCTTTTATCAGTTTAAATACATAATTTATGGAGTGCAAGTTTAGTGGATTGTAAAGCAGAAAAGTGGAGATGGTTAAAATTTAAAATTTAAAACAACTCTACTACAATGTGATGGATTTTGATATCTGCAACGCATTTGTAGTACAAGATGGAGGGTTTGAGTTGCGTATAGCAAACAGGATCAATGCAGGATGCAGAAGGTGGAGACACACTTCTGAGTGTTATGTGATAGTTGAGTGCCACTTTGATTAACAGGGCATTTTAATAAGAAGATGGTTAAAGCCTAATTTGTCATGTGAAGTTGGATGTTGGGTAATGAAATACAAGAAGAAGCTGAAATATATGTGGCTAAATTACGAATGCCAAGAGTGATGTCTGGAGTTACTAGAAAGATAGAATTAGAAATGAGTACATGAGAGAAACCCCATGGATGCTGCAATAGGAAATCTTTGATTGATGGTTCCATACCTAGATAGTTGGGATAAGCTCAGATGATCATTATGATTAATGAACACCCATGAACCATTATCTTTGATGCAAAGATGGTAGAGTGCTTCCACTGAAACCAATTTTTCTCTCAAAATTCTGAAACAAAGTGCTCTATATAGTTGTAAATTCATGTGTCTATGATTGTTGAAAAATGTTACTATGATGATCAACAAGTTATTTCCTTCATACTGACGAGTTATTTCCTTCATAGGATGATGGCGATGAAGGATGGAGAAAAAACTTATTCCAAAAAATATTAATGAAAAAGATCCCATGATAAGTATCAAGTTTAAGACATTTGGATATAATAATCATTCCGTAGAACTCTGCTTTGTCTATCTCATTCTGACATATTGATGTTTAACATCTGAAATGGCTCCCAAAAGATTCTTGAACTTTTTTTGCCCTTTTGGTAATCCTAATCTACCCTCTCAAGCTTCTCTCTTACCTATTTTCTCTAAAGATGCCAGAGAACGGTGCCTCCCTTCCCCAACCGGGGCTCGAACAGTGCAACCACGATTGCTTTGTGGAGCATTTGGATGTCCATTACCTTTGTTCTGCATGACTTGGTTATTAAATTTTCTGTAGTACAAGTGGTCCTATGGAAACCTTCTTTTTTTCCCCTTTTTGGTTCTCTGTTTTAATTTTTTTTCATTGGCTTGTTCTCTTTATTTTCTTTTTTTAATCTAATAGAAAATGATGTCTGAGAAATCATAGGTATCCTGGAATTTTTAGCTTTTGTTCACTATTTATTTTTTGTGAACAGGAAAAATGCAACCCATATCTTTGGACTTCTGTTGGATCATGATTTTGAATATTTTGTGAACAGCTGATCTAAAAGTCTCCTGTACTTGTGTGCGCTTACTTGGTTCTTTCACTCTTTTTTTTTTTGGCGTGTGTATGTGTGGCTAAACTCAAACTCATGCAACCATGTCCCTTAACAGCGCATATGGTTTTTTCACATATTTTTGTTATGCATCCACACCCATCCTTTTCGTCCATATATGGATGCATGTTCTTTTTCCTCTCTATATACCATTTGACAGATAGATCATGGTTTCAGGATCACCTGGCTTTGATGATGGAACTCCTTGGAAAGATACCTCGAAAGGTAAAGAACATCTTTATGTTACCTCAATGCCTGCAGCTATTTTGAACCATGCTTGTAATTATCTATTACTGAATTCCTCTTGCCTGTGAGCACAGATTGCAATTGGGGGATCTCGATCCAAGGACTTATTTGACAGACATGGTGACCTGAAGAGGATCAGAAGGCTAAAATACTGGCCACTAGATCGGCTTTTGGTTGAGAAATACAAATTTTCTGAAACTGATGCACGCGAATTTTCGGAGTTTCTGTTACCCATTCTTGATTTTGCACCAGAGAAGCGGCCAACAGCAGCACAATGTTCGCAGCACCCGTGGCTGAAGAGCAGAAGTGCTAAGCTAAATGATGGAAACAATGTAGAGGGTCTAGACAAGTTGGAGTCTGGGATGAACCAGTTGCAGCTTAAGATGGCCAACTGAGGGTGGATTGGAGGTTTAACCTATCCCACCCTTTGAAAGGTCTCCTATTTTGGGTTGTGCTTGCGATTAATTTTGGCTCGTAGAGCTATAATAAGATTCATTTACTGTAACTGTGTTCGGATGTGCCCCAACCTACAGTTTGATCATTTTGGCAGAATGATTGCTTTTCATTCATTCTGCCAAGATGGCCAAACTGCCTGAGATCTGGGTCTTTAAAATACATCCTACAAGTTGCATATGAAGTGACTTAAGGTGGAAACAGGGACCTCAAGCAGTTTCAATAGATGGAGCTGGGCCTGCATAGACAATATATATATATATATATATATATATATATAGATATGTATCTCCAAAATCACACTAGAGGATTCAGGGTGAGGTGGTCATCAAGTTGAGGGGAGGGGATATACAGGAGAATCGCGACTATTGTGATTGATATTAGCATCCATCATTAGTTATGGTGTCATCCTATTCTTTTATAGAGACCTTTAGGTAATAAAGGATCTCAATCATGTGTATTTTCAGTGTTTTTTTTATTTTTTTTATTTTTTTGAAGATTACCCATGTGGGTGGTGGGAAAGTTTTTTGCTTGTGGTGTGTATGATTGAGAATGTGCAAGTTAATGATCTGATGAAGACACCTGACTTGGGCTAGACTTTATTCTGGTGACTCATTGAACATATATATGAATTTTTTTTTTCTCTTTCAGAACTCTGGATGATGTAAATGCTGTCAGTAAATTCTATCTTTGAGTTTCTCAAATGCTCAACCCTTGACAGAAATTCCAGCAATCAAAGATTCCTTTCAAGTATGTTCATGTGGGCAGATGTAAAAATAAGTTATCAATGAACTTTGCAAATTATAAATGAAATAAGTTATATAGAGATCATAAAAAAAATATATCCACCTCTGAACAGAGTAAATGGGAAATGACCAAAAGACATCTACCTAAGTTTGCTGAGTGCTACTCTTCTCAAACTAGAACTCAATCTGTGATTTGTCAATGTTTTCTTCCTTCCAATTATTATAGCTGATTGATGGTTTTCATTGCCATTTTTCATTCTCTTTATGGTATTATAACAATACATACTAGCCATCAAGCAAACAAAAAACAACACATACTAGTCTTGTTTGCCTTGAAAATGGACTATAATTCCATTGCACAGAGCCACAGACTACGGTATTCATATATTTGACACCTTTTAAGATTCAGTCGTTTACATTGTAGCTCATCAGACTAATGGTGTTCATTGGTAGCTTAGATGGTCAAATAAAAGATGAAAAAAAAGGGCTTCAGATATTTATAACAAAGCATCTAAGCTATATAACCAAGCATACCTAAAATTTATTTTTTTTATACCCCAGCCAAGGGGGACTGGGTCCCATGAGAGAGCCCGTACATGTGGGAATAGAAGCCCACTCATGCGGGAAAGGAGGCATATCCAGGGTTCAAACACTGAACATCCAGGTCTCCCTAGCAAAGTTAGAAGGGCCTTCACTAACATTTTTCATCATCAAAGCCTTGTCCCAACTATGTTGGGACTACATAAATTATGTTTCTTTTCACTAACATTTGCACAAATAAAAAGTTCTCAACACTTGGCGATATCATCTAGGGGTTCAACTCTGTATTGGGCTAACTTAAAACATATGTAAATTAGCACCATATATGTGTAATCAGGCACCTGGGGACAATTTGGGTGATGAGGCCCATCCTGAGCTGGCCTGAATTCCAATTCGGTTCAAGCCCATGTTTGAATCAAGCCCGAACATGGAGCAGCATATCCTGAACTGGATTACTCATGTGGGCTGTGACATGAGAGCTTGAGTTGTCAAGGCCTACTTGTGCTAGTATCAAGGTTACCTATACCTGAACCGGTCCCGAGCCTGATGTCAGGCCTGATTACAGCCTCGCCATAAACGTTAAGCCTGGGCCCAGGCCCAGCCTCGGAGAAGAGCTTAGCGGGCCTAAATATGCATGACAGGGCCAAGCTTCCGGGTTCGGTTAAGCTTATGAACTTTAAAAAATGAAAGGATTAACTTGACGCTATTAAACGGGCTTGATTGTTTTTCTTAGCCCAAACTAGCCTGCTTAAAGAAATCTCTGAAATCTCTCCAAGACATACCAAATGAGCTAAGCCAAAAAGGCCCCTTGGGGGTGGGCTGACCCGTTTACATGAGGAGAGTCTTGTGAATTACTTGAATTGCACATTGCTGAACCAAGCCAACTTGGCTCAACCATTCAAGTTGGCAAGACATGATTCTTAGAAACCAAAACTCCATCCCTACTTTGTGGGGCCAACTGAAACTACTGAATGATTGGATAGAAATGATACAATATAATCATCTATGTCCTAAGTCTTAACTTGTATTGTCGACATTACTTTTTCATTCAAAGCATAGACAATGAACACTGAATTGCTCTAGCATTTTATTGCGGAGGTCCCATTGAGATGGTTGTAACCATCAAATTAATGCTGATTTCTTTTATCTATACAGTCTATAAATAACCCTTCATATCCAACCGACCATGCAAGTAGGTTGCAGAAAGGTCCCACAGAGTGGGTGCAAGTACATTGTTTTTAATACACACCCCTATGCAACATAAATATTCACCGAAAGTACACATAATGTTTGTGTAAGGTCCACCTTTTGATGAGTATATTCCTATTCCCAACTGATTTGGCACAGGGTTTTTTCTTTTTCTTCTTCTTTATCAGCAAAGAAGAAACAAAATATAAAAAAACAACAACAAGCATTCAATCAATCAGCCAACAACCCACATAAACCACTAAAATTGGCTCCAAAACCGTATTTAGCTAGACAGTAGCCACTCTTTAAACCTATTTGGAATATGACAAGAATCCATATTAACAAGGCCACTAGTGAGCATGGCCTCTTACCTCGACTGTAAGTGGCCCTAAGCATTCCACCTTTCTCCATCAAGCAAATCACTACTTTAGGTCTAGACACTAGCCACTCTTTAAACCTATAATGGGGTACCAAAAAAAAAAAAGTCACCCTTGAGAACAAGGGGTCACTCATTTGGTTGGTAACCCCACCGCTTACCATGATGATTAAGGATCGAGTCTGATCTTTTCCCACTCCTCACATGTGTAAGTTCTCACTCCTTGTATATGCGGGCTCTCGTACTTAAGTATAGATTGGATCTAAAAGGATTACGTAGTTCTACATTTGTTGGAACATGAGGCGGCCTGCCTACCCCAGCTCCACCTTGATATTATTATGCTTCTATGTGGGGCAAGCAAAGCTGAACCACAAATGAATAGTATTTTATTCATAGAACAATGGGCTTCCTATAGTGTGTGTCTATATATATATTCATAAATACTCATGTGAGCCTATATGGGAACCATGTATATTCAAAAAAAATTCTTTATTGCTTTTACACTGTTGATTGTGTGGGACCTAATTAATATCCACCATATATATTATGGCTAATTGGAGCCACTTTAGAACACACCTCAAGCCAAGTATAGAGCTTTCCATTCTTGTTCCCAATGATTTGACATGCCCCTGGATGGCTCCACAATCACTCAATAGGTTGCTCCTTAGGCCTTATTATATGATATTATATATGATAAATTCTCAAAATCTCACCATTTTAAAATCTTTCTTTTATTTTTTTATGTTTTTAGGGTGTCCAACCAATCTTGAACCTATTCAATCATTTTACACATACCACACCCTTAATGAATTGGCACCAAGCACAATTACGACACTCACTCAACTTTTAGTAACCGTTAGATTGAAATCATAAAAAAATGATGTCTCTAAGATTAGTATACTTTGGAGTCAGGGATCAAGGAGTTAGGATGATTTAATGGAGCGAACATTTTTCATACGGGTAGATGTCATCTAAATTATTCCATCAAGAGACATTCTATGATTGTCATACACTATAATGGGACCCATTAGAAGGGATGTTTTTTTGTAAAAGAAAAACTTTCTAAGAGTTTTTAGTGCTCCTCATTTTATATTATATTCTAATATTTCATATTTATTACCATTTCTAGGTCAGCTGTAATCCGGTCCAACTAATAAGACCCAAAGAAAAAACCTAGTCCTTTGAAAGAGAGAGTCAAAGACTATAGGACCCTTCTTGACCAAGTTCCAAATTCCAATGGATATCCATTTGACCAACAACTGTTTTCTTAATTATGTTGTCGCAAGAGGCCTATATTGGAAAATGACAAATCAGATATTATCCTAAACCTATAGATGATGCTTTATCTTAATCACATTTAAAGGTCTATCTCTAGCCTATCTGTGATGGGCCCACATGAAATAGACCATTAGATGATCTGAACTACACCCATTAATCTCAAGACCCATCTTGACATATTGACATGGAATTCAATGACAGGGTCATGTGCATAACAGGGTTCTAACACTATCATTAAATTTGCTACTAACCCTTATTTCAATAAGAAAAATTTCACCAAATCTGTCGGCAGATTTGCTAAGCTGTTGTAATTTCCTTAATGTAACAGACATTGATGCTTCCAATCACTTCAAAGAGAAGGGCCACTGTCCAAATCATAAGAAGCCTCTTGTTGCAGGGAATAGGAAGCGAAAAGGACATTTGAAAGCTCCATTTGTTGCAGATTGCTTAAAGGCTAACAAATTAGGGGATTAAGAACTAAGAACATGTCACATCACACATTGTATTTGAACACATCCCCACATGACACACACCCACTTGTCATCTTCAACAAAAGGTATGTGATGGAAGTGAAACAAGGCTATGCTGATGTCGGCATGGGCCTTTAACAGGCCGAATTCAGGTGGGTTTATCTAAAAACATATAGAAAGCTCAATCTCATCCTAAGAAATGTTTGGTATTTTCCAATAATAATAATTCACCATTTATTTTCAAATTGGGCATTTCTTCTTTCTCACAAAACTCCCTCAACAAGAAAAAACTAAATTTGATTAAGGCCCAAACCTATTTTATTTTATTGTTAATACCACAACCTAGGGAGCTAGGATCCAAGAGAACCCAGACAAGTGGGAAGATGAAGCTAGGGGTGTAAATGGGTCCCCGATTCTCTGATTACCCGGAGGTTCCGACTCGTTACAAATCGAGTCTGGGTCCATTTTAGGCCCCGATAAGTAAATGGGTCCAGGTCCGGTTCCACCTTGGTTCGGACCCATGGACCCAGACCTGATATATTACCTCAATTTTCAAAAATATCTCCTAAAAACCATATTTTTTTAATATCATTCTCTACCTAGAGCCATACCCGGATCCAGAACCCGTCTCATATATAGTTCTGGTTCTGATTCCGGAGCCAAGAAACCGGTTCCAAAACGGTTCCGGTTTTGGATCCGAATCCGGTTCCACCTTCTCTTTAACGGTTCCGGGTCCACTATGGACCCGGACCGGAACCGACCTGTTTCCAACCTTAGATGAAGCACACAAAGTAGGAAGGATAGCGCATACAAGTGGAAAAAGTGGTATACCCAATAATCGATCTTTTGATAGTCAAGTGACATGCAAGGTTTCAACCAACTGAACAACCCCTAGTTGTCAAGGCTTGAATCCATTAGGAGAAGGATAGCTCATATAAGGAGGAAGAGTGGCATACTCAAGATTGATCCCGGAATAGCCAGGTGACACGCAAGGGTTCCATCCAACCGAGCAACCCCTCGTTGTTAATGGAAACAAACAAACCCATACGAATATTAGAGTAGTTATGCTAATCATGAATGTCCACCTAATCACCCTTCTTTTTTATAAAACTATGAATCTGATGACCATTCTTCATTATAAAACTATGGATGGTGAATAATTCTAATCAATGGTTTCCTTTTGGCATGTTTGCCCATCTGAGTCCCAGCCAAACTATACGGACGGTTGAGACATCAGGGATCTTGTCAAAGAGTAGTAAGCATTCTAACATTTTCCTTCCATAACTAGAAACTGAGAATGGGAATTCATCTCTCTCCAATAATCAAGAGAATACTCCAAAGTAGTGTGTGCAAGTTGTAGACTCCACTTTTTGCCTTCAAACTGTAGTAATGTGGCACTTGGCAGGGAGTATTCTATTGCTAACTGACACTTGGCAATGGGCATAGCACTCCCAAGAGGAATGTACAGTGTATGGCCCACCTGGATGTATGCCACCTTACAAAAGCTCAGGAGAATTTAAAGGTGACATGGATTAGCTGTTGGTGGAGTGTTGTCACCTTCATAGGTGAATCTAATTTAGGTCATTGAAAACAGATGGTTAGAAAAAGGATCAAACTGTTCACTTTTACCTGAGATTGATTCAATTGCTATGATAAAGAACCTGCAAATGGCACTCTAATCACACAATTATCTGATGGACCAGACCCAAAATTTTTGGTTCTAGATCAATTTTGGGCTCAATTTGGGGTGAAGTTTAACTTGTTTCTAACCTGAATTCCTTAGTTGGCAAATGCATGCATCCAATTGAGTTGAGCCCCACTGCTGGAAGTGGATCATTGGTCCCAAATTCTGGAAGGCTGCACTAATTGCAAGGGTCCACATTGGAGAACCAGTATATGCCAAGGTGTTAAATGGCCCATATCCATAAATAGAAGACCTATTTCATTTATTGGAGCTAAAGGGTCCCCCTACACTAACTAGTAGAAAACAGCTCAACAGAAAAATACACATAAGAGTAGAATTCTCTACCTATATAATTCTGTTGTCTTTGTCAATTCCAGATTGATGTCTATTGTCTCACTAGGAGCGTCACAGATATGGTTGATATTTTGAAAACATCAAGGCATTGTTGCAAAAGAAATGGTTAGCTTCATATTATTGAAACATTACAGAGTAGCATTTAGATTTGTGATTGGGAAGTTCATGGTAATTTGCTGTGAAGTTAGCATAAAATAATAGATCGGACTGATCAGGTGCGCACGAGGTATGCATATCTCGAATCCGAAAACTAGCAGTTCGCCCTAATAATCCTCCGGGACCCAAATAACTCAATTTTCGCCCACGAACTATTTGTTTCAATGGATTAGTTCGATCCAAAACTTGAGATAAAGGGTGTACGCTGAAAAACGATTTATAAGTGGTTGTTAATGGAGTTGGAGTTACCAAATTATAAAGAGTCGGTACCAATTTATGCCTGACTGCACTACGTATAGTTCCTCGAACCGCATTTTCTAAATGAACCAGAGCCAATCCGAATTGATCCTGTAACAGATCTGCTACAGAACGAATACGTTTATTTTTTAAGTGATTCATGTTGTCAAGTGTACCCATTCCAAAATTTCATTCCGATCAAATGATCTACAACAGCCAATAAGTCTTAACGGTAACAAGAATGTATCTGGTCCATATTTCGTCGACCAATCCTTCCTAATTCACATCTTTGTTGAAAAATTTTCTTTCATAATTCCTTACATAATATTTAAGTAATCTATGCTTGAACTTGTGGAGCCCACTTAAGGCCATGACAATTCTTTGGAAGGTGGGGACCAAAAGATTTGAATGTGACCTGCCTATGTGTAAAATTTAAAATCCGGCCATTTGATCATCATAACACTTGATCCGTAGCCCTCGAAATTTAATGATCTTAGATTGCATTTTTTTTTTTCTAATGTTAGTCTCATTTGAATTAGTGAAAAAAAAAAAAAAAAAAAAAAAAAAAAAAAAAAAAAAAAAAAAAAAAGAAGAAACATTGGATCGATGGCATTCATGACAAGTGCTTGTGTAAGTCCCATTCGGATTGATCTTTCGGGCTGGAAATCGGTTAAGCTCACCTGAAAATTCTTAAAATATACATATTTAAGCCTTTTTTGTATAATTTTAATTTGGTATTCCATTATATATATATATATAAATTCTTAAAAACTCTCATATCTCAAAAGGGGAGTTTCTGTGTTTATCTAATAGCTAATGATTTGTTAGTATTTCAAGAGAGAATCTGTTTTGCAGGAGAATGCATTGAAGAGAGAATGGGATATGTACATCATTGATAACATGTGTTATACTTTCATTGACTATATATACATGCGTATATTATTCTCAGCACAACCAAATCTCAGCATAAAATTGAGAACAACATAAGAACGATACCAAATTGGCCATGGAGCTTAAACTTGAACTCATAAATCTGGCATAAGAACTTCCCTTCGTAGAGTAGTCATCCAATGCACAACGCTGCGCTAGAGCTATGTGTGATCATTCCATCATCATCATCCGAGACCCACAAATTTAATTGATTCACGGTCCATTCGTATGGGTGTGCAATCTTTCGGCCCATTCCATTAGCATGGGTGTAAAAACCCATGGGACCCTTGTAATTTAGGTGTGGTGGGTGGGGGGCAACAGTGGGCCCCAAAGTCAGGTATTATTTAGTGACACTGCTAAAAGAAAATTGGTGGATTGTGAAAAGGGCCATACCTGATGTTAGACCCATACGAATCCGTTGGGGCCCAACACCCCCGTATACCTGACATAGATATCCCATTCTTGTACGGCAATTTTATGAAGGCCCATGTTCCTCCGTCCGTGGATTAAAAAAAGCTGTTGGACTAGTCAAAATATTTTGGTCCCATGCCCCACTTAATTGTAGGAGGAGCTTTCAAATTAGTAATTAGCAATGAATGTGGGTGTGCACTCAGTATCTCTGAGTCTTGGACTATTCATCTTGTGGTCCCACCATGAATGAGTCAAGTAACTTTTTATTTTTTTATTTTTTTTATCTGAGGGTTCTCAACCCTTTGTACTGGACTAATTCCTCTCGGGCCCGAAAGAAAGTTGGATAAACTCTCCTATAGCCCCAGTGTGGTACTGCAGTTTCAAACCTACAACCTTCGAGTGCAAACCGTGGTCCTAGGCCAACTGAACTATCCCTTGGAGTTGAGTAAAGTAACTTCAACATGCACCTAATGTGGGTCAACTCAACTTGACCTATCATAACCTATATTCAATAGGGGTGAACCTATTTACCCAATCCAACCTATTAAATATTAGCCCAAATCCAAGCACAGCTTGGCTCATTCTATATAAAATACTTATTTTAAGTACCAAAAATATTAAAGGAGTAAATTGTGCAAATGGGTTTAGATATTTGGGTTGAACCTAACCCAACACCAAAATATTAAAGGAGTAAATCGAGCAAATGGGCTTAGATATGTGGGTTGAACCCTAGCCCAACACATTTAAATAGGTTAGGCAGGTTAACCCTAATCCAACCAGTTTAAAGGTCAAAACCATATATAAAGGTGAAACCGGTGGGCTTAAGAATGTGGGCCCAATCCAAAGCATAGCAGGAAATAATTAACCTGTTCGGTAAATCTTATCTATTTAAAGTTGATCTATTTTAAGTAGATCTATATAATTAGACCTTATAAAAGTATATTTTTTTATTTGTCTAAACTTCTCGTTGTGTGAAAGTTATATAAGAAAAGTTGTCTTTTTATAAATTTCAAGTAAGGGGAGTTTCCAAACGTGCCCTCTCTTATATTACGATTTTTCTATAGTATTCATCATTTATGTCACATCATTCATCATTGTTATCATCATTTTCAAAGCCTTATTCTATTCCCACCATAGGCAGACTCAAGTGCATTCATGTGGGCATTTATGTGGGGTGGTTGCACCCGTTAGACCTCAATCCGCTTCTAAATCCATAATGAAAATCCCAACTCGGCTTTGAATATTCACAAAAAAAAGTCCGGTGTCCGCCCCCAAGACCCATATGAAAGTCGAGGATTTGTTCCTAAAACCCAATTGTCTATTTAAATCCGACCATTCAAATGAGAATCCCGAGTCCACCACTGATTCCCATCTTTCATAAAGCTAAATTCTCATATGGGTTGCACCAGTGGAATGTCATTAATATCACCGTTTTAGGGATATTTATCAATTATTAAAAAAGTAGAGAGGTTTCTGCTGCACGTGCTTCCTTTTGATCTAGTTCAAGAGCAACCCAAGATTTGAAAGTCTAAAGTAACGTTGACGAATGCTGTCTTTGAATTTTGAGGGAATCCAATGCACTCAAGAGTTGAAAATCTCACCATGCACGTTTTCCCTTCACATTGCTCTAAGCAAATTGCCTTTTAGTATTCTCATTTACCTTTTTCATATTCATTCAATTGTAAGGTACCAGATCTAATGAACTGAGTATAAAAAACAAGGTTCTCTTGTGGAGTCCTCCTTAGACCTAAGCTTTAAATTAACATATGATCCCCCCACCATTTAAATTTTAAAACCTGAATATGCCATCCAATTTAAAGGATTCATTGAATCCATCAGACTCTTCGGACCCCTAAATGTTGTAGTCAAGGCCAGTTAAGAGTTGGTGTTAGTTGGATTTATGCCTTGCCTCCATAATGTTCTTCTCTTTTTTAGTAGAGTGAAGTTTAATCTTCCTGCATGAATTCAAGAAATTTTTAGTTTTAATTTGAGCAAATGATTTTATGGGATGCCTAAAACTTGGTTTAACCTGAATGGGCCCACCTTCAATAATCCAATTTGCTTGTGTGGGGTGTATACCTGTGTAGAGACGATGACACCAATTTCCCTACTTTAGAGTGATATGCACCATTTAATTGTTCACGTGTGAAATATGTATATGGTTAAGTTTCCAATTTCTATTCCTATAAAGAGGGGTCTATCTTATATATATAAATCTCTATATATATATATATATATATATTTATATGGGTGGATTTGATCAAGAAAATGAAGCCTGGATCAAGGTTGTATTATGACAATGAGTTAAAATTCCCCTTTGAACAGCTGATACAATCCTGTTAGGGCATCCCCTAAAGGGGTTATTGGTGAGTTCTTGATGTAGACCATCTTTATAAAAAAAAATAAAAAAAAAATAGCAAAACCAAGCCTAACTGTAAGATCAAGTGAACAATATTCACCATAGGCTTGTCTCTGTTGCCAAATATGTAGCTGGCTAGCTCTCCCAACACGCTTTCACACAACTTTATCAAAGATACTTATAGTGATGATATGCAAAAAATTTTATAAAATCCTACTGTACATGAATTATACATATATATATATATACACAAATAATAAGAATGCACTATAACTTCCTTTTAGAAACTCAAGAAGAATCTTGTTTAAAATTATATTTAATATGCTTCATTTAACGAATTTTAAAAAATAATAATATATATAGTACTTTTCATAAATCAGAATTCAAGAATCAAACTCAACCGCAAACATATAATCTTAACTATATATATAGGGAGATACTCCTATGAGAGAGATCTCTTACCTGTGAGGGCCCCCACTCCTATCTCTCATATAAGGTGAGAGATATCTCTCATAAGTGCATCTCCTATATATATATATAATAATACTATTTAGAAAAAAGAAAAAAAAATCAATGCATGCATGCATGCAAACAGATATATATTGAGTTTCGCTTCTAAACTATATATAAAAACACCATTGACCTATAAGTGATTATATCTGGTTTTGGGCATTTTCAATTTTAGTTGTTAAATAATTATTGATTGTATTTCTCTGTCCGCCCAATGGTTGGGAGTCCCGTTTTCACCTAACTATACAGAGTTCATCCCTAGGGCCTCTCCCTACTTGCTAAAGCAGTCCTCACTCTATGTATGCTGGTGGTCTTCTTCCCAATATATATTGTGGTTCACTCCTTGCTTGTTACGTCTCTCAAAGGTCAACCCAACTTGGCTTATACCATAAAAAATAAATAAATATATATATATATATATATATTTTTCTATCCTCTAGCCTATGTGCTATTTGTGCATTAGCTTGTTAATTAAATGCATTCATCCAAAAGTTTATGAATGCTTAATATCTTCGAGCGAATATATTAGAATATAATGCTTTTAATAAAAACCCAAAAGTTGATTCTGGAATATCATCGAAGGAAGATAAGGGCCGCCCGTTTGGCATTTTACTTTTAAAATAAAGTGGAATGAAGTGAAATAAAAAGAGAGAATAAAATATAAGTGAGTTATGATGGTATTTTGTTTTAGTTATTTGTGATGAAATATTTTTGACTTTTGTATGGGGAAATGAAGTTTTTTTGTCTACTAGTGAATAAATGTAGTTTTTTTACTCTTTTTTTTTTAAAAAAAAAAAATGGACGGAGTTGCAGTAAAAAGTGCTTTTGATTTAATGTTTAACTTAGCTTAACTAAACTTCACTTTACAAGTAAAATGACCAAAGGGATATTTTCTATCTAACTCGTCATAGATTCCATTGGGTCGCTGAGGGAACAGAATAACATTAAAGAGCCATACGGTGAGACAAGCTCTGCATTCCCATTATTGTGTGTTCCTCCATTAAGCAAATGAGTTCCTTTTCAGAAATATCTATAGGTATCTTTGGACTTTGGATACTGTCCATATCCTACATATAAGTTGCCTGAGCTACAGGGAAGAGATAAACTGCAGTGTGAGTTTGCTGCAACTCATTACTAGTACTCTAGACTCTAGAGACCATCTGTTTTGACTCTTTACCTGCCCGGCTATGCTGATTTGGTCTGGTTTCTCTGTGCTGTTCTTTTGCTCTCTCTCTTTTTTTTTTTATTCCTTTGAATGAAGCTCATCACTACACTAATTACAGTGTTATGTGGACCATGTCTGTCCATGTCATGAATGCTGATTAGCGACAGAGCAAAAGTGATAGTGTTGAACAATCGATCTTGTGTGTTGAATTTGAATCATTGGTATTTTCTTTGAATGATTTGTCTGATGGCCATCAATGACATTGTTACGATCATCTATTTAATTAATATTTAGGGCCTGTTTGTATGCATAGTATACATTGGAATCAATTACTAAAAGTCAAGATAAAATGAGCTCCATCAAAGGATTTTAAATAGGTGAGGGTTAGAACCCTAAGTACACCACCTCTTCTCGCATATGTGGATTCCTTTCCCACTTTAAGTGGGCTATTGGGCTCTCAATTGGGTTCCAACCCCCTTGACTGGGTTAAAAAAAAAGAGGTGACGGGTGTAGGACAGAAGGATTTTAAAGAGGTGAAGGGTGTATGATATAAGATATTAAGGTGGACATAAACGTCACTTTCTTGATATTTGAATTACTAGAGTTGTGACTGGCTATTCATTTCTTTCTTTCTTTTTTATTATTATTTTTTTTTTGCGAGAAGGTTATTCATTTCACACATTCCCTTAATTAATTTTCCATTTAGAAGGGAGATAATTTGATGGTCATTTTTAAAAATTCACATTTATTTTTTCAATTTTTATCATTTTTAGAAGTAAGTCTTACAACTCCATGTATTTAATTACATTAAACAAATAGGTCTTAGGGATACTGACCTTTTATCCGAACCATGGTATCAAGGACCTGACCTCAATGCAGCACCTCTGTGATATGATCAGTGAGTGGGTCCACTTTCTTTATTTCGAACTGCTCTCGAGCACTACCCTCTCTTGTAATGGAGTGATCAAACATGTACGAAATGTTATTCTTGTATTGATCATCAATTAATTAAATGCATAGTTAGCTCTTAAAATCTAATGTTCTAGATATATAATGTTTGTTACATTCCACGCAAGCCATAAGAGAGACCTCTCTTTGAGAGGGAAATCATATTTGTAATTTGTTGTTTTGTGTTGGTATGTAGCTTTAATATCTACGCAGGTTTTATTCTTTCCATCTTCTTTATTGTACATTTCTTAAGTCTATAATATATTTTACCGTTACTGATAAAAAAAATATTTATGAAAAAATAAAGTCTCAAAATCTAATAGATCCACCATTCTACATAGTTAATGTTTGTTGCCTTTCATTTGGATGGCAACCCCGTATCTCATCTGGCTGCATGAGAATTGATCCTTGATATGCTGCTCTTTCCATATGTGTGGGCTTCTTTTTCCAAATGTGTGGGCCCTCTTTTCTATGGTATGAGCTCTATTGGGTTCCAACTCCCAACCATCTAATAGATCCATTTGTACTAAAAATATAATATTGGTTGCATCACATACAAGTCATGACTCATGAGAGGTACCCTCTTAACATAAGAAAACTACATGAATGTGCATAGAGAGATACAATAGCGATCTCATAGGTCATCTTGTGTAGGTGATTTGTAAGCAAGAGCCTGATGAAGTCCACTCGAGAGGAGGGAAGGGGGGGGATGAGAAGGGCTTGCTGGCAAGGGCATGACTCAAATATAGACGCGCACTTTTTTCTCTTTTTCTGGTACCCAAGTCAAGGAGTTGGGCCTACGAGAGAGCCCACGCATATAGAAAGAGAACTCATGGTTTGAAGCATGCATGGGCAATAGTTTATTTGCACCAATGGTTTGTGATTTATTGGTAATTTCTTTTAGGTGATTGCAGTTTTGAAATCTTATCATGTTCTCATAGTTCTAGGAATAAATGTTCCCCTCTGATATTTTGCTCTGACATAGAAATTAGACCAACCAGCAAAATGTGTGTAGAGGTCATTTATCTCTTTGTGCCTGATCAGTTTGCAGAGGATGCTCACTGCATATTATCATCTGAGGTGTTGTTTTGCAAGAACTTTTCTTTCTCATGGTAAATAGTAATTTCATTCAAATAAAAGAAAGCCAAAACAACAATTAGAGAGGGGCAACTAAGGCCTATCCCACTCCGAAATATCAACATCCTTACAAAAAAACTCTTACCAAATATAGAGCAATATTTGGCCAAAACATGAGTAGCCTGATTGAAAATTCTAAAAATAAAAAGAAACTAATGAAAAACAACTACATTGATTTTAATGTCGAAAAATGCTAGAGCAGTCTGGTTTGGCTATAATTTAGGCTTTTTAACTCATTCAATGAGCAATATAGGTTTTGTAGAATGGTGGGAAAAATATCATGAGACTGAATGATACAGTGTGGATGCAAAAAAAAATTCCTTATCTCCCATCTATGACTCTAACTATACGGTGGCATTTATGTAAAGCCATAAACAATTTCATTTTTAAAGGTGTTGCCATTGATCTCAAAAAAATTATTGGCATAATCCAAAATTTGTTCCATCATGACATTGAGGGGGACTTTAAAAATTAATCGTTTTTTAATTTTATCCCAAGGTTTTAGGGCTACCAAAAGACCCCTCAATTAATACCTTATTGATTTTCACACATGCTGCTTATAAACCAAAAAAGGAAAAGCTTTCTTTTGGTTAATTTAATGATGTTGCATAAATAACCCTTTTCGTTGTGCAAGAGCTCACTATGGACCAAAACCTTTCTTCTAAAGAAGCATAAGTGATGGCCATTTTTCATGTGCTAAAGGAAAGCTTGGCTGTTTCGCAAGTATTAACAAAGTTTTTCTAGATGTCTTGTTCGCTAAAGTTTAAGACTTTTTGCCTCTTTCTTAAAAAATAATTAAAAGGTAATTCTTCAGGCATACATGAATGTAAAAAACAACCATATAAATTCTTTAAACAAATCTTACTATATATATAATTTTGCCTGAAATATTTTTATTGTAGGACAACTTTGCCAATACAACTTTCACAATATGAAAAATTTTCTTTTTCTAATCAAATCAAACATACCAAACAGTCTAGTTGAAAAAGGGTCTAATTGTATTACAACTTTATTTCAAATACATAAGACTTGCAAGTAGGTGAGTCTAATCTAGAATATCTTGCCTAAACCACCAAATCAATGTAAAGTTGACCAATTTTAGGGTAATGACTAGTCCTTTTGTATTTTTAGGTTAGATGTGGACTGACATTGTGGATCCAATCAATAGATGGATTGTGTTCGGGTTAAGTCCACCAACCCAACTTAAACCCGACCTGACCTTACTAAATGCATTATGACTTACCAAGTGGTCAACCTTTTCCAAATTCAAATTGTCAATCGTAAGGTGAGTTCTTTCTTTTAACTTTCAGGTTAGATTTGGTTAGATATTTTTATTGGTTAGACATTTTTATAGGTTTTGGATTGGTTGCCTTATATGTCATCGACAATGCTCAACTCTTGCTGACATGACCCATTGCGACCCTTGATTAAGATGGATATTTACTGTAAACCTTTTTGTTAAACACAATGGGAAATGAGCTGATGTGTGTGTCCTACTTTCCTTTTCATGTAGTGAACTCACACCATAGGTCACACTGTCTTTACAGCAGCATGCATTGTCCTAGAGTACCACGAGTGGGCATTCCACCATCTGAATTAGGAACTTTTAGTGAGGCCTTTCAAAGCCCCCATGATGCTTCTCTTTATCTAACCTGCCAATCTGACCACCACAAACAAGCCAACAATTCAAGGTCCATGATTAACATTTATAACACAATTAATAAATGGGTTAGATTAGGGTTGATTTCATTCTTACTATTCCATTCACCAATCATATTCGAACTCGATCCAACCAGACTAATTGCACTTGCACTATACCCCGCAAATCCAACTAAACCCGATCCGCTAATTAAAGGTTCAGACTAACATCCTCAAACTAATTAGATTGAATTTGGGTTGATCCTGTATGTATAATCCATACTGCACAATCTAACCCTACTTGAGTCTTTCCCAACCCTAATTTTAAGTGAGGCCCCACCTTCTAAGATTTTTAACATTCTCACCTTTGAACAAGGGTTCAGGATTGGGATTTGGAAAGGTTATTTATTAGCATTAAATTTGGGAGTGAATGCAATGTTCTTTCAAGGAGGCAGATGAGACTTCCTCTCCTCCCCCGGCGCATGTTAGATGGAACCCTAGGTCTAAGGTGCTTATCAATATCTCGCGATATTTTGATGAGAAATCCTTAGGGCACCCACTACAGAGCAGAAGAGAACAAGAATCCAGCAATCTTGTAGGTGGCATCCAGAAAACAGCCAAACACTGTAAAGTTGGGGAAAAAGGTGAAGTCACTTGCAACAACCCAAGACTAACTAGTTGACAAAAGTGCCACTCAAATGACATGTTCACCCTTTTAAATTCCTTTCTAATTATAAGGTGCTGGTATGGCTACTCAACTTTGAAAAATGAGGGATTGGAGATACTATTTGGGGCCTATTATTGGTGAATGTAAGTGGCTTCCATCATTAGAATTTTAATTTGATTGGAAAAGAATTAGCTTTGCAATTAAGATTTGATCAAATGAGGTAAAGTGAGGAAGCATTTGTGGATTCCTTGCATATGTAAATTTGTGATTTTCTACCATCTATCTTTGGTTATCGAGGTGATCTCTCCTAAATGACTTGGAATAATTATATTTGCATTTGTTTAAAGATTTGGAGTCCGGCAAATCTCTATTGGGGAGAACTATAAATTCTCTAAATGCTATTTCGCAACAAGTTTTTCAAATCCTCCAATTTGTGATATTGGGATTTGAAGAATTTTAAAAACCAAAAATGACAATTCAATATGTTGTTGGGCTTTTGAAATTTCATTGCGGAATAGGGAAATTTTGCGAATTAGATAAATACATCTTCATTATTGTCTGAAATTTCTAACATATAAAATTTTCATCAGAGGGTCAGTCTCCCATATTCAAAAAAAAAAAAAAAAAAACCAACTCCAATGTTTGTTTTAGTTTTCTTTTTGAGATGATCTTAATCTTAGATTTTGTAGAAATGTTGAAAGATTTTCTCCAGCTATTGCAAAATAGAAGGCTTACATTGTGCAAGAAATGGGAGGATATGGTGTTTATAATATAGTTTAAAGTAATGGTTGCCGATGTTACATGCATGTAACCATTTAAAACATAAAAATGCTTATCACACGAATATTTATGAATGACCAAAATGGCTCAAGACTTTGGGGCTTACTTTTTTTATATCTTATAATCAGTCTAAGACATTCACACTTACTAATCTCCCATGAATTAGCATCCAACTGAATTTGAGACTTACCCAAGTTGACTAGGGCCTCCATTGATCATGTGAATTTTGGCACATATCCCACTTTATTTGGTGGTTAGTATTTGGATAACTGTGAAGCACTGTCCCGATTAGATGTTTTCTATTTTTTTTCGCCACTTAAACAGGTCATAAGAAAGTCTTTCAAACCCCTAAACATCACATAATAGTCTTCCCCATAGTGGGCTTCGTTAATCAAACTCCTATTAAGGTACGAGGTGTCTGGATTATGAAAGGGACTACATTGCTCGAGTCTCTATCCAACATGACTAGGGAATCAATGAGAATAGGGAAAAATCTCACCACTTACGTTACCATTGGATTATTCATTTCCAATTTAATGCTCTTTAGATTTTCAATTTCTCTAAATCTTCTTTTTCTAAAGAAAACATTAGAATAAGTTGAAAATAGGATGACCTAGAAAACCAAAAAGAGGATGGTTTGGAGCTATCCATGGGATTGCTTCAATGGTCTGGGCATAGACGTCATGCTCCATGGGGTCCCAAACACATCATAATCATTTACATGCCCTACCAACCCTTCATCTGATTACTTGTTGCTATGGCTCGAGCCATGAAGTCATGATGACTTTATCTGGCTGCTTTTTTCTCCCAGATGCTGCAAACTATTTTGACTGCCCACACCCACCCAGCAAGTGGTGGGCCCAGCCCAAAAAAAAGTTTGATTTCAATTGCGTGTGCTACAGTGCTTCATGGGGCATTTTAATTTTTTTACAATAATGTTATTATTCTTCTGAGAAAAAAAAAATTATATGACATCTGATATATGAGATGGAATATTTAAAAGCATATTTGTACACGTACTTAGTGTGCAGGAGAATATTTTTCTAATCAATAAATACAATCTTAATGTATCTAAGGAATAAGGAAATCATGTGGTGTATCATACAACACAGCCATCTATGGATTAAACATTAACTTGAAAGATCATTAGTCTCCCATCAAAGTCTTGATCCTAATTTTTAGGATAGTTTGGATGAGGGCCAACTCAATTTAGTGGCCAAGCATCTAATCTTAGTTCTAGACTTGGAGTAATTGGTGGAGCAGTCAATTACAACAAAGGAACTCATTGGATTGTTGTTTAGAAGGAAATGGGGAACACAAGCACTCAAAGGAGATTCTGGAGATCACGACCATGTGAAATACATAAATACATAAAGTCACAAGGAAGAAAGCAAATGACAGACAGATTTTGGGACTAATTTTAAGAAAACTTTCTCCAATGAATGGCAAAGTAGAGAAAAACATGGATCCCAAACAAGAGATGATAATGATCTCCACTGACTCCACATACCCAAATATCAGAAAAACCTTGAAAGTGGCATTTGTCATTTTTATTTTCAACCTCTACTTGTCTAAATGTAAAAAACGGACAGGGTCTTCCAAAGATAGAAGTAGAGGGTTTTTTTTTTTAAGACGAAACACATTTTTCTAATTTCAGTCTCTTTTTTAATGGCTCTATTTTGGATGACTCTATCAAAGTCAGAATAAGAATATAGATACTAAACGAGGCCTAAATATGTTCCAGTATTTGGCCCCGATTTTTAAATTAGAATAAGATGTGTTAAATTCATCAACCAAAATAACTTCAAGTCCAAAACTTGATTTATTGATTACATATATGAAAATCTGATCACCTGATACAAAGTATGTAAGTTTTTGTTCATAGTTTGGTCCACACTAACTCCAAGGAATAGATTAGTTGGCCTACGACCACGGTTTACACCCGTAGGTTGTAGGTTCGAAACTGCACTATCACACTGAACTATAGAGGAATTTACCTGGTTTCCCTTTAGGCCCGGATGGATTAATCCAGTTCAAAGGATTAAGAACCCTCGTATAGCCAAAAAAAAAAAAAAAAAAGTGAGTTTGGTCCTTCGACTGGGATTGAGACCTTTGATAAGGATTCGGGTATGATATGGGTCCACTGGGACTGAGAACGGATATTTCTAACCTATTTGAGTATATGTCGGGTCAGGTACACAAACTATTAGTTTCAACCCGGCCCCATTTCGTAGATCCCCAAAAGGATGTCGGAATAGTGGGTCCCACATCCTAGAAACTTTAAGGATACACGGATTTCTCTGTAGATTTACCATCCACCGTATAAAGTAAAAGGTAAGATATGAATAAGACATTACGTACAAAAGCCCATGTGGGGGCCACCGACCAATAGGAGAGTAAGGTAATTGATCAAATAGACGTAGATAGAGAATGGGTCCATTATCAGTTAGACAAAATGATGATTAATGATCTGTCAAGATTTCTATGGTTTTGTATGGTACAGATTCTTTCTTATAAACCCTAAGATTGATTAATGGTGCGATCAGTATTATATGAATAGGATTGGTCGTAAGTGTGCCGTGTGCTCCTTAAAAAACCATGGAGGGTTGATTATTTATTTATTTATTTTATTAATGACATGAATATCTTAAAGTCCTTGACCCAACAGAACTAAGCCTACTAAATCCGTACAAACACAAAGTGGGCAAATATGAAGCCGTTTTAAATAGATGCGCGATTGGAATAATTTATCCAGTAATTAGATAGAGGGGCATAATAATCAATTCCGATTCATTTCAGTTCAAATGATTGAAACTTTTCATTTCCATCCTTTAACTTAAATGGAAACAGGTTCAAAACTATTTATTTTACATTCTAGTCCATTTCGGCCGACCAATTCCTCTCTATTTTAATTGTTCATTATGATTTATAGCATAGAGTCTATGCACTTCTATAGTTTATACACACAGTTCCCACTAATCTTTTTTTTTTTTTTATTCTCAATATTCATATCAAGAAACATGAATAATTTCTATTATATTTTTATTCTTCTATTTTTCATATATATATATATATATCTTAATTTTTTATCATTTGGAAAAATTACTCCAAAAAAGTTTCACTTGAGTTTTGAAATACCAAAATATTTTATCTTAAAGGCCAAATCTAAATGGAATTGACAAATATATAAGGGGGCATTCTGGGCACGGAAAAAGGCCATAAAAGCACAGCCATTTTCTACAGTTCCCTTGGGGCAAAACAGGCTTAAGATATCAAAAAGTCTACTTGACAAATTTTTTTGCCCGAATTTTAGACAAATCCTATGGTATGTCTTGGGATTTGTTCAAAATTCTGGCCAAAAAATTTGTCCAAATAGCACTATGGTATGCCATCAAAAGTCAGATTCTTACTGTTACTTTTCAAAACAAAACTTAGAAGCCTCTTTTCGTTATTTTCATCATAAGAGAGGGGAACTGGTAACCTCAGGTTGACCGGGGTTCCATCCATACAACTGGACTCACCATTTCAACCGCCCAAGCCCACTATCTCCATCTTCAGACGCCCTGCCAGCCATAGAGAAATCCATCTATGGCCCCCAGCTCATGATCCTCCCACAGCATTGTTTTTAGGTTATTTAGTCAAATTCCACTCATATTGCAGGTACCCATTATTTGACTTGATCATGAGGCAAGTATGACCTCCACCCACCTAAAAAAAAATACAAAAGAGTCGATGATTTTGAACTATTTGAATTTCTAACTATTCTTAATTAGCATTAATAGAGAAGTAAGGAGCTGCATTTTTCACCTAATTATCGAGGGTTTAAACCTTCACTAGACCACCTCTTTCCGTGTGTTCGTTCTCTTCTAACTTGTATGAGCTTTTTTATCATGCGTGTGTTCGTTCTCTTCTAACTTGTATGAGCTTTTTTATCATGCGGGCGAAGGCCCCTCTCCCTCTCCCTCTCTTAGTCCATCCCCCTTGGCTGGGATTATAAAAGGCATTAGCACTAATAGAGAAGAATCAAAGGATTCAAATTCCACACCGACCCACTATTCAAGTGGGCCACCATCTACTTCAGGAAATCTTCACCTCAAATAAACCCCTCAACCCAGAAATCTCCTTTTGTTCCATCAATGAATTGAACGGTCAGGAATGCCCCAAAACTGGACCCCACCATCACACAATCATATCATATGATACAAATATAATAGGTACAGCCTCTGCCCCGAAAAAAAAAAAGTGGGACCCACATAGCAGCTGTCTCCAGCCCACTCTCCTCTTTCCCGCTCCAACCCCCCCATCCTCTCTCTTCACTCCCAACCTTTTATAAAGACCCTTCACTTCCTCCTCTCAAACCCACCACCACCACCAGCTCCACCGCCTCACTCCCTTATCCTACGCGCCACCCGCTATCTTACGCCCGGCGGAACAAAATGGCGGGGGCCCAGTTTTTCTTCTTCCTTGTACTCTCCCTTCCATACATCGTCCACTCAGCCTCCCCTTATCCTGCGCCGTCCCAGACCCTTAACGTGCGCACCACCCACCACAACCACCCCCACCGCCCACCTCCCTCCGCCTTCTCCACCTCTGACAAGTTCGAGGGCTCCTCCGACCTGGTCCACCTCCGCTACCACATGGGCCCGGTCCTCTCTTCGCCGATCAACGTCTACCTGATCTGGTACGGCAAGTGGGCCCCAACCCACCAGTCCCTGATCAGGGACTTCCTCCTCTCCATCTCCTCCGCCCCCTCAACCGCCTCCCCCTCTGTCGCCGAGTGGTGGGCCACCGTCACCCTCTACACCGACCAGACCGGCGCCAACATCTCCCGCTCCGTCCTCCTCGCCGGAGAGTTCTCCGACGCCTCCTACTCCAGCGGCCGCTCCCTCACCCGCCTCTCCATCCAGCACGTCATTGCCGCGGCTACCCGCCGCGGGCACCTCCCCATCGACCACCGCAACGGGGCATACCTCGTCCTCACCTCGCCAGACGTCACCGTCCAGGACTTCTGCCGCGCCGTCTGCGGCTTCCACTACTTCACCTTTCCTTCGGTAGCGGGCTACACGCTGCCGTACGCATGGGTGGGGAACTCCGGCAAGCAGTGCCCGGAGGTCTGCGCGTACCCTTTCGCCGTGCCGACGTACATGGGTGGAGCGGGGCCGCGGCCGCTGGCGCCGCCGAACGGGGACGTGGGGGTGGACGGTATGATCAGCGTAATCGGGCATGAGCTGGCGGAGCTGGCGTCGAATCCGCTTGTGAATGCTTGGTATGCAGGGGAGGATCCGACAGCCCCGACAGAGATAGCGGATCTTTGTGAGGGCCTGTATGGGAGTGGTGGGGGTGGTGGGTACATAGGTCAGGTGATGAGTGATGGGGTAGGGAGGAAGTATAATTTGAATGGGATGAAGGGGAGGAGGTTCTTGGTGCAGTGGATTTGGAGCCCTGTTTTGAAGGCCTGTGCTGGACCCAATGCCATTGATTGATTGATGTTCTTGATCAATGGATCAGATTGGATGGATGGGATCTTGGGTGGTCTTGATCATGACATCATGATCATGTTGATTTGGGTCTCTCTGTTTTTTTTTTTCCTTTTCTTTTTGGGCCTTGGGAGGGTGGTTTTGGGGAGGGATGCATGATGGGTAGATTTGAAATTCTCTTTTTTTTTTTTTTTTTTAATTATTGTTTAGATTGATGATATACAATAGAGGGAAGGGAGGGGATTAAGATTTTTTAGATTTATTTATGTTTTTAAGTGGGATGATGATGGATTGTACAGATGATGGAGAGAAGTGGTGGTAGTGGAAGGAGGGTTATTTCATGTTGTAGATTTTTTTGTTTAATGATAGAATATTGATTTTATGAATTTTTATTTTTTTTTTTAGATTTTAGTTTCATGGATCATGATTGACATGACATGATATTATATAATGGTATCTTTGTTTGGGTCTTTTTAGTTTTATTTTAGCTTTTTTTTTTTTATCCAGATGATTGGATGGATCATTTTTGGGTTTTAGGTGATACTCTTCATGGTGTTCTTGAAGATTCTGAGGTGGCCTAGTTGTGATGAATTACAGACAAGTTCCAGGTTTGGATCTTCTGATCATTGTAGCAATCTTTGGTCTATATTCCATGGTAGTGGGCCACTTTCTGGATGGACTCTATTGCCTTGTTCTGTATTGATTTCCACTATTTTTAGTCAGCATTTAGCTGTTTTTTAGTAGAAAGGGAGAGATGGAAATGGGTTTGAACTTTGAAGTTGAAACTTAGGAATTGTTTTCCTGTGTTTCCAAGTTTCTAAGCTTTATGATTTTAGTAAGTTGGGTTTCAAATAGAATAACTATTTGGTTTGATTTCTTTTCAAATAACCACAGCTATAGAGATGATGACAGATGATGGCGATTGGTGTTTTGTCTTGAGTTTGTATTTCTATTACATGAGCTGCCTTTTCTGTTTTGAACATGAACAGAAAGAGGACATGTTCCTTTACCCTCTGGAGAGGAAGGCATGTGGAAAAGAGGAAAACGTTCAATTGCATGGTCCCTCCAGCTACTGCATTTTACTACTTCCGATTTTAAGGAGGTGGGGCTCACTTTTCTGATATCTGTTGCATTTTATCATTTATTGGCACGAGTGATGAGACACAGCTGTTGGTGGGTCATGCTTAGAAAATATCTATCTGATCTGGGTAGGATCTTTACCTCTGAAAATCAGGTGGTGGGAGGTTTTTCATGTGCCATCTGTTGTGGGGATAGTGTATACATTGCCTGGTTGGACATCTCTATCTTGTACCTATTGTAACCTCAGACTCCGACCTGTTAAAAATCGGGTCTGGGTCCTTATTTAGGCCCCAATAAGTAAATGGGTCAGGGTCCGGATCCACCTTGATTTGGACCCATGGACTCGAGATATTTACCTCAATTTTAGAAAATATCTCCTAAAAATCATGTTTTTTTAATATCATTTTTTACCTAAATTCGGACCCGGATCCAAACCCATACCATATATGGTTCTGGTTCCAGTTTCAGAGCCAAGAAACTGGTTCAGAAGCGGGTCCGAGTCCGAATCCAGTTCCACCTTCTCTTTAATGGTTCTGGATTTGGACCGGAGCAACCCTAATTGGACCTTATCCTGTGATGCCCACTTTATTTAACTGCATCATGGTTGATGGATGAGAAGGCTGTCAATGGGTCTGAATCTGGGCTGGATCCAACTCTATTTGAGTGGGCCTGGACATTGGAGTTGCCGGACCTGACTGCCCTTTTGGGAACCCTAAACAAGCCAGATCTTGGGGCAGGGCCTAGACTTCTTAGGGGTGTGCATATTTTTTAGGTTCATGTTTGCTTGGGAAATCCTCCAGTGGGGCACATGAGCTCACCCTGTTTGCTTATATATATACTGTTTAAAAGATACATACAGCATAAAAAAGGAACTAAATGATTTTTCAAACTCTTCTCTTTTTTATTATTTTTGAATTCAAACTTGGTTGTAAAGCACAAATTTGGATTTGCCTCCACGTTTGTGATGAAAATCACCTTAGATTTACGCGGTGTGTGTTTGTATGATTTAAGCTGCCCACTTGGGGGACTACCCTCTTTGGATCAAAGACCTTTCATGCCCACATCATCATCATTTAAAAAGGACAAAAAGCAGCTAATCTGACCTCTAGTATTGTGTGATATCTGAACCTATCTCGAACTCCTCAATTGCAAGTGGACTTCGGCCAGCATACAAGTGAGTCCAGCTCATTGACAGTCTTAATAAAGAACTTTGTGTGCTTGTGCTGATAGAAAAATCGTCAGCCCAGTCCATTTGATAATAGCAAACGTGGCATGGATGTCTTCAAAGTAAACATCCAAAATAACTTGATCTAAATCCAATCATACAAGCCACATGTATTCCAACTATGATCGAGTTAATGTATTTACCACATATTGTCACTGATTTGAACATTTTTACTATCATATTCTATCATACCAAGTTTGCATAATCCATAATTAAGGCGTTAAGTACTTAAAACGAAGAGCTAAGATCATCTGAACTTTCTAATAGTCTATGTATCCTAAACTATGTCCAAATCAAGTGGTGGCATTTTAATAAAAAGAAGAAGAAAAAGAAGGAAAAAAAAAATCACTTGGGCACCTTGTAGTGTACTCTTTTATTAAATCTAGGGTTCATCTTCCACCCCATTCTTGTCTAGGTTCTAACTCCTAATCCAAGGAAAAAGAGGGTTGGCATTTTATGGGTAATGGGTTTGCTATAAAGCTCCAAAGACATGAGTTTAGTTATACACTTTTAGATGAGATTAGCAATACACTTTAGATGAAAGATTATAGCCACAATCCTAAAGATGGCAGTGTGAGGGGATTTGGGTAAACGGCACAATAATGGTTTTATGGTGAGGGCGAGGGTTCAACCACAATGACCTGCGCAACTCGCAAAACGCTTATCCCGTGAATCGAACACCCGACTTACCAAATTCTGATACCACTTGTAGGATCTTACACCCCCATTGAGCTACCACTTATCCTAAAACCAATTGGTGATGGGAAATGACACAACAATGGTTTTATGGTGAGGGCTCAACCACAATTATAACTGCTCAAGAGCGAGGGTGGACGTTGACCTCAACACCCTCCCATTTTAATGCCAACTGTAGGAAAGGAACAGCCAGCCATTTTGCAGAGTGCATGGAATGGTGCTCAATGCTGATCCTTCGTTAAAACACCCTTCTGTTAATCATGAATAAGCTTCAGAGTTGGTCTAAACAAACAAAGTCTATATACCACCAAATTGGGATGAACATCAGAAGATTTTTCTAACCAGAATTAGAAAGGCATCAGAAGATTTGATCAGTTTGTGATTTGGATTCAAGTTCGAGCCCATCGAATAGCTGAATAAACTAAGGTCTGGCCCAGATTCAAGTCTTCAAGCCCTTTCATCTGAATTGAGGTGGGTATGGGTCCAGTAACCTGGATTCAAACTCTTGGGAGTTCGGGTTCAGGTCCTTATTGATAATTGGACCCATGTGTATGTAGAGCTTTGACCCAACCAAAACCCAACCTGTTTTCATTCATGACACTAGATATGTTTCAACAATGAATTACTTGTAAATATCATTAAAGCTGAATTTTAGAGCCTCTAAGAAGAATGCCTATTTTTTTATGGATAAAATGTAGAAGAGCAAGGAATAATTTGCAACAAAGATTTGTAGACAATCTTAATTAGTTGCAATGAAGAGTCTGGATCTCTGGTTTCATCTAATCCACATTCGGTAACTATGTAAAATCTTATACCACCTAATGCACCATCTCAATTGCTTTTTTGGAATGAAAAAATCAAGGAAAAGATTTTACATAGTTAACGAATTTGGATTTAATAATACAGTATGTCCCTGTTTCTACAAAACAGGAGATCCGGACTCTGCAAGAAATATGAATCTGGTGAAATCCCTGTGTGATTTCGAGGCCCAAAACTAGCTGTGGAATAAAATGAGGATTTGTTTCTAGTGAAAGAGGAAATTGGAGGAATCCAAAAGTCTCACCAATTAGAGACAATTACCATTGGATTGAACACATGAAGCAGTATAAGTTCCTTCTAAAGGTTAGTGCGTGATTAATAATATCACAGTCCAATTGTTAATAACAAAACCTTGAATCAGTAGTTGAAAATTAAACCATTTAGGTGGAAAGCCAGTTTTAACTGTATAAATATGGCATGCAAGCATTTGATTCCAGCGGGCTCATTATCCAGTAAACCCTAATTCCAAACATGTTTGTTTGCATGGAATACTTAAGAATTGAATACGTAGAAATTTGTGGTCAAATTGGCTCTACCAAAGGATTATTAAAGAGGTGGGGCGAAAATATAATATGTTGAAGTAAATGTTACTGTTGACTTTCTTAGGAATTAAATTACTAGACTGAATCTAAGTGTTCATTTCACATCTTCTCTTAATTCAATTTCCATTAAGAGGGAATTTTTCGATTAAATTATTAGGCTGAATGATGAGTATTCATTTCGCATCATGTTGTAGCCTAGCTGTTTAAGAACACCAAATACCCTCCTAGAAGGGCGAGAGTGCATAAGCTAAGCCGGCCCTCTTGAGTGAAAAAAAAAAAAGTTAAAAAGGTGCCAATTCACTTGAAATGGACGAATAACTCCAAATTAGGGGTTAAGATGGTCCAGTCCGAGTGAGTTTTGGGCAGTGGTCCATAAACAGCTCCAAAAGATAAACATATAAGACATAATACACTTATTATGCAATGATAGAATCACTTGCATCAAACAAATATATTCTCTCATGTCGGGCATTTAAAAACTCTAAAAATAAGCTCTTATTTTATGATTTAGAGTTTATTTATATATTAGAGTATTTGGTGAGACTCTATTGTTTTTTATTTTTAGAACTTATTAATTAAAGCCGTCACCTCATAAAAAAAAAAAAAAAAAAACGCTAAGGGGGCCGTCTTTTTTAGCTAAAGTGGATGAAGGTGGACCGTGCAAAATTTATACGTATTTTGGATGACAATAACCTCGGAAAATTTTAAAAAGAAGAAGAAAATGGTGGGTTCTACATTGTAACTTCTAAAAGATAAGTCTCAATTACCACAATGTCTAAAGGTGAGTCCCAATTACCTCATGAAATAAGAGATTTTTTTATAGTTTACCAAATAGACTAATGGTAAATTAAAACTTTTATTTTAGACCATAATCTAATTAGTTGTTATTAATTAGACTAATGTATTTACATTGTAAGACAGAGGTTCAAAAGTATTTTAACCCCATGTGGCACACTACTCATGGGACCATTATCAATTTGGGGTGAGATGGAAAGGTGTTGTGAAAGAAAATTGGCTTAAACAAATTTAAGAGGTTGGAATTTGGATTGATCAGAGATGGCCCACACACTAAACAACATATGCAGCATCATCAATCGCCCTAGGAATGCATGTATTTGACCTTTTCATATAAGAGAAAAAAAATCTTAGGGAGCCTTTAATTTCCCTTCATGGATCACGTGACATGCAGAAAGTGGGTGACAAACACATGGACAAACAGGAAAAAGAAGTCATTTTGGCCATTGACTTTGAAATTGAAATTCAAGTCCCATTTGAGAAGGTGACAAGATGAGCATTTATCAATCAATGTCTTTGTCCCCTCCTTTACAATTCACCAATCCTGTGCAGATGGGGGCCCACTCAATGAATGGGCCAGATGGTACCGGATCGTCACAATTCCACTTTTCCCACACCAAAATCAAGTCAAGACCTGGTATTATAATATATTAAGCTAAAAGATTTTATATCCGGTCTTAGCCGGTAATTTTAATTTTGGGTGGAAGCTACTTTTAGTTTTTACAACCGCTAATATATTCTTTCTTTACTTTTTACTAATATACTTCTTCACTTATGGACTCACATCTCTCTTATTTCTAACATACATAGAATCTTACTTCTTTATGCATATCCGTGATTAGCACACGTTTTTGTGCTAATGTCTTCTTAATCCTGTTGATTGGATGATCCGAACGGACAGAACCATCCACCGTGAAATCAACATTCTGTGGTCACAACTGATTTATTTATATCATAGTTGTTACTATTATTTCGGACCCCATTTCGGTCAAGCCTCCAAAATAAAAAGTTTTGGTGAAACTTTTCAGAATTACATTTCGGGTAAATATAGAAATAATAAATATATGTAGAAACATAAAAATAAAAAAATAAAACAAGAAATATGGGTTTAATCCATTTTAGTAAAACTTTTTAGAATTAGATTTTGGAGAAATATAAGAAATACAAAGAATATATATGTATAATAATTTAAGAAATAAAAAAATAATTAATTTTGTAAATTTTCATTTCAGCCGAAATTGGCCGAAATACTGAATCTCAACCAAAATTGCCCGAAATCTGAAATTCCTACCGAAATGGACTGAAATTTAAAACGAAGAGTTTTATGCGAGATTTCGTTTGAACCACTTGATCGAAAAGAAAAAATTTAGCCATTTCGACCCGAACGATTCAAAATTAATAACTATATTATATATTCCACCAACACAGCTTTGGCCGGCCACGTTTTTAACTGCTTGTGGGCCTACCTTGATTTTTCATCCGGTCTCAAAGGGTCTGAGGCTTATTAGGGTGAGCCTAAGTGGCAAAATCTTGCCTGACCTGAATAACCTGACCCGCAATATACGAGTCAGTCACGGGTGAGGAGAATCCGATCCGCTTTTAAATGGGTTGAGTTTAGGGTCAACCTATATAACTAACCTAATCCGTTTAAATGGGTTAGCTCAGGTCCAATGTGAATTGGTACACCCATGCAAACAATTTAGGGGTCTAATATTTTGGTGATTAGAATAGTTTGTTTTATATAAAATGAGCCAATTTTTTGTTGGGTTCATTGGCCTGTAACGTAACTCAAATATGGACTTAAAATTTAGGCCAATTTTATAAAGGCTGGGTTGGCTAAATGAGTTGACCCGTTGACTTGCAATGGCTGTGGGTCAAAGTTACTTGACCTGTTATGGGCCCAGTAACCTGGATTCGACTCTTGGGGTTCGGGTTCGGGTCCTTAATGATAATTGGACCCATGTGTATGTAGAGCATTGACCCAACCTGTTTTCATCCATGCCACTAGATATGTTTTAACGATGTATTACTTGTAAATATCATTAAAACTGAATTTTAGAGCCTCTGAGAAGAATGCCTATTTTTTTTTATGATATACATGTCGTATTTGTGCATCATAGCCATAAACGGCTCCAAAAGATGAACAATTCAGATCATCATACACTTATGCCAAGACACAATCATTTGCATTAAGCAAATAAATTCTCTCATGTAGGATTATTATGTATGAAAGTATTTCAACTAAATGTGGCACTGCTGTAACCATGATCATTTGAGGTGGGACGGAAAGATCTCTCTGGATGAAAATTGACTTGAAAACAAAAATTTGGATTGATCTGAGATTGTCCACACTAAACAACATATGAAGCATCATCTAATGCCCTAGGGTACAGATGTATTTGACCTTTTTCATATAAAACTGGGAAGCCTTTAAAGTCCCTTCAATAGCCTTTAAGGCCAAAGGTGACAAGATTGAGCATATATATATATATATATATATATATATATATATATATATATATATATATATGGAAATGTTCATGTGCATCCATCCCTCACCATAGGGTGAGGGACACTTCCCCTTTTTGCACATAAAGACAAATGAGTGTACCTCACCTATGTACTTGAAAAATTACTTTTTGTACTTGAAAATCCCATTTATGGAAGTGTCCCTCACCCTATGGTGAGGGATAGATGCACATGAACACTCCCCATATATATATATATATATATATATATATATATATATATATCTTTGTGCACTCTTTTACAATTACCAATTCTGTATAGATGGGGGCCATGGGACCCACACAATGAATGGCCAGATGGCACTGGACCGTCAGAGAAGGAATACCACATTTACACAGTTTCGTTACACTTCTCGTTCACACACGAGGATCAAGATTCAAGATAGGGTGCCACTCGTAGTCCACACAAGTTTCGGCCCTTACGCTTGGGATCTAGCATTAGAATCTTTAATGTTATAAATTATAGCTCAAAATTAATTTTTGATGACATTTTTACATTTACTATAACAGATAGTTGACTTGATATACTGTTATTTATTTTAAGAAAAAAAAATGAAAAAAAGATGTAAAGAAATTAGAACCGATTTTATAACTAGATTTCGGTCCTTTAGTTGGACCTAGTTCTGAAACTGGATTCGGGTCCTCTTATCGAAACCAGATTTGAACCCCAAACCAAAACTATTATCTAAAAACAGGTCTGGATCAGTCTAATATGGTTCCGACCTAAAACCATCCCGTTTGCAACCCTAGCACTCACCCACGACATAAATGCATGCCAGTCCAGGCCACCTAAATCATGGGATGGAATGTCTCCCAAACCATGTTGACTTGATGATCCGACATCGGCAAGGTCAGGATTGGAAACAGAATTGCTAGCACTATTAGAAGGGCTGAAACAGGAGGACATTTTCCAAATGAGAACACTCTTATAATTGAGGGGGTAAAGGTGGGATTGTTCACTGATTATGGACTGTTTACACCAAGAGGGAACACATTCCTGGAATCTTACCGACATACGGAAAAATATCAGAAAATGCCTGTCATCTACTTGGGAAAGCCAATTATGCAGACGGTCTGCCAACCAAGTTGCTCATTTGCTGTCCCATATAATATCACCGACATTGACCAATCTTTACTCAACAGTTGCTTGCTCATATCCATGCAGCATGCAGAGAGGATATTCAACATGCAGTGGCTAATGAAGATGAGGGGCATCAGCACAGATTAGTGGCAGGATCCAACATAGTGGAGGAGCTACCTGAAGAAACCCCACTGCTGGGCCATGATGTGAATATGTAGGTGTTCGGTGTTTATAGCCGTAAATTATGATGCACAAATACTTTAAAATGGGCAACATATCGTATCCTATCTAATACCTTACTTTTTATGTGTAAAATCTATAGCCCTACGGTATTTATGACATGTCCCCGCTGTATCTGACCATTAGTGTCATGGATTCTGTAAGCTAGTAGTTTACATTAGCTTTGTTCTATTTGCAGTTTGTACTATGAGTAACTAGTTTGGTAGTCGGATGTTATATGCATAAACACTTTCTTCCCAATTCTATATAATATCAACCTTCTTAGCAAAAATTAAAAAAAAAAACTTCCATTCTCAGCAGCAACTAATAAAAATTACTACTTATTTTATTTATATATTAACCACGCCAAATGCAAATAATAAATGAGAATTCACATATCTCTCATTTTTTTAATATTATTCCAAAAGTATTTCTTATAGAAAGATTGGGCTGAAACAAACCCAAATATTAGGAACTAATAGATCAGAGTATGCCCAAAAGTTTCTGCATTGGCCAATACTGTCAGAAACCAGGTCTAAAACCCGAGTCCGGATGCTGAGTCTCTAGCTCGTTGAGGGAGTTGAGTTCGAACTCCATAATAGGACCCATCAATTAAAAATCTGAACAGCCCTCACCGTATAAGAGATGTCCAAAGTCCCATGGTAAAATTAACCATATAATGAATAATGTGATCAATAAATATGATAAATAATGCATAAGATTGTGTTAATCACATTAATACCGTGAACTCATATTGGAGTAAAATATGAAGAAATCCATACACGGTGACAACATTCATCTTGTGCAGCTCAATTTTTCAATAGGTGAGTCCCACTCTAAATTTCCACTACCAACTCTGGAATTCTCCGAATCTGAGGCTCAAGAGGATCCAGGCTCTTAAAACCATGGTAGAAATATTAAATATGTGAGTGTATGATAGAAGATCAATTTTAATAAATCAATGAAAGTTGAAACCTCTCTCCATGTGTAGGAGATTCAAGGATTTCAATGATACTTCTAGTTCCAAGTGAATGCAGTCTTATAGTCAACAGCCTCCTAGCTATCACGTGACTGCTTCCATCCCAAAGTCAAGAGACAGATTCTTACAGCAATGACAGGAAGATATTTTATAGACAACGGCATGTAGTGTTAAAGACAGATTCTTACAGCAATGATGGGAAGATATTTTATAGACAACGACATGCAGTAACGTGTGTGTGTCTATATATATATGTATATATATATATTTCCAATAATAAATAACCAACTGCTTTTTTATTTTCACAGATAGCCAACCTTGTTAATCTGAAAATCTTAGTCAGCCAACTAGACCAGAAATCAGAAGGCGAATTCCGAACCATCAAAAAGTTAGCATAACTTGTCGTAGAAGAACGAAAACACCTTCAGATATAAGCACAGTTCAGAATTAAACCCAGAGTATTAACAATTCAGCCAGGTTTAAGTTAGCCCAGTTCTAATGTTCTTTTTGCATTAACGCCCTGGGTTTGGGTTTAATCCAAAGCAGGTTAGATATAAGATTTATTATCCTTTTTTTTATATTTTTTACAAACAATACCAAATGTTGGATTTGTTAATTAGTCGAAAACTGGGCTCTAGCTACCAATGAAGATAACTGACTGGGGCTCTAGGATTAATTTAGGTGGTTATTTGTACAAAATAGAAAATAGTAGATGGTTACCTGTAATTATGAAAAATACAGGTGCATCTGTAAAATTCCCATAAAAGAATCACATAGTTGGACAAAAGACCTCTCTTGTTGGTGATAATCTCCTCTGCATCCATGGTCTCTCCACCCAGCACGCAATGCCTTCCACTCAGGAACAGACGACACGCTCACTGGCTGTCGTAGTTCCTGCACATTGAATTTTATATAGATAAGATACAAAGACCATTACACTGTCCTCAGGGCATGTCTGTGCAGCACTATGGAAAACTGGAACCTTTTCCACATTTCGGATAACCAAGTCCAATCCAACCCTCACAATAGGAACTGGTTTTCCATGGAATCATTGAAAAGTAACTCCATTTTTCCACTCATCTTCATGGAAAAGCGGTCGCACCAAACATGAATTTTACTACAGCACGGAAAGGCATTTATGCTTTTCACTCTTTTCTGCTGAAAAGTGTGTACACAAATGTGCTTTCAAGGTCAGTGGAAGCCAAGGAAGCATCTCACATTAATCTGATGATATATAAGATATATTTGACAAGTTCTTGTTGATCATCTGGGATTCATTATCAATACCCCAAGGTTGCAGGTTACCATCATGCTACCAATCAATCTATACACAGTAGGAGCAAATTCAACATTAAAAAAAAAGTTCAAAAATTGGATGGCTAGGATATTCTCACCTATCAGATTAATGGTACGAATCAATACAAAAGGGCAGTAAAGGACTCAGAGCCAGAGGAGCTTCTTAGGAGTGGTGCATTTTATTAAGGATGCGTTTTGTAGAGCAATACTATTTCAAGGGTACTTAAAGAGTGCTGTTGCCGACATAGCAACTGTTTAGTTTCCTGCACGAGCACTTTTTTTTTTTTTGATAACCCAGGGTATCTGTCACCGCCCAGCCTAGGATCCTTTGGCCCTGAACCTAAGGGACACTCGATTCTCTCGACAGCCGAGAACTAATCCCAAGGAGGACATGCAAACCCTTCTATTCGCATGCACCGGGTAAAACTACGGGAGGTAGCCAACAGAGGTAGGTGCCGAATACAAGACCTCTCCGCTTCTTGAGGTACAGAGTCCTCAGCCAACTGAGCGCTTACGCACACATGCACATGTGGATGCCAGAAAGAGCCTGACTTGCTGCACCTTAGCTAGGAAGTTGGAATTAAAAATGACAGTTTTTTACCCTCTCTACAGTTATAGTCTTAGCTCTTCTAGCTAACCCAAATATAGGGGATAAAGCTAAATGAGGATTATCAATAAACAAATGGCCTCACATACAAACTCAAAGGCAGAGCAATAAGTTCTCAGGTCAATATGATTTTTCAAAGACGAGCCAGGTTGTACCCAAGTATGCTACATCCTAGCCGGAGGGGCCCACCTGGCCCACCCCTCTTATGTAAACCCTTCACAAGCACCAAACCCAAATGGTTCTCATTCTTTGGTACTCATGTACGCCACAGCAAGACCTTTTTCAAACACAATATTCTCCTGTGACAATCATGCTTCCAGGTGGGCCCACAAGCCAGGATGACTATCTCCGGGCAAGGGGATAACCTAGATAGTGGATCCCACTAAACACACTATCACCCATGGAACCAAAGCTAAAATGATCATGCAAAAAACTTGGCATTCTCCACTTACACCTAAGGCAGAGCAATGCTCTCAGCTTTACTATGAGTTTCCAAGATTAAAGGTTGTTTTGAGTAAAAACAAAAGTGGCCATGATGGTGTTTTGTTTTTAGTTGTTTTGATCCAATCTTTTCACAAGCACCAAATTGAAATGGTGGAGTTTCTTTTTATCTTAGTACAAAACAGCAGGTTACTTTCAAACTTTTATTCTCTTGTGACAATCATGCTTCCAGGTCTCCAGGCAAGGAACAGCCTAGATAGTGGGTCCCACTTGGCCACACTATCACCCCTTCAACCACCTCAATTTGATCATGCAAAATCTTGGCATTCTCCAGCTTTACCTAATGGGTGTGTGTGTGTAGAGAGAGAGAGAGAGAGAGATTTTCAAGTGGCACATGCTCATTTAGCCTTCATGAGCATAGCCAATGAGATGTGTGCAAAAAGGATACAATTGGAAGTTTGGAGGTTTTGCCCGTTTTAGATACAATGACGTCATCCAAAGGGGGGAAAAACTCATGCATCTCAATTGCTGTGCTTATATTTGCACGCATCTCATTGGCTGTGCTCATAAAAGGGTAAATGAGCGCGTGCACACTTGAAAATCCCCACATATATATTAAAATCAGAAATAAAGAAATTAGAAATTTTCTAATTAACTTAGAAATGATAGTTGCAAAATCATTATTATTTTATCTTCTTTTTTCAAATATGCACCCATGAGCTGGTGGAGGTTGGACCAGATCCACCATCAGCCCAATTAGATTTGAGGTATCATTGTGGATAAGGCATGCCAAATAAATTTTATTGAATCAGGTGTCATGCTCAGCTGACCATATGTATGCGTCCCCCTAATGTTCACCAAAACAACATATCTAACTGCTCAGCACAGAGTGTGTCGATCTGTGTGTGTGTGGGGTCATACTCATACATCATCTTACCTGAAAAACTAATGTCAGGTCATCTTCCCAAAATAAAATCAGAGACGAGGCTCCAGGAACAAGTGACAGGGTCACACTCTTGATTAGCACAGGTTCCACAATCTTTCCAATGGGGACAAAGCAGTGGCGACTCTCCCACTGCACACAAAATGATAGTTGCAAATGCAGATAAGAAACTACATTTTTTACTCGTGTGACAGAATTAAAAAAGTATGAGAGCACAAGGGCCCCTTAAAAGTTTCCAAAGTCACATGAGCTCCTTCAAATTCATAAAATTGCAGAAAATTACCTACTATGGGGTTTTATCCTATAGGTGAGATTTATAAAACCAGAGGTCGATTTTCTATTCAGAGGGAATGCAGCCTAACAAAGACAAACTATCATTTTTTTTTCCTTTTTAATGATTCATTTGGCATATGAAGATTTTTTTCTTTTTTTTTTTTCTTTTTTGTATCACACTTAAAAATAAAGTTTATTTGTCGCGTGGAAGGGGCAATATAAGATTTTGAAAACCCAGATATTAAAGGTATGTTTTCGGTGAAGTCTTTTTTCAAGGACTTGACTGTTAATTCTGATAGAAGGGAAGGTTGGAAAAGTTTTTTGAAATCCTTTAGTTCCACCTAAAGTGTTGGCTTTTTGTTGGGTTGCAAAGTGGCATATAGTATCTTGACTATTGATAAGTTGAAAAGAAGAAATCATATTATCGTCAATGGTTGTCCTATGTGCTTACAAGATGAGGAAACGGTGCATCATCTACTGATTCACTGTAAGTTTGCTCATAGTGTTTGGTCGATCATTCTAAATATGCTTGATTTGTGGTGGATTATGCCAAGACATGTTGATGAGTTGTTTTGTCAGTGGAGCGTGGGGTGCAAGTTTGTTCGTGGTAAGATTCTTTGGAAATTAGTGTTGTATGCTAAGTTTTGGAAGATATAGCTAGAAAGGAACAATAGAGTTTTCCGAAATAAAAGTCATTCAGTGGAGGATATTGTTTATTCTATGTTTGGTCTATGTCAGCGTGGGTGCGCAAGAGAAAGGAATTTGATAGTGTTGATTCATTTTATCTTAATCGGTCTTGGGCAGCTATATTCAAGGGGGCTTGGCTTGTTAAGCCCAAACCAAAAATTTCATGGATGAGCCCTCCTATGGGCATTCTTAAATTAAATTTTGATGGGAGCTTTGTTAAATCTCTTAATAAAGGAGGAATTGGTGGTGTTATCCGTGATTGGTACAGGCAAAATTGTTCGAAGTTTTTCAGGGCTAGTGGAGTCCTCGAATGCAAACGAAGATGAAGTTTTCACTCTTCTCATTGGTTGTCGTGAGTTGTCTAGATTGGGGGAAATTAATGCTATTATTGGGTGATTTCTTCTCGGCAATTCAATGGGGTTCAGTAAAGTCTTCTTTTCCCTAGAGATTGGCGGATTTGGTTGAGGAGGTTTAGGATATCTCAAGTTGCTTGGGTGTTATATTTCATCATATCTTATGGGAGACAAATTCACTAGCTGAAAATCTCTCAAAAAAGGGAGTTTTCCACTCTTCTGTGATTTTTGATGTTTGATTGCTGTTTTTCTGTTTTCATTTTTTTAATCTTTGTACCCTGTTTTTTTGTCTTTTGGGTGCAATAAAAAATTTTACTGTTATAAAAAAAAAAACACATATGAACAACTTTTGCAATAGTAAAACATCAAATCATGTATATTGAGACAGGGAAGTTTTGGAACCAGTGTATTTACTTAGAAGTTTCAATGTTTCTGACCGGTCAGTTGATCTTTAGGTTGTTGCAAACCCTAAATATAGACCATCTATCAAAGACTCTATCACAAAAACATGACGTGATTTTCAGAGAATCTACAATTTAAATTATCCCCTAGACTTCAAATCTCATTAACTTAAAGTTTAATACTATCTTTCTTAAATCTACAAAATCCTCTCCCACATCATCATTGTAAGACAACAATGAACAAACTAACTCATACCAGACACCCAAGACCAAAATCTTCCACAAGCTCTTCAATCTTGGCAGCGCACCATTGCACAAGGCCACCTCCTCACCTCCAAACACAGCCCAAGTCATCCTCTTCAACTCTTAGTCATCCAGCCACGCCGTTTGCCAAAAATATTGAAGGGTTAGGGGGAGAAGGTTCTAGGGTATGTTGGAGCATGCATAAATCAATCATGTGCCACTCCAGTGGTTATTTATATCCCACAGCTTGTGAAGGGAAGAAACATGAATTAGAAGATGACTTCCTGCTGTAGCCTCGGATCCGTAAGCAGTGATGAACGGGTGTAGACAAACTCTACGGAAGAGTTTGCCAAATCCTGGACGGATTCCAATGAGGACCAACTCTGCAGATGGCAATTGGCCGAATTCCTCTTGGAACTCAACACCTACGAAGCGCTCTTCCATAGAAGAGAAACACTCACAACCATAGGCAAACCAAACATACAAATCTTTATTGAATAATCATGAACTGCTCTCCTAATAGAGGTATTACATATTTATAGGAAGGGTTGGACTTGGACATCCCCTTTGCAAGTAGGACTCTACTTTCCTAAAAAATAAAGTAAACTAAACTTGATTAACAATTCAAATCAAATAAAACTCCTAATTTTAAAGACTATTAAATAAATCACAATTCTATAAGACTCTTAAGTAAATTAAAACCTCTAACTAAATGGATATTCTATTGGGCCTGTAGACGGTGCCCAATTAGCTGGCTGACCATGGGTCTGGCCTGCATCACTTCCACTCCTCTTAGAACAAAAGCGCGCCATGGTATTAAATCCTGGTGGAGTCACACTGGTACTGGTGGTGACCAAGACAGACAATGCACTAGAATTTAATATGTTAAACATTGTGATACATAAGATATCTCATGAAGTCAAGGGGTCCCTTACTCCATTTTCCTTCAAGAAAATAATCAATTTTAAAAGAAAAAGGCATTTGAAAGTAGTTTTTTCTTAATTTGAGAAATTCCAAGAAATTCCAGTTTAATCTGTCATTTGTGCAAAAAAAGGGGATCCGGATTTCAAAAATCCCTCATCCCATCAATGATCAGGCCATGAATTTATCAATTCTGCAACATGAGCTACACTTTGTCACTTACAACTCTTTTATCCAATTATACTAGACTGGATGATGACCCCAGCATGCCCAGTGTACACACTAGGCTCACATTTTTTAAGGTGGTACTGGTGGACAGTCCCACCCACCATCCCTCCCTCCACTCCAAACACCATCCAAGGATATCTTGGGTTCAAGGATGTGGCTGATTTCAGACAGCAATGATCCCCAAAAGAACTAAGCACTGCAGATAGAACCTGTGAATTTTAGAAATCCATGGGTCCCAGAAATCTAGATGTCCAAAAATACCTTTAGCACAAACAGAAAACTGAAGTAACAGACCAATGTCCATAATTGTCAAAGAGACTATTCCAATCACTCTCTTAATTCATGATGTAGCTTAGTTCAAAGAACTTACCTCCAATAGTGTGTTTTCAAGCTGCACTCCATATGCTAGCAATATCACAACAGATCCTGCATGAGTCAGGCACAGAACAAAGTGAGATGATTATCCTGCAGAGTGAAAAATGGGTGGAACATCTAAAATCTAAAAGAGATCTCTAATGAGACTCATATTTGACCAGAGTTTGTATGGATCCACAAGACAAGGAAAAAAGGAGGGATAAGGACCCGTTTTAAATTGCTAAATAACTTGTGTTTATCAAGAAACATATGGACCCGTTTTATCTTCCTTACTTCTGAGCTTATGAAAAACATCACCCTAGTTATTATCTTGGCAACGGCCTATGTCAATGTTTGACATGATCATGAACATGCAGTCTCATACACAGCAGCAATGTGACAGCTGATGTATCAATTTTTAAATTCTTGCAGTTGTAATGGCTTGGCCCATTTATAAGGAATTTTCTTGAGAGTAATATGAAATGTAGAGCATTCATGGAGTTTTCTCGATTAAGCAACCAGCTAAATAAATACTTCATGAAGCAAATTGTAGTTATTTTTCTCAATCAAACTTCAAAGTGAATAGAAAATAGTATCTAGAATCTAGACTATCTTTATACATTAGAGAAACTCTTTCTTTTTTTTTTTAATTATAACTTGCATTAGAGAAACTCTTGTGATTATGTTCTCTCTATTAGTCAACTCCTCATCTATCAAAATAGATAAAATGGAAAAAAGCACGAAAAAATTAGTTCTAATTAGTAAATCTACCCGACAACCTTATATGACATTTGAGACAAGAATTGGAGGGAATAAAAGAAGTGAAATTGATATATTGACCTCCATATGGATCTGCATCACAAGAGACAGAAAGGACCCACAACAACAAAATAAATTGCTATGTTGCCTCTCTGGAAGATTCTTGTGTGTGTGGGGGGTTGCACAGATTATCAGCTGAGCAACATAGATCTCACTCTTATCATGAAGGACAACCCCGATGGAGCAGAATTTCAATCAACAACGACGGGGAGGGCTATCATGGATAAGGGGTAGGGTAAAAAAATCAGGCCCTCCTGACTTTCCTAACACTCAATTTAATGGCCTTAAAGACCAATGGGTAGAAAACACAATTGCAGATATAATCTGAATGAGTGTCAAAATGGGTCTAGTATCAATTCACAAGGCTGGGAGGACATGGTTGCTAGAGGGACATAGGATAATAGGTGGACGGTGGACCCCACATGGGTAGTAGCTCACTGTGATGTTGTGAACTAAGGGGCTCATCAACTGATTTTGGTGTACTATATAGATAGATGGATAGAAATCATACGAGTCTAGAAATAAATGATTTGGCCAGACATGTATGGCATACTTTATATAGTATAAAACTAATAGCTTGTAGGACAAGAAGTATACTCAAGGCATTTGCTGTTCTTCAGCCGATGCACATGGTAAAAAATACCATCCATTAGCATGCCAATATCTCTGTGGATTTCCACTATGTGCACTTTTTTAACCTTTAGAAGAAGTTTGTAGGCCATCCTACTTTGTGATGCCCCTGGTCAGAAATGCCATCCATTAGCACGCCAATATCTCCGTGCATTTTCACTGCGACGCACTTTTTTAACCTTTAGAAGAAGTTTGTAGGCCATCTCTACTTTGTTCGCGTTCAGTAGCTTGTTGTTTAATTTGCTATAGATGACCTTGCTTGGACAAAATCCTTTATCCAATGCCTCTTGCATGACAAGCACTGCATTTTCCAGCTGCCCTATATTACAAAGTCCATTAACAATACATTCATAGATCTCCATATCAGAAGAATAACCACTATCCTGCATATCCTCCCAGACCTGTAATACCATCCCACATTTTCCAAATCTTGATAGTCTCATTAGCAACAACTTATAAGCTTTTAATGATATTCCACATCCTACTTTCTTTGCCTTCTTGTATATCATCATAGCAGCATATGGTGGACCAAAGCTGCACAATGGTTCAATAAATGATGTAACTGTCCCAATGGTTGGAAGGATGCCTCTGTGCAACATCTCATCAAACATCTCAAGTGCATCAGCCACTCTTCGGACTTTAATAAAAGCATCAATCAGTTTGGTGTAAGTATCAATGTCCGGTGCCGCAGTTCTTTCTCAACATGCCCTCATAGTACTTCACACATTCATTTAAATCTCCAACTGAAATAAAATTACAGATCATGGCATTATAAACTACAGTATCAGGAATGCACCCTTTCTCCTCCATCATGTTGAAGACCTCAACCGCATCATCAATTCGACCTGCTCTGCCTAAACTCTCAATAACAAGACTAAATGTTACACAATCAGGCTCTAATCCATCAACCAACATAGCTTTCCAATTCTTCTCAACTTCACACATTCTACCAAGCTTTGCCCACCCACCAATAACCACATTATATGTTGTACTATCAAACTGTATCTTCCCTCTCATCTTGTTCAAAAATGAATTAGCAGTTCCCAACATGAGACCTCCTACAGAGACACTTCAAAAGCACATTGAATGACTCCGAATCACATTTCGACCCAAATTCTTCTAGTCTCTCAAACATTTCAAATGCTTTAGTCACTCGACGAGCCCTAATGAAACAGTCCATTACAATGAATATGGTTTCAGCATTAATGCTCAGTCCTTCCTTCTTCATTCGCTGCAAGATTTCCTCCACAAAACCAAAGAACTTCCTCCTGCCCAATGCTTTAAGAATTATATGATAAATTTCGAAACTTTTTGACATTTTAGGCTGCTCCACTGCCCAATCAAAGAACAAAACCATAGCTTCACCACCTAAATTCCCTCTATTCACTACCTCCGCGAAGATTTCGAGGGTTAGGTCAACACCAGTAGCAGAAAGAGCAGACTTTACATTGGCTTTCCCTTTCAGCTTCTGAAGGAAAATTCCTCTCAATTTCTCAGCAGGTAACAAAAACCCATCAGCCTTTATACCATCAGAACCTCTTCCAACAGCATCTTCGACAAACCTATTGTAATTTGAGTTCATGGAATCAATCGGAACTAAATCTGAGCTGCTTTCTACGCATTTTTCAAAAGATCTGACAACCAAACCGTCAAGATTAGAGCTTTCATCCCATTTCTCAGCAGAATTTGCAAGAACAGGTTGACAATATGAGATTTCATCATCGATTGGGCGTAGATCCGCGATTCGAATGCGTTTTTCATGAGGATTTTGGAGCGAATGATGAGAATCAGTGATTCTGGTGTCTATAGATAGTAGTTTCGAGAGTTCCTGCATTACGAAACGCTCGTCGATTCGATTGCGGGGTTTGGAGAGATCGGGAGATGGTTTTTCGAGATCCGAAGGGTTTTCAAAGAAATCAACGGATGAAAATGGAGATTTAGTGAAGAAGTACAAATTGGAGAGAGAGGACCTGGTTCGTCTGCGATTGAGAAGAGTTAGAAACCCTAGAAATTGGAGTGGCATTTGAAAGAGATCGATGGATTAGGGTTTTGAGAATCTGAATCGGAAGAGATGCAACCAGTTGGTGGTGTTCGGGTCGAGAGAGGGACGATGGTGTACGATCAATCGGATCCGAATTCATACCCGTTTATTTATTCAGGCCAGTCCCAGGCCGGGCATTAACAAATAACAAATGGATTTGCATTATTTTGCATAGAATTGGAACCTATACCTATGTATATGTATTCAAATGTGCATGTGTCTGTTTTTTGTTTTTTTGGGTAAGGCGTTGTTGTCACGGACATTGGGCCAAAATAATTACTATGGGTCGAGGAGCCGGGTAAATCCCATGTAGCCCTATGTGATAGATCAGTTTCGAATCCTCATTCTCTTGGTGCAAACCGTGGTCCTAGGCCGACTCCAAAATAATTCCTACGGCCCGGGGGAGCCGGGTAAATCTCTTGTGGCCCTATGTGATAGCCCAGTTTCGAATCTTTAATTTCCGGGTGCAAATCGTGATCTGAGGCTAACTAAGCAATCCCTTACATCATTCTGCAAAGAATTGGAACCTATGTATTCAAATGTGCATGTTTGTTTATATGGAATTGGGTACGTAAGAATTCATTTTCAAATGGGCTTCTTTGTTTGCATGAAATTGGCATAAAAACTCTTCGCCAAATAGGCCTATTTGTTTGCATGGAAGTATCATACATATGAAGTAATAGGTTTAAATTCATTCTGTTTGTTTGCATGGAATTGAAATACATAATTTACATGAATTTGTTTGTCACAAAAAGTAATTGATTCAGCTAGGCTGATTGTTTACTTTGAACTGGAATAGATACTCACTATATTGATGGAATGGACTATTTATTTGCTTAAAATTGGTGTATATAGTAATTCATTGATGGAATAGTGCCTATTTTTCGCATGGAATTGTAATAATGTAAGGACAAAATCATGAAAACCTAGATGGTATTGAAATTTTGCCGTAGTTTCTATCATGGGTGGACCCTACTTTTTTTTTGCCCTTATCAATCACTAATCACTTAGATCAATTATTTAAATTGTTTGTGGAGTAATCTTAGCGCATAAGAATGATCATTGGTGCTAGATCATTGTGGGATAAAAATGAAAAAGGAGATGCACTTATCAAATGTGTGCCCAAGTGGCCCTAGAGCTGGACTCCGCATACAATCTGGAAAAAGTCTCCCATAAAAACAGTGAATTATCGTGCAATCTAAATTCTGTCATTTCCATATCCAAGCTCGTAGATCGCAATGGATCAATTATATGCAGCTTGTGACGCATTTTTTTATAAATAACGCAAGGTTTCTAGTCCTTTGAGCCATAATAATCTCTACAAGCCCAAGAGAGAAAGCCAGTTAAAACTTTCCTGTGACTCCAGTGTGGTAGTGCAATTTTGAACCCACAACCTCTGGATACAAACCGTAGTCCTAGCCAACTTAACTACCCCTCGGAGTTTACGACACATGAGTATCATGATATACATTTAATTTGGTGGACAAAAGGATCTTGATTGATTGATTGATAATGGAGATATTGAAGAAGACTTTAGAATTGTCTTGAACAGATGAAGAAATATCTAAGGTTTTTTCACAAATTATATAAAAACGTAGAATTATGTAGAATGTTGTGGATACATATATATGCTTAGGATAGGTTCTCATGTTGAATGCATGCATTAGTTGTAATGTTATACAGACAGTAGTATAAATATCATGTTTTAGAAAACAAAATGAACCCATGCTTTCCCATAGCTCCACTACCGCGTGCGCAAAAATGCCGCACGTGCTTGAATCAAGAGTTGGCTATTTATATAACAGCTTTGTTTTAGGGATAATTAGTCTTATGGATTCATGGTGAGAAATTTTTATGTGCCCCATTTTTGGGTATCAAATGTGAACACCCCAACGATCGTACCAAACTACGCATGCGCATTCTACTCCCACACTGATCCTGCATCTCACACCAATTCTGATAAGAAAATTGAGTTGTCTTTTGGTCACTTTTATCATAAATTAGAAATTGACTTTTTCTGTGGGTCTGTACTTGTACAAAGACTTTGTGAAGGGTCCTCGCAGGTTGTGTAACACAAATTCGGTTTTTCCACCACTTTTTCTCCTTTTTTTTTCACTTTTTTATTAACAACGTGGCAAGCTGCGAATACAGATTCTCTACTATTCATATTATTCATATAGACGGAAAAGTTGCAAATGCAGGTTTTCCTCTATCCATATGTGAAAAAAAGTTTTCCGCAGAAAAGTTGCAAATACAAGTTTATCATGCAGAACAGCCTTTCTCTCTCTCATTTTCATGGGTTGATTATGTCTGCCTTTTTTTTACTTTTCCGTGTATTTTACTTTTCAACATAAATCAACATAAATCTTGAGAATTTGAAAAGAAGAAAAAAAGAGATTGTATGTCGGTCAGTAGTAATCTTTTTTATAAAGCTTGTGATATTGTTTTCTCAAGATGATTGGGAGAAAATGGAATGGGGGAGATAGAGAAATAGGTGAGAGAAGAGGAAAAAATAAGAGGGAGAAGAAATAAATGGAGTTATATGTTTTAATAAAATCACATAGAACGATGCTAGCATTGCTCCTATCAAACATGAGTGACGCCAGCGTCTCTTCCCTCAGCATTAAAAAAAAAAAAGAAATTCCTTGATCATTTAATTCATTACCAAATTACTTGGGTAGCCTACCATCTGATTTTCCTTTTTTGGTCCCTTTGATCATTTAATCATCTCGTTTTGATTTGTCTCTCTTAAATCAATCATTGTTACACATTGAAAAAAAATAAGGAGAGATTTTCTTATATGAATTTTAACACAACATGGATTTGGACGCAGATATAGTAATGCCTTTTAAACGGGTGGACTTGGGGCTGCCCATTTCCAAAAATTGGCTTTCTAATATCTGATCTCTAGGGTAGACATATCTATGGACTCGGACAGCTCATATATAATTTGGCATGACTGGTTGGGAATAGCAGCTGCACTAAAGTTTTTTTTTTTTTAATTTTTGCTAGAATGTTGCACTAAAGATTCCATAGGAGAAAATTCTTCTAATAGTTGATATAGGATTAAGCTAAATGGGGCTTACGTGACTTGATTAAAATCCATATAAAAAATGTCTAATCAGACAAAAATCTAGTTTTTTCAATTTTCTCAGGTTCGAACCTTGGGTACGCTACCTCCTTCACTTGTGTGGGATGTCTTCCTGTGTGTATACGAGCTCTCTCTTAGGTTCGAGCCCCCTTTGCTCTAGGTTACCAAAAAAAATTCATTCATGAGCAGCGTTTTCCATTGGTATGTTTCTTCCTCAAAAGGACTTTGATATCCCTAGCAACACCCTTTCAGGATTTTTGAGAATCTTTTGTGGCCACTTTGGACCCAAATGACCCACATGCCAACATCTCCCTCTTGGCCAAGAGAGACTCATGCTTGGTCACTTTCCAATCGAGCAGACCCTGCTCCAGGATCTTGGGAAACAGACTCAGGCCTTGACGTGGTTAGCTCAGTCAAGATCTAAATCAATTGAAGGCCCATAGATTGGCCCAGCCCAAGTCTAACCAATCAGGCTGCCCTACTCATATTAATAAACTTTCTTTAGGAATTATATTTGTACAGAAAATCCAAGTGTGGGAAAATGGTGCATAATGAATCTTATGCAGGCCCAAATCTCATAGATGAAATTACTTCTGCTCCAATTCATCCTAGGGATGAAAAACTGTCCAACTTTGATTCACTTAATCCAATGGTTAAGATGATTAGATGGTGTCCAATTTTTCCAACGCACTGTGTCATATATATAAGTACTCATTTACCATCCTCCCTAATTCGTTTTTCATTAAATAGAGATTATTTGATGGCAATTTATGAATCATCACCATTGTTTTACAGAATTCATAGGTATTCAATTCCCATACAAATAAACGGCTTTGAATGAAAATCTAGACATCAAATATAATTTTCAATGATTATCAATTATGATAACTTAAATATGATATTAGTCTTTCTCAAAATTTCTTATTTGGTACTGCTTTAATAAATGAAGAATATTCATGTGCATCCATCCCTCATCGGGTAAGAGACACTTATATAATTAAAAATGTTCATGTGCAAAAGAGGAAAAGCCAAATATGATCATATATGTAGAAAAAGAATGTTGATGTGCAGAGAGAAAAAGTAAATAAGTATCGGGTGAGAGATGCATGAACATGAATGCCCCCCTTAATAAATAACTAACAAGCACATCTTTTGTACCATTTTTAATTGAAACTTGACTATCACATGTCAAAGTTTTTCAACTGTCCTCTTTGACTTTCAAAATGCAGATGTTATGAATTAGGATCGTTGAACTTCTAAATTTTACGGTTGGGTCAGGCCACACCCAACAAACTATGCTGTGCCCTGCACTATAGCCTGATTGGACTTGGCCCAGCCTTACCATGCCTGGATGGATTTGTAGGTTTATATATGGAGCCCTGAAGAAAGATATAATACACTTGCATTTTGTTGCTGGGGCAGTCTTTTTGTTATGTCAAAGATCAAACCCATCTGTGCTGTCAATGGCTTTGAATAAAACAACTAGGCTTAGGGCCTGGACCCAGTTCTGTTTAGCAGATCAGGAGACCCATTTGGGTTCAACAGGCTAGACCCAGATCAATAGTAGGATGAAACGTGGATGATTCCTTACCTAACCCACTTATAACCTGACCAAGTAAATCAAGTGTGAAGTTGAACTTTTTTCATTTTTTTGTTAGGGTTTGAGCGGATACTTTGACTTATTTGATTAGTAAATGGGTCGGGTTTGGTTGAGTATATTGTCATTATAGCTCAACCTAATTCGACAAATCGTACTTACCACATATCGATCCAACCCAAACCGAACTGTTAATTACAGGTTCAGGTTGACACTTTTAACTTCGGGCCGGATTCGGGTTGACACTGTCGACCCCATTGCAGCAAGAGAGGGTCTTCTTACAATGGGTCCCATCATTTCTAAGTTATGGATCAACATAGCATGCAGGCCCCCACCTTCAAGGCCCAAACCACTCAAAACTAATGTTACTTCATGTGTTTATGTTGTGCTAAATCTCACTCAAATCAAGAGTCAGGTCCCTTTCAAATTGCTCCATATTAAACACCTCATTCCACTCACTTTCTTGATCTGTAGATTGTAATCCCACATCAGAATCTGATTATTGTTGAGGGACATTGATTGTGTGTGATTTGGATTTTACAAGTGATCCCCACTCATGGATTTATAAATTTGGAACCTGAATTGAGAATCTTATTTTCAAATCCATGTCACAGGAAGTGCAGATAATGGTGGTTAACTTCTTTTTCTTTTGCTTTTGCTTTTGCTTTTGCTGTTAGAATGGATAAGACCTTGGATCATTAATAGAAATCACATTAGAAATCGATCTCCCACTATTCAAAAATAAATGAGTTGTTATCCATATGATGTCAAATAACTGCATAAGGTTATCCAAATCCCTTTATAAATACTAAGATTTAAAGTATACATCTGTTGTTGTAGTTTAATTTAACACAATGGAATTTCTGAACCACTTTCTCCTTGTCCTTAGTCTTGTGGCAGTACTCTTCCACTCTGCAACTGCACAAGCAACAAAAAACTTCACCCATATATGTGATCCATTGAGATATGAAAGTTTGGGTTTAAACATGGCAGACTTTGGATTTTGTGATAAATCACTTCCTTATGATGTTAGAGTAAAGATCTTGGTTGGTAGCATGTCAGCTGCAGAGAAAGTGAAGCAGCTTGGAAATAAGGCATCTGGGGTACCTAGACTTGGCCTTCCTTATTATAATTGGTGGTCTGAAGCATTACATGGTGTATCGGACGTTGGCGGCGGAAGCCATTTTGACAGCAGAATTCCTGGTGCAACAAGCTTTCCAGAAGTTATTAATGCAGGTGCAACATTCAATGAGACCTTGTGGAAGAAGACAGGCCAGGTAGATCTAGATTTATAACTACATTATCTGCTATTTGGAAACCATGGGATTATTTCTTGTGATGTCTTGTTATATTATAGGTTGTTTCTACAGAGGCAAGGGCCATGCACAATGTAGGGTTGGCTGGGTTAACATTCTGGAGTCCCAACATCAATGTGGTTAGGGACCCTAGATGGGGAAGAATCATGGAAACGCCAGGTGAAGACCCATATCTAGTTGGTCGCTATGCGGTTAACTATGTTAGGGGATTGCAAGATGTTGAGGGCTATGAACATCCTGATGACTTGAGTACCAGACCCCTCAAAGTTTCTTCATGTTGCAAGCATTATGCTGCATATGATTTGGATAATTGGTTCGGCTCCGATCGATTCCATTTTGATGCAAAGGTAGTGTAACAAGTTTTGATTTTTTGAATCTATAGTGCCATTTTTGTTATAATTTTTTTTTTTTATTGTCATTATCTGTTTTAGCTATTGGATTTTAATACAATGAGCAAATGGTTTTGTTGTTATTTTGTTGAAGGTGATTGAGCAAGACATGGTTGAGACTTTCCAACGCCCGTTTGAGATGTGTGTCAAAGATGGTGATGTTAGCGCAGTCATGTGTTCTTACAATCGCGTCGATGGCATTCCTACATGTGCTGACCCAAGGCTCTTGGGCCAAACCATAAGAGGGGATTGGAATCTTAATGGGTAATGAAATTTATCCTTCCTCATTGCTAATACCATTATGAAGAGGATTATTTAAGGTACCATCACCATAAGGTAAGTGAGATCAAGAAATATCTACATGTGTTAGGGCTAGCCAATTGAGTCCGTTTGACACAAGTACATTGTTGTTTCAACTCCAAAATAACCCATTTTACTACTCTAGTAACAAGCACCTGATATATTTAACCAGGCTTGTTTTTTCTGCAATTTATAAGCTAAGGGTTATTATAAAAATGAAGTTCATGCAAAACTGACTTTATTACTATATGTGAGGCTACCAGGTGATGGACCCTCTATCATGAGCAACCTGACCCATTAATCAATATGTTAATTTTTCAGGCTGGGTGCTTTTGGATCTCTCTTTTGACCCCAATTTGAAATGGCCGGCAGTTGATATATATTGCATTAGATCTGTCTTTTTTTAGGATTCTCAGTGCTGATCATCTGAACCTAAAATGCAGGTACATAGTTTCAGATTGTGATTCAATACAAGTCTTGCACCAATATCAGAACTGGCTTAATTACACAAGAGAGGAAGCTGTAGCCCAAGTTCTCAGGGCAGGTTAGTCTTATTTCACATGAATCCACTTAAACATGACTCAAGGTTGCATTTGAATGCTTGAGAATTTTCTGAATGTATCTTCTTTTATCACCCTAGTCCACAAAGATACATTTCTATTCAAAAACTGCAATTGAAAAAAATGAATTCAGTTTCACTTCTCTGTAAATGAGTGAAGTAGAAACCATAAAGTAAGAGGCAAGAATTAGAGGATATGCACATGTAAAAAAACAACTACTTATAAGACTAACCAAATCATAGAATTTTCTAAAAAAAAATTCCCTTGGATCTTCTAGGGCTAGATTTGGACTGCGGTGATTACTACCCTGATCATACCCTCCCAGCAATCCAACAGGGGAAGGTCCGAGAAGGCGATGTGGACAAGGCACTGTATAATCTCTACATGGTGCTGATGAGACTTGGTTACTTTGATGATATTCCTCAATACTCCTCACTCGGTCCGAAAGATGTGTGCACTGAGGATCATATTGAACTCGCAGCTGACTCAGCTCGTCAATCAATTGTTTTGCTCAAGAATGAGAACAACACCTTGCCATTGAATCCAAAGATCTACAAGAACAAGACAGTGGCGGTCGTGGGCCCACACGCATTTTCACACTGGTGGATGTTGGGGAACTACTATGGTAAATCAGACAGCCTTAATTACTTTTGAAAATTATTATAGATTTTGTTAGTTCGCCATCATCATCATCAAAGCCAGGTTCTAATTATGTTTGGGGCGGGCTATATGAATTCTATCTCATGCAAAATGCAGGTCTTCCATGCCGAGTCATTGAACCTTCAAAAGGCATCTCCAAATATGTTAATGTGAGCGCGCAGAAAGGATGCGATGACTGTCATTGCTGGGACAAAAAAGGGTTCCCAGCTGCTGTGCATGCTGCAAGGCATGCTGATGCTACCATCCTCACTGTTGGCTTAAGCGTGGACTGTGAGGCTGAATCATTGGATCGAACGGATCTCCGTCTCCCAGGGTTCCAATCAGACCTCGTCAATGAAATTGTCAATGCTTCGCCGAAACCAGTCATCATGGTCATCCTATCTGCCGGTGGACTCGACATTTCTTTCGCTAAGAACAACCCCAAGATTGGTGCAATCCTCTGGGCTGGCTACCCTGGCGAGGGAGGAGGTCGTGCCATCGCAGACGTCATTTTTGGGAATTACAATCCTGGTATGTGTTTGTTCGAGACTTCAAGATGTTTCATCATGCTATGAAACAAAGATAAAGGGATGGTAAGGCTTGGTGCAGCATGATCTACCCTGTCATATATAACTTACCCGGAGGAGGATGGCCTTTGGTTAAGTTTGGTCAAGGTGGGTCTTACTAGAGTTCATACTGGTCCAAAATCTTACCTCACCCAACCAAAATTCATCATTTCTTTTAGGCTGGAGTAGCAAGTTCCAAACTCCTAAAGGTTGAGAAATTAGTGCTATATGTTACTCTAAGTTGGAGTTAGTCACATTAGGGTGGACCTTCTAGGTTTTTACTAACCCTAAAATGTTGAGTTTGACCACTACTTAAATTGTGCTCATTAATTGTCACAAACATGATATTACTAATGAAACAAAATTACAGTCATGTGATCCTCATTTGTTACACTAATGAATAATGATTTGATCTCTTCAGGAGGAAGACTGCCCCTCACATGGTACCCCGCAGATTATGCAGACATGCTTCCAATGACATCCATGCCATTGAGACCAGTACATGACCTTGGTTATCCAGGAAGAACCTACAAATTCTACAATGGCCCCAAAGTATATCCATTTGGTTATGGTCTAAGCTACACTAAGTTCACCACCAAGCTAGTCTCATCAACTTCTTCTTTCTCCCCAGTGCTGCCCAAAAACGTTCATTGTCATCCCCTTCGAAGCACGCAGAAGACCTGCCCGCGATCTTGCCCGTCGGTTAATATCGAAGACATGAGCTGCGGCGAAACAATCGACTTTGAGATCGAAGTGACAAACGTCGGGGGAACAAGTGGTAGCCATGTTGTCTTGGTCTACTCAGTGCCTCCCCTTGAGCTAGTTGGCTACCCCTTGAAGCAGCTGGTGGGGTACCAGAGGGTGTTTGTGAATGCAGGTAAATGTGAAAGTGTGAAGTTCTCATTGAATGCATGCAGGAGCTTGGCTGTGGTTAATCCCACAGCATACACTGTTGTGCCATCAGGGAAGCACACTATCACTATAGGAAATGAGGATGAGATTAATGTATCTTTTTCAGTTACCGCGAATCTTGACCATTAGAATTAGCTTAATCTTATCTTTTAGGATACCTTCAACACAAGGTTGAATGAACCTTTGACATAAAAAAAGATTGCCTTATTTGGTAATAAAATGAGAGGAATTTTTTCTATAGCAACATAGGAAAGGAATTATGTATTTCAAGTTCATTAGTTTCAGGTGAGATTTGAATGTCTACAATCCAATTGACTGTTAATACATTCAGATTTGTACATGTTTTAATTACTATAGCAACAACAGCTGCAATATAAACATCCAAGGGAGTGGTCTCGATCACTGTCGAGTTGGGCTGAGATTCTAAGCTGGATTAGGGTCCGGTTAAGGTGGGCCGGGTTCGGCACTGTCATGGATTGGCTCGATGTGAACCTGATCCATTTATTAATTGGGTCGGGATTGCCAACCCAAATCCTAGTGGAAAGTTAATAGAACTTGTAATTAGCATTTCAGTCTGGGGATGGTTTGTAGGCCATAGTATAATTTGTCAATTTGTGTCTGGTTAGCATCACAAATAACAGCAATGGACTGAACCCAATCTTGACCCATTTGTTCATTGCTCAGGACTGTCAACTCAAATCCAAATCAAAAATAAAAATGGTCGACCCGAGCCACTATTGGACCGGGTTGATCAGGTTGATGGGTACGGTCAAGTATTGCCACATCGAAGTTGGTCAAACCCATTAAGGATCTAGGGTGAGCCCATCAAAGCCACATGAAATCTGCAATCCCACTAGGGTTGCAAACAGATATCCGATTCTCTAATTACTCGAAAGTTCCGACCCGCCAAAAGCCGAGTTTGGAACCTATTTTTTGTTCCGATTGATAAACGGGTCCGGGTTTGAAACCCGATTTAGGTTCCGATTGATAAACGGGTCCGGTTCCATATAGGTTCCGACCTATGGACTCGGGACCTGGCATATGAGTCTTTGATATGGCAAATTGTACCTCAAAATCAATATATATTTTTTTATATTACTTTTTTATGTATAATATTGGAGGTAGTAGACTTAATGTGCACTATCATAAGTTGAATGATATGCTTATTTTAAGAAAAAATGAAGAATAAAGAGAAAATAGAATCGATTTTAGAACTAGATTCTAGTCTTCTAAGTGGACCCGGTTCCGGAACTAAGTCGGAAACCAACAAAACAAGTTCCGAATCAAAATCGGATCAAGAGCCAGAACCGTTCTTTAGAAATGGGTCTGGCTCCGGGTCCACTATGGTTTCAATCCTAAACCATCCCGTTTGCAACCCTAAGTCCCCCCAAACGGACACGGATGTAAGCAAAGGCCAAGTTGTAATCAAGCCCATTTGATAGTGTAATGGGCTGTCCTTCGACTAAACTAGGAATCACCGAAACCTGGATGTGTGGATTTTCTTTCAAGGGTCCAGGTCTAACTTACGCATTGTCCAAGCATAGCATGGCTAGGGTGGGCCGAATCCAATATTGGGTTGTGGCATAGTTGGTTCTGGTGGCTACTGCTTAGGCTTGGTTGCCTCAAGAGTAAAGTAAAGGTAAATGGTCCAAAATAAGAGGTAAGAAAAGAAGAAGAAGGGTCAAATCAAAAGATAACCAAAATTTAAAAATCACCTTTTAAAAAAAAGTTAAAAAGTACCTTTTTTCATACCACTAAATCACAAAATATCCTCCTTTTTTTAAACCAAAAAAGTTTAAAAGCTTTTACATGTGATGGTCTAATTTCAACTAAAAGTGGTACAAAAGATTTGCATGTTAGTTATTTAAGTAGTGGCACAGAAGACAGTGGTGGACCCAGAATTTTTGTTCATGTGAGGCGGACAATGGTCAATTGAAAAAGGAAATCCTTCTTTTCATTATACTTCACATTAATATGGCAAAAGAGAAAATGTATTGCAAAATAATAAAAAACTCACAATGGTAAATATTTAATTGTAGTAAAACATAAATTTATAGAAAACTTCCATCAATGTGAAAGATTTCCTTATTTAAATAGTCTTCCAGAACTCTTAAAAAGTCCTTGATATTTGTTCCATCTTGGTTATTTCTCTGGGTGATTGAATAATTTTCCTAAATTTTGTCCCAAAGAAAATCCCCCCAACTGATGACCCCAAAAAATTTAATCCTTCCTCGTAACCTATAAAAAATATGGAAATCTTCCTTAAACTTATCCTCATCTTACTCTCTTCCCCAACCTTCCTCGTCCAAAAATGATCAATAACCATTCTAATATCATTCTGATATTATCATTCTGACAATCATTCTCTCTAGAAAAAATTAATTGATTTTTCTCGAAAAGGGGGTTTTAATTTTAATTTCCCATGGAAAGATAGCGATGTTAGATTTTTCTCTTCCATTCCATGAAAACAAAATCCACAGAGTGGAAAAAAAATGTCATTTGGGGTCCCACCAAATTGCTACTTTTATGACATGAGATGATGGAAAGAAATTATAATTTTTGCCTCAATTTTATTGTGTGTTTTTCATGATTTTTCATTTTTATTTTAGGGATTTTTAATTCCAAAACTCATGATTTACAAGATGGCCCATTTGACAATTTATGCGTATATTTGATGTGACTCCTAATTTAAAAAATGAAGACTTTACGGTTACTTATACTAATCTAGTAAATTCTCATAAAAAAAAAAATGAAAATCTTAAGCAGAGTGCCTTCATATAAAATTAAAAAAAAAAAAAGAAAAAGGAAAAAAAACTAGTGTCCAGGAATATATGCTATTTCCATACTTTTATAATTTATGGACCACACAAAAATGGCTTTAACTATCTTTTCAGTCATCAAAAGTACCTGAGGATGCCATTGTCTTTAAATTTTTTTTTTTTTTTTTAACATAGTTATCCTTTGTCTTTTATTTTTATTTTATTTTTGGTTTTTCTTCACCCAAAAAGTCTACACACCCCGTGGAAACCACGGGATGTGTCCCGACTCCCGTGGGGAGCCGTGCTACATCCCGGGGTTTCCCCCGGGGTCTGTAGCACGGCTGTTTTTCACCATAGCTAGTATTGAACCTCTGAACTAATCCTTAGTAGGGTCCATTGTGGAATTTTGTTTATCCAAGAAAACTTGTTGGAAGTGGGCCTTTGCATACGTGTGGCCCACAAAATCAAAGATTCTTATGGACCCCTCTTATCCATATGGGAAAACATCGGTTTTAAGTTAACTATAGTAGGGTTGGTAAATTTAACCAGAATACGGTGGTCATATCAATAAAGTGGAATGTATTGGAATTATGATTTTAGTCAAATAAACGTAGATTGTAATTTCCATTTACCAATGCATCTTTCTAACACTTGAATTCTTCTGTTTTCCCCTTTTTTTTATGGTTTATGAAGTGTAAAATTTTCCTTTCCTGAGAAAACCTTCTTCAATTTCGTTTACTGGGTGATGCCTCTTAACTGCATTTTTGCAAAGATACTCCTGCTCAAACAGATTTTGTGTGAATCTGTAGTTTTTTTTTTTTTTTTTTTATAAATTTTTTCCAGTTCAGTCCCAGCTTTCTTCTGGTTCACTGGTGGGGGAGTTTTTGTTTTGAGAAGAAACCAAGTGTTTTTTCAGGTTTTTCTGAGATGGGTTTTTTAGTTCTTTTGGGACTAAAGTTATTTCTTCTGGTTTAATTTTGGTGGCATTGTTCATCAAGTGGGATTTTTCCTTTTTTTTGCTTCTCTCTGACATGGGTTTTTGGTGGTTCTTCAATCCAAGCCTTTTCTTTTGCTTTCCATTTACAGTGTAGAGTGTTTTGCAGCAGAGTCCTTCAAAAAATTTCTTGTTTCTGGGGTTTGGGGTTATTTGAAAAACTATCAATCTAGGCTGTGAAGCATCTTAAAAGAAAAGATAAGAAATATATTTAATGGGTCTAGCTTTCTAGGAGAATCTTATGAATGCATGCTTTGACTAAGTAAGAAAATCAACAAATGAAGGACTGTGCAAAGAAGGAAGAGATCGCAGAGGACTATTGCTTCATCTGTCTAGATGGAGGGTTGCTTCTTGTTTGTGAATATGAGTGAGTTTCAAAGGTTTAACTTTTATTAAAAAAAAGAAATACAATGATAGTGATTGTTTCTAAGAATTTTCTTTGTATACTGTAAGTGGGTTTGTTTGTTTGGTCTTAATATTGAAGTCTGTCTTCTTCTTCCATTGATGTTTTGATTGTGCATGCTGTCCAGTAGTCCAATTTTTAAGTTCTTCACTGAATGGGACCCTGACTCAGCCAGTGTTGGGTCAAGTCCGGGTGAGTCGACTCAGCTGAGCTGGGTGTTGGACTCGGGCTAGTCCACTGGGCAAGAGGCTGGAGGAGAGGTGGATAAGAAAAATGGAAATTGGAGGGGAAAGAGGAGAAATTGAAAGATGAGTTTTTGGTGTAGGGTTGGGATTGGAGCAACTCAAGAAGAGGAAGAAAGGGATTGATGGGTGTGAAAGACATGGCCAGAGAAACGTATTTATGCTTTAGAGTTTTGGTGGGTGTGGCATGGATGGAGTCCTCTGGAAGACATGAAAAAGAAGAAAAAGGGCTTTAGGATTTGTAGTTTTGTAGTGTTGATGGGTGTGGTGTGGATGTAGTATTTTAGAAGAAAGTGAACTTTAGTGGTATATAAATGACTCACCCGTGAAATAATTACGCATCATTATTATTTTCGTTTGTATTTATTTACACATTACGTGTATGAATTATACGTAAAAATGATGTGTGTGTAAATGAGCTTATTTTCGCGTACAAATTTTTACACCTAATGTAATATTAAAAGGTTGTCACAAGAGAGGGCTGGGTTCGAAACCCTACTACCTCAATTTTCTACAATTTTTTGTTTTTCCCCTTCCTTTGTTTTCAGCAAAAAAGAACTTTGAAACCCTACACTCTCCTTCACCTCCCATTTCTCTCGCCAGCAGCACAAGGATCCGAGCACTCACGTCCCAGGTATGACACCCTCTCTCTCTAGGCTTCTCTGTTTACTTTCTGTGCCCCCGCCCTTTCTCTCTCTCCTCTCCCTTTCTACTTCCCTCTCTCTCAATATCTCTCTGTCCCCCTTTTCTGATCTCTCCCTCTCTCAAACACTCCGAGTTGATTTAGATGGTGTAAATTCCAATTTGATCAAACAAATCAGATTCGATCACCCCGTTTTGGGGACATGCACAAACATCAGTAAACTTGTTTTTCATTTTTTTTTTTTTCCAGAGACTGATCAACCTGTAACTTCCATTTTAATGGAGTTTTTAATACTTACAATGTGGCTATATTGTGAATCCTTATAGGTTAAAGTCACCCACTGTTCACTTAGTTGAACTGTGCTCTTTTTGCTCACTGTTGTGACTTGTGAGCTTTATTTGATGTCCCATTTTATTTTTATTTTTTTAATATTTCACTTTCAATTTCTTGATCTTTGAAGGTAGTTCTTGTTTGGATTTAAGGTCAATGTAGATGTCTTATTGTGAATATGAGCTGCTTATGGCTTAAACCAGGGCAAGTATGGGCCTGACATTGGTAAGCAAAAATATGATTTTGGATGCAGACATGTTATTAATCAATTGAAACTTTCATCACAGGATGTTTATCTTGGTTGTCCAATCACCATTGGCTTCAAAAATCACCCAAACCGAGCACTATGCATCACAGGACCTGTTTTTTTGTTTTTTTGTTTTTTTTTTAATGATGAAAAATGGGCATGTTTGTTTCCAAGGAATTGGAATTCATAAAATAAATTATTATAAAAGCAGCCTATTTGTTAGCATGGAACATATCAAGATAAAAGCATCTAAATATAATTTGCAAAAATAAATTTCTTACATTTTCACATGTAGTTCAAACAAACGTGGTAAAATGATTCACATGCATAAACGATGTGAAAATGGCAATAGTAAACAAACGTTGTAAACTTAAACGCATGCGTAAAGCTTACATATGTGAAATTGACATATGTAAATTGCATTTACGCATCTCATGCGTAAAAGGCAAACGAGATAGAGTCTTCTAGTAGAAATGTAAGAAAAAGATATTTAAGGTTTGGATTTTTGATTGATTTTGATGGGTGTGGTACGATGTGAAACATTCAAAAGGGTGATTTGAAGTACAAGAGGTTATGGAGATTTGCTTGAGGTGATGGAGATTTGTATATATATATATATATATATATATAGAGAGAGAGAGAGAGAGAGAGTTAGTTGGGAAGAGGACTCAGCCTAGTTCGACTCGGCGCCGATTTTGAAAACCCTGCTTCTCTCATCAATATATACATTTAAATACAAAAAGATATCATCATCATCATCATCAAAGCCTTGCTCCAACTCTGTAGGGAAGATAGATACAAAAATAGAAACATGTAAAATCATATTGTTATATAATTCTTTAGAAAAAGTATACATGAATTTCATATGAACTTTATTTTCAATTTCTGGTTATTTAAGTATGTTTAAACTTCTATGTTTTTCTTATATAAGACTCATTTGCATATTTGTTTGTCCTTTTTTTTTTTGGTCGGTCATATTTGTTTATCCTTAATAACATGCAAAGATGAAAATGTGCATAAGTCCACATAGTTGACTTGGCTAAACCATGATGAATCAAGCTGGATTGGAAGTCAACCAAGAGGTCAACTGAGACTCGTCTGAAACCAAGTTCAACCTGACCCGGTCACCCTGTATTTGGCAAGGTCGAATCTACTTAGTTAGGTTCCCTCTCAACTAATCTATGTTGCACAGATATTTCAAAATGGGCAGCATAACGTGCTGTATCGTATTCGATACTACACTTTTTATGTGTAAAATCCGTGTCCTTACTGTGTCCATGGCGTGTCCCTGTCATATTAATGCCATATCTGGGCATCATAGCAACTAATTAGTTTAGAAAATATAGTCCAGTCCATTGTTGGACTTCTTAAGTGAAAAATATTTATTAGTTGTGTCAAAAGTCACAACACAATGCAATGCCAATGCAATTGCCACAAACATAGAGCTGTCAACAAGTTGAGCCAGGTCACATGCTGGTTTGACTCAGCTCAGTTGGGCTCAGGCTTGAGCTCACTGAGTGAGATAATCAGCCTGAACTCATGAGGATTGATGTGCGGGTGTTAAGCATGTGAGCGTAGTAAAAATGTTGGGGTTGTAGGATATACACTAGGGTTGAGAGTATGTAGAAAGCCAGGATTGGTACGAAATGTGAAGGAGATGTTAAGGGGCTGAGGAATGTACAAGAGAAGAGGAATGTACAGCGGATGCCCCTGTTTTGTTTGGACTCTTTTGAAGGCCTGCCATCCTTTTCAGAAGTGTCGCTTTCTTTTATTGAGCCTGTAGTGGAGCGGACAAAAATATCAATTAGCTTATGAGCTGAGCTTGAGATAGAGCCCACTCAGTTTGACTCAACTAGAGCTTGGCACAATTAAGCTGACATACACGAACATATATACAAACCCAATCTCAATATCGGATTATTAATATGCATGGAACGCATTTATCAATAGGACAAGCTGGCCCAACCCCAACCTCAAGCTCTGCTCATTTATAACTAGGCTCGAGCTTGGTGAAGTCAGGACAAGCTGAGCTCAAGTTGCAGATTAGGTGGTTGAGCTTGAGCTTGGCCATGCTTAGCTCATTTTAACCCCTACCTAAACAGTGAGGGGCGGTCAATGACTTGGAGATATACGTAATAAATCGCATAAACTTTAGGATTGTTCTCTGGTGGTGTTCTTTGGTCTTTTATGGTTGGAGAGGAAAATCAGATTTATGCTAACAACTCAGGTACTTTTATATTCGTGTGGCAATCATGGCCTGCACTGAAGTTTGGGTGACTGACTGACTGTCCTTGAGGGATTCTTTGGTGTTTCCATTACTGATTTTTGGAGGTGTTTGGGTGGAATGTAGGTAAAGTGACTGGAACCACAACCTCAAGGTTGCAATATTGAGCGTCTTTGAGGCATCCATTGTGCAACTTAAATTAGAGAGGAGCTTTCCTTACAAAGATTGTGTTACTTAGTCTTGTCGGCATGTATCATGGTTTTACCCTTGATTCTCAATTGTAAATAAGTAACCATTTCCACAAAAAAGGAAAAAAAAACTGATTAAATGATCCTTGTCTTAATTTCAGGGCCTCAAAAAATTTAATTGCTTTACATATATTGCAGAATCTTTGTGATTAGATCCAATGCAGGATGGTGGTTTCGTTGTCAAAAGTGTTGATTTAAATGCAAGGTTATGAAGTGATTAGATTGATCGAAGGCGTGCCCCCTATATGAAAACTAAAATGGGCATAAGGGGGCACTTTTTTTTTTTTATAATTTGTCATACGTTTTGCATGCATTTAATTAATTTATATTTTTTTTGGTCAGAAAGCATTTATTTAGTTTAAGTACAAGAAACTCTCAAAGAACTCCTTTGTACGACTCCATTTCTTGCCCCTTAGTATTCTGTATAGTGGGTCTTATATAGGATAAGTTGAAGCATTTTAGCACTTAGCTTACCCCCATGAATTGGCATGGGTCACTTATATGATAAGTCAAAGCAAGCCTTTCACACATGCCTCCCCCACATGAATTGCATTCACCACAATTTGACTCTTATCTGACCATCAATCACCAATGTATTGAATACAAAAAATAATTTGGTCTTAAAAAAACTATTACTTTCTAGGCTTTGTGGGCTAGGACTCTTTAATTGGAGTATTATTTGCCGACCACCATTCCCATTGCCGCAACTAGCTTACCCATACATCCCAGTGGGACCCATAGGTAAACTCAAGTTGACAAGAGTTCTCCTACACACATTGTGGTCCTCCATGTTTGATCCACTTGGATGCCAATCATTGTTCGGGAAGGGGGATGGAAAGCTCTTGTTGTGCAAGAAATGATCCCCATCAAATCATCCTAGTTCTTGATTTATTAGCCATAATGAATGAGTGTCATATTTGGATGCATGAGGGTAAGTGTGAAGTGTTTGGATTGATCACCAAGCTCCATGGCCCATAGTTACCTAGTTCAGTCAGGTAGCCTTCGCATCTTGTCCCATTCAAATTGAACAATTTGTTGTTCGATTCAGTTGATTTGGAATCTTGAGAAAACAGAGTTCCTCGTAGTTCGGCCAACGCCCCAATGGAGAAGAAGCTAATAAAATGGTTAGTGGAGAAGCATAGTCTTTTCTAGTGGTCTATATGTAAGAGAGAAAAAGGTGGGCTTAATGCAAGGTGGTACAACTTCCTTTTCCCTTATATCTATTGGTCCTTTATATGAGAAGAAGAGGAAAACTATCGGTCCTTTCCAATGTCTTTCCATTGTACTACTTCCTCTCTCTCTCTCTCTCTCTCTCTCTCTCTCTCTCTCTTATCTTTTAAGATCCAGTCTTTATAGAGTTTTAAAGGTTGGATATATGAGAAATTCGTGGGACCCATAGTGCAGCCTACCTCATAGAAACCCAAGTTGATGAAAAGGATTGTTCTTGTATTTTATAGGATTCTACAAATTTTTTACTTTGAACAAACTTGGGCCTACTTTAAGATTAATTACATATAGAACACTTGATTTAATAATAATAATAAAATGTGCACTTTTTTATATTGGTCAATGTGATGATGGGACCTTCTTTTATCAAATTGGAGATTTTTCATCACGCTTATTAGTGGGAAGCTTATTTTTTTAGTACAACTCAAATAGCTTACTCAACATAGTTGGGACAAAGCTTTGATGATAATGATGATGATGATGATCATGGATGAAAATATCGTAGCGGCTAAATCAGCCGTAGCGGTGGACATTGCCACACTATCGGCGATTTATTGCCGCTCGCATCTGTAGTGGCCCGTAGCGTAGCGGCCTCCTCGTTTGTTTGACTAGTGGAAGAAACGACGCGGGTGGGGGGTGAGGGGTAAGGAAAGAGGAAAAAAAAGAACCAGAGAAGTTGCAGATGAGTACCTGGAGACAATAGCAGCATAGAACTGCAGGTCTGTAGCCATCGTCGCAGATCCGCACTCCAGCCACCATCCCAGCGCTTGCAGCACCACATCACTACAATCGGTAACGCAGCAGCAACCAGGTGCTTCTCTTTTTTTCTTCTTTTCCCTCGCCTTTTCATTTTTCATTTCCTCTTCTCACTCTCTCAATCCTTCCATTTGCACGAAACACTAGGGCAGCAAAGGCGCTTCTCGATCCTTCTTTTATTTTATTAAAGGGTAACCGGCCTACTAAATGAAAGCTGTAAACGAAAACCACATGGCCCCCAAAATGAATAAAGTTAAATAACCTATTATCTTTTTTACCATTGGTGGGCTCCACAATCAGGCCAAGTATTGAAATAAAAAAGCCATGACTTAGCCAAATATTACTTAATTGAAATTAGGGCCTTAGCCAAATTTCACTCTAATTGAAAATAAAACCCAATGAAATTTCACTCTAATTGGAAATAAAACCCAATGAAATTTCACTCTAATTGGAAATAGGGCCATAGCCAACTTTGATACTAATTGAAAATAGGTTCCAGCCAAATTTCACTCTAATAACAAATAGGATTCAGCCAAAGTTCACTCTAATAGAAAATAGAACCAAATTACACTCTAATAGAAAGTAGACCCTTTTCACTCTAATAGGAAAATAAGACTGATAAAATTTCCTATCAAAAAAAAAAAAAGAACATCATTACTATTATTTTCTATTCATTCAACGATATAGGACCTCATACAATGAGCACGTCCCCTTATCTAAGTTACTTTTGCAAAAAAAAAAAAAAAAAACCACATGTTCTATCATTTTTCATTATGCTGGATTTTGTGGAAAATGTTCAGATTTTTTGATGATTTTTCAAAACACACCGCTATGCTACGTAGCGTTTTGGCGTAGCCCGCTGCTACCGTTGTTTTCATCCTTGACGACGATGATGATAGTCTTTATGTATCCGTTTGTATCTAATTTTGTGAAATATTATTATTTATATATTTATTAAAGTATCTAAAGTCTTATTAAAATATTTACATATATAATTAATTGGACTTACAAATTAGAATATAAAACTAATCGAACTCGAATTGTGAATCAAGCGAATTGAAAAACGAATTAAGTGAACCTACCCCATCTAATATTCGAATTTGAGTGAGTGTCGAACTTCAAACTCGAATTCGAATCAATCAAATTGCTAATCAGATAACTATGCCATGGCCCACATGGCGGACCCTAATTCCTAAATTCCTTTTTTCCCTTTTATTTGTTTTTTTTTTTTTTTCTCATTCCTTTTGCTCAGATAGCCAACCATAGTATCTCTCCGTATTGTGGCGTATGAAGTGTAGGAAGAGTTAATTGGCCAATTAATTTCAGGTTCAAGCTGGCAAATTTCAGCTGAATGGAGGGCGGGGGTTTTGAGTTAGCTCAACCTCATGTGTGGGATGGATTGTCTTCATGTCAATTGGAGGTGGGTCAAAAATACTGCTATCCATCCATCGTGACCATAGATTCAAAAGTCCCAATTTGAAGGTTTTAGAATCCTCAGCTGAATTAAGCTTTTTAATGAAAAATCCAACTCTGGTCATCTTTTGAACTATGTCGAATTAGGTTGAGTGGTTGGGTGAGTAATGTGGGGTTCTGGGGGTCTTGACTCATTTTGATTATAGGTGTCTTGCAAGGGGCATTATGATTTATGAGCAAATACCCTTTGGAAAATTGTCTGACGTAATGTCTTGCTTTAATAGTCAATCTTAAATGATAAATAGTTGATTGGTAGCATCTCAAATTAAAAAAAAAAAAGAAGAAGAAGAAAAAAAGAAAATAAAATTGATTGGTAACTTTGCTCTTTATTTTATTTATTTTTAATATTTTTGTTGGTACATGCTCAATGTCTGATTAACCACAATTACTGTAAACATGCTCTCTTGTTTGTGTACATTCCTGTCAAAATGAGTTTGAGAGGGAATGGTGTTGCTTCCCCACTTAGGTCAGTATTTAACTATTCATGCTTTATGTTTGTCAGACGTTGTCTTAAAGCTTATCATCCTGAATGTGTTGGCGAGGATTCTTCAATTTTAGATACAAACAACACATGGATATGTAGTAAGTCCCTTCTATTTTGTACTTTAGTTTTAGTTCAATTAATTTTTGTTGTATGTATACAAATTTATTACTATTATTTTCTTCCCTTCTCCATCATCATTAGAATTTAGAGCATTGTCTCAACTATGATAGGGTTGGCTACATGAATTTTGTTTGTCTATTTTGATCTATCCTGAGCCAAATCCTCGGTTAGGTTGCACTCTTTGTATCTATTCTTGCTACTTCCATCCATGTCCTCTTCAACCTACCTCGTTTCCTCAACAGTGTTGTTTTTAGGCTACATTGGACATGTTCAAACACAAGGGAAGAACTGTGCTGTATTTATTCCATACCTGGCATGCGCTAGCATGGTTTTTTGTGTTTGTGGAAAACAAAAGGGCTCTTGCATCAATCATTTTTTTTATGGCAGGTTGGCATAAATGCTTTATCTGTAAAAAGAGTTCCAAGCTCCAATGCTTCTGTTGTCCGAATGCTGTCTGCCAAGCATGTACTGTAACTGCTGAATTTGTACAAGTTAGGGAGAAGAAGGGATTCTGCAGCAACTGCTTAAAGCTTGCGCTCCTAATAGAAGAAAACTTGGATGTTGATTCTGATGGGGTATGCTTTTTGTTGAGTTTTTCTTGACTCTTTTGTTTCTCATGCTGTATCAACTCTACATGATTATGGTTCCTTCAAAAGAGCATTACTTAAAATTTCCATGATCATCGGCGCTTCTTCTCAAGTTGCTAACCAATACATCCAAAATGCCCATGCATTAAAAGGTACGGCAAACTAACTAATTAATTGTCAGACTCTGGAACCTCGAAGTTTGAGCTCCACGGCATGATGTTGAATCATTATGCCATATAATAAGTCAATAACACCATAAGATGACATTTAAGATAACAGGGTAACATAGCGGAAATACCTTTCATTGATTCACCACCATATAATACCTGAGTTCAGGTCTAACATTTTCATTTAACTATTTAAGTTTACTAGATCAAAATCCTACTATCAAGGATAATATTCAACTATGTAACATCAGTTTTCAATTAATATCAATTAAAGTATATAACAGAATCTGAAACTTAAAACATAATAGACTCTAGAGTGTGATCCGACTGCTCAATCCTCTATTCCCACTGCCTCAGCGAAGCTCATCGATGGGTCTCCTATCTCAAAATTTGCACTACAAAACCTAGTCACAACAAGTACTTATCTCATGAGAAAGGCATTTTAGAATATTCAATCCTGAGGAACATGCTAATAGATAAACAAGGTATGAAGCATATGTCTAAAAAAAATGCATGATAAAGTCACATCTCTCCACAATATAATATGTACAGGATAATCTTGCACGATACAATATGTACAGGATAAATCTGCACCACGATAACACTTCTCACTTTTTATCTAGTACCAGTACCACTTGCCCTCAGGTAGGTAGTAAATATCACGAAACACGGCGAGGCTAGCTGCAGTCTAGCATAAAGGCTCTAGGAGACGTCCCAAACATCTCATGCACTTGACTTAGTCACGGTAAGGACAACCTCCCATGCTGGTCACTTGATCGATGGTGCTTCAAACGGGGGTCAAGAAAATGCCACACGGAGATCTATCATGACACGCAACTCACCACCAATTTGACTCTAGCAAACTTGATTTACTACAACTCATCTTTAGAAACTGGGATTTTTGGGGATCGTTCCTACCATAAGGTATGAACTCTAATAATCACATCAGGTCCTCAGGATGAACGCTATAAACCACAGACGACATGCTAATCATATACACTCTATAACCTTAGGATCCACGAAATTGATCAACATGACGTCCATTTGTAAAGGTAGGAAACAATAGGGGGGTCGTTGACAATTTACCGGAACTTGGAACACCAAGAATTGATTAAAAACTAATTGAGGCTTAATAATGATCAATAAAGGCCCTAAGTTGTAATTTACAGGAGTCTAGAATTCACAGAATTAGTCCCTAAAAGATTCAGCTAAAATAAAAAAAGAAAACAAGGGGCTATTTGAAAATTTAGTAAACTATAGGGGTCTGCTTGTAATTTTCAGAAGTGTGGGACTAAGGAAATAACCCAAGGCAGATTCAACTATGAATTTAGAGAATAATTGAGGCTTACATATAAATCTGGAAAGTTAGAAACTCAAATAAATGACTGAGGACAATTAGTATAAGACTACACTAACAAGTAGGGGTCCATTTTGTAATTTTCTGAAGTTAGGAGCCAAAGAAACCAACTCAAAACAGTTTCAGATATAATAAAAAAATAACAGGGCCTTATTGCAATTTCATGACAGTCCAAAACTAAGGAAAAAACTAAGACATATCCAGCCATAATTACAGTGATTGTCAGGGGCTTAAACATAATTTTTAGAAAAGGTGTAACTCAAGTAGGGTGTAAACTGGGTCATGCCAGGGTCGGGCCATGCCCAGATCAGTTGGGGTCGGCCCAGCACGGCCCACGGCTCGGCTTAGGTCGTGCCATGCTGGCCCGTGCCACCTATGGGCTGGCCCACATGCCTCTACTATTTTTTTTTTTTTTAAATTAAAATTGACTTGATGGATTTTTAGGGTTCTTAGCTTGAAATAAAGTTGAAACCATTAAAATAAATGCACAAACATTCATGTTAATTTACAAATGAAAAACAAAACTTTAATTATTTTAAGTTTTTATTTTATTTATAAAAAAATAGCTTTTTATATAAATGTTGTGCCGGGCCATGCCTCAGCCTAGGCCCCCTAGCCCAGCACGGACCATCCTTTGTGTCATGCTGTGCTGGGCTGGCCTGATCAACGCGGTCAACGGGGTGCTAGCCCACGGCCCGGGTCTTTGCGTGCTACGCCGGGCCGCCCCTGAACTCAAGTAGTTAAAGACAAAGCTGGTGTGAAATTTAAGGATTCATATGATGCTCAGGTATGTAAAACAATAAGGTTCAGGCCCCTAATTGCAAGCTTACAGAAGTCGAAATATCGAGAGATGGGTTTCACATATGATGTTTTTGTTTTTGGGGCAACAAAATGGTGGCTCGCAACAATTCTAGAAGGGCTAGAAAGGAGAACTCGAACTCCAAAGGTACAATAATATGGTCAATAGTGATGAGAATGAACAATACTAAACCTGGATAGTAGTGATTAGAATATTGGATAATAGAGATTCTAATAATTGAGGTCAAGATTCGAGAATCATATTAAAAAATAAATGTCGACTGGAACGAAGAAATATTGTAGTAGTATATCGATCAAAGAATTTAGTTAATAAATACCAATTCTAAACTTGTGTACACATAACATCTAAGGAGGCATAAAATGTGATACAATTTCTCATTCGAATATCCATATGTCACAACAGATTTGATAGGAGATTAAACAAAATTAAAAGAGATGTAGGCTAAAGAAGAAAATACATATTGGATAGGGATCAACTAACATCCTTAGCATGCTTAGCACTTGCCTCTAAGGGTTTGGATCAGCCGAACGGAGCTCTAATCTTCTTCAATCCTCTCTTCTAGAACTACCTCCTACTCTCTTTGGAATGAATATATCCATAAAACCCTCATCTCTTTGCTTAAATAGTGAAGCCCTAGAAGCTAATTATCATATTAGTTTTCCAGTACTTAACACTCTAAGCTTAATAAACCTCACTTGGTCATGGGCAAACAAGATCCGGCTTATTCGAGAGAGACAGCTGGTAGCTAAGAGTAGAGGAAAGAGTTACACAGATAAAACCGAAGAAGAGACCTTGAAGTTCAAGTTGGAGGTCATGTGTTCTTGAAGGTCTTGCCTTCCAAGGGAGTTATGCGGTTTGGCAATAAAGGAAAGCTTTGTTTTTATTTTCAATTTCTTTCTAATTTAGAATTAATTACTGCATTATTTAGTATGTAAGGATATTTTGGTCAATTTCTATTCTAAGTGAGTGGAAACCCAACTAGAGTTACATATTAGCTTTATAGATGGCTTCGGTTAGTATTTGGAACCTAATAAATTAATTTGGCTCATGACCGAGTGAGTTTAATAAGTTTTAAAGTGTTTGGTAGTCGAAGACTAGTATGATTGCTAGCTTTTAGGGCTTCACTCTTTAGTAAAGAGATGAGGGTTTTACTATTCTATTCATTACAAAGAGAGTAGGAGGCAGCTCTAGAAGAGGGGATTGAGGAAGATTGGAGCTCCTTTCGGTTGATCCAAACCATTAAAGTAAGCATGTTAAGGATGTTAGTTGATCCATATAAGATGTAATTTCTTCTTTAGCCTTCATGTTATTAATTTTATTTAATCCCTTTTTAAATCTGTTGTGATGTCTGGATCTTCAAATGAGAAGTTTTATCATTGTTTATGCTTGCTAAGATGTTATTTGTACACAAGTTCAGAATTGTTGTTTTTGATATAAATCTTTTGATTAATATACTGCTACAGTGTTTTCTCATTTCTATCAACATTTACTTTTGCATATGATGCTCAAATCATGATCTCGGTTATTACAATTTCTGTTATTCATTATTCTAATGTGGTGATAGAGGATTTTGAAAATACAGTTTGTGTACTATTCATTCTCATCACTGTCGACCATGTTATTGCACCTTTGGAAGTTCAAGTCCTCTTTTTTAGCCCTAGAAACTTTGCATATCTGTGTAGTAATGTTGATAGAATTGTTTGGTAGCCTCCCAATTGAAATCGACCTTGGATTTGTAGAAAATCCTATTAGAAATCGATTTCATAGCAATTCAGGTAGTCAGACATCATTTTTTCGTTTTTGCCTATGGGCCCACATGGCCCACCTGATGGATGATCAGACCTGATCATCTTAGAGAGGTCTTAGGGGTGACTGTAGTGCTATAGGACGCATGTGGATTGGGCCTACCATCCTGTTGCCTTAAAAACAACACACATGAAACCCTAAAAAACAACACATGCGAAACCAGCTTTGGATATTTCGACCTATGTACGCTTGCATTTAGGGGGTGAACCTTATTATTTTATATCTAAAATCCTTAAATTTCACACCAGCCCTGTCTTTCACTACTTGAGCTACGACTTTTCCTAAACTTATGTTTAAGCCCTCGATATTCACTATAATTATGGGTGGACATGTTTTAGTCTTTTCCTTAGTTCTGTATTGTCTGAACTTGTGTAAAAATAACATCTAGGCAAGCATAAACAATGATAAAATCTCTCATTCGAAGATCCATACATCACAAAAGATTTAAGATGGGATTAAATAAACTTAAAGAAGATGCAGGCTAAAGAGGAAAATACATGTTAGATAGGAATCAACTAAAATCTTTAGCTTGCTTAGCATTTGCCTTTAAGGGTTTGGATCGGCCAGAGGGAGCTCTAATCATCCTCAATCCTCTCATTTGGAGATGCCTCCTACTCTCTTTGGAATGAATAGAATAGTAAAACCCTCATCTCTTTGCTTAAATAATGAAGCCCTAAAAGCTAGCTATCTATCATGCTACTCTTTCACTACCTTATAATCTAAGTTACTAAATCTCGCTCGGCTCGGCCATGGGACACCTTAGTTTATTAGTTTCCAAATACTAATCAAAGCTATTTATAAAGTTAATAGGTAATTCTAGTTGGGTTTCCAATCAATAAGGATAGAATTGACAAAAATGCCCTTATGTACTAAATTATTCAGTAATGCCCTTATGTACTAGATTGACTATAAAAACAAAGACTAATTACAACAATTAAAATAGAAATGCTAGGTTTGGGTCCACATGCGCCCGCACACAAGATGTAGCATGGGGCCTATTATGCCCATACATGGATTCGAACCCGAAACATGTTAGCTCTGATATCATTTCAAGTTGCTAACCAATACACCTAGCATGCTTGGCATTAAAGGTGCGACAAACTAGCTACTTAACACTTCTAGGGGTGTTCATGGGTCGGGCTGAGGAATATCCGTGTTCAGCCCCATTTTAAAACGATAGGCCCTAGCCTGGTCTTAGCCTAAATCGAGCCAAAAGGACCTGTTTTAAGCCCAGCCTGTCTTAAAAAATGAAGCCCTAGCCTGAATGGTTAAAGGCTTTTTTTTAAATAAAATGTTGTTTACCGTTGGTAGTGGTAGCTTAGCTGGTTATCACCCGTGTCTGTGAGTGATAGTTCATGGGTTCTAGTCTTCGTTCCAATAGAAATTCCATTTCTGCTTAAATGGGGTCTCTCATTCGGGCCAGGCCGGATTTTGGGCTCTCTGCCTGAATCCAAGCACGGGCCGTAAATTAATCAGGCCTATATTTAAAGTCCAAGCCCCGCCCCCAGCTGGCTAGGCCTGGGTCTTGATTGGGCGAGCCCGGTCCATGAGCTCCCTTGACACTTTTGAAGCTATTGAATTTGCATGTAGGGCACCTAATACCATTACTAACCTTTGGACTGCTACTAATATCAATATTTACCTTCTTTACTCATTAAAGATAATAATGCCATGAAATTTTCTAGTGACCTAATTTTGGTGAGGAATGTTTTTGTGTGGTCAATTTGCTATATGTCGTGGTTGTTTTTTGTATTATTGTTTTGAGAATTTTCTCTTGATCCTTGACATTAGCTGAATTTTCATGAACATTCAAACCTTGCTAATTACTGGGATAGGTATTGGTTTCATCATCATCATCATCGTCGTCATCAGCAAAGCCTTGTCCCGACTATGTTGGATTTAGCTTTATAAATTCTATTTCGTATTCCATTCTATCATAGGACAAATCCTTGGATGGGTTGCACTTCTTCATATCTATCCTGTGTAGTTCCATCCATGTTCTTTTCGGCCTACTCCTTTTCCTTTAGTAGGCTTCAACCTGCATAGAGAAATTATGTATGACCACTATACTTCTTCTAGATGGTTATAGGAGACTGAGTTTAATTACTGTTGTTGAATATATGTGATAAAAAATTGTAAAATTGTGTACTGCTGGACAAGGTGAGACGAAAATTACTTGCGTTACCAATGTTGGTCCACACATTAATTCTATAGAACCAGAGGGAGGGAATTAATAAACAAATTTGACCATTATGTTTAGAATTTAGATAGAGGCAATCTCCTCTGTTCATGCAAACTCATACCATCTTATTTACTGTTTCGTCTTGTTTCCAGGGCCAAGTTGATTTTAATGACACTGAAACATATGAGTGCTTATTTAAGGATTACTGGGAAATAATAAAACAGAACGAAGGCCTATCAATAGAAGATCTTCATAAAGCTGATTCTGTACTAAAGAAGAGTGGGAAAGCATTCAATTTAGATAAACCTGTTGGACAATTAACTTCTGATGTTGACAATATGGACGACAGAAGTGATGATGAAGTGCCATTAGAAGAACCCAAGGGACAGGATTTATGGATGAAAATTGGGAGGAGAACATACAAATCTCGAAAAAAGAAGTTTATTGGCTGGGGTTCGGAGCAGCTTATTTGTTTTCTTACATCCATTGGTAAAAATACTGATGAACCCATCACCCAACCTGAAGTTTGTGACATCATAAAGGATTATATATTAGAAAACAAACTTACTGATCCGCAGAAAAAAAAGAAGGTCATATGTGACGCGAGGTTGAATTTACTTTTCGGGAGAAAAGCAGTGAACCGTCTTAAGATCTCGAACTTGTTGGAAGCCCACTTTGCTGAAAGCCAAGAATCAGAGGATGATTCACTATTTGGCTCAGAAGAAGAGAATGTACAGAAGGATTGTAAGCGGCAGCGAAGGTTGAGTTCAGACCCAAAAGCTATCGTACCAATGTTGAATGATTTCACAGGAAACGTTTCAGAAATGCAGAAAAGTTGCTATGCCTCCGTTGCTGCAAAAAATGTCAAACTAATCTATTTGAGGAGAAGTTTGATAGAGGAATTTCTGAAGAAGCCTGAAACATTTGAAAGTAAAGTTATGGATTGTTTTGTGAGAGTCAAAAGTGATCCAAATGATTACTCTGTGCCCAAAAATTTCTTCCGAATTGAGCAAGTTACAGGTTATTGGTTATATGTATAATTGTCTCAGTTTCAAAAATTTTGATTCACATTTTTTCCCTCTGCTCTTATTAGCAAGTAACTTGTCGCAAATTTATTTCTTTCAGGTGTAGGAAGGGCTTCAGAGGCTTACAAAACGGGTGAGATTAGTACAGATATTGTACTGCAGGTCTCCAATATGATGAAAGGCATCTGCATTTTCATGTTGTCGGACGATGATTTCTCTGAGGTAACTTGTACAATAATTTTATTGTATGGCAAAGTACGCTCATCTTTTGAAGCCAACATTAAAAAACTTGAAAATTTATTCTAGGCTAGGGAGAAATGAAAGGACCATATCAAATCTCTAGGTTCAGCTTTTATGTTATTGTTAATGGTGTATGTGACTAGAAAATGTTATAAAATTTCTTATAAATCTTAAGTGCTTTATCCTTATCATCTTTTGTGAATTTCTTGATCTTCATTGCAGGAAGAATGTGATGATCTGCGTCAGAGAGTGAAAGAGGGTCTTCTGAAAAGGCTTACAATTGTAAGTCTGTTGCATTGGCTATTCATTTTGAAAAGAAAAGGGTGCTGCATCTCTTGTGATCTCATTCCTCTGCATGCCATGAAATTATTACACATTGTCAGTAACAAGAAACTCATGAAATCAACAGAGTCAGAATCACCTTGGCACTGCATGTATGAATTGAACTATGCTGAGGAACTATAGGTTCAGGATACTTTTAAATGTCTACTATATATCAGTGTACTTATTCCATCCAAGTCTTTCATTCGGTTGGGTGATCGAAGCCATTTATTTTTGGGCTCAGAATATAGAGCGCACCTAATATCTCCTCAAATGAAAGATCCTTCCGATCCAGTCTCCTTTTTTTTTTCCTCTCTGGTGATATTTTGTACTTCATTATCAAGTTCCAGGTTGAATGATGGATCACTAGAATTCCAATTTGGAAGATTGTTTTGGTCATTTAACGTCCAAAGTGAGACTGATCAAACCAACTGCATGGTCCAGTAAGCTCCCTGTGTATGGATGGCATAAGATACCACACATGCTCTTCTGCATCTACCATTGGGACGCTCTATATTCTTCAATACATTAATACTATCCATGTGGTGCTTGATGCCTATTAACCCATGAAGCAATCATGTATTGATGGATTTTGTGGTTTAACGCAGATCACTAACTCCAGTTTGGCTTCTGTTGGATTGATATCCATGATTTGCTTTGATTAATTGATTGTCCATTACTCCACCATATCCATTATCTAATACAGGAACATCCCTTTGGCAGGTGGAGCTTGATAAAAAGGCCAGAAGTCTACATGAAGACATCACAAATCATGTTAGTACTCTGATTACTTGTTAAAGAGAAAGTAAAGAGCATATCTCTAAATTTCTTTTTTGATGCAAATTTTGATTTCTATTTTCAGTAAATGAAAGTTTTAGTTTCATGTTGACGTAGTGAACATGGTTGCTGTGTGATTCTCATTTGCTTTTCCCCCTTTTTTCCTTTTATATTGTTCATGAACTTCCCCATCCCCTTGGACACTGAGTTGAATGGGTGGTTTGTATCCTGTTCCATAACATGTCAAAAGATTCAAAATACTTATTTTTGGTATTTCCAGCAAGTTCTATGTATCAGGCATTTCAGGTTCTTTACCTCTGATTCCTGACAAGTTACTGATGGGTGTATTTTCAGTGGATTGATAGAGAGATTGTCGTGCTACAAAAACGGATAGATCGAGCAAATGAAAAGGGTTGGCGCAGAGAATATCCTTCATCTTTAGTTTGCTGCAAAATGATGAAGTGTTGAGAAAATCATAGTATCTCATGGTTCATTATGCTTACTGTGAAAAAGATGTTGATGTTCTTTGGAGTCGATGGTTATACACATGATTGATATATTTCTGAGTTTGTTAAGGAAAAGCCCATATAACTTGTTTTCTTTAAAACTTTTTAAAAGGACTATAACAAAATCTGTTAGGTAAACTTATTAAACTAGTTTGGACTGAACTCTGGCATCCAGGCCCCTTGGGGTTGATTCCTTTTCAGGCCAGTTTTGACTCGTCCTTCGGTTTCCTATTAGAGTCAGTAAAACATCTTTCAATAGTATACATTTATACAGTTGTGTGTGTCTGTCTATGAATATATCAATGGCTGAGCTTGAGCTTGAGTTGTGAACTTATGCTCAAGCTTGAGCTTGTTTCGAGTTAGGCTCGAAGCTTGAGCCTAAATGAAGCTAGGCTAGCTCATGTTGAGGTTTATTCCTTTGAGGCTAGCCTCTTTTTTTTTTTTTTGGTGCTTCACCAGTAGAATTTACTTTTGGAAAGAAAAACATATTTTAGTCTATGGTACCAAGATTCTTCAATATAGGCAACGTACTGTATTGTATCTTATCTGATGCTTAAATCTTGTGCAGAATCCATGCCTGCCAATATCCATTGCTTGTCCCTGTCATATCCATCCATATTTGTGCATCATAGTTTTCACTATTATATAATTCTATGTTGTGTATTCTTTTTTAGGTTGTGATATCCATATCTATATCTTAGGGTGTAAATGAGACAACCTTAGTTCAAGGAAGCACAATCCGATTTATTGTGAGCCCAAAAAATACCCCATTCTTTAGTCCATAAAAATTCCATAGATTTAAGAGATAAGGAACTCAAAAATAAAATTTGCTAATAATCTTAGGCCTTGATTAGAAGTGATCTTCTCAAACCATGGACGCACACATTCAAAAGGAGAGGCAAAACATATCCGAAAATTTTATTGAAATAAATCTAATGGCCACAAGACTTGGACTTCTCATCCCCAAACCCTTAAAACTAGCAACTCTTAAACGAACTCTGGAATAAAGAAACTTAGAAAAACGCATTGAACGTTCCTTATTAGCTGTCCATCTTCTAATTTTTCTTAAAATCCTTTCTATTATTCTTTAATATAACAACTTCCTAATCTCCTGCTTCGCTGATATCATTTAACTCCTATATATAATAATCTATCTATACTTAAATCAAAACTAACATAGAAACTCAAATTTTCCAGGGCACTGGTCGTCTAGAACAGCTTGGAGAATAGTGCCTGTTGATCTTGCAACATGTCTGCTGTATTTTTTATGCAGTTTTCTGTATATCACAGAGAACACCCTGCAGCTTGATTGTTTTCCAAAACAGCCTGTCATGGTGTTTTCTTACATATATGGAACTGTTTATAGCCCAATTGATCCTTTGGCCCACTTTCAAGTGTGGTTGTGTCTCGTAAGCTTGATCACAAGTGTCTAATAATGAACTTGTCAATCCTTACCGATTCGTAGAACTTGATTTGCATCATTCTCCCCCGCTTGGAAAGAATTCGTCCTCAAATTCGGATGCCATGGCGATCTTGGATACGAACTATTTTCAATTCCACAAATCTTGTGAAAGATCTTTGCTGTTGGATGGTATGCTTGCACTATCCATGTATCACATCCATCCAATCTGACCAGTGAGTTTTGTGCCGGTAACACATGATCAAATCACCAAGGAGTGTAGGTTGAGTTCTGCTTGTATAGACTTCTACGAAAGGATCCTCATGGTTGTGCATCCCAATGTGTCCTTCCTTGAATGAAAGATCTAGGCACTCTTTCTTGCTCTTAGTGCTCGATTCATGATCTTTGTAATAAGATATTGACTTGTAGTGCACATCAAAACTTCTATCACCCGGGTACACATCGAAGGGTTGCATATCTTCATGCCCCTTCATGTCTTTGTTGAATGTGGGCGGGTCACATTCATCATCTGGATACTTATTAACACTGGAGGTTTGGACCAATCGACTCCCTCTAATTTGAATGATTGGCCACCATCGATGTGAAACTCATCATCACTATCATCATCTAGTGATGTAGGCACCAACAGGCCTAGTAGACTTACTAAAAAAGGGGTGCTAGGTTAGTGGGTTCAAGCCACCTAAAATTGTCCCAAATCAGGCCTAGGCCTGGCTATCAGTTTATAAGAGATGACTGGTCCCACTAGCAGAAAAAGAAAACAATGATGCAATAACTTTCTTTCTAAATTCAGTTGCTTAATTCTTGGATTTGGGTTGATTTCCTTGTATTCAGTTATAAAGAGATTATTAGATTAGCAAGTGATTTTCTTCACTGTTATAGATATGACAGCCCATTCCTTTAAATAGTGGTGAATGTCCTAGTTGCCATACTTTCTTTTTATATAGGATTCTAATTAGTGTAGCTGGTAGTGCTGTAATTTAGGAAAGCATTGTTGTTTTGGGATGACAATATTATAAATAAGAACGTACAGGGAGGACCTATGCATTCTTGGAATATTTTATGAAAATTAATTAAAGTTGCATGTGTGCACTTTTATCTGTATTCCTTCTCCTTGGTTTGAGTATCTCCCATTGGTTCGAAGGCATTGACAATAGATTTTCATTATCAACGGTAAGCGAATCTCTTTCTCCTTATGCGTGGCTTGTGTGTATGACTGAAGATCGAGTATCGTTGAGTTCACCATCAATTGGATTTAGTTAGCATCAGAGCAATTCGGTCCATACGATTTGTATGTTGATTCCGTCTGCCGTATAATACCTCTTCAACGTGAACATAGTCACAGGCATTTGGTTGAGAGTGATGTAGAAAATCGATATGACCCGCAAGATCTGAAAATCCAGAATTTGCATAGGCAAGTTGGGACCCTATCTCGACGTTTGGATCAAATCGAACCCCGAGATCAGTTATTTGATGAGTTAGCCTATGAAGGTGATGACAATTATTCGGTTTACGGTGATGGACCAGTTGATGATGTTGATTTTGAGGATCTAATTTATAATGATGAGTTGGATGAAGATCGTGGTGAGGAGCTTGACATGCCGATGTGGGATATATACAAAGATGATGATGCTTTCCCTGATCAGATCTTTGATATGTCTTAAGATCATGATTTTAATGATAAAATATACTGTGATGAGTATCAATATTTTGAGGAAGAAACTCCACATGCCAATGATGAACAGATTAACCTTTATGGATGGAGCAGATTTGACTGATTTCACTTTGGAGAGTGTTATTGAGATAGTTAATGTATTGGAGGGTGAGGCTATGATGGATCGATCTTGAAGAGAGTGGATGTGATCATTAATGCATTTGATTTACAAATATCAGATATGCCAGCGATATATTATGTTGATCCTTTTTGGGAAGGGAGGGTTACAATGATGAGATCTACCACATATCAAGTTCCGGGCCCCGATGGATACCACCAGTCAATCTTCCAAACCAAGTCATGACAAATCTCCGTATTTTCAATTGCTACCAAAAGGACAGAAGTGGATGTTGAAGAGAAACAAGAAAAGGAAAAGAAAGCGCTGAATTGTGGGTGCAGACTCAAGGGCGATTCTTTTTCAAGTGCAGGAGTATGACGTAGGCACCAACAGGCCCAATAGACTTATTAAAAAGGGGTGGCAGGTCAGTGGGCTCAACCTACCTAAAATTGTCCCAAATCAGGCCTAGGCTTGGCTGTCAGTTTATAAGAGATGACTGGTCCCACTTGCAGAAAAAGAAAATAATGATGCAATAACGTTCTTTCTAAATTCAGTTGCTTAATTCTTTTACTTGGATTTATTTTCTTCTATTCAGGTATAAAAAGATTATTAGATTAGTGAGTGATTTTCTCCACTGTTATAGATATGACAACCCATTCCTCCAAAGAGTAGTGAATGTCCTACGTCCTCGTTGCCGTACTTTCTTTTTATATAGGGTTCTAATTAGTGTAGCTAGTAGTGCTATAATTTAGCTAAGCATAGTTGTTTTGGGTTTTCAATATCATAAATAAGAATGTATAGGGACGACCTAGGCAGTCTTGGAATATTTTATGAAAGTTAATTAAAGTTGCATGTGTGCACTTTTATCTATGTACCTTCTCCTTGTTTTGAGTATCTTCGATTGGATCAAAGGCATTGACATTGAATTTTCACGATCAACGGTAAGTGAATCTCTATCTTTCTCCCAGTGTGCGGATTTTATATTTGATTGAAGATCGGGTATCGTTGGGCTCACCATCAATTGAGATTACTACTTCCCTGACTGCGTCATCCGGTCTATCACCGACACTGTAAACCAAAAAATTATTGTCAGCTTCATGGGTTTACTCATCAAACAACTGATCTCAAGGCTCAATTTGATGCAAATGCCGAGTCAATCTCTCAACTTATCTATGTAGATCCAAGATTTCTAGATGATGTGGTTCAGGGTCATTTGCCATGTCACTCTCAACCAACTTCCCACAACCTCGTGCATGTTGGAGAGGCATGATTTGGTCGACGAATTCAATAAACAGATTGTATGTATTGATTGATTTCTCTGATACCAACTGGCCCTATCAGGGAAGCATAAATGTCAATTGATGGTGAACCCATGATACCCAATCTTCAGTGAAAAAGAAAATACACACACAGGGAGAAACGTATAGATTCACTTAACATTGATCGTGAATATCCACCGTATAAATCTTCGATCCAATGGGGAGGGACTCAACCAAGGAGAAGAAATGAAAGAAGGTGCTCAAAGCAACTTCTATTAAAAAGCATATGAAAGAGAAATAAATAAAACTACTATAGGACATCCATACACCATGTTTTAAATGAGACGTAATGGTTAAAGCCCTAAAATAAATCTAAGCCATTGATCTTAAATCATCGATCACCTGCGTCCTGTAATGAATCTTGTTAAACCTTATTAATTCGTAGAACTTGATCTGCTTGATAAAACAATGCTCCACTTGTACTTGATGTGAAGCAGCACAGGGGAGAAGAAGGATAGCCTACAGGCTGTTCTCCAAGCCAAACGGCTTAGGGTAGGATGTCTAGGTCTCACACTAAAGACGAGAAAATCACACGTCGAGCAAACTCAATTTTCATTCAATTTCTGTATTCTATCCCAAGATAAGGGATTACATTCTATATATAATAAAGTCTTAAGTACTGATTTAGCAATCAAGCCATGCCAAATTAAAAAAACTCACTAAATCTAACTAGGAAAATTTAGAAATTGCCTAATTATTGTTAAATCTTAACAATTATTATAATATAAGAAATCTACTAGAAGATAGAAAATTTAGGAACTGCCGTAGGAAAGAATCCTTCATGGATTTGCCATTGGAGAAATCTTGGGAATTCATTGATGGGCCTTGTGGGCTTTGGGCTTCCTGGTATAGACCTTTAGGCGGGGCCCATTAGTCTGGCCTGCATCATGATGTGCCAAGCTTGAACTTAGCTTGAGTCGGGCTTGTATCTTGAGCTCAAATCAAGCAAGGCTTAAACTCATATCAACTTATATTTTCAAGTTTTAATATCTATTACAATCCAGTATTTATCACACACACAAATATATAGGAAAAACCTCAAGTGAGCACCATGTGCCTAAATACCTAGTGGGGCCCACGTGGGGATCCCGGGTCTAGCACCCATCTGAATGGACATGGACCGTTGGATCGACTATGTATTTGTTTTGGGCATTGAAAACTTGTTGCCGTTGATCAAGTAGTTGGGATGATGTTTTGAGCCTCCGTTACCACACACAGTTAGGGGTTTGTGTGTGGGTGGGTTTGGGTGGGGGGCACAAGAAACGGTGCTCACCTTATCATGAGCACCGGTGCTCAATTGTGGGGGATATATAGAGAAATTGTACAAAATGCCTCATTCAAAATGGGGCGTTTTGCCCTTTGTCTAACATCCAATAAGAAAAGATTAGTTGCAGAGGTTATTATCCTTCATAGCAATCATTTATTACTTTTCCTTTTTTTCTTCTCTTCTTTTGAAGGGGCATCCAATAAGATCCAAGTGCATTTAAATCTTCTAGCTATGAGTTATGATGAAAAGTTCTAACATCCACGTGCAATTTCTTTTTCCCCCCTTTCTTAGTCTTCATCTTTCTTTGTACTATAAAAGGGCCCCACTGAATATTTTTTGACATTGCAATAGAAGGAACGTAATAAAAATATTTTTTTTTAATGTTAAACGTAATAAAAATATTATGGAGCCCTCCTATTAAATTGCAAATGGTGTGGGCCATTGGCCATCCTATAAATATCTAACTTCTTTTGTAAATGAATTCAATCACAAAATAAGAGGGCCCCACGAACGGATTTCTGCCTATAAAAATCTAACTTTTGTAAATGAATTCAATAACAATAAAATTGCACCACTTAGGGATTTTTATTGTTGCAAATAATGATGAAAGCAATTGATTACACGCCAACCATTAACTCTCATTGGATTCAATCACAAAATAAGAAGGGGAAGAAATGCAATAAAAATATTATGGAGCCCATATATAAAATTTCAAATGGTGCAGACCATCCTATAAAAATCTAACTTCTTTTGTTTATGGAGTCATGGACCCAATCACAAAATAAGAGGGCCCCACTGATGGATTTCTAACGTTGCAATTAAATGATGAAAGCAATTGATTACCTAGCCAGCCATCAACTCTCATTGGATTCAATCTCAAAATAAGAGGGTCCCAGAGATGGAAATCAACCACAATTCGACTTTTTTTTTTTTTAAATGAGAAGAAGGAAACTTAGATAAACCTTTTAGAGAGAGAAAAAGTAAGAGCCATTTAAGCCATGCATTAGATATATTTGCTAGAATTTTGAAGAGAGAAAAAGAAGGATAGAACTCTACACTTTTTTTTTTTAAATTCAGGTACACATCATCATAATACTTCTTATTTCTTTCGTCAAACGCAAGGGATGATTTTCTTTTCAAAAATAAGAGGGTCCTAGTCATGGAGTCTTCTAGTCATGAGATGGAAATCAACCCCATTTGTCATCATAATACTTCTTATTTCTTTCGTCAAACGCGAGGGATGATTTTCTTTTCAAAAATAAGAGGGTCCTAGTCATGGAGTCTTCTAGTCATGAGATGGAAATCAACCCCAATTCGACTTCTTTCTTCTTTTTTTTTTTAAAATGAGAAGAAGGAAACTTAGATAAACCTTTTAGAGAGAGAAAAAGTAAGAGCCATTTAAGCCATGCATTAGATATATTTGCTAGAATTTTGAAGAGAGAAAAAGAAGGATAGAACTCTACACTTTTTTTTTTTTAAATTCAGGTACACATCATCATAATACTTCTTATTTCTTTCGTCAAACGCAAAGGGTGATTTTCTTTTCAAAATACCCGGGTGTTTTCTAGGGCTCTTTTCCAAAATGCCCCTTTTCACCAAGTGCAAGGTGTGCACCTGGACATGGTTCCCGCTATGGGTCCATCCGAATTGACCCAACACATGGGGTCCCTTGTATCATATTGGATCCATGAGCTTTGCAACCTTCCAAATGGACGCCCACCATAGATCGATTGCACTTTTCTCTTTTTGTCATAACTATTGAAACTTGTGGGGCCCAGATGAAGGTGATAGGAATATCAAGTGGGCCCCAGACTTGGTAAGGAGCTTGGGCCGACTCAGATCCTTCCACCCCCTGATCCCATCTTCAGGTGGGCCCCATAGCGAGGTGCATCTGGGCACACAGGTGATCTAGGTTATATGTGTGTGTATGATTAATATTGCATTTTTATCATTTATTTTTATATAATATATGTAGTATATATGCTTTTTAAGATCAAACTTGAACTAAGCCTTTAACAAGCCAAGTTCCAGTCAATCTGAGGTGAACATGGCCTAGCTTGAGTTCTGCTTGTGTGGTATGAACCAGCTCATTTTGGATTATTAACCCACAAGTGAAGCTTAAACCAAGCTGGCTCGGCTCATTGAAACCATTTTCCATGACCAGCATGTTTCTGTGAGTTTCACCACTCTTAAACATCAAGCCCTTATAATGGTTAGCTTATCCATTTAATAAATAAATAAAACTTGGCTCATGATTACGAATTCTTTTATGGTCACCCATGTTTGGTATCTCTTGCCTGTTTGACTAATGATCTTAAGTGCATTTATCCTTGACCTATTTTGGCTTTACGCTGTTTGAGTACATTGAGAGAAGACAGCTGCTTCAGACACCTTCCGAACGTTCACGGCTGTTAAATGAGCTTCCAAAAGTAATAGCAGATGCAGAAGTTGAGCTTGAAGAGACTCCAAATTCTCAAGAAAATGTGGAAGTAGTTTCTGAAGGTTTAAGAAGCTTTATTTGCTGGCTTGTCAACTTTGTTTTGAAACTCATGTATTGACTTTTAAAATTGCTATTCATTGCTTAATAACAAGGTGTAAGTTATTGAAAATGCGTTGATAAACTAAGAGAGTAAACTCAGTAATTGGCTGAAATTTGTTCGAGTTTGTAGAGTCTTAGGAGCTTATACGGTAATGTGACATATCAAAGCTTTTTATTAACTGAGCAATTTTTACGAGATAATGTCACACGACAGTGTAAGCTCCTGAACAATGGGGAAAAAATAGTTAAACTGTTAAAATGAGCCTGGATTGAATTTAGTTTGCATGGTAAGTTTTTGTATTAAATCAAGTATCTAAACATTATTAGCTGGAAATAAAGAATGCACCAATCGGATTATTGCAGACAGAGAAAATGAAGGTTTTATAAAGATAAGACTTCTCTTATATCAATTATAATCTCACTTTAAGACTTCTAAACTGTTTTGTGCTTGATTTGGTAGGGAATGGAGCACTCTCTCTTCAGAAAGCTATAAGCAGAGAAACTAAAGGTTCCTTTTCTTTTTCTTCTTTTATTTTCCTGCAATTGGCTCATCCCACTGAAAATTGTGCAACGAGGTTCATGTGAATTCTGCTGTTCGATTGGAATAACACTCCGTTCATTGGGACTTGCTTGAGTTTCACCCTATTGTGATGATATCTAAATTGAAATTGCATGTTATGATTCATCATGCGCTTTATAATTTTGTCAACTTCAGGCCTGACCCAATGTCAATGGGCCACACCACATTGTTGTGGGCACATCTCCAACTAATTTTGGTTGTGGTCCTTGACTCCTTGTTGCTCCAGGTGCTAAGGAGGTTTTATGGTTATTTCTTTATTTATTATTATTAAGTGCTACATTCACTATTTTGATCCATGGTCCTTGCTGCTCCAGTTGCTGAGTTTTTTTATGTTATTTATTTATTTTTATTTTTATTATAGGATTTTAGGGGAAAACCCCTTAGATGGCCGGTGCCCAAAAGGGCCCAACAGATCCTCACATACAGAAAAGGCCCTCCCGTCACTTTTTTTTTTTTTTTTTTCCTTTCAGCCTCAACATCTTTCAACGCTTTATTCTTAGTTGTCGACACTCAACACAGGTTCGATGCCCAGTTAGTATTATTCTTAGGGTTGTTAAAGGGCCGGGGCCCGGGCCAGGGCCAGACCAAGGTAAGCCCTTACCCTACCCTCATATATGTGGGCCGGGCCTAGGTCAAGCCAAAGCCCCTCAGAGCCCATGGCGGGCCTACAATATCGAACCCCTTACCCTACCCTCAAGGGCTAGGGTTAGGGTCGGGTCAGGGCTGAAAGAACTGATTTTTTTTTTAATATATCATATATGGGGAATGTTCATGTGCATCTATCCCTCACCATAGGGTGAGGGACACTTCTATTAATGGGGATTTTCAAGTACAAAAGTGAGTTTTCAAGTGCATAGGGTGAGGTACACTCCCTTGTCTTCATGTGTAAAAAGGGAAAGTGCCCCTCACCCTATGGTGAGGGATAGATGCACATGAACATTCCCCATCATATATAATAATTTTTCTATACCATAATGCTAAGTTGCTAACCCATGCACCTTTATTCAAGAAGCAATGTAAAAGTGAATCTTTTTGTACCACTTCTAAAAGAATGTTAATGTCCTAATAAAATTATTATTTAGGATTAAATGAAATAAGCTAAGTGACATGAAACTAGGATATAGAAGATACTATTAAACACCTTAACGCTCCTTCCAATCATTTGGGCTTACCTTTGTGCTTGGGGCTTCCGAAGAAAAGCTTATGGGATCCAGTGGTGGAGATATTGGATAAAAGACTAAGTTCATGGAAGGGTAAGTATCTATCTTTGGGTGGTCATCTTACTCTTCTTAAATCAGTTCTTTCAAATTTCCCTATCTATTTTTTGTCTTGCTTTAGATGTCCGAAAGGTATCATTTGAAGATTAGGGAAGATTCAACGTGATTTCCTTTGGAATGATACTGTTGAGAGGAGAAAATATCATTTGGTTAGATGGGAGGTTATTTGCAAACCTATTGCGCAAGGAGGTTTGGGTATCCGTTCTATTGAAAATATGAACAAAGCATTGCTTGGAAAGTGGTTATGGAGAATGGGTAAATTCGAATCAAGGGTTATGGAGACAAATCCTTATTGATAAGTATAAGGTGAGAGGAGATGGATGGTGCGTTCCAGATCTTAGTTATAAGTCTTTAGGGTTATGGAAGTCAATTTTGTCTGTGAAGATAGAGTTCAATAAGTGGACAAGGTACAAGTTCATGACGGGAACATAATTTTTTGGCATGATGAAATGGTGTGGTAATGCTAACCTGCGGTGTCAGTTTCTTTCTCTTTTCCTTTTGGACAAGAAACCCTAGGCCTTTATTGCAGATAATTCTCACTTTTGTGAGTGGATCGAGAGTTTGGAGTTTCCACTTTCGTCGAAATTTGCACGATCATGAGGTGACAGAGTATGTTAGTTTTCTTTCTTTGCTTAACAAGACATATATCTCTGGAGGGAGAAGGGATGTAACAGCTGTTAGGATTTGGAAGGCTGAAGCTAAAGGGAGTTTTTCAGTTAAATCTTTTTATAATGTCTTGATTGGTGTGGGCGATCGGATGGTAGCTTGGAAGAGGTTTTGGAACCCTGTTGTTCCTCCAAGAATCTTGGTATTCTATTGGGTAGCCTATGTACATAAAATTCTTACTATGGATCAATTAAGAAGAGAAATTTTACTGTTGTTAATGGGTGTCCACTTTGTTTACAAGATGAGAAAACGATGACCCACCTTCTGGTCCATTGCAATTATGCTCAAATAGTGTGGACGTCTATCATTAGAATTTTTGATATGTGTTGGGTCATGCCTTGTTCTATTAAGGAGTTTTTTTAGCAGTGGATTTTCAGGGGTAAATCTGTTCGTGGGCGTATTCTGTGGCGGTTATCCTTATATTCTGGTCTTTGGAAGTTATGGGCTGAGAGGAATAATAGAGTTTTTCAAAATAAACGTAAACCTTATGAGGAGATTGTTCGGTCCGTTATTTGGGTTGCTTCGGAATAGGCCATTAGGAAGGTTGAATTTGTTGGAGTCTCTTTAGAAGCTCTTACTAGATCTTGGCCAGCCCATGTTCAAGGTGGAAGGCGTTCTATGCTCAGAAAAAATCTATTGTGGGAACCTTCTCTGAATGGTTTTCTTAAGCTAAATTTTGATGGCAGTTATTTTCCGCATATTCAGATGGGTGGAATTGGGGGTGTTATTCGTGACTTCTCTGGAAAAATTGTCAAAAACTTCGCAGGTCCTGTGAATTGTGTTGATTTTAATGGAGCTAAGCTGTATGCTTTATTGGTGGGCTGCCGTGAATTACGTCATCTGGGAGGTTTTCATACAATTATTGAAGGTGATTCTATCTCTGCGATTCAATGGGGTTCTGGAAAGTCTTCTGATCCGTGGACTTTAGCTGATTTGGTGGAAGAGGTGCAAGATATTTCATCTCACCTAGCAGCTTCTTTTCTTCATAATCCTCGTGAAGCTAATTTCTTGGCAGATGGTCTTGCTAGGGAAGGAGTTTTTCGGCTTCACAATTCATTTGATGTTTAGCTTTTGTTTGTGTTATCACTGTTATGTTTATTCTTGTTCGTTGTTCTTTTTTCTTGTTTCTTCTTTCTTTGAATAAAATTTACCCTTATAAAAAAAAAAATTAAACACCTTAATGCGCTGGCAGTAGTTACATAGTTTAAGTAATTAATATACTCGGTTTTGTTTGTTGTCAGACTATTAATAAGATTGTCACGGTTGAAGTTCTGCTACTTGTAGCCTTTTTTACTAGTTCTTGTACTGTTTATATATTATAAATCAATAATATGGACCGTGAGAATATGTTTGGCAAGCCTCAGCTGATTCAATTAGATTTATTTCAAATTGGCATTGACCTTTCCAAATAAATTATTTAATATATGTGGTTTAAATAAACATTAGACCACTCTTGAATTGGCATTAACCCTAACTTGTAATTCTTTGAAAAATCACCATTGGATTTTATAACATGCAATTAAACTTTGATTACCGAAGATGAATGACGAAGATGATTTGATGCATGAGTCGCAAACTTTAACTCCAAATGTGGAGTTCACTTGCCGGGCCCCCTGGCCAAAGGGCCAGATTGACGGCCCTAATTATTCTCAGTTGACACTGGTTTGTACCGTAGTCAATGCTCGTGTCTTCTTCTTCCTCTTCTTACTTCCTCTTCTCCCTCTTTTCAATCTCCTAACTCCATTTCTTACCCGAACTCACCATGGCATCCATAAAACCTCCATCATCCTCTTCTTTGTTCCTCTTCTCCAATCCGATCCCTGCAATTTGCTTCAAATGCTGCCTTTAAGGGTCACTTCGAATAGTGCTATCTGATCTTCTTCCTTTCCAATTCATATCTTTTCCTTTTTCTTTGATTAGATCCTTTATCTCTCGCCGTGAAGAGAAGATAGGAGAAGAAGAATCTAAAAGCGGAGATGACAAGAAGAGAGGGATAGAGATTAGAGAAATCCTAGTTGAGGCGGGGGAGGTGAGGGGGGTTTTATAAGGTAGAGAGAGGGATTGGTTGACGTGGTTGGAGGGAAGTGAGTAGTTAGCAACTAGAATCGTAATAAAAAACGTGGGCCTCTCTCTCTCTCTCTCTCTCTAACTAGTTGCTTGAGTTGGAAGGCCGATAGTGTGCTGACTACTAAGCATGATATATGGGTGTTGTTGATGATGATGAAGTGCCGACGATGGTGGATTGGGCAAGAAATGGAGTGGGTAGATGGATAAAGTGGAGAGAGGAGGGAGGAAGGAAGACGACGACGACAACATGAGCGTGAACCGAGTCGCAAACCTGTGTTGATTGAGAATCTATTGGGAGAACCTTTTCCGCCTGCAAGGATCTATTGAGTCATTTTTTTATTTTATTTTATTTTTTTTGTGCACCTGCCCTCGAAGGGCCCGAAGTCAAGTGAAGTCAAGTCAAGTTAAACATCCCATCAAAAGCACTTTCCAAAAAATTCCCTCCATCTTTTTTCAAAAAAAGTAAAAAGCAACTAATTTACTCACTAAAAGACCATCTCAAAAATATTCCCCATAAAAACAAAATACCATCATAACTCACTTATATTTTATTTATTCTTTTCATTTCACTTCACTCCACTTTATTTTAAAAGTAAATTACCAAACGAGCCCTAAAAATCCTCTTATTATTATAATAATAATAATTATTATTATTATTATTTACATGGGAGGAATGGTAAAACTATTCTAACCTAGGCTCATCCCTGGGGTACTCCACATTAGTGCTTCCTGCTCCCACTATAGTTCTCTGCAAGTGTGCACCTACCATAGTGCTTTGCGACAGTGTGCTCCTGCATGTACTCCGCCATAGTACTTCTCGCATATATGCTCTGCCAGCACCAGGGCTTGATCCCTGGCACTTTGGTGAGAATGAGGCTCCCTTCTTTCTTTCTTTTTTTTTTTTGAATGGTAACTTTCACTAATAGCTAAAAAGTACAAGAGAGGTACTGAATAGGTACCAAAAAGAAGAACAAAAAAGCACCCTAAATCAAGATGAAAAAGAAACAAATCAGAAAAGGTTAAGCTAGACCCGTGGACACCCACCTTGGCTATCTCATCCGCGGCCAAATTTTAACTTCTCTTCACATGGACCAGGGAGGCCTCTAGCCGCCTTGCTAGAGAAATCACCTCCTCCACAATATCTGTGAGGCCTCAAGGAGCTCTACAAACTCCTGATGCCCACCTAATGGCACATAGAGAGTCGCCCTCGATAGTGATCCCACTAAGCTCAAGCTAGTTGCCTCCTGAAGGCCAGTCCCCAAAGCCTTCATCTCCTCCTCATTAATTGTGCACACGCCAACCAGCAACCGGGCCCAAGAATGAAAGTAAGGAGCCTCTGAATGATCTCTTACTATATCACCGATCCGAGCTGGTCCAAGATTACCAATAGCACTACATCAAAGTTCAGGCGAATAAATGGTGGAGGTGACCATTACAGCTGAACTATATGAAGCACCAGAACTGAGAAAGCCACCTCATGCTATCCTCTCAAACTAGAATCCACCGACAAACCTATAGAAACAGGGAGTATGGAAGCCTAAGTAGCAACATAAAATCTGACCCTGTCCACCCGCACATCCAAAGAAGAAGAATGACCTTCGAAGCACATACTGTTTCTTTCCTTCCAAATGACCAAAATAACAAGAAGGAAATATGTGTTTCACATAATGCTGCCTCTCACCAAACCCAACACCCAACTCCACTCTAAGAGCCTATCAATGCTATCAAGAAAGACCCAAGAGCAATCAAACCAGCCAATTGCCTCCAACCATAAATGGTCCTGCAATTGAGAAGAGAATGAACGGATGATCAATGGATTTAGCTTCTGCCAGACACATGGGTCAGCCATTAACAATAACCATGTTGCGCCTTTTCAGATTATCCAAGGTGAAAATTTTGAGGCGAGTTTTGGGTTTGACTTTCGAGCTGAAAAATCTTATATTTGGCGTTTGAACTAGAAGATCTTGTATTTGCTTTTCAAACTAGAAAGTTCAGAATTTGGCTTAATAACATTGATTTCATTGATAGCAATCTTTGAGAAGCTTGCAAGCGGCACGTATTTTTTCCTGCATTGACAAAATCATAATTTCTTGCTGTTTTCATATATTTTAGTAGCATTTAGATACTTGTTATAGAAAATGCATTTCTTTTCTAATACTTCTTATTTATGCTCCTTTTTTCGCTTTTGGCATATTTAACCATATTGGAATTACAAATGGTTTGAACAATTGTTTGTGTGGAACACGGTGTTGGGTTTTTTCAGTGTACATCATATATTTTACATCCAATCCTCTCAGATCCAACAAAACATATGCATATACAGGTTTACCTATGAACCATTTGAGAGGGAAACTCTTTTCAGGGACGTGGTGTGGCCCAACTTTTCCTATCTTAATAATAATAAAAAAAAAAAAAAAAAAAAAAAAAAAAAAAAAAAACTGAAGTTGACGCTTGTACCTTCTCAATTTGCTTTCTTACCAATGCAGAGAGGATCTGTTGAATGCATCCTTTCAAGTCTTTAATCCCCAAAAAAAGAAGGTAAAATCAGCAACAAGGATTACAGGCCCATAAGTCTAATTGGAAGTGTTTATAAAATTTTAGCCAGGGTGTTAGTGGGTAGGATTCACTTGGTTCTACCTAATCTAATCTCTATGGTGCAAGGAGCATTTGTTAAAGGGAGACAAATCTTGGATGGCGTCTTTGTGGCGAATGAATGTGTGCACTCAAGAAATAAGGACAAGACCCAGGGCTAATTTGTAAGCTGGAATTGGAGAAGGCATGTGACAGAGTGGATTGGAGGTTCCTGCAGTAGCTTCTTGGTAGAATGGAATTTGGCACCAAATGGAGAAGGTGGATTCAAGAATGTGTATCATCTGCCCGATTTTCTATTATGATAAATGGGTCTCTGAACAGTTTCATAGAGGTGTAGAGGGGTTTGAAGGCAAGGGGATCCCCTCTCACCTTTCCTGTTTGTTGTGGTTGTGGAGGCGGAAAGTGCCGGCTTAATAAGAGGCTTTGAAGTGGCAGGGGATGTAAATCCTATCTCATCTTCAATCTGCGGACGACACATTGATTTTTTTGTGGTGCCGATGAAGATCAGGTCAAAATTGTCAAGGTGATATTGATATGCTTCGAAGCTGTATTGGGGCTTGAAATCAACTTCTTCAAAAGTCAATTGATCGGTCTAAAGGTGGAGGATCAGAAGATGGTTCAGTTTGCCAAAATTCTGGGGTGTAGAGTGGGATCCCTCCCAACTACCTACCTAGGTCTTCCTTTATGTCTACGAATGGCTGATAAATCTTTGGGCCTATTTGGATGTATGGTGAATTGAAGTACGGTGAGGTGAACCATCAAATCAAGAGAGAATAAAATATAAGGTGTTATGATGGTGTTTTGTTTTTTAGTTGTTTGGTATGCAATCTTTTTTACTTTTTTTTATAGAAAAGTGGAGTTTTTTTTTTTTTTTTGTCTTTTAGTGGAGAAAGGAGGTTGCTTTTTTTACTTATTTTGAAAAATTCGGAGGGAATTTTGAAATTGTGTACTTTTGATATGACCCCTTGTCATTTCTTGTCTGGATTCACTTTACTTTACTTTAAGTAGTTAATTGCCGAACACGAGCCTGGTGGTTGAAAGAATAGAAAAGAGACTGACAGCTTGGAAAGGCAGTTAAACTTATCGATTGGAGGTCGGGTGACTCTCATAAAGTCAGTTCTGTCTAGCCTTCCAATTTACTATACCCAATCTCAGTGGCCAACCGAATAGAAAAATTGCAGCGAGATTTTGTTTGGAATCGTAGAAGTGTGGAAAATAAATTCCATCTGGTGGATTGGAAATCGGTCTGTAAATCTAAATTTAAAGGGGGATTAGGGCTTCGGCCAGTAACATCGATGAACCAAGCTTTGTTGGGTACATGGCTGTGGCAATTAGGGAATGAGACAGAAGGCCTATGGAGGTAATTGGTTCTGGCAAAATATGGTAGAATAAGAGAGGGATGGGAGATTAAAGAAAGGAATTATAAAGCATCAGCTATTTGGAAGGGGATTACCTCTAACAATGCGAGTTTCATGAAGTACATCAGGTATCGAGTAGGATCATGAGAGAAGATTCAATTCTGGCTTGATGTTTCGGAGGGGAACACTCCACTGGCAGATCGGTATCCCGATTTGTTTCGATGTGCCCTGGATAAGGGGGAGAAAATTCAAAATTACTTTGAGAGGCAAGGTCCAAGTGCTCAGGTAATTTGGGGACCAACCTTTAGGAGATATGTTAAGGAGAACGAGGAAAACCAGTTATCATCCCTTACTGAATTTGTTAAATGGCATATTCATTCTGGAGAATGGGGAAGATGTCAGATTATGTAATGCCTCTAAAAATGGAACCTTCTCAGTATGCTCCTTTTTCTCAGAGATTTCCAAGCGGGAGACAACAAGGAAATCCATAGCGCCCATTTGCATGTGCTTGGAGGAGGAAGAGACAGTAGATCACCTTCCTTTGAACTGTAGGGTTGCTAAAATGGCTTTGAACTCGGTCCTTGGGTGGTTTTCATGTCATTGGGCGCTTCCTAGGTCTATCCAATACCACTTCTCGTCTTGGAAGTCCCCTATTAGTCACCCCAAAGGCAAGGAGATGTGGAATGTAGCCTTCCTTGCGATTATTTGGACTCTTTGAAAGGAAAGGAATGCTAGGTGTTTTGAAGGGGTGGAGAAAAGCTGTGAGTTCTTGTGTGACGGTTAAATTATATGTTGCGAGCTGGGTATCGATCAATCCCAAATTCCAAGATCTTGCGGTTGATCAAATCATGTTTAATTGGAAAGAAGCTGCGGGGCTATCTATGGAGTTGTAACGTTTGCCTTTATTTTGTTTTCTTGTAGTGGAGGCTTTCTTGTTTGCTTGTTTTCCTGTTTGAACTTTGGCGGTCAGCTTGTCAAAATAGTTCTCTTGTACTGCTTGCTTTTCTTTTAATGAAAATAGCCATTAAAAAAAAAAGAGTCTCTTAGATTAAAGTGTAGCCCTTGTTTAGAAGAAAATGTTTGTTATACCACACGTAAGACCATGTTCTGTAATTATCTAGTCGTGGAACAACCCTCTTTAACATTTTATCTTACCTCTTGTCTCCAATGGGTTGTAGCCCCCTGGTGGTTCTGACTGACCCCCCAAAAAATAATTGCATTTAGTATCAATAGGGTGTTTGCTTCTTTCTTTTTTAATTTTTTAAATTGGCATTTTGGAAGCAGCAGTTTGTAACATCAACATAAATACGCAAGGACCTGTGCTTAATTTCTTGTATGTAGATTATATTCTCATTAATACCGATGAGAAGGATCCATATAGTAACCATTGAAATTTTGGGATATGGTTCATATAACTATTGTATTTCCTTCAGCAGGGTCTTGGGTGGCCTGCAATGAGAAAGCTGTTGAAAAAGAATCTGAGGGTTTGGCAATCTTATTTTACCGCTTTCTTTTGCCTGGATTTTGTACCAAAATTTTGATTTAAAACTTATACTGTCATGTTTGGTGCAACAGATTTTGGAGTTGCAACCTTATCAAGCCCGTGTGCGCGTGACAAAGGTAACGTATTTGTTTCAGCTGGGTATTGGGTGGCCTGTGATGAGAAAGCTGTTGACAAAAAAAATTCCGAGGGTTTGTCAATCTTATTTTACTGCTTTCTTGCGGCTGGATTTTGTTCCAAGACTTTAACTCAAAACTTGTACCGTCATGTTTGCTGCACCAGATTTTGGAGTTGCATCCTTATCAAGCCTACGTCCACATGACAAAGGTAATGTATTTGTTTCAGCGGGGTATTGGGTGGCCTGCGATGAGAAAGCTGTTGAAAAAGAATCTGAGGGTTTGGCAATCTCTTTTTACTGCTTTCTTTCAGCTGGATTTCGTTCCAAAATTTTGATCTAAAACTTACTGTCATGTTTGGTGCAACAGATTTTGGAGTTGCATCCTTATCCAGCCCGCATCTGCGTGACAAAGGTAATCCTTTGATCTTGATCGTTAGGCCATAATTCCTTATGCATTATGATTTCTCAAGAAAGGGGAAATACCCTTCTGTTCCCTCTCAACTTACTTGTTAAATTCTTTCATGAAATCTCCCAAAAAAAAAAAAGATTTGAGTCTTTTTAATGCTATTTTTTTTTTATAAGCAGGACATGGAACTGATTCCAATCAGATGTGTGGAATCAGGAATGAGAGACAAAAATGGATATCTTTTGTTTCTTTCTGTTGGATATAGTTTTGAATTCTCACCTCAGGCTTCATATCACTTTTCATTTAGCAGGATATGGAGCCGTTTCCATTCAAAATGCTGGAACAACGGGAACTGAAGAGTCCACAAGTTCCATTCATTCTTTCTTCTTTGGTAATGCTCTGCAGTTTTTCATTTATTTGTTTTTTTTTTTGGGTGATAAAGGTGAGACCAGAGTTCTCTGACCTTGATAAAGAAGACTTTTGTGCAAAATAGGTTTCATTTTCCCTATGAGAGTTTGTTAAAATAAGGGTTTTGTGATGTACTGCATGTAGAAAGGCCAAAACAAATATCTGGGCCTTACTAATTTCTTTTTTCTTTGGCAGGAGATGATAATGCTCCAAATGATAAATTTGCAAAAACAGAAGCTGAAGGTTAAACAAATTTTTTTTTTCCTGCCCTCTTCTGCTAGATTTTTTATTTTTTAATTTTTTTTGTTTGTTTGTGGGTTGTTGTGGGGGTTTTAATGTTGTGGTCAAATAGGTGAGGCCAGTTTCTGTGACCTTTAATGAAGAACCTTAATGCAAGTTAGGGTTTCTTTACCCAATATGATAATTTGCTAAATAAGGGGTTTCATCATTGTCATCATCATCTTCTGTCCCACCGCCCACCCCACCCCACCCCCCCAAAACCCCCATCATCATCATCTTCTCTTTTTGTTTTTGGTGCTGTGCGTGCATGTATGTTTGGTTGGTTGGGGGTGTTGTGATGTTTTGTGCCAAATAGGCAAGGCCAGATACTGTAATGTTTTGGGACATATGGGTAAAGTGAATGATGGTGATGGTTTAATGAATATATTTTTCTGCTCTCTTTTGCTAGATTTGGATATTCATTTTTTCTTTTCCTTTTCTCTTCTCTCTTTTTTTTTTTTTTTTTTTTTTTTTTTTTTTATTTTTTATTGTGGTGTGTCTGCGTGTGTTCAGTTGGTCCGGGGGTGTTGTGATGTTTTGGGTCAAATAGGCAACGCCAGATACTGTAATGTTTTGGGTCATATTGGTAAAGTGACTGAGGGAGATATCTCTTGCCTTAATAAACAAGACTTCCATGCAAAGTAGGCCTTTTTATCATGAGAGTTTGTCAAATAAATGGTTTGTGATGTGTTGCATGAAGAAAAGCCCCAAAAAGGATTTTCTTTTTTTAATTTGACCTTTGTTTTCTTTTTTTAAGCAGGAAATGGAACCACTCCTGACATTGAAGTTGCAAAAAATAATGCCGAAGGTTAAACAAATATATTTTCTTCTCATTTGATAGGTTTGGGTATTTGTACGATTAAAGACTCATGAAACTTTTCTATCTAATTGATCACAGCAATAGAAGCTACCTCCAGAATTCCAAAGGCTGTATTGGGTAAGACTGAAATTCATGATCTGTATATTGAATTGCTTCCACCTTCCAGCATAGGTTTATTTATTTATGTATAAATATAAATGGGATAAGTGGGTGATCACATGACATTTTGGAACTCACTCTTTTCTCCTCTCACTTCCAAAATGATCTTAGTTCCTTTCCATTCTTTAGGGCATATGTAGCATCCGTGGATAAGCAGAAGTCCTACCCACCCAATAGGAAGGCTTTTCACGGGATGTAGAAAATCAAGCTGCTTTTGTGCTTTTCAGCCGTTTTTTCCTTGTGGAAAAGCATTCACATAAGAAAGGTTTTATGTGGAAAACTTCTCACTTTTCCTTTCCATTTCTGTGGAAAGCGGTTACACAAACGTGCCTTCATGATTGTTTTGTTGCATTCTCTACATTTCTATGCATCGACGATGTTTGGTTTCTGGCTTTTACAATTAACACAGTATTCAACAGTTTTTCTTTTTCTTTCTTTTGTTTTGTATTTTGGTTTTATAATTAAATTTAAATTTCATTTATCATGTGTTTGCTGCAGAGCTACAATGTGAAAAGGAGAGCAGCAGCAAAAAAGTACTGAAAAATGTAATTGATATCGATGAGGATGTGGCAGATCCTTGTAACAGGGCCGAGGGAAGGAAACAGGAGATACCCGTCATTGATTTAGACGATGAAAATGATGAAAACACAAATGATGCAAATGGAGCGGCCATCTCCAAACCTGCTGAAGAAGCAAACCCAACAGAAAATAACCCCAGATTTACAGATGATGCAAATGGAGCGGCAATCTCCGAACCTGCTGAAGAAGCAAACCCAGCAGAAAATAACCCCAGATTTACAGAGGAAAAGCGAGTGGAAACTAATCCAGAGGCCCGAAAAATATGGTACTATATGGACCCTAAGGGTGAGATACAAGGGCCCTTTTCCATGAGAGAGCTGAAGTTTTGGAAAGGGCTTGGTTGGTTTGATGAAAATTTTATGGTGTGGGTCACAGGAAGGTCTCGGGAAGATGCAATTTCATTGAAGGATGCTATTCGTCTGACTTCTATATGAATTTCATGTGTTGTTTTCTGTTGTGAAATTTTGTATGGCAAGCCCAATATTCAAAATGTTGAGTTTGTACAGAATCCACGTGTTGCTTTGTTTATTAACGGAAGGTACTTGAATATATTTTCTTTTGGTAGCTCCTGGATATATTATCACATCTGTTTTGAGCACATCACATTGCAAGGGGTGTAAACTGGCACGGCATGGCCCACTTTCAGGTCAGCCCAGCAGTGCCGGACAGGGCCCAGGTCAGATGGGGCCAGCCCAGCATGGCTTAGGCCGTGCCGCCCACATGCCCCTTCTATTTTTGTTATTTGTTTTTTATATAAATTGAAAGAGACTTTATGAACTTTTCGGGTTCTCAACTTGAAATAAAGTTGAATCTATACATTGATACTAATTTACAAATAAATATTATGTCTTTAATTATTTTAAGTTTTACATTTTATTTGTAGTCCCACGCACCCTGGTCTAGCATGGCATGGATAAATCTTGGGCCGTGATGTTCTGTGCCACAGCCCAGGGCTCCTTGGCAATCAGGGCTCATCCTTTGGGTCTTGCTGTGCTGATGGGCCATGTCGTCCTTGGGCGGCCCATCCCAACTTTCACCTCAGCACGGACATCAGGCTTCGTGTTGATTGCTGCTTGTTGGATACATCGATGCATTTGCTTGCATCATATGTGTCATATCTATAGAACTAGGAATTTGGACATGCTACCTTTTTCCCATCAAGGTGGTGCCCCCATTTTGACCTTTTCCCTCGTAAAAATTAGAATTCAGTCTCTTTTTTTTTTCTTTTTCTTTTTTTTACGGTCCTTTGATAACTCCGTCTTGTTACGAAACTTGACATATTTACCTATACATTTTTTTTGTAGCGGCCGAACGTGAAAAAGGGGTAAAAAGATTTGAAATTATGCGAATCACAACATTATCTCTTATGATTGCGCAGCATGATGAGAAATCGCGATAATTACCTTTTCGCGATTGCGTAACAGTTTTAACTTTATGCGAAATCGCAAATAATAAACCCATTTTATATCTTTCAATATCTGTTTCTTTTATCTGTAAAAAAATGAAGGAATCCTTATGATAGAGGACTCCTCTCTTTTACCAAACGTGCGTCGGTGTTGTTTGGCATGTGGGACTCAGGACCATATGAGATCTAAACAGATCCTACCTTTGGTGATAGTCCGAATGTGCACTTTTTGTGAAGCGCGCGCCTAAAAAAAGGTTATGCGAATCACAACATTATCTCTTACGATTGCGCAGCATGATGAGAAATTGCAATAATTACCTTTTCGCGATTGCGTAATAGTTTTAACTTTATGCGAAGTTAGCAAATAATAAACCCATTTTATCCCTTTCAATATCATTTTTTTTCCTATTTTTATTGTGACTCTACTTTCCTATCTGCAAAAAAATGAAGGAATCCTTAGGATAGAGGATTCCTCTCTTTTACCTACCGTGCCTCGGTGTTGTTTGTCATGTGGGACTTGGGATCATATGAGATCCAAACAGATCCTACCTTTGGTGATAGTCCGAATGCGCACTTTTCTATGAAGCGAGTGCCTAAAAAAAATTCTCTTAATAATCATACTAGCCCAATAACCCGTGCTAAGCTAAATGTTTAAGTACCCGCCGGTCAAAATATATAGGTATAAATTTACCCAATAGCTTAATATATAATACCCGCGGGTCAAAATTGGTATAAATTTACCTAATAGCTTAATATATGATACCCGCCAGTCAAAATTATAACCTACAGTCCAAATTAAAGCCAATACCTCTTAGCTTAATATATTATAATTGATTAATCACATTATCAATGATGGCAAAACACATAATAAGCCATTACAAGGTTATTTCTTAGAAAAGGAGGTCATATTTTGAGTGAGAAAAAAATAAAATAACAAGAGGCCCTGCAACAGTCTGATTGCATAGATAAGTCATATGTGCCCTTCAAGAAGCCATTTTTAGTAAATGGGCTAGACTGGGTGAGCCATAAATAAGGCTGTCATAATAGGCCCATTCACCTAATTACCACCATTTAAATGGGAGTAACATCATAAATGCAATTCTTAGCAAAAGAAAAGAAAAGAAAAGAAAAAGGGGATTTTTACCGGAAAAGTGCTCTTAAAGGTGTATAATGCTGATTGAATTACAAATACAGTATAATACCTATTCTGGTGTTCGTACAAGAATATTTTACCGTTTTACCCCTATTTTATTCGGACGACATCGTCTTCAATCCAAACCCCAAAACCGTCCCTGCAACTATTTTCCTCTCCCGCCCTTTCTCTCTTCCTCCTTTTTCTCTCTTCCTCCTCTTTCTCGTGCACGTCGCTGTCGCCTTCCCTCTCCCTGCCCCAGCCCTCTTGTTCACTCTACCTCTCTGATCGCTGCTATCTCATCCCTTTCTCTGACGGCCCGGATCCTTCTCATTCTCTCATCTCCCTGATCTCTAAGCGACTCCGGCCAGATATTCCGGTGGAACTCGCGACGACTGCTGCAACGTCGATATGTGGCCGTAAATAACCTGGTCAACTGTCTGGAATCTTCTTCCCCCTCTTTCTCTGCGTTTCACATGGAGGTTGGATTTTTTCGTTTGTTTTTATGTGGCAGATGCAAAGGTTGATACTTCTAAAGTGTCCAAAGACAAGCCTGGATCGAGTACTGGAGAAGTAGAAAGGCTCTTTCAGTTTGGTAATTTTTTCTTTTGTTTTCCCCTTTGTCTTTGGATGTGCAATGCTTCTAGTTTTCGTTAGATTTTACCGGCATTGCTGGATTTCTACAGTTTGTCTTGTGGCATTATTATGTGTTTGTTTCCACTGTCACAAGTATTCAATGGAAGATGACTAATATCTGGAAACTGTGTGGTGTCTACAGATTTGGGGTTTTTGCTATCACTTGATGTAATGGCTAAAAACCCAAGTAGTTGTCAATAAATCTTCCCACTACCCATTACACATAATCCATCAGCTTACTCAATCCTGCCCAAGGTCCATGTCAGTGAAGTTTACTCATTTAAACAACTAGGGATAAGACAGAGCAACGAAGAATTCGGGTTCTGGTAGATGAAAGATTCTTGAGTATATTTAAGAGAAGCATTAGAGTTAGATGTAAAATTGATTTTAATGACATTTGAATATTTGCCACACATTATTATTTATTGGCGGTTGCCTAGAAAAGAGAAATAAGCAATGCAAGCAGATATTGCTTCTTTTGCAAGTGTTGTGGTCTTTCCTCGTGTCGTTTCTTATTTTTTAATAATAATTTGGGAGAGCAATTGTTAGTTGTTGTTTTGGGTTTGGGTGTTATGGTGGTCTGCAGTTCACTGCATATTGTTATCAGACGTGATTTTCCATAACCATCATGAATCTAGATCTTCTATATGCGGCCGTTAATTCAATATTTTTGATAAACCTGCAAATTTCTAAATTGTTCAAAACATTTCTCCGTCATTGTTGTATAACGAGGCAAAAGTGACCCTGACTGAGTATAATCTGCTGTTATATTTTAATACTGTGTTCCACGCATTTTCAATCTACCAAGGCTCTACTCACCATAGTCAAATTTGGCCAGTTCTAAAACAAGGCAGAAGCCTATTTTAGGCCTTTTAGCTTAATAAGTGGGGTCTCTCCATCAAATTAAATGGTTTTGCATAATTCCATATGACAGACGCTGTTCATTTCAACGTTCCATGCTCAGGTGACTAAACAGATGATACCATGGGTTGGATTTATTGGTTGCCTGCTATAACGTAGTTTTCATTACTAGTAAAAAAGTATTGTTCTCTAATTAGTGATAAGTTTTACAATAGTTCCCTTGCCTATTACAGTCTATTATGTCATGCTTGTTCTCCTTTTATGGAGGAACAACATGAAGGTTTGAGCCAACTGGGCATTGCCACTTGCCAACCAATATGTATATATAAGACAGGTCGTCATCGTTACCAGCTTTGAACTTGTTATTTATTATCGATTAACAGAAATCCAGTATTCCCTTTTTATTACATTTCGGCAGATTGGAGAACACGTTGCAGATGCTCTATTATATATTAGTTTAGTGGTATCTGTAAAAGCACAGGGGAACGAAGGTTCAAATCCTCAGATTTAGAGGGCCGTGTTTCTACGAAAACATTAAAATTTGTCCTGAAGAATTTGTCCTGAAGAGGTAGTTCTGTCTTGTTTTCATTTATAATTTATGCATTCCTGCCTTTCAAATATATTTGTGGTTTTGTCTAGTCATATATATGGGTTTCTTTGAGTGTGATCGTCAGATGATTCCTACGTCAGTTCTTATGTGATTCTTTCTTATGAAATTGCCACATAAATAAGACATGCATGGCTATCGTTGTTTTTTTTTTTTTTTTTTTTTTTTTTACACATTTGTGTCAAGTTGGCCATCCACATAGATTTGCTTTTTACGTGAGTTGTTTCGACCATGATGGATATGTGAGCTTCTAATAATTGAGTAATGTTTAGTAGCCATGTTTAACTATTTTATTTTATTTTATTTTATTGGATGTGACCCATGTACATATAGTTGTTGTATATGTGGGTTTATCTGAGCATTATTCTTACGCCAACTCTTAATAGTTGGGTAATGCTTAGTCTTAGATTGAGGAACTTGATAAAACGACGGTCCATAACTTGACAAAGAATGTCATACAAGATCTGACTGACATGTTATCGAGGAAATCACTCGACTATTGTTTTTTACCTTCGTTCGTTGGATTTTTTATTCATAATAGTTCAATTAAATGCATTCTATCAAGTGCATTATTTATTGGAGTTAAAGGATAAGGTTCACCAACACCATCAATTATAGTGTTCTCTTATATAGTAAAACATATCCACGTCTATCCCCCTATTAAGTCATGGAGTATTAAAGTGTATTTTCTATATACCACCATAGTTATTTTTGCATTACCTTGACGATTCGATCTCGATTAAAGAAGGGGTTAATGTCAGGTTTACACTCATAAGGCTAAACCTAGCCTGTCTGCTAGTGCCAGGTAAGGTCCCAGACCCTTTGGCCCTTTCAAGGATATGGCCCATTCATTCCCAGCATGGGTTGGCATAGTCAGTTGAAACTGATTAATAGATGTATTTCAATCACACACTTATCCAGAGGCTATTACACTTATTTATAAACAATAAGAAAATGCAGTTGCTAAAGATAAGATAGAATACAGAATTATAGAAGATGGGAGATTAGGATAAATGAGACTCGGTTAAGACAGCTGAGACATTAGCTGATGTGTCCTTGACACGCCCCCGCAAGCATGACTGGCCATCAAGGACAGTGAGCTTGCTACGTAAAAGAGAAAATCGGGAAGCACTGAGAGGCTTAATACAGATGTCTGCAACTTGAGCATCAGTGGAAACATAACGAACAGTAAGATGACGCTTGGATATAAGATCGCGCGTGAAATGAACATCAACCTCCACATGCTTGGTTCTGCCATGAAAAATCGGATTCATTGAAAGGTACGTAGCACCCAAGTTGTCACACCAGACCGTTGGTGGTTGACGCAAAGAGAAACCCAACTCACGAAGAAGGGAATGAACCCATACGAGTTCACAGGAGACAATGGCAACACCCCTATATTCGGCTTCAGTGCTAGAGCGAGCAACAATTGACTGTTTCTTAGAACTCCAACTAACAAGATTTGAGCCTAAGTAAACCGCATAGCCACTAGTAGATTTGCGATCATCAGGTCAGCCTGCTCAGTCTGCATCTGTGTAACCATGAAGTTGTAGAGGGCCAGCGGCATGGAGGAAAATGCCATAAGTGATAGTGTGTTTTAAATAGCGTAGGATACGCTTGACGGCAGACCAATGATCTTCAGTGGGCGAATGCATAAATTGAGACACCTTGTTAACACTAAAAGAGATATCAGGCCGGGTGAAGGAGAGGTATTGCAGTGCACCAATAGTGCTACGATATTGAGAAGCATCAGACAAAGATGGAGAGCTTGAGAAGCGAGATAAGACAGTGCTACGATATTGAGAAGCATCAGACAAAGATGGAGAGCTTGAGAAACGAGGTAAGACAGTGCTAGTAGCCATGGGACTTGAAGCGGGCTTAGCTCCATCCATATGGGTCTTCAATAGCAAATCACGAATATATTTGGCCTGGGACAAGAAAAGTCCAGATGAAAGACGTGTAGCCTCAATGCCAAGAAAGAAGTGGAGGGACCCATGATCGTTGATAGCAAATTCCTTGCCAAATTCTTGTAAAAGAGAGTCCACTTGCTGAGAATTAGAGCCTGTAATGATAATATCATCTACATAAATAAGAAGAATAATAATAGACCGCGTAGTGAGCTTGAAGAAGAGGGAGGTATCAGTTTTAGAATTGGTAAAGCGATGCTGAAGTAGAAAGCAACTGAGCCTGTGATACCATGCTCTTGGTGCCTGTTTTAGGCCATACAACGCCTTGTGCAAGTGACAAATATGAGTGGGGTAATTGGGATCAACAAAGCCAGGAGGTTGAGACATATACACCTCCTCATGGGGAAACAAAGCCAGAATTTTGAAGCTCGGATGACGATGAGGAAACAGGTGGGGAAAAGGAGATAATTGGATTGGGAAATGAGGGAATAAGGGATAGAAGAAGATGGGGGGTGGGAGGCTTACAGATTAGAGATGGGGGGGCGGGGCGGGGGGGGGGGGGGTGCGCTTAAAGACTGTAGATTCAACCATCTAGTCTCTAAAGCTTGATCGATCCATGAAACTATTAGCTTCTTTACCCTTGTCATTAATTGAAGGTAGAAATCTACACATTTGAATTCTTCCTGTCCAAACTTAAAGGGATATACAAATCTCCAAGTATTAGATTCTGTTCGATTATCTAAATCAGACTTAACCTTATTGACGAGAGCTTATAAAGTAAACCACAAGTAAAAACTACAAAAACCATTTAAATGCAATTTCTTACGGTTGCTGTTGCATGTGTCAAGTATGAAGAAATCACGCAGTATCAAGGAGATTGTAAGAATTCACTGACGTTTTAGCATCTAAAAAACAATACACAATAGTCTTCTATCTTAATCATTCCCTCAAATTGTAAATGCTTATTCTCATGCATAAACTCATTCCAAGAAAGAGCATAACAAAAAAGATACCAAGTATAAAATTCGGTTTCAAATACGAGCCATATCTTGATTTGTGTTTTTAAATACTGAACAGCAGCAGAATCCAAGATTGCCATCAGGTATTTTAACAGAAAAGGTTACCAAATATCAAAAAAAAAAATTAAATATTTGCTGTCGCATAGAAATGCACGGCTGCATTGCAAAACCAATACATTCATATTACAAAAACAGAACAGGGGAAGTTGATGCAGGCCAAAAATTGTCAAGATGATGAAATCGAGGCCCATATGCAAATAAGTAAATAAAACAAGATTCAAATAGTAAAGAACAACTACAGGATGAAGATGCCAAGCATTACAAAACCTCCAGTTTTAGGATTTCAAATGGCCATTAATTCATTCTTAAAAATTCATTCAAACAAACAGAGCATTGAATGCAAGGAGTGCCCATGCACATGCTACAACAAAAAATGGATATTATGCAAAGTCTCACCTCTCTTGGCTAGAAACCCTCTTTCTTTTGCAGGATTTTCTCCATCAATTACAGCGACGAGAGATCATGCCGGTGTGAGATGATCCGGACGGAATCACCGATTGGGGTGAAGAAATAAAGGAAGAGGGAAAGAGAGAGCAGGGAGCCAAGGGAAATGAGAGAGGAGGAGAGGGAAGGAGAGAGGGAGGCGAGAGGAACGGAGAGAGGGATCGAGAGGAAGGAGAGAGCACGCGAGAGGGAAGGAGAGAAAAGGGACCTGGAGAAGACATGTAGGGGAGAGGGAGAAGAATTTTTTTGGCGGGACAGGGGGACTGGGATTAATGTATGGTGAGAGTGAATCGAATGATGTAGTCAGCACAGGGAGGGGTAAAGGGGTCCTAAATGGATGTACGAACACCAAAATGAAAAAATACATGTATTTGTGTTTAAAATGGCCAAATACATACTTAAGGACACTTTTCTGGTAAAAATCTCAAAAAAAAAAAAACATCACAAATGCAATTATTTTAAACTAGTAGGTCTTTAAAACCGCTAACGGCCTGGCTGAAGCCCAAGCACAAATGGAATGGACTTGGGCCACAACTTAGAAAAGCCCAAGAAATTATCACTTTTGACATCCCTCAATCCAAATGACGGAAAACATTCTAATTTTTTGGGTGATTTTGATGAGAGGAATCCCTAATAGAAAGGAAAATCGTTATAACTTTTTATATAGCACATAAGGAAAATCATTTTAACTTTCTATATAACACATTTTTCAATCATTTGGCTTGACACATTTTTTTCGCGTAAATAAAAAAATTGATATGATTTTCGTATGTCGAGAGGATTGTAATTTCTTAAGACAGGGTAAGAATCCAGGGTTTCTCTCTAAAAATGAAATCCAATGCACCCTTCGTGATGAGTCCCAATCCTCCATTGCAGCTAGTAAAACTTTCCTGGAACTCCATTTTGGAGCCAATATAGGGAAAATGCAAACCATTCAAGATGATTCACATCCTATCCCTAATGGATGTTCAAGTTTCAACTAAACAAGAGCATGTCCTACCCAAGGCAAAGATGGAGATGCAACCGGGAGCTTACATGGAACCGACTTTGATACGGCGTTAAATCCGTTTTCATCGCTGCGCTCAATTTTACGATGGGACTTACTCAATTTTACGATGGGACTTACTCGTTGTTCAACTGAAACTTGAAGATTGAGCAGTTGAAGGAGTGAGAAACATCTTGAACGGTCCCATGTAGGTCCCAATTACTACATGAGCCCATGAGGAACCCAAAGTGGAGTGTTACATGCTTACAGTGCCTGATAAAAATGTATTTGACTTCACACCACCATCACATTTCCACCCATTAGAATTCCATAATTTGAAGCACCCATCTACCTCCAAAACCCTAACCGCCTAAACCCTAGTCAAGCATTTTTTCCCGCCAAAACCTTCTATTTCCCTCTCTCCCCCTTTCTCTCTAATTGAACCCTTGTTCTTCTCCAAACATGGACTCTGCAACTCCCAAAAAAAACCCTAACATGTACCAGATCGGGGGAATTCCCGTCGACTTCCCCTACAAGCCCTATGGTTCTCAGCTCGCCTTCATGGGCCGCGTCATCGCCACCCTCGACCGCGCCCAGAGGCAGGGCCACTGCCACGCCCTCCTTGAATCACCCACCGGCACCGGCAAATCCCTCTCCCTTCTCTGCTCCGCCCTCGCCTGGCAGCGCCACCAGCGGTCCAAGTGTCAAACCGCCATCCCTTCCCACCCGCAACCCACACCGGGGTCCGATCCCGACCCGTTCGTCTCCGGCGGAGGATTCATTCCGGAGCCGGACCCTTCAGGTGCGTACTTCCCTCGATGTGGGTCCCATTTCCCCAAATGGGAAAGGGTCTGATTATTTGGTTGGGTCAGTTTGATTACTACTTTGTGTTGAATTGAATTCATTCCTTGGAATTTATAGACTATAGTAAAGGGGATTAAAGAGGGACCGTCACTTTCCTATGATTTAATCACTGGGGTGATGGGTAGGTAATCATCATGCATCAAGGAGGAGAATTTTCCTATGATTTAATCGCTGGGCACTTAGGGCAGCATTCTGCGAAAATCCGTGGAAAATCTAGTTCATTTTTAATAAGCTCTTCCTCACAGAAAAGCGGCCATACTAAAATGCCCTTATGGGCCTTTTGACTAGTTGGAATTGAATTCCTAGGAACTTATAGTAAATGGGTTTAATCCAAAAAGGTACTGAAGAGGAGAGGAGTAAGGAATCTAAGGTGGAGCTATAGATTTGGGGTTGGGGTTGGGGGGGGGGGGGGGGCGGGTTCATCAGTTACATGGAATTTAATTTAGGCATAGTAAGAGCAACTCATAAAAATTTTTTATTGGCATTGTGAATTTAGTATCGATAATTTATATCTGTTACAGGTAATCTACAATCAGGAAACTCAGAGCAGTCTGTTCCTGCAACAAAAAAGAGAACCCAGAAGCCACAAAGGATTTATACCATCTATTATGCCTCGTAAGTGTTACTTAGATTTCAACTAATTGATAATATGGTATTTTTGAGGATTGATTTTAACTCATACTCTGATGTGTGAAAGGAGGACACATTCACAATTAAGTCAAGTTATTCGTGAGTATCGGAAGACATCTTATCGGGCTCCAATGGCAGTTTTGGTAAGTATATTAATCTTCTAGAACTTAAGCAAGCTATATTGGTCTTCAGGGAGTTAAAGTAAAAGTGGCTCATGTGGGTCTTAGAAATTGTTCAAGTATTTGGCCTCCATCACATTTTCTCCCGAAAATTTTAGGAGACTCAAATGCAGTCATATCTATCCCAAGCTGTGTGTTACTCAGAATTAGTTATGCTTCATTTGGTTCACAACAAGGTGTTTCTAGTAATCTCTCTTTCAAAATATCTTGAAATCAAGGGAGTATTTTTTTCATTTCCAAAGTAGCAAGGGCCAAAATCAACCTCAATTTATTTATAAAATTGCACTATAAGGGAATCTAAAATGTAGTAGATGCAAAAAGGGTGGTTGATCAGTGTTGGTGAGGAGTTTTGCATTGTTCTCTTCCATTCCATGTCCTTTCCCACGCCTTCAAGTTCTTATTAATGTTCATTCATAAATTAAAACAAGTAAGAACAATAAAAAAGAGAATAAAGGAAATGTTTATTCTTATTAATGTAACATTTGGGTACAAGTGACTCTAGACTTTAAGTGGACCATGACCAAAGATGCAAGAGTCCTTTCACAATCTCTTGAAAAGCACAAAAGTGAATGAGAAGGAAAACCCTTCTATTTCCAAGTCTTCAACTTCTACATAAGGGTTTTAGGAAACCTTGAGAGCTCAAAATTTGTGGAGGCTTACTATGAACGAATACCTTCTGTTCATGATATGGCCACTATTTATCGGATTTTGATGGCTTGGATGGAAAGAAAAAGAACTTTATGAAAAATCTGGAGTTAATTGGTGGCAGAGGGCAAGCCTATTTGCACTTAGGGACGCCCTATTTGCACCTAGGGCTTTGGTGTCCTGGATGCAACTTCCTGAGACCATATCTTTTGATTTGCTCGTTGGTTATTTGCGGATTTGTTTGAAAGCTTGCGACGTGGAGATCAACTTAGGAAATTGTAGTTCACTTGTTTGAAGCAGTATTCAAGGTGAAATTCCTATGTTTCAAGGATCAAAATGCAGATTTTCTATTGAACTTTCTATTTATGGCAATTTTCGGACTATTTGCTGGTTTAGCAATGAGGATAGGGCCAAATGGATTCTTTTGCTAGTTATTCAAAGTTTTGATGCCTAATGATTGTGCCCTCTAGAAATCAGGGCCAAAGAGTCAGGATTTGGACTTGGTTTCTCAAAGAGTAGTTTGTCCGCAAGTCTTTTCCATTTCCTTGGTGACGATGAGAGGACAGTATCCTAACCAACTCTTAAAGGTTTCAATAATGGTAAAGAGACTAGGTGTACTGGCCACCTATAACACACTAGAGGTATGCAAAAAAAAAAAAAAAAAAAAAAAAAAAAAAAAAGGAGGAAGGTCTTGAAGCCCTATTTTATGAGGATGGAGATGATCTCCTTGAAATGTGAACTTGGCACATCTGTCATTGTAAGAGACCCAGCTGCTCATTGCTTGAAGAATTGAGGCTATTAAACCCTTTTGGCAGATACGTCTCTATTAGTGAGGAATTGATAAAGCAACTCTAATCTTGGAGGATAGCTTTGTTGAAGTCAAACGACTTTGATAGTGGCTTGACTTTTCTCTTTTTTAGGTCTTCAATGCTTAGAATCCAAGTGAGGGACATTGCAGGTGTTTGCTTTGAATGAAACTCTATACTGAAGTTGTGGAGCCCTTGAAATCTCATTTGTACTTGGGAAAATGTCTTGGATGGAGGTATCTGTAAATAGTCTCTTCACGAAAGTATCTGAATTGGGCATTAATTACGTATATTCCAAAATCTCCCTCTTTTATTGTGGTGGCCTCAGTCCTCACTACTCTGGGTGGTCATAAGATCTATTTAGACTCTACTTGGTAGGACAGGAGTGTCATAGGAGTGTTATAAATGTAAATTGAAAGGGCACAAATTTCTAAGATGTCCCTCAAACAAGGATGAAAAGAGCGGTAGCGGCCTGCCGCCAAAACGCTACGTAGCGGCGTAGAGGTGAGATTTGAAAAAAATCATAAAAAAATATGAATAAAATTGTAGAAAATCTAGAATATTGGAAGATGAGAGGAAATGCTTTTTTTTTTTTTTATAGTTTTTAAAGTTTATTTTTTGCAAAAATAACTAAGATAAGAGGGTGTAGCGGTCCCCTCATTGTATGAGGTCATGTATCGCTGTATAAACAGAAAATAATAGTAATGATTATTTTTTCCACATGTATTCATGTTGCTTAGTTATGCTAACTTAGAAACTAATGAAAGACTTATAAAAAAAAAGAAACTATGTCATGAAGTCAAGACTTAAGACTTAAGAGTACCTAGATAAAAGAATATTTCTACGAAAGGGGGTGTCTAATAGGATGTACCTAGAGAAGAACCCTTGAGAAGAACTCTTTATATCGACCGTAATTCAGCGAGATCATGTGCTTTTTTGGTGTTCTTTTAAACATAAAAGGGTAGAAAAGTTGCGTAGAAATGTTAATTGGAAAGAAAAAGAAAAGAAATGAGTCTTATTATGCATTTAAAGATTTTTTGGAAAGTTGGAATCAGTTCCACTTCGTAGCGCCCCCTAACGGACACTATGCCCAATATAGCGAACGCTACGCTACATAGCGACCGCTATTTTGATCCATATCCTCAAATGGCATAACCTGGGTAACGATTTAGATGCACTTGGAATGATTTTGTCAAATAATGTTTGCTTGAACAAATGCATTGAAACCCGTGCTGGAAAGTGCTTATCGAGGAATCAATATATCTTTTTTTGGTCTACGGCCTTCTGAGGGCTTGTTACATAACCATATGCTTCGAAACCCATGGCTTGGGGAAGGTTTTTTTTTTTTTTTTTTTTTTTTTTTTTTTTTTTTGTTGAGAATTAGAGTCTTTTTTAATTCTGTAGCCTTGTGAGGGCTTGTTGAACCGTATGCTCCGAAATTCATTGCCTGAAAAAGTGTTGCTAGAAAGGGGAAGAACTTTGAACTTGGCCTCCTGACCGAAAGGGGTTTGTTGCATGGTTTATAATATCGGGCGATAAATACTTTTAGGTTGATAAGTATTGGGTATTGCTTGATACTGTACCAATAAATTGCTGCCATATCATTATCGAAATGAGTTGCCAATTAGTTGGCATCGACCCATCATTTGAAATTATCAGGTTTTCTTCTCTACTTTCCCCATTTCTCCATTTCCCTGATTGGATTCTAAATCGTGGTTTATTTCATTTGCACCGTTCATATTTAATTAGTCTTTATGATTCTACTCCCATTTGTCTCTGACCTCTTCTTTTATCAAGACCCTTTCAATTGAGGTCTCTAGTTTATTATTACTATTATTATTGTTGTTGTTGTTGTTATTATCTTGACAAGCTTATAGATATCCTTCTCCCCCTCAGTTCCAAAGTGATAACGCAAATTTTTCCATAGCTTCGTATTTGGCTTTACTTATGGCTTCTTAGCTCTACTTTTTGTCAACTTATATCTTTTGAGGTCTTAGGTCGTACTTGGCTTTACTTATGGCTTCTTAGCTCTACTCTTTGTCAACTTATATCTTTTGAGGTCTTAGGACTTCTTGTCTTCTTCCATTTCTTGAATAATGTTTTTTTTTTTTTTTTTTGGTATATGTGTTCCACCTCCTAAGTTTCCTTATGTACACAACTCTTCTTCTTCTTGGACTCTCCACCATATCTTTGCCAACCTTTTTAACACAACCCACCATTTGATACCATGCTTCATTAAAATTGTAGCATAATTCCAGTCATCTTGCTCAAAACTCTTGTTTTTTTTTTTGAATGTTGTTAATTTCTGATGCAGGAGCATATGGCCTAAAGTCAATAGATGATGTGATTGATCAGGCCCTTGCTTATTTGGATTGATTTGATCGATCGCAAGGATTTTTGGATCTATCTCAATCAAGGCCTAATCAAGAAAATGATTCAAATCTAACTTTTCATGGGAAATTGGATGGTCATGATGGTTCGGAATAAACGTCAAGATTAATTGTAATTCTTCTGAATTAATTGGGGGATCAAATCAAGTCAATCTTGGCCCATTTGAATCAATCGATCAAGTTATTATAAGCACATGTACATCAAGCGGGCCTAAAATTGTAGACAGCAAGTTCAGTCCACCATTGAATATGGGCCCGGGCCATGTTCAGTCCACCGAAGGCAGCAAGAGTCACTTAGATCTGAGGGCCAGATTTCAGCAACTGGTTGGTCCCTCTAAAGCACAGCTCGTGCAATGAATCTGCCCAAACTTTGTACCTAATTCGGTTTTCCTTCTTTATCAATATTGACCTATATTTTAGTAGCTTGAGATAGTAAGGAGTTGCTATGAATAAGGAGTATAAATTGCTAGTATATCAAATATAATATTTACACCCTACAATTGTGCATGAAGATCCATACGACTCTGCATTTTCCTACTTGGTTATTTCCATTAGCAAAAACAATTGGATTCTCTCAAGCCATCAAGTTGGGCCCAAGAGCTTAATATCTTTCTTTCTTTATTTTGTTTTTTGCCTATTCTTCAGGATCTTCATTATTCTTAAAGATCTTGATGGTAGGCTAGGATGATTTCATTAGGGTTCTATGTTTAAGCTTTATAAATCATTGCAAGGGACGATACAAGGGGTGGTTGATGATATTTTTATTATTCAAATAAAATTGCCTGTTTGCAATATTTCTATTTCTTCTCCCTTGGTTGAGCAAGTCCCATTGGATCGAAGGTCTCTATATAGCGGATTTCGAGACCTCTGGTAAGCGAATCCTTATTTTCTCCTTGATTAATGTTTGATTCTTGTTGATTGAAGATTGGGGTATTGTGGGTTCACCATCAATTGGGATCATTGTACTTCCCACTGCGTCAATTTCCCACCTAAATCCTACCATCTTATTCGTAGACAATTAAGCACTTTATTATTGGCTTTCCTAGCCTTAGTGAGAACATTCAAAATCAAAATATGTGTGCTACAAAACTCTCTTGAGATGATTTTGTAATCGTTGCAGATTTATTGCTCTTTCTGTATTGGTAAAAGGTAGTCTATTTGTATCCTATTAGACATCCTCTTAGATGCCACATTGTTTTCCCTTCTCCTCGAAGTATGTATTATCTATTAATATCAAAAGCCACAAGGAAGTCAAGGTCCATCTCTCTCTCTATCTCTCTTCCCAAAACCATATCCTCTTTATATTGTGTTGTAACCATCTCCTTCCCTATGCAAGTATCCTCCACTTGTATTAACCCATTCATTATTTCTAATTTGGGTGCATAAGCCATAAGCACAAGCAATGTTTACGATTTTTTTTTATCTAGTACAATCTTAACCCTTATAACCCATTGTCATTATTATCATCATCGAAGCCTTGTTCCAACTATTTTGGCGTCAGCTCCTTAGATTCCTATTACCAGTCAGAAAAATTAAAAAAGAAGGCGGCATTGTAAGTTGTAACCTTATCATTGATGCAGGACAATGCAAGGCTAACCTATGGAATTTAATGAGACCAGAAATTATTAACAATTACAATCTGAAATATAAATTTAAATTTAGATTCTACCCATTTTGTATAAGATTTCAGCTGAGGCTAGAGATGAATCTAGCCCTTGTCACAATCCCGCAATACTAACCCCTCAAATTAGGATTGTGGGTCTCAATGGAAGAAAATCCCTTCCACTAGCTTAGGGATCAATTAATTTCAAATAGATTCACTTATCCCCTTAGAGGATTTGACAAATGGGCCAGGTTCAAATAGGTTGTCAATAAGATTGATATAAGTTTATGTGGGGCATGAAAAATTCAGACTTTGGACAATTGGAATTCCCCGCAATTACTTTCACTAATTAATTCAATAAAATTCAGATCTGATATTTGGCGAGATATTTGATAGAAAGTGTTCAAAAGGGTCCAACAAACCCTGAAAATCAGATTCAGCTGGGCTTAGAATGGGCTGGGCTGGGTTCAGTTGGGCCTGTTTGGACCTGGACTGGGTTCAGCAAGCCTTGCACAAGACTGGATCTAGGGTCTGCTAGGCTGGATATAGCCTGACAGTGTCCTGCTGGTTGGGACAAGCCTTGTAATAGGTCCTGTTAGGGGCTGAAGTGGAGAACTGGGCCACTTGGAAGTAGGCTGTGTATTGGTTTGGGGACAAGGGAACAAGGACTGATGGTTCTGTCTCTTGTTCAGTTTGATGGAAGAGGTAGTGGGTGTTGGGTTTAGGAGTTAGACACGTGTAATAGGAGTGACAGGTGTTAAGCTACCGGGATCTGTTGAAATGAGTCTAGGACAGTTGGGCTTATAGTAAATGGTGCTCGGCTGTTGTGGATGATGGCTGGTTGCAATCGGTCAATGGGGATTAGCCCCGGGACTTGTTTTGAGCAAAAGGGAATTATACAGCCATGGAGATTATGGGTCAAGGACTGTCTGGATGGAGGGTGATGATGTGAAAACAAAAACCAACAAGACCTTAATCAAAAGGAAAAGAGGAGGGAAGAGGATACCTTGTTTTCGCCGAATTCCACCGGTACCTTCCGCCAAATCCTTTCCGGGACGAAGAGAGTATGAGTACTCAAAGCAGTAGATCATTCATTATCATTAACTTGAAAATAATGTCTACAATGCTTTATAAACCTAGAATTCTAAACCAAACTAGATCTCAACCATGAAAACACATGCAAGGTTGAGATTAAACACTAACATAAGAATAATGGTCCCACTATTAATAGTTCTCAAATAAATCAAATAAAACATATAAAACATAATACTATAAAAAGTATGAGCTAACTTGGGCATGACTCGGCCCTGGAGAATTGGCCGTACGGCCCACGAACGGTCCATATTTTGTTGGCCCCTTGATGGACCCTTTTGACTCAGTCTTCTCTCAGCTTTTATTCTTCTTTTTCACTTGTCCCTCCCATGTGGTACATCCCAATGTGGGGCCTTCATGATGTTCTTCTTGATCATGGGGTCACATGTTAGATTGAGTCGGATCCAACGGTGGATCTGCCTTAGGATCAAGAACCAATGGTGGATCTGCATTTTACTTGCAATCCAACGGTGGATCTGTATCTAATTTGCGATCCAATGGTTGGTCTTCATCGTATATGCGATCTAACACAAGAAGTAACCATCTAACCATAAAGAGGCTTGCCTTCTTCTTCCATTGGTAGACTTTGAACGGAGGAATTGTGATGTCCTCAACTCCTCATCAATCATTCTCTCCTTTAACCTCTGCTATCATTCCCTTAGGTCTTCGTCAAGTTGAGTTCTTACCTTCTTTCTTGCATTATCATCATTATCATCAAAGCCTTTTCGGGGTTGGCTACGTGAATTCTGTTTCTCCATTGAGATCTATCTTGAGCGAAATCCTAGGATAGGATGTACTTCGTCAGATCTATCCTTACTATTTCCATCCATGTCTCGTTCTTAACTAAAGAAGTTTAAACCCTTCCCCTTGGTCATTAGCCTTCTCTCCTATCTACTTTGTCTCTTGTAAGCAAGCGATGCTCAGTCACTTGCTCACCCTCCTCTTTATAACATCTACCAACTCAACACTCTTCCCAATCAAAGTATCAACGTTGCAGGCTAGTCATAAAAAAGAGCTCTGTTGGTTGAAATTTATCTCTAGACACCCTGTATATGTGTGCCCATGCATGAGTGTTGATGTGCTTTGTCACGACCCAAATTCCGGGGCCCTGTCGGATTCCGGATCGTGATCATCTAGCAATTATTCACCACACATTCATCAAATAACTTTCACAAGGAATCAGGCATTTAGTTCAAAATATCATTCTAATTAAATTATAAATGTCAAACAATATCAAATATCTCTGAGTCAACAAAATTTCATATTCTAACTCAGTTCAAGATGTCTTAAAATATTTAATAAAATTCCCCAGATAAGGGTTAATCCCTTTATCAACTAATTTATTTTTTTCTCGTTCTCTCCCTTCAGCCATGCATGCCGAAATCTACGTGCTGAACATCATTCTGCTCTGGCCCACCCGCAATAAAATTACCTGAAGGAGGCAATACAACATTAGTATTACTGGTGAATGAATTTTCCTAATTACACAAACAGTATACAACATAATATTACATAATCAATAAATCTAAATCAATAGGTCAATTGCCACTAAAAGTACATCCATATTCATATTCGTGCCCATGCACATTACTACGCCTCAAAGGCCTATCATATATATGTATACCAGTCACTATGACCCTGTCTCATCAGACACGTCCACTAAGGACCTGCCAACACAATGTCCATTCACGTCCACTAAGGATTAGCTAATACAACGGCCATCAATCATCCAGACACAAGTCCAACATCCCAAGTTTGGGACCTAGTGCACCATATCTCACAAACACATAACATCCAAGACATGAACTTGAAATAATATAATTGAACACACATGAAAGCAGCGTGGGCCCAACTCTAACACCATCCAGATTTATCATTGCCCCCATCTAGACATAATTGGTAATCGATGGTGTAGAGGTGACTCACCCTGTCCATCATTAACCCAAATCCATAATTCTCACAGAATTAATACTCAGGTAAACAAGAGTTTTATAACATGTAATATACAACAGAAGAGTCCCATGAGTAGTGTCAATGCAACTACTTTGTTAGTATAAGGTAAAGAATTCCTCTAAATAATAGTAACGACCAACCAGTCTTGAGGGTACATCAAACAGTGGCTCCACTATCCTATTGCAAGACCAGACTTGCCCTCCAAGGTCACCCAGGGTCCCACATGTCAACACATGGTTCAGATTTATCAATAAATAGTCCTTCTGGGCCCCACAATCCCATTGATAAAAACATATCCTCAAAATAACCCTTCTCGCCTCATTAATTTGAAGCTATGGGATGATGGGGTAGATGGGGCCCACTCCACGTGGGACCATCACTGAACAGGTTGTCCCTGGGCCCTCTTCAAGATGGGGGGTATCGATCAATGATCAAGTGGGCTCAATGGTCTCACAACCCCCTGTCGTCACAAACTGGGTTTTTTTCTCCACAAGTCACGCCTGGGATTTTGATGATTATTGGATATACTGCGGATGGGGCCCACTATGCAGGAGTCCACCATCACTAGGGTCGACCATTAGTCTCCTACAGGATGTAGGGTTCTGATCTCTAATTAGGTCAAGCAGTGGGTCCCAGTGAAGGTGTCGACGAACTGCCTTGTTTCTCCTTCGACCACGCCTCAAACACTTACTTGTTATGGATGGTGGGCCCAACGGGGCCCAATCCCTATGGGACCAGAACTGTCTGGGTCGCCCATGGGTCCACCTTAGGATCCATGGACCAGATTTTCCATCTGGTGGGCCACAGGGTCCCACAAGCCCATCTTCTATTCATGAGTATTCTCGTTAGGCTCCTGTTTCCTTCAATTTCATGCCCAAACGATGGGTATTTTGGATTGAAACTCCATACTGACAGAGTACCACATTAATCAACAAGTTTGCAATTCACAGATTAATTTACTCCAAGTTGATGACTTCTAGTTGTCATTTAGTGCACTTCCAATACATGGCACTCAACAATTTCTAATACCAACATCCATATCATCACTTAGACAGTAACCAGGAAGATTCACTCACCTTTGATACGCGATCGTTGCTTTTGCAATGTGCGGACGCGAAAAGGACATCCGATGATCGTCTTCCCACTGTTTGGCTTCTCCCTCTTCTTCCCCTAGATTCCAATGACCAAGCTCTCTCTCTCAGATTTCTCTCAAAGGAAAGAATTGAATATCACACTGGAAGAGGGTCGTTGGTTTACTTATACATACAAGGGGAGATAGAGTCCTAGTCCACCCATACTTCCTAATTAGCTACTCCTCCCCTTTCCAAAATCTTTCGCGTGACACTTCTAATTCAAAAATAAGTTAACCAACTAAGGGTCCTACGTGGGCCAAATTAATCCTGTGTTCTGGTAACTCAAGATATTACATGCTTGCTTTCGGTTTTTATTTCCAGGATCCAGATGCTCTTTTACATAGTCTGCTTCCTACATTATTCAATTTTGAAATTGAGATTAATTTTGTTACAGCTATTTTCCCTGGCAACCATCCTCAATCTTTTGCATTAATTGCTGTTCCCTTTTGTCATTTCCAGGCATCACGGAAACACTATTGTACAAATGGGAATGTATCTATGAAAGAGAATGTTGATGAGGAGTGGTGAAGCTCGAAACTTGAAAGAATACATTCAAAAAGAAATTTTATTTTGTCTGCCTTTATTATCTGCTAAAGTATGATCATTTTTATTTTTTCCAGTAAACTGCTCTTGAACGACTATAGACCTGAGAATATAAGATGCCTAGAATTTAAGTGAGTTTTCGTCTGATTTTTTACTTTATAAGACTGCTCAAATTCTTGGTATAGCTTTATTCCTGGTGTTCATTTAACAAATAGCACTCAACCGCTTAAGCAGAAATGCACATAGAGTCAAAGATCATCATTCCCTTAAAGAAGGTGGCTGTCATGAGGCTCATGATATTGAAGATCTTGTGAATATTGGCCAGGCTATGAGAGGTTTGATTTACTTTTTATAAGCTGGTGGAAAGCTTGATGTTTCTGTTCATACCTTTACAGTAGATTGCTTTTGGCAGGTTGTTCATATTTTGCAGCACGCGATTTGGCAAAAGAAGCTCAGCTAGTATTCTGTCCATACAGCTATATCATAAATCCAGTAATTAGGCGAGCAATGGAAGTTGATCTAAAAGATGCCATTGTGATTTTTGATGAAGCACAGTATGCATTGGAAGCTCTTTACCTACATCATAGAGATAGTTCTAACTTTCTTAGTTCTATGTGTGCTCCATGCTGACTCTGATGACCTTTTTTTTCCATATATTGTGTATATATATATATATATTTTTTTTTTTTTTTTGGTAAAGCCATGTATTGTATTAAGTATATGTTTTGTATGAATACTATATTCAGTAGTTATAATTTTAGATGAGGACATCATGTTAAAGTTAAACACTTAGATGTGAATCTAGGGTTTTCTCTTTTAGAATATGGAAGAAAAAGAACAATAATAGAGAAGAAAGGAAGTGGGCTTGACAGGGAAAGATTGGTCGATAAACCCAATAGGGTTGGATGACCACTTATTATATCTTATTTCTTCACTTTATGCAAATTACAATAAACCCTAGCTTTCTACTTAATACTTATATATCAGTGTTCCCAATATAAAACTAGTTACATGTAACTCATACTCCTATAATTCATAACAGTACCCCTCAAGCTGGTGCATTTGTATTCACTATACCCAACTTGGGCAAGATAATCTTTAATTTATTCCTGTTAACTGCTTTAGTAAGAAAATCTGCAGCTTGGTCATTTGTGTTTACATATACCAGTGCATATCCTTTTTCTTAACTTCTCTGATAAAGTGGCTATCAATTTTCACAAGTGTATTTTTTTTTTATTGTTTTTTTTTTTTTTATGATAAACAAAATTCTTGGTAAGTTTGATTGTCGATGTACTGTCTGAGTGTAGAGTCATAGCTCATAGGTCCATTTTGCTTGAATCCCAACTCCTCCAACATTAGTCTTAACCATAGTAACTCACCACACCTTTTGTGGCACAGCACGATATTCAGCTTCTGCACTTGACTTTTCAGTCACAGCTTGTTTCTTACTCTTCTAGGATACTAGATTCCCACCAACCAAAGTACGATACCCTTAGTGGACTTTCTATTAGTCATAGATCTAGCCAATCAGCATCAATATAAGCTTTTGCCTTTACATGACCATATGATTTATACAAAATACCTTGACCTGTGATCCTTTTAGGTATCCAACGATTCTATGAACTGCATACCAATGATCTATTTAGGCATGCATGAATTCACTAACCAACCTTACTGCACACGATATATTAAGTCTGGTGGTAGTCAAAGTGTCAAACAGATCAACTTCTGTACCAATCTCTGGTACATCCTTTGTCATGCAAGAACTTCCCAGTCTCTGAGTGTGATCCATGATTTTGTTTAATTGGGGTATCTGCTGGTTTTGCTCCTAGCTTCCGTGTTTCTTTAAGAATGTTAAGAGTGTACTTCCGTTGTGAAATTACAATCCCATTCTTAGACCTTGCCACCTCAATTCCAAGAAAATATTTTAGCAGTCCAAGGTCTTTGATTTCTAAGTTCATCCCAAGCTTGGTTGTCTCATCATCATCATCATTTCCTATAAGTACAATGCATAGTTGTCAATTTAGTTCCGTTCTGAAATTGGTTGGAACGTTCCAAATTTGGCTTGGAGCAGAATGGAATGCCCCCCCTAAAGATTCTGGTCCCACTTCCAGCCCATTCGAGTTGTTATAGGCCTAATGCCGGCCCCAATTCTAGCACAATTCCTGCCCATTTTAGGTGGTATAGAATGCCCCCGAAAGTCTCATTTTATTATGTTTATTTTGTAGTTTTATTAAATTTACATGTTTCATACTATTCATTTATACATAGTGAAAGCTAGAAAATAGTCAATTGTAATGTGTAGTTTAAATCAAATGATGTAAATATGCATTTTTAGTATCATTTTGGCATTCAATTGTTTTTCATTTTTCACCTGTTACTAATTTATCATCACTTTCTTGTTTGTAGTAATATAGAGGACATGGCACGCGAGGCTATTAGCCTAGATGTTGAAGAGGAAACCTTAGACAGTGAGTTAATTCCATTTTGCATATGTTTTTTTATTGACTTGAACCCAGAAACAATAGTGAGCACCTTCCACTGTGCAATGTGCTCGTCTTTCTAGTCTTTTTTTTAGAATTCTTATTAGTTTGGATCATCATTCAAGTTTTGCAGAAGGAATTAGGGGAATTATGCTTGGCTGAGGGTGTTGAAATTTACCAACCTTTATATGACATGATTCAGGTAGGCAGCTTACTAGGCAACTAGTAAACCCGTCTTTGATTGGAATCTAATCAATGCTGGTTTTGTAAATGTTTAGGGTATCATAAGTTGGATGGGCCGAAGGAAAAGTACCTTAAAAAAGCATGATTTTGAGCACTCTCTCTCATGGTGAGTAAATTTGGCTAATTAATAAATGCATGCTTTATTTGGATGGGCAGAATATATGTTTCAAACCTTCTTAGCCAGTGTCACGTGATTTCTTATGATGCCTGTTAGTTTATTGAACCCTTAGAGAGGAGTTTTACTAATATGCCAAATTAAAAAAGTTGTCATATAATCTGGATTTTTGCACAAATATTGGATATGAAAGATGCCTAAGCACACATCTATCTTTAAATAGGATTACTTAGAAGAGTAGAACAAACAAAGCAAGCCCAATTAGATGGAATAAGGTTTAGGCAATGACTATGATGTAGTTGCACATTTGCTTCTTGAAAGTTGTCATCATGTTCAAAATTTTATATTTGTGGATGATGATAAGATCTGGCTCGATTGCATAGATCTTCCATGTGGGATATAAATATGGCACCAAAGGCTCTTTATTAGGTTGCCTCATTCATCAAATGATAACTACTGGATATTTCTTATGTGGTCCACTTTATAAGATATTTAATGTCAGATCCACGACATCTTGATATGATAGTAGTATTTAGGTTAATATGATATTTAAGAGTCACCATTGGATGACTGGCTTATTATGTTTGCTGATAATATGATAATTTTGATTATAACTAGGTATCAGCCTGTATCCACAACATCGGTCAATAGAATCGAAGGGGCGAATAGTGATGGACTAAAGGTGAAGATCCATGAGAGGATATCAAATGATCTCCTATTTGATTTTAAATGATTTCTTGACCATCACCTTAATAATTTAAATCCTAGGTAAGTGATGGTCCCATCTGAATCTACAACTTATACCCTTCACTTCTCACCTCTGTGCTCCTTTTATAAAATCCCCATTACTATTAATTTCTAGGAATTCAATACCGAGTAAGCAAATGTCTCTTAATGTAATGTAGAACCAATTATACTCAGGATCTCTTTCTGGGGTTTACTTTGTAGGGGCCTACTTGAGATTATCACCGATTACAAATTTACAATACAACATGGAATGGGGATGATTCATCATGGATGAAAGGAAGAGTTAATGGAGACAGTGTATCGGAGAAAAAAACTACCTAAAAAGCTCATGAACATAGGGTTATAACTTCAGATAAAGAAACGAGTTTATAATGCTGATAAATTCTTGAAACACATTTGATTTGACCATATAATGCAAAAATTCATAATACCCTTTTCTAAAGTGCAAGTATAGTATGAGTGCAAAGGGAAAAGCACAAAATATGGAACAAAGAAGAAAAATTTTCCGTAATCCAGGCATTATGGACACATGGAAAGTTGTCTTCCAACACAGCCGAAAGGTATTGCATGTGATTAAATTGAATGATACCATTACCAGTGCCATCTTTGATTTATCAATCTGCTAATAACATTCATTTCATAAGTGCCATATTTTCAAGATTAGGTGTTTTAAATGGTTAGGGTTGTAATACATTGATTTCATTTTCCTTTGTATCGTATTGGTTTATGCTGGTCTTATTCATGAAGTGTATTTTCATATTGAAGTTTGTGGGATTTTTCTTGAATACATCCAAGTTTTCCTGGCTTAAAATACTCCTTGACCTTCTGAGAATTAAAAAAAACCCCTTGACTTGCATTCCTTTTCTAGCCGTTAACCGTACTAAGAAGATTGCTTTTCCCTTCAATTTTAATTTGTCAATGTTGTAGCAGTGTAGCTTTGTATGGCCATGTATCTGAATATGGTAAAAAATGATCATGGTGCCGAGTTCATTATTATTGGATCATATGGGACCACCCATCCAATAATTAATCATGTGGCACTATTGTTGAAAATTGAAGTTATGTATTCAAATGGACCTCACTACTCAAATGATGGAATGATGTCAAATGCACTCTGGGTGCCACCCACTACAATGGAATCGTGGTAAGCTCCACCTACTCAAAAGTTGGAATCCACTAGGACAGAAATGCAACTGCGCATGAAAAATCACAACCAAATCTAAAAAACTCAAGATTTTGGATGGTCTAGATGAAAACTGTCCAGGACATCATCGAATCCTAGAACGGTGAAAACGAACTCACCTTTGCTTCTCAAAACAATCCACAAAATATTTTTCCAAAAGACTCCCTTCAGTCAGACAATCCTTTCTCTTAGAGATCTCTTAAAGATTATGATCACGGGTTGCCCACCAGTGATCCCATGCAGCTGCCAAGTAGCAGCACATTCGACGAGGCAGTGTGTTCTATATGCTTTCTCTATCTTCTCCAAACAAGTGGGGAAGAAGCCTACCAGTCTAGGCTGTTGATAAAGTAAAGCCCCACATCCCACATCGCTTAAGTCTTGAGTTGGACATGGCTTCATATGCTTGTTCGGGCCTTGTACTTATTAGCTTAAGTTTTTGGGTTGGTACATATATGGTATTAAAGCAGGTTTCGATCCCGTCATTCTTGTGTAGCCCACGTGACAGACCCATCCATGAAATCTGTTGGCCCTGCACGTGAGGGGAGGTGTTGGTATAGTAAATCCCCACATCCCACAAGGCCTAAGTAATGCCTTTGGCAAGGCTTCATATATTACTTGTTAGGGCTTTCCACCAATGAGCTTAAGCTTTTGGGTTGGTATATGGTTTCTTTTCTTTTTTCTTTTTCTTTTTCTTTTTCTTTTTTAATGACTACTTTCATTAAAACAAAAACAAGCAGTAAATGAGGCGAGTACTGACAAGCTAACAAAAGAACAACCAAACACCAAGAAAAAGGAAAATCGCTAAAACAAACAACTAATGCTTTGTGTAAGTGCCTAAAATAATACGGGCTTGTTCTTATGGAGGACTGCTGGGAGGCCTCTGATGGAGAGCAATATTTATTTGACCTGAGGAAGAGAAATGAGTTAGGGGCCCTGGCCGTGAAGAGCCGAAGGCACTCCGACGCCCAAGTTAGTACTGTTCCTAAACGAAGGGTGAGTGAATGGAGAGGGAGAGAGGTTTTGTATTGCTTACCCCCTGTCGTTCTGTGCCGTGCCTATTTATAGATGTCGTTGTCCTCAGATCCTTCCTGAGTGGAGGTTGGTAGAGGTACGGTCCCATCGGACCATACTTTTCCCATAAGTGGGGGTTGGTAGAGGTTCTGTCCTGTCAGACCATACCTTGATCTTTCACATGATCGCTGATGTGATGGCGGAATGAAGTCCGCGCTTCTTCCGTATTCGGCGCATGTCTCATCCGTCTGATCCAGGACATGCCCTTATTAATTGCTGATTGACAAGGTGCCGAACCCGGCTAATCACTGCCGAGGTGGATCTCGGCGCCCGTTTCACAACGGGAATGCATCTCCTCGTTTACCAAGTTTCTCGGGTGGATAATCTTCAGCCGAAGTGGAACCTCTCCAGGAGTCGAGATCGGGATGGGTTAGCCGAGCTGCGTCAGGTCCCGAGCTGGTAAAATATCCCCACACACTTTGCATTAGAAAAAGCCAACTCCTTCCAATGAACCATTATCTGATCTGTTGAGTACATGGTTTCGTGCACAGCCGAGAAGCCTTTCTTGAGCCTTTTTCAAATTACAAAGTGAAAAGGATTAAAGGTGAGCTTTCTAAAATATCATCTGGAAATACAATAATGTATTATCCCTTACACAAGGCCCAGCTGAAGTTTTTAAATCGAACAGGGCTCTGATACCTTATCATAGTTCAAGAACATAGAGTGGCAATGGAATCAAATAGAATTGGATGCCTCTCCTTGAGAGTGGACATCCCTATTTATAATTGATATACCAAGTGATTACAACAATTAGTTTCCCTTAATTAGGGAAATCTCAATCAGTTACAATGAATACATAATCCTATTGATTCTCACACTATATGGTGTGCTATAGTTACATTGAAGTATGCCCTCAACTGTTCATATTGTAGTCTAGAGGACTACCCATTTTGATAGGCTAGACCTCCTTAAATGATGTAATCATTGCAGAACCACCTTCTCAAATTGAGAAATCATGGTTGACCTCACCTATCTTTATAAAAAATCACATTGAACCTTCATTATACAATGATAGAATTATGTTTGAGTGAGACCCACGCAACAAATAATTGAGTTATTTGTAATGTGCCTATCTAATAGTTTGGGTGGGTAGGATCCGCCATGATTCCATCAAGAGGCAGGTCCTACCGTGGATCTAATAGGAGCGGCCGATGAATTCCATTTTGTGTTTTGTACCGCCATGATTGCATCATAAGGTGGGTCTCATGTGCGACCCATATGAATTCATCATTATGTTGGTGCAGCCCACCAGATCCCTGCATTTGATGGATAAGGCCTATCGTGATTCCATACTTTAGATGGTTGGGTCCCACATGATTTTATCATTAGGGTTGTTAGGCCCGTTATGATATTTTCAGCGGATGCAGCCCAGATAATTAAGTGGGTGGTTTCGTGATCCCATTAGTTGTGTGGGATCTACCATGCTTTCATCGTCTTAGTGCTGGTTCCTAGCATGATTACATCACTAGGTGAGTGGGCTTAAATCATCTCATCACAGTGAAAGCGGGTCCTGTATATTACCATTTCTAGCGACCCTCCATGATTGCGACATTAGATAAATGATACACACCAAGATCACCTATTTTTTGGTGAGTCTGCACTATAATATTTGATCATTAGCGAGGTAGGTCCACCAAGATTCCTTCATTTAGGTGATGGTTCTCACCATTATTACATCATTTGATGGGTTGCCCAAAAGATTCATCATTCAGTATGTAGGTTCCATAGGATTCCATTTTAAACAAATGGGACTCATGTGATTACATCATTTGATTGTGTGGGGCCACCATTTGAAAGGGAAGGGTCCACTAACGGTTTCATTGTCAACAGGGTGGTCCCACTGTGATTCCTTCATGTTTTTACGAGTGGGGCCCACATGCCACAATACTTCCTTAAGCATAGTGATCAGACTTGTTTCTCTAATAACAGTTGAGTACAATACATGATATGAAGATGTGACCCAGTGGCCCTGCCATAAAAATGTAGTGTTTTTAGATTAGCCATGTAGAATACAGAAAACTAGCCTCAACAAGTGCTACTAGGCTTAGCCATCCTATCAAAGGAAATGAAAATGGACTATAGATGTAAAAGCAGTGAACCGTTCAAAGTCATTGTAGTAGATCATTTAAAACTCGAGCCTTAATGATGTGTCTAGTTGATTGAACTAAATATTTGACCCATGTAAATGACTTCATATGTGAAAATTCTATTTACTGTTTCAGTCCTCTCATCAAGATTCTCTTTTGGTGGTATACAGTAATAGAAAAATCGATGGAGTAGCCTCTTTCGGAAGCTGAGAGGGGCAGAAAGAGGAAGGGGACCTGCATCCCATGTAAATGACTTCAAGTGGGCAAAATCTCTCCACTGTTACATTCTACTCATTGAGAACTTTCCAACCGTATATAACATTTGAAAATTTGACTAACATTAAGATATGTCCTTCCAAAGTCGACAGCACAAAATGGTTGTGCTTGCCTGGTGCACACTGCACAGTGCATAGGCCCGGGCAGCACCCGATTAAAAGTGGAAGCGACCCACTTTCAATAAGAAATCTTCCATACCATTTGCTTGTGCGAAAAGTCACCCAAAACCTAGAAAAGGGGTTCCCTAGCTCATTCAAAAGCAATTATTCACTTTATTCAAATCTCCATGCATCTAATAGTATTCCAAGGCATCCAAAGCTTCAAAAAGACCAATAACTAGAAGCCCTTAATTTCTTTTTCAAGTTGTGCCTTGGATAGAGATTGTACAAGAGATATTAGGGACCTTGAATTTCATTTGAGGTCCATTGAGAATCTAGTGCCATATTTTACCCTGACTTATTAACAAAATCTATATTCCTTCCTATCTTTCTTTTTGTTATTTTACATGCTTTTCTTTTCTTTTAAATTTCTTTTTGAACAATCATTGATTCATTTCCCTTGATTTAACGGCCAGCAGCATTAGATGAGTCTCATCTTTTGATCCATCAGACCCTTTTTGGTATGGTGGAACCAATGGGCCCTACCTACATGTCGGGTGTCTTGTATGCTGCTATTGTTGCTGTGACAAAGTAGCATTTTCATTTAAATGTGCTCACAAGACAATTCATCTTAAATTGAATGGTAAAAGTAATGGTCTTTTTACACTCTTAATGGCTGGAGATGGATGCAACTGTAATTAGGTTAGTCAAGGGGGTCCTTGGGAATAATTATGCAAATCAAGGGGTTTTTTAGAATTCTTAAAAGGTTAAGGGGTATTTAAGAATTTCAGAAACCTTGGTGGGTTTCTAGAAAAATCCTTAAAATTAATCAGACATTTGAAATGATTGCATTAGCAGCATTTTTTATTCCTATAAAGGATTCCATTTTGTATTTTAAGTCCTTTTTTTTTTGGACTGATGCCATTTTACTCCTTCCAGTTGGACTGGTGATAAAGCTTTGAAAGAGCTTCAAGAGGCTGGAATTTCTCAAGAGCACTTTCCCATCTTGCAAGAATGTGCCACTAAGGTATTCTTTAGTCAAAGTTTGGACTTAGTGATTAATATTGTTCTATATCTTTTTTATTTATTTGTTTGTTTATTTTTGAAAGGCAATTGAAGCTGCTTCAGATTCTGAGTCAGAGATCGCTCGTCTGAGCAGTCTGGCGGCAGTAACACTAGAGGGTACTTGCAACATCCTGTTCACAACTTAATGACCTTCTAAACTATCTGTAACCGCTATTTACTCATGCAGGATTGTTTACTTCATTCAGATACTTCTTTTCTGAGAATGGCAGTCATGCAATTGATTATCAACTTGCCTTGCAGCGACTTGTTAAAAGAGATGCTAGTGAGTTGATGTTCTATATTTGATGTCTATTGTACATATAAGGAAGAATTTATGGCTAAGAAGCCTATTGTCTCCATTTTCATTTTGAGGTGATGTGGGAGGTAATCTGGATATGAATTCAGAAATTCTTATTTCCAAGTTTGATAATCATTAAGGCATCTCCAATTGCTGTCATGCAAGGAGTTTGTTTAGGGTAGGACTTGGGACCTGTCAGAAATCTTTCAGATGAAGATGATTGGACACTTCTCAAATGATAATGGCAAAAAGTAACTTAGAATTCTGAAAATTTGGAGATTTTGAAGGGCCATTTTTTCCCCATTTCCAACACTAGGAATTTTCATTTTTGAATTCCTCCAATCGAATGTGGGATATGGAAATTCCTGATAAGCCAAGTGCTTGCTAGTTTCTATCAAACAGGCCCGAAGTCTCTCATCTCTACGTATGGAACACCATTTTGTTCAGACCGTATTTCTGACACCTTTCTCATGTTCATCTGTCTATTTCAATCGAACGAATTTGATATTACCAACAGGCCAAGAGCCTGCCAGAAATGCTTGCTATCAAGCAGGCCCTAATGCTCTGTTCTTTATGCATGGAACACCATTTGTTCTGACAGTATTTCTGACACACTGGTGATTGTACTGGCTTTTGCCAATGCTCTTCATCTGTCATACTTCCAATTTTCTTCTTGATGATGTGGGCACATCAATGTTCATCAACAGGAAATTATAAAGCAAATGTGTAAACATTTTTTCAGGTTACTTGGAGTTAGTGCATTAAGTAGTTTTTTTATGCTTCAGAAATTCAAGGGATTCAAAAAATTTAATGCATTTTTGAATTTGATCATGAAGTTAACAGGCTCTCGAAGCCTGACACCGAACAAAAAGAAGTTTACCTTTTTATACCGATCACAGTTTCCATTTCATCATTATACAGAATGATATTAAAAAAAAAAAAAAAACTGTGGTCCTCTGTTTTTGCATTGTGAACTCCCATACACCTGTTATTTAATATTTTATTGCGCATTTGATCTTTCATCTTTACTACCCAAATAATTGGATGCAGGATATACTGCTTGTGGCTTGACGCATTCATTGAGTCTTTGGTGTCTGAATCCTGCTTTAGCTTTTAAGGAAATTGCAAATCTTTCATTGTCAGTGATCCTTACATCTGGGTAGGTAACTATGGTTTATCAATCCTACTGAGTTGATCACTCTTATGAAACTTTTAGAATGGGATAGTGTAAACCCAGATTGTTATAATGTGAAGCTTTATCTTGTTTTAATTTATATGTTCTTCACAGGAATGGTTATACTTGCATTTCTTTATAAAAGATGCACCTTACTCCATGAATTAGTTGAATTTGTGCATACTAGTGAATACCATACTGAGTCATTTAATTTATGTCCATATTTACTTATATGTAATTTTCTGTATATTACCTTATATTGAGGGTGCTCTTTATAATTAAAATGTGATTGACAAAACCTAATCTCTCCCAATATGGGAGATTAGCTTTTGAGAAAACCTTTTCCATTATGGTATCATAGGGTGACACCTGTTATAATCTGTAATGAGATGAGAGGAAGGAGCACCCATAGCCCTTGCTCTCCTCAGTTAATCTCCCTTTCTTGTCAACTACTTTTCTCCTCTTTCCTTTTTTCTTCTTCCCTTTCTCTGGTTTTTCTTTACTCCAGGTCAATGCGATCCTTTCAGGCCATGAGTCTGCTCGCCAATTGGTGAATGGTGTAGGAGTGAGGATATTGGATGGCTGGTTAAGATTCTATAAATTTAATGTTGTTGTGTCACAGTCATGGGTACCCAAAGGAACCCACCACAGTATTGGATCTGTCAAAAATATTGCTGTACAGCAGTATCCAGGGACTGCTCACTCTCTAGACTCAAATAAGTCAAGGTTTAGAGTGGTTTCCACGAAGGATAAAAATAGAATTTGCGGTGGGTGTAGCGGTGGGTGTCCAAAATGCTACGTAGCTAGCGATATGTAGCCGTTGAAGTAATATGTAATGGCATAGTGGTGTGAATTTTTATAGTGTTCAAAAAAATCGAATATGATGTAGCGGTCAATCTGTGTTTTTTTAGTGATTTGGAACTATGTAAGGGTAGAGACAACTTTAGGAATGGCTGTTAGGGAGAAGAAATAGGGAAAACAGTGCTTTATAAGAAAGTTGCTTGGCTTGGCCAGTTTTTATACTGGAGCGGCAATATTAAAAAAATATATATTTGAATCTTATGTAGCGGTGAATCTTGTGTTTTTTTAGTGATTTGGAACCATGTAAGGGTAGAGACAACTTTAGGAATGGCTCTTAGAGAGAAGAAATAGGGAAAACAGTGCTTTATATGAAAATTGGTTGGCTCGGCTAGTTTTTATACTGTAGCGGCGATATTTTCAATTTAGCATAGAGGCCATGGCCTCTATGGACGACATATCAGCTGCTATGTTATGTAGCGGCCAATATTTGGTTCCTTGGTCCCCACCCTGTGGTTCCATGTAAATGCTCAGGCACCACATCCACAAGGAGACAATTAAAAGAATTGCATAATGGAGAGCAACAAACAACGAAGCTTTCTTTATTCAATAGGTTCATTGTCAGTCATGTCTCCTAGCAGTCGACTACATATGTATATTTGCTAACGAAGTAAAAAAACTCTAGAGATCCCTAGTAATCATACCAAGCATGATTCCTACTACCATTCGAACTCTTTCCATAATAAAAAAATCAACAAACAGCTTTATATAACAATTAAGCATAGTCTAGGAATTTCCATGTTCAGGCTGTCCCACACGACTGTTTGCTGCACTAGGTGTGGGGTCCACATGGCTCACCATTTGATCAAGTGTGCCCCACCATCAGTGTGGGCACTCATGGGCCACCCTTTTGGTCCATATCCCATGTGGTTTGGGCTAGGTTTGGCCCTCCAACCCATGTCTCAAAAATCCTGCACGTCCAGCCCTCTTCCTTGTCTTGAGTTTTCTGGAAATTGCAAAAGAGTCCCTGTTTCTTCTTATTTTCTCCAAACAGTCCTTGAAATTCAATTTAAAGAAATTTTTTGGACTGTTTGTGTAACAACCTGGGCCCATTGTCCACATGAGATTGTCTGCTTTGGCTCATGCATACACACATCTTTCCTTATGTCTGGTCGTAGACTAGCCTCTCAATAAGCCTGTCCTTTTTCATTTTCTCTGTGGCCACTAGTTCCTCAGCAAAGTTGGATAGTTCGATAAACTTGTTAGAATATTCCATGACTATGCCTACAAGGTATCAAAAAATTTGATGTGGTGGATTTTTAAATAAAAGGAGTGTCCTATGTGATTATATTAACATGATTAAAGACATGTATGAGGGAGTGATAACTAGTGTGAGAACTACCTGTGAAGAGATGAGCGAGTTTTCAATGATCATATGTTTGCATCAAGGGTTAGCTTTAAGCACTATCTCTTTGCATTAATTATAGTGAATTAAACTACTCATATTCAAGAGGAGGTACCTTGATGTATGTTGTTTACAAATGATATAATGTTGGTGGATGAATCGAGAGATGATGTAAGTGCGAAACTTGAGAGATGGGGGGAGACTTTAGAATCCAAAGCATAGCTACGATATTCGTTTTGGTTCGGCCGAATTCTCCGAACAATTTTGGTTTGGTAATGAAACCGAACCGAATCACCCCTTTAGAAAAATTCGGCCAATATTTTGGACCAGTTTAGCCAAAATCTGGAAATTCAGACCAAAAATCCCAGATTTCGGCTGAGCTGTCCAAAATCTATAGGTTCAGCAAGTTTTTTTTTTTGAAAAAAAAAAAGAAGTGGAAGGGCCTAGCCGCTGGTTGTAGGGAAAAAAGGGTTGGCCTCTCGTTACAGGAAAATAAAAATAAAAAGAAGAGAGAGAAAGAAGGAAGGGAAGGGAGAGCTGGGGGAGAGAGAGGACCAACCTGTAGCCGCTGCAGCTCGCCGGTCCAGATTGCCGCTGCTGTTCGCCATCCAGATCGCTGCTGCCGCTCGCATGTCACCACCATCATCACCTTCTTCTCCCCCACATCTCTCTCTCCCCTCCTTATTCCTCCTTTTTTTTCTTCTTTCTTCCATTCATTTGCCTTGCCCTAGAATCTGTTTTGGGCAATGCTTAGAGAAAGGTAATTTCGCCTTTTAGACTTGGTGAAAAACAAAATGGGCTACATTTCGAAAAGAAGGGCTACCCAAACAAAATGGGCTACGTTGTTGTAGTTGAGTGCTAATCACTCCTAGTCCTAGCCTAGTGTAGAGAAAAATAAATAAATATGCCTAACACATATATATTACATATCCTTTTCTTAGCAAATATAATATATAAACTGGGTCTAGCCATTTTTTAGCAAACTGGGTCTAACCATATTTTTTTATTATTAATATTATTCATATATTTTCTATATGTATATATATATTTTTTAATTTTTATATTTTTTCGAAATATAAATCCAAATTGTTTCGCCGAAATCCCGAATCGGCCAAAATATTTCAATTTGGGGGCCAAACTGAAACGGTGACTTAATCGAATTTCTCAACACTGATCCAAAGTCCTTAATATAAGTCGTATAAAGACAAAATATATGAATTGCAGCTTTTGTGGGGACGCGCACAGTGATGTAACTCTTCTGAGAATTTAAGCCCAAGAGATACGACAAAGAGAGCATCCAATACCTTGGCTCTATAATTATTAAGGTTGGAGTGATTGAGGAGGATTCAAAAATAGGATAAGAGCTGGATGGTTTGAAGCGGAGACTTGCTTCTGGCGTGTTTTGTGATTGGCCCATGCCAACAAAGTTGAGGGGGAAATTTTACAAGACAATTATTATACCAGCTATGACCTGTAGAGTAGGAATGGCAAGCGGTCCAGTCGAGTTCGGGTATTGTCTGGGTTGGATCTAACCTGAGTAACACCTAGTCTACATCATACCTGACCTGACTGAAGATACGCTTACCGCTTATGTGTCTTTTTTTTAATGCCCAACCAGCCCCTCATGGAGCGCGTTGGGTCGGATTTGAACTTGTTGGCCTTTTATTTTAGTTTTAAAAATGAAAATACCACTTATGTTCAGTTGAGGCTCAAAATAATAACTTGTGTAAGCATTGATATCACCCATTACCACTTGTGCGAGTGGGCGTGTACAAAGAACTCATAGAATATTGTATAAGTTGAAAGGAAATCAGGGTGGGGTGTTTCAAATGGTAAGTGTCACGACCCGAATTCCGGGGGGCCCTGTCGGATATCCGAATCCTGATCATATAGCAATATTCACCATGCATACATCAAATAATATTCACAAGGTATTAGGCATTTCATTTAAAAATAATTTCAATTATAAATATCATTAAAATTTCTGAAAATTCAAACTTTGTATATATAACTCAATCCATACTATGCTTGAAACATTAGATAATTTTCCTAAACAAGTTCTAATGATTCCATCATCTATTTAAGTTTTTCTCGTTCTCTCTTTTCAGCCACGCATGCCAAAATCTACGTGCTGATCGTCAATACGCTCTGGCCCACTCGCAATTTGATTATTTGAAGGGGGCAACACAACATCAGTATTATTGGTGAATGAATTTTCCTAATTACACAAGTCATATATAACATAACATCACATAATCAACAAATCTGAATCAATAATCAAATATCATTAAAAATACAACCATATGCAAATCCGTGCCCATGCACATTACCTCGCCTCAAAGGCCCATCGTATACATGTATACCGGTCACCATGACCCTGTCTCATCAGACACGTCCATTAAGGACCAGCCATCATAACGGCCCGGACACTAAGTCCAACATCCCATGTCTGGGACCCAGTGCATAATATCACATAACAACCAGAATTCATCATTATTAATAATTTACACAACAGTATTGTGGGACCAGCTCCATGTCAGTCCCCATTATATTGGTGCCCCACTTCTAATCATAACAGGTAAGAGATGATGTAAGAGTGGCCCCACCTTGATAGAATATTAATCAAGGTGACAGAATCATACCAATCATTCCAAGATAGCCCATACAGTTCATTATAATTACATGAAAATCTTATTTAATTTGGTGGAAGGGTTATTTGGTAATTATATACAAGTCCAGGGCTAATCCCCATTCACAAATTCCATCGTATTCATATGTACACACACAGAAACCATTATAGCAAGTGATTCACGCCTGAAACACTTCTACAACAAAATCCAATGGGTCCCACTGGACCAAACCAAGATCAGACCTAATGTCTAAGGTTGTCCACGGGTAGGCTTTGCTCTTAATGGATTGGATTGGCCATCAGACATCTTTATTGGGCCCTTCAGACTCAAAAACGCAAACAGTAATCCTTATGGTTAACAAAATTGAAGTCTCTGGATAACTGGTCAGATGGAGCCCTGGCCACATGAGACTACCACCATTCAGACCGTCCCTGGGCCCTCTTCAAAACGTGGGGTCCCAATCTCTCATTGATTTAGGTAGTGGGTCCCACCATAGATGTCGACAGTTGCTCTATTTTCATCATAATCACGCCCAGGATTTCTTTGAATCTGTTGGACAGTGGGACCTACTAGTCCAAACCCAAGATGCCCTAGTTACCTAAGGTCGACCATGGGTCCCCTACAAGATGTGGGGTCCTGATCTTTGATCGGACCAAATAGTGGGTCCCAGTATCTCTGTCAACCAAATTGCTCTGTTTGTCAACATGACGTCTCTGCTACCAAAAAATCAAGTAGATGGGGGCCCAAACAGGGTCCACCCTACATGGGTCCAGGTCCTCCTTGGTCGACCAGCAGTATCCTACCAGATCTCTGGATCTGATCTGGGATAAGGTGGGCCATGGGGTCCCACAACTCTCCAACATCAATTACAGTATTACCGCCCATCCTCTGTTTCAACATAATTCAATCCTATTCAACAGATCTGCCTTCCTTATACCAATCTCATGCCTACAGTCATTACTATATAATTTCTTAACCAAAAACAAATCTCTTCATGCCTGTTCGATGGACACAAAATCACTGTATAATTAACAGTACAGAATATTTGAATCCCATCCCAATATCAATTATCTTAATTGATCAACTAAGTAATTGGGAAGATCCACTCACCTCTGATATGTGATAGTTGCTTTTGCGATGTGTGGGTGCGAATAGAACATCAGTAAGTGACCTCCTTCCCCTGAATTCTCTGCCACAACTTCACAACTTCCTTTCTCAGAATTTCTCAAAGAATTGGATATCACCCTACAAGAACAAGAGAACCGTGGTTTATTTATACATGAAGAGAAGACAGAGACCTAGTCCTTTCATGCCTCCCAACTAGAGTTGTATAACAACTCCTTATCTTTCCTTTCTAAAACGTCCATGTTAACACTTCTAATTCAAAAACCAGTTAACAACTAAGGGTCCTTCATGGGCCAAACTAATTCTGGGCCCAGGTACTCAAGATATTACAGTAAGATTCTATGTTTTGGGAATCACTAGATTTGATATTTCTTATGTCGTCGGTATGGTTAGTCAACTTATGCATGCCTAATGGATGACGGCTCTCATTGTTGTATACAAAATACTTAAAAAGACCTAAAAAAGATATTGAAGGCATGGTATATTATATGAAAATCATAGTCCCTTTGATGTTGAGGTTTATATGAATGTTGATTGGGCATGTTCATTTGATGATAGGAGATCAGCCACTAGATATTTACTTGGCAGTAATGATTTGGTGATTTTACTTTCACATTAACTAATACGGAGGTTGTAACCTACTGTTTTCTTTACATATGAATTGTTTATATTTCAGTGGGGAAAACTGGTAAAATTTATCTGCCTGAATTTTCTTTTACATTCCTTTTCTCTTTTCATTTGTTTGCAAAAGTCTCTTTACCTTATTTCTTGTCCATTTTGTGAATTTAATAATTTATTTGCATTTTTTTATGTTTAAAACTCGTTGACTGAAGTGACTTGCAATGTAAAGCTATTACATACCCTTCCTAATTATGTGTTTTGGTCAACCAGAACCCTCTCACCAATGACCTCTTTCGCATCTGAACTTGGTGTTCAGTTTGAAGCATGCATGGAAGCTCCACATGTGATAGATGTGGAATCTCAGGTGTGAATTATGGGGCTTATATCCTTTCATTGATTGCATCCACTGTACTTTTGTCATATGGATGTCAGTTTCAATTTGAGGCAATTCTCAATTTTTAATTAAGCAAATAGTAATATATTTTGTTGGGGAGCGTCTGTAAGGTGTGGTCCAATCAAACTAATCTGTTGATGAGCTTGACAATGCCATGGGCAATGCCTCAATATTTTCCCTATATGATGATGCTACATACCTGAGGCTAGCAAATAAACAGGTAGACTGCCAGTTGCCTGCATTTTAATGAGGAAATATTATATAGTTGGGATCATCTCTCTGACCACAATAGGGCTTATCATGCACCCAGTTTGGATAACCAATTGCGTATGTTCCAAGCAAATATTATGAACAATATTCATTTGCTTCTAATTTTAGATGTATTGCTATTAATAAAGAAAAAAAAAGAGAAAAAAAATACTTGCATTGCTAGTTTTATTAGCCTTCATTCATTGCAGCTTTGGGCTGGTGCAATCTTCACTGGCCCTAGGAATACTCAGTTGAATGCCAGCTACAAAACAGCCGATGGGTATGCTTTCCAGGTATGGAGTCACTTGACATTGAAAATCTACTCTTTGATGATGGACCTTAACTATAGGTAATTAATCACTGAACATTAATTATGAAGGATTCACTTGGGGCCTCTTTAGAGGAGATTTTCAAGGTGGTACCAGATGGTGCTCTTGTTTTCTTCCCTAGCTATAATTTGCTGGAAAAACTATGCACTCGTTGGGTACAGACAGGTCAATGGTCTCGCCTGAATGCACAAAAATGCCTCTTTGTCGGTAAGAATTCATTCATATTTGCATATTAGCATGCAGCATTAGACTGGATACTTTATACTTGTATGCTTCTTGTTTTATGTATTTTGAACTTCTGTGAAGAAAAAATGTAACGGCCTGGAATCTGGGGCCCTTAGAATTCCGCGTCGAAACTTATAAAGTATCACATCCACATCATAAATCAAATCTTTTGAAGCATAAATAACCAGGCTTTTGCCTAAAATCTGAACCTTTAATTAAAAGAATAAACTACATAATTTCCCAAAAATAGACTTTGTAATTTAAAAGAATCCACTAAACATATATCTAGTTATAAATTGTCTGAGTCATGAACGCTCAACTGCTCAGATGCCAAAACCCATTTTTGTCATACCTGGGATTGGGGCGAAAACGTAATCAATCATATTGAGTGAATAGATTTCTACATATACAAGATTTGTGTTCAACATTAATAACAAAAGAAACATTTAATTTAGATATGAAATAATAGAGAAACATGTTTTGCCTTAATTCAGTTAAGGTTTCTAATTCTAACCGTGGGATCACAGCCTAACCACCGTGTGCACTGGCTCCAAAACAAACACACACCTTAAAGGTGCCTTAGAACACAAGAGCGTGCCATAGTCAGTCGAACGGCTGACCTATAGCTACCAAGTGTAACTGACCTGTAGTCGAGAAAATTATGCAGCTCTTGAAACAGAAGGGACAACAGAGTGCAACTGACCTAAAAGTCAGGACAATCACACACCGCTTGGAACAGAAGGGACAACAGAGTACGACTGACCTAAATGTCAAAACGATTATGCAGATGGCCTGAAAGCCATGTAAGAAGGATCATCTCTTAGCCTCGTGCTGGTGCATCTAGGGGTGTCCAATGGGTAGGTCTGTAATATTTGACAGACAACTTCCATTAATATTTTCCAGAATAGTCTTTATGATAATTTGAGATTTTGTCCTAACGGTTGTCTCCAGGTTTCATTAGCCCCAGTCCCTTACCCTATTGGTACCTGTTGTAAGGACAATATCCGAATTATCTTAATAGGATGAAGCAACGAATCATCTTCATTCATCAAATTTACAGAGTATAGTAACAATGATGTATTCAACATATGCCAAGTCAAAAATAAAAAAGCATAGGAATACCAGCCTTTGATTAATATTCCAATAAAGTATTCTATTTTGACATGACTGTGCGTCATGATCAATCTCAATACTTCATTCAGAAATTCAGATCTGTATATCATATTACTCATGTATTATCCCCTTCGTCTAAGTCAACCAGTCCTCTCATGGCTTGATGAAATAACACAGCACAAGTATATATACATCAGTCAACAGTTACAACATAAAGTATTTAATAAGTGTTTCCGTGAGCATACTGAGTGCAGTGGATCGTAATTAATAAGAAAATCAGGCTGAACTCATATACACGAATAAGAAGCCATTACATCCCATTTACTGTTCACAGAGGCTTCTTCACTGTTCTTTCTTTAAGAATACTTAGATGATGGGCCCCACTGATAAAACCCATGATGGACCTGATCTCCAAGATCACCCAGGGCCCTACACTAGGATCTACGGTTTGGATTTATGAACAAGTGTCCCACCTGGGACCCACAGCCTAAAAGAGACCCAGTCCATACATATATAATTATATATAATTCACTCATGTATTTGAGGTATTTGGATGGTGGGGCAGATGGGGCCCACTCCACATGGGTCCCCACCACAAGGGTCGCCCCAGGGTCCCCTTCCAGGTGTAGGGACCTGATCCTTGATCAGGTAGCCCTGTGGTCCCCACAAAGGCTGTCGACCAAACAGCCATCTTCCTCTCCAAATCACTCTTCCTGAACATGAGGCAGATGGATGGTGGCCAATCGGGGTGCACTCCATGTGAGACCAGCAACCCTCAGGTCGTCCATGGGTCCACTTCTGGATCCATGGACCTGATTGATCATCCGGTGGGCCATGGGGTCCCACAACCCTGTCGACCATAACTGTTCTTGCCGAGGGGAGGCCACCCCGAAAACTCCTTTTTGATTCTGATTGCTCTACTGGGTTTGATTTCTCTCAAGGTAAACAATTCCTATGGATTCTCTTGACTGGAAGAATTTAGTTTCACCATCATCCACCACTGATAGGCGGGTTTTCAACCATCTAAACAAAATATGGGGCTGTCGACACTGCTAAACCAGTTTTAGAACATGTGATTAGATACATATAAATTCAATTTATTAATACTTAACACATCAAACAATGCTGGCAATCAGACAGTGCAGAATTATAGAGCAACATTAATCATACAACATTTGATTCATCTAAGAACAACAGCACAAGTTGTGTATGAAGAAATCCTACTCACCTGATGGCCTGAATCCACTAGTCTTTCTTCCTCCCTCTCCTAAAACTCTAATTCTTCCTTGGCTTTGCCTAATATCCGTTGCTAAATGGTGTAGGATGAATAAGGGGGAAAAGCTTAATAAATAGTCTCTTATAAATTCTGGAGTACCTAGGAAGTTTATGGTACAAGGGTCCTTCCAGGAGTTGAACTATTCACGTTTGGCACAATACTAATGCTAGGAAATGTCAACCATTAATAGAATAAGAATTAAGGAGTTGGGTCCCATGTGACTTATATAAATCTTAACTAAGGGCCTATCTAATGTAATCATGAACAATCACTAATCATAAATACATGTATTTTTTCAAAGGATAAGCTAGGGAAAATCTAACCCCCTTCAGGGATATTATGAAAATGCTACTCAATTATTGTCTTCTTTAGTTATAGCATGGTTTCTTAGACATTTGATTTGCCTTCTCTAAAGAAAGATGTCAGGACCCACCATCTTTCTTAACTTTATGAGAATGCTTGTTGTGCATACTGCTAACAGCCCTTTGGCTGTGTGCAGGAAGTGTATTAGAATTTAGAAGGGATTTGACAAAGATGGAAGGAGAGAGTAATGGAAATCTTGCAGAGTGAGTACCTAGGTGGTCTCCTCCTTTATTTATTGCATTCAGATACAATCGTCATACAAACCAATCTCAATACTTGATGATCACATTTCTACCCCTATAAAGATTGTATCACCAAAAGTGCTTTTTAGGGGATGGGCGTTGTAGGATTTAGTATTTCCTTCTTGGATGTTTTCTCTAATGTCATCCTAGGGTATCCTAACCAGAATTTAGTGTACATTAGTTAGAGAGGTTACTAATTTTTGTGGGGGGGTCTTATTGGGAAATGTATAGGGGATGTGTGTTGTACAGTTTTAGTGTATCCTTTTGAAGTCTTTAAGGTACACTAATTCCTTCCTACACAGCCATCACTTACTCTATTATTCACTCTTCCACAACATACACAGTCTTTTTGGGATCAGATAAGTTCCTGGTGATGGTTTTAATCCATAATTTCTTGAGATAACTAGTAAATTTAACTAGTAGCTGTAAATAATAAAGATGATATGGTAACTAGATCTCTGATTTCATATCTATATCTAGGTATTTTCTTTTTACTAGCTCATACTCTCAGTATTCTCATAATCTCATGAGATGATAATATTGTCAACTGAGACTAAAACTATGGTGCTTCCTTCTTCCTTTCTTTGGACAGCACTGAGTAATTTGAGCGAGTTTGTGAGTATCTCAACTTCATTATTGCCCCCACTGAATCTTCAAAACCATGCTATTGGGAGTAAATAATGATTGTAAGGCATACTCCTGACATGGGAGAGATCCTGGGATTAAAGAACGGGAGGGCCTGCTTACATTTTCTATTACAAAATAATGATGATACAGTAACTATATGTGACTTCAGTGATCTCCACACATGAGATGACACTCACATGTAGAATGTCCTCTAGAAAGTATTCTACAACTCTCTAGAATTATAAAACTGCCTATCTATATTTTCCAATAGGCCTTTCATTTATCATAGTATTGATCATATTTTCTACACATGTGGAATGTTCTACACATTAAGAGCAGTTCATTTCTAAATGTTCATGATTGGCAGAGCCGAGAGGAAACCAGGATGACTTTGAGCATATTTTGAAGGGCTATTATGATTTTATTCGTGGAACTAATCAAAATACATCCAGAAGATCTGTTCCTTGGAAGCTCAAAAGGGGTAATAAACGAGACATTAACTGCTTGAGTGCAAAGGAGTCTCCCCAAAGTTCTGTTAATGGAGCTGCTTTTCTTGCAGTTTTCCGAGGAAAGGTGAAATTATGGAATTTCAAACAATATTGGAGTCATTCAAATTTTGTAATTCATTTGTATGTATAATCCAATGTACTTGGTTTCTAAGCATGCCGTTGCTTTCAAGTACTAAAAATTTGAATATTTTTTCTCTTGAACTTTGAAACTTTACGGTCCTGGGAATTAGAAGTTTGATATTCCTCAATTCATTCGTCAATTTATTTACACTGTAATAATTTTTGTTATCCTATCAGTGTCACTACAAAAGAATGCAAATTTGTCTTGTTATTCTATCAGTATCACTTCAAAAGAATGCAAATTTGATTAGATTGTAAGAGTTCCCTCTAGAAAATGCTTTAGGATGAAATTTATGATAAGATACATTCAAATACTGCTTAAAAGAAATTCTTGTCTCCTCCTTGGTAGAATTTTATGGATAATCTTATGAACCTCTACATTATATGGAGTATTCATAGTAGGGAGGCTAAATTGACCTGCTTTGTTTGATGTATTAGAGAAATGTAATACTGAAAGAGACAAAAATTTTGATGTGAATTTGGTGCCTTGAAATGTGAGGGGTCCTCTCTTCTTAGAGTACTCATGTTATCTATTTACACTAGGATTCCTGATTTACGGTAATTGTATCCCCTCAGTTGGGGTGGTCTTAATCTTTTAGGGATACTTTTATAGTACATATTTGGTGCATTGAACACCGTGGTCCTTCTCAGAGTATATAGTGGTCCTCAGCTCTTTTCTTCTTACATAAATAATGTAGTTTGTATTTATAAGTTTTTTCTAGTAATTAAGAAGATTAAATGTTATTTAAAGTTAGTGGACTGTCATGGATGACTAACATGTTTTTTTTCCCTTTTTTTCTTCTTTTTACTCTCTCGTTTTGCCTTAGAATAAATTTTGTCATGACCCAAAATTCGGGGCCCTCGAATTCCATGTCATGAGCAATAAGCATCACATTCACGTATATAGGTCAAATCAACGACTGCATAATAAATTGGCCATTTTACCTAAATAATCAATCCATTAATTATAGTCTGAATCCAAATATCAATAAATCAATCCCCAATGAAACCATACAATACCAACTGAAAGTCTTTAATGTTTGACATAAAACAAACTAAAGAATTTAAAATGCTCTAATAAAACTGGTGAGTGTCATCGTCGCTCAGCCAAGGATATCAAATCCTATGGCTTCATCATCAGGACCCTCCTATAACTCTACGTTCTGAATACCTGGGATTGGGCAAAATCCAGATATCGGTATTATTGAGTGGATAGAAATCCAAGTCCACGTGAGTGCAACAACATGATAAACAAAGAATTCTTCAACATGTAGATGGCAATAATGGAAATTACAGTTAAGGTCAAGTTGAGATTACTAACTGTAGCCTTAGGACAGCCACCTAACCACCATATCGCATGTTCTCAATATTACGGAATTGCAGAGAAATAAGAATATTGAGAATGAATTCAATGTATCCTTGTGATATCATCGACTGTCTTTAAATATATTCTGTAGTCTTATTTACAGTAAGTTTGAACCCATTGATTTGGGTGATTTACAAATATAATAGGAAACTAACTAATGATAACAAGTAATATTAGCTGTACATAAACTGTCAAATGACCAAGTCATATGGGCCTGCTGGTTTTTTTTTTTTTTTTTTTTTTGTGTGTGTGTGTGTGTGTGTGTGTGTGTTTGTGTTTGGACTGACCCAATAGGTTGAGTTGACCCATTTGGGTTGCTTCTGTCTTTACATTCAACACATGCATCTTACTAATGCCTCATCACATAAAGGGCTGACCTTTAGTAAGTGAAACCATATAACTGACCTAAGTAAGAGTCAGAGAAAATACACACCTGGCCTAAGAGTTAGAGAATTTAGTGTATCTGTTAGCCCTGATACGTGCCAGTGATCGAGGGTTGTCCAACGGGTAGGTCCAGATTAACTTTATTATACCACTTGTATCTCCTCCATGGAGCTTATACAAGCATGATTCAAATTCATCTCAATTCCATTATGATTCTCGACACCTATAAGCTATAACCAGATAGTCTGAAATCAGCCCCTCGCATGAGTTTAGGATTTATTATGCCCCGTACCGTTCAATTACTGGTATTCAATCATGTAAGGGCAATTACATAACTAATCCCTTATAGGTTGAGATACTTCCACAATTTACCAAAGGTCAACTCATAAAATAGTATGCAATAGGTAATATGTGAAACAATTACAGTTCATAATCCAACTTTGCATCATGTAATAAATCATGTTCACATAATAGCATATGGAATCACAAATCGGCATTTGCACATACGGTGTTTTCCAACACATATCACTACTGTTCATATGGTTCTAATGAAACTTGAACCACCATCACATAGATCCAAGTGAAATCCTTGGAGAATCTCCTACCATCAAATCCAACATAGTCAACCAAGTTCTATGGTCCGATCAACTCTTATAACCCCGTGTAAGTTTCAGCTAACACAAACAAACTCATTATCGTCCTGACACCCTTTTAACACATTTGAATCCATTCACCATAAATAAACACTGGGAACGCATGCTCAACCCATGTTTGTAAATTATTCTACCATTATATAATACATTGCATAAAAGTACTCAAACACTTACCAATCATAGATCAATCAACAACATTAAGTTCAAACATCAATTAATCAAGAATTATAGAAGTTCCAGGTAGTCAAACAAGACCAAAGCCTCCACTAAGGCTTTAGCCATAACCAAACTCCCAAAGAAGAGATCGATTGGATGTAAAAAACCATCATTTGGGTTCGGTCATGAGTTGGAACCCATATTCTCAGTCAAGGGTTTGGGATCCAAAACCCCATTCGACATCATCAACCTCCATCCTTAATTCAACTAAACCCTAGATTCCAAATCTACACAGCAATAACAATCGACCAAATTCAATTCCATTAGGTTTACCATCATTCATCACCAGTTCAGGCTATACCACAGTCGACCATCTATGTAACATCATGAGAAGGTGTGACCCTCTCAAAACCCCAATTACACAATGGGTCCCTCAAAAGATTGTCAATCCAGCTATTGAGCAGTACCTATACATCAATCCAACAGTCAGCCAGCCTTAGTATATCAATTCTACAGTTGACCAGCCACTTACAACCATGGATTTAGGGGTTCTAGACACATCAGTCTAAAGTAGAGTTCATAAACACAAGCAGAATTAGAAAATTACTCAGCTTGTGTAGAAGACAATAGTTTTAGCAATATGGAGAAAACTAAAGGGCATCAATCAAGGCTCTAGTTGTTGATTCACTTCTTCTCCTTCAAGTTCTCCTTAGGTTTAGGGTTCCTTGGATGAGATGTGACTAAAGAATGGAAGAGGAGAATGGATAGGTATGTGAAGATAGAGAGATATGTGAAGGGTTCTTCAAGTGGCAACATGTACTAGTAATTTGGGATCGATGCTCCACTTTCCTATTCAAACTCTACATGGAATTGCACTCTTTCTAATTATGTCTTAGAATCATTAAAGGAGTCTCACACAAGTCCTTTTGGGACAGGGGAAGTCGTGCACCTCTTGTTACACTCATCGATCCCATCTCTTTCTTAGTTATATAACTCCAAGTTCTTATTTAAAAAGGGGTCCCACTAGTAACTATTAAAATGTTGGCCCCATTAGCTTAAGACTAGTGGATCCCTCCAAGGCCTTATAACTTAGATCCCACTTATTCTATTAAATTAATTATGAGAAAGAAATAACTCACAAAATAATTATTCATATAATATTCATATAAGTATGGGTCCAATTATTCGAAAATTCAAGAACATATCATAATTTAAATCAAGCACAAATTTGAATTCCCAATTAAGTTCAGGGATATTATAATTTTTATGTACAAAGGACTTAAGAATGATGGATTGGATGAGTCTTTGATGATATTGAAGAACTCGCTTCCAAAACATACCTCTTTTTTTGTTCTTAAAATGTAAAAGTAAAAGATACAAGAATTTTATAATATGGAAATTAGAGACTTAAAAATTGTCACTTCCGTTGCAGGCATCAGAAGGGATTGACTTTTCAGATGAAATTGCTCGTGCTGTTGTATCCTTAATCTTGCAATTGATGTTAGTTTTTCTTTTGTAGTTTTCAATTTTTTGATATCATTTATCACATAACATCCGTGCTTCATAGTTCGGGAGTCTTGTAATTGGTATTTACAAAGGTATTGGAGTCCAATGACCAAATTTGGTGCAAGGCTTCTATATATCTATATCTTTATCTATATCTTTATCTATTATGACTTTTTTGATGAGATTGTTGTGAGAACCATCCACACATATGGATGGTGAGAACGAACTAATCAACTGCCCCCCTTATAATCAAGTTATACTCACACACAAATCTCCTAATTTTCTCTTCCTCTTTGCCTTTGAATACAGCCCTTTGTGGCGAACCATGCAGATCTTGCCACTTGTGTCATACTTGTTTTAGAATTCGTTTCTCTTTTGTTTGTGACCTTGTCCTCACCACAAAAACTTATATTATGTATGTACGTTTTAAATGAGAACCATTCTTCTTCTTTAAAAAAAAAAAAACTTCTAGTGGGGCTCACCTATGTTGAATCCGAACCTTCATAGCATAGCAATGTGTTGGCAGTTTGGCACTCACCCAAATTTGATGCTCATAGGAGCAAAACAAAGAAATTAATTTTTATAGTTGAAATTTTAGGCCCCCCATAAATCCAGAAATAGGATGATTTGGTTGGGACAATTTCTAGTCTAACCCTAATCCACATGGAACAGTAGCAGTACTTATCTCAACCACCACCCCTTCCCCCTTATCCTCCTCCCAAACCTCCTCTCCCATGATTGACATGCATTCATGTAGGTCCCATAAAAGATCTTTATGTAACCAAAAAAAAAAAAAAAAAAGAACCATAAGGTTGGACCATTTAAAAGATGCATTAACCCATGTTTACTAGCACAGGTCCAAGTTTTAGTTCTATAATTACTTATTGTATTAAGCATGTTGAAAAGAGTTTTCATAAAATAAGGGCCACCATTGGCACATGAAAAACGTCCATTCAAATTGTTGTCCATGGTGTGATGGACGTCCAATATTTTTCTTTATTATGAGAAATACTGACCATTTGATTAGAAGCATCTATAAGAAGAAAGAGGCAATCAAATTGTGATTATTCAATGGACTAGTGAATATCACCTGAGAGAACCAACATTTTATTGGTTAGGGAGGAACCAACTGTGCATTACATGGAAGATTTGGGTCCCTGAAAAGTGAGCCTCTATTGTATGAAAAATTGAAATTTATTGAGAATGACTTTATTTTATCAATTTAATCATGTTTTCTCGATCTGATGGTAAATGGCGCTCCAATGATAGCAGATCTTGGGTCCACTAGGGTAAAAGTAGTTTTAACTACTGCAGTATCACATGAACAGGTTTTGGTCAATATGATCATCCAATCAGTCTGCTTTAAGCGCATTCCACATTGGGCCCTTCTTTTTTATCATCCACCAACCATGTAGTTAGGCATTACAGTACAATAAGGTCTCGTCTCATGGATAACTTTCACCTGCACACATTATGCATGTTCATTGCACGGCTGGACCATCCCAGAGGCGGGACCCACCTATGAAAATCACCCACTAGCCCGCTACGGACCCTGGATGTGCAGTGCACGTACACTTTGCGCAGGTGAATATTTCTCCTCTTCTCATTGTATCATTTCCCACATGCATATAGTTTTATCCTTCTTTCCATATGGTTTTACCTTCTTTCCAAATGCATATACTTTCATTATTGAATTTATCCTTGACCAAAACCTAGATAATTGTTGGCATCCCATTTCCGAACAAGTAGGTAGTCTTCATAGAATCTAGTAAAATGAGTTTTCCATTATACCTTGGTTTGATGTTGACTGACTTAAATTTGTAAACAGAACCAACATTCAAGTTGCGCTGAAGAAGAAGTACAATGACACTTATAAATCATCAAAAAATCTTTTAAGTGGGAGCACATGGTATTGCCACCAGGCATTTCGTGCTCTGAATCAAGCAGCAGGTGTGGCTTCTGTTTGGTTTCAATGTTGTTTGTTTATGCTTGATAATTTCTGTCAAAACAGGTTACTTATGGATTAATATCTTTTCTGGAAAATAATAGTCCAGAAATCTAGTCTTCTATATTTGGTTATGTTTTCTTATTTGGAGCGCTCTCTCTCTCTCTCTCTCTCTCTCTCTCTCTCTCTCTCTCTCTCTCTCTCACGCACACTAGCAATGCACCCTCAAAATCACAAGTGTATATGTTTAAAGAGGCATATCACTTTCTTCTGATCTTTGAGTGGATTCCCAGAAGAAAACCCTTGTTAATTGCTTCATGCTTCTCTTCAATAGGCACAAAGCTATTCCATGCATTTTTACCCTCTTATCATTTCAGTAGGCCCGCTAGCTATTATTCAAGGATGCTTCAAAATGGGCAACATATCGTGTTGTATCATATCCAATACTTTACTTTATATGTGTAAAATTCACGTCCCTACCATGTCCATGGCATGTCCCTACCGTATCCCTGCCATATCTGGGCATCGTAGCCCTCTAGCACCAAATTATCATGGTAAAAGGAGGTTGTATAAACTGAAAGAATTATTCATTAATAGATTACTTTTTAGATCTTTCAGGAGATTGCCAGAATGCACTTCCTTTATCCTCATTATTATCTCAGCAGGCCATTTAATATCAACAAAGAATGTTAGAAAGAGGTTGTATGAACTTTAAGAATTATTCATTAATGTTTTTCCTGTTAATTTACTGTTTTGTTAATTATTTCCTCAATGGCTTACTCATAAAATATTTTTCTCTGCTTTGGATTTTAATATCTGAATTTCATTATAGGCTAATGTTGCTCAATTGCTTCAAGCTTGCTCATGCATTATTATTCCTTGAATGGAAGGCATTACCATTTAGGCATTTACTGAAATCTTAGAGAATCCCGATTTATTTAGCATAACCGCGATTGTCTTTGTCAACATCATCATCATGAAAGCCTTTGTGCCAATTGTGTTGGTGTCGACTATATGAATTTTGTTTCTCCATTTTGATCTATCCTGAGCCAAATCCTCAGATAGTTTGCACTCCTTAGATCTATTGTCAGTGCTTCCTTCCATGTCCTCTTTGTCCTACCCATTCCCTCATGATTTTCTTTCTCAATCAATACAAAATAGCAGATACTAGCAAAAAAATATGAAGGCCAGCTCTAATATCTGAGAAGTTAGGAAATGGCTCAAATGAAGATCTTGAAAAATTCCTTGAGTCTGTTTAGCTTCTAGATCTGATCTGATTGATGATAAATTTATTTGGAAAGGCAGGGATGTTATAGGTTTCCTGGTTTAATCAAATAAAAGATTAGGCGGTCAAGGTCAAAATCTGTCCATGGTTTATTATTCAGAAGAATAAGCAAAAGGATTGAATTTTTATAGCTGTATGTGCTGGAAAATTCTATAAAAAAAACCATAACATATCTTGAAAACGTTGCCCTACCAGAATATGCTGCTAGATATTTCCATCATGGCCTCCCCCCGATGTTTGAAAACTCTAAATCGAATTCAATTTGAAAGATCACTTATCTTAGTAGTTTTGGTGAGTATAGCTTGTCAACTTAAACGAGTTGGTGACATCAAGTTCGGGTGAGTTTAAAGCAGTTTTAAAACATTGGCTCCACCAGCATGCAATGAACGAAATGCTTCATATAGGGGTCAGATTCATCCTGCTAGAACCTTTTGAACAACTGTTTCCACACTCTGGTATTTTTAAATTTTCCAAGATTAGTTAAATATAACTATGGTTTTTTTTTTTTTTTTTAAACTTAGATTAGCAACAATATGCAAAGCATATTGTTATTCGATTGTTAAGTTTAGGTTGCAAATCTTGTTCAAATATGTATCAGTCTATCAGTTTATTTTCAACTAAATGGTGATGTAGACTAAACCAATTAAGCGTTATGACTACTGATGCACAATATACATGCATTCTCCTTCTAGTTGTATTAATGTTAGCCAATAGGGTGAATCGAATGACTGCATTTCAACAGATTCAACAGTTTAGTTCCTTTAGGATTATACAAAGAGACATACATATATTGCCTAACAATGCATATAAAGAGTAGCCCAAGACGTTGGCACGTTTGTCCTTTTGCATTATTAATATATCATTAATATATATTTACATAGTTCAGTGTAGAATGGGTAAGCGCCCGTCACTAATGCCCATGAATGGGCCAGAAGCAGTTGCCTACACATCTCACTTCACATACATATATGCTATATTCTTAGTAGGGTTGAGGTGTGTTTGCGTGTCCATTATATGAGTGTCAAATACAAAATTTTACAAGAAAATGGAATGTCCTCGTTTTACTAATTAAAATGCTTGTGTTTTACTTGCATTTTCTTTGTTCAGTTGTTGTATAGTTGCATTGAAGATTCTAAATGTTCGTTGCCTATCTACTGACTTGCAAGTTCCAATTTATTGATTTCTTTAAGTTTATGATCATCCCTCATTCATAAGTCAATACATTGGATTGTCTTTTTTCCTAAGTATGCATGTTGATATCATTTCTACAGGCCGTTGCATACGACATCGATTTGACTATGGAGCCATCATTTTCTTGGGTAATGTTGCTTATTTCGTCTGACAAGATTGCGAACTTTTTCATATTAATGGAATATTGAACATTAATAAAATCACAGTTTTGTAGTATCTAAGTTTCCTATTAAGTTGAGGGCGATGCAATCTTTTATCCTAGTAATTTTAAAATGTGCATGATGCCAAACAAGTTACAAATGGCTTGACCGTTACACAGTTACATTACGAAGGATTTGGGTATTTGACATACTATGGATCACAAATTTTAAGTAGTAGTTGCAACTAAAAGCATTTCTTCAATCCTTGCATTTGACATACTTTCTGGGACTCCAAGTGGCATCCTTAGTGGCTAGGATTTATGTTTATCAGAAAAAATATATACGTGATTTAGTCCATATGGCCTGTTTAACTGGTGTGAAGCCTATTGATATTCGGAGCTGAATGTTAATTTTCATCGTGATGAAGGGAATCCAGTTGAAGAGCTTACTTTATATGGACTTCTTGTGGGCAGTCTCATCTATCTTATTGCCACTTAAAACTAACATATCTAATGATGTACATACAGTAAGTCAATTTATGGTTGATCCTCACCATCCTCATATGACAGTTGTGCTATGTATCATCCTTTATCTTTGTGGAACCCGAGTTGTGCTCTATTCTCATGATAGGATAAAAAATGAGCGCTTTTAGGAGTATTTAGGGGTAGCATCAACGGGGGATAAATAAAGAGAGACTCGTTTGAGATGGTATGGGCATGTCCAATGCAGGCGAGAAATGACATCAAGCTGATGGCCCACCAAGGAAGAGGGGTAGGCCAAAGAGGACATGGATGGAAGTGGCAAATCTGGCTCTGGACTAACAAAAAGTGCAACCTATCCGAGGATTTGGCTCTGGACAAATTGGTATGGAGAGGCAGAATTCATGTAGTTGACCCCAACATTATATCAAGTAGTTATTCTATTTCATGTAGTTGACTGCAACATCATATCAACGAGCTAATCCTAACCCGACCTGTTTAAATGCAAGTTAAGAAAACTTGACCCGCGACAGACCCGTATATTATATGTGTCGGGTTGTGTGGGTCATATGTGGGTTGGGTCGGGTTGGCTTTTGCCAGCTCTAGTTCAAATGGACTAGAAATCCTCAATTTTGAGGGTTTTTTTCCCCTTGATCTGCTCCTTTAGAAACCCTTGATTGAATGCTTCTATTCCAAGTAATACTCTGCTACCAATTTAAGAATGTAGTTTTGTATAAATCTAGGGTTTTATTTGAGAAGGTCAGAAATACCTGAGATGAGAAGAAAGAAGAAAAATAGGAGGGAAAGAATGTGAAATAAAGATTGTAGTGATCATACCATTATATTAAATTATTATAGTATGGGGAATTTAAAAAAAAAAAAAAAACAATTTAAGAATTCAGTTTTGTATAAATCTAGGGTTTTATCCGAGAAGGTCAGAAATACCCGAGATGAGAAGAAAGAAGAAAAATAAGAGGGAGAGAATGTGGGATAGGGAATTTAGTGATCATATCATTATATTAAATTATTATAATTTGGGGAATTACCAAAAAAAAAAAAAAAAATAATTTAAGAATGTAGTTTTGTATAAATCTAGGGTTTTATCCGAAAAGGTCAGAAATACCCGAGATGAGAAGAAAGAAATATGGGAGGGAGAGACTGTGCGGAATAGAGAATGTAATGATCATATCATTATATTAAATTATTATAGTTTGGGGAATTATAAAATAAAAAATAAAACACCTACTATTCCCATCAATTACATAAAAAAAAAAAAACCTTGAACCTGACTGATTTACAAATAAGTCCTGTTTTAGCTCATAATAATGACCGTAAGGAAACTAGTGGATACGCTGTAGTTAATCATGAAGGAAAGATGATGGTGATCCTCCTGATGACCCAAGAATGTACCAAAAAATAGTTGGGAAGCCTATCTATCTCACAATTGCAAGGCCTGATCTCTCTCATGTGGTTATGAGTCAATCCATTCATGCCCTTGGATCATCTCATTAGGAGTTGGTGCACAGAATTCTCCAATACTAAAAGGACCTCCAGGAAAAGGTACCCCATTTATGTGACATGGTAATCTCGATGTCGCCGGTTATTCAAGTGCAGAATGCAGATTGGCTCATAGATCCACTTTCCTAGAGCTCTTATGTGGAAGGAAATTTGATGACTTGAGCAGAAAAGAAAGAAAAGAGAAGATCTCTCTCTCTCTCTCTCTCTCTCTCTCTCTCTCTCTCTCTCTAATTTGGTATCTAGGTTAGCCCCACTTGGATCTTTTGATCCCCCTCCGTCCCATGATTAGTGGGGTCCTAAGGTGGGCCCCACTAGGTGGCCCTCACAGTAAGACCGTGAGGACAGTCCTCATTGGATCCCTTCCCTATATGGTAGCAAGGTCGAGTGTATAGGCCTATAGGGAGAGTATCATACCATGTCTCTAACAGTGTGTGAAATGCTATAGATAAAAGTTAAAACAGCTCATGAGAGTAACTTTGGTTTCCAATAAGCAGTCCTACTCCAATACACTGACGAATGACAATTGCCAACCAATCGGCCATTCATATTGCGTCAAATTCAGTGTTCCATTAGTAAACCAATCACATTGAGGGCAACTGCCGCTTTATTAAAGAGAATTGAAGATGGAAGTGTGTTCAAACCATTTGTCAAATCCAAGAACAGCTAACTGATGTCTTCACTAAGGTTCTCCCAAAGGATGAAATACAGTCGATTTTGTCCAAGCTAGGCATTGTCGATGTATATTACAAAGCTTGACGAGTATTAGGAGAAGGAATGTTTTAGGTTTTTTTTTTTTCCTGTCCTTACAGATATGTAAATCAGCAGGGACATGAATGTAATTTTTACATGTTAATAAAATGGTTAACAATATCTTATGAGGAGGTCATTGTGCATGACCCATTTGTATCTCAGGACTTCTACTCCTAACCTTCTTCCGAAATCCTAACATTAATTCTACCAGATATTATTACACAACTACCATTATGTCCTATAACAAGAGATTTATTATATTCACAGCAGACCAATTTAGTGTAACCTAGTGTATTTTTTCATTCCTAAATTACAGTGAATTTTCTCTTTTCCTGGAGGCCCCCCTTTTTATAAAATATTTACATGATTATATTTCTGGAAGCTAGTCCATAAAGTTTGCATCCTCCAGCATTTTTTTCATTCCTTTACTCAGAATTCTGCCATGTTAAACTTTTAGAATGTACTCTGTTTCTTATGCAGATGAGCGATTTAGAGAGGAGCGGAATGTATCTTACATTTCAAAGTGGCTTAGGAAATCCATCAAACAGTATGACAGCTTTGACATGTCACTAGAGAATCTAAGGGCCTTTTTCCTGGATGTCAAGGTCTGCTGCCTGAAATCTTCTCAAAACACTTATCTTTTTTTTTTATTGGTAACATCTAAATTATTTCGATAATAAAATGAAGAGTACCAACTTAAAACCCAGGATGCCAAAACGAAGGATGTGTATAACAATATTATGCCACAGCAGCCTATCATTGATTGATTGATCTATTTTACTACAGGAACGTTATAGCCAAAAAGGCACAGATGTGAGGAACAGCTGCTTGGAAAATTCTGTCAGTAAGGAAAGTAAGCCTTCAAAACAGAACATCTCGAGCAAAGGGGCTAGTAAGAGAGACCAGAAATCTAAAAATTCATGTGAACATGATGAAAGGGAAGTAGCTTGTCACAATGTGGTACCTACTGAAAAAGCTGGCAAATTGACCCAATCTTTAGCTGCAGTAGAACATGATGATAATTCTCTTTCCCAAGTACAATCTCAAGGCAACCTCGGGCCTGAAGCAACTGTTGACACTGATGAAGAGGATGTTAGCAGGTACGAAATAGATTTAGTATCCAGTCCCCAAATGGACTTCAGCTGAAGCCATTTCCCAACTTAAGGATAAGATTGATGGGACAAGCTTAATGTTACACTATTTTGAGATCATGGGATTTTAAATTGGTGGGCATCCAATGTCAATGCCGGAAATCTGTCAGGGTCTGGCATTGAATATCAAAAATTACTCTTGAGTTCCTTCTTTTTTTCTTTTTTCTTTTTAAATTGTTAATGTGATTTGAACCCAGAACCCCAAGGTTGCAATAGATTACTGTGGGTTCTTGTTGCATCAGAATGTGTAATATCCTGATTGTACTCATTCTGTACGATGCCCCAATTTTTCAACAATGGACGCTAGTTATTTGATTGACCACAACCCTGCTGAGGAAAGTTGATGCCTTAAAATTTTAGATGGAAGATGCCAACCATCTGCTCGCTCTTGCCCTATAATCAGGCATTTAAGGAACACATGGGACTGTCATTGAATAAGGCAAAAGAAAATCAAGGTAATACTGGATATTGGCATATCGCAACCTGGATCTTTACATCATCTATCCATGGTGGTTCCACAGATCAAGGCCTGGAACCAGGATGTCCAAATCAATGAAGCTTGTACAAAGTGGGTGACATGTCTTAATCTTAATGCATCAGCAACTTAATTTCTCTAGAACATTCTTCTCAAAGATAACAACATTTGCCTCCTAAATACAGGTTCTGGGATTTTATTATAATATCAAAACTGAACAAAGGATTCTTGTCCAGGTTGTCAGAGACAGTACAAACAGGATCATTCAACTCTGGTTTTGACCAAATTGCAGTTCCAAAAATCCCAGGCACATGCAGCAACAATAGCAGTCCCAGAACTATCACAAAGTATGACATGTCACATTCAACTATACTTCAGTCTTCTAGTCCATTTTCAGACCAGCAATCTTTCCACTCAATATCTGTAACCAATTCAACTGGTGCTCTTTCTGGTGGTGCATGCACTTCGGCAGTTACACCTGAACGGAAAGCCACAGCAGATGAAAATGATTCATCTTTGAATTTGAGTGTTAATTCTCATAGCCAGAAAAGGAGAAACCCAAGTCAAATGGATCCTTCCGTTTCATCTCATGTTCACCAAATCAGAAGCATGAATTATTCTCCAGACATGATCCAGGAGACCAAAATGGGTTTTGAGGCTGATTGCTCAAAATGCAAGCATCAGAAGATGGAAGTGCAGAGAGTGACCTCATTGGATAACCTCAATGCTCTATCTATGCATTCTGACATTATTAACCAGAAACTGCACATATTATGCTCTGCTTGTCGAAATCCATTGGGGTTGCCTGAAAATGACTTCCTTGTTTCGTGTTCGTTGACTTCAACATCAAAAACTTATCTGGCTTCTCTCTTGAAATGTGGACGAGAATCTCCGAATAGGATTGAGGTGCCAAGCATCTCAGTTCTTATATCCGATGCTTCATCTGTTGATCAGCGTCTCTGTAAGGGGTGTGTCACTGAAGGAATTCCACAACGTGGTATCTGGTGTGAAGAGGATGGATGTGTATTTAGGACCATTTATTGCCCCTTCTGCACTGACCACAAATCATGTCTTGGGGTACAAATTATGGCCGCTGATTCATTTAACGTTCAATTACTAAACAAGGTATGCTTTATGATATATGTTGATTTTAGGCTTGCTTGAAGAATGAATTAAACTTTCTGGGTCACTTTGTACTGCATCTGCAGATCATCCTTTACGTCTCTCACTTGCTAATCAAGAGTCATGAACAAGCATCAAAAGTAAAGGTATGCTCCTATATAGAAACATGAACTTGATATTATCTCAATTCTCAACACAAAGTCACGAACTATTGCTTTTCTATTTTTTAGTTAAGGACAAAACAAGTGGGAGAATGAAACATCTATCATAACCCATGAAATTCAAACCAGTTACGTAACAATGTCAAGGCACTTTTGGTGTCCTTTTTACTGTCAATGATCTGAGTGGGATCACTTGTGAAATCTATTGCTGGGCTGTATTCACAAGGATACCTTGTTTGTATCTAAATATGGTAATGGATGTGTCAGCTTATTGTTGTGCCCATGGTTTCAGTCACTGACTCAATAACAATCGAGGATGTTGTGACTAGGACAAGTCACACGAAGAATGAACCATGTCCAAGCAACTTGGTAAGTACTGAGTTGTCTTGGATTTGGTCAAGTTTTACAACCATGGTTGTGCTAAATGTGCCTTATGCCCATATGCATCCCAAGTTACATTATACAATCAGAGAACATATATTTGTTACATGCAACAATGGCTGGAGATCCATCTCCCAGGTTTGGACCCGAAAAAGGGAAGAAGAAATTAAGGCCATATTTGGTGTTTTCTGCTAGTATATAAAAAAAAAAAAAAAAAATCAAAAGAAGCAGTATAATTTCTCTTGTTGCTGTATTGTTTAGGATTTATTGATCACAAGTGGCTCAAACTCCACCAGCAAAGTCTCAGATTTGACTTCAATTGAGAAATACTCGTACAAATCACATTTAAGAAGTTCTGGGGGCTGGATCACTACAAAATCTAAGGTTAGAAACAACTGAATCCCTTAATTCTAGCTTTTCCTTCTAGCCTCCGTGATTGATTGTTAAACCATTCTCCTAATCTTGCAGCTAAGACTGCCAAAGTGAGGTCCTACTTATAGTTCGGAGGATCAATCTGGGGTGAGCAGAGGTGGATATTAAAGTCGACTCTGATGTGATATGACACATTGGGCAACACTAGATCAAATTTTCTCGAGTCCCACGTATACCACCTATGACTGCAGTATACAGTCAAGTGATTGTTGCTGCCTGAAAACAGATATGGCAGCCTCAAGTGATCATTTATTATTATGCCATTAAGATGATTGCCGAAACAGGTCAAGGAGACTTGGCTTGTACAAGTTGTGGGCAGTGGCAACCTTGTATATTATCTTTACATGTCAGATGGGATTTTTTTTTTTTTGTGTGTGTGTGTGTGTGTGTGTGTGTGTGTGTGTTCATATGATATTAAGTTTATCCAAGGAAAGCACAGTTATTGTTAACAGCATCCAGAAATTAATGTTGTTCTCCTGTATCTGTAAGCTAGGATTGTTCATGATTAATTTGGGTTTTGTATGGAATCTTAAGTGGATTCATGTGGCCTATTTTAGATTAGTTGATAATTTATTTATTTTTGTCTTCTTTTTTTTTGGTTATATGGATGCGTTTATTGGGCCCTACGCCTCGTTGGTTATGGATTCTTAGGATTTCCTAATGGACTAAAAGTATAAGATCAAAGGAGGAGATTTACAAGGGACCATAAAAAAAATATCCCCAGTTTGAATGGAAATGGTTTCCATAAAAACATCACTAGTTTGAATGTTGACTTTCATCATGTATATCGGTTGGCAAATGACATGGCGGATGTTTTAGCAAAGTTGGGGTTAGAAATGTCGCTTTGATTGCTCTTTTGTTATTTGTTTGTTTTTGCATGAGTAATTAGCTCTAGTACCTTTGGATGCTTTTTTCTTTCTCCTTTCTCTAGGATTGTTTCCTTTTTAGTCTTTAATTTAATTTACTGTTACCGATAAAAGAAATCCTCATAACAATCCAGTATTGAGATAAATTACCAGGAGATGGTATTGGGATAATTCTTAAATTTTGGTTTTGGCATGCAGAAATTATCCTTAAAACAAAAATTGAAGTGTAGCTAATAAATGAATGATAATAACTACCTTATTTCTTATTCAACTATTTATTTGAACTAAATTCATTAGTTATTCTTTTGCATTTACTTAATTTAATTTAAAGATTATTGTATATTACATTAATATAGTATGATATTTACTTGCAAATGTAGTTGTGCCCATGTGTAATATCTTGAGTACCTGGGCTGGGCCCAGGATTAGTTTGGCCCAGGAAAGACCCTTAGTTGTTAATTGGTTTTTAAATTAGAAGTGTTCCCTTTTATGAAATTAGAATGTTATTTAGAAGTATCTAACGTTTGGAATTGGAGTTGTATACAACTCCAGCAATGGATACAAGAGGAGGATTAGAATTAGGAAGTATAAGAGGACTAGGACTTTAAGTTCCTCTTGGTATATATATATATATATGTAACCATCGTCCATCTCTTATATGGAATTATCTTCTAGCTTTTGAGAGAAACAATCTGAGAGGTGGTTGTTGCTGGAGCCTAGGGGAAGAAGAGGAAGAAGGTCACTGATTGATGTCATACTCGCGCCCACACATCGCAAAAGCAACTATCACATATCAGAGGTGAGTGGATATTCCTAATTATTTTCATTCAATGTATGAGATGATTGGTAGGACTGAATTTTCTCAAATATGTTGTATTGCTGCTGTGTTGACAACCTGAATGATTGATCGGATGCAATTTTGATGTTTGATCAAAGAAATTATGTTAATCTTGATGGTGAGATTTATACAACTAATAAGGTGATTGTTCATTAGAAATTACTCAAAGTTGGTTGATAAACAGAGAAATTCTGATGTCAGAACATGGGCGTTAATATGTAGACTTGTTGATTGGAGAGTTGTGGGACCCCATGGCCCACCTGATCCCAGATCAGGTCCAGAGATCTGATAGAGTACTGCTGGTCGACCAAGGAGGACCTGGACCCATGTAGGGTGGACCCTGTTTGGGCCCCCATCTACTTGATTTTTGGTAGCAGAGGCGTCAATGTTGAGAAACACAGTAATTTGGTCGACAGAGATACTGGGACCCACTATTTGGCCCGATCAAAAATCAGGACCCCACATCTTGAAGGGGACCCTTGGGCGACCTTAGTGTAGTGGGGCATCTGGGTTTTGGACCATTGGGCCGCACTGATCAATGAATTCAAAGGAATTCCAGGCGTGAATATGACGAAACAAAGCCACTGTCGACATCTATGGTGGGACCCACTACTTTAATCAACCAGAGATTGGGAACCCACGTTTTGAAGAGGACCCAGAGACGGTCTGAATGGTGGTGGTCTCATGTGACCAGGGCTCCATCTGACCAGTTACCCAGAGACTTCAATTTTGTTAACCATAAATGTTACTGTTTATATTTTTTTGAGTCTAACTGCCCATTAAAGATGTCCGATGGTCAATCCAATCCATTAAGAGTGAAGAATACCCTTGGACAATCTTAGACATTAGGTCTGATCTTGGTTTGGTCCAGTAGGACCCATTGGATTTCACTGTAGAAGTGCCCAGGCGTGAATCACTTGTTACAGTAGATTTAGTTTCTGTGTGTATGGAATTTGTGAATGGGGATTAGCCCTGTACTTGTATATAATTACCAAATAACCCTTTACTAAATTAAATAAGATTTTCATGTAAGTATAATGAATTGTATGGGCTATCTTGGAATGATTGATATGATTCTATCACCTTAATTAATATTCTATGAAGGCAGGCCACTCTCACAATCATCTTATTATGATCAGAGGTGGGGCACCAATACAATGGGGACTGATATGGAGCTGATCTCACAATACTGTTGTGTAAATTATTAATAATGATGAATCCTGGTTGTTATGTGATATTATGTGCAGGGTCCCAGACGTAAGTGGGATGTTGGACTTTGTGTCCGGGCCGTTTTAGTGGCTGGTCCTTAGTGGACGTAAGTGGCCATTATAATGGCTGGTCCTTAGTGGACGTGTCTGATGAGACAGGGTCATGGTGACCGGTATACATGTATACGATGGGCCTTTGAGGCGTGGTATTGTGCATGGGCACGGATTTGCATATGGTTGTATTATTAATGATACTTGATTACTGATTTAGAATTTGTTGATTCTGTGATGTTATGTATGACTTGTGTAATTAGGAAAATTCATTCACCAGTGATACTGATGTTGTGTTACCCCCTTCAGGTAATCAGATTGCGGGTGGGCCAGAGCGGATTGACGATCAGCACGTAGATTTTGGCATGCGTGGCTGAAAAGAGAGAACGAGAAAATTTTGAATAGATGACGGAATCATTAGAACTTGTTTAGGAAACTTTATTTGATGATTTAATCATGATATGAATTGAGTTTGAATTCTCAGAAATTTAATTATATTTATAATTGAAATTATTTTAGAGTTAAAAGCCTAATACTTTGTGAATATTATTTGATGTATGCATTGCTATATAATCACGATTCGAATATCCGACAGGGCCCCGGAATTCGGGTCGTGACAAAGTGGTATCAGAGCATAAGGTTTTGGGCAAATAAAAGAATTAGCAACCCATAGGTCACGTGGTGAGGACGTTGGGGTGTCAAAGGATAGAGATTAAAATAAGAATGTATTGTTAATTAGCTCACAAATTCTTCCTGTCTACAGAAGGAATAAGACAATGGACAATGTTATTGGAAATAATAATGCGAACAGCAATGTTCGACCAAACAATGGAGCCATGGAGATGCCGGAGTATGCACGACAAATGTTTGAAAGCTTTATGAAGGCATATGCGCAAGTTCAAGAGCAGATCTCCGCCATTTATCACCATCAAAGTGAGAATGGCGAGGGACACAGTAATAACAGAGATGGTTCTGGAGAAGGCAGCAATAATGGGGGCAAGAACCGCGAAAGAGATACCTTATACAAAAGATTCAATGAATTTCGCCCTAAGAGCTTTGAAGAAACAACTAATCCTTGGGATGCAAATAAATGGGCAGAACACATGGAAGGCATCTTTGAAGTTATGGGATGTACTAGAACAATATTTTATGATTGTATGATAGAAATTGGGCAAGCCCGAATGCCGGCTGACCTGGTATTGTTACGTTTGGACGACTTTGATATTATTTTGGGAATGGACTGGCTTACTAGGTACTGGGCTATCTTAGACTGCTTTAACAAAGTAGTTCGGTTTAACCTAGAGGGATTTACTCATGTTAGTTTGGTGGGAAAAAGGAGACCTGTTCGGTCAATGGTTATCTCAGCCATCAAGCCGGTGAGTTACTGAGGAATGGGTGCAAAGGCTTTTTAGCCTTCATTTCGGAGGATAAACCGAAACCAAGTATTGAAGATATCCCCATTGTTAAAGAATTCCCCGATGTGTTTTTGGATGACCTGCCCGGGTTACCCCCAGTTAGAGAGGTCGATTTTACTATCGAAATAATGCCGGGTACAGCCCCGATTTCTAGAGCACCCTATCGAATGGCTCCCGCGGAACTGAAGGAACTCAAAGATCAATTGGAGGAACTATTGGACAAAGGATTCATCAGACCTAGTGTGTCTCCATGGGGAGCACCGGTGTTGTTTGTGAAGAAGGATGGAACCCTGAGAATGTGCATTGATTATAGACAGTTAAATCAGGTGACTATCAAGAACAAGTATCCTTTGCCCCGCATTGATGAATTATTTGATCAACTGCAAGGTGCGAAATACTTTTCCAAGATTGATCTAAGGTCCGGCTACCATCAGCTAAGAGTGAGGGAGGAAGACATTCCCAAGACGGCGTTTCAGACACGGTATGGCCATTACGAGTTTTTAGTCATGCCTTTTGGATTGACCAATGCGCCAGCCGCCTTCATGGCATTGATGAACCAAGTTTTCCAGCCCTATCTAGCTAAATTGTGGTGGTATTTATTGACGATATCCTCATTTACTCTAAAGAGCGACAAGAACATGGCGAGCATATGCGTACTTCCTTACAGCTGTTGAGAGACAATCAGCTATATGCCAAGTTCAGTACGTGTGATTTTTGGTTAGAACAAGTATCCTTTCTGGGTCACATTATTTCAGGAGACGGATTATCTGTAGACCCTACCAAAGTAGAAGCGGTTATGAATTGGAAGCGACCTACAAATGTTTCAGAAGTTCGAAGCTTCTTAGGCCTGGTAGGTTATTATCGAAGGTTCGTACAAGGATTTTCTACAATTGCTGGATCGTTAACCAGACTCACAAGGAAGGATGTTCCGTTCATCTGGGTCGAGAAATGTGAAGATAGCTTCAGAACATTGAAGGGTAAACTGACATCGGCACCAGTACTCGCCCTTCCCGCTGGAAGTGGAGGATTTGTTCTCTACTGTGACGCATCATTGCAAGGGCTAGGGTGTGTTCTCATGCAACGTGGAAAGGTGATTGCGTACGCTTCCAGACAACTAAAGGTCCATGAACAAAATTATGCTACGCACGACCTTGAGTTGGCAGCTGTAGTCTTTGCATTGAAAATTTGGAGACACTACCTTTATGGTGAAGAATTTGAAGTATATACAGATCACAAAAGCCTTAAATATATTTTTTCTCAGGAAAAGCTGAACTTGAGACAACGAAGATGGATGGAATTCCTGAAAGACTATGACTTCTCTATATTTTATCATCCAGGAAAGGCGAATGTTGTAGCCGACGCCCTAAGCAGGAAATCAGCACAGATGGCTTGTCTGATAGCGGAGTGGAGACTACTTGAGGAAATTAAGGACCTAGATGTGAATATATGGCCTATTGGTGAAAAATTACTGTTGGGAAGTTTCAAGGTTCAACCTGAATTAATTCAGAGGATAAAAGATCATCAAAGGGATGACAAAGCTTTGGTGGAAATCTTGGACAAAATGGATAATAAACCAGACTTCTCAATTGCTAATGGTGTATTACATTTCCGAGGCAGACTTTGTGTACCAAATATCCGGGAAATCAAAGATGAAATTCTGAAGGAAGCACATCACACAAGATATACTATCCATCCGGGGAGCACCAAGATGTATCAAAACTTAAAAATCAGATTTTGGTGGATCGGCATGAAAAACGATGTCACTGAGTTTGTTGGACGTTGTTTTACTTGTCAACAAGTGAAAGCTGATCATAGAAAGCCGGGGGGATTGCTGCAGCCCTTACCGATACCAGAATGGAAATGGGAGCATATCACTATGGATTTCATATCAGGGTTTCCCAGAACCTCAAGACATAATGAAATAATCTGGGTCATTGTGGATCGGTTGACCAAGTCGGCACACTTCATACCATTAAAGGGAAGAACTACAATGGAACTTTTGGCCAAAACATATGTTAGGGAAATTGTCCGGTTACATGGCGTTCCAGCATCAATAGTATCAGATAGGGATACCAGATTTGTTTCACAGTTTTGGAAGAGCCTACAGAGGGCTATGGGTACTAAACTGAATTTTAGCACTGCATATCACCCTCAGACGGATGGGCAGACGGAGAGAACTAATTAAACACTGGAAGACATGCTTAGAACTTGTGCGATAGATTTCAAAGACAGTTGGGATGAGCAGTTACCGCTGGTAGAGTTTGCTTATAATAATAGTTATCATTCGAGTATCCAGATGGCTCCTTTTGAGGCACTGTATGGCAGAAGTTGTCGCTCTCCGATTTGTTGGGAGGAAGTGGGCGATAGACGGATATTAGGCCCTGAATGGGTGCAAACTTCTACAGAAAATATTAAGAAAATCAGGGACCGATTGAAGACTGCTCAGAGTCGCCAGAAGAGTTATGCGGACAGACGCTGGAGAGAATTAGAATTTGCAGTGGGTGATTCAGTATTTCTTAAAGTCTCTCCAACGAAGGGAGTGATGCGATTCGGCAAGAAAGGAAAGCTCAGCCCGAGATACATTGGACCATTCAAGATTACAGAACGCGTGAGCGATGGAAATGCTTACGAGCTCGAATTACCATCACAGCTAGCTGGAGTCCATAAGGTGTTTCACGTATCAATGCTAAAGAAATATGAACCAGACCCGTCTCATGTACTAGAGCTTGAGCCAATGGACTTACAGCCAGATTTATCGTATGAGGAAAGACCTGTTGCAATCTTAGACACCAAGGAAAAAGTGCTCCGAAGGCGTACAGTTCGACTAGTCAAGGTGTTATGGACACATCACAATCCAAAGGAGGCTACATGGGAGATTGAGGATGAAGTCTGAAAGAAGTATCCGCGTCTTTTCACCACAAGTATGTTATTTCAATTTGGAGGACCAAATTTCCCAAGGAGGGGAGTATGTAATATCTTGAGTACCTGGGCTGGGCCCAGGATTAGTTTGGCCCAGGAAAGACCCTTAGTTGTTAATTGGTTTTTAAATTAGAAGTGTTCCCTTTTATGAAATTAGAATGTTATTTAGAAGTATCTAACGTTTGGAATTGGAGTTGTATACAACTCCAGCAATGGATACAAGAGGAGGATTAGAATTAGGAAGTATAAGAGGACTAGGACTTTAAGTTCCTCTTGGTATATATATATATATGTAACCATCGTCCATCTCTTATATGGAATTATCTTCTAGCTTTTGAGAGAAACAATCTGAGAGGTGGTTGTTGCTGGAGCCTAGGGGAAGAAGAGGAAGAAGGTCACTGATTGATGTCATACTCGCGCCCACACATCGCAAAAGCAACTATCACATATCAGAGGTGAGTGGATATTCCTAATTATTTTCATTCAATGTATGAGATGATTGGTAGGACTGAATTTTCTCAAATATGTTGTATTGCTGCTGTGTTGACAACCTGAATGATTGATCGGATGCAATTTTGATGTTTGATCAAAGAAATTATGTTAATCTTGATGGTGAGATTTATACAACTAATAAGGTGATTGTTCATTAGAAATTACTCAAAGTTGGTTGATAAACAGAGAAATTCTGATGTCAGAACATGGGCGTTAATATGTAGACTTGTTGATTGGAGAGTTGTGGGACCCCATGGCCCACCTGATCCCAGATCAGGTCCAGAGATCTGATAGAGTACTGCTGGTCGACCAAGGAGGACCTGGACCCATGTAGGGTGGACCCTGTTTGGGCCCCCATCTACTTGATTTTTGGTAGCAGAGGCGTCAATGTTGAGAAACACAGTAATTTGGTCGACAGAGATACTGGGACCCACTATTTGGCCCGATCAAAAATCAGGACCCCACATCTTGAAGGGGACCCTTGGGCGACCTTAGTGTAGTGGGGCATCTGGGTTTTGGACCATTGGGCCGCACTGATCAATGAATTCAAAGGAATTCCAGGCGTGAATATGACGAAACAAAGCCACTGTCGACATCTATGGTGGGACCCACTACTTTAATCAACCAGAGATTGGGAACCCACGTTTTGAAGAGGACCCAGAGACGGTCTGAATGGTGGTGGTCTCATGTGACCAGGGCTCCATCTGACCAGTTACCCAGAGACTTCAATTTTGTTAACCATAAATGTTACTGTTTATATTTTTTTGAGTCTAACTGCCCATTAAAGATGTCCGATGGTCAATCCAATCCATTAAGAGTGAAGAATACCCTTGGACAATCTTAGACATTAGGTCTGATCTTGGTTTGGTCCAGTAGGACCCATTGGATTTCACTGTAGAAGTGCCCAGGCGTGAATCACTTGTTACAGTAGATTTAGTTTCTGTGTGTATGGAATTTGTGAATGGGGATTAGCCCTGTACTTGTATATAATTACCAAATAACCCTTTACTAAATTAAATAAGATTTTCATGTAAGTATAATGAATTGTATGGGCTATCTTGGAATGATTGATATGATTCTATCACCTTAATTAATATTCTATGAAGGCAGGCCACTCTCACAATCATCTTATTATGATCAGAGGTGGGGCACCAATACAATGGGGACTGATATGGAGCTGATCTCACAATACTGTTGTGTAAATTATTAATAATGATGAATCCTGGTTGTTATGTGATATTATGTGCAGGGTCCCAGACGTAAGTGGGATGTTGGACTTTGTGTCCGGGCCGTTTTAGTGGCTGGTCCTTAGTGGACGTAAGTGGCCATTATAATGGCTGGTCCTTAGTGGACGTGTCTGATGAGACAGGGTCATGGTGACCGGTATACATGTATACGATGGGCCTTTGAGGCGTGGTATTGTGCATGGGCACGGATTTGCATATGGTTGTATTATTAATGATACTTGATTACTGATTTAGAATTTGTTGATTCTGTGATGTTATGTATGACTTGTGTAATTAGGAAAATTCATTCACCAGTGATACTGATGTTGTGTTACCCCCTTCAGGTAATCAGATTGCGGGTGGGCCAGAGCGGATTGACGATCAGCACGTAGATTTTGGCATGCGTGGCTGAAAAGAGAGAACGAGAAAATTTTGAATAGATGACGGAATCATTAGAACTTGTTTAGGAAACTTTATTTGATGATTTAATCATGATATGAATTGAGTTTGAATTCTCAGAAATTTAATTATATTTATAATTGAAATTATTTTAGAGTTAAAAGCCTAATACTTTGTGAATATTATTTGATGTATGCATTGCTATATAATCACGATTCGAATATCCGACAGGGCCCCGGAATTCGGGTCGTGACACCATGTCTCTATGCCTCATCATTTTTTAAAGAGCTTTTTGCATATACCCTCTAAGTTTTTTTAGGAATTGTAAAAAGGCTCTTATGGTTTTTATATTTATAAATAGGCTCCTACTTTTTCATTTTAATACCTTTTGTGTCCCAAAATTAGTACCTTTCAACTAACGAGTGGTAGCTTAGTTGGCCAAGGACTTTGCATCTGAAGAAGCGGAGAGATCTTGTGTTTGACACCTACTTTTGTTGGCCACCTCGCATAGTTTTATCCGGGTGCATGTGGATACGGGGGTTTGCATGTGCCCTTATGAATTAGTTTTTTATTGTCCATAATCGAGTGCCCCTTGGGCTCAGGGACTGGGTGGGAGATACCGTGGTTATAAAATAAATAAATAAATAAGAAAATAGCTTTCTAACTACCAAAAGTTTTTAGAGTGAAATGACACATTTGTCCATCTCATTATCTATATATATATATATATATATGCATAAATTCAAAAGCTTGAATTTATTTTTCTCTAAAGCTGGTAACATTAATAATTACATTTAACGGGAGGGAATAACCGTACGTAAATCTATCTTTATCATTACATGGCCTATTTCATTATATCCAAATCAATCATAATGACAATCCATATATGATTGACAAAAGTTTTAAAAATACATTATTAGACTTCATATGCATTAAAGAGTTATTGAGAGAGACATTGGGACTTGGGATAAAATAATGGTATTCTTTTCAATAATAATATACTCATTTTCCTTTAATGGATGTAAGGGTAGAGCTATGATTTTTATAAAAATTTAACACAAATCTCATGGTGGTTACCCATTCTCAATGGGAATATTGATTTTGGAGACATGAAACGTATTGAAATGATAAAGTAGGGGTTTGTTTACAGATACTAAAACCACTAGTCCGGATCCCCTGTTTCATCCTATCAACATGTGCCAACTGTATAAAATGTCTTCATTTCTTTTTCATTTTTTTTTTTTTTTTTTCATTTCAAGGCATGAGATTTTAGACAACTTGCAAATGTTGATAAGATGAAAAAGTGTCTCCCTATTCCCTTGAAACAGGGGATCCAGACTCTAAAACCAAATAGGCCTATTTACAAATCACAGGGGTATATACAAAAAACACTGTTTGAAATGTTGATTCTTATGATAGAGCAAGGCTAAGGCACAGGACTTTGTAGTGCATTCTAAGTAAATAAACGTGCCCTCAAAGAATGAGTATTGGCCCACTTTTAGAAATTGAGAATGCTGGGCCCACCTTTAGACATTGAGGACTCATGACAAAGGAGTTCTAGAAAGTAGTGAGACCTCCAAAAATATTGGAGTTTTCCGAATTCTCCAAATCTTGTCTAAGAAATAAGAAAATTTTGACAGAAAACTTTTGAAATTCCATTATCATTGAAATTTTTGGTGAAGAAATTCTATCAAAGAAACAGGCCTAACCTGAAATTGGAATCGGTAGTACTGACTAGGTCTTACTCAAACAATCACTTCTCTTGCCTCCAGTGCATAGCCCATTGGTCTCCCTGGGGTCTATGGCACCTAGAAAGATCTTTGACACAGACTTGGACCCATTCAGGTCTTGGACTTGGTCCACGATCTCGAACATGACTGAACTCAGGCTCAATTTTTTCAGTTTGGATATGTTGGGGGTACTTGTCAGGTGGTATTTAAACTTTCAGGAGCAAATGTCAAAGATGGGTGTTGGGCAACTTGGCTGCATAATTATATTTACTAATTGAATATGGATAAGTGTTTTAGGCAACTTGGCTGCATAATTATAGAGACTATGTAATTGAATATGTGTTTGCTATATGTTATTAACTAAATAAATAATTATTGCATGTTTGTAAACACTTAAATGTTTGAAATAAAGTTGATTATAGATAGAGTTATTTCAATTAGACTTTTTTTATTTAAAATTATTTCGATCTAATTAAAAAAAGAAAAAAAGAAAACATATTATGCTGATCAAGTAATCATATAGTAAAAAAAAAGGTTATATGGATAAATAATTTTGAAAAAAAAAAAAAAAAAAACCCATGAGGAACAGCGCAGTTAGATAAGACCACATCTCAAGATGTTGAGATTATGGTTTCAAGCCCGCACTCTCTTCCTGAGGCCACTTGCCATATGAAGAACCCGACTTACCCGCCAGTGTATATGGGATGCACAGACCTTACTTGCCGGGAGAACAGTCGGTTCTTAAAGAGGTCAGATGAAAAGACATGTTTGTTTTGATTTATTTAATCAAACCTCCAACTATGTAAGTAAATGAAGAACAACTCGTTATTTGAGTGGTAATGAATGTCAGTTCTTACCTGGTAGTTCGGGGTTCAAACCTTGAGTAAGTATCCTCTTTCCCCCTATACGGGCCTCCCTTTCGCTCGAGTGTACTACCTTGCCACATGCATGTGGGGCAAAAAGAAAAAAAAATACTATTTATGTAAATGGCTCATTTACATGGGCCGGTGATGGTGGGTGAGTTCGACTCATGGTGGGCTTTTTTTTTATGCATACGACCCTTCCAATTTATAGACAGAGTTCTTCTTTTGGGCTTTCCCCTTTTCGTTTCTGTTTCTTTCTTTGTTCGTGCAAGAAGAAGAAGAATAGATCGATAGCGTCTCTCTGCTTCTTCACTTCATCGCTTCAGTCTAAAGAATCGCAGGTAATCTCTCTCTCTCTCTCTCTCTCTCTCTCTCTGCAACTCCCTCAAGATCTTTTCACCACCCCTTTCTCACTGCAAATCTCTCTCCAACCCAGATTCTCTCTCTCCAAAAATCTCTCTCTATCTCTCTAACCCAGATGATAAAACGTCAATTTAAGAAACAGGTCTATGGGTTATCTTCTGTGGGTGATGTTTTAAATTAGAAAACCGAGAAAGGCCTTTTCACCGAATAAAATTTCATAATCCCTACATAGCTCTAGTCCATGGAAGAACATATAATCATCTGCTCCTACTAAGCAATCATACTGCTGTGGTTTGGGCCTTTAGGGCACGTGATATTGGTACTTTTGATTCGAAGATTCCGTTAAAGGGGAGATTTTTCTTTTTAATACTCGTCGTTGTTTCTTGGATTTTAACAATTTTTAGAAATACAAGTGTTTGAATTCCTTGGAAATCAGTTTCATGAAACAAACAAGCCCTTTCCAAATATATTCAAGTACTAAGCATGGATACATGTACCTTGGCTCTGTAGTCTGGAAACATGTTTCAACTTCTTATATATATATTTGCCATGTCTCCATTTGCATAGTATTACAAGCTACGAAACACATATAGTTTATACCTTTAGCATTATGGAGTGATTATTGTTGGGTTTGTAGTACATGCACTTAGTTGGAAATTGCCTATGAAAATGTAATGAGCAATATTCTTGTTTTGTTAAAAGATGCCTCAACCTTGAAGTTTTGGGTCCCAGTCATGTTGCCAGTAGAAAAACACGCATATTATCTCATCTCCGCAGTTGGGAATTCCTCTGATTCTGCCCGTTTGCATCCTTGTTTCATCGATAAGAGTCTAGTTATCAAAAGGGAAAAAAAGAAGGAAGGAAAATGCCTTTTTGCGCTCTTTTTTTTTTTTTTCTTTCTTTCTTTATTATTACCATTTTCTTTAGTTTTTTTTAGGGTGGTGGTTTTTTTTTTTTTTTTTTCTGAGGGGGGGGGGGGGAGAGGTGGGCGGTGGGTTGTGTTTTGGGGGCTTGTGGAAGTTTAGTCTGCCTTTTTCATCAAGTAATGTTGTATTTATATGTGGCTTTTGTTTAACTGCTAAACTAGGTGTAGAATTCAACGTTCTTCTAACTATGAACTTTCTTTATTTCCAGCAAACTTTGCAGCTGGAAACACTCAATTACTTGTATCCAAGCCCATAAAAGATCAAGCTTCTAGAGAAGAGATGGAACACCATGAAGATGAGTGTCGTGTGGCTGGAGAACATCATGGTAAACAAGATGATGAGGTAAGTTTCGATTTGATTTGTCAGGAATAGACACATTCTCTGTTTCTCAAATTCATTGTGTCCTTTCCTCTAGCATGATGTTGGTGCATGGATTTGAATGGTGCTCCTTATATTTCCTGATTAAAGGAACTCATTATTTTAATATTTTGATTTTCCTTTGTTTCAGGAATCTGTTGCTCGTCTTGAGGAATTAAAGAAAGCAATTGATGCAAAGATATCTCTGCGTCGAAGTAACTTGAACCCTGAAAGACCTGGTTAGTAGACTGAGGAACATATAAAATATATTAAGATTTCTTGTTTTATAGAAAAAACAGTATAGTGCTGGTCTGATATATATATATATATATATATATATTGAATGATATCTATTGAATGAAGAATGGTTTAAGTTTTTGGTAAGGTTTAATTGCATGAAGTATGCCCATTCAAGCTTGGCTACTTGATCCTTAAAAAAAAAAAAAAAGAAAAGCCTTTGCCTTACTAATTGCTGCCATTGCTTCAGAGAAACATAGGTTAGGGAATTTCTTTTAAGGAAACAATATATTCCAAAATTTAAATCGGTTGTTTGTGGAGAAGGTCAAGGATGTTTTAGTTTAGGGCCTGTTTGTTTGCATTATAATACATAGTAATTGAAGACATTATTCATACCATAAGTGCTTAAAAATGAAGATTAAATGTGAAAGTTAAAAATGAGCATCAAATAACCTTTCTCTTGAGGGAAATAGAATCAAAAGAAGATGGGAAATGAACAACCAGCCATCACTCTAGTAGTTCATTTCCCATCTTCTTTTAATTTTATTTCCTTAAAAGGAAAGGTTATTTGATTCGACTAGTCGTCTTAGGAAACTTTAACCTTACATATTAAAGGAACCAATGAAAACCGTACGTAGTCCTTGCATAAGTAAAACTGCAGAAGTTAAAGTATACTAATTGAAAGTGAACAATTGAAATAACAATTCCTATGAAATTTATTGAGATTTTTAACTTATTTTTCTATATTTTAGTTATTCACTTATTCTAAATATCTATCTTTAATATAAATATTAAAAAACAAATTTATAAGAACTACCTGGTTGACCATTGTGTTTCCTGGTCAACTCAACCCAGTAATGGCGTTAGTTTGGTCAACTCATTGGGTTGGAAAATTACAATCCAGATATCATTCAAAAAGATGATTCGAGTCCTCTCCTGAGCTCTATGTTTAATCACTCTATAGAGAAGCGAAAACGGTTTTAGATATGAATTTCTATGCTATAGAAGCCTTGAATGCTTACAAGAAACCCATACATTCTATTTCATTGTACGAGGTTCCCTCCACAAGGTTTTAAGAGTGGGTACTGTCTTTGTCAATTTAACTGATTAGCCATGTGGCTATTGTTGCTTGGTTAGGGTACAATATGTGATTAGTGATCCATGCAAGGAGCTTTTTCATGGAAAAATTGTGGCTTTAATCTCAGCTTTCTCTCTATTGCGTAGCCGGCGGTTTCTTCTGCTGCTTGTGTGTATTTTCATATTGTTATATAAGAAAAAATAGTTCAACTGTGTTATGTACATAATATATTTTTTTTCTTGCTATTCTGTTCTCCATTTTTTATCCATTGAAACACGGAATATGTATATATTTCTCAAACTAATTTTAGCAACTGAGCCGTACTGCATAGGCACTGTATGGTTAAAATACTGATAAAAAACTGTGTGGTTTAAAATGTTTGATCCAGCATCAATCTCAATAAACTGCTTTGCCTTTCAGATTCAGTTTTTCTCAGGACATTGGACTCCAGCATTAAACGCAATACAGCAGTTATTAAAAAGCTTAAACAGATAAATGAAGAGCAACGAGAAGGGATGATGGAAGAGTTAAAAGGCGTAAACTTAAGCAAATTTGTTAGTGAAGCTGTAACAGCTATATGCGATGCGAAGCTCAGGACTTCAGACATTCAAGCAGCTGTTCAGGTTTTTTTTTTGAAATTTCCTCTCATATTCGATCTGAATTTTCTGTTATTTACTTTGTAATGGAATTTGAATTTTCCTCATGCATAAAAATGTTCATGTAAAATTACTTGCAAACAGATACATTTTTTCTGGTACCCTTTTTCTTTTCCCTTTTACTAACTGCAGACTTCTTTAGTTAATCCTTGTTATGAACATTTCCTGTCATGTTTCCCAGGCACTCCTATGGTATTTTTTCCTGGGCATCTATCAATTTGGGTTGATTCTGCGTAGGATCATTTTGCTGACCATGTTCTGAATCTCAAGTTTTATAAAATGTTTTTTTTTATTAATTTATTTATTGGGAAGTAGGTTGGAAAGTAAAGGTAGTTAGCTCTCAAATACGCTGATCCCTGGACCTCTACCATAGAAACTGTGTGCCTTAGTGCCTTACCACTGTGCTATGTGCTGCTTTGGCAAAATGCAACTTGTTAACATTAAATATAAGAAGTTTCATGAAATGCAAATACTGGGATGTATATACTTGCCGAAAAGGGACTTCATACCATCTCTTCTCATTTTTGTCTCCATTATTGCAGCTTCCTTTTCTTTTTCCCTCTGGTTTGTTCATATTTTTTTAGGGGTAATGGTAAAATTATATATAAAAAAATGTAAGTACAAGACCATACAAGATAACAAGAGCAAGAGCACTGCTTACACAAAAAGAAATACATAATGGGAGCTTACAATGGGGGAAGACTCTAGAAACCCATTGCTTAGCTATACAAGACCATACAAGATAACCAGAGCGAGAGTGCTGCTTAGACAAACAGAAATACATAATTGAAGCTCACAAGGGGGAGACTCTAGAAACCCATTGCTTGGCTAACACATTCACCAAGCCAGTCCCCGCATGACCTCCAATTAGGGATGTAAATGGGTACCCGATTCTCCGATTACCCGGAGGTTCCAACCCGTTAAAAACCAGGTCTTGGTCCTTATTTAGGCCCCGATAAGTAAATGGGTCCGGGTCCGGTTCTACCTTGGTTCGGACCCGTGGACCCGAGACCCGACATATTACCTCAATTTTCGAAAATCTCCCCTAAAATCTATTTTTTTTAAATATCATTCTCTACCTAAACCTAGACTTGGATCCAGACCCGTTCCATATATGGTTTTGGTTCCGGAGCCAAGAAACCAATTCTGAAACGGTTCCGGGTCCGGGTCCGGTTCCACCTTCTCCTTAATGGTTTCGGTTTCGGGTCCACCCTGAACTGGAACCGACCCGTTTACAACCCTACCTCCAATCCGGCAGACCTATTGAAATGAAGAAGCCTAATATTTTATCTCCTCAAAATAGAAGTGAAATCTCCAACATCCTGATCCATAAGAAAACGTCCAAGAAATGGCATTAGACGAATCACTGTCTGCAATTAATGTGCCTTGGAAAGAGCTGTCTGCAATTAATGTGCCTTGGAAAGAGCAAAGAGCTTCTAAAAAGGCCAACACCTACCCTGGTTTGTACACATTTCTTTTTTCCTTTTTAAATAATTTTTCTTTCTTTATACGAAGTAAACAAGATAGCCAACCACACAGATACCAGCACAGGTTAAAATTCAGATAATTTGAATTTTTTTTTTTTTTTATGTTTTAACATAGAAAGGTATGTCTACTTGTCCAGGAAGAACCCAAAAGAAAATGTGAATCTGAAGCCTTGTAATAGCACAGCTATTATCTTTTGTTTATTTATGTGATTATGTTTTCTTTTTCTTTTTCCTTTTTTTGGGAATGTGATACATGACTGTCCTATTTGTACTATGTAACTAGGTTGCATTGTTGATGCATGAAACCTATTGAAGCAGGAGAAAATACTATTATTCTTCTCCTTTACACCTGATAGCTTTCCTGTATTCAGAATATGCATATTATTTGGTCTAATTTGAAATCTTAAGGGGTTGTTGGTATGAGCATACTAATCTGTATGTTTTTTCTTTTCCATGACGTCATTATGTTGTGTATGTATACTATGTAGATATGCTCTTTGCTCCATCAGAGGTACAAGGACTTTGCACCAAGCTTAATTCAGGGCCTTTTGAAAGTCTTCTTTCCCGGCAAATCTGGAGACGATTTAGATGCAGATAGGAGCTTGAAGGCAATGAAGAAGCGCAGCACTTTAAAGCTCCTCGTGGAACTTTATTTTGTTGGGATTGTAGAAGATGCCAGCATTTTCATAAGTATCATTAAGGATCTTTCAAGCTCAGAGCATTTGAAGGACCGAGATACGACTCAGATGAATCTGTCTCTTCTTGCTAGTTTTGCTCGCCAAGGAAGACTTTTCTTAGGACTCCCTCAGACAGGTCAAGACATTCATGAAGAGGTAGTTTGACATGGACATTGACTCATCAATTGTCCCACTAAATTAGCTTCATTTACTTGTAAGCTATAATAGAAGATTAATCTTGTTTTGCTTAAACTGGTACTTCATTTTTTCTCTTTATAGGTTCTCATTTTACTATATTGCACTTGTTACTCTATTTTTATATTTTGCTAAAGGACATGAATTCAATTATCATGACAATTGTCATAAAGCGCCACAGTTTATTTTTCTCATTTTGTTTAATTATTTTATTTATTTTTCTTGTGATTGTTAGTTAAGTTCACATTTTTTTTTCCTTTTTGATTGGTGATCTTGACATTATATATACGAGTAATGACTGCTTAGGTCGAACTTGTTCTAAGGTCAAAAAGCTTAAATTAGATCTTGCGCTTGTGGGGCCCACATTTCAATGATCCAAACCATTCAAAAGTTGGGCAACCCTTGGTAACAATCACTATTGGATTGGACGGAATTTTTTTAAAAAAGTTGGACAAGTCTAATAGTTTTTTTTTTTTTTTTTGTTTGAAGGATAAATAATCAAATCCCGTATTTAATACACTGTTAACAAATATCCTTTATAAATGGGGCCACTTGGGTAAAAAAATATGGTTCTGGATCCAAGCGCTCTCTCTCTCTCTCTCTCTCTCCACTTGGGTAAAAAAATATGGTTCTGGATCCAAGCGCTCTCTCTCTCTCTCTCTCTTTTCTGGGAGACCTTAAAATCCACGCCCCCTCCCCCATCCCCATGTGGGTCCCCAAGTGGGCCCCATCACACACTTGAGCTTACCTTATCCTAAGCTTAGGATAAATTTCTGAAGGCTTACCTCAGCTTATCCGAATTTACTGGACCAACTTTCGGTCAAATCCGAATTTATCGGACCATTGGATCGACTGTGTATTGATCCGAATGGACTGTTGACCATTAAACTTTTGATTCTCAGATGGAGATGTTAGAAACCATGGTTGGGGCTGATTTTTTGCAAAGAGAAGGGTCCCAGGGAGTCATTGAAATCCCGCCCATCCCCATCCCCATCCCCATCCCCATATGGGACCCCAGGTGAGCCCCACCACACACTTGAGCTTACCTTATCCTAAGCGTCAACTTAGGAGAGCTGCCCCATATATATATATATATATATTATCTAGGCTTCCATGCACACCTCTCTGTGGGGCCCACATAGGGCCCCACTTGGGGATTGGACTTATTTATTTACTATTGTCCCGTCGATCCATTGTTGCAGTCCTTTTGGATAGGTGTTAAAAGAAAGGGACCGGTGTAATTTAGGGGGAGGAGGGAGGGAGGGGGGGTGTTCCTATGTGTGTGATCCATTCAGATGATTCATCAAGTGGGCCCTACTATGAGGTGTGCATGTGATAATTTCTGTGTGCATGCGCTTGCGTGCGAGATTATTGACAGGCCACTTTGTATGCTATTATCTATAGTAAGATTATTGAATTGGTTCAGTCATATAGATGTAGGATGTACAAAATAATAATAATAAAAATAAAAATCTATGGTTAGTTACTCTGTGATCTCCACCCTTGAGCAAAGCTGCTATGCCATTTGTGCAGTGAAAAATGGAAAAATCAGAACCATGACCACAGAAATGCAATGATTTATGATTGTTAGTTTCAGATGAGCATTAGTTTATAAGGTGTTGCTATGCTTTGTGGGCTCTGTATTTCATACCATCAAACAAATGGATCTTAATTCCCCATTGATTGGTCATAAGATCTGCTTAAAATACTAGTCATGAGAGTGGGTGTGATTTACTTTAAAAAAAAAAAAAAACTGAATCCTATTGCATGGTGTAACCAGTGATAAAGAGTTAAACATGTGATCAATTTTATATGTTATTCCTACCTGATTTTGATAAACAGTTATGTGGAATTAGCTAAGGATACCCTTTTCTTTCTTTATTTTCTTCCTCTTTTTTTTTAAAGTTAATCGGACTCATACTTGCAACCTTCTTGTTGCAACAATGAGCACATTTTCTGATTTTGGCAGAGGCTTTTGTTGAAGATACTTTTTCCCCATTAAGCATAAGCAAAAATTTGTGTCAGACTCCAATAAATTTTAAATTTCTTTAAAGCAGAGTATAATTTTCGCACTGACGTTTTTTGAGCAAGTCAGTATTATTCTCTTGTACTGTTTGCTGCTTTAATGAAAGTAACCATTTCAAAAACAAAAAATTTCGCACTGACATTTATGCATGGTTTACTGCAATTGCTTTGGTCTTAAATTTCTTCATCTTCTTTCATATTTAAGCCTTGACTTGTCTTAAAATTACTTGCAGTTTTTTCGAGGACTTAACATTACTGCAGATCAAAAGAAAATTTTTAGGAAGGCGATTCACTCCTATTATGATGCTTCTGCCGATCTCCTTCAGTCTGAGCATACTGTAAGATTCACAATCCTGTTATTGTTAGAGTTAGGTTTTATGTGTACTGCTTATTTTAGACTACAACTAAATGGTGCGTTTGGATGTATCTTAAGTGGCAATTTCCAATATTTTGGCAGAATGGATGCTTACCCATTTTGCTCTGTTTAGGCTGGCTCAGAGCCTTGCAAGACGGGATTCTGTTTTTCTGACTTTTACATCCCCAAGTTTCTATTAAGTAGTAGCATCAATCATTTGTATTGATTTGGGATAGAGAAGTTAGAAAACAGTTAGTTTTGTAATATCATATCCAATTTGCAATGGTATCCAAATGCTTAACCAAGTGGATTACAATCCATTATTCCAAAAATATATGAACTTCTTGTGATCTGGGGTCTAGATCCCAATCTCACCTTAAATGTCCTGACCCGTCATTTCTGTGTTAATACCCAATTTGCCCTGGGACTGATTTCATCACTTCAACTGTGTGTTTTCAATTATCTTCAAAACGAGATTTTTTTTATTGGCTTCTATTTTCTCGTTTGTTTTCATCGTTCTTCCTTGCATATTTGTAAACTTGATATCAAATATCTAATCACCGGTTTTCCTTGTTGATCAGGCACTTCGGCAGATGGAGCATGAAAACTCCAAGGTTTTAAATGCTAAAGGAGAGCTCAGTGATGAAAATGTTAGCGCCTATGAAAAGCTGAGGAAATCTTTCGACCATCTCTTTCGTGGTGTATCTTCGTAGGTCCCCCTGTTTATTATTTTCCCTCGATTCTCTGCCTGAAAGTTTAAGATTCTCGTCTTTACTCTTTAAAAAGAACTGCCATGATTAGATTTTTGTTGAAATTGAAATGACAAAAGCAAATCCTCTTCCATCTATTATTATTATTATTATTTGAATAGCAGCATTCATTAAAGAAGCTTAAAGAAGCAAATCCTCTTCCATGTCAAAACTGGCTTATTCATCTCGTTTTTCAATCCTCTTCCATGTTGTCAAAACTGGCTTATTCATCTCATTTTCATTCTGTAATTTAAAGTGAACTATATTTTTGGAATATATAACTGATGATTGTCTTGAGTCTTGAGTCTTGACTGAACCAAATGACTCAAAACCAAGGTTTTGGTATTACATTAAATTGACTGCAATGCTTGAAATGCAGACTTATGTTTGGTATCTTACAACTTTGTTGCCTTAAATATGTGAACTAAGTATCCACTCTATTTTGAAAATGTGAAATATTAAAAATTCAAGAAACCTTTACATGTGTTATATTAAGTATCCACGATAGTTGGTGCAACTTCGTATATGTCATTTGTTCTTGTATATAGGTACTACAACGCTTCTCAATTGATGCGGCATTTTTGTGTACTTAATATATTATTGAAGAGTGTAGTTAATTAAATCCATTCAAATTCTCTTTTGTAATTTCAACCACATTCCAATTTTCTATTAAGTTATCAATTAGTATTATAGTATACTACATAATACCTAACTCATGATACTAGCTACATAGTAAATACTAATCCTGATCAAGTTTTGTTTCAACTGTTTGTCCAATAGCATGTTTGTAGGTTGTATAGGTGAATGAATACATCAATATTGTACTTATGAAATCTTGCACTCATACAAGACCTCTGTGACTTTGAGAGATCAACACATTTATTTTAGTTGCTAATGAAAACAAATATAAAAACCTATCATTTTTCTAATATTCTAGATTTTTTTTTTATATATTTTTTCAGATTTTTTGACCTCAAGTAAAATTCACACTGATACCAATTATTTATCCCCACAACCAATACATATTATTATTACCCAATGCATATCATTTTGGGTGGTGGATAATAGCTTGATACTCCTGTGCATCCACTTTTTTGGTTATTGCTCATATCCATTATTTGACAATAGAGAACGTTTGTTTACATGCCAACAACCATCAGCACAAGACATGCTCATATGTTGAATTAAATCATTACAAGTATAGGATAGTAGTGGCAGGCCAAACATCAGCAGCAAAACATATAAACACATTAACAAAAAATAAAAAATCGTAAGCATTGAATAGTAGGGGCAAAATTGGTGAATTTCTAATATATCATTGATTCAGTGAGGGGTCTTTTAAAGTCTTTAATGGATTACTAATCATGAAGTCCTTAAGTACACTTAATTATTGCTTCATTTCTTTTGTTTGTCTTAATATCTTTTCATTTTTTTTCTTCTCAGCCTAGCTGAAGCACTTGATATGCAACCTCCTGTGATGCCAGAAGATGGTCACACCAGGGTTACAACTGGAGAGGATGCACCTTTTCCCGCGGCTGGAAAAGAATCTTCTGCTCTTGAACCTGTGTGGGATGATGAAGACACAAGGGCCTTTTATGAGTGCTTACCTGATCTCAGGTTTGTTCTAAACTGTACAGGAGGGTAAAACAAGGATCAAAATAGTGGTTGCGGTGGGGATAGGAGCCGGTGGTCAAAACGCTATGTAATGGGTGATACGTAGTGGTTGCGGTGATATGTAGCAGTATAGCAGTGCGGATTTTTTAAGTGGTAAAAAAAAAACTTGAATCTTGTGTAGCAACAAACCTCTTTTTTTTTTGGGAACCATATGAGGGTGTAGAGACTACTTTAGAAAAGGCCATTGAGGAGAAGAAATAGGGAAAACAGTGTTTTGAATTAAAATTGCTTGGTTCGGCCAGGTTTTATACCATAGTGGCGATATTTTCAATGTAGTGTAGCAGCCATGACCGCACATAGCAGCTGATATTTTGTTCCATGTGGCAAAATATTGAAGTTAACAGTTTGTTCCTACTTCTTTCAACCACAAGGCAATTAGGATCGTGATGTCAAACAGTTAAAGTCATTATGATGTGACACTAAATTTGATTTTTAAGTTTTTTAGTCCACCCTTCAACTGGCCATACCACTTTTTGCTGGTTTAGGCACATTTGGTTTGTTTAGTCTCTTATTTATTTTAACTAAATGGTTGCAGCATGACTGATTATGCATGGTTTTTAAAACTTTGATTGGTGTGAGTTTTGAATGTTGATTTTAGGGATCAAGCTTGCTTTCAACTTTTTTTCATCATGCTCCCTACTCTTGTGATGGGTACGGGGCCAACTGTTCTAAAATGTTTTGTTACCTGCTCAATCAGCATACATCCCTTCGGTCTGATTTAATGCGGGGCCTACCCTTGGATTGATTATGTGATGTTACATGTGACTGATTCCATATGGAGTTGAGTTCTTGACCTGTCCATCCAACTGCGGGACCCCTTCTATCAGAATCAATTTTAAGGCTGTGCAAATTCATTTAGAGGTCCATTGCTGCTGCCAGCAACTTATGATCATTTCTCACATATTGATCTAGTGCAACAGAACTATGGTGCAATCAGGTTTGAGGGGCCCACCTAAACAATAAATGTGCTGGGAAGAGTGTGCCCAGTGGTGGTGGGGTTCTTGGTTGTCAATGTTCACCTCTGTCCTTTCATTAGTACTATAAAGGGCGTTGAAAAACTTGGCTTCCGTAAACCATTGATTTATCCCATCTCATCTTCAATCTTATTGGCAATTGGATGGTGACGAAACTTGACCTATCCCCTTTTTTGATAGGTAAGTGACTTGAACTTCCGGCTTTGCTATGCCTATCATGAACTTACACCCTACCTCTTATCCAAATGGTCCATGACACATCCCCCCCTCACCATTGACATGACAAACACCCAGGCGGCCCCCATAGATTTTTATTGTTCCATTGCTTCTCTCTCAATCTCACTATCCTGATACACACAAAAGGTATTTTCCAGAGAATGCATACAAAAGGTATTTTCCAGAGGGAAGCATGTTAAAAGGGAACCATTTCAGACCTTTTTATTGGGATCCACCCCATTTACAGGGAAAGACCGGGATGGATCAGTCTACTCGTGGATTATGGCTGGGCAACAAGATATAACCCCATAAACATTAAGAAGTTTTAACTGTTATTCACAGTCCGATAATAATACTTTTAAATCATAAGTCCAGTGGTGAATCAGTCAAATGGGTGCCAAATTGGGATGTAAATGTAATTCACGGGGGTAGGCAGGCGTGTGAAGTTTAGATTGATCATTGTTGGGCCCCACTAAATATTTGTGATGGTTTGTTGTCAAATTGTGAATGACATTAATATTATTTTATCTATGTTCTCCCCAGAGCTTTTGTGCCTGCTGTATTATTAGGAGAATCAGAACCAAAGATTGAACAATCATCCAAGACTCAGGAGCAACAAACTGTAAGTATTCTATCAATATATTTTCTTTTATTTAGAGCTTGTATGCTCATCATTATGATAGCATGCATTTGGTGTTTCTACAAAGGATATAATTTATCCATCTGTTGGTCCACTGACTGAGAATTTTTGGTTATAAGGAATTAGCTTCTGAGACAGACCAGGGTCATTTATCAGTACAAGACACTGCAGAAGCATCTGTTGATTCTGAATCCTTGGCAGAGGGAAAAGCAGATGAGAAGGGGAAGGACAAGGAGGATAAAGATAAAGAGAAGATCAATGACTCTGAAAAGGAGAAAGCCAAGGAAAAAGATGCTGAAAGAAAAGGGGAAACAGAGAAGGAGAAACTGAAAGGTCTTGACGGGACGAGCTTGGATGGTCTGTTGCAGAGGCTTCCTGGTAGCGTGAGCCGTGACCTTATCGATCAGTTAACTGTAATCACCACTCACTTTATGCTTTTAGCTATGATGTTTTGCTTTTGTTGATTAAGCAGATATCTCAACTTATTATTTGTCTTTTATTGCAGGTAGAATTCTGTTACTTGAATTCAAAATCGAATAGGAAAAAGCTTGTGCGTGCTTTGTTCAATGTCCCTAGAACTTCTTTGGAATTAATTCCATACTATTCTCGTATGGTAGCAACACTCTCAACCTGCATGAAGGATGTCTCATTGATGCTTTTGCAGATGTTGGAGGAGGAGTTTAATTTCTTGATTAATAAGAAGGTCTGTTTGACATGTTCAATATGAATCATTGTGGTGATACAGGGCTTTGTTTTTGGCCATTAAAAGTACATGAATTTGTTTCAAATTGTCGTGTGTTCTATAATTCCAAGTTTTCTGTTTGATTATTTTCTCCTTGACATACGGCAGGATCAAATGAACATTGAAACAAAGATCAGGAACATAAGGTTTATTGGAGAGCTGTGCAAGTTCAAAATTGCTCCAGCAGGTCTTGTGTTTAGTTGTTTGAAGGTAATGTAAGGAAATCTTGTTTCTTGGTACTTCTATTGGACGTTTCTTTGTGTGCGATTGTGTGTGTCTCTTTAAGCCATTTACTGATTACAGAGCAAAGCGCAACTCAGTGCCTCACTGCCAATACGCAAAGATCTGCCCTCAAGGTCCTTTGCCTAGTGGCTATTCTGTAAATTTTCAAAGTTGAATCAATTTACTGGGTTTGGCTTTTTCTTGCTTGTCCTAGACTCTGCTACTTGGATTTCTCTTGTGATGAGATTTTTAAGTAAAAACTAAGAAGTCTGGAGCACATGTCAGCTAGATTTTGCTTCTGCCTCATTGGTATAAACGATTGGAAAATCCTTATATTTACCTCTATCATTTAGTACCCCCATGGAAGATATAATGGAAATAGTTGAAGAGGGAAGCATCATCTATGGGCCTTTCTTTACAATAATTATTATTTTATTCTGGCCCTAGTTTATAAACTTGCATTCCAAAGCTGACAGACATATTCTATTATTATTGGTTTTAGAAAGATCTTGTTATGACCCCTTTTCATCAAATTCATGTTCCTTTAGGTATCTAGTTGTGCTTTGTATCTCTTTCTTCCCGGTACATTAAAGGTTCTTGTAATTGTAAAGGTTGGGAGGTGAACATGTGTAGTCTTGATCAAGAAAAAACATATATTTAGTTAAAATTATTTAGTGCGCAACCAAATACCCAACTCCCGAATGTAACTCTTTCTTTTGCTCAGGCTTGTTTAGATGATTTCACTCATCACAATATAGATGTTGCTTGCAACCTTCTTGAGACATGCGGACGCTTTTTGTATCGATCACCCGAAACTACAATACGCATGGCAAACATGTTGGAGATATTAATGCGATTGAAAAATGTCAAAAACTTGGACTCACGGCATAGCACCCTTGTGGAAAATGCTTATTACTTGTGCAAACCACCTGAAAGATCTGCTCGGGTTTGTAAAGTTCGTCCACCATTACATCAGGTATAGAAAACTTAGCATGACTTTTACTTGCATGATTTGCTTCCTATTAAATATTTCGTTCTTACAAGTGCGTTGTGCTTTGCAGTATATCAGAAAGTTGCTGTTCTCAGACCTTGATAAGTCATCCATTGAGCATATACTGAGGCAACTTCGTAAATTGCCTTGGAATGAGTGTGAACCATACATATTGAAATGCTTCATGAAGGTTCATAAGGGAAAGTACAGTCAAGTTCATCTAATTGCTTCACTCACAGCAGGCCTGAGTCGCTATCATGATGAATTTGCAGTAGCAGTTGTTGATGAGGTTTTTTCTTGTCCTCTTGTAGTTGTGCTTCTAGTATTCTGGCCGGATCTTGTTCTTTTTTACCGGATCTTGTTCTTTTTAGGTCATGTAAGAACTTTTCCAAATGAGAATGTTGAGATGGATTTGTGGTAAAACTAGGAAAGATAGAATCAGTGAGAGCATTTAGGGATAGCATCAATAGGTGATAAATTAAGAGAGACTCGTTTGAGATGGGTTTGGACACGTCCGACGCAGGCCAACATCGGTGCTGATGAGGAAAAGTTTTTATATGTAGATTGCTGGCCCTTTAAGGAAAAAGAAAGGTAGGGCAAATATGACATGAGTGGAAGTAGTAAGGATAGATTTAGAAGGATTTGGACCAAGATAGATTGGAATGGCCAAACAAAATCATCTTGCTGACCCCAACATAGTTGGGACAAGGCTTTGATGATGATGATGATGATTAAGAACTTTTCACGTCTATGATGCCCGGATATGGCATGGATACAGTGAGACATGCCATAGATACATCAGGGACACAAATTTTAGACATAATTATAAAGTATCAGATACAACACAACATAAATAAGGTTGTCTATGCTGATATCTGAGTATCATAGCTTCCTGCTGTGTTTCACCCATCTTTCATGTAGAACTTCACTTTGTTATTGTAGTTATTTCTTTTGAAATTTCACTCCCCTAAATTGTTAGAAAATAATTGCGCAATATTATAATAGAAATGCTATGCTAGATGAACTTAGATGTTGGGCACTGAAGGGCGGATAAGTGAAAGTACATGTTGTCAAGGTGCGCATGCTAAGAGGGATTCCTATAATTACAAGAAAAGGATAGAACATGAATGAACAGTAAAAGGAAACTTGTGGGTAGTTCCAGCAAAAGAAAATTAAAGAATGTTGTTTAAAATGGTTTGGGTTCATACACAAAAAACCATAAATGTCCCTGCAAGATATGTTGAATCATACCTCAAATGTAGTGAGGAAAGGCATCATATATTGTGGAGTTACTGATATTGCCTGCATAGAGTTGATTGGAGAAGTCGAACTCACAAAACTGACCCTGTCAATGGGATCAGGTTCGACAATGATAATGGAGAAATGAACTCATAATCTAAGGCATGCAGATTTTTTTTTTCCAAAAACAGGGCGATATTCTGAAACCATCCTAATTTATGTCTTGGGCAAGAAGGCAGAAAACGTGGAGCTGTATAACATGTTTTCTTTGTCGCATCTGTCACTTGGTCAGCCTCCTGCACTAAGTTTAGCTGGCTAAGAGTCAATGGGTCAGTCCAAGGTGTGTCCAAGCCCAACTTGTTTATAACAGGGCCTTAAAAACATTAAAATTAGCCACGCCCATCCAAGTCAACATGTCAAGCCCAAGTCCAGCCTCTAGGAAGATATCAAACCTAAACCGAGGCAGAGGCACAGTAGTCAATTATTTTTATTTTAATGTGAAAAAAATAGATGTGTCTAACAGATTATCTATGTAGTTTTAACTATAAAGATTTTTATCTCATCATACGAAGTAAGAGTGCAATAAATTGTAGGTTTGAATCATTTATATAGATGTGTCTTAGGAAGTTGTTGGTTGTGTTTTTGGTTTTGGATGGAATTTGTTCACAAATAACCGAGTTCATGCTGTACTGGAATGATTTCAGGTTCTGGAGGAGATTAGATTGGGATTGGAGCTGAATGATTATGGGATGCAGCAGAAACGCATAGCACACATGCGGTTTTTGGGAGAGCTATACAATTATGAACATATTGATTCATCTGTAATATTTGAAACGCTATATCTGATTCTTGTTTTTGGTCATGGCACACCGGAGGTAAGAATATATATTACCTTTTAATCTTAAGGGTTCTTTTTTATTTTTAAAGTCCTATGAACACATTTTTGATGTCTTAAGGAAGTTAAACTTTTATCCTGCAAATTGCAGATTGCTGAAGCAATACTCCATACTGGCATTTACTTTCATTGTTCTTACCTTGACAAGAATATCTTCAGCCATCCCTCCTAATCAAGTATATCGGTTTTGTTTTTCATGTGACTTATAAAGCAAGACGTGTTGGATCCCCCTGAAGATTTTTTTCGCGTCAGGATGATTATAACGCTTCTTCAGACATGTGGCCACTACTTTGACAGAGGTTCTTCGAAGAGGAAGCTCGACAGATTCTTGATATATTTTCAAAGATATGTTCTCAGCAAAGGTTCAATACCGTTGGATATTGAGTTTGATATTCAGGTCAGTTGTGCTACTTATATTAATATATATTTTTTTGAATGTTAATACTTATATTAATATTATTCTAGAATTTATGAGTTTTTATTGTTTCTTTGTTGGACATAACTTACAAGTTGGCTTGAGATGGCCAATTATCAGGTTTGTTTTGTTAGTATGATAGCTTCTGGTGTGTATGTTAATAGTCTGCGTATTTAACACATTACACGGTAGAAAAAAGCAATGTGGGAAAAGGAAAATTAATGAAGACTTACGACAGTGCCATATCCTGCTTGAATACTACAAGCCCTGTTGGAGTGAAGTAACTGAGAGGTTTATAGGAAAGATTGCTCAAACTGGTCACAAGTAAAGTCTACCTGTAAACATAGATGAATATCGTGGTATTGGTCGTGGTCGTGGCCGGCCCTAAAAACCAATACAACACGGTGTTGGATCCTGGTTTTGTTGTAGCATGAATTTTTAAAATACCCCAAAAAAATTTTGAAAAAAATATCCAGTATATTGTAAAATGCTAGAAAATATTTTTTTTTTTTAAATTTCCATTGGTAACAGCTATAAAGAAAAATATTGGTCCGCCTAAGTAATAGCATCCTATATCGTTGTTTTATAATTGATTTTTTAATATTTTAAGTTTTGCTGTATAGTCTCTGAGCTCATCCTTATAATTTATAAAATCCTCAAGTGTAGTCCATATCTAAAATCCAATCCACTCAAATATTAGATTTGTGAAAATCTTTGTTTCAATTAGAGTTGGGCCTACCGTCAAATTTACAATACCACGTGATTGAAATCATTGGGCTATCAGATACATGAGTTTTGGATCTAGGCATCTAGCCATCTACCAGAAATTGGGTTATCAAATATTGTCAACCATCTTATCTAAGATCATTTAACTGCTCAGGCAAATTTTACTTTAATAGGAGTTGGATTGGCTATTAGATGACCTAATTTCACTCAAATGGGGTGGACCTATTGTCATATTTACTAAACTTCACTCTAATACGAGAGGGGCTACACTTTAGTGTCAAGTTTATATATAAAAAAAAGGTTCTATGTGGGTTTTACCATGGGCCCACCTATTAAAATCTAAACACCAAAAAAACCATAATCTTGTTCGGGGCTCCTCCTCCTTTTGGACAATAGCCTATTGTCAATTTGAATGAAATTTGGCCGGGATTCATCTTATGATGTATTTTGAACAGTTTGAATTTTTAGTAAGTGGGCCCCACGGTTTGCCCCTTTTAGTTTGGGCAAGCGGGAAATGAGCATAAAGAGGAGGGAAATGGGAGTAAAAGAGGGAAGAAAGAAAAGGAAAAGGAAAGGAGAAGAGGAAAGGAGAGGAGGATGTGCTAGAGCAACGAACAGCCCAAGTACACCCCTCAGGCCCTCAGCCTCTCTCTCTCTCTCTCTCTCTCTCTCTCTCTCTCTCTGTTATTTATTTATTTATTTATCTCTTGACTGCATGTATGCAACAGTGCATCCCCAAATCCTTTCCCCCCCACTGCATTGCAAAGATTTTGGCCTGGATGTATCTCCCTATTTCTCAATTTTGTTTTCAATTTTTCAGCCCTATGAGTTCGATATAGGGAATATCGGTCGTTAGGACCATTTTTTCGGTGGATATTTTGAAAATATCGGCCAATATTTTAGCGATATTTTTATCTGATATGATTATGAGACCGTTATGCAGTGAAATTTTGTAACGGTATGGACTGATACCAGTACATATCAGTATCAGCCAATATTTTAAACCATGCCTTGAAAACCTTCGGTAGGGTCTCTGACTATTCTAATATTTTGTTTTTTGGGATTAACAGTGCTTACATAAAAGGTTTATAGATCAGATGAGAAAGAGATTTTACCTTTCAAAAATGACTTTGCAAGTAACATTCCCTACCTTTGGAAAAGAGATTCCACTTTGCAAAATCATTATTATTCTACATTTTGGAGGGCATTCCAAAATCATTTCTTGTCGGGTCTGTGACTCTGTTCTAATATTTGAGGGTTAACAATACTTAAATTAAACCAAAAGCAGAGGGGTTTATAGGTTAAGATGAGAAAGAGATTTTACTTTTAAAAAATGATTTTGCAAGAAGAATGGGAATGAGATTCCACTTTGCAAAATCAGCATTGTTCTACATTTCAAAATGGGCATTTCAATCCACGGCCTTTTTAGCTTCCCCCTTTCCCTTGATGGGCCATCAACCTACACAGCCAAACTTTTCCTTACCGGTGCCTTTGCCAGCCTACGTTGGACATACCAAAACCATATTTTTCTAATCTTATCCCTTATTGATGCTACCCCTAAATGCTCTCGAAAGTACTCATTTCTAATTTGATTTTCTAGTTTCACCACACATCCACCTCAACACTCTCATTTGTATTACATTCATTTTGTGCATTTGTTGCTTCTTGATTGACCAACATTATGCTCCGTAGGTGATAGGTTGTCTTATTGTTGTCCCGTAAGATTTTCCCTTCAATCTTGTTGGCATTCGTCGGTCACAAAGCACTCCAGAAGTAAGTCTCCACTTCAATCATCCCGCTTTTGTCCTGGTTCGACGTCTTCATCTTCTACTTTGCCATTCAATCCCACTCAAATTCATGTAACATGATTTTTCTAACTATGTCAATTCAAATTTGCATTGTAAAGTCCCTACTCCCTTTTCCTTTTAACTTTTAGCACGTTGCCCTTGTCAAGAAGCCCAGTTCAGCTCTCTTATTGTACAAATCCAGGCCCAATTATATCCAGCCCAGCTGTAATATATGTTGGAAATAGTCAAAGATTGTACAGGTCATATCCATGTGTAAATTATATTGTGATTACTTATTTATAGCCTAAAGAAGGCATGTAATGTCTATATAATGAATGGAAATCTCAAACAGAGAGAGACAATTACAATTCAATATTTCTCTCTCATGAGCTTTTGTCATGGTATCGGAGCCAACTCCGACAACAATCGTATGGTCTGATATGGTCTGGTGCTTCATTCTCTTCAAGATATAGGGGTCCGTAGATCCCTCCTAGTTCATCTTCCGTCTCTGGAAGCCTTCCAAGAAGCCTCTTATTAGTCTGATCATCGCCAATCATCTCCGATCATCTTGGATCAAACGTTGCCCACCTGAGATCGACCTCACGGCAGCAGCGGAATAAGCCAATCAGCGTCGCCTGGTATTCCTCTTATTCATGGTGATTTTTCCAACAATTTTGGCTCATCAAAGGTAGGCCATCTACCATTTTTTTTAGTATTTCAGTTTTGTCCAAAAGTTTTCATCACAGCCATTCAAAATTGTGGATTTTGATCCGTTTTGAGTGGGACTTCTTTCAGTAGTTGCGAAAATCATCTGCCCTTCCATCCCAAGCCTCTGATCTGTCATCATCTGATGGGGCTTATGTGGAAATTCTTATATTGATGACAAGGCTCGTTTTGGCTATTCTGTGCATTATTCTGCTGCTTCACTATTCTGAACTGTATTGAGGATTTTTTAGGCTCTGCTGCTGCTATTTCACTTGCCATATTTATATCTACAGCCTCTTGTTTCCCTTGTTTAGATTGTTTATTGTGGATTTGTCTTAATCTATTGAGACTATAATGGAGAAATCTGAACTTACACTAAGTTCAATGGGAAAAATTATACCTCATGGTCTTACCAATTTCAAGTTTACTTGGAAGGCAAGGAAATGTGGGGACATATTTGGAACAGATCTGAAGCCCCAAGATGATGACAAAATTTTTTTATCTTGGAATACTAAAGATGCCAAAGTCAAAATCTAGATACTTGGATCTATGGAACCTCAGTACATAGTCAATCTCAAACCGTACAAAACTTCCAAGGGCATGTGGAAGTACTTGAAGAAAGTCTATCATCAGGGGAACTCTGTCCGTCGGTATCAACTTGAGCTTGAGATTGCTCAATATTCTCAAGGCACTTCTTCCATTTGAGATTATTACTCCGATTTTCTGAATTTGTGGGCTGAATATGATGAAATAAAATATGCTAAAGTTTATGATGCAACACTTTTAGAGATTCAGCAATTACAGGACATCAATCATTGTGACCAGTTTCTTATGAAATTAAGACTGGAATATGAAGCTGTCCATTCTAGTCTTATGAGCAGGTTCCCTTCTCCTTCTTTAGATGAATGTAATGAACTTCTGCGTGAAGAACAGAGCCAAGTAACTCAACATGCATTGAAATAGCATGTCTCCACTACTACTCTCGAGGTTGCTTATGTTACTAATAGCAACTCTTCAGATCAGGTGGCCTATGCTGCAAAAGGAAATTCTTAGGGATGCAACTTAAGCAAAGTTGAGTGCTATGGTTGCAAGTCGTTAGGTCATTATGCATCACAGTGCAAACAGAAATTTTGCAATTACTGCAAAGCCAATGAGCATGTTATTGTTGAATGCAGAAAGAGGTCACACAATCGCACTTCTTGAGCCTATCATACTACCACTGCAACTGCCTCTTCTGATGCTGCTTCTCCACCAGTCATGTCTTCACAACCACCTGCTTCTAGCCCCCTTCCTTCGATCACTCCTGAGGCTAACCAACAAATGATCATTAATGCTTTTTCAGCTCTTGGAATTTCAGTAATCATCCAATTGCTTCCACTCTTTGGTATTTTGATACGACTTCATCTCCCGCTCATCTTTCTAATATTCAAAAGTATGCCGGTGATCTCCAAATTCATACTACGGATGGTGAACATCTTCCCATTATTGCCGTCGGTGATGCTTCAAATTCCATGCCTCTGAAACATGTTTTTCTTTCTCCATCTTTAACCACCAATCTTATCTATGTGGGACAACTTGTTGATGATGATTGTAATGTCCATTTTTCTCGCTTTGGTTGTGTTGTACAGGATCAAGTGTCGGGAAGAGTGATCGCAAAGGGGCCTAAATGTGGTCGTCTTTTTCCTATTCACCTATCTTCTCCCGCTCCTAATAAAAATGTTTTTGCTTTCTCCAGTTTATCTTCTCAAGATGTTTGGAGGCTCTGGCACAACAGATTAGGCCATCCTCACGCTAAGATGTTACCTTTCATGTTGAATAATGGGATCATTCATAATAATAAAGTCTCTTTTCGTTCTATTGATCGTTCAGCTTGCAAACTTGGTAAAAGTAAGATACTTCCTTTTCCTATGCATCATTCTGTGGCTTCTACATGTTTTGACATTAGTCGTAGTGATGTATGGGGAATTACTCCCCTCATTTCTCATACTAACTACAAATATTTTGTCACATTTATGGATGATCATAGTCGGTTCACGTGGGTGTATTTTTTGCATTCCAAATCGGAAGTCTTTGATGTTTTCAAAAAATTCCTTGCTTATGTTGAGAATTAGTTTTCTACAATTATCAAGATTCTTCGCTCTGATTCAGGGGGGGAGTATATGTCCTAACGGTTTCAAAATTTCTTGCAAACCAAAGGGATTTTATCACAGAGATCATGTTCATTTACTCCTCAACAGAATGGAGTTGCCGAACGGAAAAATAGGCATCTTCTTTATACCATTCGTTCCCTTCTTGTAGAATCATCGGTTCCGGCTAAGTTTTGGCCAGAAGCATTAGCCACTGCAGTTCACTTAATCAATCGTCTCCCCTCACCGATGATATCTTATCAATCTCCACATTATAGACTTTTCAACACAAAGCTGACATACACTCATTTGTGCACCGTTGGTTGTGTGCTTTCTTCATCTTCCTTCGACTGAACGGACAAAGCTGACAGCTCAATACGCGAAGTGTGCTTTTCTAGGCTATGCTTCTCACCAAAAGGGCTTTCTTTGTTATGATCCAGTCATTCATCGCATCCGAGTTTCTCGGAATGTCTCGGAATGTCATATTTTTGGAAAATCAGCTTTTTTGTCATATTTGTGGAAAATCAGCTTTCTTTTCAAATCACAAAGATTCATTTCCTTTTATCTCCCTCATACCCAATTTTATTGATGATGTTGCTCCACCTCTCATCGTCTATGAAAGGCGTCGTCACAAAGATGTTCCACAGCTGCCATCCCCCACGGATCATTCCTCGCCACCTGATCCGCCACCAGAACTCGATCCTTCTTCTGCTCATGCTCCAACATCGATTAAACTTAGGCGATCCACTCGCCACACTCGTCCCCCAAACAGATGTGGCTTTACTCACACTTCTTTACTTGCTACCTTATCTACTATTACTATTCCTAGCTCGTATTCACAGGCAATGAAACATGACTGTTGGAAGAAAGCTATGCATGAAGAGTTAGATGCTCTTCGGGCAAATCACACTTGGGATATTGTGTCATGTCCATCTCATGTCATACCTATTGGCTGTAAATGGGTTTTTTCCATCTAACTTTAACCTGATGGCTCGTTGGATCGTCATAAGGCGCGCCTAGTCGCACTTGGTTATCGCCAAGAATATGGTATTGACTATGATGAGACATTTGCTCCGGTCGCAAAAATGACTACAGTTCGCATTGTGTTAGCAATTGTAGCTTCATAGTCATGGCCTCTTTATCAGTTCGACGTCAAGAATGCCTTTCTACATAGGGATCTAAAAGAGGAAGTCTATATGAAACTTCCGCCTAGCATTTCGAGTTCTTCCAGTGATGAAGTTGCTCACTTACGTCGATCCCTCTATGGTCTCAAATAAGTACCTAAAGCTTGGTTCAAAAAATTTCGAGATACCCTTCTTCGACTTCATTTTCAACAGAGTCCATATGACCCTTCTCTCTTTCTTCATCACATTAGCTGGGATCACTATGTTACTTCTCTTTGTGGATGATATCATCATATCTGGAACTGATTCATTGATGATTCGACAGCTTCGAGCCTCACTTAATGAATCATTCCATATGAAGGACTTAGGTCCCCTTACCTATTTCTTGGGTTTGGAAGTTCATCACTCAGAGAAAGGCTTAATTCTTGATCAGCATAAATATGCATTGGACCTCATTGAGATGGCCGGTCTACAGAACTCTACCCCAGTTGATACTCCTCTTGAAGTCAATGTTAAATTGTCTCAGGATACGGGAGATCTTCTTTCGGATGCCACCTTATATAGAAAATTAGTAGGCAGCTTGGTATATCTCACAATTACCCGGCCTGATATCTCTTATGTTGTCAACCTTGTTAGACAATTTATGACGCAACTACGTCATTTACATTTAACTGCTGTCCGACGCATTATTCGTTACATTCTTGGCACTCCAACTCGTGGTTTGTTCTTTCCAGTTGGCAACACACTATCTCTTGCAGCATGCTCTGATACCATGACAAAAGCTCAAGAGAGAGAAATATTCGATTGTAATTGTCTCTCTGTGTTTGAGATTTCCATTCATTATATAGACATTACATGCCTTCTTTAGGCTATAAATCAGTAATCACAATATAATTTACACACGGATATGACTTGTACAATCTTTGACTACTACATATATTACAGCTGGGCTGGATATAATTGGGCCTGGATTTGTACAATAAGAGAGCTGAACTGGGCTTCTTGACAGCCCTCTGATGTATTCACTCCTGATTTTATCCTTTCTTGTTACTCACACACCCATCTTAACAACTAGATATCATCTGTGTGTGCTCATTCTTGCCATTTCTTTGCTGCCTAACTTTTAGCTCCATTCTAGCCACTAAATCTGCTCTATTAGATGCACTGATCTCCCATTGGGCCATAGAACACCAATGCTATGTCCAATTTTCATTTTCTTTCTTTATGATCCCACCTTGAATGTTCCAGATTACCTTGAGAGCTAAGTTTTGAGCATCTACCTCCTAGCCAAAGGATCCAAAGAGCGCACACATTCTCTTTCTTTGTAGTGCCTCTCAAAGAGGTACCATGATAAAATCAACTAGTATTAAATTCTCTCCCAGTCAAGGATCAAAATAGCGGTTGCGGCAGGCATAGCGGCTAGTGGCCAAAATGCTACATACCAGGCAATACATAGCGGCGTGAATTTCTCGAGTGGTTAAGAGAATTCAAATCTTGTGTAGCAGTCAATCTTGTATTTTCCTTGGCAAGGGCCAGCAAATGGAGTCGAAGAAAATGGTGTTGGACATGAAGATGTAGATAGTGTGAGCGATTCTGGAAGTGGCAGCATCGATATGGAGGGACACGAAGATGATGAAGAGTACGAGGACAAATCAGAGAATCATGATGATGGATGTGACAGTGAGGATGACGATGGTGGGGGGCCCATTGCCTCCGATGAGGATGAAGATGTCCAAGTTAGACAAAAGGTTGTGGAAGTGGATCCTCAGGAGGAAGCTGACTTTGACAAGGAACTGAGAGCCCTGATGCAGGAGAGTTTGGATTCACGCAAGCTAGAGCTGCGGGGTCGACCAGCTTTAAACATGACGATACCTATGAATGTGTTTGAGGGATCCAAGGACCATCATGGTCGGGTCGTTGAGGGGGAGAGTGGGGATGAGACAATGGATGAAGAGGGCAGTGGAGGAAACAAGGTTTGTGTGAAGGTGCTTGTGAAAAAGGGCAACAAACAGCAGACTAAGCAGATGTACATACCCCAGGATTGTTCGCTCGTGCAGAGCACAAAACAGAAAGAAGCTGCAGAGCTGGAAGAGAAGCAGAACATCAAGCGGCTCATCTTAGAATATAATGACAGGGAGGAAGAGGAGTTCAACGGTGGTGGGACACAGCCGATGAATTGGATGCAGGGAGGGGGGAGTAGACCAGTTGGGCGGGGCACCTGGGATGGAGCAGGCCGAGCTGGTGGGGTGCGGCATAGGCATCATTCATCTGGTGGATTGTACGGCAGACGAAAGTAGAGGGCTTCAAAAATAGATGTGGGCTGTAATACTGATTAAGAAAATTTGATATGTGATGAGGCAGGCGAAAGTAAAAAAAGATGTGGGCTATAATACTGATTAAGAAAATGCGATATGTGGCAAGGCAGGCGAAAGTAGAGTGCAGCAACAAAAGAGAAGTGGGCTATAATACTGATTTAAGAAAATCCAATAAGAAAATCCGGTACATGGTATGGTGGCGGCTTTAGAAAACAGTCCTGTAGTGCAATCTGAAGGTGCTCATGTCAAATCACAAGATTGCTGGTTTGGGTTACATCTACTGAAAAAAGGTCTGTTGTGCGGTGTTGATCAGTTTTTGTGAGATGTGTTGAGGGAGAGTTATTTTCCATCATGAGGTGTGTTGATGTGCAGATCATGATGCAAGCATCCAAATGTGTGTGGCAGAAGTGACACTATGGAAGTAGCTTGGAAGGATGTTTTGTCTGCTGTAAATGCGTTATCACTGCAGGTTGGAAGTTGATCTTTATATATGAGTTTGATCTACCTGTCCTCTCCTTTTTCTTTTCTTTTTTTCTGTTCTGGATCTTTTAAGTCATATGGATTTAATATTAATAGCTTTTAAATTGGAAGATGGGGACTCTCCACGTGCACAAAACAAACCCCCTTCTTGCATCTAATCGCTCCCATTCATTGTATAGAGTTTGTACAATGTGGTTTAAAAGTAATGGTATTGTCCAGCTTTAAGGGGCTCAGTTTGATTAAAGCTCAGTGGGGGACAATGCATTAGGTTTGAATCAAGCTCTCCGGCTTCATTGGGCCAAGTGATTGGAACTCAATGTGATTAAAGCTTTAGGGGACAATAGGTTTGTTTTTTGAGTTAAGCATTCACAAAGCTATTAGAAAGGCAGATCCCTTCTCTGAAAGTTGGGAGAAAATAAGTTGAATAAGATGCCTCGTATGGGAGGTTGAGAATAAGATCAATCAAATCAAATCAACATAACCATTGCTTAGCCTTAATAATGTCATGGTTTCCTTAAGTATGAGTCCGGATCCTATGCCTGGAGCTCCGTCGTTTGGCCCTTATAGAGATAATGACTGTTCAAGATGAATCCCATGCTCTCCATTGATATATTTTCAAGTTTAACTTCAGAAGGAGTGGGTCTCACCGTCCAATTTGAGCACCTGAGGGAAACATTGCTGGACGTTGACATGGCATCGCTGCTGATGTGGAATTAATCACAGTTTCCTTCACGTGATCAATCTTTCGGTGGGACCTGCTGCTGACATGGCATACCCAGTTGACCTTCAGGAAAGTTGCTGCACCAGTTTGCTGATTGCAATTTATGAATGAATAATACTAGTAGTCATTCGAAATCTAAGTACTAGTTAGGTTTCTTTTTTAGTTTTCATGAATCTTCCATCCAATGGGGCCATCTTGTTGGTTTTTAGAATGCTTTATTGGTTTGCCTAGGGAGAATGATTTGTCAAGAAGATGCTTGCCTCAAAGGCTTCTTCAATTTTCCAAATAATGATTGAAAGAGTTTTACTAGTGTAGTGTGAGGAGCACCTGTATTGAATCAAACAGAATATATTTTTAGGACTGCTTGAATCAACCATATCTACCACAAACATGTCCATTTAAGTAAACGAGATGAATGGTCTAAATGCCTAGTAATTCCAAGGTGGTCCAAACCAAACATTAGTAATTCTCAAAGTCAAGCCTTATAGATCCATTAGTTAAGCCTACCAAAAATTCAAAGCCGCCCCTAAGTACTAGCATCAATCTTTATCCAACTCCAATCAGAGTTGGACACACCTTAAGATTGATAATTAGCGGAGCATGGGATTTAACTTTGACTTTCATTTAAATCATGTATTTTACACGCGATCAATCTGGCTAGAGGCCATCTTTGATTGAAGAAAAAATCTTGCCTAGAATAAATGTGAAGAACAATTATTTTTGAGTGGTATGGATTTTAGACATAGGCCTTAGCAATGAGCACAGATGAATTAGTTTATAGAACTTGACAAACTCATACTCCAAACTATACAAATTGAGAGGCATATCAAATGAACCTGCTTCATTAAAATCTCTTATTCACATGCTAAATCTCAAATTAATCAAACTGTAAACTAGGTAAATATGATCCAGCCCCATTTGAAATTGGGATTTATTAGCCTTAAAAAAACATGAGGTGGTAAGATCATTTAAACAAAAAAGAGATCCCTATATTATAATTTATTTACAGATCCATGTCCATATGAAACACAAATGGTGACGTTCATCCAGTGAAACTGCATGAACACAAGTGTTGAGGAGAGAGTCAGTGGTAAGCAGTGGAAAAGCAACGTATGTCATGTATGCATGCCATTTTTAAAGAGAAACTGCCCAAGTGGAACACATGTGTTCCTTTATACAATATGACACTTAGCTTAGGTTTTTAAGGGTCCAAAGTCCAAACACTATTTTAACAAAAAGGAAAGGGTGTGAAGATAACCACCATTCATTTTTCACAACAAAAGGGAAGAGAAAGGGAGAAAGAGAGATGGACGTGAGACCAAGGGTCATTCCTGTTTGTGATGATAGGTGTGGGTGCCCAACACCATGTCCTGGAGGGCAAGGATGCAGGTATGTGAACTCTTTTCTCATCACTTGTGCTTTATCACTAGGTTTATTTGCACGAGATCAAAGCCGTTCATCTGGTGGGTCCTGTTATTGATCGAGTGGAATTTTGGATTGGATCCTTCTTTCTCAATCAACTAATTGTATCAGAGGGAATTTCTGATTAGTGAATGACCACCCTCCATGGCAATTGGCAAGGCCTCCTGGATTAATGGCTTGGATGTTTTATGCCTGTACATGTGGCTTAAATATATATATATATATATATATATATATATATATATATATATGTGTGTGTGTGTGTGTGTTTTTTTTTTCTAAAGTTTACCCTGAGGTTTGGTCAATTTACAGAAACATCCTCATCTTTGAAAATTCTTAGAAATCCCATAAAGATTTTCAAAATTGGTTTTGAAACACTACACTAAAGCCTTGTTTCCTTCTTCCCATGAATTGATTTTTTTTTTGATAAACCGCCCATAAAGTGATTTAAGGGCACCTTTGTGGAGCGTATAAAAGGCCAATAAAGTGGAAATGCTTTTCCGCAGCCAAAAAATTTCAACTAACTAAATTTTTGTGATTCCATGGGTCAAAAATCAAAATGGGTTTTCCACACAAGGTCTGATTTCTACAGTACTACACAAATGTGCCCCTAAAAGAGAGAGATTCTTCTTCCCTTTCAAGCATTAATTAAAATATAACATACCTTTTTTTTCAAAGTCAAAATCCTCATGTTATATATAATCCAAAATAGCTAGCTACATCGGGTTTCTATGCCAAAGCATGTGCTCCAAAAGAAGGCATTTTAAGGCCACATCATAAGGTTAAATTACTTGGATTAGTACAGGATTTGAGCTTAAATGTGTGCTTTTTTTTGGAATTGATGATGATGAGAGCAGGTGTGTAACTAGTAGTGGGGGAGTGGGTAGGGAGGAGCATACTTATTGCCCGTGTGGCGATCATTGTGGGTGCAATCCTTGCATGTGCAAGACAACAGAGTCTGGAGGAGTTGGCAAGGCCTTTTGCAAGTGTGGAGAAAGTTGCACGTGTGCCACTTGTGCCAGCTAAACCTACCAACAGATAAATACTAGTATATACATACATGTGTTAGGGTTAGATTACCTGTAATTACTAACTAGGTTTAGGTGTGGGGTTTGTACTAGAAGAGAGAGCTTTGTTTTTGGTAGTGTGGGAATGTGGGTTAGATTACTTGTAAGTTGTAACCAACTAGGTTTAGGTGTGGGGTTTGTAGTAGAAGAGAGAACTTTGGTTTTGGTCATGTTGTAATGACATCCATGTATGTATGTGTAATTACTCTTATCTTCTATCAATAAAAGTGTTTGTGGGGTTTCTTGTTTTCTCTTTGGGGTAAAGCTTTGTCTATAAGATTAGTGTTGGGTTTTTTTTTTTTTTTTTTTTGTGTGTGTGGGGGGGGGGGGGGGGGGCGGCGTGGGGGGGCGGAATTTGGAGATTTCTCTGTCCCCTCCAAAATGCTTAAGCCCACTCTATCATCATTCAGAATGTTTGATTTCTAATTTTATAAATTGAATTCTAATTCTATAAATTCAAAAGGCTAAAAGTGAGTTCCGGAATTATAAGAATTTAGAAGGCTAAAAGTGATTTAAAAATCTCTAATAGTGACTTTCTAAGGGGAGCTGGTATTCAAAATCCTAGTAATCTCTAATAGTGACTTTCTAAGGGTGCTGGTATTCAAAATCCTAGTAATATATAGTAAACGATGCTTAGGAGACAAGTGTCTTAAACCATTATGAGGAGGAAAATCCCCAACAGGTCAATTCTCTTTAGAAATACCAGCTGACAAACATATGCCAAAGTCTTCTTTTATGCCAAAGTCTTCTTTTAAGTGTTTTTGAAAGAAAGGAGTCTTTTTGAAAGAAAGGTTCTCTTGTTACAAAGTTCAGGGGGAGTGTTATATGTTGGGGATGTGCAATCAAAGTCCCACATCGGCTAGAATTGGGAAAGATCATGGGCATATAAATTAGACTAATTACTCCATTGGTATATGAGGCCTTTTGGGTAGAGTCCAAGAGCAAATCCATGAGGGCTTAGGCCCAAAGTGGACAATATCACACCAATGTGGAGTTTGTGATGGTCCATAGTTCCTAACATTATCAGGTAGCGCTTCACATATTTAACACGTTGAGGTCCCTTCACTGGACTCTCATTGATATCCAACTATGTAAATTCACCATTGAGTTGAAACCGTTGATGTATTTTGTATTTTAATTGTAGGTAAAGTTTTACTTCAATGTAAAGTAGAACTGATTGTAAAGCAAATGATTAAAATCAACCATGTTTTAAAAGTGATTGGAGTTGTAACGGCACAAACAGGTGTTAATGTCTATTGGACATAAACCCCAAGGGATAGCTCAGTTGGCCTAGGGTCACGGTTTGCACTCGGAGATTGTAGGTTCGAAACTGCACTACAACACTGGGGCTACAAGGGAGTTTATCCGGTCTAGCCTAGGACCACGATTGGCACCCAGAGGTTGTAGGTTTGAAACTGTACTACCACACTGGGGCTACAAGGGAATTTATTCAGCTTCCCTTTACGCCCGGGGGGGTTAGTCCTGCGCAAAGAGTTGGAACCCTCCGATAGCAAAATAATAATAATAATAATAACCGTATATTGGACATCGGATTTTTTTATGTTTTTTGTGTGTGTGTGTGTGTGTGTGTTCTGTGGAGGATTATCAATGGCCTTATGGGACTCTCCTTAAGTTTAGAGAATTTCATGGAAGTAGTTGGCGAATCGAACTGTCAAAGGGCCTTTTTCCCAGGGAACTATAACCATGATCGATCAATAGTGAATTATGGTCTTACCTTTGCATTCCCTTGTTGGGCTCATATCTAGATTTACATCATATGCTGCAGTCAATTCTACATATCAAAAGAAATGATAATGCATATTGGGAAATAAGACATCTTTAGGCCATGTAGACTTATGATGTGTGCGTTAGAAGCACTGTTGCATTTTAAGCTGTTATTGCCCATTTGGAAAAAATAAATCAGTAGTACTATATTATATTAATTTTTTAATCAATTTCACCAACTTTTCTCTTTATCTTAGTTCATTCTTATACTGCCTGTCCAGCTATTATTGATTGGTTTATATGTTAATCATATACAAGGGTCTCTTCTCTCTCTATTTATTATGTCGACTACTTATAGCTTTTGAGTAATCCAAGGGATTGATTCCTGAGCATGTGTGAGAATGTATGGTGCAAACGCGCCACTCAATCATGAGGTTTTTTTTTTTTTGAAGATGATGATTTATCCTCAAGGATTCATCAACTTTAAGAAGAAGGAGATCAAGACACCCTCCTTTATTTTTTAATTGGTAACAAAAGTTTTTATTAATAGAAAAAAAAGTTACAAAGGAAAGGCTACAAAGGGAGGTACAAGAGCATTGAACTCCACGTCCTCCTCACTTATATAATGAAAGCCTCCCAAGGGAACATCCCACAACCCTCGGTTTGGATAAAGCATCAACAAAAGAGTTGGCTGATCTAAGTTCACGATGGAATACGACGTTGATGGATGAATATAGTTATTTAATTTTATTAAAAAAGAAATGAAATCTCCACGGGTTGATTTTTTTATTAGAAGTGCACTAGAAGAATTGCCCTCCACAATTAAATTTCCTTGAACGTATATTACATAGCATCGTAGAGTTTCTAAAATAGCTAACACATCTACTTCGTTAAAATCACAAACACCAACATGCTTAGAAAACAATAAAGGATGTCACGATGTCGCCATTATTGTTGTGAAGAACACTTCCAATACCTGTCGGCTCCAGTTTACCTCTTGCAACACCATCGACATTGAACTTGAAAACGCCGAGGGGGTAGGGACCAAAAAAACCACTTTTCTCTCCTCTTTCATTGGGCCGCACCCCATACAAGCTTCCTAGTTAGCAATAATATCATTAAGAGTGAAATTAGAGAACAACTCTCACAAAAGCTCACTTTGCAACCGTAAGAGTAGTCTTAGCAATTAATTCTCCTAAAGAGGAAAAGACGCCTTTGATAATTCTTTCATTCCTCCAAAGAAAATCTCTCCTCCAAGAGTCAACCATCACTGTAAATTTTACCTGGATAACACCATGCAATACCACATCTACCCATGAAGTGAGCTCAAACAACAGCCGCAACCTCACAAGGAAGAAGAAAACGATTAATACTTTCCACCTCTTTATTGCATATCACACAAATATCTGAAATGACACTTGATGTTAACCCTATTGTCCTCAAATTATCCACCTTGGATATCTTAGCCGCAACTGCCAACCAGCAAAACGCCTCCACCTGAGGAGGAACCAACCCCCTCCAAACGAGAAAAGAAGAAGCTCTAGAGGGTAGATCTCATTCCAAAGCCAAGTAAAGACTTTTCACTGTGAATTCTCTGAAAGTGGGAGGCTTCCAAATTCGAGAATCCTTAGAGTCCCTGCATAAATAAAAAAAAAAAAAAAAGTTAGAAAGAATACTTAACAACTCCCCATGTTGAACCTCGTCAAACTGACGAAGATTTCTCCTAAAAAAACACTTCATGAGATACGCTTCCCTTCCCTCATAATAGTTACTAACTGCAGACTCCTTATTGGACACCACCCTAAATACCCTTGGAAACAACTCACACAGAGGTCCCACCCCAATCCAATCATTTATCGAAAATCTTATATCCCTCCCATCCCCCACCACAAAACCTGCTCCTTTGGATAAAACTTTCCCCCACTCTAAAGAAACATCCCCAACTGAAACAATAGCACCCCATAAACCTGATTTGCGGTACCTTGGACCAAGAATAGGCCACACCCCCATCTATCCACTTCATATTTGGTGGATACAACTCTCCTCCAAATATCATCTCTTTCCTCCTCAAACCTCTCCCACCATTTATTTAGTAAATAAAGCCACATTCTTCACCTTCAAGCTACCTAGACCCAAGCCCCCACTCCATTTTGATTTAATCACCTCACTCCATTTCACTAAATGTAGTTTCTTCTCATCACCCTGCCCCTCCCATAAGAAATTCCTGCGAATACGGTCTAGTCTTTCCATCACTGTTTTTGGCATCTTGAAAAGCGGCATATAGTAAATTGGGAGGTTAGACAAACAAGCTTTTATTAACATAATCCTTCCGTCCTCCAATAAATATTGTTTCTTCCATGAAGATAATCTCATCTCAAACTTTTAAATAACCGGATCCCATAGAGCCTTAGATCTCGGCGTTGCCCTAATTGGAAAACCAAGATACATAAATAGGAAGCTTCCCTGGTTTACGACCAAACATGGATGCCAAAAAGTGAATAGTTTCCTCTACACATTTAACCCCCACCAGAATGCTTTTATAAATGTTAATCTTCAGTTCCGAGACTAGTTGAAAGCACCGCAAGATCCTTTTAAGAGCCAAAATCTCTTTGCTCTTAGTTGAGCTTAAAAGAATGGCGTCATTAGCAAATTGCAAGTGAGAAATGGCCTCGCCTGAATAAATTCAAAACCACCAATGACACCCATCTCTCTAGCCTTCACAAGTAAAGTACTCAAAGCCTCCATCACTATTTGAAACAAAATGGGGGAGAGTGGGTCCCCTTGCCAAATCCCTCTAGAAGCATTGAACAACTTCGATGGAGAACCATTAACCAGAAAGGATATAGCGGAAATGCACTCTCATCTAACCACACCAAGACTCCCCAAAACCAAACCTAAAGCATTATATAATCGTAAAATTATAAATCCACATGGTCATAAGCTTTCTCCAAATCGATCTTAAAAACAGCCCCTTCCAACTTAGAGCTTTCCCTTGAGTGGATAAGCTCATGTGCAATCAACACCCCCATCAAGAATCTGCTCCTTTTAGGTAGAGAGAGATGATCCAAAGGAGGTTCAAATTAACGTAAAATTTGAGAATAATCCATATACGTAGAGTGCATTTATTTTGAATAGTTCGGATTTTAATAAGTGGGGCCACTTTGGATTTCCATGCCTGCATTGTTTTATTTATTTATTTATTTATTTTGTCTAATGGATGTGTTTCCTTCATAATCAAGATTTGAAGTACAGATTAACTTGGGATTTCAATGGTGTCCAGTAGAGATCTCAACATGCAAATTATAACTAAATTAATGAACCATTCACAATCTCATCATCTGCAAGGTATAAGCAATCAACATTGATTAGTCAGTCAATTAATTTAAACCTTTATTATCATCCATCCCAGGGCTTGAAAGTTGAAATCCTGCCCCACAGAAATACGAATCCAACAAATCATACACACAAACACCATATACATCTAACCTCTGCTTGCCCAGTTGCCCCAGCAAGCAAGCTCACCTGTGTAGTGCCTATGTTGCAGTGCAGTGCAATGCAATAGGCATCACCTCCTGGATCAATACGTCATACAGATGGAAACAACCCAACCCAACTGACAACACACAAATACAATACATCAATGGGGGCAAACCCAAGTCCCTGACTCCCTTGTAATGTACATCACTCACAGATAACCAACCAGTATGCATTCATTCATGCAAAACCCCAACCAACAAAAAAATAAGTTAAGCACCCTTACAACTACTTCCAGTAATTCACACATACCCCACACAACCCCCCATTTGTTAGCAACACATATCCCTTGTGGCTTCCTCAATCAGTTCCTCCAGAAGCATCCATTCCATCTCCTTTCCCAACACATCAATTTCACTATCCAACAGAGCCGTCCAACGGGCTGTTTTGAGATCACGGACCACCATGCCATCGAGTGAATGGAATCGATCCACTGGAGGATACACATAAACACGGATCATCCTCCATACATTATCCAATAATATCCTCCCATATGACATGGGAACATTGGCTCCTTTCATGACTATAGGCCCAGTGCCAGGTCTTGCTACTACAGTTGATAGTGCCTCATTCACCAGATCAAACAGCATTTTGTGATCCACATTGCTATCAGAGGAGTCATGCTTGACGGTTCCTTCGCTCTCCTTTCCTCTTTTCCTGTAAGCGTCTTCTACCTGCTCAAACACCAGGCTATCAATTGGGTAAGTAGATGAGGATGACCCATCATACAGACCGGCAGCAATAAGGATCTCTCTTATGTAAGCTTGTGCCTGGCCTTCTATGCTATCCATATTGGCCGCCGCCGGGAGTCTGCTTCAATTACAGCCTCTTTGGACCCTTCAAATTGAAGCTGGTTCAACTGTCTCCTTAGCTCTGTCAAGTGATGGATAAGACGTCAAACACTGATGTACATCATAGAAAAGGCAAGCAACCACAATAGATATGCTGTTAAAAAGAGTTAGTGAAGTGTACCATGATAATATGAGATGGTTATATATGGAGTATGTAAAAGTAGAGATTGATATTATAATATCCAAGCAGATTTATTGGAAAAGCAAGGGGTCGATGGGCTTGATCCTTATGTTGGTTCTTTGATGGTTTTTCTTTTGTAGCTAGTTGTTTCCCTGTAGTATTAAGTCTTTTATACAGTGTGCAGGAGGTTCTGTGGTTGTATTGGTTCTCTTTTTTGCAATATAATTTACTGTTAACAATCTAACACACATTTTTTATGTCCAAGCCATTGACCTTCTGGACCATATCATGGAATTACCATGTTCCCAAAAATCAGAAATGGACTTGTATGGATGCCTCCAAAGTGATAGTTAAAATTTTAGATGCAGACGTCCATTTTTTTCAGGTCCTAGATTTCATGTCTACATTCATCCAATCAGATTGATATTCAAATTTCAGCCATAATGCAGTTGCAATTCCTGGTGAGGTAATATTCCTACATCCATGGTTTTAAAACTCAGCCAAACCAGGTCGCATTGTCTGACACGTACAGGTTTCAGCCATTACTGGTACTGATTTTTTGCCCTTTAATCCAAGCCTTGAAATGTATTAAAAGTTGAATTTTCACTACCTTTGCATCCTATTTTATTATTTCATTTAATCTAAAATACGAAGCAATTAAAAATGAAATAATTTTTTCTGAATATTTCCTTGGGGAATTTTAGGACTGATATACCATTGGATGGTAATGGCCTTGGCTATTTTGGGGTCTTATATCATGTTTTGAATCCATGCGTGCTACATAGTACATGCCTCCATGGAAAAGCTTGGTTCTGGTTTGCATACTGTCAAGATTGAGGGCATTATTTTGGCCAGAGCATATCATGGGATTCCCATTGATCACACCATCATCACAATTCAAATTGATGATCAAGCATCCCAAATTAAAATCAGATGGTTAGGACTTAGGGTGATTAAACAAGTGTATCTTTGGATTACACTCCATATGGCACCTTCGAGGAAGCCCACAATTTGGACAGTATGGACACCAATGCACTAGTGAATAATGTGTATAGTAACAAGTCGGCAGGGTTTTGATGTGCACAAAGTAAGAGTCTGCCTCTTCAGGCATGGGAAGTCACAAATGGACACAATTTTCATACCATAAAGATTAGAGCTGATTTCTTTGAAAACCTGTGGCACATGGTGATCTTCAATTAGAGGCACATCCAATGTGGAGACTGGACTTGGATGGTCTCCTGGTCTAGTGAACTCATCATGAGCACTGCTGCACACAGATGCAGGACTTGGCGGCACCTCTGTTGAGTTCTCCTGGAGCCATACAGCCAAAATCATGGAAATTGAAGATGATCAGTCAAAAAGAACAATAAAGTATCCATTTATATTAAAATGTAGAAAATAAGACATTAATATAGTTATAATGCTTACTTGTGCAAAGCCCAAATTCATCAAAACTGATGGTGCGGTCATAAAAGCCTTTGTAGAATCAGACATTCTAGGTCTTAAGTCCTCAACGATTTGGACCTTTTTGCCAAATAATTTGCCTCTGAGAGTTAAACTGTGTCTCAAATTGGAAACCTTCCCTCTGAAACTAAACTTCTCTTTCCTAGCTTTTCTCACTTCCACTGAAACAACTTCAGTTGCTTCATGCTTCCTTCGGATGTGAGCACCTGTCAAAACGCGTGGCTCCTCTAAAAGAAGCTTTCCAAATGATGTTCCTGATACTGGAGCTGACAAAGATCTGATAAGATTCCTCGGAGATGCATCTCTGCTATCCAATAATCCATCAGTCATCTGTTGATGTCTGAAAGATCCGGTTTTCATTGCAGGCATGTTTTTCAAGTTTTCCCAGTGACCCACCCTTTTTCCAGCCCTCGAGACAAATGTTTTTGTCCCTAGGTGGTCTATTTCATTGTTTATAACAGAAGTTGTCGAAGTCCTGTTTGTGACTGCAGGGATATCCACTTCTATTTCATTTCTAAGGACATTCCTCAGCCGCTCGGATAAGAACTTCCTTGTGTCTCTGTTGATAAACTCAGGGGAATCTGGTCCATTAAATTGAACTTCACTTCTATATGATCGGGTTGATTCTGAGCGCAGCATGTTCATTCCAAGGTCCCTTGTAACATTTTCTCTGACGTTTTTTGCAATATGTCGAGCAATTTCTTTTGGATCTGTTGGCCTTTCATGAAAAGGAGTCTCATTTCCACCACCTCTCAATGGAGTATCTTTTCTAACATTCCCTTTTATTTCATACCTAAGTCTTTCCTTTACCTCCTCCAAAAAATCTTCGATACTACCTTCCTCTTCTGTAATCTCTGATGAGTCGGGCCATGACTCTTCAGTGTCCGAGCTCCTTTGGAGACCAGGCTTCAAGATCACTATTCTCGTGGGTAAAGTTCTACTGTATTTCTCATTGCAGTTCATTTGATTAATTTGCTCGAAGTTTTCATTGGTTTTGGTTTTGTTCCTTAAATTCTTGGCCTCCTTTCGGTAAGGTTGGAAATGTGGCAAACCACCTATCTGTTCCGTGCTTGTGTTGGATTTATATTGCATAGTATGATCTGAAAGTTCTATAGGCTTTTCATGAAATGCAGATCTCCTAGAATCAGCATAGAGCACCATCTTTTCCTTGTTAAGATTTTCTTGTGCAAGGATTTGGTTATCTTTCCAGGATCTTGATTTGTCGCCCAGTTCAACAGTCTTTGAACATTCCCAAATCTTGGATGCTTGCCATGCTTCAAATTCTTTCTTGAATTTCTGTAGTTGCTCCTCTTGGGGATGTTCCCGAGGCTGTGGTTTGGCCACTTTCAAACTATGCTTGGATTTGTCAGGATCTCGCCTGCTACTTTGGGGAAGTATATGCTGTTTTGTTTCCTTGACAGGTTTTAAGACGAATGGATTCAAGTGGGTTAAAGGATTTTCTGCTGCTTCTGTTCTTGGTACATTGTTCCTTGTACTTTCATTCCCTCTTTCCTTTGCATGAACTATGGGTTTTATGTCTGCTGGCAACATATCCATCCCCATCAGACGGGCAACAACACTAGGTACATTGCGTTTGCTATCTACTGGTTTAGACATCTCATCATCAATCAACTTCTTCATGGGGGTACCACCAGGATAAAAGTTCGTTTTGGATGAGTGCTGCTTCACTTGATATGAATACTGAAAATTAAAAGCATGCATGATATTGATCGGTTAATGTTTAAATATAATAATGAATAAAAGCTGTATACAAAACTTCTGAATGACATTCATGTGAAAGAGGATACAAGAAAAACACAGCTGTGTAGAATCAGACTTCAAGGAGACTTGCATAACTTCAATATCTGCCAGTGAGACTAAAATCTCAAAGTACTAATGGATCACCAAGACTAATGGAGTAAACTAAATGGCTTGACAAATGCAACACGTAAGTGGATAAGAGACATTAGCAGAGTTCGAAGGTTATCCTTGTCAACAGTTTAGTGTCTGGTTGTGACACTCAAATTTATGCTACTGATGTGAAGGAGTTCAACAAGGTTGGGGGAAAAACTATAGTATTAATTGAACTTCACATCACCATGGTCCACTGGTCTTCTCTGAGACTCGGTGGTAAAATTGTTCTGTTGCTAAATCAGATCTTCCTCCATTTCACATATGGTTTATGCCCCAAAAGCACGGTAAGTGGATCATCCCAGCAACAAATACTAAACCTAACATTTGAGCGGTAAGATTTCATAAATAGATGAAGGAACTTTCATCTTATTGGAATCACAAAGGAAGAAGAAAACTGACTGAAGAATTATTGTTTGCAAGTGTTACTGACTAACAAAATTATCATATATTGAAGAGTGGTTACAATCTAATGTTTCTTTCCATTTGATGGATAAACCACAACCTATTAGATTGAGCTGGTGAGTTCAATCTTAAATAGTTGAGGCCTTTTACTAGAATGGCAAAGTCTCAACTTCAAGATGAAGACAAGCTGTGATGTAGCAAATATAGGATAGATACCGGTATGCTGTTGCGCATCACTTGATGGCTCGATGTCTCTGTAGGAAGCTCCAAGCTATTCCGAGGAGCTTCAAGGCCTGTGGAAATATCAAAACACTAGAATTACATTTCATTTAAGAAGAAGTTACACTCAAACACATGTAATCAGATGAAAATACTTTCGGCAACAAAGATGGGCAACCAACATAAAAATAATGTCACTTTGATCTCTCTTTTGGATTGTTGAGTAAGTTGGAATTAAAACCATACAACAACATTTTATTCCTACATCATAGTTGCCTGTATAGAAACTTTAATTTTTATATCAGTTTCACTATTATTTATTATAAGAAGAACCCTCACCATCAGCATGTCTCTTATGTGTGAGCAACTTCCTTGATGTGCCAGCCTGATTGAACTCAAAAAGATGTAATATTCCTCCCATTTAGCTGTAGAATTTTCCTGAAATCAAGTGTTCATCTTCAGCAGTGCTTACATTTTATCCCAAAAATGTTGTGAGAAGATCGTACATAATCCTATTATTGTACATCAATACAGCTGAAAGCCTAGCTTGTGACCTGAGAAACCACAACAAAAAAGTTCAAATCAGTAATTCATTTGACAACTCACCTCTAGAAATACATAAACTTCATGCTCTATATAATCTAACAGCATCACAGGAAAGTCATTTAATCTTATGCCATTGAAGAAATTAGACTCTACTCCCCTTAGGCAAGGATTTGACTTCTCATGCTACCAACCAGCTCCCAAGTCTAGTGAAAGGTTAATTATGCACCATACATAGACTCTGTTTGATTAAACATTTAGATGTAACTTCAACAAAAACCACCCATTTTATTCTTCTTCATTAAAAAAAAGATCAACAAATACTACCAACAAACCTGATGCATAATTGATGAAATTTATAGGAAGAAGAACCTGCAATTTGAATGACATGTTTGTCTCAGGAGAAGAAAAAAAAAAACAATCAATCTATGATGTTTGACTTGATATTATTATTATCCAAGATTTTTCTTTTGGAGCACCTTCCAAATTTATCCTTATGTTCAAAAACAAGTTGATCAAGTCAAAATCCAGCAGGCCTATAAGATTTTGAATGCTGATTCCAAATTTCCAGTCATATATATACAAATCAATCAGGTCAAACGATCGAATTAAGTTACTTCCATAAAACACAATAAGACGCATATGAACGAACTTCAATTCACGAGAATCAATCAGTTTTTAAGAAAAAACTGATTCTTTTGTCGAAATTCTGTCCAGAGTCCAAACCCAACTTATAGCATAAGAATTTCGTAAAATTCAACTTCATCACTTCTCAATCAAATAAACAAAACAAACGTTGGGTTTCATCCCAATTGAAGGATCAAACCACCCAACTTGAACCAACAAAAAAAAAAAAAAAAAAAAAAAAAAAAAAAAAAAAACCATTCTTCTCATGACGAAAAGATCAAAGAAATTCAAAAAAATTACCACTGAGACAATTCGTCGAACAGCTGGCGTTCATGAGTAAGAACTTCTTCTCCCGCGCCCTTACCGATCGAATTCCGACGAGGGAATGGAGAAGAGATTTGGATGTAGAGTTTTGGATTCGAAGCGACAGAAATGGAGGAAAAGAGAAGGCTTTTGAAGGAGAATCCATCGCTGGAATTACAAAAACGGAAAGCGAACCTTCTCTCTCTCTCTCTTTCTTTATTCTTAAAAACACGTACTGCTGATTTTTCACCTCTTCCTTCCTTTTTTGCCCTCTTTACTGTTAGGGTTCGTAAATCATGCTCTTTTACCATATTAATAATCAGTAACACCGAAAGTTCGAATTACCGTGAGATAGAATAATATTATCAGACCGCACGTGGACAGAATTATACCAAACGACTATATGTAAGAAAGAAATAGGTTCTAGGGTTCGAACACACTATCCTCAACTCTGATATTTTATTAATAACCAGAAATGCCAAAAGCTTGAATTAAGAAAAATTTGAGCTGTCATTGAATAACATAACAATTTATATCGACACCGACATCATTCTTAGTAAATTTGAAATGACACGCTAAAATGAGGAAGTAAGAGCAAAGCTTGACAACTTTAAACGAAAAGAGGAGATGAGAAAAGACATTGAGAAATCTTTGGAAAAATGTTCAATGCACTGTCACTTGAATGGAGTGTTGGATTTATTGTTAACTGGTTCATGAGCATTACTAATTAGATGATGAGGCAATATATCAATGTACCATTTAATATGTTGATAAACAAAATAATATTTATAGACAACCATACACCACATAATATACCTACAATTTAAATGTTTGTCGTGGACTTAATTGGACTTATTTGTTTACATAGAATACCTGGGGATTCATAGGTAGTTATAAAGATTCAAGGTGAATATACAAAATTGACCACAAAACGACCTCCCTTTTATTGGAAATTGAAACTTGAATATCCAACCATCTCCTTATTAATCCAAATATCACTAAAGTCAATGTCCTATCTGTATTACTACCTTATATCTCTCGCCCTTGAACTCGTCTCGTCATTCACACTTAACGTCTGTTGTAATCCTCCGATGGAGCTCATTTGACCATGAATTCTTATGTATTTAATTACAAACATACATGCAATTTGGATAGATTTTTGGGTTGGGTTAGCTGAGGTTGTTAAGCTTACATACAAGCAATTTGGATAAATGGGCCCAATGCAGAGTGGTGAAGTACAAATCAGAGAGGTCAGCTGGCCTACAAATCTAAGTTTGGTAAACTGTAAAATCCAGGTTTCTACCCCAAAAAGGGCACTCTATTTTATTATACTTTCATTCTCTGCACTGATATTTTAATGCTAGGAACAGCTCAATAACAGTTTGCTTTGGCGCACGTTATCTCCATTTGGCGGCATTTAAAACGGCTTACACACTGGTTCAGGAATTTAATATATGGCAGTAACTAAAATAAGCACCCTGCGCACGTTAGACAGTGCCCTGTCGCTTTGTATTTTTTCTCCTTACAAGACCTGATGAGACTGAGAGCGTGCTGCGTAGTTGTGTTATTATTAAGGGAGCCTCCTCTTACCTGCCTTTTGACTTCTGGGCTTCTTGTGGCTTTCATTTTTTCTCCCTCCAATAGATTGAAATATTTGAAATGAATGTCTTTGAATTTGATTTGATACGACGAAAATACCCATATGTTTCGCAAGATATTTATTTCAAGATCACGTCGTTCTCTCACCTAAAACCATGACAATCAAGGAATTAAGGAAATAGAGATGTGGATTACAAACCATGACAATCAAGGGATTAAGAAAATAGAGATGTGGATTACAATCGTTCCTGATATCATATGCTGGCTCTCGATTTCAAGGTTTCTAGGCTGGAAGGTTTTACATCCATAATGTCCCCTTAATCTTTCACAAGTGGGACTCAAGCTTTTTATATTCAAATGACGAATGATATATAAAGTGTAGTGTTATATTTGATAAGTGTTAATTACAGGGCACACCCGCCACGACTCCTGCTGCAGACTCATAAAAACGAGTGTCTCGTGACTCGAACACCCAACCTACCAGACTCTAATACCATTTGTAAGATCTTACACCCCATTGAGCTATCACAAAATCAATTGGTGTTAGGAAACAGTACAACAATAGTTTTATGGTGAGGGCGAGGGCTCGACCACAATTATGACTGCTCATGAGCGATGGACGTTGACCTCGACACTAATTCACAGGAGGGAGAAAGTTGTGTGTGAAGGAATTTGATTGACTTATAAGTATGCTGCTGTGTATGTGTGTAATAATGAGACTCTATGGAGATTTTGACCTACTATAATACCCAATTGGTCCATGTATGCATTCATTGGACTTTATGGGAGACCATTGGATCTTGGTTGGGTTCTAAGAGGGATAAAAAAAAAATAAGAATAAGAATAAAACCAATTGATGAGATAAGTCTTCTTGGGTCTCAATGTGTTAGCATTTAAATACTTCAAAAGTTGCCAATTTACATACAATCAATGTGAAAGAGTTAAATGACTAATGGGGACCTGGTGAGCCTATTAATAGAGTGTTGTCCATGCAGTAGTTATATGATAGTTTAAAATCAGCTATCCTTCTTATTTCCTTTTCTCCTTCCTTTCCTCCTCTCCTTGTTTCCTCTTCTGCTTCCCTTTTTCCCTTTTTCGTTCAACCAACACCCCCCCCCCCCCCCCCCCCCCAACTTTTCTATTTGGGTACAGAGGAGAGAGAACGGTGGAAAATCACCCTTTCATTGTTCATATAAAGGGATGTGGGTGTGCATAGCATTATAGGAAGGTGTATATAGAATTTCCCCTCAATATATAGATTTTAAAATGTGGGCCAAGTTTTAATTTAAAACCTGGGCCAACTTAAAATTATAGGATACTCATAGAATTAAATGCTATTTTTATTGAATGGTTTGGATATCAATAGTGCTCCACAAAACTATTCAAATTATATGCCCCTTATTAAATGGGCCTTCAAGAAATTTTAATCAAATTAGACTTGAGCTATGATCTGATTAATCACCTAAGAAAATATGTGAATAAAATTTTAAGAAATGGCCAGTTGCATAGTGGTCAATCCAATATGGGGTAAGTTTTATTTGAGTTATGGTCTCGTCAAATTGATAGTTATTTAAAGTGGTTTGGATTTTATATATGAAGTACTACTTTAATTTATTTATAAAACTACATAGATGGGACCCAATATTATGCACTAAACTTAATATAATTATTTTTTAAAATTAAATAGCGAGGACCGATATTTTGACTTATTATTGTTACTAATAAAAAAAAAATAGTGTTTTTCAGCATTTTATAATATTCTGGATTTTTTTTATATTTTTATAATTTCTTTTGGACGACAGAAAAATTCACACCGCTACGACCGCGACGGACCGAGAACCACGACCAATACCGTATCGATTTTTTGCCCGACCGATACCATTACAGATACTGCGATTTTGAACTATGCTGAGTGACTTGAGAGCGAAGAGAGTTTTTGTTGAAGTGGCCACTATGTAATAAGAAAGAGATTGAGAGAGTCAATTATAGAAAATACATTAGATTTTCAAGGGTTTTTCTTTTTTCTTCCTTTCTTGTTCAACCCCAATCCTATAACCCCCCGCGCCACACACACACACACACCCGAGAGCTTCACCCCAGTATGATCAAGTCGGACCCACCTATCCATCCACCCACGCACATGAATGGGTCATTTCACTTCACAAGTAGACTACATTACTTTAATCCACCCTTACACACATCATGGGAAAGGTAATGAGAACAAGGGTATTTTTGATACTTCAATGCAGGTGAGAGATGATGTAGGACCTCATCCCATTTGGTGAAAACTCACTACCGGAAGAATCTACATTGGAAGGAAAGTTACATGAAGGAATGGTGTTTGATTAGTTGTAAAGGGTGGCTGCAAAAAGGTATGCTTTTCAAGTTCCAACTCAGGTAAGTGATGTCCTTTTTTTAAGGGATAAGCCTTCTGTAGTAATGATGTAGGGAACATGTCCTCATGTGGCTTTGTAGGTTCTAACATGAGAACTGGGGACTGTGGTCTAAAAGGTTTGAAAGGACTCTCTCTCTCTCTCAACACTTCAAAAAGGCAACATGTACTTTCAAGCTTAACAATGGCTATAAAGAAGTTATACAAAGCTTAACATGTACTTTCAAGCTTTACAATGGCTATAAAGAAGTTATACAAAGCTTAATAAACATTAGAAAAATACTTTATGCTAAAATTTATTTATTGGCAGAATGATAACAGCATGCACCCTTATTCCTTGTAATCTTTCATCGCCGTCACTGGTTTAATGCATACCAAACTCAATGGAGTCTGGTCCATGCACCTGATCATGAGAAGGGAGGTGGCAATGATGTACATTGACCTTAAAACATATGTGCTACTAAGCATTAACAAAGCTCCTTCTCTTTAATTGGTAATATTGACTCGAACCCACGACCTCAAGGTTGCAATAGTGAGTATACAGGGCTATTTTTCTAATAGTAGAGGCGATCTTGCGTTTTAAAATCCATCCACCGGAGCGGATGGGCTCGACCCAAATGTTATCGGAAATCATTTTCTACATGGGACAGGAAGACAGAAAAATGGAGTCGCTTATCAATGTAATGTTTTCTATTTTAGCTTGTTGAGATCCTCTGTATGTGCTGATGAAATGAAGGAAGGTTTAGTAAATACAATGCAGGTAAACTCGGTTAAAGTGTGATTGATGATGGGTTCAACTGTATCAGGGTAAACAGAGTTGACACAAAGTCTATTTTCTTTTTTGTTGTTTTTCTTGATTGTCCCTTCCATGACCAATTCTAGGTAATCAAAATCAAAGTCACAAGTAATTACGAATTGTGTGAACGAGGTTTATGCATTTGGATGGCCAGAGTTAACTCAAGTGACAGTTCTTTTTCTTTGCATGAACCATTGAGGCACAAGAAAGCCCCCTTAATGGAAGTATGCACTTTAGGCCCTGTTTAGTTGCATTAGAATACATAGGGTAGCTAAAAATGAGGATTAAAGGTAAGTTTCCAAAAATGAGCACCAAATAATATTTTCCTTTTCGGTGATTAGATTCACAGGACAACATAATTCTGTGGATCCAAACAAAGCCTAACAAATTATTGCAACCAAGTTCCAAGAATTCAAAGGTGGGGCCTAAAGGATCAATACTATCTACTGCCGTGTAGCCAAGTTCTAAGCATTTAAAGGAGGCCTAAAGGATACTATCTCCTGTGAACAATGGACCAAATATTGATCAGATTGGAGTGATATTCACTGCCTGACTGAAGTCATCAAACCTATGAAGAAAATTATCAGTCTGAAGGTAAATATAGCAAAGACTTCAATCCAATGGTAAGTATGATCGCGCAAATACAATTCATAGGCAATAGTCTTGATCCAACAATAACAAATACAGTGAGGTTTTCTTTGAGCCTGTTGGCTTCTGTTGATGGAGCCCACATGCGATCACACATGGGTGCGCCCATGTTAATAGATTGGTTCTTGCACTCCCATCTTCCCATTTGAAATTCCTTTCATCTCAAATGATGTTAGGCTGTTAGCAAATGTTAGGTATAAGACTAAAAATGGGATTTGAAATGGAAACATTCTTCTCTGTATAAAGTAAAAGTAGTGTGAATCTGAGCCATCCATAATCAAGTCCCACAATCAGAATGCCCTTGGATCATGCAGTCTGAACTAGACAAGATCTATATCTACTAGATCTTAGATCACCACATCAGGTAGCAACCGATGCATCTCCGATCAGAACTTCTGCAGTACCAGAGGGAGAGGTTTACAGGGCCAAGCATTCTCAACATGTGGTGCTCACTTCTAGGTGACCTAGATTGTTAAAAGTGTCCACATTAGACAAATGTAGTCAGACAATAACTGGCTTCAGAAGTTGATGAAGAAACAGCCTGCAATCCCCATTCATTCCTAATTATAAATTTACAATGTTCAAAGGAAACACTTTTATGTCATTGACCGTCCACAGCTCCAACCAGATGAATCATCCTTTTTCTTTTGTCTGGTTGGTTCTCTTTTTTAACAAATCCTTGGCAAAAGCCAATCATCAGCTGACGACATGGGAGAGCTCTTACTTGAATCACTCATCTACAGTAGGTACAAGCCTACAGCTGTCAGGATCACTAAAAGATGAACCCCACTTGAATAGAATGCTTGGACTGAAAAAAAAAAAAATGAAGATTTAAATCAGATGGATGATGCAAGTTTTCCTGAACAAAATTGCTCACCATCTACTAAATTACCAACAATCCAATTTAAAGATCCATAGAAGTTGAGTATTGTTTTGGGAGTAATTAAACACTCTATAATGAATAGATGACGCACAGATTAGATCAACGGGATCAAGATCAGATGGGACAGAAGCACCTGCTAGTTCAAAAGCCATTCAAAATGGGAACTCCAGTAAAAAATTAATGATCTTTAACATGTACAGCTAAAGGAACAATGAGTAATGGTCCACATGCGACAGACAAGACCCATCCAGCAGTATTTCCAGTCAATGTGATTTTGGGTCTTACGGCCATTATTGGTGGTGCCTGTAATAGTAATCTTAAGGACATCAGTTTTTTCCATCCATAGAGAAGCAATTGGTTATTATTTGTGTGCATGTTTTTAAAAATGATAGAGATTCTTCGAAATAGAAAATGAATACAGCTAGGTTTTGAAAAGCAAAATCGTATCTCAAATCAATAGGAGATTAATGAAATGTACCATGGATCACATCAGAGTTGTTTATTTTTCTTATAAAAAAACTACAACATAATATTATAAAAAGATACAAAGAGAAAAAAGTACTTATACATAAAATTCATCTTTTTTTCTTTTTTTTTTTTTTTGAAGTCTTCTTATCCGTGGACTTTAGCTGATTTGGTGGAGGAGGTGCAAGATATTTCTTCTCATCTAGGAGCTTCGTTTCTCCGTATTCCTCGTGAAGCTAATTCTTTGGCAGATGGTCTAGCTAGGGAAGGAGTTTTTCGGCTTCACATTTCGTTTGACGTTTAGCTTCTATTTGTGTTTTTTTTATTCCTATTTGTTGTTCTTTTTTTGTTTCTTCTTTCTCTGAATAAAACCTACCGTTATCAGAAAAAAAAAATTCATCTATTTTCTATCTATAACAACATAATTAAAATGGCCAATAAGACTATGATATAATCATATGACTTTCTTCATATACTAACATATCATAGTTGATATGTCCAAATGGTTAATTGTGTTTAAGATATCATCATTACTAGGAAAAATAAACAAAGTATTTTTTGTTCTCTTTAAATAGAAAAACAAAAAAATCCAAATAATCAACTTTATGAAGTTAAACAAGTGTTCATGGAAAAAAAAAATGAAGAAAGACTAGACAGAACAATTAGAGGACAAAATCTCATAGATACAACTCAACACTTTAGTCACATGCTTGTTCCTCACTAATCTCTAAAATCTCCTTAAAATCACAAAAGTTATTAAGAGATTTTTTTAATCACTACTCTATATAACCTTTTAAAAGTAGAAATGCTAACAAAAAAGAAAAGAAAGAAAGTAAAAGAAATATTAATATTAATCTCTTACCTATGGTTACTTCTGCTCAAATGAATCACTTGAATCGTAAAATTCCATAAAAACAAGTATCGAATCGTAAGATCCACACCTCAATCCTTAGATTCATTTGTAAATGGGATTGTTGTATAAAATATACATCGTTTTCCTTTGAATCATAGGATTCCGATGACAATAAAGTTAGTAAGCTGAACTTCTACAAAAATAAATAAATAAATAAATAAAATTGCGACAAGCTTAAGGAGTACCCTGAAACCACAATTACTTAAATCAAACATTTTTCGTGCTTTGAGCATAATCATTGAGTATATAGTACATTTATCCAGAACTCCGATTGTGTCTTGATATCAATTAGAAGAAGGGTTTTACCGAATCTACTGAAAATGACATCTCCATATAAGTACATCATATGGTAAGACTTACAATCTTAGATTCTCAAGTTCAGATGGCACTACCTTCATGCAAGAATCTGCAAGCACAAACACTTATTGCTTTTGTAGTAAGTTAGCCAATTTGGTGCAGATTTCTTCTTTGATTGAATCTCTATTCTGTGTGTTGAGTGTGAATATGGCTGCTCCTGGATGATTCCTCAATCTGGCAACTGCAAAAAAGCATCAACCATCTAGGTTTATCTATAAAATGTCCAAAGAAGACGGATAAATCTGCATGAAAAGATAGTAGTTTTTCAAAGTTTTGCAGTGACTACCAAACTATAGCGACAAAGTATACACTGCTTTATGAAAGGATAGTACCTCACAATCAAAAGAACAAGTAGTTGTTAACCTTTTAAAATTTCTGAATTCATCTCTAGCTCACTATTCCATATGCTCACGTGTCAACAAGTTCAAGTAGACACGTTTTGACTTGGCAAGATCATGACAAATTTAAAGTCATTTAGATAAGACTCAACTAACCTCGACTTAAGCATTAAGAGTATTTAGATGTGCCCCAAATCAACATCCGCATGCTTGTTTTGGAAGAGTGAATACCAAAACCAAAACCATATCCAGTTTTATTGAGGCATAAAGTGGAACCCCATTAGGAAGGGCTTTTTTCCCCTGCTTTTGTGCATATCAGCATCTGAAGTTTTTGTGGAATGACATGAGTCTTTGCAAGTGAGATATCCTTGGTGATCTGTTAGACAGTGATGTGAAGTTTACTGAAATTATGTCATTTTAGACAATGTCATTATATCCTATAAGCACTGAGCAATGCAGTTAATCTAAATAAAATACTATGATCAGAATATTCAGTATTTGATGTTATCTGGATCAAAAGTTCGTCAATATAGTCCAAGAGTATAAATTAGTGTTCTGATCATATAAAACATTATTGGTCAACCATCGCACACTCCCACCCAACCCCAAACCAAACCAAACCAAGCCTTCTTCCCACTAAGTGTGGTCGGCTATATGGATTTGATGACGCCAATCAAATCTATTTAGGGCCATGTCCTCCGTTAGATCCACATAGGCAAGGTCATATTTAATAGTTTCTTTCCAACTTCTCTTGGGTCTCCCTCTCCCTCTGCTACTCCTGACAATCTCCATGCTTTCACACCTTTTAACATGTGCCTCCGTTGAACGCCTTCTAATATGGCCGAACCATCTCAGTCGATTTTCTCTCATTCTATCTCCAATCGGTACTATTCCTACTTTGCCCCTAATCTCTTCATTCCTAATCCTATCTCTCCTTGTGATCCCGCACATCCATCATAGCATTCTCATCTCCGTAACTTCCATCTTCTTAACATGATTATGTTTTACTGCCCAACACTTTGATCCATATAACAACGCTTGGTGTACCGCCACCTTATAATATTTTCCTTTAACTTTGAGGGGGACTTTCCAATCACACAAGACGCCCGAAGCACTCCTCCATTTGGTTCACCCGGCCTGAATCATGTGGCTTACATCAATATCAATCCCTCCATCCTGTTGCACCATAGATCCAAGGTATCTAAAACTTTCTTTCTCTACAATCTTTTGTGTGCCCAAACTTACTTCTCTGTTACCAGGTGTCCTACTTTGACTAAACTTGCATTCCATATATTCCGTCTTGCATCGACTTAGCCTAAACCCTTTAGTCTCTAACGTTTTCCGCCACAATTCTAGCTTAGCATTCACTCCTTCTCTCGTCTCATCCACTAAAACAATGTCATCTGCAAATAGCATACACCACGGCACCTCATCCTGAATATGTCTTGTAATCTCATCCATAACTAGGGCAAACAAGTATGGGCTTAACGCTGAGCCTTGGTGTAGACCGATCGTGATAGGAAACTCTTTAGTCTCTCCGCCAGTCGTTCTTATAGATGTCACAACGCTATCATACATATCCTTTATCGCCTCAATATATGCGACACACACTCTTTTCTTTTCCAGTACTCTCCATAGAATCTCCCTAGGAACCCGGTCATAGGCCTTCTCCAAGTCAATGAACACCATATGTAAATCTCTCTGACCTTCTCTATACTGTTCCATTAACCTTCTCAGGAGAAAGATAGCCTCCATGGTTGATCTCCCAGGCATGAAACCAAATTGATTCTCCGAAACGTTTATTGTTCTTCTTAGTCTTCTCTCAATAACTCTCTCCCATAATTTCATCATATGGCTCATCAATTTAATCACGCGGTAGTTCGCACAGTTCCGAATATCTCCTTTGTTCTTGTATATGGGTATAAGAATACTTTTCCTCCATGCATCAGGCATCTTCTTGCTCTTTAGCACTACATTAAAAAGCTTTGTCAACCAACTTATGCCATCCTCCCCTAAGCACCTCCAGACCTCAATAGGGATACCATCTGGCCCAACCGCTTTCCCATTCTTCATCCTTTTCAATACTTCTTTAACTTCTTCCCTACTGATTCTCCTATAGAACATATAATTCGATTCTTCTCTAGAAATGGTAAGCTAGCCCAATTGTATGTCACTACTACTGCTTTCGTTAAATAACTTGTAGAAGTAGCTCTTCCAACGCTCCTTTATCTCCTCTTCCTTTACTAATACTTTTTCTTCCTCACCCTTAATGCATTTAACTTGGGTTAAGTCCTTGGTCCGCCTATCTCTGGCTTTAGCAAGCTTGAATATCTCTCTTTCGCTTTTCTTAGTGTCGAGTCGCCTATATAGCTCCTCAAATGCCTTTGCCTTGGCCTCACTAACTATCTTTTTGGTTTCTCTTTTTGCTTCTTTATACCTCTCCGAGTTCTCTCCATTTCCATATAACTCCCACCCAACCCCAATAAAGGAAAAAAAAATCCTGGTTCCAGCACTGCTGAAGTCAGCCATCGTATAAAAAAATCATAAATTTTCCTGGCAGGACTCCAAAGAACTTATCACTTGTTTCTAACAAATGCAATTAAGAAAGCACTTAGATTTCTAATAAGAAATATTGTAGTACCTCCAGGTATGTCGCGACCAAACTTTGGAATGGGTATGGTTGCCAAGATTGGAATATTGGACTCCAAAACTTTCAGAACAGCTGGGAAAAAAGATGCACTGTACAACTCCATTTTACCAACTTCGTCGATGATAAAGAGTTCAGTATCTTCCTTGACCTGACATAAGAAATTCAGAATACAATATTCACATATGTATAGGTACAGAAGCTACCCCTTCTGCACGCACCAAATTATGTTCAATAGTTACATGGAATTCTGTGAAACAATACCTACCTGCAGCTCAGGCATTGCTAAGGATTCAAATGATGCTGTGTCTACTTTATACTTCCCAACGCTAGGCCATCTGAGAGACTCTGCACTGCCATTTGGAAATAAGCATTAGCCACAACAAAAGCCACAAAAGAAGAATGATTTGATATTTTGGCAGAGTATGATGATCCATGCGTGTGCACATAGCCACAGTGCGCGTCGCATGTAGGGACAGAGCCAAGGTAGAGTCGAGGAGGGGCAATTCAAACCCCCCCAACCCCCCAAAACCAACTTCTCTCTCTCTCTCTCTCTCCAAACTTTTTCGTTTTCTTCATTATAAGAGAAGGAAATCCTTGATTTTTCATGGCCATTTTGGTCTTGTGTTCTTTTGCCCCGCCCCCCCCGGCCCACACCAAAAATGCACTTTTGTTTTTTACTCTTGTTTATCAGTAGTACTGTAGTACTTTCAAACACATTAGGGCAATTTGGTCTTTTGCTTTTGTTCAAAAGACAACTCATCAATGTCTTACTTTCTTTCTTCCTCTCTTTGTGCAACAAGAATGCCACAGTGTGTTTGCTTCTCCTTCTTCCTTTTTCATTTTTTTCTCTTTTTATTCACCCTCTACTAAGTCTAGAATCCATATCCTCTCAAGTTTGGCACTACTCATAATAAGCATATTTTGAAAACTTGCCCATTTAAGTTGTGATCAGATAAGAGTTTGTAAATTTTAATTTCAAATCTAGATTAATAGGTCTAATCAAATTATCAAGATAGAAATTTTGTGTGACCATAAATAGAAGAATTGAGCTTTAAACAACTAATGGGCCAAAGATCAAGACTTTTTGTGAATATCATTAGCCCTATATTATGGTTTTCAAGAGTTTAACTAATATTTTTTAACCATAATCATGTGCTCATAAGTAAATATGCTAACATCATGCAATTTGCAATTTTTCTCTAGACTTCTAGACCCATTATTGAATGTTGATGGGTGTGGAGAACAAAACAAATTTATCATTTTTGGGTAATCTAATCATGAGTTTATGGTTAAAACTGGATAGAAAATATGATTCTATGTTAACACTATTTTTTTAGTTTTTTCTCAAATTTCTTTCTTTTTTTGTGCTAAGTTATTTTGCTAACATTATGAGTTTGTGCTTTCTCTTTTGTTAGTTGTTTTCTGGCAAGGGTGTTGGTTCTGTTTTGTGGGTTCTCTTCCTCTGGGCCACTCTGTTTTTTGGGTTTAATTTTCAGTATATCTCTAATGTACTGTTTTGCCTCTTTATTGAATGTTACCATTCAAAAATAAATAAATTATTGATCCACCAATGTTGCCCCAGCTAAGAGAAATTTCTGGCTCCGTCACTGGTCATATGCATGTACGTCATACATATGAACTGTCCACATCATAGGCCCCAGTGTGGGTAAAGCAAAAAAAGTCAAAATACAATGAGTTGATGATCTTATCCAATCAAGGGCCTTAGAAATATATGATTAAATGGAAAAATAACTGACAAATAAAAGGCCATTTATAGAAGGTTAGGAAATGTATTAAACAGTATCCTGAGAATGCTCTCATGGGACAAATAAAATAAACTGACAGATTCTAAACTCTCTCACTCATCCATGCTTATGTGGACCCCACTGAAATCAGCTATATGAAAATCACCAGTAGTTTTCAAGTTGGGAGATGACATTTTAGAAAGGATGGGGAAATTACAAAATAGGGAGTGCACGAAAGAAACGTCCAGGAAATCAACGGGCTGATTGTGCTCGAGAGTTAGTAGGGAACTGAAGAGTTAAAATCTTCAGTGAATCACAATTATGGGTGGTTCAAATCCAAGAGGGTTCCAGAGCTAAGGAGGTGGAATTCAAGTTAGTTTAAGAATGAAGATCCTATCTTGGAAACCAACGATTGGTAGCTCAGTTGGCCAAGGACTCTGCACCTCATGAAGCGGAGAGGTCTTGTGTTTGACACCTACCTTCGTTGGTCACCTCACATAGTTTTACCCAGTGCATGTTGATAGGAGGGTTTGCATGTGCCCCTAGGGATTAGGTCTTAGCTGTCCAGAATTACGTGTCCCTCAAGCTCAGGGCCAAAGGCTCCTAGGCTGGGTTAGGCGGAAGATACCCTGGATTATTAAAAAAAAAAAAAAAAAAAAGATCATATGTTGGATCTGTAGAAATTTGGGGTGACTTGATGAAAGGAGATATTGAGGAGACAAGGACAATCCTCCTGCAAGAAACAAAATGTTGGGAAACGTTTGAAGCTGCTGAGATACTTAGGTAATTCCAGAGATTGGAATAGAGGGCCCATTGAAGCAGTAGGTTTGCAGGTGGAATTTGATAATGTGGAACACAGGCTCGATGCAATTGATGGATAGCCGGTTTGGAGCACATCCTATAGCAAGTAAGTTTCAATATCCCCAAAGCAACTCCTGATGGGGATGTGTAGACATCCATGGGCCAACCCATTGCAGATTAAGGGAACACATGCAATGATGTGAAAGAGGCATCTAGGAGACAGCACTCCATGAGTCGAGATTCCATTAGTTTATTAAGCCAGAAACAGGCCCTGGCTGGAAATTAAAATATACTTACGATTAAAAATTTTAAGTATTATTAGAAAAAAAAAAAGTTCAAACTAAAAAAAAAAAAAAAAAAAATTTTGTTATCATTCTTAAGATCATATATATCAAAATCTATTAAAAAGGAGAAAAGTGCACTAAACTTATAAAAGGAGAAAAGTGCAATTAACTAAAATAAACAATTATAATGATTTTTGAATACTAAATTAAGGATAAATGTTATTAAGAGAAGATAACGAGAAAAAAATGACAGCCATAGTCATAAAATAAAACCTGGTTTTAGTATGGGATTTTTTTTTAGTAAGAAAACTTATGAAATTTACTATGTTTGATTAGATGGGATTATTAAATTCTCTAGAAAATGGACAGTTATTTCTGAGAGAATATCCACGACCTACAATACCAAGATAATTCTATATGCTAAGCATATCAATATCAGACCAATGCGACACTCATAGTGGTACACAATACTGCACTGATCCTTCTGGGAAAAAGTTTAGCAGATCCTTCTATATTAAATCCATTATTTCATAGATTTTTTCCATATACTTTATTAAAAAGGAATGTGAATAATGATGATTTCATTAATTCAAAAATGTTCTAACAAAATATAAGGATAAACACATTCATATCCATGTCAGATATTCCGAAAGTGTATTCATGTCTACACCATTATCCATATCTGGGCATGGGCATCATAATTTGCGAATATAATCGGACCATTTTCTCCCCCACAGTGGTCAAACACCACTATCCTCATCTTTTTTTTTTTTACATGGTTTTCTGCATTTCTTCCTTGAAAATATATAATTTAATGGCTTGTGATGTCATGTCATGGAAGAGAGATATATCACCAAAAAGAAACCTCTAAGTTCAAGCACATAAGTGCAAGCGACATTGTCCTTAACTGCAAATCTCATAGTAGCTTTTCAGTATCATCAGTTTCTATAAACCATAACACTGAGGAATATAAAATCATGCAAAATGAAACCTGCAGAGAAAGTTTGGAAGTAGCTATACATACACGTAATGCAATGTGCTACACAAGCATGTTCATGTTTTGAAAGAACAGAAAAAAGCTATCTACAGAGATCACTGAATGATAATGTCCACTACCTTGAATATGTTGTCGATGCAAGAGGACCCCTTCTACCATCCAATGTGACCACTTCAAACCCCACCCTTTCTGTGCCGTGTCTAACCTCACCTACAAATCAGTTGCCATGAATTACAATCACCTTTTTTTATAATACACACAACATAACACAAGGATGGAAAACAAGGAATTTTTCCAACAAAATCAACTAAAGAAAAAATGGCAGCTAGCAAGATTTGAAAGAGACCCAGAACACAAAGGCATTATATGGCAAACAAAATGGTTTACAAAATGAAAAGCAGTACCGAACCCAGAGTTTGTGCCACACGAAGCATATTAAATGGAATTTCTTATAAAAGAACTTTTTTTTTCAAAATAGTAGCCTCGTGGAATTGAAATCTATAATTGTACGATGGCTAATATAAAAGCCACTTCAGTTTTTTTTTTTTTTATTTCTTCTACCTTTCTCCAAACAATTATAATTGTTGAAGTGAAGCAAGGAGAATGGAAGAAAGATCAGGGAGGAAGAAAATAAGATGATCACTGGGGGAAAAAAAAGATGATCAACAAAGGAAGTGACATCTCTAATTATATTGAATCATTTCCATATTTACAACATTCTTCGATTGCAAGCAATCACAAAAGTCTCTCAAGATAAGTAATCAATCAAGGAAATCAACTGGGATAATAGCAGATAAGGTGATCCACAATATCTTTTCAATAAATACTCCTCCACTAATATGGTATGACACAGGTGATACTGTCAAAGCAAAGAAGGGAAGAAGAGAACTTGTGAAATTTCCATGATCCCAGTAAGGGTCACGATGGTTCAATATATAGATATAGAGTTTCTATGTGTTACAGTGATTGAGGAAATCAACTAAATTACAATCAATCTAATCTAATTAACATCTAATCATATCTCCTAATAAGGTAAAGTAATTAATTACAAAGATATACAAGTGATACCTGTCTCGACTCACAAGTTGGGCTTTATTGGGTATGGACCACTGACCCATTGAATCACTGACCCATTTGACACCCCCCCTCAAATTGATGCGGGTGAATCCACGAGCATCAATTTGTCAACTAAGAATTGATGTCGTGGCCGAGGAAGTCCCTTAGTAAATATATCTGCAAGTTGAAGTCCAGTAGGAACATGAGGAAGAGTGATGGCTTTATGCACAAATTCATCACGTATGTAATGACAGGCTACTTCAATATGCTTTGTGCGTTCATGGAAGACAGGATTCTCAGTAATCCGTATGGCACTGGTATTGTCGGCATAGAGAGGTGTAGGGCCAGATTGTGGAAATCCAAGCTCAGAAAGGAGACCCCGAAGCCAGACAATTTCAGAGGTGGCGGCCGACATAGCACGATAATCGGCTTCTGTGGATGATTTGGAGACTTTGTTTTGTTTCTTACACTTCCAGGAAATCAACGAGTCCCCTAAGAACATGCACCAGCCGGTGGTAGACCGTCGACTATCAGGGCAACCAGCCCAGTCAGAGTCCAAGTAAGCAATAAGAGAAGTCGAATTACCCACAGGAAAGAAAAGGCCACGAGCTGGTGTATGAAGAACATAGCGAAAAATGCGCCGAACAGCAACGAGGTGAAGATGGCGTGGTTGTGTCATGAACTGACTAACCAGATTCACCGCATATGAGATATCGGGCTGAGTGATAGTCAAATAGATCAAGCTGCCGACTAAACGACGATACAGTGTGGCATCAGGAAGAAGATCACCCGTATCGTGGGCAAGGTGGAGATTGGCCTCAACAGGTGTATCCACAGGAGTGGAGTTCTGAAGACCAGCTGTCTCAATGAGATCCATAGCATATTTGTGTTGGTCAAGGATGAGACCTTTCTCTGACTGATGAACCTCAAAGCCGAGAAAATATGTGAGGGGCCCTAAGTCTTTCATATGAAAAGAGTCATGTAAGGAAGCTTGTAGATGAGTGATCATGCCAGAATCTGTCCCAGATATGATGATATCATCCACATACACCAGGAGGACAGTAATCCCATTTGAGGAGCGATGAAGGAACATAGAAGGATCAGATGCACTTTGAGTGAACTTTAGATGAAGAAGAGCATCCCTAAATTTCTCAAACCAAGTGCGCGGAGCTTGCTTAAGACCATAAAGAGAGCGTCGTAAGCGCGCACAGTCTCCTGCCGAGACACCCGTAAGTGCTTGGGGAAGTCGCATATAGACTTCTTCCTTGAGATTACCATGAAGAAAGGCATTCTTGACATCAAATTGGTAAAGAGACCATGAGTGAGCAGCAGCAATGGCAAGAACAGTACGGATTGTGATCATTTTAGCAACTGGAGCAAATGTTTCTCCATAGTCGATGCCATATTCCTGTCTGTTGCCCAATGCGACTAACCGTGCTTTATAACGATCCAACGAGCCATCAGCCTTAAGTTTGACTAAAAAAACCCATTTGCAGCCGATAGGTTTTACAGATGAGGGACATGTAACAATATCCCAGGTATGATTCTGTTGCAGTGCAGCTAATTCTTCATGCATAGCCTTTTGCCAACAGTCATGCTTTACCGCCTGTAGGTAGGAAGTAGGAATAGCAATGGAGGAGAGGGTAGCAAGCAAGGATGTGTGAGTAAACCCATATTTATCTGGAGGCTTAGAGAGACGAGTAGAACGACGAAGCAGAGGTGGAGAGGAAGCAGCAGATGATGAAGTGGGGGCAAGATCAGGTGCCGGCGAGGGGTCCGAAGGGGGAGGCAGTTGTGGAACATCCTTATGACGACGACGTTCATAAACAAGAAGTGGAGAAGCTGTGTCAGAAAAATCTGGTAGATGAGAAAAAGAAGGTAAATCCGAGGAATAGGTAGAAAAAAAACGTTGATTTTCAAAAAAATGTGACATTGCGAGAAATACGAATGCGATTGACCACAGGATCATAGCATAAATACCCCTTTTGGTGAGAGGCATAACCTAGGAACGCACATTGGGCGGACTGAGCAGTTAATTTGGTACGTTCCATAGGAGGAAGATGAACAAAACACACACATCCAAAAATGCGCATGTGGGTATAAGTAGGATCCTTATGAAAGAGACGAAAATATGGTGTTTGATTGTGTAGGCGATAGGATGGTAAGCGATTGATTAAGTGAACAGCAGTAGCTAAAGCTTCAGGCCAAAATCTTGCAGGAACTGATGATTCTAAGAGAAGAGAACGAACAGTATCGAGGAGATGTCTGTTTTTTCGTTCTGCAACTCCGTTCTGTTGAGGAGTGTAAGAGCACGATCGCTGCGATAAAATCCCATGATTTTGCAAATATGTTTGAAACTGATGGGACATATATTCCCCTCCGGAATCAGATCGGAGAATTTTTATGCGAGTAGAAAACTGATTTTCAACATACGCCATAAATTTTTGAAAAGCATCAAAGACTTCAGATTTAGAGTGCAAGAAATAAACCCATGTGAATCTACTATGATCATCAATAAATGTGACAAAATATTTGAAATGTGTATGAGAGATTACAGGAGTAATCCCCCAGACGTCACTATGAATAATGTAAAAGCAATCAAAAGCCATAGTAGAGTTGGAAGAAAATGGAAGAACTTTGCTTTTTCCAAGTTTACAAACAGAACACTCATCAGAAATATGACGAAAAGATGTTTTATTTTTATTAATACTAACAGTGTTCAACATCAAAGATAACAATTTTGAATGAGGATGACCTAATCTATTATGCCAGAGCCTCCAAACATCTTGAGGAGAAAAACAAGAAAAAGCAGAAATCTATTTATTCTCGGAAAAAGGCATAACAAGAGGAAACAGACGTCCACACTTAGGCCCCTCCGCGATCACCGTCCCCGACACTTGATCCTGCATAACACAACCAGAGCGAGAAAAAGAAACATTACAATTATCATCAATCAGTTGTCCAACAGACAGAAGATTTGTAGTTAGATGAGGAGATAAAAAGACATTTGTGAGAGGTAATGAATGAATGATATCACCAGTAGCGGTAATAGGAAGCTTTTGACCATCAACAGTATGGACTTGCAAATTGCCATTGTATGGGTGCAGGTTAGTGAGATGAGTAGTGGAGGAAGTCATGTGATTGGATGCTCCAGAATCAAGAAACCATATGGAGGAAGAGGATTGGTGGTTACCCGAAATGCCAAGTGCAGAGAAGGCATTTATGATCATTTGTTGAATAAGCTCAGGGGTGATCTGAGGAGCAGTAGTGGAGGCAGGAGGTGGTGAAGGCATGACTGGTGCTGAAGGACTATCACTGGAAGTAGTAGCTTCTGCAGTGTTGACATGATATGCTCTTGGAGGGCGATTTTGGGGTCGCCTTTTGCAATCATTAATAACATGACCATTTGATTTGCAGTAATTACAAAACTTGGTCTTACACTGTGAAGCATAGTGTCCATAACTCTTACAGCCAAAGCATTGGATTTTGCTAAGATCTTTTGTAGGGGGTTGTCCTTTAGCAGTAGAAGAATGACCATGAGAGACACCAGCGGTGTAACTGGCAGTGGCAGCATATGCGACAGTAAAAGAGTTTCCTGAGGACTGTTGCTTCAGAACCTGCTGAGTGCTCGACTTTGTTCCTCTCGCAAGAGTTCATTAAGGCACTCATTGAGGGATGGAGATGGAACTCTGCTCATCAGATTAGAACGAATGATCTCATATTCAAATCTCAATTTCATGAGGAACTAATCGCGATGAGAAATTGCCTGTAATTGTTGAATCTCAGAAAGAACTGCCTCAGATACATTGAGGTATTTAATTTCATCATATTCTGCCCACAAATTAAGAAAACCCGTATAATAGTCCTGGATGAAAGAGGTGCCTTGGGAATACTGAGCAATCTCTAGTTCAAGTTGATATTGACGGGCAGAGTTTCCTTGGTGATACACTTGCTTCAGATATTCCCACATCTCCTTGGATGTCTTGTACGGTTTGAGATTCAGGATATATTGTGGTTCAACAGAACCAAGAATCCATGTTTTTATCTTGGCATCCTTTGTATTCCAAGAGAGTATTTTTTTTCTCATCCTCTTTAGTTCGTGGATCCCATCCTGAAACAAGTCCCCACATTTCCTTTCCTTCAAGATAGACTTGAAATTGATAAGACCAGGAAGTATAATTCTTTCCATTAAATCTGATCAATTGAATTTGAGGCTTATCCATTTCAGTAATCTATTAAAGAAGAACACAACCCTTTAAACAGCACACAACAGCAAGCAGATGAATTACCAGAAGGTTCCAAGCAGAAACAGAACACACAAAGTGCAAAAAATGCACTAAAGCAGGCCAGACGACCTGAAAAATCAGAGGAGAATCCTTGCGTGGGGCCCACAGAGAGGTCTGAATGGTGATCAGATCAGTAGCTAGAGACTAGAAGACAATTCCCTTTCCAACAGTACAAGTTTTATCCAGATCCGATCAGAATTAAGGATTTTGTGCAACTGTGATGAAAACTATTTAATAAAAGTGAATAATCACAAGATGGATCAAATCACCTACCTCTGATCTCTGAAAAATGCTGAAAAAATCTCCAAAATAACAAGGAGAGATGGACGACCAAAACTAGAGTGAAGTTTGTGGATTGTGAGATGATCGTAGGTGGGCCACCAGTTGATCAAATAAGGGAACAGCCACAACTTGCTATCCCAAAGCACAGATCCTTGATCTGGGTGCAAAAAAATCCTCAAAGGATGTCTACAAATACCAGAAGAAGCAGGCGACCAGATTGGTTGCAATGTCCTAGCTTGATAATGCTGATCTGGGGTGGGCCACGTCTGATCACACCCTGATCTGACGACTTCCAATGCTTGGAAGATGAAGAAGAAATATCCAGAGAGTCTCTCAGAGACTATGATGACTTCCAATGCTTGGAAGATGGAGGAGATTCACTCAGAAACACGGCACTGATACCATGTCAAAGCAAAGAAGGGAAGAAGAGAACTTGTGAAATTTCCATGATCCCAGTAAGGGTCACAATGGTTCAATATATAGATATAGAGTTTCTATATGTGTTACAGTGATTGAGGAAATCAACTAAATTACAATCAATCTAATCTAATTAACATCTAATCATATCTCCTAATAAGGTAAAGAATTAATTACAAAGATATACAAGTGATACTTGTCTTGACCCACAAGTTGGGCTTTATTGGGTATGGACCACTGACCCATTGAATCACTGACCCATTTGACAGATACGTCTACCACCATGCAACTCTTTCAAGTCACGACACTAATAATATTTCCTAATACTACAAAAATGATACTGCCCCTCATCTACTATATTTTTGTAACGGCACTTCAAAACTCACTAGTAATCAACCACCTGATCAAGTTACTTAAGATTGACTGATTCTTGTTGTCCTTTTGAAAGAAAATTGCAAGTTTTATTAGAAGATATAGGAAAAAAGAAGAAGAAAGAAGCAACGGAATAACGAAACTCACTGCCATTCAAGCCTGCAAACACATCTCAGAGCTATTTGCCTTTTCAAACACCAGAACATGTTTTAAAGGGAAACATGCAAATGCATAGCTTGAAAGAATCCATTGCTTTTAAGGCCACGTATTCCACACAGGTCAGACCCAATTATCCATATGGCTACCTAGTGAGACCCACCATTGATAGGCAATGTGAACAAAGAGATTCCCATAAAACAGTTTTAACGAACTGATAATTGGCTTGTAAGCAAACCCCACTTTAATGAGAAAGCTGAGTTGATGAGGAGGAGGATTATTGGGATCATTGGTGGAAATGGAAAGATTGGATGACTGAAAATCATTCACGAAGATTTTTGCCAGTCTAGAGAAGATCTCGTGGGACAGTTAAAAGTGCTCATTGTCACGACCACAGTGTCAAGCATTCAAGTCATTATACTATGAAAGAGAGCTTTTTGTGCAAATTTTATATGCATGGTTTGTACCACTGGATAAAAAAAACTAGATCACTGAAATAGATATGTTAAGGCCATATTTTATAATACTCCTTCATAGAAAAGATTCAAAACTTTTCAGCTTCTCTGTGGAATAGAATGTTTCTGCTCCAATATAGCAAATTGACTTGCCCTTTTTAACTCAAACCAATTGACGAGTTGATCAACCTAATGCAGAGACACTATGCAATCTACTTTGAATGCTCAAAAGAAGCAATGGCTTCAAATCTATGGGAAATCCGTGCCAGACTGAATCTTGTTCATACCCTGCTCAGTTAATCATCTAGACCTAACAATCAGGTACAAACCAAACACATGGCCGGAAAGTTAGACCCCAGACCTTACCCAATAACAGGCCAGTCCTAGCCATCTAGTCAGACCTCCATGCAGGCATTGGCCCAGTCCTGGCACAATTAGCCATAGGTCAGCACATCCAACAGCCTAAAAATGTCGGTATAAATCCACTCTAAAGCATGCCAGGGCCAGAGGCAGGCTAATTAAAAACTCTCCATGACTGTAAACCTGGGCTTTGGTTTGGACTTCATCCTAAGCCATATACATATCATTGCATCAAATCATCTGGTGACTGGTTGAGGTATGGTCCCAAATGATGATCCCATTGGCTGGTGATTAGTTCTAGTTCAAAGTTGTAAGATACCAATTATAAAACAATCTATTGCTGTAACAATGACACTAATTTTTTTTCATCATCATCATTATTGTTATTATCATAAAATTTGGGTTATCATCAATCATCATAATATTGGAGGGGCCTAAGCAACACTGTGATATCACTACAAGTGGGTTCAAGTAGAGAAATCAGACCCACTATCATAATATCAGTATTATTTCATCTTAAACTGGAAAATAAAATAATAGACCCATTATTGGAACATATGCATACAGGTATGTGAATTGGGTATCATGCTAGTATTCTGCATTAAAACAGACACATATCATCAAACACAATGCATATGTTTCAGCCAATATTTGAAACCATGACCCAAAATACTCTATTCATTCTGATCGCATTTGAGGGTGAGTTTGGATGTCCCCCTCTAAATTGCTTTTCCAATGAAATCAACATTTGTGCATTATTTTGAAAACTACCCCACTGGAAGGGCATCATCCAAACAGGGCAATGAAAAGTGGGTTTTTTTTTATATATCATACTTACGCGTGTAGAAGCCCTGAACTTTGAGACTAGGGATTGAGATTTTGAGGCTTTCCAACACTTTCATCACCAAAGTTGTCTTCCCAATACCCTGATCAATGATCAATGGAAGAATAAAAAGAAAGATGATTTATTTATTTTTTTTAACCTTGATGAAGGAGAGATGTCAAAAGAAAGAAAAATGGACGGTTTAGATTTCATACAGATGGGCCAGTGAGAAGAAAGCATTTCCCAGGAGTAGCCATCTTGATCTTCTTCTCTTCTTTTGTTCTGCCTGCCGTATGCTCTTCAGAGTTTGTTCTTGCTAGAAGCAAGAGAATGGCCTTTGAAAAAGGAAGGAAACTTTTTTCAGTTCTTTTCTTTGCCCTCAAACTTCCATTTTTTTTCGCTCCTTAATTGATGAAAGGCTGGGAGCAAGCAACAACAAATAACCATATATTTATTTTGAAATAAATATCTTATGATGTCCTTTTTGAAAATTCAGAAAAATAAATATCTATTTGATTTTTTTTCACACGATTATATACATAAGACCCTCATTTTTGGCCTTTGTGAAAGCGACAATTCTGAATTGGTCTATTTAATTGGATCCTCTCCTTCAAATTAGAACCAGGTGGATCTGTTTTGTTGGTTACAGACTAGGAGGAGTAGGACCCAATTGAAATAGGGGAAAAACATTGATTTTTTCTGATATTTTTCATTTACAAGGGTCCTTCGAAAAATGCCAAAACTGACCTACTTTTTTCTTGATAATTCTTCACTAAGAAATCAGATCCGGTCTCAGGTCTCAGGCCCTCCTGATGCAGATCGACCTCAGGCCACATGTGTAGGGCCTAAGTAGATTTAGGATTTTTTCTATTTATTTAATTGTTATTAGTTAGTAATTTTATTTGATGAGTTGTATTTAGGATTAGGTTTCCTATTTTAATTAGGTTTCTTAGGGCTTAAGTTATGTTTTCATATTTATATGGCATTGTAGAGAATTATTTCTGAGAGAGAGAGAGAGAGAGAGAGAGAGAGAGAGAGAGAGAGAGAGAGAGAGTTGATTTATGAAAATTGGGTTTTCCCATTGAGGCTCGTTATCGTCTCTGAGAAGACTTCTTATGGTGTCTTCAGACACATGCTTCGGCACCCATTGTGCTTTGAGCACTTCCCATGCAAGCCCTAACCCTAGGGCCTATATCAATTGGTATCAGAGCGAAGATCCACAACACTTTGATCACCCTCCGATCACCAATCGCAGCCTATCCATCCCATCTCAGACATCCTTCCCATACCTAATCCCTTATTCTCTAACGAAACCCAAAACCAGAAAAACCCCAACCAGAACCCTCACCACTGCCTCCCCATCATCCCCAAGCCCCACTCTCAGACCCAAACCATCTCAATCAACAAAAGCCCAAAAACCCAAAAACCCCACCCCGTTCCCAAAACCAAATCCATCCTGTCATTCTTACAATTGCAAAATCCAGGAATGGAACAAGAGCTCTTAGAAACTGATTTTATTATGTTGTGTCTTCTCTTGGAGAATGATCACCAATATATAGGAATATACATGCCTTAATCAAGGCTCTTACATAGGAAACTAGCTAATTACACTAATTACTAATCTAAGTTAGGAAAGCAATCAATTACTAAAATATGTACAGTTGTCTCAACATTGACCAAAACAAATCTACGTGAGTTATAACTTGCTGGACTGGATTGACTGATGGGCCTTGGGTTCCTTCATGGGCCATGGGCCAAGCTTAACACCCCCCCTCAAATTGATGCGGGGGAATCAACGAGCATCAATTTGCCAACCAAGAATTGATGGCGTGGTCGGGGAAGACCCTTCGTAAGAATATCAGCAATCTGAAGCTCAGTGGAGACATGTTGAAGGCTGATGACATCACGTTTAAGCTCATCGCGTATGAAGTGACAATCAACCTCGATGTGTTTAGTGCGTTCATGAAAAATTGGATTCTCAGTAATCCGAATGGCACTGGTATTATCTGCATAGAGAGGGGTAGCTCCTTCTGCGGGAAATCCAATGTCAGAGAGCAGACCGCGGAGCCAAAGAATTTCAGAGCAGGCAGCAGACATAGCACGGTACTCAGCCTCGGTAGAAGATTTGGAAACTTTGTCATGTTTCTTGCATTTCCAAGAAATCAGACTATCACCTAAAAACATGCACCATCCTGTCGTCGATCTACGAGTATCGGGACAACCAGCCCAATCAGCATCTGAATAAGCTTTGAGAGATAGAGGATTCTTGGAGGGAAAAAAACAACCTGCGAGTCGGTGTGCGAATAAGGTACCGAATGATGCGGCGAACAGCAGCCATATGAAGATGACGAGGAGCAGTCATGAACTGACTCATTAGGTTGACCGCAAAGGAGATATCAGGACGGGTGATCGTGAGGTAGATCAAGCTACCCACTAACTGGCGATATACGGTAGGATCGGGAAGAAGGTCACCTTCCTCTTTACTGAGCTTGACATTTAGTTCGATCGGCATATCGACTGGAGCGGAAGTAGTCAGGCCAGCTAAGTCAATGAGGTCAACTGTGTATTTGTGCTGATTGAGAACAATACCGACAGGTGATTGATGAACTTCAAGACCGAGGAAATAGTGTAAGGGGCCGAGATCCTTCATTTGAAACGACCGATGAAGAGAAGCTTGGAGTTCATGAATCATTTGTGCATTGGGACCAGTAATGACAATGTCATCAACGTAGACCAGTAGCACAGTAATCCCGGAAGGAGCACGATGTAAGAACATAGAAGGATCATACTGGCTTGGATGAAAATCCAAGCGGAGAAGAGCAGCCTGAAATTTCTCAAACCATGCACGAGGAGCTTGCTTCAGACCATAGAGAGAGCGACGGAGCTTAGCAACCATACCCTTCCCAGAGGAGGACCCCGGAGGCAGACGCATATAAACATCTTCTTTGAGATCACCATGAAGAAACGCATTTTTGACATCCATTTGATAGAGAGGCCAAGACTGAGATGCAGCAACAGCAAGGATTATGCGTACGGTGGTCATCTTGGCAACGGGAGCAAAAGTTTCATCATAATCAATGCCATATTCCTGCAGATTTCCGAGAGCAACAAGGCGCGCCTTATATCGATCTAAAGTGCCATCTGATTTTAACTTGAGAGAAAAAATCCACTTGCAGCCAATAGGTTTGACACCCACAGGGGAGGGGACAATATCCCACGTATGATTTTTCTCTAAAGTAGCCAATTCATCGTGCATAGCCTGGTTCCAACATTTGTCCTGCACAGCCTGAGAATAGGATTGGGGAATGGAAGAAGAGGACAAAGTAGCCATTAAGGACGTATGGGAGAACCCATAGCGGTCGGGTGGTACCGAAATGCGAGTGGAGCGACGCAATGTAGGAAGGCCAGATGGACCAAATGCCGGAGGGGGACCGATTGCGGGAGGAAGATCTGGAGGAGAATCCCTGGGAGGCGCGTCCGTGTGCCGTCTGTGATACACAAAATTAGGATTAAATCGAACAATAGATGTGTCATCAGAAAAACCAGGTAAGGAAACTAAGGAGGAGTCGTCCGGAGGATCAAGTTGTTTTTAAAAGAAATACTCGTTTTCAAAAAACACGACATTCCTAGAGGTACGGATGCGACGAATGTGTGGATCATAGCAAAGAAACCCTTTTTGGAAGGGTGCATATCCTAAAAAAACACACTGAGCGGATTGAGCTGTAAGTTTGGTCCGTTCAGAAGGAGGCAAATGCACAAAGCAAACTGAACCAAAAACATGAAGATCATCATAAGATGGAGATGTCTTGTAGAGACGATAATATGGGCTCTGATTGTCAATCAAAGATGATGGCATGCGGTTAATGAGATGAGCGGCAGTAGCCAAAGCCTCAACCCAAAAACGGGTAGGAACTGATGATTCAAGGAGAAGGGAACGAGTGACATCAAGGAGGTGTCTATTTTTCCTTTCAGCGACTCCATTCTGCTGTGGAGTATAAGGACAAGTTCTTTGAGAAATAATACCTTTGGTTTGGCAAAACTGTTGAAAATCAGATGACATATATTCCCCGCCTGAGTCAGATCGCAAGATCTTAATGCAGGTGGAAAATTGATTTTCAACATAAGCCAGAAAAATTTTAAAAACATGAAAAACATCAGATTTGGAATGCAGAAAGTAAACCCATGTGAACCGACTGAAATCATCAATAAAAGTCACAAAGTATTTATAGCGAGCATGAGAAAGAGCTGGAGCAATTCCCCATACATCGCTATGAACCAAAGCAAAAATCTGAGTGCTGTGTGAAGTGGAAATAGGAAAAGGAAGGGTTTTGCTTTTTCCTAATTTACAAGTAGCACAATCAAAAGGCACACAAGAAGATAAACCAGCAGTTTTATTTATTAAACCAGAATTGAACATCAGGGACAAAGCCTTTGAATTAGGGTGCCCAAGTCTTTTATGCCACAATTGACAGTTATCTCGAATGGAAAAACAAAACACATCATTGTCAAATTTATTCCTAAAAAGGTTTGAAAAATCCAGCGGAAACAAGCGTCCACACTTAGGCCCCCTCGCGATCTCCTTCCCGGACATCTGGTCCTGCACAACACAACCAGAAGAAGAAAAATAGATATTACAATTATTTTCAACAAGCTGCCCGACTGACAAAAGGTTGGAAGTTAAATTTGGACACAGATAAACATTTTGCAATGGAATGGGACCAGAGATGTCACCGACAGCAGTAATGGGAACATGGCCCCCGTTAGCAGTTTGTATTTGAAGAGGGCCATTGTAGCTTTGCACGTTGGAGAGTGGTGCACGGGAAGACGTCATATGATTAGACGCCCCGGAATCAAGAAACCAAGTAGAAGATGGAGGGGATGTACCTGAGAGACCAAAAGCAGAGAGGGCATTGATAATCATCTGTTGAACCATTTCAGGAGTGAGAGAGGATGAGGGACCGGGCTGTGAGGGCGCAGATGTAGGAGCAGGCATAACCGAAGAAGCAACATACGCATGCGGAGGCTGATACTGTGGAGTCTGAGGCTGTGGTGATGGACGTTGGGGTCGGCGGCGACATTCAGAGATGATATGTCCCGACTTTTTACAGTAACTGCAGACCTTCTGTTTACATTGAGTTGCAATGTGCCCAAATTTTTGACAACTGTAACATTGCGTTTTGCTCAAGTCGCGCGGCGGAGGCTGAGAAGTTTTATTAGCCGAGAACGCAACTGGATAGGTCTCAGTCGTTTGTTGCGCTATATGAGCCGAGGTCGCAATGCGTTGTTCTTCTCGTAAAAGTTCATTGAAGCATACATCCAAGGAAGGTAATGGCGTCCGATTCATCAGGGCAGATCGAACACTTTCATATTCATTCCGCAGTTTCATCAAAAACTGATCCCTCTGACTAGAGGCCTGAAGATCTCGAATCACGATCAGAACGTCGGGAGCCACATCTGCATACTTAATACTATCGTATTCCGACCATAGGGTTCGGAATCCTGAATAGTAGTCTTGGATGGACAATGTTCCTTGTGCATATTCAGCAATCGCACATTCCAGATGAAATTGACGTGCGGAGTTATCTTGATGGTACACTTGCTTCAGATATCCCCACATGTCTTTAGCAGTGGGATAAGGTTTGAGGTTCATTATCAGATGTGGTTCGACGGAACCCAGTATCCATGTTTTTATTTTCGCATCTTTAGTAAGCCAGGCGGATATCTTCTTCTCATCTTCCTTGGGTTTGAGGTCAGATCCAGATATATAACCCCACAATTCCTTAGCCTCAAGGTAAATCTGGAACTGAAACGACCAGGCGGGATAATTTTTTCCCGTGAATCGGATCAAGGTAACCTCAAATTTTTCCATCTTCAATCTTGATTGCAAAGAAATTCCAACAACAGTGAAGAGATGAAATCTAAATGCTAAGAACAAGCTGTGCTGTGAGAAGATACTAAGATCCGATCAATCAGGGAGGAAAAAAACAACACAGAACCTAAAAAAGGGCAAAAAAACACCCCAGGGCCCAGGCGACCAGGATTTTGCCTGCTGATCTGCTATGTGGGCCCCACTGATAGATCTGGACAATAATCAGATCACTGATCTGAAGGAGTGCAGTAAATTGCTTTCTACTAAAAAAAGAATGATTCAATTCCACCACAGATCCAAGATTCTGGACGGTCTAGATGAAAATAGTATAAAAAATCTGTGCAATGACGAGAATGTGTAAATCACCAACCTGGGAGTGCTGAAAAATTGTGAAAAAATCTCCAATATTCTTAGAAAATCCAGGCAACCATGTCTGGAGAGATTTCTGATGGTGGTTTGATGATCAGAGGTGGGCCACCAAGAGGAACAAACTGTTGCAGCGTCTGAACTCCTTGAAACAGATCCTTGATCTGTCGATCTTCACAAGAGAGATTGATTTCTCTCTATCCTTAATGCCTAAGTGCTATGTAAGATCAAAAAACAAGATTTTTCTTGGACTTGGCTTTGATACCATGTCATTCTTACAATTGCAAAATCCAGGAATGGAACGAGAGCTCTTAGAAACTGATTTTATTATGTTGTGTCTTCTCTTGGAGAATGATCACCAATATATAGGAATATACATGCCTTAATCAAGGCTCTTACATAGGAAACTAGCTAATTACACTAATTACTAATCTAAGTTAGGAAAGCAATCAATTACTAAAATATGTACAGTTGTCTCAACATTGACCACAACAAATCTACGTGAGTTATAACTTGCTGGACTGGATTGACTGATGGGCCCTGGGTTCCTTCATGGGCCATGGGCCAAGCTTAACACATCCCACGCCCCCTTCCCTGCACAACCCAGCCAAACCCGACCCTTCTCTCCCACCGAAACCAACACCATCCTAGCCGTCTCAGCCACTCGGGAGTTCCAAACCCCATTCCGATCTCCTAGTTGGTTTCCTATTCTGCTCTCCGTCCAGAACCCAACCGAAGAGAGAGAGAGAGAGAGAGAGAGAGAGAGAGAGAGAGAGAGACTGAAGAGAAAAGGAGTAAAAAAATAAAAAAAAAATTCTCCCCAGAACCCTAGCCTAGCCCCAGACCCACCGGCCAAACCCAAATCGAGCCCATCTCCTATCTCCTATCTCAATCCCTAAACCTCAAAATCCAAAACCTTCCCAAACACTTTCATCCTTGTCCTTCTCCCTCCTACCATCGAAACCCATCCCGTGTTCACACCCCCTCTATAAACCAAATTCCCACACGTCCTGAAATCCTTAGACCCCTGCTCCTTCAAACCCATACCCACAGAACCCAGTCCCCACCATATTTTTCGCTCTACAATCCCTACCGCGTCTACCCCTCTCGAAGCCCCTTTGTTGGAAGGCCCAAACCCAGTAAATATATATAAAAAAAAAAGAGAAAAAGAAAATAAACAGAGAGAGTTGATTAATGAAATTGGGTTTTCCCATTAAGGTGTGTCCTTGGTATCATCTCAGCGGAGACTTATTGTGTCTTCAGACAAGCGCTTCAACACCTGCAACCCTAACCCTAGGATTGCATCAATTGGTATCCATTTGTGCGAACGGAAGCTAAAATCTAATTGTCATGGCCCACCTTAATGAGACCAAACCCACTCATGTCTGATGAAAATCTCCATATTGACTGTCAATGAGTGGGCTTGATCACATTACAGTGGGCGATAAATCATATGAGTGGGTTTGATCTCATTATAGTAGGCGATGAATCAGGTTTCAGCTGCCAAATGCACCACATTGACTATACAGTTTAGAAAGCTGAGCCTCCATCTTTAAAAACTAGAGCATTCTAAAGGTTATGTGTGGCAGTTCTTAACTTGATCCACCAACCTGACTCGGACCCAGCCCAACAATTTAGAATTGACATTGCGACCTGATATAAAGAAATGGCTTTGGATTGGGTACATTTTCACCAATCAATCCGCCAACAAACCTACGATCTGCCAACCCAACCTGAACCCTGCCAGTTTAACTAAAGGTTGTGGTTAAAATTGGTTTTTGGGTTTGAGACTATACATGTTAGTGTTACACAGTGTGAACCCAAACGGATGAATTGCCACCAGTAAAAAGGTATAGGGGCCCCAGTTGGTGGTTCAGAACGGTAAAATAGTGATACATATCTGCCCAACAAATGAGTCTGCATCCAATTGTCAATCACTAAGACTTTCATTAACAACCCTCAGTTCATGATGATGGGCCAACTCTCTAGAATGCAAAACCTTGTATCAGACATTACACCAACAATGCCCACCTTAAAGATTTGATCACAGAGGCAAAGCATATTATTAAAGATCTTCTAGATATGATGATAAGGACATTTTCTCCTGCACTCATGCGCTCTGCAGTCCATTTGGATCGGTGCCGGTCATCATGGGGACCCAAAGCTCCCGCAGAGCACAGGAGAAAATTTTCCATGATGACAAAGCCATGACAAAAATTTCCTCCTTTGCTATGCGTGAATTTCAGGAGTTCAACCATGACAACGACACCGATCAGAATGGAGAGCATAGCACAGGAGTGCAGGTGAAAATCTTCCGTGATATGCATCCTCCCAATATACTTTGAATAGACACAAAAAAGGGACTCAATCCATTTAAGAAGTTAGGCACATCTAAATTTGAATATCTTCAGTGGCCCCTTCCACGATTGGAAATTAAAAGCAAAGGGGAACAAAATAAATTCTGGTGTAGACAAGGCATGATCCAAATACAAGCTCAATCAATTATTAATAGAGAGTCCAGAGCTTGATTTCATGGTAAAAGAGTATAAATCATTAAACATACTCCAACCCAAGGGTGGATAGTGTTCATAATTCATATGTATCAATCCATATCAATGCCAAATCACAGGGATTAAACCATTCATGTGCACGGATTAGTTGTAGGAAAGGCCAGTGCACAAAAACAAAAATGAGATTTATGATACGGCCAAAAATACATATATGAGGGATCCACCTGGGAAGAAGGCTAGACAAAAGCCAAAATTGCACAAGCTGGTCTCTTTATGTGTTTTCTGAGCCTCTAGTTAGAACTTTTAGCTTTCCTATAAATCTAAAGTAACTCATTCAATTTAATTAGCATGGTGAGAACTGGGTTTGATAATTATCAAGGGCTAAGATTAGTTTAAGTTAAATACTTTTTAAAAAAATTCCTCCTATGTACAGTCTAGCTGTGGGAATAATCATTACCGCGCAGGGCTGTTTGTTTGCACTCGAGTGAATTGAAAGAGTAGTAGAATTGGCCACGACACTAGGAAATTCTACTTCATGTGTTAAGATGGCCCTGAGGAGACAAGAGGACTAAACACATCTACTGATGTCGATTCCTCTTTTACTACTCTCCATTCTCCCCAGAGTGACTCCCACAATATATAATAAAGTGTCTTTTACTCTATCCTCTTCATATTAAAACCTTTTATCTTTTTACTTTACGCCAACCAACCAAACACATACAAAGTAACCCACTCACTCATTTATTTCAACCCACACCTCTTTAACTTTATGCATGTCAAAATCACCCCATTGTTCCATATATCCAATTGACTTATGCTCTCCTTATGAGTTCTTTGAATAATCCGTGTTCCATATATCCAATTGACTTATGCTCTCCTTATGAGTTCTTTGAATAATCCAACAGCCACGGAAATACTCTCTCTTTGAATAATCCAACAGCCATGGAAATACTCTCTCTCTCTCTCTCTCTCTCTCTCTCTCTCTCTCTCTCTCTCAAGTCGTTCTGCATATGGGATCTTCTTCATCTCTCTTTCCAAAGTCGTTCAGTGGGAATAGAAATTTCAAACAAAAAAAAAAAAATTTGTTTCTGACGTCCCCACGTCCCCAAACATTCCAGTTGAGCCCATTATGTCCTCAAAAATTCTGTTTGCTAGGAAGAAGAAATTTTTGAATGTTCAACAATCCCATAGAGGCTCCTCAAGGACACCTTTTTTCAGTTGGATTCTCTTCCACTAGAAATTTTTTATGACAAGGTGAAAATATATATATATATATATATATATTGTTACTGCAGTTTTTCCATGCTAGAATTTTAAATTTCTCACCAAGTAGCACTTGGATTCCAAACTAGAGGAAGTCCCTCCCCAAAAGTACTGAACTTTGAGTAAGGATTCATATGAGAAACTTTCAGAAACCATGGAAACTGCAGCAGCCATGTTAATGGCTTGCTAGAAGAACCGAAAACATGTCTCGAGACCTCCCATACAAATGCAAATTCCATTGAATGATGAATCAGACAAAAAGAAGAGCACTTGCAAGCAACCCGCTGTTTCATTGTTTAGTCCAACATATTTCCCTTGCAGAAAAAGGGAAAGAATGAACATACTTTCCTCAATGGAGAGGAAAATTGTTCTGGTTTTGCAAGCAACCCACTGTTCTATTGTTTACTTCAACATATTTCACTTGTAGAAAAAGGGAAAGAATGAATTGTCCTCAATAATGAGGATTTCAAATTCTTATGGGAGGGGTAGAAAGTAGAAACACAAGATTCGTCTCTCCCATGGAACCAGAAATCCATACCATCTTATTGCACAAACAAGTCCTAAGAGCTCATTTGTGTATTGACATGGCACCTCTTGTTTTCTTCAATTGAGTATCCAGGATAAGAACAAAATCTCAGCCCTCCGCAGAAACCACTAAAGCGACAACCACAATATTCTCACTCTACAAAAGTTTTCAAACAAACCTTCAGGCGCCATTTGTCTTTTGCGCATGTGATTGGAAAATGAGTTATACAAATGTAACAGTTACATATGCAAGTGTTACATATGTGAAACACATTCCATGTTTTTCAAAATCAACATTTTCACATGTAAATGAGTAAATCCAATGGTGATAATGCATAAACATGCGTAACTGTTATGCATGCATAATATTTACGTATGTAAATAACGGTAAACAAACGACCCCTCAGGCCACATCTGTGCAATACCTTTTCTACAGAAACACCACAAAGAAGTTTCTATTTTTCTCCAGTCGCCCTTTTTCAACGATTTGGTGCAGCATATTTTCCTCAAGGAAAAATCGCAAAGCAACTGATTTTCTGTTATGCTGCAGAAAACCTTTTTCCCACAGGTGGTTGGAAAGAATTTGGAGAATTCATAAACCCATTTTTTGGTTAGGAAAAAGAATGTTCCATGATTACAACCTTTACGCAAGGTTACACAAACCTGCCCTAACAGAATTTGGACTCTGGAGAATTCATATTGGAAGAATTCTCCTGCCGTTTCTAACCCCAAATGCTTCTCTATAAGTAAGCATTTGAAATTTTAAAATTAAAAGAGAGGTAGAGAAGAATTAGGCAATTCATAATTGAAATAGTTGATCTTTGGAACTATCTCAAATGAAAAGGAGAACTTGGAAATGCATTTGGACAAGTAAGATTCTACCAAGAGTTGCCAAAAACAACAATTCTCTCCAGGGTCATTTGTGTAATCAATGAAACGGGGAAAGCAAATCCACTCCGCAAACACCACCAACAAATAAATCTTAATGCAAGAATGACAAACGAAAAAATAGACCAGAATGCTTAAAATCTCTTATCATGTAAATTTTCATTTTCAAGGCAGCAGGTCAGAAACAAGTATTCCGATGATCGCAAAATCCACCACTGAGGCACTCAGATTCTAGGTTTATGGACACACCAAACTAGCCATCAAGGACTCCAAAAAAAAGGGCTTACTTAATTGAGAAAACATGAATAATTTGGTTTTTTTCCTAGCTAAGTCATCTGTTGCAAACAGGTACATTTACATAGAACTTCAAAAATTCCATGTTGAGTGATTTTTTTTTTTTTTTTTTTTTGGAGATGGAATGGGGGCGCTGATCACAGAATCCACTGAAGTGGTAGTCATGAATTCCAGAGTCTGACTGAGGAATAATACTAATTCCTAGAATGGAATAAGCCCTGGCCAGTGATAGTTTAGGATTTAACCTGGAAAAGGTTTGAAGACGATCATATCGCCATCAAGCTTTTCAAACTACAAAAGTTCTGAGAATGGATCCCGTAAATCTTTCATGGAACCATGAGGTGGTTAATGTAATGCACATCAGCTGACAGTTCTAAAATATCACTAGCTAGAGATGCTTCATTTTTTACAAGCCCTGAACATCAATTCCATGCAAGCAAACCAGCACTGAACACATTCTTGACACAGACAACACTAGAATTCCACAAACCAAGAACTAAATGCAGGCCAATCTCATCTTGTTGGACAGAAGGCCCATAATTAGGGATGGCAAGAGATTGGGTGAAATGACTTACCCATCCCAATCTGCTCCTATCAGGAGTGTGTTTCATAGCGGTTGGTTAAGATTCAGGTCAAGAAGGGGTTCATAAGTCTAGACCCGAGTCTGATTCAGGGTGGGTCCCAATTTTGACTGCCACACCCCATTTAGGACAAACGACATATAGTTTAATAGAATACAATACACAATGCTCTCTAGCTTGGTTCCAACAGATTCTGAGTCGATCTGCATGCACAAGACATATGGACGAATTTTCATATTTTAACATCATAAAAATTAAAATATTACCAATATCAAACCCAAGATGGCCTGTTCCTATGACAGGGCAGGTTTGGTATCATATATCATAAACCCGTCATAGGTTATTACAAGGCAAGGTAAGTGTGAGTCGGAAAGGACTCAGATTTACCCTGACATGTGGGGATGGCAATGGGTAGGGTTTGGCACAGGTCAGCCTAAACCTGAACCCAAACCGAATGACACTTGCGTTAACCATATTTGACCCACCTCGTGATAGGTTTATAATTTGTGATACCAAACCCGCCCCGTGACAGGTACAAGTTGGGTTAGGTTTGCTAGTGGTTGTTTGTTTTATAAATTATATATGAAAAAAATAGTGGATGGAATGGTATTCGGAATAACAACCTGCAGAATAGTCCCCACTAACTATCACCACCCATGATGGTGAAGTCTTGTGTGCAAAGACTAAGTCAGATATAAATTAAAGACAAACAAGGCAGGGTGGGTCAAACACAGGCACCTCAAACTCGAACTAGAACTTGGTCAGAGTCTAGAAACTCATACCCGTACTAAAGCTGACCAAACCCACCCCTAATTGGAGAGGGTCGAGGTGGATCCCTGTTTCAACCCAACCACACATTGCCATCCTTACCCACCATGCCCATTGGCTGAAACCAATACGGCCTAAAGTGTACACTAAAGACCTAAAAACCTCAGTCGTACAAGTTAATTCCCCTAATCTGCAACAGTTCTCTTTCTATCAAAGAAAGTAATTGCCAACAAGTGTCAAAAGAGGGATTAGAATTTCTTGGCACAGGAGCTTATGGTTCAGATATATGTGGTTATGTGACAAATCAAGCCATTGATTATCTGGATCGGATTAATCGAATAAAGAGGCCCAAGAAACAAGCTAATTCGGGAAAGATCAAAAGGGATCAAATCTTACATTGGACAACAACCAAGATGGATCCAAATCAATTGTGGAATGTTTTAAATTAATTATAGGATGGAAACAAACCCTTGATGATCCTCTTGGACCATCTAATCAGACACATCCAAGCCCAAACATGAGAAATATTCCACCAATATTGGGTTGGATAGCGTCTATCTTGATCATGACCCTAACAAGGTCCAATCCACTCAAAACCTTGCCCTTCTGGGATATCCAGGCCTGGTCCATACTACATCCATGTGGCTGGTCCCACCAGTTCAAAATGTGGAGCTGCCATTTGCGAGGGACATCCAATAAATTCCTATTCTAAGCACTCTCATGAGTCAACACTTTCCAAAATCAGTCATATCCAAGACAGAACCTCTAAGGCAAGCACTTGCTAAAGAGAAGTGAAAGTAGATACCAACCAAGCGGGGACCCATGCCCAAACCAATATGGGCTTCCAAGTGGAGAGAGAACTCCCATAGCTTTTTTCTTTTTTATTTCTTTATTTTGAGTAAAGTCATCAAGTTGTAATGAGGGCCTTTAGTTGGTATTTCTTTTATTTTGGGGATTTGATGAATAGCTGGGATTCGGAGTAGGTATAGGTCATTTTTACGAGACATTATAAAAGCATAATGTATGGGTGGTCCAACCTAGTGTTGGATATTTGCATATTTCATCTCAATGCGTTTGAGGTGAGGGATTGGAAATTGGATTTTCTGATCAGTCACGGCTCACCCCTTTGGCAATCATTTATTTATTAAGTTGTTAATTCCCCAACATAGTTGGGACAAGGCTTTGATGATGGTGATGGTGATGGTGATGGTGATGGTGATGGTGATGGTGATGGTGATGGTGATAGTGATGGTGATGGTGTCTGTTAGCATATGGGCCTATAGCCCACATTTGATGGCCACAAAAGAGCTTGAAAGGCTCTTTGGTTTTAGGTGATTGACTCCTTCTATCACTCCTTTTTTATTTAGGTGTAAAACGTTGCAACGAATCCGGATGTTAGTATCCTCGAGAAGCTCGCATTAGATCATTGGGGTTATGTGATAAAAACAAACCCTTGATTCATGAAACCCAAACAGAAAAAACAACCAAGTAGAAAGACATAGCACGATCTGAAAACTTGAGTCTTCTCGGCGATCTCCAGCAATTCGTTGTTTGTCCCCTTCACTAAGTTTGGAATTTTGGGCTTTGTTCACCTTGTCTGAGGCAGAGAGACTGGAATTTTATTATCCAAATTCTAGAATAGCATTATGAAAAGTTTTATACCATTGGCGAGAAGATTGCTTCAAGCCATATAAAGATTTTTTTAGCTTCTGTACTTTATCTTCTTGCCCTTCAATTTTGAATCCTTCTGGTTGTTGCATATAAATGGTCTCTTTTAACTCACCATTCAAAAAAGCTATTTTAACATCCATTTGGTATAGTTCTAAATTGAAGTGAGCAACTATGGCTTATAGAATCCTAATTGAAATAAACTTTGCAACAAGAGAATATGTATCAACATAATCTATTCCTTCTTTTTGGGAACAACCTTTAGCTACTAATCTAGCTTTAAACTTATCAATCGAATCCCTAAGTCCCATTAAGCTTACATGCTTTGAAAATAATTCCGCACTTATTCCCTTTGTCAAAGGGTCAGCCATCATATCGGCTGAGGGTAAGTAATCCACCACTACTTCTTCTTTCTCAACTACATCTTGAATATAGTGATAGTGTACATCAATGTGCCTACCTTTAGGACTATCTGCCCCACTCTTTATGAGTCTAATTGCTGATTGGTTATCACAATACATTTGGATTGGTCCATTGACTATATTGAGACCTAAATCATCTATAAAACGTTTTATCCAAACAGCAAAAGTTGAGGCAATACTGCATGCTACATATTCTGCATCTTGAGTATATCGGGCAACGCCGGTTTGTTTCTTACTTGACCAAGAGATGGCAGCACCTCCAAAGAGGAAAACATGCCCTGAGGTGGACTTACAATCGTCCCTGTCTCCGGCAAAATCAGCATCTGAATATCCTACAACTTCAAGCTTATTAGCCTGAAAGCATAATTTTTAAGTGTTTTGTACCATTTAAATACCTAAATACTCTTTTCACTGTGTGCCAGTGTTTAATGCCAGGGTTACTTTGATATCTACTGACCAAGCCTACAGCAAAACTAATATCTGGTCTAGTACATAACATAACATACATAAGGCTACCAATAGCTTGTGCATAAGGGATATTTAATTTTTCTTTATCATTAATTGGACAAATCATTTTTAGATAATTTTAGTCCTTTTTCAATTGGGGTAGAAACAGCTTTAGAATTCTCCATTCTAAATCTTTTAAGAACAGTTTCAAGATACCTCTCTTGGCTTAAGCATAATTTCTTCAGTTCTCTATCTCTTGTTATTTTAATTCCAAAAACATAAGATGCCTCTCCCATGTCTTTCATCTCAAATTTAGAGTTCAACCAAGACTTTGTTTTTTGTATTATATCTAAGTCATTCCCGGTCAAAAGTATATCATCAACATAAAATGGCAAAGTTATTTCCACTTTTCATGATGTATACACAATGGTCTAATTTATTTACTACATATCCAAATTCTAGAATAGCATTATGAAAAGTTTTATACCATTGGCGAGAAGATTGCTTTAAGCCATATAAAGATTTTTTTAGCTTATATACTTTATCTTCTTGCCCTTCAATTTTGAATCCTTCTGGTTGTTGCATATAAATGGTCTCTTTTAACTCACCATTCAAAAAAGCTGTTTTAACATCCATTTGGCATAGTTCTAAATTGTAGTGAGCAACTATGGCAAATAGAATCCTAATTGAAATAAACTTTGCAACAGGAGAATATGTATCAACATAATCTATTCCTTCTTTTTGGGAAAAACCTTTAGCTACTAATCTAGCTTTAAACTTATCAATCGAACCTTCAGATTTAAATTTTCTTTTCAATACCCATTTACAAGGGATGGCTTTTCTATTTTCAGGTAAATCACTAAGTTCCCAAACTTTATTTTTCTCTATTGAGTTGATTTCTTCATTCATGTTTAGCCATTCATTAGACTCTGGTGAACTAATAGCTTCTTCATAATTACAAGGATCATCCATTTCATGTGGATCTATAAAATCTTCTGGTATTTCACTCATATACACATAAAATTCATCTAGATATGATGGAGGACTCCTAGATCTTTTATGACCAATAAGAGTAGCAAATTGTTCATTTCTCTTAGGTGATGAATTTGGACCAATTTTATTAAATGACTGATTATTTTCACCTAATGTTTTCATATTATCATTTGTGTTATCATTTTCTTTAAGGTGTTCTAAAAATTCAGTATCTCTGCTTTCAATTAGACCTTTATCTTTATGATAAAATCTCCAGCCTTGATCAGGATATCCTATAAATCTACACCTATTTGTTTTGAGTTCAAGTTTACTCCTAAGTTGATATGGAATTAAAACATGAGCTACAAAACCCCACTTTCTAAGATTTCCAAGATCTGGTTTTCTACCGGTCCATAATTCATAAGGGGTTTGATCTATTCCTTTAGTAGGTACCCTGTTAAGTATATACGTAACAGTACTAATTGCTTCCCCAAGAAAAATCTTAGGAAGACTTGAGTGAGACATCATGGATCGACACATTTCCAACAATGTTCTATTTCGTCTTTCAGCTACACCATTTTGCTGTGGTGTATAAGTCATTGTTAATTGATGCTTAATTCCATTATGTCTACAGTATTCATCAAACTCATTTGACACATACTCTCCACGTCTATCAGTTCGTAGTACTTTTATTTTCCTTCCCAACTGATTTTCTACTTCTCTTCTATATTCATCAAACACTGATATGGCTTCATTCTTGTGAGTAATCAGATATACAAATCCATATTTAGAATAATCATCTATGAATGTTATAAAATATTCTTTCCCTCTATGAGTCTTAACTTCCTGAGGTCCACAGATATCTGAAAGTATAACATTCAATAATTCCATTGCCCTTTTACCTTTAGGGAAAGATTTCTTAGTCATCTTTCCAAACAAACAATGCTCACAAGTTTCAAACTCTACTTTGTCCAATATTGGAATCAACCCATGTTCATTAGCCTCTTAATTTTGTCTTTTCCTATGTGTCCTAGTCTTAACTGCCATGTATAAGCATCAATATGTAAACAATAATTCATCAGTGAACCCTCAATATAAGCAGAAGATGAAGAAACTACTATTATCATGATGAGTTACATTTAACATAAACAAATTTTGATCTTCTACCAAATATCCCCAAGCTAATATGCTGCCACGTTTTCCGATAGTTACTTTCTTTGATCGGAAACGTACATCAAAGTCCTTAAGAACAAGGGGACTGAGACAATGTTTTTCCTCATACTCGGCACATAATACACATCAGTCTATATGAAATCCAAAGATCCAACATCTAATTTACATAATCCTACACCCAGTACATCTGAATAAGTGTTATTTCCCATAAAGATCTTCTTTTCTCTGGGTTGGATCTCTTTAAAATCTTCAAACCATGTTTTTGAGCTAGTAATGTGGCGATTTGCACCAGAGTCGACCCACCATCCGTCATGATCAAAGTTAGCAGAAAGGCATTCAGAGATCACACAGACAACTTGTTAGCGTTCCCTTGAAGAGCTGCCTTCATAATGTGATTTTCTTTTTCCATTTGTGTCTTGATCTTTTTCTTTATTATGCCAGCAATCTGCCTTCATATGTCCAACCTTGCCACATACAAAACAGGTTGGTATGTTATTAGGTTTATTTCTAGAAAATTGTGGTCTCCTACCTTTAACTTTAAAGCCTTGTTTATTTCTATTGAATTTTCTAGAAAAAAATTTCTTATCTTAATTTCTAGGGTATTTATCATCATTGACCATTAAGAGATTATGTTGTTTATTTGGAAAAGCTGGTTGCTTATTTAGAATATCAGGTTGTTTATTCATTTCCATATGTTTTTGTTCAAGTGCAAGTTTCATAGGTAATTCTAATAGACTAATAGATTGGGGATGAAGCCAAGGGAGACAGTTACCATTTGCCAAGAAGAAGGGAGACTATTTAGAATAGTTGAAATCTGCATCCTTTCAGAAATGATATTCCCTGCTTCAGCTAAATCTTGAGCCATTACTAACATTTTATTGACATGATCTATAACACTCTCTCCCTCTTTCAATTTGCAGGAGTTATATTGTTCTAAAAGAAATTGAATATGAGTGTCAGAAGTAGTGTCATATTTTTGTGCAAGTGCCTCCATAATTTCTTTTGTAGTTGTATATTTTTCAAAAAATTTAATTAAATCATCTTGCATAAAAGCTAGTAAGGTACTTCGTCCAATTTGGTCATCTTCTTCAAATTTCTTCCATTTCTTAATTTCAATTATAGTAGGATTTGCACTTAATATTGGTTTTTCTGATTTTAGGACATATGGAATCCTATCTTGAATTAAAATATACTCCATTTTTCTTCTCCATATGTCAAAGTTCAAACCATTTAATTTTTCAATCTTGGAAAGTTCAGCGTGAACTACAGATCTAGCCATATGGTTCGAAATACAATATAATATATATCTAAATAGTTAAGAGAAATCAGACAAGCACTTATGGCAAATATATATATTCTAGGATTAGCAATCAATCAATAATGAAATATTCATGAAATCCAACAAACAACCGAGCAATACACAACCAGCTAATATAAACAAATTGGTTAAATCATTGGCTCACAGTGTTGTCTAGCAATTGTAAATGAAAAAAACTGAGCTGTAGATATGTGAAAAAGAGAGACTTTTCTTTATGTGTTATATTAGATATTAGATTATTCTCTTACTTGTGTTTCAAGCCAAATATAGATGTGACTATTCAAGCAAAAAGTGGAGTAAAAAATAATAATAAAATAAGGAGAGATGGAGACTGCCCTTATTATGAGAGAGACGGTTGTCCTTGGTTTGACTGTTTGCATATTGTACTTGAGAGTGAAAGTGATAGCAAGCACATTGAAAAAATCTGATAATTAGGCCTTCTTCACTTCAGGAAGATGGTGCCACGTACCCCAACTTATTGAGATTTGTGCCAAGAACCCTCTTTGAGTTCTTCCCCTTGGCTTCAATGAACTTGATAAAGAAAAAAGGAGTAGAACAACAAAATAGATGCAGGCCATTCCAGTATCCTCTGAATTGAGAGAAGCAGAACCAAAGCTCTGATACCAATGAAGGTGACAAACAACGAATCCAAGAAGATGCCGTTGGGCTGGAGATTGACGAGAAGACTTAAGTTTTCAGATCGTGCTATGTCTTTCTACTTGGTTTTTTTTTCTGTGTGGATTTCATGAATCAAGGGTTTGTTTTTATCACATAACCCCAACGATCTACTGCGAGCTTCTCAGGGAAACTAACATCTGGATTCGTCACAACGTTCTACACCTAAATAAAAGAGGAGTGATAGAAGGAGTCAATCACCTAAAATCAATGAGCCTTTCAAGCTCTTTTGTGGCCATCAAATGTGGGCCATAGGCCCATATGCTAATAGTGTTAACATTACTATTATTTCTACACAAATTCAGGAAGGATTCTTCAAGTTGTATGAACATGTGCTCTTCAAATATGAGGTTATATAAAATTTCAAAAAAATATATATGGGGTTACGTAAGTGTAATATTCAAGATCATTACATCATTAATAAAATTTATCCCTATCTATCTCTTTTTCCCTTCCACGGTAGACGTGCTTAGATCCTAGAACAAACCCTAGCTATGTTAGTAATCCTAACCTAGGAATTTCTCCTCCTGTGCACGGTTCACATGAGAACCGTGCGCCAAGACCGTCAAAGCGGTGTAACCCAACTGTGAATTTCACCTGTAACGGTGCCTGACGCACAATTCCCATGCGAACAGTGCGCAGGAGAATATTTTCCTCGTAACCTAAACTAAAACGATATTCTCTTAATTTATGTAATCTATTGTAAGTTTGGTATAAAAGCACCTAACAGTCCTTGAGATTCAGGCCCCAAACATACATCATAAAAAATTTCTTTTGGGATTTTTAAGAAAAAAATTTAGTTTAAACCATAATTAAACTATTTTATGAAGAAAAGCCATAAAATTAATTGTTCGCACATGTTTATGGACGAAATTACCCAAATTGATGATATCATCAATTCAGTTGATGATATCATTAACCTCATGCAACTTTTCTTCTTCTTCGATGGTTTCAATACCTAATTGTATTAGGTTTGGAGGGGATGATGCTAGAATTTTGCGGAAGATGAATATTCATTTCAAATAAATGAAGGAAAATCGAAAGGAGGTGATGAATGCATCAAAGAAGATGAGTTTGGCAAGTCATTCACAAATTACATAATGAAGTGTGTTCAATCCATCCAATATCAAATTCATTCCTAAAGCTGGTTCAAAGATTTAGGATTAACAAAACAAAAAACACTCTTGGGATCTAAAAGTCCACACAAACAGTACAATACATAGGAGAGACCTCACATTCACTACTCAAATATTGACCAACATGGTTCCCAACATGTTGCTCACAAACATCAAAACCTACAAAATCCCCCCAAACAAATGGCTTCAAACTCTAAATGTTCACAAAAGCACACCCAAATTCATCCCTTCCAACCTCACTCAAAGCAACCACCAAAATCGACAAAAAATCCTCATTTAGGCATTTCACAGAACACCTTGCACTCCAAACTCAACCTCTCAAAACTCATGCGAAGGGGGGTAACAAATGTATAGAAACTAAGCATGGGAACCACACACCAAAGGAAGATTGCCGAAACTACATAAGGAAGACCGGTGGGACACAAAATGGAATGATTTTCATAACCTTTCCATCACTAGGTAGAAGAAGATGGAGCAGAATATCATTTTTTATAATGGAAGTTGACGATATCATCAACTTAGGTGATTTCGTCCAAAAAAATGTAAGAACAATTATCTCGTCATTTTATAGTTTTTCTTCATAAAACCGTTTAATTAAGATTCAAGCTTATTATTTTCATAAAAATCCCGTTCGTTTTTTTCCTGCTGAAAATGATAAAGTTGTTTAACTGGTGGCTCACTCAATGAATAATGTGAAAGGAAGGACATACGACAACTTCCTCTCCAACTTTTTCTCTCTTTCTATTTTTTTTCGTTACTTTTTCCCCTTTCTTTCCTTATGTTTTCCTCTCTATGATTTTTCTTTGACAAGGTTGAATGTAACTCTGATTGAGAAACTAAAATTACTATTTTAGCTATATAAGTATTTGGGAAGTGCTCTAACTAGGGATGGATTATTCATTTGCCTTGAATACCATGAGGCATCCATATATGGGTTCCAATGTGTATTATCCATCTCGCTTCCCTTAAATGGTGGATGTGCTTAAGATCTCTTAAGTTCATCATAATCAAAGCCCTGTCCTAACTATGCCGGAGTCGGCTACATGAGTTATTTCTTCATTCTAATATATCCTAAGCCAAATCCTCAATTATGCCCCACTTCTTCAGATTTATTCGTACTACTTCCATCCATGTCCTCTTTGGCCTACCCTTCTCTTTGGTGGGTCATCAACCTGCATAAAAAAACTTTTCCTCGCTAACGCCGTTGTTGGCCTACATTGGACATGTCCAAATCATCTCAAACGAGTTTCTCTTAATTTATCACCTATCAATGGCCTACCCCTAAATGCTCTCGAAACCACTCATTTCTGATTATATCCTTCCTAGTTTCATCACACATCCATCTCAACATTCTCATCACACACTCATTTGGTGCATGTATTGCGTTGACAAGGCCAATATTTTGCTATGTAGGTCATACCTAGTCCAATCGTTCTCTTGTAAAATCATCCATTTAATCCTGTCAAAATGGGATGATCGCAAAGCACTCCAGAAGCAAGTTTCCACTCGAACCATCTCTCTTATCCTGTGTTTGACATCTTCCTCAATCTCTACTTACTAATTATTGAGCCAAGGTATTGGCATGAATCTCTTTAAAAATATCTTGAGCTTCAATTCACACAATAATTTCAACTCTTTCCACATCCCCACTAAAGTTGGAATCCATAAATTCTTCTTATCTTAGTACAACTTATTTTAAAGCCCAAAGATTCTAAAACCTCTTTGCCATCTCTCAAGTTTCACATTCACGGCATCACTCAATTCATCCACTCTTTCCAAATCCCCACTAAAGTTGCAATCCCTAAATGCTTGTCTTAGTACGACTTATTTTAAAGCCCTTAGGTTCTAAAACCTCTTGCCATCTCTCAAGTTTCACATTCACGGCATCTCTTAATTCATCCACAAGCATTATATCATCTGAAAACAACATACACCAAGGTTGAAGGGAAAACAACGTTGAACACTTTTTTGGAAGCCAAAAATATGATTGTTACGAATCATAGCCGTTTGAAGGAATTTAACTTATCACGATTTCTAGAAGAAGAAAAAATTGTACAAGACCTGATAGCCCAAATTCTTCCTTTTAAGAGGGAAAAATCCAAATGCTACTTGCACAAAATGGCTTTCTTATAGTCGCCCCAAATTCTTCAAGTCAAGCAATTCTAAAACCAACACTGTTGAAAAGCACTTAATTAATTTAGGGGAGATGGCATGTGACAGATAAAACAAGAGACGGCAGAAGTAAAACGGCAACATGGTAAACACATCAGCCCAAAACCAGAAAAAAGACACTTCCAAAACCGATTGAACTTGAGATTCCCCAGAACATGAAAATGTTCCATAAAAGTTTTCATTAATCCATTCCATGAAAGTGTAAACATTCCACATGAAAACCAATGACATGGCCCTTCCTCATTAAGTATTCCACAAAAATTCCCACGAAGCTCATGGGGTTACTTAGATATTCCAGCATGGATACCTTAAAATCAGCAGATCCATTAATCCATTCCCAATATCTCAAGTTTGGATTTACAGAGCTTGTTTCTGAGGCACAGAATGAGAAAACTAAAAAAATGCATAGAAAAAGAAAGCATGCATGGTGTTACGGGACAAAATCCAAAAAAGAAATCACATTTGAAATGGCACTCTCTTCTACATTTTGTCACAAGATCCTTGACAGAGTCAAACTTCAATTTTTGCAAAGCACAGGAAGTACTTACGTGGCAGTTTTGTTTATCATAGTCTGCACAAGTTCGAAAAAACCCTTGAAGCTCGCTTGAAAACTTTAATACAATGCAGACAGTAGAACTGACACATTAGCGATCTCTACCTCTACAAAATCACACAATCTGACTCTCGAGCAGTGATTCCACAACTTAGGATGAAAGTAGAAGCAATAGGTCAGAATTTCACTTCACCCTTTTCAAATCCATGAACACCTAGGGCCTTGAATGTCATTTCCACAAATGCCATTTCTATGAATGCAATGTCAACAGTTTTCACAGTCGACAGAAACTCCATTCTTCATCCCCATTGAAAACAACAATTCCACACATTTTGCAGAAGCGAAAACACCACATTGCCTTATTTGGTTGGCTTTTCAGATTCCTTATTTTTTTTATTTTGTTGATAACGGTTAAATGTTATTCCACCAAAGAAAGAAAAGAACAAAAAACAACTACCGAACAACAAAGAATAAAGCAACTAAAACAACCTATACATCAAAAATGATAGAAGATCGAGAAAGTCCTTCCCTAGCAAGACCATCCGCCATTGAGTTAGCCTCCCGTAAGATGTGACGAAAAGAGGCACCAATCTTTTTAGAAATATCTTGCACCTCCTCTACCGAATACGCAATCCGCCATGGATAAATAGCCTTTCCAGAAGCCCAATGAATTGTTGAAAAAGAATCTCCTTCTATAATAGGATAAGAGCCACCCATCTTTTCCAATTCACGACACCCAATAAGAAGAGCATACACTTCAACTTCGTTAGCATTGAGAGCATCCACAGGCCCAGAGAAGCTTTTAACAACATCTCCAATCCAATTTCTAATCACACCTCCAATACCTCCTTGATGCGTACTCATTACAAAACTGCCATCAAAATTCAACTTGAAGGTTCCAAAAGGAGGGCATATCCATTCAACTCTATGAACTGCTTTTCTACGCCAATGCCCTTTTAAAACCGCATCCCAAGATCGATTAATATCTGCCGCGGAGATTCCTCCAAACTCCTTTCTGATACATGCCTACTCTGATACATTGCAAACAACATGTGATGCTTTTCTGATGCCAAGGAAAGCATTATGCATTTCCCAATCTGCCTATTACACAAGCAACCCTTGACTACCACAAATCAATGGGAGACTTGCAGAACTTGTGTTGAATGTCTGATTGGTATTCCCATCAAGAATTTCTAGCATTGTAATTGGTAAACCAATTAATTGCTAGAATTTTCCATTTGAGAAAATTCCAAAAGTAAATCATGTGAAATGGCTTTTGGCAATAAGTCGATTTAAACAAGTGACCTGCCCCAACCCCCTCCTATTAAGGGTGTGTTCGGTAGTGGTTTTTAGTGGATTTGACGCAAGTATGGATCTATAGTAGGGATGGGGTAGATCAAATTTGTTATGGATCAATTCAAGCTAGACCCAAACCCACACTAATCACACATATCCCACCTGAGACTCAACCCAACCCATGATGGGTTTATGTTTTCTAATACCAAACCTACCCAATGACGGGTACAGGTTAGGTCGGGTTTGATACTTTAAATTTTGCTATTTCAAAATACCATAAGTATAATATATGTTTTATATTGCTGGTATAAGGTTTTCAAACTATGGGTGCACATGGGCGGTTCAGATCGGGTTAAAGGGGAAATAATCAACCAAATCGAACCCATCGGTTTTTTATTTTCGCAAACCGAATGAAACCGACCATGTGCTCAAACCGAACCAAAAGGAACCGGTTCGGTTCGGTTACGGATTTTTTTTTTTTTTTTCAAAAACAAATGGCAGTTCAATTTGTGAGAGACGTTGGATTTCAAGCAACGGAGTGAGAGTTCGAGTCTTCTTCAAGTAATTTTTCATCTTCCTTTATATATTTTATAAATATATATATATATAATTGGTTTAGTTCGGTTTGAGCAGTTTAACCGCACCTTCAAGCCGAAAACCGAACCGAACCAAACCAAACAGTTTGAAGGAAACCCGAACCGTGACTGAACCAATCTACGACAAAACCTATCCGAACCGGTTCGGATCGGTTTAGCGGTTCAGCGGTTTTTTTGTGCACCCCTATTTGAAACCCACAACCTTTTACTTCAATTCGTTACAATATCCTATACCAATTGTACCTCACATAATATATATTACATCCGACTAAAAATTATGCTAAATAGTTAAATATAGAGTAGGGTTAGGCAGGTGGCGAACACCAAAACATGTCCCGAACCCAACTTGGGTCAAAATCTATAAATCCATTCCCACCCTAGAACTCATAAAATGGAAAAAAAAAATCTACTAAACTTGCCCCTAGCGGGAGCGACTCAAGGCAGCTCATCTTAACCTAGCCTATTGCCATTCCTAATCTATAGATTTTGACCCGAGTCGGGTTCAGGACGGGTTCGGTTTTTGGCCAAACCAGCCCAGCCCATTTATAACTAATTTATATGTTTTTTTTTAATGGAATGTAATACACGTATCCAATTTAGTATAGTGGCACATCACAAATTACAATGTTTGTTCGCTACGGAATACATATATATTGATTTTAATAGGTCTCTCTCTCTCTCTTGCTCGCTCTCTCTCTCTAAAATCGAGGGACTGCTTGTGGAATGTAGAGCAGCTGTTCAATTGATATTTTGGTGGATAGTTATAGGTGGTCATACAGCAGCAAAAGGGCTGGCTAATAGCCAGAATGTTGACATGGAAGTTGATTGAGTATCCACTTTTTAGGGCTGTCAATTGAGGGCTGGCCACTCTAGGATGATTAACCTTATAGAGAAAGATTTGACAATAATAGTGATTAGGCAAAACGGAAGCAGAAAGGGGCACAACTAGTGTTTGATGTTTTCTTTGTATGGATGGGTAACAACTACAAAACTAAAGAAGACATGCATTTCTGTTGTCAATGACATTCTGAACTCTAATATATTAAATTTGGTTCCTTCAAAATTCGTCAAAACACGAATGTAATGGATCCAAAAGGAAAGGGTAGTTGTGATTTTCACCAACATGCTAATAGTGAGGACTTAGGATTCAAAATTATAAAGTCTTGAGAAGTTATGAGGCTGAAAAAACATGCCACAACACTAGCTTTTGGAACTCTCTACACAAATGGGGAATTAAATTTGTTCAAGGGATAATTTTCTCACACCAAATCAAATTGCTTCTGAAAAAAGAAAAGGCACTAAAGGTCTACAATGAGCAATGTGGGCCACACATTGTATATCGCTTGGAGACAGAATACACTGTCCCATGTTTAAAAGGAACACCATCAAAAGCAAAAGCAGCACATGAATAAATCTTATCACCACCATCTACAAGTTCAATGATCAAGGGCCCAAAAATCCACAAGCCAAAATCTTACAAAATGGAAATGAGAAAATCAACATGCAAAAGACATTTATGACAAGTCATGTAGAAAATAACTGCATTTAATTCATTCATTGACAATGTAAAAGACAAACCCAAGAGGCCAAAGGTATGAGTCAAATTGGAAATAACCACATCCAAATCATTGACAGATGAGAAAAGGTCATTATTTGCAGCAATGATGTAGAGATGCAAATCATATGATTTGAAATAAATGAATAAACTGATTTCTACTGGGAATAAAAGAAAACACAATGTTATCTTTTTTCTGCAATCACAAGATACTAAATTCTAACAAACCTAAACATTCCTTTTGCTTTCCATAGTCTCTAATAACTAGTCATTATATCCTCTACCTGAAACATACAAACAACGTAATTAAAGTCTGTCTAAAAGAAAGATCCAAATTACATGAAAAGTTCCATCCACTAAAAAAAATAGCATTGTTAAAAAAAATATATATCAAAACAGCATCAATTCAAGTATGAATTGTAACAGTGAGTAAATGCATGACACCATGTGAGGCCCATTTGACCCATTAAATGAAAACCATCAACTAAAAAATGTGAATCATCTAACATTCTTAAATCTTAACAAAACTCTGAAATTGATACTCAAATACCTTAAATCAATCAACTGAGAATGCACACATTAAATTGATTTTTAGTAAATGCCTTACTAACAATTTATATTGGGTTCATGGGGCCACTTGGATACACATGCCACATTTGATGGATGGCCAGGCCAATCAACACTAACCCATCAGAAAAAATAAATAAAAACTAAATGTCAATGAGTCCCACACACATGACACATCCCATGAGATATTGAGATTACTAACTTACAAGTTACACTACTAAATGACCATAACAAAATAATATATATTGATAAGAAAAAAATACAATTATTATTACAAAGTGATAGAAAAGTAGAATATCTTTACAAAGTGAGATGGGTAAGAATAAGATACCTATCTTTGTGAATAGGAATATTCCTGAACTACTCCCTTGATTCAAAAGGGAAATCAAAACCAAATGTACAAAGAAACAACTAAATAGATAGACAAAAGAAATTATAGAAACTGAGGAGGACAAAGATGCCCAAAAAAAAATTATGATATAGAGGGAGAGATTTCAGACAGAAATAGTAGATGGGTGAACTATAAATGAGAGACAGAAATGTACCTTGGCTAAGAAAAGTGGGTTTTGACATAGAGAAGTGGGTTTGGGTTTGGGTTTGGGTTTGGGTTTGGGTGGTGCTGTGAGCCTGTGGCTGTGAGGAAGAGGAGTATATCTGCTGGTTCGTGAGTAAATAGGCAATGGGTTTTGGGGATCTTCCGGCATGTCAGCTATCCGTGTGAGTAAGGAGAAGGAACGAACCCACTATAGTAGCTCAGGTTCATTCCACTAGGTGTGTTTTCTTTTTGGATCCTGATCTCCTCTTTCGACGAATCAGGAATCGCCACGTAAGGGGGCAGAGGCGAGGCGAGGCGAGGCGGAGGAAAGAAATCCTATTTCTCTCTCCTCCGGCCGGCTTGATTCGTTCAAAGTGGGCTCTCCTATTTAGACAAAGTAGTGGATCCGATTCCTTTCTTTTTTGGGTTCCGAGCCCACTTAATTAGTGGGAGGCCTAAATTTAAGTGTAGGCCTGGCCAATAATTTCATCGTGGGGTAAGCACTTCACTCTCTCCCGAGTGAATAGCCTGAGGATTTGATTTAAACGGGTTAGTTTCAATCTAGGTCCGTGGTGGATTTGAAATCAAAATCGAAGCTATTTCAAAATTTGATTTCTTAATTGAAAGGTGAATCACAAGATGGAACCATAATCACATATGTAAGGGTTTAGGGTCAAAAAATATTATTTAAAAAAAAAAAGAAAAAAGAACTAACTTATAGGAGAGCTTCTCGAAAATTGATGTAAAATGTCGGGTTCTAAATCCATGGGCCGGACCGGGTGGAATCGAACCAGAAACTATTTATTTATTGGGGCCTAAATAAGGACTCAAATCCATTTTTTTAACGGATCAAACCCCCCCCCCCCCCGCGACTTAATAACCCAAAAAAATAAAAAAGGTCCCTCTTGAATTAGGTCATGTTTTCTTAGTATAATGTAGACATAAACCTAAATTACTAGCACGAACTCACACTAGATTAAGACCCGGCTGTTACCAATGGATCGGATTTGGATGGGATCCAACCATATGCGCATGCCCAAATATCAAAAATTGCATTGATCCGACATTTAGATTTGTGCTCATGTTGGCTATCAATCCTAGAACCCATACTCAAGCCCAATAAATTCATCAATTTTTGGGTCAAGTTCCATATCCAAATTTCCATATCAAGAATATGAGGTGTATATATAGAGATAGATAAAGAGAGAGAGTGTGCGTATGAGAATGTTCTAACATATATGACATTTGTATATATCTAAAATGGAGGACATTTATGTGCATTCGTCCCTCACCATTGGGTGAGAGAACTTTCCCTTTTTCCACATGAATATTCCTTTTATGCATATGACCATATATGACTTTTCCTCTTTTGCATATGAAAATTTTCAATTATGAAAGTAACCCTCATCCTATGATGAGTGATTGATGCACATGAATATTTTCCATCTAAAATATAGATACATGTATGTTATTGTCTAGTCAATATCGTGGGTCAAAAATCACATGGAGCCACACCAAAATATCATTGGAAAACTTGCCATCTTGACTTGTGACTCCACTTGAGCCTTTTGTTTTGAGCAAATATGAGAAACTCAGGATATATGTAGAAATATTGTAAGGATAAATTTATTTTTCCCTTTTCTTTTTTTTTTTCTTTTTAATTTTAAAACATTTGAATATGTAAAGTTATTAATTTTGATTAATCATCATGAATGCAAGTAAATTAAATTAATATATATTTATAATCTTATAAATATTTAATCTATTTTATAACTATTTTTAATTCATTTAAGTTAAAAAAAGACTCTCTATAGTGATATGTTGACTCCCCCGACTAAAGTTTTTTTTTATTGGACAAGTCAAGACTTGACCAAATTTCCAACATAGCATAAAATTAAATGGGTTAAAAAGAAACATCCAATTTCTATTTTCACTGGTTGGATTTGTATCAAATCCAGATAAATGAATACCAAATGTCACCCGACACATACCTAAAGCTTTATGTGAGTTGAAAACCTATACCAAAGGTCCTAAATAAAGGGCCTCCGATTCACGTTCCTAACCGTAAACTTTTAATTTTGTATCGATGGTGAACAACAAGATGTAAAACTTTCATGTCTTTATTCTTCACTAGTGGAGCCCTGCACGTGCAATGCACATGCACCAAACACATAGTTTTGTTAATAAAATCTTTAAAAAATAAACTTCTTAAAAAATTCAGTAGAAGCTTCAATACATTTAAAAATAAATTTTCAATAAAAAATGAGTGATTGTAAATTGCAAGGCCCATCAATATCCAAATACAGCTAACACTTCTTTTTTTCTATATATTTGAAAACAATAAAATAATGATATAGTGAGAAAAATGAGATCTCAAAAGACAATTGATATGGAATTTATATAACTTTTTGAGGATATAAATCACATATTTCTAGATATTTTATCATGAATGTATACAAAGAAATTTCAATTTACTTTATTTGACATGTCAGGTCGACTTATCAGTTTCCTAGTAGACTTGACCTGCTAAAGTTGGAGTCCAGTTGAAAACATAGTCAAATTGATGGTCTGCAGTTTTATAAAAAATAAAAATAAAAACTAAGATTCAGATGAGCTTACTGTTCTAACCAATTACCATGAATATTATATGTTCACTACAAAATCAGATTCTATTAAGGAAAAAATTAATTATATCTTACCTAAGGACATCAGAATAACAAAACTAAGATGATGGTTTTAGTCTTAACTTACAAAGAAGAATAACATCTCACACTAACCGTTAAGAATAATGAAGTAATATGGCTTGTCCTCAAGCAACAGGGATCAACAATGGTGGAACTATGATATGAACTTTGACAGGTAAGATTTGCAGAGCACATGTTGATCAATATTAGTATTTAACATGTGCTTTGCTTTAGTTTATAAGACGGACCACTATCAGGTAAATAAAGGCAATACCTCTCCAAGAGTCAGCATCTTCTTTTGCTTGATACAAAGTGCTATATTTTATATCCTGTAAGAAAAAGATAATACACAGTAATCATAGAAGTTCAGTTAAATGGAAGCTCACAAAATGAGATATCCATAGGGAAAAAATACAAAAAATAAAAATAAAAAACTACGAATACAAATCTGCCAAAAGAATTGGATTGGACATTCCTCTTAAGAAATACATAAGAATGTAACACAGGTATTCTAGATCAATTCTTCTGCTCTGTTCTATAAAAAGGATGGGAGTGATAATCAAAGTAAGAAAAATTCGAAACGAATAAAGACAAACTGAATTTGTTGCAGCTCAGCATCAAATACTTATTTTAGTTGTTTACACTTAAAACATCCACTTCATTCATTGACTCTGGTTGCACCCATTTTTCTTAGAATTGAGATTTTATTACAACATTTAAAAAAATTAAAGAAGAAGACAGAATCAAACAATAATAATTTCAGTAGACAGTGCTCACTTACATGTATGAAAACTCCATCCATTCCAAAAGAAGCTAAGAGTCAATGAAGAATCTATTAAAATATCATGTTCTTCCTTACACAATTATTCACAGAGGAAAAACCTCATACCCACAAAATTCCCTACATTGAAAATCTTGTAGTATCTGAATAAGAAGTATGTTAAAAGAAAATTAAAAAAATAAGAAGAAAAAAACAAATTTGAGATATTGATTTGAGATAGATTTCAATCTTATCCACATTTTCCTTTTATTTTCTCCACCCCCTTATAAAAATAAAGAGATCGAAAAAAATTACTCGATTTATTGGAATGTATTAAAATGAAATTTTATTACCTTTAAAATATCAGCATCTACTCAATATAAGAGATTAAAAAATTATTAGGATTGTGTGTGCCAAGTTTGGTCTGTATCCGAGTTCATTTGGGTACAGTAGGGAGGTTGTTAACAATTTTTCAGAGAATTTAGGGGTCTTTTTTGTAATTTTAGATTTTTGAGATTATGGTACAGTTAGGTAGATATTTTTAATTCATAAACTTTAGTCTGCTAGATCATCTTGATCCAAATACTTAAAACACCTTTAAATCCAAGCCTGGTCCAAAGTCTATTTTAGACAAATTGGAAAATTCTCATTATGTCCCCATCTTTATCCCTACATAAAATACATGTACATAATAAATATACATAAGGGTGGGCCCACAACTTGCATTTTATTGGACATGTGTATAGTGAAAAAAGTACATCATCTTTCTCTCTTTTTTAGACATTTTATAAGAGTAGAAGTTGGAAAATTCCCATTACGTCCCCATCTTTATCCATATCTTTATCCATAATAAATATATATATAAGGGTGGGCCCCACAATTTTCATTTGATTGGCTATGTTTGTAGAGAAAAAAATGACTCATCTTAAATATATATATATATAAGGGTGGGCCCCACAACTTTCATTTGATTGGCTATGTGTGTAGTGAAAAAAGACTAATCTTAAATATATATATATATAAGGGTGGGCCCCACAACTTTCATTTGATTGGCTATGAGTGTAGTGAAAAATGGACTCATCTTTCTCTCTTTTATAATAAGGGTGGGCCCCACAACTTTCATTTGATTGGCTATGTGTGTAGTGAAAAGAAGACTCATCTTTTTATAAGAGTAGATAGATGTATTTTTGATAAATTTATGAAAACATGTAAAAAAGGAAATATTGAAATATCGAAATTGAACCCAATTCTTTTACTAGACATTTACAAAGCACTACAAGTATTTTTCCAATAAAGCATTTATTCTCCCAGTTTGGCCATCTTTTTGGAGGTGAAAGAAGATATTCTTCCTAGAACGCATTGATTTTCTAAAGCTGATACTCAGTTTGTGGGTGAAGACTTCTCAAAAAGTTAAACTTTGATCCAAAGAGCTTGAACAACTTTATCCATAAAGAGTATAATAGTCCAATAATCCGTGCTCAGCACGGTATCTCCCTGCAATGCAAAATAAATAATCACATAATTTTAAAAAAAAAAAAAACTACCTTTTTCCATAGGATGAGTTTTATAAAATAAAAATAAATAAATTAGAGCAAAAATGGTATACTTACATAGGAACAAGTGAAACATGTGTGGTTTGATGAAAACATAAGTGGGTCGTCACATTAATAGTTATATAACTGCCTGTCAAAATTGAAGTCAAAACCTTCGCCCAAGATAGTTTTTGGCACTTCAGTCTTCATCGGATGCTTAACGAATAGTTGGGTCACCTTTTCATTTGTGTGATACAAAGGTGCCGGGAAAACGCAACATATTATAAAAATCAATCTACTACGATCAAGATAGACCTCAATGTCCCCACCTATGGCAAATTTAATATGAAGTCCATGGATAAGCTCTCCCATGGTCTTTCGAGAACATGTAAATGTTCAAGGAGACCCTATGCTAGTGATATGAGGGATTGCATTAGTCCCATTGCAATGTAGCTCCTCCAACAACATAAAAAATGGTTACTCAGACAAGTTAGAAGAAGAAAATATTCATAAAATGATTGTTTCCATCACTACCACCGCGCATGATGAAGTTGCTCCTCTCTAGCATGTCAAAGGAGAATCAACACACAACAAAGTATGCATATGTGTAACGACAAAAATATTTATCAATAGCACCAGCAGGCTTTCGATATATTTTTCATTGCTCTGTGCATTAATTTCTTTCACACAAAGGATAAAAAAAAAAATGAACTATTTATTCTCTAGTTTAGTATTCCGCAAGGAAAGTGGGAGTTACTCTTCCAAAGCTTGATTGATTCGCAAAATCGAATAAAGTCATGCCAATCAGAAAATATGTGGGGGATTCCTCTTCAATTTTTGAAATGTCATATTTAGTAATAGCAAATTTCCAAAAATTTGGGCTAGAGAAATCTCCATTTATGAGGATTTTCAAACTTGACCCTTTAGGGCGCGCGTGGCAATGATCAATGACGCAGAAACATCATTGTTTTTCATTGAAAGCACGGAAACGTCATGCTTGGCGACCAATAATCCCATCGTATGTAAGGATTTATTGAAATATTTTAAAATCCTCAAATGTATGGAAAAAGGCCGGTCGGACATCCCTAGTCGAATTCCATAAATCTTTACGTTGACAAAAAGGTGGATGAACAATATATAGGGACGACAACTTGGGGTTATTCATTTTTTGTTTGGATACCCCTTTTTTTGGTCCCATAATCACAATCCAAACCAAAGGCAATAAGATAAAGAATGGTTATGTGATGAAATTTTAGTTGTTGATTCTTCATGGATTTTTAGATATTTGCAAAAAATATCAAATCGTTGGATCATGAAATTTGGATTTCTATGGGCCCTATTTGTGAAATCTGAGCTGTTCAATCTTTTCAGAAGGCTTCAAACGACTATAGGGTCAAATTTAGCATCCTGATTCATCATGGATCCTGAGCAAAATGTCAAAAAGCTACTGAACGTTGATGGCATCCGCAATGAAAATGGTTTTGATTCACGCATGTACAATGTACTGGGCGGTAAGATGCTTGTTACAATTTTGGATTTGGAAACCTATCTTATGGGTCCTACAATCACGATCTGATCCATCCATTATGTTTAGAAATTTCCAAAATAGTTAATAGCTTAATTTTCAGCCGTTGATTCTTTATATATTTTGAAATATTTATAAAAACGTCGACAACTTAAGGAATTATTTTTTAATTTATGGGACGAACAATGAAAATAAGAACCATCCATCATCTCTATAAGGCAAAAAAGAAGTTAGCGGTTCCAATTTAAGGGCTTGATTCATGGTGGATTATAAGAAAATGGCAAAAAACTTGTGATCATTGGATGTAGTATATGCAAATCCATAAGTCTCTATTACTTGCCCAACATGGATTGTAATGGATATTTTTCATGAGAAATCCTCAGGGATGATATCATCATATAAGAAGAATAAAGGAATCTACTTCGTAGACTATTCCAATCCTATTGCCAAACGTGACATTAAGCCTGTTTGGTAATTTTCTCGAAAAATAAGGTCACGTTTGGAAACTAAATAATCGAGGAAAAGATTTTCGCTTTTCACAAAATTATGAAAAATTCACATTTGGAAATTGTAAGTCTTTAAGGATTTGGACCTATAGAGAATCCCCATTTGTATGAATTTTCAAATCTAACCTCCCATTTAGGACTTGGAAATCCTCACTTTTACAGATTTGTACTTAAATCAACTTCTCATATATATACATCAATGTGCATTAGCTATACAAATCTTCAGCAGGAAATCCTTATTTTAATGGCAGTAAAGAATCCTCATATATGTAATTCCTCACCTGTTACTAAACATGCTCTAAAGGTAAAGCAAAGCATCAAATTAATGAAGAATAAAATATGAGTGAGTTATAATTGTACTTTGTCTTTAATTGCTTGGTAGAGTTTTTTTTTTTTTGACCTTTCGTGTAAAAAGTGGAATTTTTTTTTTTTTTTGTCATTTACTAGAGAAAGGAGATTTTTTTTTCAAAAAAAATTATAAAATTTTAAATTTATTTAAGAGAGGAGGCTTTTCATTACCTTTTATTTAATAGTAAATTCTCAAATGCCCCTAAAAAGTTGAAAATCCTCATACTTAAAATATCAATACTAGCCCTTGCAATTATAATCTCTAACCTAACTAACATTCTACATAACCAAGAGGGCTTTTCAGTCATTTCAACTTCCACAGCACAACCGACCTTCCCCACACCCCCATATAACAAGTTCTAGGGTTTTGTTTCCCCAAGTCCACACAAAAACAAAATCCGGTAGCGTGGCGGAAGTGCGATAATCCAATTGCACGAACGAACGAGAGACAGAACGAAAGATTTCCGAATCTCTCACACACACAGCACCAGCAGCAGCCATGTACGGATCGTACGGATCGAGAGGGTAAGTCGAAACAAAGAAATCCCTGATCCTCTCTCTCTCTCTCTCTCTCTCTCTCTCTCTTTCTGTTAAAATATCGTATTCGAAGTTTCTGATTGTTTTGTGGATTCGGTTGGCGTCAAAAAAATTTTTTTTTTTAGGGTTTTGGATTTTGGGGCTTCGGGTGGTGATGATTTTTTTAGCTCTGGCATGCATGAATTCTAATTGCTATGATTTGGTTGTGAAATCGGTTGGGGTTTTATAGAATTGTTCTTATGTATGATAATGATGATGATGATGATGTATTTCTGTTTACTTGGGTATTGGTAATTTAGGGTTAGTAAGTGAATAGTTGTCTTATTGGTTGGATTGGGGCAAGATTTTACGAATTTTTTGTTTGGAAGGAATTGAAGAATTCGCACGAACCCAATGGGAAATTAGCAAGTTAGTTTGGGATGATTGGTTTAAAGTGGAAATTTGAGAATTGTGTGAGGGTGTTTTCATCTTTTGGGTTCCTCTCCCAAAAGGATGAAGGGGATTTTCATTTTATTACCCTTGTTTTCAAATGAAAGAAACTCTTCTGAGCAAAGATCTTTGCGGTCCCCCAAAATACCATATTAAACAAATTTTATGATCTGCAATTTCTTGGTTTCACCCCTAAGAGAGAAAGGAAAAGAATTGTGTAGCTCTCAATGATTGGTTTGCGTTGAAAGCCACTTAACTTGATTAATGTTGTGTGGTTCTTGAATTTATAATGGTCTATGTGCTGGTTTAGTAGCATTATACCTGTCGCTGGGGTTATATTTCCTGAAATGTGACCCATGGTATAGAATTTGAGGTCGCTGCTGTGGGTATAAGCGCGAACTGAGAGCTTCTGGGAGTGGCCGAGGGTAGGGATGGGATGCGTACGGTAGCTCAGGAGAAGGAGAAGTGGGAGTGTTGGAGGGACGACATGATGCCAGTCGAGTTGAGGGTAGAGGGGGAATCCTGCAAGGGGAGGGGACAGTGTGTTAGGACTCGGCTAGGTGGAGCTTGGTGGGGCGGAAGGTGGTTGGGGTTTGGGCGGTGTGAATGAGAGGGGAGAGGTTGTGGTGGCATTTTTTGAGGGAGATGCGGCCGTGAGGGAGGAGGAGGTGGAAGTGGTGCTGGTGGAGAAGGGTGGTGAGGAGAGGAGGAAGAGAATGATCTGGTGGTGGAGGAAGAGAGAGAGGGAGGGAAATGAGAGAAGTGGGTAGAAGGTTGAAAAATGGAGGACAGTGTCCCGATGATTTGGGTCGGTGTGACTCGACTTGGGGGAATCTAGCTGCCCTTTGAGTCTGAGTTTTTAATCTTTGATTTGCTGATACTATCCATTACAATATTGGCATTTACTAGTTATAGACATGAATTGTTTTTTTTTTTTTTTTTTATGTATATTGTTACAAACTTTTATCATCTTATACTCGGGGAAAAAAAAAAGGATGGATATAGATAAAGCATTGTAGTCAAGGGAGTTCTAAGATAATTGAAGGTAACACACTGAGACTGATTTTCTTAAACTTCTAATACACACGCATGCACACTTAAACTGATTATCAATATGTTATTTAGTCAGTAGAATGTGCTTCTCGATTTTGGGCACACATCCATGTGGGTCCCATAGGGGCTTAGATTTTTATCCCTCATTCAAGCGAGAGAGTTTCCTCTCAACAGAAAATAAACCTATACAAACACACGAATATATCGTCATACAAACACACGAACATATCGTCGTCATCATCATCATCATCAAAGCCTTGTCCCAACTATGTTGGGGTCGGCTACATGAATTCTGTTTCTCTATTCCGATCTATCCCGAGCCAAATCCTCTAATAAGTTACACTTCTTGGGATCTATTTTTACTACCTCCATCCATATCCTCTTTGGTCTACCCCTTCTCCTTGGTGGTCGATCAACTTGTATAGCCAAAATTTTTCTTATTCGTGCCATTGCTAGCCTATGTTGGACATGCACAAACCATCTTGAACGGGTTTTTCTAATTTTATCCCCTATTTATGTTACCCCTAAATGATCTCGAAAGCGCTTTTAGATGTGTGCATGTGTATCTATGTATGTATCTATCTATCTTGCACAGTGGTGGGTCCCAGATGATCAATCTGAGCCCATCATCCTAGCAGCCACACACCCAATGATTGTTACTTTTAGACAATGAATCTCCTTCAATGCCTTTCTTTGCCAAGTTATTCTGCTTCATCTGCACTTTTGTGGCCATGAGCAAACGACTGAGAGAAGCTAATTTTCTCATCTCCTTTTGAGGGAAGAATACCTTCAATTATCATTCAAAAAAAAACAAAAAAAGGAAAGGAAAAAGGAATTACCTTAAATATATCGGTACTACCAAATCTCTAGGATTTGGTACTGCCTTAAACCATTTTTAACATCCTGGGAGCAATGGTGAGTGAAATAGATAGATAAATAAAGTTTTCATAGAAAGAGTTTAGGATTTGATGTAGTCAGTGGGATCCATGTATGGCCTATGTAGAGAGGGATGTGTGATTGAACTTGGATTTGGGAGAAGTCTGCATTGTAGAGAGAGAGAGAGAGAGACCTTGACTATATGGAAAATTTTAAATGAGGTTGGAGAGGGTAGAAGTCAGGTAAATACCTAAAAGTATGGAATATTGCTTTGTTGGGAGCAGTCACATAGGGTGGGGAGGCATTTGAGAATGAAAAATTGGATCAGGGTATGCATCCTTTACGGGGTTAATGCTTAGAAGCATGGATTGACATTAAGTTTGTAGGAGTCACTTTGGATGGGGAGAGATTGGATCTGTGTATGAGTCCTTCACTGGCCCGTGCTTAACAATATGGAGTATTGTGAAGCTGAAAGGAGTCACATAGTGTGGGGATTGGTTCTGGCCACAAGCTTTTCATAGGGTCAATACCCAGTACAGAATATTGTTTAGTTGTTAGGAGTCACATAGGTTGGGGAGGTCTGTAACTGATGGATGTTGGGTGAGATGGGTTTGATTTCAATAATGATCGAAGGGTTTGAGTTTTCTGTCTAGGTTTCTGGCGCAGGGTAACCTCGATCGATGGCTCTCAGTGTGAGATTGATCGATGTTGAGCACATGCATCAGTTTAGTGATGCATAATGCATGACATATCAAGAGGATGGATCTTCTAATATAGTAAAATACTTCCTGAGACTAGAAAGCTGTTCATTAAGCAACTAACTTCGATCATTATTGAAATCATGTGGAACCCATCTCACTTCTGTCGGGCTGCATCATATACATGGCTTCTGTGTTGTATGTTGCCATGCATCAGTTTAGTGTGCATCATTCTATCCAGGATGGATCTTCAATATCTTGAGACAGAAAACGCAAACCCTTCGATCATTATTGAAATCAAACCCATCTCACCCATATATATATATATTCATTATTTTGTCTGTATTTTTTTTTTTTGCTACAGAATGTAGCTGTAGCTGTTTTACACTATGCATGCTTCCTTGTTCATTCACCTTGAATTTGTGGCTTTCATTTATTATCACGTACCTGTATAGTGGTCGAACATGCTTTCGGATTTTATTTTTGTTGGTTTAATTCACATGTTTTTTGTTAATTTTGTGCTGTTGGTTGCAATATCTTGAGGGTATTTAATTTGGTTTCTTTGCTCGATATCTGGGTCTATCTGGTATCTTGCTAGGAAGGTTTATTGATGCTGCAATTGACTAATCATTTTGGGAGCCAATAAAATTCTTTCCTGATTTCTAGATTCTAATTCTATTAAAAGTAGGAACAGAAAAGAATTTTCTTGTCTTCTGAAATCATTAGGATCTAATTGCTGTCCAAGTATGGGCAAAGGACTAAAATAATTGGTAGAAGAAAATCTAGGTTAAAGACATGGTGGGTTGGGTCTGGTTATTAACAGGGTTAATGTGGGGGGTGTTTTTTTTTCTTTCTTGGGATGAATAATTGAAGGGCAATGTTGGGAAGCGGGGGGTATTCGGACGGGTACGAGGTCGGCTCAAAGAGACAGCGAATGATAGAATCAAATCCGTACTTCGCAGTTGGCAGTGGAGGTGGTGGCAGCGGCTTCCAGTCCTACAACTATGGCGGTGGATTTCATTCATTTCCGGTGGTTCGTTTACGAGGGCTTCCTTTCAATTGCAGCGATGTTGATATCTTCAGATTCTTTGCTGGGTTGGACGTTGTTGATGTCCTATTGGTTAACAAGAATGGACGTTTTTCTGGTGAGGCATTTGTTGTCTTTGCATCTGCGATGCAGACCGAGTTTGCTCTCCAGAGGGACAGGCAGAACATGGGTCGGAGGTACGTGGAAGTCTTCAGATGCAAGAAGCAGGACTATTATTATGCTATTGCTGCTGAGGTAAATAACGAAGGCTATGACAATGAATATCGCAGTCCCCCTCCAGCCCCCTCGAAGAAATCTCAGGACAAAGACCAAATGGAATATACCGAATTCCTGAAACTCCGTGGGCTTCCTTATTCTGTGACCAAGTCAGAGATAGTTGAGTTCTTTGGTGAGTTCAATCCAGCCGAAGATAAGATTCATATTGGATGTCGCCCAGATGGTAAAGCCACTGGTGAAGCATTTGTTGAATTTGATTCTGTTGATGAGGCAAAAAAGGCTATGAGCAAGGACAAGATGACAATCGGTTCAAGATATGTAGAGCTGTTCCCTTCTACTTCAGATGAAGTGAGACGTGCGGAGTCCAGATCGAGGCAATGATGTGCTCCCAGAGCAAACCTGTTAATCTGTGATCTCCATGCAGTCTGCTTGCCAGATCTTTGTTACTTTCTTGTCTCTGACATGCTGGTAGGTTTTTTTTTGTTAGAAAGCTGGTTCAGTAAAAGATTACTATCTGATGTATCATGCTCTAAATTTCATCTGGGTTTAGGTTAAAGAGGGCTTGTTCTGTTTCTCATACTCTAAAATGTGTTTTTCACTTTAACTCGAGCTAAAATTGGCATGGGGATGACATTGTGATACAGTGTCCTTCTCTGCATTATAATAGGAAATGTTGATTTACATTGCATCAATGTGGAAACCTCACCAACTAATCTTTATCACAGATGGTCCATAATGATTAGGTGGGTGATTGAGCTAGCATTAGTTTCTGGAGATGATGAACATTAATCCACTTGCCACTTCATCAGATTTGGTTTAGTGGTGACCTTTTTTACTTGTAACAAATTTTTGATGTTTTGTTCCATGCAGAATTCTGACGATGGAAGTGTGCGTCTGATTAAAGTATGGTCACACTTTCCATTTCCTATTGTCTCCAAAAAAGTTTTTTACCCTCTGCTAGCTATAGATATATGATCTGTGGGCAGGTCCATTAGCAGATGGATGATGAAATATGATAAAAGGATTTGTTTCAAGTATTAATGGTCCAGGTCTTTCATGGTACAAGATCCGGACTGAGCTCTACTATGTGTAGAGACCAAAGGCTGAAAATCATGTTGATCAGACAACTCTGGCTCATTGGCTAGAGTATAATTTATCAACATACCACTTTGATTATATAACCAACTAAACAGTAAATGGGCCATGGCTTCCTCAATACTAGCCTAGATTGTATGACATTGGGCTCTTTAACAGTGTAATCTGCGAATCCAACATCCTGATCATTTTTGTGGTGTTCTAGGAATCAGTATCTTTTTAACTGCATAAGGGCATTTTCTACCCCCAAAAAAAAAAACAAGGAAAAGGATATGGATATTTCTACCAAGAAAAAGAAAAGAGAACATTTGATGAGGATGTATTGTGAGTGTCACTTTGATCAATGGTTTCTGGCTGTTCAAAATTTTGAGAGGATAGCCATTAGATTTAAAGGGAAGAATCACTTTGATTAAAAGCTAGTCTATTGATTATACCGGTTTATTACATGTCACTCTTCCAAATGCCTAAAGCAGTGTATGCCAATTTAGTTTAGATAGGCAAAAGGAAAGGAAGAGAGAGAGAAGGGAATGCATTTGAGGAAATGGATAAGATGATTAAGCCAAAAAGGTGTAGATTTTTGGGCGTCGGAGATTTAGAAAAGAAAAATTGGGCGTCATTAGCAAAGTGATGCTGTGAATTACTTATTAAATATGGTGAGGATCAATGTGATTGGGTGCTTAAGACTATCCTTAGTTTCTGTCTATCAAGAAAATGTGAAGATATCCCTTAAGTTTTAGGGCCTGTTTGGATAAATGAGGAGTGGAGTGAAATGAAATGGATTTCACATGTGGAGTGGAGTGAAGAGAAATAGGTTGAAGTTAAAATAGTGTACTTCACTTCACTCCATTTGGATGCTTATTTTGAAGATAATGTTTGAAGTAGAATCCACTTTTACTCAAAGAAATAGAAGTATTTAGAGTTGAAGTGAAATGAAGTATATATGGCTCACAACATTACTTCATCTATTGGGCCAAACTCATTCAAACGGGGTAGAGTTGAAATTTTAGACTGTTATGGCCCATTTAACTTCACTCTACTCTATTTTTTGCCTATCCAAACAGGCCCTTAGGGATGGTTTATTATCCTGTTTTATTACATTTGTTGACCGTCACCTTGTGGTTGTGCAAGTCATTAGTTTTTAATCTCACATTCTTTTCTTTCAAAACCTCTCCTCATTTGATTCAAAATTATCTTGTTTGATCATGGCTAACTAAGAATTACGTACGGCCAGGTTCATGGCTAGCTAGGGCAGAATCTTCTTGTCTTTTGGATCTTTATATATGTAGACGATATTTTTATTTTTATGTTTTCAGCTGCATCTTAACGGCATATTTGTGTAACTAGTTTTCTGCAAAAAAAAAAAAAAATAAAAGTGTGAGGATTGTGGAAATACTTTTCTGCGAGGAACAGCGCAAAAATAAGTTAAATTTTCCACAATTATGGAGAAAATGAGCATAATGCATTGTTTTGCTTTAGTTCTTTCAAAAGCTATGCTTGAAAAAACACCTCAGGCTGTCATTGGTATTATAGTGTTTTTGTTGCTGCCTTATAAAAAAAATCTCAAATTGCTGATGTTGTTTAGCTTAAATGTTACTGATCTATCCTTATATACTAAATAGGCCCTTCAATAATTTTGAACTTCTTTTTACAATTTGACAACAAATTATTCCATTGCTTTGGGTTTGTAAGCCAATTCTCATTGCAAGTAATACCTGCTTTTTACACCAGTCTTTGGCCTTTGGGACCCTTCTAAGAGAGCATCTGTATTCTGTGGAGGCTCTCTCCTTGGGCCAATCTGTAGGGGCTAAGGAGAGATGGAATAGAATATTCAGACAACTAGAACCCTACATCTCAATGCTGGATCTCATCGTTTGATAGAATTGATCAGATTATGAAGTGGATGTGGACTATAAATAGCGAAGAAGATTAAAGATATATGCAGTATGTGCAAGGAGGAAGCTCTGTGAGTCCCACTTGGTCCTACATTGAGTAGTGCATCCCCTTTGGCACTCTTTATCATTTCATGATGTGGAATCAAACCCAAGTTTACACTCATCGGACCTTCACTCACCGTTGGATTGAATCTAAAAAAGTCATAGCGAAAACAGCATTAAACATTGCATCTGTTGAATCAAGACTAGGATAATGTGATGGGGCTAATCTTTTGGCTGACCCTTATCCAAAGGGAGACATTTTCCATTTGCTCTCCTCCCATTAATAGACACGAATCAAGTGGGAGCAACGAACTGGATCGCATTGAACAGTATGCATTCTGTTCATATGAGAAAAGTGCAAATTTGTGCTTCTGCGAAACGGATCACCTTTCCTAACCTCCCAATCAAAAACACTTTTTTCATAGAATTATGGAAAATTGGATTGCTTTTTGCGCTTGTTCTCATGGACAAGCATTCACACCAAATGATAAAAAATATATTTTCCATACAAAAATATCTCGCTTTTCATTTCTGCTAATGTCGAAAACAAGCATGCCCTTAAACTCCAAGGGTGACTAAATTTTGCTGGGTCAACATGAACAGGGAGACCACGGTAATGCATATAATCTGAGCTCATGTATAATGGAATTGCAAGATTACTCAAGAATTTGGGATGCATTAAATATTTGAAATATATATGAAATGCTATAATGAAGAAATATATCCAGAGGGAATCAATTCAGAATCTGATTACCGAGCAACTCGATGAGTTTTAAAACTAAGTGCAGTTGGTTAGATCAGGAACAGTTATAATGATAATGGGGAGGCAAGATGGTGATTTACAAATCAGAAAAAGAGGTAAGAAGGTGATTCAAAGATCACACTGCATGGGCAAGAGGGGAAACTAAGGAATCATAATTTATTCTGTACTCCATTCATGTCCATCTTCTTGATGACTATGCAAACCACTGCATTTGTGTTTATATCTTAATTGCATTTCAGTTCATTTAAAGTGAAAAAACAAGAAAAATGGAGTATGATATGATTCCCTAGACCATCAAATATCTTCTCCACTCCCCACCACCCTATCTTCCCTTCCCTGTCTTGTTTAAATTCTGTAGTAACATACTTTTCTCCTTTATACAGTGCCATGGTTAATCAGAGCATCCATGATTACTAGTTGTGCTAACTTTCTGATGGTGAAAATGTATGAGAGTGTACAAAACACAACAACATCAAATCCAATCTAATACTCCTTTTCTTTGGTTGACAATCTAAAGCTGTTTGTATTATTCTCACCAGTATATACATAATTCTAGCAGTCATTAAAGAAGAAACAGTACAAACTATTTAAATGTTAAACAAAGAAGCAAAAAACATCATTTGTTCTACTTCTACAAGGAACAGGAAATGGTAACTTCTGGATTACCAATTTTTTTTATTTTTAGAAGCAAAAACATCATTTTTTTTACTTCTACAGGGAACATAAAATGGTGAACTTGCACATTACCATTTTTTTTTTTTTTTATTTAGAAGAAAAAACAGCATTTGTTTTTTAACTTATACAATGAACAGAAAATGGTAACTTCCACATTACCATTTTTACTTCTATATCTTTGATCTACAGATCATTTTCTATGTGATACTGAACAGTGTGTGAGTTCCAGATGTTCTTCTCCAGATACCGCTCATAAAAGTTCACCTCACCGCTTGTTTTTACAGACAAAGCAACCATGCTTCTAGTTCCGCAGTGTCCCTGTGTCATGAAAAATAATTTAGATTTCGGCAGAAAATCACAAAAAATCACAAGTTTTTCTCTAAATTGCATTAGATATTGCAGTAAGAAAGAAGAAATCAATGTTTCAGCATTTTCACTAAAACATTTCTCTTCTATTGCAAGTTCTTTCGAACACCCGACCTCCCGCTCTGATACTAAGTTGACAACCATTTACTCTAAAAGCTTAAGCTGACAGAGAACGGTGTAACAATGTTTATCAAGATTACAACAGATACAACATGTTACAATATGGTGCAGAACCAAATGCAACGCAAGTATTTTTAGAGATGAGAACAAGGAGAAAGGTTTCAGAGCTTACCAATGGAGTATCAACGCGAAAACATATAGAACTTGTCATGAATTCCCACTCGGGGTCACAACCAGTGTTAGGTAGCTTCTCTTTATCAGCTTTAACAGTGTCTGTCATAAGCTGTTCAACTATCTCTTCTGCAGGAACTTCTTTTTCACCATATTTATGTAGCAGTTTATTGAAGTTTCGACGCAAGCGTTGGGCCTGAAAAATGAGTGGTGGTGAGATGTTGTTTTGACATATAAAGTCACATCATCTGCAATGCATGACACTCACAAGGAATCTAAATTCTCTTAAGCAACCCAAATCAAATTTAAACTAAGAAAGGAATATCCTAAAATTAATGCTAACCTACTTGGATAATTTTCACAGTCCCTACCCCTCCAGTGATGTGCTTGAGTTAGTAATGACTCTAACAATCAATCGTCGTAACTTTTTTACCAGTGTCATATATTCGAATTTGTTTGACCAATGCGCATCTATCATGTATAATACCTGAATACTTCAAAATAGGCAATATATCATGTTGTATTATATCCAATACTAATACTTTCTATGCAAAATCTTTGTTCGGGGCAAATCCATGCCATACCTAACATCATAGATGCCCATTATCTTCAACTTATGAAAAATTAAATTCTAGAAGAAAAACGATGATCTCACAAACTGAATGGCTAAAAGCTTTGCTGTTATGATGTCAAATTCACACCCAATATTCATTTCAGGAAATAGAAGTTTCACACACAATATCTATGAACTGCATGAACTGTAAGTTCAAACATAGAAACTGTTGCCATCGCATGGCATTAGGGAAAACCAAAGAAATTCAGCTCATGTAACATACTTGCTTACCTTATGCCAAGGGGTGTCTAACTTCGCATTGGAAAGCACATGAAGGCCTGGGGACACCTCTTGAATGGTAAAAGGTTCTTCCTTAGGCCTATTAGAGATGTAAATCATGGTCTTAGAACAAAGATCAGCTACTATGAGGTTAAACCCATTATATTGATCTCCTTCCTTTATCACCTCCTGTGCAAAGTCTAGAGGACTCTTCTTACTCTGCAGTCACACCCAATACTTACTTCAAAAATAGGAGAACATTATTTCATCCAAATAGGTCTGTTACAAAGTGGAAAAACAGAAAAAAAAGGAAGAAGGAAGAAGAGATGAGAACATGGAGAAGACAAGCAACTGCAATTTAAAAGATAAACAGATAAGGGAAAAAAATCAACAGCTTTTGTATACTTTCGGATTCATGATATTATTATAATCTTAAGTCACTAACATCATACTAAACAAAAAGTAAAAATGATTAAATAAATAAAAACAGAGGAGATATATTTATATTTAAGAAAAGAAAAATTGTTGGGTAATGATTATGATGAAAAGGAAACAGGGGCTATCGTTTTATCAAACTAAAGAAAAAATAATCATTCATCATTATCCATAGTGGGAACATTATTCCATCTATCTTGGATTGGGTTTATGAGTTCTACTTTTTCACTCATCTTAAATGAGATGTCCTTTATCATTCCCCTATCTAACATATGGCTTCTGACTCTACCATTCCAAGGCTTTTGTCCACCTTATCTTAGTTTCTCATGCTTGGAGGAAATTAAAAAAGAAAAAAAAAATCTTTATATAGAAGAACAATTTTTGGTCTTCTATGTTCAGGCCCGACGTTTAGTTCTGTAGTCGTCCACTATATGGAATATGTAACAGTTAACTCAATGACATCAAGGGCCCGTTTGTTTGATGGGAATTGAATACATAGGAACTCAGGGTCAAATAGGCTTCATCTAAAATAATCAAAGTGGTAGCGGATGAAGGATTACAGCGGAGACATGGATGAGACCTTAACATTCCTAGGATTTGAATTACTAGGGTGATGTTGAGTATTCATTTCCCATTCCCCCATTTTTCATTAAAGGGGAGATAATTTGGTGGTCATTTTTTGATATTCACCTTTGTTCTTTCAATTTTAACCACTTCTAAAAATACTAGTCTTAGAATTCCTAGGAACTCAGGGACATGAAACTGGACCCTTGGTGGTTTTCAATTTTGATCAGATCATGTCTCTACTAAACTAGCAGTTAATGTTTTTGTCAGCATTCTTTCACACAATTTCAACTTCAATCCATTTTACTCATAAAACTTTTTACAAAGTTCTAGCTCCTCATTTGCTTGATTTCCTATATGACTAATAAGAACATAAAGGAACTTCCATCCACTGGTAAAATGCTGGAGAAGGAATGACAGAAGCGATGAAACCAAGCAAAACCAATGGTCATGGCTAGATCTAAGAGGCCAAAAGTAGGTGTCAATTAACTCATAAGGAAAAAAAGGCCCGGATGTGGACACATTTACTTCTCTCTGAAATTGAAAAAGGCACAAAACATAATATGAGAGAATGGGAGTTGATCAAATCAAATTGGAAGGAACTAAGCAATCATTGTTTCTTTTTTTTCATCACAACTAATTTATCAAACTAAACACTGTTTGGTAGCCATATAACACCCAAATAGAAAAAAGAAAACACAATCATATAGATAACCTCTGATTCAAGCCTGAAAGTAAAATCACTGTGTTGATCAACTCAAATTAAAAAAAGATGCCCAAACTGGCTGAGATATCAAGTAAATAAAAATGGGCTTGATTCATTTACCTCCAAGAAACGCACTGGCAACTCTCCTCTACTCTTTGCATTTGGATTTTGGTCAGGTTCCATCACATTGGTCAGAAAAGCCAATCTCCCATTTCTAGTACTAGCCAACCAAGTGCCCCCAGCTAGGCAGTCTCTTCCACCCAATATTTGAGAAGAATCTTCCCACCATGCCACTGGTTTAGTAGGCCTGCATCCGTTAACTTTTCACATCAATCCAAATCACTTCAAGAAGACAAATAAAAGCAGAACATGCTTACAAGAATGGATGAAATCAAATCTAAAAGACCCAGAAAATTACAAATACAAAAGACATAATATATCTGTAAAAACAAAAAGACATTATAACCTATAATATTAGATGTGGGTACAAAAATGGGTACAGATAGGAGATTCGAAGATACGACTCTGCACTTTTTGAAATTTTCATAATAAAAGTCCTAATAAACTAATAAGGCGCTCAAGATGGAAATTGTTCTCACAAAATCCACTAAGTTAAGTCTTATGAGTTGATAAGCTGAGCCCACTAATGAAATCCAAGCTGCTCACAAGCAGTAATGCCCTATGTATTAATTCTTCCATATCTAACTCCAATAGGGATGTCCTCTTCTTAAGATCAATCACTCGTAGAACGTGGGATTTATCTCCTCTTGTTTTTATTATAATTATGTGGTTTACATATGATCAATTTAATGGTGGATTCAACTCAGATTGGTGTGAATTTTAGCCTCAGATCAACATAAGGAGTGACAGGTATGTTAAGCGGCTTGTGTTTTACATGGAGACGCCGCGCCATGATAGATTCATATAATAAAGACTCAATGACTTAGTTCACTGAACTCAATGAACTCAAGTTAATTAAAAAAATGCATCAAATGAACCAACTAACTCGAATTGCTAATCAAGTTAAAGTCTCAAACTACGAATTATGGGCCCAACTCTAGTTGGAGTGAATTTTGGCCTAAGATCAATATAAGAAAGGCTAGTAATTTTGAACAGTCTTGTATTTTCCATAAGGATCCCAGTGATAGGTTGATTTAGAATGCAGACTTGGCCAAATTAGTTCATTGTTCCCATCAAATTTGCACTTCAAATAGAGTAGTCCAAAAGCAAATCAAAGCAACCTATCAAATGAAATTCCAAATGAAGTCAACTGGAACTACAAATTGCAGCATACTAGCTAGTTGAACTGCGAACCCATAGCTATATTGTCACAAGCACACAAGCACAAGGTTGCAGATTCAAGTCATCATGCAACTTATTTAAAGGAAAATACCTCTATATACATAGAACTTCACAATCAATATCAATATCAATACCACTACCATATCCTATAAATATTGGTAAGAAAAGAAGGCCTTATATGACAACCTGACTCACCTGTTGTGATATTCATCTCTGTTGAAGAGTAAGATAAGTGGGTAGTGGGGATGAGACTGCCAAATCCAAGCGGCTATACACATGTTTTCCTTCTAACTTACAAAGAAGAGAGAATCAACCCAACTGTTCTTCTGTAGAGAAAATGCAAAAACACTTGGAAGTTGTAAAGCTATTTTGAGTGCTTGTTCCTTTGTGTAGCTTTACAATGATATTAAATAGAGAGGTGGGGTTCGAAACACAAGCACGATCCCATAGTTTCTGACTTCTAAAATCAGCAGCAGCTTTGTGTAACTTTTTGGCAGTTTTGGATAAGTGCAATACTTGGCAAGGGCCCACAGACAAACATGAAACCGGGCTTTCTGTTTTTCAGCCATGACGCTGTTCCTTGGTCTGGACCCTTTTTATCTGGTAGCTGAAAATCCAATGGGGGATCCTCAGCCACGCTCTACAGTCCACACGTATTATGAATTACTTTGGTATGGATGCAAGTGGGTCACATGTGAAACACATGCATTTATCAAATGTCGTTTTCGCTCCCCTAAACATGAGTGTATCCAACGATTTACCATTTTTTACAAAAATCCCATCATTTATCACAAATTTCTTAAAATATATGATAAATGAAGGAACACTGCTTATAACTTGACCCCCGGCTGAAAATGATCATTTTGAAGAGGATTAACGGTTCGGATCGTGAAAACAAGATCCATCGAACACACAATTTGTGATTTGACCCACTGCTGAAAATGACCATTTTGAAGAGAATTAAGAGTTCAGATAGTGAAAATAGGGTCCATCCAACCCACCCACCCACCCCTAAAAAAAAAAAAGAAAAACCTTTGTGAGGAATTTGGAAATGAGATTTGCAGGTTCAATGGTTTAGAAATACCTCTTCCATTCACGCTTTCCATGAGGGAAGGGAGTAAGACTCTAAATAGAGGTCTAACTTTTGAAAATCCGAATCGCTCAAAATAAATGCTCTCTCGTTGTATTGAATATCTCTAAAGTTTACTCTAATATGAGTTGATCTTATAATAATATTGAGCATATGATTATAGAAAAATATTCTACTGTGCACGGTTCCCATGAGAATCGTGCATCAACATCCATAGCGGATGATTTTCCCGAGTGGGCCTCCCCTCTGCAACAGTCCGAATGTGTGGTTGCCGTGAGAACCATGTGCTAGATATCAAAATCCATCATTCATGAGGCTATAGATGGATATGCTCAATATTGATGTGATACCAACTCCTATTAAATAGAACTTGAAGCTATCATATATAAAGGAACTGCATTTATTTTGAGCAATTTGGATTTTCAACTAGATCAGATCTATTGTAGAGTTCCACTCCCATCACTCGTGGGATGCGCGAGTGAGACACTAAAATTTAGAAATGAGTCAAATCTACTAAGCATGTGGTCCTACTAGACCTTTCAGATTAGAGGGTTTGTGATAGGCATGTTACAAAAAATAATAATAATAATAAATAAATAAATAAATAAATAAATAATCAGTCGTTGTAAAATATTTTCAACCAAAGTTTAATAAAAAAAATGGTGGTCAAAATAAAAGTTTTGTTCTTGTAGTTGGCCATTGGGCCACACCTCCATATCTTATATTCTGCCCATGGTTTAAGTTTTGGTTAGGCTTAGGCGTGCCAAATTAGTGACGATAAAATGACTATTGACCAAACCACTCACCTGAACTAGACATGATCATTTAGGGTGAGACCCTTTTCTTTCCGGTTTGGGATAGGGGTTGACCAATCTAACCCAGTTATAAAAAATGGGTTGGATTCAAGTTGATTCCAATGTTGTAATTTTAATAAGACAACCCAATTTGAGCACGACCCGCTCTGCTCTCAAAATTACAATATAGCCGCAGACCAACCAGAGCACACCTGACGAATTACAAATTAATTGCAGGTCTGGGTTGGCCCTTTTAACTTAGGTTGAGTTTGAGTTGGCATTTTAATGCAGTGGAAGTGTGGAATTTTGCATCAGGGCCCATTTATTGAAAATCTAAATCGCCTAAAGTGAATGCCTTAATTCCTAGCATATGCATATCCTCAAATCTTACCTAGTTCCACCATAAGATCTTGATCGTTTGATAAAAATGTGATTAATGATTATGTATAAGATTATATTTATTATATTTTTAAATTGAATAGTCATTCTAGGGTGGAGCGAACTCTTATTGGAGTAAGATTTTACTTATTATGTTTTTTAACTGCTCAAATTTTCCATAGGTGGTCCTCCACTGGAGTTCCACTCCATAAACTTTTCATTTGTCTGAGTCAAATTAATGGAGGACCGGATTCGATGCCTTTTGGGCTTGTTTCTTTGCTAGAATTTGGATTTGTGGTGTTGGGGTTTTTTTTTTTTATCGTGATGTGATGACTTGTCTCTTGCCATTTTCGAAAGTCATGTTTCTGTGCAAGAATTTCAAAATCATAATTGCCTAAAATGTCTCAAATGTCCTATTCGAATTTTAAATTCTAACCCCTTTGCTTTTTAGTGGAATTTATAGATGCTCAAGTATAAAAAAACAACAAGGAATTTCACTATGTCTAAAAATTCAGAAATTCTTCATGCACGAATTTTCTTAATTTCGGCGAAGAAATACATCCTGTCATCAAGCAATCCAGATTTTCTCCAATCCCCTAGCAAAGACATGTGGTAGCTTGTGAGGCTCACTAACCATGTAAGAGGGCTTAAAAAAAAAAAAAACATTTACATAATCTAAGATCCTATTCCACACACGCCCTATTTTGGAAGAACCATAACATTTTGCTATGGAAGACCTGGATGATTCAGATTCAACAAAAGATGTCTTATTTCTTACCTTTTCCCCCTATTTTAATCTTTATTTATTGCTCACTTTGCCATTAATTAGGTGTAGACAGAGTTTTTTTTTTTTTTTTTGCTTGTAAAGATAGAGTTTGCATTGATATATGGATTGTTCAAATATAAGAAGGATTTTGTTGGCTTTCTTTCTTTGTGAAGACTTGTTAGGAGTTTGTTTTGGCTTTGCTACTGGGCTTTTGACGAGGGATGTCTTAGTATAGAGAAATATTCATATGCATCCATCTACAACATGGCGAGGGACAACTTGTTGGGGTCCACCTAGGGCTCTACTAATCATGGGACTAGGGGATGGAAAGATACATTTTGGATGGGCCCAAATATCAATTATAGGGTTAATCACATGCCTCTAACCCTTTCATCTGTTGCTTACAAGTTTAACGACTTTATATTAAATAAAAATTGATCATGGATCTAACGGTCCAGTCCATTTAGATTGATGAAAAAACAATGGATTCAGTAGAATTCAAGGAGTCCCATATGTGTGGATGGTTTGGATGGATTATAAAATCAACCCCTACAATGTCTTCCTCGTCCTATGGTGAGGGATGGATGCAAATGAACATTTCCCAATAGTATAAATTTATTGTTATAATATCCAATGTCTTACGTATTGTTGCACATAGAGCCAGTATTTTGCAAATTCAAAGGGGTTAGTGTTTGTGAAGGAATTGACTTGGTCGTAAATAGGTCTATATGTGTAAACAAAAAAGTATAGCTAATTATTATTATATAAATAATGGATAACTTATTAATAAGCAGATTGACCTTGGCACTCTGGTTTAAGCCTTTGACTCACCTATGAAGGTAGCGTTTGATCTTCCGTGATATCAGACATATAATATATATATTTGTATATAACAACTTAAATGTGAGGGCCTCCACCTTATCTCTTATAGTAAGGTGAGAGATTCTCTTACATGAGCACCTCCTATATATATATATATAATATTTCAAAAGAGTTTAAAAGTTTTCTATATTTCTTTCATTAAACTCCCCACCATAAAAAATAATTTATAAAATGACGAAAACACCCTTGTGTCATTTTTCAGATTCTTCTTTTAATGAATCATTTAAGAGAAATGATCAAGTCTAATCTAAACACCTAATGGGGTCACTTTAGCTACCTTTATGCATAAACAAGTTAAAAAGGAGGGTTTACATGTTTAACAAATGCTTGAACATTGGCTCATTAAATGGCTTTGATATGATCATCAAAATCAAGTTGAAATTCGGGCCATATAAAAATCCAAATAGAAGAACCCCAAGACCAATTATGGGATTTCCTATGTGATTGTACCATAAACCCCACAATCAACATTTGATGAATGAGGCCCATAAAGTGATTTTTAGGATGGTTTTGTAGACGGAAGAAGGTTAAAAATAATATAAGAAACCGTTATATGGGTATTTTTCCATTTTTTAAAAATCTTTTATAGAGAGGATTTGATTGAAAGAAATGTGAAGATCTTTTATACTTTTTCTAAATATCCCAATTCACTTGTATTTTTTTCAAAAAGAACCATTTTTCTTTAAATTCTCGATATATATATATATATATATGTATAAAGACCTGACAAATTATGAAATAAGGGGGATCAAAAGATCCAAGTGGGGCCAAACCTCGATATCAAATTAGAAGTCAATCTAATATCTCTAACCCATTCACCTGCGGTTCACAAGTTTAATGGCTTTATATAAAATAATAAAATCGACCATTCATCAAATGGTTCACTCTAATCGGATCTATCAAAACCCAATGGCACCGGTGTAAATAGGAGGAGTGGGTTTGATTGGTCTACTCGGATGAACCAGTAGTATGCCCTACTAGATAGTTTATACAGTAAGACCGTAAGGGAAGTTTGTACATGAGCATTAATTTCTCACATAAGGTGATAGATATATCAAATGCTAATAACTTAAATGTTAGGGCCCCCACACCCCTATCTCTCATATAAGGTTAGATTTATCTCTCATAAGAGCATCTCATATATACCCACCCGTATCTCTCATATAACGTGAGAAATATCTCTCATAAATACTCCTACGAGAGATATCTCTCACCTTGTATGAGAGATTGGTTGGGAGCCTTCACATCTAAATCCAATGGCAATAACTTAAATGTGAGGGCTGTGAGATGCTTCTATGAGAAATATCTCTCACATTAAATTTAAGGTGAGAGATATTTCTCATAGAGTATCTCCCTATATATATATATATATACATATATGAAAAATATTCATGTGCATTTATATATACGCACACATCACATGCCAGTCAAATGCATATGAACACCAACTACTGTACCAGTGAAGTTAATTCATCACCTGGCCCATCTGGAAACATGGCTGTCCAAAAAGGGTATGAGTCGTCTATCCATGAGATGGACCACACATTTTACATGGAATAAATGACTATCGATCGTAAAAAAAATTAAAAAAATTACCTTTAAAAAAAAAGGAAAAAAAGGAGTCGTCCAGTTTCTTCCAATCATCAACAATATCTTAAAAAAAAAAAAAAAAAAAAAAACTTCACATCCCCATGCATCTACAATGTGGGACCACCAAATGTTTGCTCACATGTGCCCTATCTTGCATGTGTGAACCACTCCTCATTTCTTTCCTTGTTACCATCAAGGAGGGATTTCCACAGGCTGGTTTGGTATGGGTCAGGCTAAATCTGAATCCTCCGCGACTCATAATTACTTTATTCGAATCCTAAACACCCCATGGCTAGGAATGACAAAATGGGTGATTGGCCCACTCCATCTTTCTTCTATTAGGGGCGGGTTTGATAATAATCTTTTTTTTTTTTTTTTTTTAATCTATTTCAAGGAGGGTGTGAGTTTGTGAGCACAAATCTGGATCAGAATTGGTTTTTGCAGCCCTGCCCTGCCCGGACTATAAATACTATGGATATTTATGACTAAAACAATGGCTGATGAACACTTTAGCTAAGTTGGTGATAGGCATCAAGGTTTGAGTTAAGGTCAAGGGACAAGGGCCTAATTCCTACTTTCATTCACTTATATATATGTATGATTATAAATTTTACGTTTTGAAAAAAGTAACACCACTATTGAACTCAAACCTGTCCCTAGATGGGTTTGGTATATACATCAGTTTTCTGTTAATATTGCAATGACATCGTGGTATTTATTTAAAAAACATTTTATAATGATCTAGTAAGATCTTATGCGAATCAATTGGTGATGGAAGATGTACAATTCAATATTTTATACGACTCGAACGCATGACATGGAGCTCCACTTGTAGGATCTTATGCACCCACTAAGCTACCATTCGTTCCAAAACCAATTGGTGATGGAAGATGCACACCTCAATGTTTTATAGGACATTCGATATCGCGTAGAGAAGTCGCAGAGAGCACATTATGGCACACCTCGGCCCAAGAATGCATTTCCAAATAACACTTGCGGTTGCCCTTATATCAGTTTTTAAAAACCCATATGAAAATTCTGAGTCTCATTTCCGGCACATACATAAATTTTCTAGATCAGCCCCCAAAACCCACATGAAATTGTGGGTGTGCCCATAAAATCCAATTAACCATTTTGGTGCGTTCCCTTCAAACAAAAATTTTGGGTCTACCTGTCCTACTCATATGAGAATACGAGTAACGCGTAGGAAAACAATCAGCTCCCAACCACCCTAGTCAAAACCTTGGTGGAGGATCACTTTCAAGTTTCAAAACTTCTACCGCGTTTGTACAGGTAACAATTTAGAAACGTCGCGTAGACGATAGAGTAGAGAGAGAGAGAGAGACCTGCATCGATAACGTTAAAATGGACACCGATTGCAATAGAAAGTTCCACCTTTTCCAAACAAAAGAAAGAGACATTCACATGCAGAGGAACTGCCGACATGGACTTTACTATGCGGTTTCAAGATGCATCATGATATCAAAGTCCGAGACTTCTGCATGAGCATTCATGATCGATTAAGCTGTGCAACGCGTATGCTTTTTTGATCAAATTGATGGGACAGATCTTGATGTTCATTTGTAACTGAGATTAATATGCAAACCAACTGGATGTGCCAGAGTCATGGCATCAATCAAACCAAATCCAACTTTGTCTAGAACGCGAAAACTCATACATGCTCTCAGTCATTGAGAGGTGTAAATCTGTATTCGATTCAATTCGATTCGATTCAATTCTTCCGTCAAAATCATGTTTGGAACCTGTTGTTCTTAGGTCCCGAATCATAATGTGTCCAGTTTCAGATTCATATATGTTTCAACCCACAGACCCAGAACTCGACACATGAGTCTTTAATGTTGTAAATTATAGTTCAAAATCAATTTTGGTTTGGTTGTTTTTTTTTTCTTTTTGCGTAGTCTTGAAGGTAGTAGACTTGATGCACTATTACATGGATGATATCCTTAGTTTAATTAAAAAATATATATATATATATATAAAGAATAAAAAAATCGAAACTAAATCATAGTCTTAGAGAAGTAAATGGGTCGGTTCTAATTAATGAGAAGGTGGAATTGGACTAGTCTCTGAATCGGTTTTTTGGTTTCGGAATCGAAACCGTCTAATGAGAAGATGGATTCGGAACCAGAACCAGAACTATATATAAGACGGATTTGGATCTGAAAATTCAGTTAATATATAGGTTCGCAGGTCTGAACCAAAGTTAAATCAGACTTGGATCCGTTAAGGTCACGGGTATAAAAAAAAAAGGATCCGGTCATTGACTCATTTGCTTATCAGGGGCTTAAATAAGAGCCCAAATCTGATTTTTAAAGGGTCAAAACCACCGAATAATCGAAAAATTGGAGACCCATTTACATCCCTCTACTTAAAACCGTCTTGAAACTGGATTCGAATTCTTTTATTATAATTAGGTCCGAAACCGACAAAACACCGTCAAGTCAGAACCAGAAACTAAATGATTTTAACTCAAGGTCCATTATGGTTCTAACTTCTAACCCCATTTTTATCCATAGAAAGCAGAAACCCCCACTCAAAAAAAAAAAAGGAAAAAAAAAAAAAAACCCTCTCTTCACGGCCTCCCCATTGAAAATAGCATTGAAGACATCACTCTCACAAATCACAAACCCCACCCACCCAACCACCCACCTCTCTCCATTTTCCCCCTTCCAATGTGGGAAGTCCCATGATCACCTTTCCTCCCACAAATACCAAATACGTAGAAACCAAAATCCCCAAAAAGCCAAAAAAAAGAAAAAAAAAAAAAAAAAAAAAGGGCCCCCATTTCCCATGCCAATGCCATAAAACTCATATTACTCCCCCTTCCTGGTCCCTTGTCAGTTGTCCCTTGACCTTGTAATAGCCGCCAAAACCGCTCCCTCCTTTTTCTTTCCCTTTTAATTTCCCTCCCATCCAAACAGCTCATGGCCAGAGAAAGCGATTTATTGTCATTTTTAGCCGATTCGGTTGGACTCTTTTGCCTTTCTTTAACTCTCCCTAATCATCACCACCACCACCACCACCATATTTTCCTTCACATTAAAACCTCCGTTGGAACCGTTCTCTTGTTTGTTACGATGATTCTGAATTCCCTGGAATTCCTTCCATCCATTGATTCCCGGGAATCCGAAAACCACGCTGAGTTACAATTTCTGTTAGGCTTAGGGTTAGGGTTTAGGGTTTTGGTTTTGGTGGTAAAAAAGGGGGTGGTCGGGGGAAGACGAGAGGGAGTGAATGGGATTGTAGCAGCAGTACCGATTTCCGTGCCCGATTTTTGGGGTTGGGGGGAGGGTTAGGGTTTTGAATTCTTCTTCTTCTTCTTCTTCTTCTTCCTCCCTAACCTTTCTGCCAATGAGTTGCTTTGGTTGCGTTCCTTCTGGGAGGAAGGAAGCGAAGAGGAGTAAGATCGAAGATAGCGCGAGAATCCGTCCGAATCCTCGCTTGTCTGCTGAATCGTCGTCTGGTAATCGTCTTGTTGCTGTTTTGTTGTTCTCTGGCTTTTGGGTTTTGAATTTTGATTGGTATTCTTTTTTTTTTCCTTCTTTGTGTTGAATTGGGTTTCGTTGTTCTTTGATTTCTTGTTTTTTTGTGGTTTTGATTGGTGTGTTGAATTTTTGTTTGTGTTTGCAGCGAGCAGCCGAGGGGGGAGGTCTTCTGTGAGTAATGGGAAGAAGAAGGAGAGTGGGACGGGTGGTAGGAAATCTGGCACTGCTCAATGCTTCAACTTTCGGGACATGGCCATCGCGTCGAGGAATTTCAGGGATTTGATTGGGGAAGGGGGTTTTGGAAAGGTTTATAAGGGGCGGTTGGACAGCGGCGAGGTGAGGTTTCTTTTCTTTTTTTTTTTGAAAGATTTAATTTCTTTTTCTTCATTGTATGTATATGTACATTTGTATGTATGTATCTTGTGTTTGTATTCTCAATTTCGCGCAAAATTTTACTTTCAATGTTGAGATTTTGTAGATTGTTTCATCTCCTTTGTTTTTGTTTTGGGGAATTTTTTTTTTATTTGATGATCTTGTAGAGGGAGGGAACTGATTTGTTGATTACGCATTAGGAAGGAAGAAACTCCTTTTTTTTTTTTTTTTTTCTTTCCTTCATATTGGTTTTAGTGATCTACTATTGTCTTTTGCTGACAATTTTGGTTTGGTGTTAGGATCTATGATTTTGGCTGTAATGCAAATACCCCTGCAATTGAGCTCATTCTCACAACTGAGGCACTTTGTTGAATTGGATGTTGATGATATTGGACATTATGATCTCATCTGTGGGTTTTATTGGGATTTGGGGATGAAATTTCGGAAGTTCTAAGAAACATTTTAAGTTGTTGATATTTGAGTCTATGGCATGTGATTTACTGGAATCATGGGTGCTGTTTTATTAATTTGTAGAATGTATTTTGTGAATTATGTGATTGAGACATTATCATATTCGATAATTGATATAGCTTTCATTGTAATTTATTTTTGTAGAATGTATTTTGTGAATTATGTGATTGTGACATTATCATATTCGATAATTGATATAGCTTTCATTGTAATTTATTGATCTTTGGATTCAATTTACGTTTTTGATTCAGATAAAGATTGTTTTTCTGGAATTCTGTTGTTGAATTGAATTCGACTTTTTTTTTTTTTTGGGCGTACTGGATTTTCCATGACCAGGTTGTAGCAATTAAGCAACTCAATCGGGATGGGCTTCAGGGGAATCAGGAGTTTATTGTCGAGGTTCTTATGCTAAGCCTTTTGCATCATTCTAATCTTGTCAACTTGCTTGGGTACTGTGCCGAGGGGGATCAAAGGCTCTTGGTTTATGAGTACATGCAGATGGGAAGTTTGGAAGATCATCTGTTTGGTAAGTCACTTGTATGGGAATTGATATTTTTGTAGCTTCCCACTCTGCAGATTTGTTTGGATTCTTGCCTCTTGTGTTTGTTGGGATCTAGGTTGTCACTTTCTTTTTCTCGATCTGCTTTGTTGATAACTTATAGAAGGTTTCCTCCACTTTGGTTTAAAGTTTAAACACTGATCCACACACAAAAACAAAGAAAAAAAAAGACCTTGCCTTGAACATGACCTGTGCTGTCAGATATTACCTTTCTTATGGTTACAACCCGTATTATCATTGAATTTTACTTATGGGTTAGAATAATCTATTCTGTGATATGTTGCCAATCCATAATAGACATTATGCTCGTTTTCACTCCCTTTTATCTCTTGCATGCATGTAGGCGGGCCCCACTAAATGTGGTGCATCCCGGGAAGTCTTTAAGAGTATGGGTTCTCTTTTGGCCATCCTTTGAGAGTTCTCTAAACTCTATTCATATAAATTCATCATTTCGGAGCATATTTAAAATCGAAACTGCTCAAAATAACTATCACCCCTTTGTTTAAGCTTATGGAAAAAGTACAAAAAAACTGTGCTTTTTAGTTGATCTTTCCTTTTCTTTTCTTTTCTTTTTTTTTTTTCTTTTGAAAAGCCAAATTTTTTCTTGCCGAAATGGATGGAAATGTCCGAAACACCAAAATGTACCGTAATCCGGGATGAAATTTTTTACGTTATAGTTTGGCTCGGCAAGTGGTCCGAATCAAAATTATTTGGCCAGAACCAAACCAAAACTGAATGGACTACACTCCTTGCATGTGTAAAACCTATTATTCCGTGGTTGCCGCCCTTTTGAAAATTCATTGTGGTAATCAATTATCATATTCAATAGTACGCAGCAAATTCAGCTGTTATTGATAAAAACATACTGGCCCCAAAAAGTGACAGCAGCAATATTTTCAAAGGAGAAAAATTTCAGAACCAACATGAAAAGAGATTTATCTACTAAATAATACTTGTCTGTGTATCCAAAAAGTGGAACTGAAACCAGTTAGGCACAAGCTATGCAATTGAATCTGCATTATCAACAATCTACAAACAATAGTCTGAACCAACATAGTAGCCCCCTTAACGTAGATAATATGCAATAAAAATAGAACACCTTGTGCCAATGATGTGTGTTTGCGTGTTGATAATTTCAAATCCTATGCGCAGACTTTAGAAAGCACAATAAAATATAAAGTACTATATCTACCAATACACATTAAGAAATGGGTTACTGAGAGCTCTTTCTCCATTCATTGGATATTGTTCTTGTATGCCAAATTTGGTCGAAGAATTTCATTAACCAGTATTTCTTATTTTTCTTATCTTCCATCATTAGATATATTATTTGGGCCTAATCCTCTATTTTTTCTTCATCCTAGTTACTGTAGCTACTTTTGTTGTCGTTGCTTCATTGATCATCCATTGATTTGGTTTTGAATCTTCTCATGGACTATGTGGGCCCCCTCAATTGTACAAATCCAAATTGTTGGGTTCTTGCTACGGGCCACTTGGATGAGATTTCACCTTTTTTTTTTTTTTCCTATGTTTTCTTTTAGTTAGGGCCCAGCAGGCAAAGTCTATTGAGATAAGAGTCTACTGTCAAATTTTAACCAAGTATCTTAATATGTTAAGAAGGGGCCCCTCTCTACTGAGCACTGGTCCTTGTGGGGCGTGCCTGGGCCCCACTTGATGATGGGGGCGTGGGGATTGAAAGATCCTCCACTCCTACTTGTGTATGGTGACGGTGGCCCATATCATCATCCAAATCATCTTATCAACGACCCACATGTCTTCACCATCCAAATAAGTGCACAGTCGATCCAACGGTCTAGTCCATTTGGATGACCCATCCACACCTATTTGTGTATGGTGATGGAGGCTCCGATCATCATCCAAACCATCTGATCAATGGCCTACAGGCTTTCACCATCCAAATGAGTGCATGGTCGATTTAACGGTCCAGTCTATTTGGATGGGTGCCAAAATTGGGATCAGTGACTATCTGGGTGGGTGTGGGTTTTTTTTTTTTTTTAGGGAACGAGGGGTGGTGGTTTGGTTCCTTGTTTTATGTTCACTTGGAGTAGGTGCAGTGCTCATGTTATCATGAGTACCAGTGCTCGGTGGAGGTTGTTGCTGTTAAGAAGACGTATTGTTGTGAATAGTTTTAAGTGGAGTCCTTTAGTACTGGTTTTAGGATTAAGAAGCTTTGTTATGGCTTGACTTTATTGAAGGGAATCCAATGCTCTATATGTATATTTTTTTTTGGCTTGAGAAAGCACATGATATACAAAGGAAAACAAGGCGGAAGCTGGAAACCTAGAAGACTACAAGATGCCTGATCTACACCCAGAAAACCAAACAAAAAAGGCATCCCAAAACCATAAGTTACACCCAAGCTTGGGCATTTGATGAAGTCCCCCTTCCAGAAGAGTTCAGGTTCCCCAAACGGCTAGCACATTCAGGATGTGAGAAGGAGGAAGAGGAGCCTACACACTGATTAGTAAATCAAAACATCTGACAGTAGGTGGTAGCAGTGTGTAAGTATTGGATGTATTGCCATGAGCTGCTTGAGGAAGGAAGGCCGGGAAGACGTGAGGCAACCCTCTTTATATATGTACTACATGACTAGGGTTGCAAACGGGTCGGTTCCTGGCCGGATCCATATTGGAACCGGAACTGTTAAATGAAGGTTGGTTCCAGAATTGGAACCAAGTAGGAACAGGATACCGGTTCCCAAATCGGTTAGAGATGTGGGTTCCGGTTTCGGAATTGATTCTTGGAGAGGGAGAGAGATAAAAAAAAAAAAAAAAGAAAAAAAAAAGGGGGGGGTGGGGGGTGGTTTAAGAATGACAGAAACCGCCTTTCTGGCGAGATCCTAGCATGCCTAGGTCAGAATCCGGGTGCGATATAGCAACGAAGGATCTTTTCTTCTCCACATCTGGCATCTACCCAACAGCACCAATACCCTCTTCCTCAACATTCTTCTATCACCACCCATCATATGATGAGATCTTGTGGCCGCTGGAGCGTGCGGAGCCAACCATCATTTTTGCCCCTGGGACCAGCACTATACTTGCATCGCCAGCAACTCATTGCACCATCTCCATGTCATCTGGTCCCGCTCCCCATCTAGACTTAATGGGATAGGAGGAAGAGAGAGGATAGTGGCCAAGAGTGAGGGATAGAGAGGGAGAGTGACATGGAAAGAGAGAGTTTGATATAGAGAAAGAGATAAGAGTGAGTTTGGGAGGGAGGGGAGAGAGGAAACTGGAGATTGTTCGGCTACCTGATATGCGATTAGGGATTGAAATGATAGAAACTCTATGGCTTCTTAGTTCATTTTGAAAATGACACGGGTCCCGGATATGCGGGTTGGGACGTTAATGTTTTCGGAACCGACTCATTTATTAATCGCGACAAAAAAAGGTTCCAAGTTAGGGTTGTGAAAATGCCACACGACCCGTTAACATGACACGAACCCATACGATATAAATGGGTTCGAGTGGGCTTTTAATGGGTTCAGGTCGTTAATGGGTCAAATTCGTTAACACGTTAAGTTAATGGCTTGTGTATGAATTAAATCAGTAACCCGTTAACAGCCCGCCTAACCCATTAAATATTTTTTTAGTCCCTAAGTGTAGCTAGAATTAATTTGTATTCATAAAGAAGAAATTGAAATTTATTGTTTTATAGTGGGGTTTTAGGTGGGATCCACTCGAGATCCTCACTTACAGTTTCGTGTGGCTTATATATTTTTCTCCTTATATATTTTTGTATGGATTTTCTGTTTAATTTTCTAAATAACTTAATTACTTGACGGGTTGGGTCGTGTAACCCGTTAAATTAACGGGTCGTGTTCGGGTTGGATTTTTTGACCCGATTAAGTTAACGGGTCGTGTATGGGTTGAGGTGATTTTAATACGAATTCGTTAACCTATAATACGAATTCCTTAACACGACACGATTGACAGCCATATTCCAATCCCATTTTTCAATGATTCGAAACCTTCTGGTATTCAGAGAAATCGGATATCCATTTGCATCCCTTTGCGTGATCATAGCGAGAACAGTCACATTATAAGTTTCGTTTTCTCTCTTCTTCACCGGATGATGTGAAGTCATGGAATATAGTCATGGTAGAGAAGGTGAAAAGTGATTTAAAGCTATGTTGCCCAGATACGGCAGCCGGCAGGGGCATGCATGGATATGCTGGGGATACAAACTCCCTTGCACTTGGCAACTTGCTCTCCTACTTCATTAGAATTCATATCAATTAAGTTTTGTGCTCATTATTTTTTTCCAAATAATGTTAATGTTTCTCCTTAAAAAGGTTCATCACCTTGTTTTTCTAGTGCTTCCTTGTTATTCTAGTGTTGACAAGAAAATCCAAAATAAGCAAACCATGTTGTGTTGTTGGACTCCCATGTGAAATGACTCTGCTATTCATTTATATTGATCATCTTGGCATCTAAGTAGATTGTAATCCATTTTTGTTCTATTTAGCCTGCTCTTGAATGCCATGAGGTTTTTTTTTTTTTTCCTGCTGAAAGCATTTCTTTTACTATGGCAAGAGCAAAAGATGCGACTAAGGATAGCCTTATGAGCTTCTTCCATGTCATTCTTTTGTTGAAAACCATATCCTTCATGAACTGTATTGGTTCCTGATTGTCCCATAAAGAGAAGTTTGGGTAGGAGGAACACTAGATTTTAGGGCTCAATCACGGAAAAGAACAAATAGAATTTCTTCGCTGATGGATGGAGAGAGAAGATTGGCAAGGAAGGAGGAAATAATTGAACATAGAGAGAATTAATTTGTCACTCTTTACACAAAGGACCAGTGGCAAAGACCATCTTTGGACAATCTAAAGTTTGTGAAAATAGGAGCTGATAAAATGCAGTGCTTGGAGAGGCAATTCGAAGAAGAGGAAGTCCGGGAGGCTATTTATGCTATGGCAGGAGACAAAGCACCGGGGCCTGATGGTTATCCTATGGCTTTCTTCCAGAGGTTTTGGAGTATGTTAAAAGATGATATTCTAGCATTCGTGGTGGAATTCCACTCTAGAGGGAAGTTGTCTAAAGGATTAGGAGCTTCTTTCATTGCCCTAATCCCAAAAAAGGAAGGGGAAGTTGGGATAAAGGATTTTAGACCCGTAAGTCTCATCGGAAGCGTTTACAAAATCCTAGCCAAGGCGGTGGCTGGAAGACTCCAGAAAGTTATACCAGAGATCATTGCGAAAGAACAAGGGGCTTTTGTAAAGGAAGGCAGATCTTTGATGGAGTCCTTATAGCTAATGAATGCATTCACTCAAGGGAGAGGGAAAGAAAGCAAGGTCTGATCTGCAAATTAGACTTGGAGAAGGCTTTCGACAAAGTGGACTGGGAGTTCTTGCAATATCTCCTCTTTAGAATGGGGTTCGGTGTTAAATGGAGAAATTGGATTAAGGAATGCCTATCCTCAGCCTATTTTTCCATTCTAATCAATGGCTCCCCAAAAGGCTTTTTCCCAGCTAAAAGAGGCATGCGGCAAGGTGATCCACTGTCTCCGTTCCTCTTTGTAATAGTAGCAGAAGCTTTGAGCAGGATGGTGGCGGAGGTAGAAAAGCAGAATCTTATAAAAAGTTTTAGGGTGAATAGAACTGGCCCCTCCATTTTTCATTTGCAGTTTGCAGATGACACTCTTATCTTCTGTGAAGCTAATGAGGATCAAATCAGAAACGTCAAAGCCATTTTGATTTGTTTCAAAGCAGTGTTGGGCCTTAAGATAAATTTCTATAAAAGTGAATTGATAGGGATAAGAGTGGAGGAGTCTGTCATGGGAAAGTTTGCAAAAATTCTTGGATACAAAGTGGGATCCTTCCCGGTGACCTATTTGGGTCTACCTCTGTGCAAGGGGCAAGCAAACAAAGAGGTTTGGAATCCAGTGGTAGAAAGGGTTGAAAGGAAGTTATCTACTTGGAAGGCTAGTTACTTGTCTTTGGGAGGTAGAATAACGCTTATCAAAGCAATGATGGGCAATCTCCCTATCTACTTCACAATCTTAAAATGCCTAATCTCAGTAATCAGCAGGATAGAGAATTTGCAAAGGGATTTCTTATGGCATGGAAAAAGCGTTGAAAGGAAGTATCATTTAGACATTTAGTACAATGGGCAGCCGTGTGTACATCAAAGCTAGAAGGTGGTTTTGGCATAAGGTCCCTAAGGCATATGAATGAAGCTCTGCTTGGTAAATGGATTTGGAGGCTAGGAGATGAAACGGAAGGTCTTTGAAGGATGGTAATGATGGAAAAATACTGCTATCAAAGGGATGGATGGGAGGTGCATGGAGCTGCCTACAAACAATCAGCCATATGGAGAGGCATAGTTTCTGTTAGAGAGAAGTTTATGCAGAACATCAGATATCAAGATTACTCAGGGAAGAAGATTTTTTTTTGGCTTGACAAATGGATAGGTTAAGAAACTCTAGCTTCTAAATTCCCAGATTTGTTTAACTGTGAAAGCGAAGGTGGAAAGTTACATCGAAAGATCCAGCATGAGAGGTCAGATTTCATGGAGTCCAATGTTCAGAAGAAATTTGAAGGAGCATGAAAGAGAACCAATTTTTGTCTCTCCAAACTTTGTCAAGGGACACTCAAATTCCAGAGGAAGGGGAAGATATTAGGATTTGGAAGGCCTCAACAAATGGGGTTTTCTCTATTTCTTCTTTTTTCTCGACTCTATCTGCAAGGGAGGGGAGCAGAAGCGGGCAAGTCTATGGAGGTTCAGGGCCCCACCTAGGGTTGTAGCTTATGGATGGATTGCCCTCCGGAGAGAATTCTAACCTTAGATAATCTTAGGAAAATGGGAAAAATTGTGGTAAACGCCTCTCCAATGTGTTTGGAAGACTAGGGAAATGTAGATCATCTTCTCCTTAGATGCAGATGTGCTATGAAAATTTGGAACACTGTCATCAGCTGGTTTGGTGGCAAGTGGGTATTGCCAAGGTCAATTCAACACCATTTCGAGGCATGGAAAACTCCAATCGGGTCTCCGAAAGGAAAGGAATTGTGGAAGCTATCGTTTCTTTCAGTTATTTGGCATATATGGAAGGATAGGAACGCTAGGTGCTTTGAAGGGACAAAATTTAAAGAAGTGATCTTATGTGACAACATAAAATTCTGTCGCTCGGTGGGTGAAGACCAATCCTATCTTCAAGGACTACCCTAGTGACCAAATCATGCATAACTGGAGGGAAATTGCTTTCACTTAATCTAGGATTTGTGGTTTGTCAAGGAGTTTTCGCTTCTCTTTCTATCCTTTTGGCTTTCATGCATTTTGTTGTTTGTTGGGGTTATGTTTGTATCTGTGTGTTTTAGGGTCAGTATAAGCCTCTTGTATTGACTTGTTTTATTTTAATGAAAGCTATCATTCAAAAAAAAGAAAAAAAAAAGATTTTGTGGCTCAATCTCTAGAAAAAATTAATGGTCAAGATCAAGTCGATGCTTATTTTCCAAATAAAACAAAAAGATCCAAAAAACACCACCACGACTACCACTACCACCACCGTCATCAAAGCCTTGTCCCGACTATGCTAGGGTTGGCTAGATGAATTTTATTTCTCCATTCTGATATATCTTGAGCCAAATCGTCAAATAGGTTGCACTTCTTCATATATATATCCTTACTACTTCCAACCATGTCCTCTTTGACCTACCTCCTTTTCCTTGGTGAGTGGCGTAGCTCCGGATCCGCGATCGAACAATAGATCTATCTCCTGAGGGTTGATCGAATCCAACGATGGATTCTAGCCCTAAGGCATATTCATAACGATAAAACACACCATAATTGAAAACTCAGGAAATCTTCTATTAATTGGAATCAGCATCTACAAAGAAGGACTCGACTATATAGGGTATTGTTTCTTGGGGACTATGACTTCTAAATAAATTAGGAAGCTTCTAATCCTAATCAAACAATAAAATTAGAAATAGTTCCCTAATTGAGCAAGGAAATAAAATCAAAGTAGGATAAAAAGAAATTTACTGAGTAGCTCTCAGTCAATTGGGATTTGGGCCTGTGGAGTGAACCCAATGGACTGGGTTGACATCTGGGTCAATCATGTGGGCCCAATTATTTTCTTGGGCTGGTCCGTACTGCATTAGTCGGCCATCAAGTTGCTTAGAAAAAGTCTTTTCCTTAGCGGCACCATTGCTGCATGCGTTTAACATGTCCAAACCGTCGCTCTCTCTATTTTATTTTTATCACCAATTGATGCTACCCCTAAATGCACCCGAAAGGGCTCATTTCTGATTTTATCTCTCCTAGTTTTACCACACACAGATCTCAATATTCTTATCTCTACTATGCATGTGTTGCTGCTTGATTGACCAATATTGCTCCATAGGTCATAGCTGGTCTAATTGCAATCCTGTAAGAATTTCCCTTCATGTTTTGTTGGTATGCACGAATCACAAAGCACCCCAAGAAATAGTCTTCATTTATGAAATCTTGCATACAAGCTTAGACCTTTTGCGGATTCCGGGGAAATTTATAGTTTGATCCTACCTACTGAGGAGTCTGCCCTTGATTTGAGTTTATTGATCTTCTTCTATTGTGTGACTTTGATTGTTGTTGGCTGGTTTTTAATGCCTGTCTCGTTGCACTAGTTGATGTCAGAGCAGGAATGAAGCTTCTGCTTTTAAGTGATTGCATCTCCCTTCTAGTTTTATTTTCTTTGCTCAAACCTACAATCAACCCTGCAAAATTTTTTAATTTAACCATCATATAATGCTTATTTTTATCAATGAATACCATGGAATTCCATCCACTTGCTAGTTCCGTTTCCAACCATAAACTCATCATATAACCCAACCCTGAACGGTCCCAAAATTTTCCCCACTAAACCAATCCATATTTTGCCCACCAACTCACCGTTTCAGTCTTCCAACCGAGAGCTGCATTGAATTTTTATCATGCTGACAGTCTCTTTTAGGTTTGCACTTTGCAACTAAGGGTAGTCACTAATTTGCTCAAGAACCTCATAAATAGTTTTGATCGCAGCTTAGGAACCACGTAAATACTTTTGCTCAAACTCTTCCCTAGTTTTATAGTTCTGATATTCTTCCCTTGATTTATCATTAAAAAAAAATAAAAAAAATGCTTCCCTTGAATTTCTGCAATGTGGTGATAAATATAGAATTAACAGTCATTTAGGGTCTTGAGCATGTCTAATATATGTTGTCCGCGTCTTGTAGTTGCTGTTGTTTGAGTTGTAACTTTATTTCATCGTAATAAATAGATTAGTATGTTCTGCCTTTTGAAATCAATTCGAAATGAAGTATATCTCTATAGTTGATGTATGTTGAGTTTTGTTAACTATCATCTAATTTTCAGTGGTCTGGGTTTTTTATTTTTTTAATTTTTTTTTTGTAATTCAAGATCATCATCAAAGCCTTATGCCATCTATATGGTCTTAGCTTTGTGAAATTCTCTATTAAATTCTTCTAGTGCAAACTCTAAACAATTGTATGGATTTGGCAGTTGTATTTTATTTTATTTTGTAGTAGCTGACTGCCTGTTTGAAATGACTCCTTTGTCATCTGAAAATACTCTGTAGAATGTCCCATTGTGGAGACTGAACCAGTTGTTTTAGTTTTCCAGAAATGTTCCATAGAATGTCCAGTTAACTGAAGTTGTAGTTATGGATGGGGAAGTGTATCAATTTAGTGAAGCCGTTTGTGAAAAGGGTTGGTTATGACCATTAAGCACATTCTAATTGTGGTTTCTTTTATTGTTAGTAGTAGAACTCAGGACTATTTCCCTCAGCGGTGTAAGTACCTTCTAGTAGGTGTGAGACCTGATGTAATACTTAAATCTTATGACATGTTTGGTTTTTAACTAGTGCTTTTCTTTTAGATCTGCAACCTGACCAAGAGCCACTTGGATGGAACACACGGATTAAGATTGCCATTGGTGCTGCTCGAGGGCTTGAGTATTTGCATGACAAAGCAGATCCTCCTGTCATTTATCGGGACTTGAAGTCAGCAAATATACTGTTGGACAAAGACTTCAATCCTAAGCTTTCTGATTTTGGACTTGCCAAACTCGGACCAGTTGGTGACAATACTCATGTTTCAACAAGAGTGATGGGAACTTATGGGTACTGTGCTCCAGAATATGCTATGTCTGGCAAGCTGACTCTGAAGTCTGATATCTATAGCTTTGGTGTCGTTATGTTAGAACTGATCTCTGGACGGAAGGCAATTGATAGTTCAAGGAAGGCAGGAGAGCAGAATTTAATTGCTTGGGTAGGTTATTGCAGCATTTATGGTCATGTGATTTTTTTTTACGATTCTCATTTTAGAATTACAGATTTGGCTCTTGAGGAATATCCATTTGCCTGGCAAAATGAAACAATCTGACTAACTATAGCATCAGATTGGACCCTTGTTTAGTGGCCCTAAATGTCTAAACTAGGGCAGAATGTTTGATTTTCTTGAGTCATTGGTAAACATGGAAGCGTGTAAAGGAGGTTTGTTCCCACCTTTTTTTAATCAAGTTTTGTATATAAATGAGAATATGCTAAAAGCTGGTTTTTTAAATATATCAAGGGAAACTTTCTAAAGCTCACAGTGAATTTTCTAAAGCTCAGTGTATGTTGTTTGACTGTCACATGCTTGTATATGTTTACTTCGAAACCTTTTCGAGAAATATATTTTAGGATTTTATCTGGTTTTTCAATTAGTTTACTGAACTGCTTCATGGAAATTTCTTCCTAAATTCATTTATTTTGGAATATTTTGAAGATTCCATTAAATTATCATTGTTGTCATCATTTTCTTCTTCCTACCCTTACCACATCTATCTCGGGTTGGCAAGAGTCAAGGGCATTTCCATTCTATTTGCATTTTTGTTGTTCAACTCTTCAATTCGTATTGAGTTGCTTTAGAACTTCGTTTTGAGTTTGCTTCAACCAGGATCCTCTTTGGGTTGGCACAATAATAAGCTGTGAACCAGACGTGTCAAACGCCGTCATTGTTGGTTAAAGATTATCCAAGATAGTGAAATCTAATAGTTTTGAAAACAAAAGTTTCAGTTAGTAAATCCTGTTGTGTTGTCTGTTCTTGAGCTTATCTCAGTTTCTTTATACCTAGGTCACATGTCAATGTTTGGTCTACTTCTTTCAGGCACGCCCATTTTTCAGGGATCGGAGGAAGTTTTCCCACCTAGCTGATCCTTTGCTTCAAGGCTGCTACCCAGTGCGATGTCTCCACCATGCAATTGCTGTCACCGCAATGTGCCTTCAAGAGCAGCCCAACTTTCGCCCTATAATGGGTGATGTTGTTGCTGCTCTCGAGTACTTGGCATCTCAGCCATACACCTCAGAAACTAATAGTGGAAAGCGCAGTCCTCCATCTACCAAACAGGCTGTGGGCACATTTTCAAGGGATTCGAGCAGAAAGGGTTCATCTCTCTGAAGATAAGAGTATCGAGAAGGTTGATCATTGGAGGAGATTGGTTTGTCTTTGTATGGGATCAAAAGTATTGATTGAAGACATCAGTCTTTACTACGACCAAACTGTTCATTTGCTTCATTGGTTTTGACTTCAGTGCTGTTGGTAAGAGTTGCTTCTGTGGTTTTATATGGAAGTCTATGCATGCATTTCCATCTGTGTGTTTGTATGCAGATTTCATTCTTTCACAACCTTGAGACAGAACAGAGCTTTAAAGGTTGAATTCCTACTCATAATGGAGAGAGCATTTACAGATTCACATATGTGAAGTGTGTGCATATTTGTTGATTTATTCAGATATACATATCGCATGCATTGGTTGCCTTGATGATGCTGGCCTTTCAATCCTGTACATGGAATTGGCTCCCCTGCTAGTCAACATACCAATACTTTGCCCTTGAGTGGCAATTTGCATGTCTAGAAGTGTGCATTGAGTTGTGTTTCTGTGAGTTTTGCTGAAGTAAAATCAGGTGACTGGTTTTTATGTCTGGTTTCTGCTACTGAAATAGACAGACATGCTCCAGCCTGGAAAATTTTTGCATAGGGAGGGACATGATGGGTTTCGAATGCTGGGTGTCTTCAACTACAGGAAGTAAGTGTTCAGAAGGAGAGCTAGTGAGTGAGCCTTTGCCTGTTGTAGAATCTCTTTGAAATTGTAGATGCATCCATATGTAATCGGAGTTGAATGTGTTTCTTTTAATGGAGGATTTGTTCTGTGTTCATATTTCTTTTAGGGATTTGGAGTTCGTAAGTTATTGTTACTTAGAGATACAAATGGTTCATACAAAACAAATCATTGTATTATCTTTACCTCCTATTATTATTATTATTTTTTTTTTATAATATGAGTTTGTTTACCTGGTGTGCCTTTAATGAAAGTTGAAATCCCCCAAGGTTTATATTTTGATTAGATTATTCATTCTCCTTCCCAACTAGCCTCCCTGGCTAAGCATTTCAGTCATCAAAGGAGAGAGATCTATGAATGGGATGATGCATCTATGAAGATCATTTTGTGCATAGAATGCAAGGTGTAGTATGCATTGAAGGTCATTTATCTTTTAGTTTGTGCCGGATCTTTTCATTGATGGTCAGCCTCTATATTACTTACATTTATTATTAAAAATCAAGGCGATCAAAGTCCTGATCATATTGAAAATCGAAAGGTGATTAACATCCAAATTACATGCCATTTTATTTCCATACATAGCAGCCATTGCACAAACACTTCTATTAAAAACCACAGCTCCACCCATGTGGGTGGGAAGGTTACCTTCACATATCCTGGCCACTAGGGCAACTGGCATCTCTCTCACACACACGCACAAAAAAAAAGCATGCCTAGCATAACATTTACTTAAAAATCATAGCCGTTTGGTTACTTCCAATGATAAAGGTCGTCATCATCATTGAAGCCTTATTTATTCTGAATTAGATTATAGATTAACAAAAAGTTTTTATCATTATATACTGCTTATTAGTGGCAAAATGTTATAGGAAGTGGTGTTGGCTATAATTATCCAACCAGTAAATCTGTTTTTTTTTTTTTTTTTTCTTCTCTTTTACAAAAGACCCACCCATCCATGCACATCCTACTAATGGATGGATATGATATCTGGGTATTACTAATAAGATATTATGATAATGAAAATGCTAGAGTGATAATTATGATTACAATCATTATCATGTAGACAAAAAAAAAAAAAAAAAAAAGATTTGGTGAGAATGTCCGCGTCAGATATCCTTCATTGGAGCATGACCTCATTGTTGGCCCCATCTAAATAGCTGAATAATCTAAATCTTATCTTTTAAGATTACATTTAGTACTTGCCCCTGAATTATCTCCATCTGTTTACATAAAATACCGTTTAGAGAAGCAACTTCTCAAAGCACACGGGGACTTAAGGTAACCTTTAAATTACATTTACCACTTCCCCTAAATTGTCTTTTAAGACAAAAGATCTTTACCATATATGCTTTCCTAAATCTTCAAGTTTAAAAATCACTGGCATAAAGGGTTCCATTTTTCACTCACACTCTTGATGTTTATCACGAAATCAAGTTCTACCAGATTTTAGTCTCATAATAATTAGGGAGAGAACTGAAGAAATGGGACTTTTGAAGTAATGTTCTTATGTGTATCATGTACGGAAAAAGATACTTCAAAAGAAGTTCTATCAACTTAGGAATAGAAAACAGTCACTAGTTCCACCGCTTTGTTAGCATTTGCTTAAACTTTACTCCTATTAGAGTGCAGCACACTGATCACAGATCAAAACTATTATTTCCCCAATTCTTTGTTTTTTTTTTTTATTTCTTACTTTGATAACCCAATTTGTTTTATTCTTCAGTCGATGTCATGTAAAATAAAATGATGGAGAATTGGATAGGGCTATCAACTGTTGGTACATATGATACAATTAGAGAAGATGGCCTTTACTATTTTATGCATTATATATATATATATATTCATCTCTTTTGTGGCCACTTAATCAAATTACTTAACTTTTATTTCAATACTTTTTTTTTTTGAATTATTATGTTTCTTCCTTTTAGGGTTATATTGCAAGATATGGGTTTTTCCCATTTTAGACTATGATGGTTAATGGGTGTTTTGAATTCTTTTTTTTTTTTTTTTTTCTAAATTTCAAAATCAAATTGAAAAAGAGAGGAGAAACAACCAAGAGGACATGCCCAAAGAAGGACAAAGATATATAAAAAAAAATAAAATGGGGGCAGCCACCAGAAAAGGAACCAAAACAGAGCTCCACCTAATACAAGGAATCTAAGCTATAAAAGAAGTATATATATATATATATATATATATATATATATATATATATATTTATATATCAACATTTACTTCTAAAGGTAGAACTAGAAGGCAAGTTACACATATCTTAAAAAGAATTAAGGGTAAAGGTAGAGAAAGGAGAGTTCAATCTTCCAAGAGAATAGGAAGAATTAGTAATGAAAAAAAAACTTGTAGCCGTTTTCGGAGTGGGAATAGTACCAGACTCCCAATGGGTGGTTGACTTCAAATAGACTCTTTTTTAAATTTTTTATCTTTGCTTTACAAATGAGTTGTACTTACACACTCAGAAACACTACAATCTGATTAATAGCCAAGGAGGACTCATTTCATATTTATTACTACTAAAGCCTTTAGACTTTTATAAAGTCTATATGTTTGTTGGGTTTTTCTTAAATTTTTATATTTGCAGAAAAATTAATTTTATTTGTAGTAATCAATCTGGCTATTTCCATGAGCAAATTCAACATGATTTATCTAACGTTATGAGGAATCTTCTTTCTTTCTTTCTCTATTTTTGTTTTTTTTATTTATAAGTTTGTTGATTTGGGAATGTGAGTTGGGATGTATTGAGTCTATTTGGTTAAAATTTTATGGTTATGTTTATTTTGAATGATAAGTAGATACATGGGGAATTATTTGAAAAAAAAAATCTATTTATTCTTTTTTTTTTTTTTTATTTTTGCTGAACTTTAAAAGAACTGCTATTTTGTTGGTTGTGTTTTATTTTTCCCCAGCTGTAGTTTCTTGGGATGCTTGAATTCTTTTTTTATTTAATTACTCGGCATGTGAGAAGTATTATTTCTGCAATTTTATATGCGCCTTTTCGTTTTTTAGTCATGTAGATATTTTTTTATATATAATTTATTCGAGTTTCTCTTCTATTTTTAGATACAATTGGACATTTTGGATTTTATTAGGCTTTGCAATTTGATTTATTGTTATTATTTTTTTTCCAAAAGCTTATTTGATGGCCTCTCATTTTAAAAATAATTAAATTTTATTAGATGGGCATGAGGCCTGTTTTGCTAGTTATATATGACATAACAATAATAATCATAACACTATAAAATTTAAGGGGTCCACAAATTTATGTATAGAATTGCTTTGATAGCAATATTAAAGATTCATTAGTGGGGTTCTTATAAAACCTAAATCTCTAAAAATCCATTATTGGGCTCAAGTTTGACTGGAGTGAAATTTGGCTCGGATTTTGCACCGCACTTGGCTGCAAGTATCTTCTTACATGGCTCACCACAAGGAAATTTTTGAAAGAACATTCAAACCTGAAGAGAAAGCTTAAAGAGTGCAATTGACCAAGACTCTAGTTAATTGTTGAAAGTAAGAAGAGACAAAGGTTAAGGAGTCTAAGTAAGCTTTAAAGGATATTATTAGGAGACATGCGGTCTTCCCTTAGTTTTAGGAATAATTTTCATAAAAAAAAGTAGGGATGTTCATGGGCCGGTTGGGGCTGGGCCGAACAAAATCCAGGCACAGTCTGAATTTAATCCTTAGGCCCAAGCCCGGCCCTTTTGGCCCGAGTGCCTAGCCTCAGCCCAACTTGCATAAAATAGGTTAAGTCTGAGCCCAGTTGGATAGTGTTTTTATATAAAAAAAAAAAAAAAAACCTTTCATTAATTGCAAAAGGCTGTAGCTTAGCTGGTTGGGGTGTGTGTGTTTGAGACGTGGATTTGAGTCTTATTTTTTAGCAAAAATACATTGTTTTTGCTTAAATGGCGTCTCTCACTTGGACAGGGCCGTGCGTCAGCTTCCTACTACTAAATCTAAGCCCAGCCCATTTGTTAAACGGGCCCATATTTTAGATCTGAGACCTGCCAATGCATATTGGGCTCAAGTTGGACTCGGGCCAGCCTGATCCATGAGCACCCCTATAAAAAAAAGTCAATCCAACTGTGGAACAAATGGGTACTGTTGTAAAATTTGATGACAGTACCCATAGAACCATATAACTCTTATTGTGAACCATTTGGATTCCAATAGGTGGGCTCCACCATGTAGTTCGGCTTGTCTAACTTAGTATTTCTCTAGGTTAAAGCCTCAGCGCAACTCCATGCTCTCAGGCTATTCCAATACCCTCTCGAATGCCCGACATGACATCCTCTACTAATAACCGGATCCCTTATCTCACATATTACATAGGAACCATGTAACACATGTCTGGAACTTCATCTTATGGCCCACATAGAAATAATCTAGATCGTTAATGATGAATCTTATTCTCCCACCAGTGACATATCCTCATATTCTCTATCCCCTCCCGTGGCATATCCTCACAATTTAATCGGCAGGAATAGGCCCCACTCTAAGATTGATCTCATGATAAAAAATGTAATGGGGCGCTAGTGTGGCACTGCTGCTAACATCGTGTTTCGACCATGTCCTCAATTAAACAGTAGGACCCACTCCTATTGAACCGAAATTCGAAAAGGATACATTCCCAGAGGGGAATGGGAACTCCACATGTTCACAGTAAAAAAATCATCAGTTTGAAAATAGAAGAAGGAATGAATGAAGTAGTTTAAAATATTAGACATCCTCAAATATTTTTGGATACTCTTTAAACTTAAGCATATGTGAAAGAGTCCTTTCTATGCTATTAACTCCATCGGTAGCTACGCATCCATCCATTCTTCCGCTTCACAAAGCTTTTCCTTTAAAGAATGGTAAAAAATGCTACAAGTCCTTTTCACTTGCTCTTTGCATGCAGTAAGCCATATATGACCATGCGAACATCGAATTGTTGTTCTTGTTCATCATCTTCTTCCAGAAAATCATGAGGAAGAAGTACTCAATCCTCATCGTCGCTGCTCTCTTCTTCCCCTCTCTCTATTATATCACCCTCTTCTCATCCTTCTTCAATCTTGAGAGTCGACTTTGCAAGAACTATTGCTCACAAAACTCTGATCCGGACCTTCTTTCCGTGAAAGAAAATCACCAGCAGCAGCAATTCAAATTTAGTTCCCCACCTAAACTAGGCTTTCCAGAAGAGATACAAAAGACCCATATCAATGAACCGGCAAAAGAAGCTAACCAGCAACAATTCAATTCGACTTATTCTCCTGCAGTGGTGTTTTCAGGAGAGATACAAGAGACCCCAATCAATGAATCGGCTCACCTTGCAACTCCAACCAGCCTGGCCGTGGAGAAAAGAAAAGCGCAGTTGAAGAAAGAACTGCCCAAGATAATTCAACTCAATCAACAGACTGGGGTGTTTGATCCAAGACTTAAGAAGCTACTTTCTGAAGATTGCGACGTTCGGTTTTTCATGATATGGATATCACCAATAGCTAAGTTCAAGAGCATAGAATTTCTTGCTTTGAAGAGCGTCTTCAAAGCCCATCCTTCTGGTTGTGTGGCAATTCTTTCAAATAGCATGGATTCGAAGCAGGGAAGGGTGCTCCTAAAGCCATTCACTGATAGGGGTTACAGAGTTGCTGCTATTTCTCCAGATTTCGATTTTGTGCTCAAGGACACACCAGCAGAGTCATGGTTTAATGAGGTAAAGAAAGGCAATGTCGATCCTGGTACTATTCCATTCCCTCAAAATCTCTCCAATCTGCTGAGACTTGCAGTCCTTTACAAGTATGGGGGTGTTTACTTAGACACAGATGTATTAGTCCTGAAGAAATTCTCAGATTTAAAGAACACGATCGGAGCGCAGTCGGTCCATTGCAATGGCAATTGGAGCCGCCTGAACAATGCAGTGCTGGTTTTCGATAAGAAACACCCCCTACTTTTTGAATTCTTGAAGGAGTTTTCACAAACTTTTAATGGAAGCAAGTGGGGCTACAATGGGCCTAGTATGGTGTCAAGAGTGGTGGGAAGGGCAAAGCAAAGGCTACAGGATTATAACTTCACTATCATGCCACCTAGGGCCTTTTATCCAGTGGATTGGATTAAGATAAAGGTGTTTTTCCGGCAACCGGAGAATCGCGCCGGGTTGAAGTGGGCGGCGGAAAAGGTGAATCAGCTAAGCCGTGGAGAGACTTATGCTCTTCATCTATGGAATAAAGTGAGCCGCAGTTTGGAAATTGAACATGGGAGCATAGTGGAGAGACTTGCATCTTTTCAGTGCTTGTTATGTAACAAGGATACTTCCATTCATTGATTATGGTTTATAGTTTACTGCTTTGATTTTCTGTTTCCTAATTCTGAGTAGGCAGATGTTATGGAACTTTGATGTTATGAGCAAGTGGTAAATAGTCTCATTTATATTACTAACAAGATCAAGAAACCAGAAACTTGTCTATATATGTTCTCTATTGTTCTTTCTACAGCTTCAGTATGTATATACTTATTGAACTTCCACATTCCAATTTGGGATTACTCCAAGCCTGAGCCCAGTTGTCTAGCCCACATGAAAACCCAACTCAGGCCAGGTATTCTCGGTCTTCGTCTTAGGAGGGATGGCAATGGGTCGGGTTAAAACTGGCACTAGCCCTACCTACTCTTATTAAGGGTGGGTTTGATAGTGTGTTTGTCGGGTTTGGAGAGTATATAAGTTTCACACTGGGTTTAGGTTTTGGATTCGCCCAGTTCACCTTATGCTATATACTTCATACATTATTTTGTAAATGTTTTACACAGAATTATTGTAGCACAACTGGTAGTTAATTTTTTATTTTTTTTTTTATCTGAGCTTCAGGTCATAGATTTGATTGAGAATTTCTATCATTCTTTTTAAAAAATATCGACATTATCAACCTTGATCAGACTCTTGATAGTTTGGTATTACAAAAAATAAACCTGCCATGGATTGGGTCAAGTTGGGGCAGGGTAGATGTCAGTCGGGTCAATTTTGGTCTGTCTAAAACCGGAGCCTGACCCATTACCATACTCTAAGTACCCCAATGGGCCCAACTACCCAAATTACATATATGCATGTTATGATCATTTTCCACATATAAATTAAGTCATCTTACTATTTGATCTAATTGCATTTAAGCCTATGATGAATCTGGCTTACACATATAGAATCCTCTCCTCCACTTCCATAGGCAATTTTCTTTAGAGATAGTAAGAATATGCCAATTAATTAAATAAACCAAACCTATTCAAATTCAAATAATTCTTATATATCCTCTATTTTAACTCATTGTAATATATCATATATCCTATAAAATCTAACCCAAATTTGAATCTCAATTTAGTTTTGATTGATCATGCAAGAAAGACATGTAAACTGACTCTGTAACGTCTTTTAGGAACTAACTGAGGACCTTTTTGGTAAAACTATGAGGACCTCAAAAACACCCTTTCCTAAAAGAGAGGTTTCTCAGTTATTATTCATATTTTTTAATAAAGAGACAGGTAATTGAAATACCCTCTTTTTTTTTTTTTTGCTAGATGGGTGATTGGTTTACAACTTGTGAGACAACTGTCCTCTCCGGGATCAATCCCTCTATAGCTGTGTGAGATGATACACCTTTGCCACTGTGGTGTCTTGAGCTTCTCATTTATTGAAAGACTTTTGAATACTCCTGCCACCTCTTCTCCTATTTGATATACACTGTAGTCAGCCTCATTGGCCACTTTGATGCCTCCTGATTTCAAGTAGGGCTCAAACCTACATAATCTGCCCCCGCCAAATCGATGACCATTCTTTGTCCGTTCGATTATGCTAGAGCCAGTGGACTATAGAAGATTGTAAAGAAATTTACTTGAAAAATCACGTTAGATGTCCACTACACAAAAAAAGGCCCCACCAGTATTTTATTGACGGAAGTGGTCCCCCAGGGCCACTTTCATATTTTTTCTTGTATAAGTCCGGTGGCGCAACAATATCGCTGGTCCACTGCACTCAAACAAAGGCACGGAACTCATTTCCCCCCTTTCTGCTTCCCTAACCCTTCTTGTCTTTGGTGATCCCATCGCTCCTTGTTCTCCACGGCAGTCCCCACGGCGGCTATTTTCAACCTATTCCTTCAATCCAATCATCGCTGGGTCCCAACGGACATTTTTAACCTATTCCTTCCATCCAATCATCCCATAGCGTCCGATTGAATCTTTTTTGAGGTTTTTTCTCCGCCGTCTTCTTCTTGTTTTTGCCCTCACACTGTTTTTGTCTCTCGGTTTTGTCTTCTTTCCATTCAACCAACTATTCTCAGATATCGCATCGTAGAGCAGTACAATATCATGCGTACGTGTCAGACTTTGCATTTAATCGTTTGTTTTCACTATGGTTCACTTTTTCCTTTTCTGTTAGGGTTCAAATTGGGGCTTAGAAGATGATATCTTCACGAGCTTAGATGTATGATCTTCTACTTTTTAAAAACTAAAAAGTGCTCCATTTGTCAAACATCCTTCACTATTACTTTCCATATAGTGTTGAAATGAAGCATAGAGCTTAGGTAATTCATGGAATGCACGTGTTTTTAGCTTATCTTTCATCATTCTCTAATTACATACATTGAATGGATTTCTGTGTGAACATTAGTGTTTTAAAATGTCTCAACTCAGATGATCTTGTTTTGTGATGGACTTGTCTAAATAATTGTGACGCCCAGGGCATCTAATTACGGAGTTAATGGGGTTATTAATGTTTTTTTATCCCCAAGATCCGCGTGTATGAGAAACAGAACTCCCTTTATAAATATGAACATTTTGCGGAAGCTTAAGTAGCCTTGCGACTTGAAGTCCATGGCATTCATATTTCGAATCCCAATAGTCTCTCTCACATTCTCCCATGCGCATGAAGCCTAATCATGTATTTGAAACTCTCATCAATCTACTAGGGGGTTGTTCATGGATTGGGTCAATTATAACCAATTATAAGTACAAATATTAATTGTCGATGTACTTGATTTAAATTTAATGAAATTGATCCCGTATTAATAAAAATGGATTTACTTAAGGTTACTATGTCCTGCTAAATGTACTATAGTAATTATTAATATTACAAGCTTTAAAGAAAAATAAAATCAAGCCTTTGGAATTATGTATATATGGATAAAGAGATAGGCAAAAGTATCATTTTACTAAAAAAACCAAAAACAAAAACTTATGGCGGCTATAAGGTGACTAATTTTGAGACATGGAAGGTATTAAAATTAAAAGTAAGGGGTATATATAAATATTGAGGCCACAGGAGCTTATTTACAAATCCTATAAACTTGAGGGGGTATATACAAAAGAAAAACTCTTTCCCCGGTGTAAAATATTTGCGAAAGGTTAAAACCCTAGTTCTTCGGTACTTGTTCTCGACACTCCCCTTTTTCCCACCTAGCTCAACATTCAAGCGTCACCAAGTCTGAAACTTCATCTCCACACAACCGTCAAAAAAGGCAAGAGGACATTGTGCGGGTGGATGTGGTTTTCTTAGACGTGGCCTTAGAGAAACACAAGAAGGAGTTCGATAGAAAAAAATAAAAATAAATGAAAGCTATGAAAACCACCATCGATAAGAAAGTGGAGGATGCACCGAAAGAGGTTGAAAAAGGTTTAACCGGAGAGTTGGAGAGCATCAAAATGGATGTGAATACTCAGAAAAATAAGGTGATTGTGCTGGAAGTAGAGGCGAAGGGCCACTTGAACGTACCGACGGAGGAGGGGGGGAGGGGAGATCATGGTATGGCAATCTTACGAGAAGCTATATCCGAAAATACTTAATAGAGCCAAGCGCGTTTTACGTCCTTGCTACGTTCGGGATCGCTCTTTCCAATATGAAGAACCAGAACACAGGGTCCACCCCGACCGCTGTTGGAGAGGCCTACCTCCTTACCCTTGCACTTTTCAATATAAAAAAGTGTATTAATTATAACCCATAAAAAGAAAAGCCAGCACAACGGAAATAAACTAAACATACGATAACCCCCAATTTTTATGGTTACTTATGCCAAATTAGTTGTCTAGTTGGCACCATCCGCATGACCTACCTAAGGTATGCGGCTCCATGCCTCCTCCGCAAGAATCCCCACAAGTCGGGTTAAAACCTACTACACCAAGGTTAGCAAGGATCAAGTACGACGACTTGACATGTGTTTAAAATGATTAATAATAACATATTTGCCGTAATTAGAAAAAACACAGGATATAGATTGGCATGGTCACAAATAAGTGGTACCATTAGGCATAATCATGCATGAGAATACGATTAATGTGGCGTGATGTAGAAACATAAATGACGGTACCACTATTATATACACATTCGACCGAAAAGACATCCACATGACTAAACTCTCTAAACTTACTCGACCTAATTAGGAACGCCGGTGATAGGGTGGAAGAAATAGCCCAACTTACATGATGTAGAATGAACACCGGTAATGGGGTGGAAATAGTAGCCCAACTTACACGGCGTAAACATGAATAATATCGTACATACTTTATAAAGTGAAAACCACGTAAAGCTATCTTCTCACCAATACACATGGTAGAGGGGATTATACATACATGGAACATGCTTATAATTATAGTAAGCTAGAACTCACAAGGAGGCTTTATAGTTGGTGCATACATACATACATACATACATACATGAATCGGTTTTTGGTGCCGAAGAACATCTCATATAGAGCATCTCAACGGAAAGAAAATACTAAACTGCATTTAGTTACAAGAAATTACGAACTCCAAACCGGTTGATCAAACCGAAGAGAGTGCCCAAGCTTAGTGGTGCCAACTTGGATTACAAGAATCAAACATACTATGCATACTCAGAAACACTCATGCATAAAATAACAACTATCAAGGAACCCAAAAATAACATGAGAAACATATGTGGAGTGAAATTAACATATCACTTCAAACCGGGGAAACATAATGACTGGACATAGTCCTAGGGTATCTAAAAAAAATTGGGATAGTGAATGACTCAACCCGAATGGGTAAAAGAAGTGTAAGGTGGATGTGGGTGGCTGGGAAGAAGCAGGGCGAGCAATTGAATGAGCGCTATACAACCCAATACACTGTGTCATGAACCCTAAGTGTTAGGGGCAAGCAGGGCAACAAGTGCTCGCTAAAACCTCGTGTGCAGACTTTCCTTCTCACTTTGTAGGCCTTTTCTTTCCACTTGTGTGGGTTCTCTTGGGTGTAGGCTTTTTCTTTCCACTTGTGTGGGCTCTCTTGGGTGCCAACCCCATTGGCTAGGGACAAAAAAAAAAAAGGGTAAACCACAATGATAAGACATAAAATGACCTAAGTCATTGATTGACTCTAATATATATATTTTTAAACTCCCATTACCCAGTGATCACAATATGATCTACAAGAAAGGTGCCAGCAATGAATCTATGGCCTGGCCCAACCGTGCTAGGTTGGGTGGATTTCAGGTTCGGGCCTGGTATATAGTTTGGACTCAACCTATTTCCATCCCAGTTGAAGGTTAGTTTTTGTTTTTTTACTAAAAAGCCCCATTGAGTTTTTCAGACTACCTAGAAAAGACTCATAGAATTTGTATTTTTATTAAAATCTCCATGACATGAAGTTGAAACAAGTCATTATTAGAATTTTTGGACAAATGATAAAAATACCCTTTCTTTAATTTTAAAACTCAATTGAAGTTAAGTGGGCCCCACCCGGATGCACGATGACCAAGAGAGGCAAAACGATCAAAACACTTTAATTTAGATTAAGAAAATATGTAGCATCAAACCCTATCAAATGATCCTAGCCCTAAGTTTTAGACGCTCAAAGTTCACAGTCATACATTATGTAAACTTCTTGTGATTACATTCAATGGTAAATAGTATCTAAAATAGTGTGAATGAGATGAGTTCCAATCAAGAGTCTCGGTGTGTGTTATGGATTGGGATGACCAAAGATAACATTCAATGAGTCCAATAGAAACCATTTGTGAAAAGGAATTTCTTTTACCAAAACCATCATTTGAATCATTTCGTGCATCATTAAAAAAAACCAACAACAAAAAAATTAAAATGAAACTACAGTTAACTTTTGTATGGTTGGCCTATTAGTCAGAAGAGATTTTAATAAGATTACAAGATATCAACGAGATTGTGTGAAGAGGAAACGGATCCTCTGTTTGGACCAATCAGAGGGTGCCACGTGGGGGAGATGAATTTTTCTTATTCATTGGAGGAGATGGGATTTGACTTCTCCTCCCATGTGTCACCTCCTAAACCCTGTTTGGACCAAACAGGGGATCCGGTTCCCTGTGAAGATGTAGGTGCTTTTCTGCCCTCATTAATGAGGCCCTGAACTCATAACGAGACTAAAAGATTATGACCTTTTGTTAATGACCGACATATAAATCAACTGAGGAGCAAAGCAGTTGATGACCATGGTCTTCATTATTAAGTGTCATGATAGGGCCTTCTGAGATCAACATTAACACATGGGTCCCACATGCAATAGCGGACCCTTGATTTTCATTTAGGTGGTGCGGACAATAATCAAGCTAAGAAGTCAAATAATAAAATAAATCTTTTAATACCTTATTTAAAAAAATCTCTCTAATCTCGATCTACACCCGCGTCATAACACTTAGGTCCGCCCCTGCCCACATGTATACCACCTTTTGGGTTGGTGATAAACAAAGTATATGCAAGGGAGTTTAGGGCCTTAGGCACATGCACACCCAAATGTATTTTTTGTTTTGTTCAAAGTCTAGGTATTGCCGACCGTCTAAAATGGTGTGAAAGAGACCACCAACAACATGCAAACCAGGAGAAGGTGATTTGGTTGAATCAATGGGAATTCAAGCATAGCTTTGTAGAGACCACCGACTATTAATGGAAAGAGACCTATCTTTACACGCCATGTAAGTCAAGGTCAAGGTCTCCCATTCAAGGGTCATGGGTACAAATCCATTTAGCCGGCCCAGATCTAGTGTCCCTCATTGCCTGACAAATGTTGATACGTATGATTATGCATCGGCTTGGAGGGTAATTTTGAAACCGGGCCCATCAGAATCATCCATGGTTTTTAATTTAGACGTGGCGTTTTAATAAAACGCTATGCCACTCTCTTGCAAAGAGGCTGCTGCTTTAATATATATAATATGATATAATTAGAAAGTTAGTACTAACAAAGCAAAACCTTATATGTTAGGGTTAAGGGTAGATGAGGATAAACAAGACCTCACGGTTCAAAGGCCATGGCTTACATTGGGGACTATGTCACTATAATTTACGAATGTTTCCGTAATGCGAACATTCTGAAACGAGGTGATTTTGTTCAGTTCATATCTTAATTCAACTCGGTCCTTCGGCAAAACTAGATAGAGTAGTGGCCTGCTTAACTTGGTCCTTCGTCAAAACCAGATAAGAGTAGTGGCCTGCTTAACCAGGAGTCAAATGAGAATTTTTGGACCTTTGTACCAATGGAGTACATGCCGGCGTGTACTAGGATACCCTAAACTAGAAAAATAAATGGAAATGGATGCTTAGGTTGACTGCTATAAAGATTGAGACATGTGAAAAATGTCATGTCCTGTTGGCCATTGGGTAACAACAACACAAAAGGTAGTTTTTGTAGTCTTCAGCTCCACCTGGACTAGGCCTCACTCCAGCCCACAAACTCCATAAGTGGTGGGGTCCAGAACCATTTTTTTCATTGGGAAACACAAAGTGGTCCATCAATTCTGTGGTACATGCCTTGATTAGATCATGGGCTATCAATATCATCCAAGTTTGATGTTCTCTAAATTGACCTTAGTTTGGACTTTGGATACTTCTGTGGCAACTTGTGTAACTTTTTCTGAAATAGCATCCAACCTGGCTTACAATGTAATGTAAAGATTACGGGCCACATGACAGATGATGTTGAAATGCCCACTCCAGTTGGTTGAGTTGAGTCCCGAACCTGCTTAAGTCCAATTTCGGTGAAAGGGTTTCTTTCTACAATTGGAACAAAATCTTACATGGTATATTATATCCATTGTAGTAAATACACAAAGTTTCATATGCACATACACATATATTATATTAAAATGGAAATATTCGAGCGAGAACTTCCATGAGAAGTATTGGTGGAGCCCACCTAGCAACCAATTCAAACCATACACAAAGAGGGACCTATCAATAAGTATAGTCTAACAGGCTTAAGCCTGTGGCCTGAGTTCGGCCCGATAAGCAATTCGTACATTAAATCTGTGTCTGGGCCCGGCCATTAGGTCCATTGACAGTCCAAATCTTCAATTGTCAAACTTGGATGGATTTTGACCATATCTGGATAGTGGATACAGCCTTAATCGAGTTTAAAGATTAAGGATAATGAATCTAATTATAAACGGTTGTGGGATAGGTGCAATGAATTGGGTTGGGTCAAATTGGATTTCACAATTATGGGTTCAACCAAAATCTCAACCGTTTATCATTGAACTGGTGAGAGACTTCAACCAAAACCTCACTGAAAGTAAAATGGATCGACCCAAACTCTGAATTCAGGGGAATGGGTTCTTAGATTGGGCCTAAATTTGCTGCCTCAGTATATGGGGGGGGGTACATCCAAACGTCCCATTGTTATTTTGCAATACTTTAAATGGTCCCTGAGATGTCCTTAGACTAGGCCTAAATGTGACCAGGTCAAGGAATCTGAGTAGAGGGTTTTTATAATCTTTTGTCAATCAGACGACTTTCATCAGCTTTTGGAATCCAGTGACTCATCAAGTTCATTGCCGCAAGTCTTTCCCTTTGACTTTGAATAGCATTTCAAAAGAAGGCACAAAGAGATTGTCTAGGAAACAACCCCAAGAAAATTGGGAGTCTGGGGGGTAGAAGAACACGTGAAATGGTTAAAACTAAATAAACATCACCAAGTATCATCTATGGGATGAAAGAGAACAAGAACAAGGTTGACCCACCGTGATGCATGACCAGCAAGGGAGTAATGATGGATAGATTTGGATGTTGTAATTAAATGAAAGGGGAGTTGTTTGTAATCTTACTGTTACGTAGAATATGCTATTTCTACAGAAAATGCTTGAAGGGTTGTTCAATGGCAGTTATATATAGACTTGAAATGTAGAAGAGTTGTTAACAATTTCTCCTCTCTCTTATTCTCTGGTCTTTTGCATGGGGAATTGTTGGGGAGCTTCAATTAAAGCCTTTCAGAGCCAAAGTTCAATCAGGCCTTCAAGCACAGGTAACTGAAAAAAGGAAAAAGGAGCTGGTTTTTCTCCTGAGGCATGAAAAATCTCACTATCTCTCAGTTGGGTTTTCTCTCATTTGTTGGAAAAACAATCGTTGATTTGTTTCTGTACTTGTGTTCTTTTTTTAACTATCTCTCTGTTCTAATACCATCTTTGATGTGAAAATGATGAAAATGAGATAAATGCAGCTGTTTCAAGTACTGGTTTTTGAAAACTTTCAGCTACTTAACATTATCTAGGATGATTTTGATTCTCTCTGGTCCCCAAGGATTTTGTTATTTTGTTGGTTTTCATTATTTTACTTCCCTCTGTCTCTCTCTCTCTAACTTTTATTTTTCCTCTTTTTACTATCTTGAAAGCAAGATTCTGTTATATAATTTATGGTTCTGATGGCTCATGAAAATAATTTCCATCAATTTCACCACTCCTCTTGAGTTTTTGTTCCCCCCATGTTGTTTCTAATATAAACCCCCTGTGTTGGTAGCATCTGTATGCAAAATTCAATATTTTTCAATGTTTCTTTATTTTTTCTCAAATGAGTTTTTGGAAAGCTTATTGTTTTAGATTTATAAAATGACATCTTTTTCCTTGTGCTCTTAAAATAAATCCCATCTTTATATCATCTCAGATGGGTTTCTTTGTTTTCATTACATTTTCATGTTTATAATACGACTTTTAATGAAAGTTTTTTATTAGCTTCTAATCTAAGTTGTAATTGACTTCTTATTTGTAACCAAAATACTCACAAAGTCGCTTTAGTTTCATTAAATTTGGTCTGTTTCTGTGCTATCTTAGTTGAATTAAGATCATCTGCTATATTTATGGTCTCAAATTTTGCATGGGCTGGTTGGATGGTTTCATTTTGATGTCTAGAGACAGAGCTTAAGTTTTATCCTACAAGTTGACATAAGAGTTCTTTTGTTTTCACTTTCTTTTCAATAACCTCAGATGGGGTTTCTTTGATTCGGCGTCTTTTTTCTTTTTCTTTTTTCTTTTTGGCAGGGATGTCGAAGAACAACAGCAATGAAGGCCTGCAAGGCAGCAGCGGTTTTTCGAGCAGCAAGGAAGAGGTATTTCCAGAAGGACAGATTCTGCCAACTCCCAATCTGAGGATTTTCAGTTTTGCAGAATTGAAGACTGCCACTTGGAATTTCCGGACCGATGTGATTCTTGGAGAGGGGGGCTTTGGGAAAGTCTACAAGGGGTGGATAGATGAGAAGACACATGGTCATGTAAAGAGTGGATCAGGGAAGATGATTGCTGTGAAGAAATTGAACTCAGAAAGCCTGCAAGGATTACAAGAATGGCAGGTAAATCAGTGGAGTTTTAATATCTCTCATTTTGATATGGACTTTTCTTCTTTTTATTTGATTCTTTCCGTGTGAATCCTTTGCAATTGTCAGGTTTAAAAAATAGTCACATTTGATTATGAACTCAGTATTAAAAAGTGAGGGAAACCATCATCAAAGACTGTGTTTAGAAAAGCAGCAAATGAAGCATTTCTCTTCAGGCCTATTTGTTTACATAGAATACATGGGAATTCATTGCACTATTGGTTAAAATGAACATTCCAGGTGAATATACAAAATGGCCATCAAATAACATCCTCTTTAATGGAAAGTGAATCAAGGGAAGAGGGGCTATTAATACCCAGCCATCACTCTAGCCATTCAAATCCAAGAAAGTCAAGGTCTCATCTACTTTGCTACCTCATATCATTCACCCCTCACCCCATACTAATCACACTTCCCCTCTTTAATAATTTTTCTCATTTGACCAGGAATTCTATGCCTTTTAATGCAAACAAACCGGCCCTCTATAAAATGACTTGTAAACATGAGTTTATGGTAGACTTCCCATGCCCCCTTGCCTCACACATTCTACTTTGATGCACATGTGTCACCTTGTGATATCTGTGCATTGAATGAGGTTGGCTTTAGCTTTGATACTCAGAAATGCGTTGAATCGACGCTACTCTTAGGCGAGCCTTACTTCTTTTAGCTTTATTAAGGGCTTAGGGATAGATACTTCAACATCTTGAGAACTCTACACTGCCACTGCTGTTTTGAATGTGCAGTTAGTTTATTCTCTTACTAATAAATCTAAAAGATAATTATTTATACAAATTTGTGTTGGTTGGTTCACACTTTTAGTAGCTTCCAATTACATAAAAAATCACAAATAAAGAGTGAAACGTTCATCATCTTCTAATTCTCCTCTAATAAGATGCTGCTTATCTCTCTATGATTTGTACGTTGTAAGAGTTTAATTACTGGAAATTCTGAGACCTGGTTCTTGTTGCTCGTCCAACGTGATTCGGTTTCAGTAAAGATCATATCTGTAATATATATTATGTATGATGAAAATGTGGTCCATTATCCATCAATGAATTATCTAATTACTTTGTAATTGTGTTTTGTGTTCCTTCATTAGTAATTTCTGAACTTGTCTAGCATTTTCTCTAAATTCTGCTAGACCCGCCTGTTAGCTTACTTACCCTTAAATTGTCTTTGGAGGTAGCTTTAGTCATATACAATTGGTGATTTTCAATCCATTCACAATCAGTTCTATTTGCTTTGTTTTCTTATGTTTCCTGTTGTTTCATTTTGCAGTCAGAGGTGAACTTCTTGGGAAGGCTTTCTCATCCAAACCTTGTGAAGCTGCTGGGATACTGCTGGGAGGACAAAAATCTCCTTCTAGCATATGAATTCATGCCTAAAGGCAGCTTGGAAAACCACCTCTTCAGAAGTAAGTGGTGATGGTGCAATAACTAGTAACTGTCATCATCTATAGCATTACATTAGATTGATTGAAGTCATATTGAGCCTGCTAGTGTGCTCCTCCTTACCATGATCATAACCATTGTCATTGTAATTATTCTATTATGCACTCATGCTGTTAACTAATAACTCATTCCTTCTCTAGAAATAACAGAAAGTTATTAATTAACAGTATCAGCCCAATAATCAAAGTTACAAGGTTGTGTTAGACCAATATCTTTCAGGACTAACCTGCAAACTAAGGATCCAACGTGGTTCAGTTGACTACTATAATGCTGGACCATGCACAGTGGTGTTTATATAAGTTGGGATGGGCTAAGTCTTCTATAGGGCATTTCATTTGGTTACATTTAGATGAAAATGGGCCACTTGTTCAGGCTCTTCATAAACTAAGGACTGAGGCCCACAAATGGTTTGGTCATGTGGTCTTATAATGTCTGATGGTGTTTTTAAGTTAGTATGGGCCTCGTCAACTCTTGGATCTATAAGCATTGTCATAAAATGTCGTTTTCGCCTTATCCGTATAATATTGCTAGGAGAGGATATGGGTTTAAACTTTCAACAACTACATCATATGGAGAGGGCTTCTATTAAAAAATCATATGGCCTTTTGTTATGATAAATCGCGATAACTATGATTTTAGCAATGTTATGAACTTGTTGTGATAAAAGTCTGTTCTTGTGACAACGTTGTGGTAAACCCAACATATTGGAAACAATTGTCATAGTGTGTCCAAAATAATGCACCGTTCTCCTTGCAAGGAGTTAAAACAATTAGTAGCAGCTTTTTTATGTTGATGACACTGTGTGCAGGGAGTGCAGCCTTCCAGCCTCTTTCATGGAATATACGTCTCAAGATAGCATTAGGAGCAGCTCGAGGCCTTGCTTTCTTACATACATCCGAAAAGCAAGTCATATATAGAGACTTTAAAGCATCTAACATCTTGCTTGATTTGGTACAACTCAATGAACATGAATTCTTTTCTAGATGCAATAAAAATGCTACAACTTTCAATTACCTATTGTTGAACTCCCATCTCTCTTCTATAGGATTACAATGCAAAGATTTCTGATTTCGGGCTGGCAAAAAACGGTCCATCGGGCGAGGCATCGCATGTCACCACCCGAGTCATGGGCACATATGGATATGCTGCACCAGAGTATGTGGCCACAGGTAACCCCAGACCTAAAGCCCATTTCATTACTGGAACAAGATGGCTGGCTAGAGAACTAACTTTAATGACCTATAACAATGGCAGTCAACCTTTAACAGCGCCAAAGAATTATGTTTTGTCACATAACAGCATTTCTTACAGTTATTTCAACTTTCTACAAGTGTTATATTTAGTAACCATTCGTTTAATCTGGTACTGAATTTGAAACATTTCTTAACATATTCTATCTGAGGGGCTAAAAGTGAAGGGTTAAAACCTTATTAAAACGAAGATTCACAAGGGACCATTAAATGATCTATGCTCCTTTTGTCTTAAGTGATTATGCATGACTCACCCACCACCTTAGAAAATCATAACCTAGGGAAGTGACAATCCTATCTACATCTCTACCTTAGACCCTTCCATCCTCAGCTCTTTTAAATATTCCTACAATAAAATCCCCTTTACCATGAAATCTCTAGGAATTCGATGCAAAGTAGGCCCAACGTACTGGCTGTTAAATAATGTCCATCCTAATATCAGCTCTGCAAACAATTTCCATCTTACATATGACAATTCCTTTTGGTCTTCTGTATGTCTGTAATATGTAAAAGTTTGTGTATAAGAGAATATCTCTCTTCTCCTCTCATTGTCATAATCAAAGCCTTATCTAATAAAACTGGCTGGGGTTGCCTTGCGGCAATTTACTCTATTTAAAACAATCATTTAAATTTTCTTGATTGTACGATGACAAATGCACTCATGTTGAGCAGGTCATCTATATGTAAAAAGTGATGTATATGGCTTTGGAGTTGTGTTGTTAGAGATGCTTTCAGGCCAACGAGCACTCGACACAAACCGGCCAGCCGGGCAAGTGAACTTGGTAGACTATGCGAAACTGTATCTATCAGAACGTAGAAAGCTTTTGCGACTGATGGACCCACGGCTAGAGGGCCAGTATCCATCCAATGGTGCAATGCAGGCGGCTCAGCTCACTCTTAAATGTCTAGCACCTGAACCCAAAAACCGGCCTTCCATGAAAGAAGTGGTTGAGACTTTGGAGCAGATCCAAGCAATCAAGGACAGGCCAACAGAGTCCAGGACCAACCCTGTGCGCCCTGTACATCACCCTACCTCCAATGGGCACCAATACCACAAGCACAACCGCACCCCACTTCACCCAAAGCGCAATGGCATTAATGGTGGTGCCCGTGCGCATCAACTCCCTCATCCAATATTGAGGTAACATTTGCATCAGTCTCTTGGACGATCACAATTTTTGCTGCATATATATATGATCTTTTTTTTTTTTTTTGGTTTTTTCTGTGAATTGAGAATGTGAAGGTGAATTGTATCAATAGATGGCTGTTTCAAATGTAATCAATTTAACGAAGTTGATTGATTGTCCTCAAGTAATTTGCATTAACACAAGCATGAGATTGCATCATGAATGTTTGAATTGAAATCATGTAATAAAGGTTATGTTTAAGGCTCCATTTGGAGAAATAGACAGAAGAAACTTGTAAGTTCCTGATTTCTCTTACTTCTGTGATCATGCAACATTGGAAGTTTTATTTTTTTTTTTCCTCTTTCCATGGGACAAAAAACCAGGGTTCTCATACAGTTGTGTATAGTAGGCGTCAAGGATTAAAAGCATGACTACAAATTCGGCCATAAAAATAGCAAATGTCAAAAAGCTGGATCCTCCGGTATTGTACGATATTATTTAAATGTTCAGCACAAAAAACTAAACATATATGCATCTAAAGATGTACATGGATTTGTCCTCATTTTTCTTTATGGAAATGATTTTCATGGGACTCACATCAATGCATGCCAATCTCATAGGCCTCAACGTAGACAATTCAAAAGATGATCCATACATCAGTGTTGTATGGTTTGAAGTTTGATCAGGCTTGGGTTTGTGTTGCAGTTTATAGTCTAAGGTTTCGTAGTGAATGCAATTTACGCAGATGGATTGATTATCACGTTGTTAGATTTGGAATTATATTATTTTTAATGCTTGCAGGTTTAGCTTGAGGTACCCATGTGTTTGATTATATAGTCAAAAGCAAAGGCCAGTCTCAAGTTAAACGAGCCCATGGATATGTGTTGAAATAGCAAAATCTCAAACACAGGATTAGTGAAATGTGAATAATATTTAAATATCATTAAAATGAAACTATACTTTTAAAAATAAATAATGTATCAGCTATATGTTGCAAACTTCAAAGAATTTTTAGCAATTCACAAACCAAGAAACTTTAGTTCTATAATGACATTTTCTTTGTAATTTAATGATTTCATGGAACACCAAGTAAAGCCCCCCACGCCATTCGACCAGCGACCTTAAACTATCATTGACATACACTTCGTCTTCATGATGCTCGCCAAACATGGGTAATGGTAAGGAATGCATTTTAGCTCTTAATTTAAGGTGATGCTTCAACTCCAAAACCATCTCTAAGATCAAGACTTTTCGGCTCATACCATCCATGGCAATCAATGAACCATTATAAAATAGGATCTCATCGTAGTTGAAATGTCCCAGCTCATTAAAATGTTGCCGAGTCCAATACTTATCATCCAACCTGCACAAATAAAGGTTATCTTTTAAATCAACAGCTACAACCAAACAGTTAATATTCTTGGTCCCGTCATTGAAATAGGAGCTGATGACAAATAAGCTCGATATATTTGAGGCATTTTGGGAAGGCGAATTTTATCTTTTGACAAGGGATCTATAAGGAAAACCTCCCTTTTTCATCTTTAACCTGGGTTTGCATCACCAACCAACCCTCAAAAGATCCACAACAGTGCATTCCTTCAGCTTCTGGTAGGTGCAGCTTGTGCACTATGCCATCTGAGAGATTGACGAATGTGCGGTGGCTTGGGGAGGTGTCATAGTGTAACAACATTGTGCAACCCATCTCCAAAACCCACAGACGGCACTGAAGCTCATGCGAGTCACTGGATCATTTAAGCGATCAAACGCTAGTTTCATGACATCAAGATTTGAAGATCCAAAACCAGATTCTTCTACCTCATTGAGAATCATGTCTTTTTCTCACTTTCCATCCATATCTTTCAATCTCCCTTTATACTGAATGAAGCCTTTCTCTGAAAAGTAAATCATATCATGCACACATTAAAATAAATTTTCAGCTACTAAAGTGTTAGTCTAACACAAATAAATAAACCAAACAAATTGAATCAATTGGATAAAGGAAAAGCAGCTACAACACTGAAAATTTTTCTCTTATTTAAAAAGCCTAGCCAAAATTAGGCAGCTTCTTCCATATTCAATAGCAATAACCAAACTCCATTGAGTCTTCACACACATCTTAGAACCATATCAATGGAGTCTTCATGCATTGGAGTTGTCCCTTCTTGCCAAAATTAGGCAGCTTCTTCCATATTCAACCGCAAAGACCGAACTCCGCCAAGGATAAACACTAGAAATAACCAATCAGGAAGGTCTCTCTCAATTCCTATGTAATCTAATGCAAATAAAGAGGCCCTCAAGTTGAAAGTCACTAAGCCTCTTCGTCAATTTGAGGTTGTGCTGGCCAAAAAAAAAATGTAGAAATCGGGTGATCTTGACCGTTGGATTAAATGCATAAAAAATCAGTTGGCCATCAGCAATGATTGAAACCCAAAATAATTAAATTATACCCTATTCTAGGTTCTATGTTGGAAATGTGGAGTCCATCTCCTATTCTAAGGCAGAGAGGATATGAGAAATTCCCAAGGGCCCTGCTTACTAGAAACCAAAATTCACTCAAAGAATGAAGTTCTCACCCCCATTGAAGCCCAAGCTTATGTATAAATACACATAAGTGATCAGTTTTAAAATGATAGTCCCTTCAGTAGGTCTGCAAAAAGAATGAAAATTGTTTAAAATCACCTACAAATTCTTCTTTCAAGTTTTTTTTTTTTTAATCATCAGAATCACTGAGTGGGCACATCTCTTTTTGAGATGTTTTATAGTTTTTTTTTTTTTTTTTTTTTTTTTTTTTTTTTTTTTTCTTGATTCAGTTTGGTGGTACTAAAGTGATCTTTTTAAAAATGGAAGTATCTTGAGTTCATTTTTTTTTTCCTAGACCTCTCTGTAGAGATTCCAAACAACAATTTCAGCAAGGATCTATAAACATAAACACAGTAGATATCTTCCAGCTTCACATATCTAGATCCAAATCAATATCTATCCAAACACAAATCATCCAAACATAATAGAAACAGAGAAGCTTAACACATTTACACATAGCAGAGCAGGTTATATATCAACTCAATCCAAACATCAAAATGCAATCCTAATTCACCAACAAAGAGAACGATCATGGATTGCAAGGATTCCAAGAAAGAGAAGTGGGACAAAAAAAAAAAAAAAAAAGACAAAGATGAAGAGAGGTAAAAAAAAAAAGAAAAAGAAAAAGGTAGGGATAATTTTCCTATCCCCAAGAGAGAGAAGGAAAAGGTTAGGATTATTGGCTTGTGTAGTATGGTAACATAATCTAGATGATGGGTTCTGCTAGATGTACCTTTTGATTGTACAGTTATAATAGGATCTGATCAAATTTCTGTATTATACAATAACATCTAAGAAGGTGTTAATTGCATCTCCCAAAAACAACCAAAATTGGCCTAGCCAAAAAAATTGGCCCAACAAGGCTGGTCAAGTTACGAAGCGCTTGTAAAATCTAAAATAGCTTGCAACCCCATTAAACTTTGAAGGTATTAGATTTATGCATTAAGAATAACTAAAAGTGTATCTTGAGACATGATCTTGATGATGAACGATATGGATTGATCTAAAGCTTGTCCCGGTCAGAAATAAAACAGCATTTATCAAAATAGAGTTTTCTCTGCAAAACCGTGAGGCCTTTTACATAATCCTAACTCATATGATCAATAACACCATCTAAGAAACTATAGTCTATATATTGACAATGGGATGGGTCTTTTAAGGAAGAAAATCATGTGCAGAAAACCAAGAGACCAAATATGGCACCACAAATTATTCAATGCAGAAATCGAAAGAAGTCTCTGTCCATAATTAAAAAAGAAATCCACGTGGCTGTGAGTTTGGCAATTATAGATCCCAAAGATGCATATATGTTGATATATCTCTGCTTTAGATGGGATGCCGGCTTGGACTCAATCATAGAGAGAGATAGATTTAGAATTCAACCTAGGAAAACACTCCTACTCAATTTATTTATTTCTTTTTGTTATCGGAGGTATCCAGGCTGCACTAATCTTTTCGGGCCCAAAGAGAAGCTGGGTAAACACCTATGGCCCTAAGATGGTAGCACTAGTAGACTTAATATTAGATTCCTTGAAGGAGGGAGAACCAGGAGTCGATACCAAGACATCTAGCTCCGGAAGAAAGATGAACCGTGATCCTGACCACTCAGCCAACCCCTTAGAGTTCACTCATACTCAATTGGTGATTCAAACGAGTCACCTTATTTTGGGCAAGTGATTTTGAGTCAAATTCAGATCAAACTTGGTCTCTACCAAAAGATGTTGTAAGGACTGTTTTTCTTTTAAAGTTTTTTTTTTTTTTTTTATTGAATGTATTAATATATTAATTTAATTGTGATGGTCCCCATTAATTTTAATATAGTGTGTAGCCCATAGCCCCATACAATTCTACTTCACGAAACCCAATTAGTGTGAGACCACCATTATTTTATTATATTTAATAATTTAGTGTGCAGCTGTTCTCCAATTCGACTTTGAAGATTAGATTTTGACCATCTCCCATAATGTTGACTTGGTATTAATTGATTTGTAATACTTTTGATTGCAAGTCAAACCTTCCATATAACTTAATTTCATTCAGTACTTATAACTTAAAAAATAATGTATTATACATGCGTATCATTTCCCCATGTTCAATATTCCATAGTCGAGTGTTTTAGAGACATCATCGCACAACCTTTCCTATTTAAAAGGGTCCTTACCGTTAATTGAGTTCATTAAGAGACCATGGTTTTATTTAATTGAACGATTAGGTTATCTTACCATGTGTTTCAACTGCTTGCTTTTCCTTTTAGTATGGTCATCATAAAAAAATATTGGTAACTTTTCAAAACACCGCAATATTAACATAAATGATAATTTTCAAATGATATCATGAAAGAAAACACTAGAATATGGTAGGGTGAGTCAAGTAAACTAAAAACATTATTATGATTCTTGTAAATTTTATATTATAAATTATAAATTTAAATTATATATAGTTTTATATTGCTCGTGCTAAGCACGGACATGTTTTGCTTTGTAAGATTGATAATAAACCCACAGCCAAATAACAGTCTAATTCCATTTGATTGATTATTTATAAAGTAAAATACTCACCTTACTTTCAATGGTGAAGGTGGCATAGCTAGGGATGCAAATGAGTATCTAATTATCCGGAGTTTCTGACCCATAAAAAACAGGGTATGGAACCTATTTTAGGTTTCAATTCATAAACGGGTCTAGTTTCGAAAGTAAGAACTCGGGCTCACTATCCATATGATATTATCCGCTTTGGCTCGTGAGATTTCAACCTAATATTGCCACACGGTTTTAAAAAGGCCTCATGTAGGGTTTAGATCAGGTTGCACACACATATAAAGTTATATACTCAAGATCAGGAGTAGTATGTTTCTAATGCAGAACTTATGCACCACTACAAATCTAGTCCTTCAGAATTCCCCCGCCCTCTCTTTCTAGGTGGATGCCTGCGGAATCCAATGGCTTTTTACAGGGGAACCAGAGGTGTCACATTGGATCCCAATTTAGGTTCCGACTGATAAATGAGTTCGATTCTGGGTTTATACAGGTCCGACTCGTGGACCTACGGCCCAACACACGAGTCTTTAATATGCAAACTATAGCTCAAAATCAACTTTTGTTGGACATTTTTATATTTAATTTTGAAAATAATAAACTTGATGCACTGTTATAAGTTAAATAATAAGCTTATTTTAAAAAAATAATAATAAGATAAAAAGTGAAAAGATGTTAGAATCACTTTTAGAACTAAATTCTAGTCCTCTAGGTGAACATGGTTCCGGAAATGTTATATATATATATATACATATATATATATATATATATATATATATATATATATATACATACATCAACTCTATGAAACATACAAAAAAGAGAGTGATAATTTGTTTCTAAAGATTTTACGTAGTTCCTTTTATCTATTCAAAAGTTTGATTTACAATTATGCCTTCCAAAATACATTGAGATTATTATTATTGAACTTTTTTTATTTAAAAAAAAAAAAACTAAGAATCTTGATGTGAATATAAGGAAGGATTATAAATTAATTTTTTTCAAAATAAGATATTCTAAATTCTAATTTGACTTTTAGATATAAGTTATAACGTTTTAGTTTACAGCTAACTTGAGATTTTATTTATTGTTATCTCATCAAGAAGATTTGATTCATACTTGCTAGCATATTTAATTAAACACCATCTCAGTGGGTTGTTTTGATGAACAGTTAAGTTGTGGGTGTTCTTGTGATATACAGTAAAATGAAAAAAAAAGGGCAAACATGTTGCATGTTGGGCCCTAAATATAAGTGCATTGTTTGAACCTTTCTCCTTGAGACTTAACTTGTCACATGGGAAGTGTCACATGTGAAGTGTGTTGGACACAAATTGCTTCTCTATATGCATCTTGAATGGTATTATAGTCATTCATATTCTCTAAAATTTCTAATTTTAAAACTCTAATAGATGGAGCTGAATCATGTATTGGACTTTCATCATGTGTACATAAGTAAGTTATCCAATGCTTGAATTAGGTGAGTGCATTCATTAGCAATAAATTTTCCTTGAACTGCCCAAACCAGGCTATTTTAATAAAATATTAGAATTGTAAACGCGTAGGTTCCGATCCGGATCCACCACAATCGTTAAAAGGAGAAGGTGGAATCGAAACCGAACTCAAAACCATTTCGGAACCGGTTTCTTGACTCCGGAACCAGAACCATATATGGGACAGGTCTGGATTCAGATCCGGGTTTAGATAGAGAATAATATTTTAAAACAAATATATGATTTTTAGGGGAGATTTTCGAAAATTGAGGTAATATGTTAGGTCTCGGGTCCACGGGTCCGAATCAAAGTGGAACCGGACTTGGACTGATTTACTTATCGGGGCCTAAATAAGAATCCTGATACAATTTTTAATGGGTCAGAACCTCCGGATAATCAGAGAATCGGGTACTCATTTACATCCTTATAAAATATCAACCACCATAGTTTTGCTCCTATAAAATTATGTGAACTTTCATTTGAGTGTCCATAAACTTCGGTGATGGTTTTAACAAATCTCGATCAAATCGTTCAGTTGATTTGAATGGGTGTCAATTCTGAAAATTAATGACTAGCAAGGATTTCTGTTGATTATTAGGTTGGGATGAGTTGCTAGTGGGGCGGAAAGAAATTATTTAAAATTATTTATCGTTTGAATATTTCTCTTTAACAAAAGTGAGAAGATGGGACACGTGTGGCACAGGAAGAACCTCTTTCAGTTATGCCTTGAATTCAGTGCTCGAACCCTTCGGTCTTCGGTGCAGGATAGAGAGCGGGCGAGATGGCTCATAGTCATGGCCGGTGTTTGACGATGGTGCCGGATGTATGATCAGCAGCGAACAGGTACGCTCTCACTCACTCCTTATCTTCTTCTTTGTTGCTCTTCTTCTGTTGGGTTTTTGTGAGGGTTGTTGGGGGTTCTGGGAGGATACGGATTGGATGGTATGGGTTGGGTTTTTGAGTTAGAAGATGGGGAATGAATGAATGGTGTTTGAGGAGGATGGGTTTCGGGATTTCTGGGGTGGGGTTGGAGCGAGGGAGTTCAATTGGGGATATGGATCGAAGGTGGAGAATGGTGGTTTATGGTTTTGGGAAAATTGGGGTTCTTGGGGATTTGGGTTTTGGTCTTTGAGGGACTTTGGGAATTGGAGATTTTTGGAATGTGAGGATGGCATTGGGTTAAGGTGGACTGTTGTTTAGGGTTTAGGGTTTGGGTGAGTTGTGGTTTTGGATTGCTGGGAACTCGATGGTTTTTTTTTTTTTTTTTTAGTGTCATGCACCTTACTAATACGCCAAATGCCCCAGGACTGATGAAATGCATCAAATTAAGTCTTATAACCATTTAGAAACTATACATATATAACCATTTAGGACCGTTTCATACCACCGCGCCAAAAGCCCGAAACTATACATATATAACCATTTAGGACCGTTTCATACCACCGCACCAAAAGCCTTAGGACTGATGAAACACGTCAAGTTAAGTCTTATAATCATTTAGGACAGTTACATACCACTGCACTTCCGCAGCCAACACCCTCAGTGGATTTTACTCTGGCAGCAGGTAGCCCTTTTCCCCCCTTAGGACTGCTCACACTCTTCTCAAAATAGAGAAAAGGGTTACCTACCGCCAGAGTGAAAGGTGTCGCGGAGAGGGCTACCTGGAGCGAGCAGCGTGTGAGCTGTCCTAAAAGGAGAAAAGGGCTACCTGCCGCCAGAGTGAAAGCTACTGAGGACGTCGGTTACATACTACCTGTGGTGGTATGTAACAATCCTAAATTGTTATAATACTTAATTTGATGCGTTCCATTAGTCTTGGGGCTTTTGGCGTATTTGTTAGGTACATAACATTTAGTATCGGAGCCAACCTCCATGTCTCGGGTTCGAGTCACGGAAAGGGCTACTTGGAGTAGAATGAAAGCCGTCTAAAAAATATAGAGAAAATGGCTACCTACCGCCAGAGTGAGAGCCGTCGCAGAGAGGGCTATCTGGAGCAGGGTGTAAGCCATTCCAAGAGGAGAAAATGTCTACCTGCCGCAAGAGTGAGAGCTGACGTCCTGCAGAAGCGTGGTGGTCTGTCACGGTCCTAAATAGTTATAAGATTTAATTTGACGCATTCCATCAATCCTGGGGCTTTTGGCGTATTGGTTAAGTCCATAGCAGTTGGGGTTGGGTTCGGCTGGGGTGGAATGAATGGATGATGATGATGAAGAATTGAAGGACAATCAAATAATGGATAAGTTCCCAGATTGGCGATCAGAACATCGATTTGTAAGACTGATCTTCGCTCTGATATCAATTGATGCATTACGAATAGGGTAGGGAAGAAGCCAAAATGTTTAGGGTAGGTTATCTAGGTCTCACACCTAAGATAAGACAACTCTCAAGTCTCAACTCAACTCACTGGAGAGAACTCATAACTCAAAAATTCTATTCCAATTGCACCAATCGAATGAGAGGGAGCACATCTCTTTGTATAGGCTAAACAATGTTTTAACTTGGAAAACAAGTCTTAACATGGGTGTTTGGATAACCACAGTATATAATATTAATAAATTTGAATATTGTATGATTTCATTATCGGATAAGAAAATAGTGTCATATTATAATATTATGCCATTGATGATCTTTGGTAATATCTTGAGAATTCAACAGATTTGATCTGATTTGTTTGGTAATTACTGCAGATTATAATATGTGATGAGATTAAAATCAGCCATAGTTTTTTAATCTATCTTAATAATATTTTATTAATAATATCATATTATTTTAAAATTATTGCTAACACTGAAAATGACCCAACAATAACCATAAATTGAAAGTTTTAGAAAAATCTAAAACTAGTTGGAATAGTATATTACATTCCAAAAAAAATAAAATTATATCAACATTATGATGCAATAATATCATGGGTATGGAATTCAGGTGTTAGTTTAGTGGGATCGTTTTGATTCATAGAATTTAAATTCCAAACAAATAAATAAAACCTGTTATATTTTCAGTATAGGAATTCGTGATAAAAATGGGTTCTTTTGAATTCACGGGAATTCAGTTCCATACAAACAAATAAACCTATTAGATTTTCAAGATAAGAAATTCATGTACGCTGGTTCCTTTGAATTAACAGGAATTCAATTTCATGCAAATTAATATGCCCTATTATGATAGTGACTTCATTGTAAAGTGGGTTCGTTTGAATTCCGAGGAATCAATTCCATCCGAACAAAAATACATTGTAGTTCTAAGACAATGAGTATTTGAGTGGGTTGTGGTAGAACTACTAGAATTCCTAGAAATCAATTTCATCCAAACAAACCATCCTCATTTACACCTTGTTCCTTCACCATTAACCTCTTTAATAATCATATGTCAAAAACCCATTTTAGTATGACCTCCTAGAGTTTAATTCCATGGGAAGAAATGGGCCCTAAATGCAATCAAATTTCTCAACTCAACCACCTTTTTATTTATTTTTTATTTTTTTTATTTTTTTGTTAAATCAACCTCATGGGTTGCAAATTGCAATGACAAGAAGGTCTGAGAACTGGAGTGGGAAGAGAGGGAAGAGGATGATGGAGACAGGGAGGTAGAGGAAGAGAGAGAAAAAATGGTTTGGGAGAGGGAGGAAAAGAAAGGAGGAGAGGGCGAGGGAGAGAGGCAGAAGGCGAGTTAGGGGAGTGGGTCTTGAAGAGGGACAGAAGAAGCGAAAAGGGAGAGGAAGAGAAGATGGTGGAGAAAAGGGTGATGGAGGGAGAGGGGCAACAGAGAAAGGAGAGGGAGAAAAAGAGAAGATGATGGAGAAGAGGAAGAGGGCAAGAGAGTTTGCATGGGAGATGTCCTCAATCGATTCTTGATGAGGAGGGTCCATGAAATGAAAGATTCATTTCCTAGATATTTACTCCTATGGGGATATAGAGAAGGAAGATATCTTTCGATTTTTAGTATAAAGTCACATATTATATAATAGATTCTAAGTTAACCAAACACCTAATTTTTATGTGGGTAGATTATATCATAATCTAACATATAATATCACAAAATCTTTTAAAATAACTCATTATCAAACACCCCCCAAAAACTAGAAATATTTAATTTGCTACTAAATCATAGCAATTACTAAAATCTAGGAAATCTGAAAAAAAAAAAAAAAAAAAAAAGAGGGAAGGCGTAATTGGAGACACGTTTTAGAGATTTTCCCTCTTATCGGGCATTGTTGGGCTCGGGCCTTTGGGCATAGACCTTTAGGTGGGGCCCAATAGTCTAGCCTGCATCAATGAATATCACCAATCCCATGTTTTTTACACTAATCTGAATAGGACTGACCATTTAGATTGATCAAGAAGAAGAAGGGAAAAAAAAAAAAAAAAAAAGATCCATTCTATAATTGTAAAACTTGAGGGATACAGATCAAGGGATTAGGATAATCTGATGATGAGATTTTGCCCACCTTCCCATGAATTGACGTGGGCCCAATGGGCCCCAAAGTGGTGTGTACAAATATCTTAGATGAGCACGTGCTTACCTGAAAATCCCTATATATAACTTTCTTCTTTATTTATATAATTTTGTTTTTTTTAAATAGATACACCAAATTACGGGATCCTTCATCATAGATATGTCGAAGTACAACATTATTAAAAAAAAAGAGGATATGTAGAAGGTGTACTTTTTTCATTTCTTACATGCTTTTAAAATACAAGCAGAATGCTTTAGCATGTATTTGGGTGTGCACATAAATTGCAATAATGTTGATGTTGCAGTGTTTTAGTTTTTTTTTTTTTGGTAAGCTGAATGTTTTACGGTGCATTCGGATGTGCATTCAAATTGCAATGATGTTTCAGTGTTTTAGTTGAACACTTAAAATATAAGCTGAATGTTTTAGCATGCATTTGGATGTGCATTCAAATTGCAATGATGTTTCAGTGTTTTGGTAGGACTTGGTCAGTCACCTTGTCTACTCAAGATCAATATCAGTGCCAATACCAGCAATGATCCTACCAAGAAAAGGCTACAACCAGTTTCGATTACTTATATCCAGACACCTGATTTTTCATCTTATGTGTTTTGATGCTTTCCATGAGCTTCTATCTGCAAGCCACGTTTGCCTTGCCCAGATTTGACCAAAATTGATAATCTAATTTTTTAAACCATTAACCTCTTTAATAATCATATGTCAAAAACCCATTTTAGTATGACCTCCTAGAGTTTAATTCCATGGGAAGAAATGGGCCCTAAATGCAATCAAATTTCTCAACTCAACCGCCTTTTTATTTATTTTTTATTTTTTTTTATTTTTTTTGTTAAATCAACCTCATGGGTTGCAAATTGCAATGACAAGAAGGTCTGAGAACTGGAGTGGGAAGAGAGGGAAGAGGATGATGGAGACAGGGAGGTAGAGGAAGAGAGAGAAAAAATGGTTTGGGAGAGGGAGGAAAAGAAAGGAGGAGAGGGCGAGGGAGAGAGGCAGAAGGCGAGTTAGGGGAGTGGGTCTTGAAGAGGGACAGAAGAAGCGAAAAGGGAGAGGAAGAGAAGATGGTGGAGAAAAGGGTGATGGAGGGAGAGGGGCAACAGAGAAAGGAGAGGGAGAAAAAGAGAAGATGATGGAGAAGAGGAAGAGGGCAAGAGAGTTTGCATGGGAGATGTCCTCAATCGATTCTTGATGAGGAGGGTCCATGAAATGAAAGATTCATTTCCTAGATATTTACTCCTATGGGGATATAGAGAAGGAAGATATCTTTCGATTTTTAGTATAAAGTCACATATTATATAATAGATTCTAAGTTAACCAAACACCTAATTTTTATGTGGGTAGATTATATCATAATCTAACATATAATATCACAAAATCTTTTAAAATAACTCATTATCAAACACCCCCCAAAAACTAGAAATATTTAATTTGCTACTAAATCATAGCAATTACTAAAATCTAGGAAATCTGAAAAAAAAAAAAAAAAAAAAAAGAGGGAAGGCGTAATTGGAGACACGTTTTAGAGATTTTCCCTCTTATCGGGCATTGTTGGGCTCGGGCCTTTGGGCATAGACCTTTAGGTGGGGCCCAATAGTCTAGCCTGCATCAATGAATATCACCAATCCCATGTTTTTTACACTAATCTGAATAGGACTGACCATTTAGATTGATCAAGAAGAAGAAGGGAAAAAAAAAAAAAAAAAAGATCCATTCTATAATTGTAAAACTTGAGGGATACAGATCAAGGGATTAGGATAATCTGATGATGAGATTTTGCCCACCTTCCCATGAATTGACGTGGGCCCAATGGGCCCCAAAGTGGTGTGTACAAATATCTTAGATGAGCACGTGCTTACCTGAAAATCCCTATATATAACTTTCTTCTTTATTTATATAATTTTGTTTTTTTTAAATAGATACACCAAATTACGGGATCCTTCATCATAGATATGTCGAAGTACAACATTATTAAAAAAAAAGAGGATATGTAGAAGGTGTACTTTTTTCATTTCTTACATGCTTTTAAAATACAAGCAGAATGCTTTAGCATGTATTTGGGTGTGCACATAAATTGCAATAATGTTGATGTTGCAGTGTTTTTAGTTTTTTTTTTTTTGGTAAGCTGAATGTTTTACGGTGCATTCGGATGTGCATTCAAATTGCAATGATGTTTCAGTGTTTTAGTTGAACACTTAAAATATAAGCTGAATGTTTTAGCATGCATTTGGATGTGCATTCAAATTGCAATGATGTTTCAGTGTTTTGGTAGGACTTGGTCAGTCACCTTGTCTACTCAAGATCAATATCAGTGCCAATACCAGCAATGATCCTACCAAGAAAAGGCTACAACCAGTTTCGATTACTTATATCCAGACACCTGATTTTTCATCTTATGTGTTTTGATGCTTTCCATGAGCTTCTATCTGCAAGCCACGTTTGCCTTGCCCAGATTTGACCAAAATTGATAATCTAATTTTTTAAACCATTAACCTCTTTAATAATCATATGTCAAAAACCCATTTTAGTATGACCTCCTAGAGTTTAATTCCATGGGAAGAAATGGGCCCTAAATGCAATCAAATTTCTCAACTCAACCGCCTTTTTATTTATTTTTTATTTTTTTTTATTTTTTTGTTAAATCAACCTCATGGGTTGCAAATTGCAATGACAAGAAGGTCTGAGAACTGGAGTGGGAAGAGAGGGAAGAGGATGATGGAGACAGGGAGGTAGAGGAAGAGAGAGAAAAAATGGTTTGGGAGAGGGAGGAAAAGAAAGGAGGAGAGGGCGAGGGAGAGAGGCAGAAGGCGAGTTAGGGGAGTGGGTCTTGAAGAGGGACAGAAGAAGCGAAAAGGGAGAGGAAGAGAAGATGGTGGAGAAAAGGGTGATGGAGGGAGAGGGGCAACAGAGAGAAAGGAGAGGGAGAAAAAGAGAAGATGATGGAGAAGAGGAAGAGGGCAAGAGAGTTTGCATGGGAGATGTCCTCAATCGATTCTTGATGAGGAGGGTCCATGAAATGAAAGATTCATTTCCTAGATATTTACTCCTATGGGGATATAGAGAAGGAAGATATCTTTCGATTTTTAGTATAAAGTCACATATTATATAATAGATTCTAAGTTAACCAAACACCTAATTTTTATGTGGGTAGATTATATCATAATCTAACATATAATATCACAAAAATCTTTTAAAATAACTCATTATCAAACACCCCCAAAAACTAGAAATATTTAATTTGCTACTAAATCATAGCAATTACTAAAATCTAGGAAATCTGAAAAAAAAAAAAAAAAAAAAAAGAGGGAAGGCGTAATTGGAGACACGTTTTAGAGATTTTCCCTCTTATCGGGCATTGTTGGGCTCGGGCCTTTGGGCATAGACCTTTAGGTGGGGCCCAATAGTCTAGCCTGCATCAATGAATATCACCAATCCCATGTTTTTTACACTAATCTGAATAGGACTGACCATTTAGATTGATCAAGAAGAAGAAGGGAAAAAAAAAAAAAAAAAAGATCCATTCTATAATTGTAAAACTTGAGGGATACAGATCAAGGGATTAGGATAATCTGATGATGAGATTTTGCCCACCTTCCCATGAATTGACGTGGGCCCAATGGGCCCCAAAGTGGTGTGTACAAATATCTTAGATGAGCACGTGCTTACCTGAAAATCCCTATATATAACTTTCTTCTTTATTTATATAATTTTGGTTTTTTTAAATAGATACACCAAATTACGGGATCCTTCATCATAGATATGTCGAAGTACAACATTATTAAAAAAAAAGAGGATATGTAGAAGGTGTACTTTTTTCATTTCTTACATGCTTTTAAAATACAAGCAGAATGCTTTAGCATGTATTTGGGTGTGCACATAAATTGCAATAATGTTGATGTTGCAGTGTTTTAGTTTTTTTTTTTTGGTAAGCTGAATGTTTTACGGTGCATTCGGATGTGCATTCAAATTGCAATGATGTTTCAGTGTTTTAGTTGAACACTTAAAATATAAGCTGAATGTTTTAGCATGCATTTGGATGTGCATTCAAATTGCAATGATGTTTCAGTGTTTTGGTAGGACTTGGTCAGTCACCTTGTCTACTCAAGATCAATATCAGTGCCAATACCAGCAATGATCCTACCAAGAAAAGGCTACAACCAGTTTCGATTACTTATATCCAGACACCTGATTTTTCATCTTATGTGTTTTGATGCTTTCCATGAGCTTCTATCTGCAAGCCACGTTTGCCTTGCCCAGATTTGACCGAAATTGATAATCTAATTTTTTTTACTAGATCTAACCCTTCTTTACCTGATTACAGGCATACCAGAGTGTAGTTCTAATTTCTACGACTTGATAAACTGATGAAGCGATCCAAGGAGGATGAAATGATCCTTAGCTACAAGGATGTTGTTTTAAGACAATTGGATCTGGATATCCTTAACGGTCATTTTTGCCTAAATGATCGTATCATTGAATTTTACTTCAGCTATCTTTCTTCCATATACACTTCCCCTGATATCCTTCTTGTTCCTCCTGCGATCTCATTTTATATCTCAAACTGCTCGGATTCTGAGAGCCTCAACAGTTTTATTGAGCCTCTCAAATTGCCTGATAAGAAACTAGTAATCTTTACCATCAACGACAATGAAGACTTCAGTGAAGTTGGTGGGCTGCATTGGAGCTTGCTTGCATTTAGTAGAAGCATGAATGCATTTGTGCATCATGATACTGCAGGGGGATTAAATACGAGGCATGCCAAAAAGCTCTACAAGGTTGTCAAGGGATTTGTGGCTGTCTGTGATTCAGCACCCACATCATCAAAAAAGAAAGAGAGCAAGAAAGCTGGTGGCCCAACCCCTGTCCCTGACTTCATAGAGTGCAGCAACACACCTCAGCAACAAAACGGATATGACTGTGGACTGTATGTCATGGCTATTGCCAAGGTGATTTGTGATTGGCATGAGAGTGGGTCCAAGGATGAGAATTGGTTTTTGAGTATGGACAAACAGGTCAATTCATCTATTGAAAGAACAATGAGAGGAGAAACTTTGAAACTTATTGAGGATCTTCAGATCAGGGAGCATGATGAGCATGGTTTTAAATTTAGTCCGGCACCGAGTTGACTCGTCCGGAGGGTACCGAGTCGAGTGCTGCACTGAAACAAGTCGGGCTCCTCTCACTGCAGTTTCAGTCCCTATGCAATTAATTAATGTATTGTAGTGGGGTTGGGACTGGTACCATTGGAAATCACCTTCCTCCTCCCATCTAGAACCTAGTCTTTGTCAACTGTCAAGCACCAACACCCCTACTTTTTCATGGGCTACATGGGCTGGGTAGCCACATCCAAAATCTCCCATCCAGCCTACCTAGTTATGGGGCCTGCCACATATAGATCTTCCTACATGCGTGTGTGAAAGACTCTGGTTGGAAGGTTGTTTGGAATGCTGTTACTATTTTTATCAAGTATAAATATTTGTTTAGAACTTGTTTTTGGGCCTTTAAATTTTCATGAACAGAGACTAGTGTTTAATTCGCATGCTGGAGCATATGCCCAATCCTAGGGTAGTTAGTTCCCTAGCATGAAACATATTTTTCACTTGCTCTTCACTGATTGATGTGGGTTTCATTTACTTTAGACACTGGGTCCAGATCACCAACTGTTGAATCCAATGGTTGAGAAGATGGATGTCAAAAAGTCCCCATGGTATGAGCTGAGCTTATCACACTTCATGCCATGGACACCTAATTGCAGCTGCCTTCTCTGTGCTGTTGTGATGTGGTGGTAGTTGTTTGATGTGTAGCCGTTTGTCTTTCTTTAGTGATAGCTCTTACCTTACCAAAAAAAAAAAAATTTTGCAACTGCCTTGTTTGATGAATTGAATTAGATCATTTCAGCCTTTGTTGTCAAGTATCCCTCTTATATTCATCAGTCCAGTAGTTAGGATTGCTACCATCTATCTAATCCACTATTTCAGGTTATAGTCATATCCACACTGGGCCATAACTAATTAGCAGTATGGCCTCCCAAATTGAAGTGATCCAGACCATTTATTTCATGGACCCCACAGAACAAATTATGAGGTGGATTAATCACTGGGCTTCTTGGATTGGGTTCATTTTTTCCTTTGTTTAGATGGAAATCTAAGACCTGAACCCAAAAATGAAAATCTGGAGCTTTCAATGAGCTGAGCTAAGCTTCACTTTGCTCAAGTTCTTGGTTATTTGTGATTTAGAGGATGTGCCTATTGCTTTAGATCACATTAGATTGCTCCAAACTTGGCTTGAAATCAAATTGATCAATGTTCCAAATGAGATGATTTACATGTCAAATTAAATTAGCTTTATTTTCTCAGAGCTAGAGAAAAAGGCCTTGAAATCTAACTTGACCTCAGCTCCTGTATATTGAAAAGAGCTTGTAAAATGGGCTCAGCTCAAGCTTGAGCCCATAAAAGAAGAGCTCGAACGCAAGTAGAACAAAGCTGAACCCAAGTTGGGGTTTTTTGGGCTTGAACCAGTCCTGGATGAATCCAAGCTCAGTCCATTTGTACTTCATGATCCATGTCTTACCTGACAAATCTCTACATGGATTATACTTGTAGCCAAATTGAAATATGATGGCAACTGCTGCATTTTGAATCCTATGATGGGCGAAGATCTTATAATTCAGGACAAGAACTACTACCTGCACTAAAATTAGCAGCTTTACTATCCAACTTAGAGGTGCTTTGATTTGAGGCAAACAACCAATTCCCAAGCTCATGTTGTCTTTAATTTATACTACAAGTCTACTAGGTGCACAACATGGTCGTTCACTGACGATAGCCATGGGCTTATTACTTCCCAGGATCCATACAATTGTGTCATCGAGGACCTCCTTCACATACTCCCATCAGTTGTTCAAGCAATAAACCTAACATTCATCTTCATAAACAAAGTGCTGGTAAATCAATTACATCTTGAGAACGAGTACGTACCTCACCAATAAGTGGCAGCAGTTCACACCTGGTTGTCTAGGGTTCAAACCTTAGATACGACATCTCTTTCCACTCGTGTGGGCTCTCTTCCTGCTTGTACGGGCTCTTTTCCCATTTGTGTGGGCCTTTGTCCCGCTTGTGCGGGCTCTCTCTTGAGTCCCAGACCCTTTGGCTGAATTACCAAAAAAAAAAAAAAATCAATTACATGTAAATAAGGCTTCCTGATTACCCAGCTACGTGACCTACTAGAGCTTGGAAATCTAGGTACAGTCCCTTTATTGTCCATATTAATATTCGGGTCTGGGTTCGTGTAAGGTTTGAACAATACCCAAATACCCATTTACCCAGATAGAATATATAAATACATAATATACACCGGTATATACTACGGAGAGTTTTTTAGACCAGCTATAACTTATGGAGTAAAATGGTGGCAAATCAAGAATCACATTATGCACAAAATGGAGGTTCTAGAAATGAGAGTGATGAAGTCTTGGTATCAACCCCGGTTCCCCCTTCTTCAAGAATTGCAGGTTGAGTCCACTAGTGCTACCACCTTGGGGCCACAGGGGTGTTTATCCGGCTTCTCTCTGACCCCGGAGGGATTAGTCTAGCCCAAAAGGTTGGGAACCCTCCGATAGCGAAAAAAAAAGAAAAGAAGTGGATGTGTGACTAAGAAGGATAATTTAGAAATGCGTAGGGGTGTTCATGGGCTGGGCCGGGTATAGCTAAGGAATATCCAGGTCTGACCTGACTTTTAAACTGTAGATCCAAGCACGGCCCAGGCCCGAATTTGGCCATAAGGAACTAGCCCAAGCCAAGCCTGCCTGAAAAACTGTAAGCCCGAGCCCAGGTTTGTTAGATATATAATTTAAAAAGAGAGCATATAGCTCAACTGGTTTGGTCTTCCATGTGCATGTGAAAGTGCCTATGTTTGAATGGAGTCTCTTCTCTACATTTCCCTATTATAATTGTTTCAATCGGGCCAGGCTGGGCTTGGGGCTCTCCACAACTGACTCCAAGTCCGGCCCATCTATTAAATGGGCCTAAATAAAATATCAAGCCCGGCACCAGTACTAAAACCTTAGGCCCAATCCCAACCCAAATCAGGTTCCGACTGGCCCAATCGATTAGCACCCCTAGAAATGAGTGATTTTGAAAGCATTTAGGCGTAGCATGCCCGCAACGTGCTAGGCAGGTTGATGGCCTACCAAGGAAAATGGATAGGCCAAAGAGGATATGAATGGAAGTAGTGAAAATAAATCTAAAGACATGCAATTTAATTGTGAATCTGGCTTTCGATAAATCGGAATGGAAGAATACAATTCATATAGCTGACCCCAACATAGTCGGGAGACGGCTTTGATGATGACTGCGAAGACAACGATGACAACTAAGGAGAATTTCTATACAAATATTGATGAATCCAAACAAACCTTCATAGGCATGCAACGATGGCAACTAAGGAGAATTTCCAAAAATAATGATGAATCCAAACAAACCTTCACTGGCATCTATCCCTTCATGCATTGGCACTTAAATGGCAAGGTATGTGCCTATCCTTAACAAGTCAAACCATATCCTATACCGGCCTTACATATTACTCATAGCTGTACATATAATCTTATGCAAAACCTCTGAGTTCAGCCCAAGAAGTCACAGGCTAGCTCAACTCCAATTGTAATAATTAAATCATATATTTTACACATGATCAATCTGACCCTCTTATTTTCCTTGAATACTCCGGAACTAACTATTGGGATTGATAGGGGCTCACGTGGGCCTCGTTGATGGATTTGTATGTCTAGCCTTGGATGATCCTGATCCACCAAATGCCTACATGCAGATCATGTCATGGACCATCATGCACTTATCAAGCCCAATCTCCACACTGTGTTGTGGGACCAAAAAAAAAAAGAAAAATGGCCTGGATCAAATCCTCTATTCCAAACGTATGGCATGCCTCTTTTTTTTTTTTTTTTTGAAGTGCTAGAAGGCCACTGATTAGTGGCCCCACTTGATGAGGCATGAGACTTGGTAAAACTTTAAAAAAGCAAAATATTCAAGTAGTTAGTGCACACCTATTCACGCATGATAATGCACTCATTGGCTTGGTCGAAATTGTGGGGCCCTTTATTGATTGGTCAACATTTAGAATTAATTGCAATTCAGAAATTTCCAGATTTTTTTTTTTTTTTTTTTTTTTTTTGAAGTATCAATGACAAGAATGCAACAGGGAAGTGATAAGATGTAACCCTATTTATCATTCTTTTGAAAGTAAGTAATCTAGGAGTATAAAAGGGAAGAGTAATAGTAGTCCATGATGTGAACTTTTTTATTACATTGGTGTTTAAATGAAAAAGGTGAAGTGATAAAGTAAAGTGGTGACGTGATGTTTTTTATAAATGACTGGAGAGTGGATGTAAAGTTCCACTATGACATCCAGGCTTACTAGAATGGGGAAGGGCCGGGAAGTGTCTATGTAAAAGAAATATTCGGGTAAGAGACAAATGTAAGAAAGAAACACATAATTTTTTCAGAATTTGCAAGAGTTCATAAGAATTTTGAAAATTTTAAAGGTTGTACGTGAGTTTGTGTCCCTGGTGACGTCACTGGACCTTTTGCTCCTCCTTCGGTCTCTTTTATTTTTCTTCTTTTTTTTTTTTTTATTGCAATCAAGTGTTATAACTAGAAGACTAGTAAACTTTATATAAATTTTTTTTTTTTCTTCAACTCTCTTAATTTTTATTTTATTTATGATTTGACCCTCACTTTGTTTTTACTCCACACATGTAAACAGAAACAAATAGAGATCATCTGAGGCTTTTTCCCACGGTGACTGTGAGTAGACCATTAATTGGCCCACTCACGATTACCATGGCAAAAATCCTCACAGGATCCAGACTCAATCAAATACATCCAATGATAATACTTAACCCACCAATGTAGGATAAAATGAGAGCGGCTTTTATTTAAAGTTAGATTCAGAAGTTTGGTTCCACAAGTTTTTATTCAAAGTTTGATAATTGATTCCAACTTTTGCACGGCACTTAGACTCAATATGTGGTAGAAATATTGTCTGACGTAGCTAGAAATTAATGCAGAAATTAATGCAGTGCTCACATCACATTTGCCAAGAAAGGAACAGAAGAATCAATGGGACACAGCCTGAAGATGATTGACTAAAGCACTCCAGAAGTTAAGATTTTACATGTGGTCCACATAATTTATTGATGAGCATTGGCCTAATGAGCCCTATTGAGTGCATCATCTTAGCTATAGAATATTCAAGTGGACCAGCATTTTGCATTAAATGTAATATCTTCACATCTTAGCTACTGAGTGCATCAAGTATATCCCATCCATATAATTGTCACCCCCTTACTAAGACAGTGGTCTCCTCTGATATCAATGGTAGGAGAATAAGGTAAGTCATATGCACAAACTTGAAAGACTTGAGTTCACCTAAGTAGACTAACCTGAAAAGCAACATGTTAAAGTTTTTTTAAAATGATCACACAAAACATGGCATGATGATGGAGCTCATTAGAGTGACATGCCTCATGAGAAATTGTGGATTGTCAATATAAGTTTCATTAAATATTTTTAACCTTTTTTTATTAAAAAAATTTTTACCCATTTGATTCATAATTACCATCATGTAGGTTCATTCCATTGTGTTGTGGTAAAGTCTTCCTTGGTAGCTAATCCGCAACTCAGTGAAAAAAAATGATTTCAGTTGTTAGGCATCTACCTCTCTACATAAATAATCAAGAATTGAGGGGATTGTGCTGGTGAGGGACTTTGGCAGTGCTTTCTATGGGAGTGACAGTTCAAAATTATATATTTATCAAAGTGGAAAGGACAAAAAAATCTTTCTTAGTTCTCTCTAATCATTTATGAAAATGAGAGAAATATTTGATATGGTACATCCTAAATAATAATTATGAGACACCAATTAGAAAAGAAAAACCAACTAGTGCCTTGTATTGTTAGCCCTTTGATTCACCTAACTAGGGCAATTTTTGGCCTTCTTTGAAGTACCCAAGCAATCTCAGAGGATATTCTTTAATTTAACCTGTAATTGCTGCTCTCTCTCTCTCTCTCTCTCTCTCTCTCTCTCTCTAATTCTATCACTTCTAGTAACTCTACACAGCCTCCTATGCATGTGCATTTCAGCTGCAGAAACTTCAATTTCTTGGTCAACAATTAGCTCCATATAACATGGTAGGCCTATTCGTCATCTTATAAAAATGACACTAGGCACTAAATGATCACTTGTCACGTGTTAAGGGCCTCTTTGTTAGCATAGAGTACATAGGCATTTATGGCCAAATGTGGTCATCGAAGGATAATTAAAAGGGTGAGAGATGAAAGATATAAGGTGAGATGGGACTTTGACCTTCTACTTTTTAAATTACTTGGGTGATGATGGCTGATTTTTTCATTCTCATTTGCCCTTGATTCAATTTCAATTGAAGGGGAGGTTATTTGATGGTCATTTTTTTATATTCACCTTTGTATGTATAGTTTTAACTATATACAAAAAGTACAAAGTCTTAGAATTCCTAAGAATATAATTACATGAAATAAACTGGCCCCAAGTCATTTTCCTTTTGACCATCTCAACTTCTCTACTCTAGATTCGATGATTCATTAAACTTCCTCTCCAAATATGTTGTCTTAGGACTACTTTTTTTAACTCATTTGATAAACTCTCTCTCCAAATGTTGTCTTAGGACTACAAATTTTTTTTACTCATTTGACTAAATCACCTTTCTCCAAGGACCTATTTGTCTACATTACATTATACATAGGAACTCATATTCAAATGACCTCAACCAAAGGATTATTACAGAGGTGAGGGGTGAAGCCGTGAAGGAAATGAAGTCAGATTAAAAGGATTTAAGGTATTGGTGTAAATGGGACCTTATCATTCCTACGATCTGAATTACTAGGGTCGTGATTGGGTATTCATTTCTCACATGTCCTTGATTATTCAATTTCCTTTAAAAGAGAGAAGCTTTAGCCTATTATGAGATTAGATGTGAAGGATATAAGGTAGTGATGTAGATGGGACCTTTAGTTTCATTTGAATTGTTAGGGTGGTGATTGGGTATTCATTTCTCATTTTCCCTTGATTCAATTTCCTTCAAAAGGAAGAAGTCTTAGCCTATCAATTACCCACTTTCTTGTTTCACTAATGAATACTACATCATCAACAAACAATCTAAACCACAGAAAACCGTCTTGGATATCCTTTTTAAGTTGTCCATGATCAAAACAAATAACTCTCCTCTGAATGCAAATCAACTCTAAGGCTCCGTTCTTTTTCTTTTACTAGAATTCATAGAGTTCATGTCTGGTGGTTGTCTGGGAATTTAAAATGCTAGTATTTGAAATGCTGCCAAATTCTAGAATTCTAAATTCGTTGTTTCGTTCATGACCTAAATTCTTGCTTGAGCTCCCGGAATGCCGTCGTCCCTCTCCCGGAATTCCTGCGCCAAGTGAGATTTTCAAATCCTCCTTGTTAAAGTGGTTTTTCAAATGCTGAGTTTTTTGGGATTTCAAATGCCTGGAATTTCAAATTTTCAGGAATTCTGGTAATGAAACACAGAATTCCTGACAGGAATTCTGAATTCCCAGACAGCCTGAATTCCTGTCAGGAATTCTAGTAAAAGAACGGGGCTTAACAGTGAACTCGGAATCTCGGATGTAACACTGTGCACCCTTCTCACCAATTGTACATTTTCAATAAACCCACATTAAGGGTGTGTTTTTTCTTCAGCGTTTGCAAATTATCTACCTTAGCATTGAATCATATGAATTCTCTGGATCAATAAATTTCATAAATAAGATATTTTCTCTTACCTTAAAACTGTTTTCCTTGTTCATTAGAAGGAGGTTTTTTTTTTTTTTTTTTTTGGGTCTTAATTTTTCACAAATTACCCTAATTTTGTGAAGATGTAATATATACACCTAAATGCCTAAAGATTTATTAGACTAATAAAGAAGATAAGTAGATTGGATTACTAAATTGGGGCCCAAAGAAGAGAACTCATTTACAAACCAGTCATTACCTACTCAAGTATGTAAGTGATTTCAATATAAATGATCTTATTTACATACCATTTGTACACCTCATATACAGATGCGAGATATAACCACATAAATGTGCACAAACAAATATATCGTGGTAAATGTTATGAATGTGCATAATTTACATACGTAAATGAGTGCTTCTATTTTTTCTTCTCATCAATAGAAGTTTCCATCTCTCTTCACTCATGATAGGCCTGCTTGCAAGTGGACTGCACAAGCAGCAGCCTTATTGTTTTTTTTTTTTTATATAAAAATATTTTTTTTCTTCAACTCTCTTAATTTTTGTTTTATTTATGATTTGACACTCACTTTGTTTTTACTCCACACATGTAAATAGATACAAATAGAGATCATCTGAGGCTTTTTCCCACGGTGACCGTGAGTGGACCAATGATTGGCCCACTCACGATTACCATGGCAAAAATCCTCACTGGATCCAGACTCAATCAAATACATCCAATGATAATATTTAACCCACCAATGTAGGATAAAATGAGAGCGACTTTTATTTAAAGTTAGATTCAGAAGTTTGGTTCGACAAGTTTTTATTCAAAGTTTGATAATTGATTCCAACTTCTGTACGGCACTTAGACTCAATATGTGGTAGAAAAATTGTCTGACATAGCTAGAAATTAATGCAGAAATTAATGCAGTGCTCACATAACATTTGCCAAGAAAGGAACAGAAGAATCAATGGGACACAGCCTGTAGATGATTGACTAAAGCACTCCAAAAGTTAAGATTTTACATGTGGTCCACATAATTTATTGATGAGCATTGGCCTAATGAGCCCTATTGAGTGCATCATCTTAGCTATAGAATATTCTAGTGGACCAGCATTTTGCATTGAATGTAATATCTTCACATCTTAGCTACTGAGTGCATCAATTTGTCACCCCCTTACTAAGACAGTGGTCTCCTCTGATATCAATGGTAGGAAAATAAGGTAAGTCATATGCACAACCTTGAAAGACTTGAGTTCACCTAAGTAGACTAACCTGAAAAGCAACATGTTAAAGTTTATTTAAAATGATCACACAAAACATGGCATGATGATGGAGCTCATTAGAGTGACATGCCTCATGAGAAATTGTGGATTGTCAATATAAGTTTCATTAAATATTTTTAACCTTTTTTTATTAAAAAAATTTTTACCCATTTGATTCATAATTACCATCATGTAGGTTCATTCCATTGTATTGTGGTAAAGTCTTCCTTGGTAGCTAATCTGCAACTCAGTGAAGAAAAGTGACTTCAGTTGTTAAGCATCTACCTCTCCACATAAATAACCGAGGATTGAGGGGATTGTGCTGGTGAGGGACTTTGGCAGTGCTTTCTATGGGAGTGACAGTGCAAAAGTATATATTTATCAAAGTGGAAAGGACAAAAAAATCTTTCTTAGTTCTCTCTAATCATTTATGAAAATGAGAGAAATATTTGATATGGTACATCCTAAATAATAATTATGAGACACCAATTAGAAAAGAAAAACCAACTAGTGCCTTGTATTGTTAGCCCTTTGATTCACCTAACTAGGGCAATTTTTGGCCTTCTTTGAAGTACCCAAGCAATCTCAAAGGATATTCTTTAATTTAACCTGTAATTGCTGTTCTCTCTCTCTCTCTAATTCTATCACTTCTAGTAACTCTACACAGCCTCCTACGCATGTGCATTTCAGCTGCAGAAACTTTAATTTCTTGGTCAACAATTAGCTCCATATAACATGGTAGGCCTATTCGTCATCTTATAAAAATGACACTAGGCACTAAATGATCACTTGTCACATGTTAAGGGCCTCTTTGTTAGCATAGAGTACACAGGCATTTATGGCCAAATGTGGCCATTGAAGGATAATTAAAGGGGTGAAGGGTGAAAGATATAAGGTGGGATGAGACTTCGACCTTCTACTATTTAAATTACTTGGGTGATGATGGCTGATTTTTTCATTCTCATTTCCCCTTGAGTCAATTTCAATTGAAGGGGAGGTTATTTGATGGTCATTTTTTTATATTCACCTTTGTATGTATAGTTTTAACTACATACAAAAAGTACAGAGTCTTAGAATTCCTAAGAATATAATTACATGAAATAAACCGGCCCCAAGTCATTTTCCTTTTGACCATCTCAACTTCTCTACTCTAGATTCGATGATTCATTAAACTTGCTCTCCAAATATTTTGTCTTAGGACTACTTTTTTTTAACTCATTTGATAGACTCTCTCTCCAAATGTTTTGTCTTACGACTACAATTTTTTTAACTCATTTGACTAAATCACCTTTCTCCAAGGACCTATTTATTTACATTACATTACATAGGAACTCATGTTCAAATGACCTCCACCAAATGATTATTACAGAGGTGAGGGGTGAAGTCGTGAAGAATATGAAGTCAGGTTAAAAGGATTTAAGGTAATGGTGTAAATGGGACCTTAACATTCCTACGATGTGAATTACTATGGTCGTGGTTGGGTATTCATTTCTCACATTTCCTTGATTCAATTTCCTTTAAAAGAGAGAAGCTTTAGCCTATTTTGAGGTTAGATGGGAAGGATATAAAGTAGTGATGTAGATGAGACCTTTAGTTTGATTTGAATTGCTAGGGTGGTGATTGGGAATTCATTTTCTATTTTCCCTTGATTCAATTTCCTTCAAAAGGACGAAGTCTTAGCCTATCAAATACCTACTTTCTTGTTTCACTAATGAATACCACATCATCAACAAACAATATATACCACAGAAATCCGTCTTGGATATCTTTTTTAAGTTGTCCATGATCAAAACAAATAACTATCCTCTGAATGCAAATCAACTCTAACAGTGAACTCGGAATCTCGGATGTAACACTGTGCACCCTTCTCACCATTATAATTGTCCCCTTGGACATTTTCAATAAACCCACATTAAGGGTGTGTTTTTTCTTCAGCATTTGCAAATTATCTACCTTACCATTGAATCATATGAATTCTCTGGATCAATAAATTTCATAAATAAGATATTTTCTCTTACCTTAAAACTGTTTTCCTTGTTCATTAGAAGGAGGGTTTTTTTTTTTTTTTTTTTTGGGTCTTAATTTTTCACAAATTACCCTAATTCTGTGAAGATGTAATATATACACCTAAATGCCTAAAGATTTATTAGACTAATAAAGAAGATAAGTAGATTGGATTAATAAATTGGGGCCCAAAGAAGAGAACTCATTTACAAACCACTCATTGCCTACTCAAGTATGTAAGTGATTTCACTATAAATGATCTTATTTACATACCATTTGTACACCTCATATACAGATGCGAGATATAACCACATAAATGTGCACAAACAAATATATCGTGGTAAATGTTATGAATGTGCATAATTTACATACGTAAATGAGTGCTTCTATTTTTTCTTCTCATCAATAGAAGTTTCCATCTCTCTTCACTCATGATAGGCCTGCTTGCAAGTGGACTGCACAAGCAACAGCCTTTTTTTTTTTCTCTTATAAATATGCTCACACGCACAAACACCCTTTTCAAGTCCCACACCACCTGTGCTACGGTTAGAAATTGATCCCTAGTTGTTTGTAAGGAGGAAAGAGCTATCAATGGATTAGCAAACAAGCAGCAACCTAGACATTCGGAACAAATTTTCCATCTAATATTTAGGGGTCATTTGTCTTTTACGCGTGGGATATGTAAATATAATTTACACATATAAATGATGAATTTTCAAATTTTAAGTATGTAACATTTACACATGTGTTTCTTTTTACAACGTTTGTCTAATAACACTATTTTCGCATCATTTACACATGTGATTCATTTTTATGTTGTTTGTTTCAATGATATGTGTATATGTATTAAACGATTTTGTAAATGATACTTATTAATCATTAAATTATATTCTACTATAATGATATGAAAATTGGACAAAAAAATGTCTGATTTATATCAAAGTTTTCATTTGCATTTTAGATTCTTAAGAAAGAACATGTCTTTCAACATGAAATATATTTTTCAAAAATATATATTTCCATCAATGATCACCTTTAAGAAAATACAGTCCAACATGTTTGGTTAAGGAAATATGATCGTCTGATGGTTAAGAATAGTAGAATTATTATTCTGTTATTAATTAATATTTAGTTCAATATTATCTTAATTCATTATTCAATTTGCATAAAACTTAACCCATGCATCTCACCGACTTTATGGTAATATTAATCAATTATAGAAAGTTCTTAAAATGAGTATTTTGTTGCCAAGTCCAATTATATTAAAAGTATCACAAATTTATTATGGTTAGATAAAATCGCATTTATACATTATTTTTGAATGATACCATAATGCTATATAAAATACATTCTTCCTTTTCTCTTACATTCATTTATACATGTTTAAGTATTTTTAAAGTAATGCAATAATAAATAATTTTAGAAAAATCATTGAGATATTGGAAGAAAACTAAATCAATAAGGTAATTGTTCTAGTTAAAAGTTAATAGAAAAATCATTGAGATATTTATCTTACAGACTGTCCCTTAAAATTTTTACAATCAATATGTTTTTTTTTTTTTTTTTTTCAATCTTGTAGATCTTGTTCCTTAAAAATCATTGGAGCCACTTTCAAGTCTCATCATGCTACAGATGAAAAAGAGAAAATTTATAAAAGGAGAAGAGAAGATAGAAATCAAATTTTGAAAGAATAAACCTACAAAATAAATAGAATTTTTTATTTTTATTTTTTTGCATAGCAAGGCAAGAGAGAGAAATAGAGATGTTACCTTCATAAAAGGGATGAGATGCAGGGAGGTTTTTCATTCATAGGTTTAATCGTCTTGACGTATTTTTTATTATTATTTTGTAAATGCGTTAGGGGGGTTTCGAACCAATAATCTTTTTGATGGAAATGCCTTTTTTATTATTATTTTTCTAAATGCGTTGGGGTTTTGAACTCAAAACCTCTTTGATGGAAACTGCCCCAAAACCCCAAAACCAAACCGTCCACCTCCAACGGGTATCCTTTGAAACCACATGTGGTTTGGTATTCTCTTTTTTCACTAGCCAATTTTCACACCATTTACACATCTGATTTACACACAGGATACATAAATACTTATAGATAAACATTTCTAATGCATAAATATTACGCATATTCATTATTTACATACGTAAATGGATGTAGACAAATGACCCCTTAGTTTTTTCTGTGCCGAATGAGCACCATTATTGTCATTCAGTTACTTAAGCTGGTTAGGGGCACGGAGTGTGAGTGGAGTGTGAGTTTGAAACGTATACCAAAAAAAAGTACCATCATTTTCTTCCTCATAAAAAAATCAATCTGCCTTAAATTTGAATGATTTGGTTGTTAACAAGAGAAGAAACCCTCACACACACAACACAGCGAGGGAGAGGGAGAGGGAGAGGGAAATTCAAACCACTTCCTTTCCAATGTGGCTATCACTAGACCATGAAAGTAAAACCATCCAGTCCCTCCTCTCCTGTGGACCATTACTCAGTTTCTTTATCAACTATTTATTACTATCATCTTCATCATAAGTCAGGATGCTATGATGCAGCATTCATTCCTCTATACATGCCGGACCCATTTCTTTTCAATTGGAATATGCTTGTCTGCCTTCAAAAAAATGTCATTTGTCTACTGTCATCCATCCCAACACATGGCTTTAGACCAAATTATACTCACTAATCATCCATTCATTCAATCTGACTGCAACTTTCCGCTGTTCAATCAATATGGGCCATTGTATGCATTTTTCTATTGACCACACACACACCCACCCACATGGCTCAATCAAGCAGCCAAGAAAGTCCTAATCCAGTTGATTTTTTCTGCCACATAAAATCTAACTCCGGGCCATCCATATGAACGGCCCAGATTACCATCTATCATCTATTGGAGATGAGAGCCTTCTTTTCAAATAGAAAAATGTTGGTCAAAAGTCAAAATGGGAATGTCCCACAACAGAAATTGAATATCCTCTTCTTTAATTCATGCAAGTGCAGTGACACGTGATTGTGACCCAGTGGCAAATAAACAAAACAGGTGACGTCATGTGGGTCCCATTCACCCCAGTGGGTAGGATAATTACAGAGAGTTGTAAGGAGATGCCACAATGTGTTTGAGAGGGTGATGGATTACATATGAGTGTACCTGTTTTTAAATATACAACAAAGTGTCTTTTGGTTTGAATAACATGCATGTAGATTTTGGTTGGAATTACTGTAACTGCACGCTGAAAGTAGGGTCAGCACCATTGTCTCGTATGCTGCATCCATGTTCAAGTCTCCAAAAATTATGAAGTTCTGAAAAGTTTTTTTCTCTTCATCTGCTGAAAGTAGCTTTCAAACACCATTGACATTGAGCACTAGTCTGCTGCCATCCATTTTCTCATCTCTAAAAATAGATGGGGGCATGTCTTATATGCTGTTGTTTTTACCTCATTATAGATTATCTTATAGGAATGGTACAATTCTCATTTTATGATCAATCTAAGCCTTTTTTTTCATTCCACATAAGTGCGGGGTGTCACACATGAAGCGATGTCGGAAGCAAGCTAGCACACGCCTTATGCTAACGAACCAATACCTAACTCATTTGTATGTATTAGCTATCTGTAAATTGTCATCACCAAAATTTCATATTCAAATTTTGAGGGTCTCCCTTTTTTCTTTGTTTCAAAATCAAACGACTAAGAATTGAACAAGTTTGAGGCCCACAAAACTTTATATCTTATAAGGGGGTGATTTTTGTTGTTTTTTTCCTTCTGAGGTGGTCCTTGCAAACCCTTATGCCCTCCTTAGTTGTTTGAGGTAGACCTCGCAAGTGGGATTGTTTCTAAAGTAGGAATAGGTTGAGCCAGTTCTTGAAAATGACCATACATAAACATATTTTTAGGCATTGTCAAACCATGAATAGTCTTGAGTGGGTCACGACTCCAAACCACTTTCCCTTGTGCCTCCTCAATATGAAGATCCCAGAACTTTAATGGCTACAAAAAAAAAAAAAAAAGATCTTTACCCTCTGTTTGGGAAAGGGGGAGGGGGAGGAGGGAAAAAAAGGGGGAAAGTGGGAGGAAAGTTGTTTTGGAGGGTGTTTGGGAAAGGGGGGGGGAGGGAAAATGGGGGATGGGGGGTGGAAAATTGTGTACAAAAATTTTCCCCCAAAAATGGGGGGAAAATGGGGAGAGGAGGGGGGAAAATGGAGAGAATTACCACAATGCCCTTTGTATATAAAAATTTTTTTTAAAGTTTTTATAAAAGTAAGGGCAAAACGGTAATTTTCTCTTTATCTCACAAACAAACAAAATCCTACTTTTCCACTTTTCTTCCCCCTACTTTTTGACTTCCCAAACAAGAGGAGGTAAAATTAATTTTCCCTCCCCTCCCCTCCCCTTCATTTTCCTTCTCCCTCAAATTTTCCCTCCCCTCCCCTTCATTTTCCCAAACGGACCGTTAGTCTTTAATTTTAATGGCTAGAAGAATGTTCTAGCCTGCAAAATTGAGACTTTTCCTATTTCATAGATGCACATGCATGTCGCTAAAAAAAAAAAAAAGTGTGGCTTCTATTGGGGGAAATTTGCTTTTAGCTGCATTTTTTTTAGTGTTATATATATATATATATATATATATATATATCCCTCGAAGTTTCTATGACTTATAAATATGCCCATGTGGCTTCAGTATTTGTAAATAGACCCCTATATTTTCATTTCATTACCTTTTATGTCCCAAAATCTGTTTCTATTGAAAATAGGTAACCACTATGAGATTTGTGTCGAACTTTTATAAAAATAACACATTTTCCTTAATATCCATTAAACAAAAATGAGTTTATTAATATTTACAAAAATATCATTATTTATCTCAAGTCCTAATGGTCTCTCACAATAACTCTTTAATGCACATGAAATGTAATCATATATTTTGAAACTTTCATCAATCTAGCGGTGGGACGTACATGGATTGGGTCAATTATAATTAATTATAAGTACAGGCATTGATTATCATTATAATCTATTTGGGTTTAATGAAATAGAACTTGTATTGATAAAAATAGATTTACTAATGGTTATTCTCTCCCACTAAATTAATGTAATTATTAATGTTACAAGCTTTAAAAGAAAATAAATCCAAGCTTTTGATTTTATGCACGTAGGAATAAAGAGATGGGTAAAAGTGTCATTCCACTCTAAAAATTATTGGTGGTTGGAAGGCTACTAATTTTGAGAACATGAAAGGTATTGAAATGTAAATGTATGGGCCTATTTACAAATACTAAAACTATAGGGATCTATTTATAAATCATAGAAATCTTAGGAGGTATTTGCAAAGAGCTCCTTTTTCTGCCGTTAAAAGACACTTTTAGCGGTGGAAATCTTTTCCACCTCAAAAAGTGTTGGTTTTGCCTCCTCATGCCTGCCTAAGTTATTGTGACAGTGTTAGATAAAAATGAAGTTTAGTAGTGGAAAAAAACCGCTAAAAGTTACTCATGGTAGGAATAGTTGGGAACAGAGCTCATAGAACAGTTATGATTCCTTATCCTTAGAGATAAGGCTTAGGTTTGAAAGTAAGATTTCTTTTGTATTTCCTTTCTATAAATTAGAGTTATTTTCCCTAATCAAGCCATAGTGATTTTATACCAAGGGAGTGTATGCTAAAGTTCTTCAATATATGTGATGATTGAATTGCCCTAGAAAAGCTGATATCATCTCCCTGTGATCCTCTTCTACGCAAAACATCAACCCCAATTGTGATTTATATCATCTCCGTATGGATCCACAAATTTAATAGTCAACATTCCATTCGGATTGATACATAGTCAATCCAACGGTCCAATAAATTCGAATCTAACTGAAAGTTGATTAACATATGCAAATTAGGGTGGTCAAAATGTAATGGATTAGCATTTACGCCCTGGTAAGATATTTTTACAAAGTATATATATTTATAACAAAAATATATATGACTAAAATCATGTAGAAAATAATGTTTTTACTAAGCTCTTTGCTCTCTTTTCAATGAGGAGGAGAATGATTTGACTTGTCATGGAAAGGAGTGAATAGTTTGAGCTACCTATCAATGTCTCTTCAATCCAATATCTATGGAATGGTTGAACATTGGAGATACCATGAGATGGCATGATCTGTATACACGTTGATGGAGATGTGGTATGAGATGACATGAGATGCACATGGTGGGCTCTCCATCACTTGTCAATTTGTCTTAGTATTCCCACTAAGACCAACGGTAGTGGCACGACGTTGAGCTTGGACTTCAACCTTTTGAATGAGGCACAGGACTATTAGTAAAAATGGCAGCAAATCAATCCTCGGATGCAACATATTTAACTCAAGATTGATCTTTTAAAACAACCTACCAACGGATAAAATCATAATTGATTTCAATGTGTTTGGTACGTGCATGAAAAATTAGATAAGTTATAAAATGAAGACAACTAATAATATCACACCAAATTGTAGGTGGATCCCGTAGAAAAATTCTAAAATCTTTAAGAATAGCTTAGCGGCCGAGAGGACAAGAAAATGATACTCAACTTCTGTGGATAACCATGCTACCATGGGTTGTTTCTTGGCACTCCAAGAAATAATGTGCCCTCCAAGATAAATACAATATAGTGACCAGTGAACCATCGATCATAATTAGGGCTCCCGGTTAGGATTGCAAATGGGATGGTTCTGGATAGGAACTAGGGTGGATCCGGACCCGGACCCGTTTCTAAATAATTGTTTTGGTTCCGGATTCAGTTTTGACTTGAAACCTGCTTTGTTGATTCCAGACCCAATTTCGATAGGAAATTTCGGATCCGATTCTGATAGAGGATTGGAATCTAGTTCTAAAATCAATTGTAATTTCTCTTTATTCTTCATTTTTCTTAGAATAAGAATATTATTCAACTTATCACAATGCATCAAGTCTACTACCTCCAATATTATACATAAAAATGTCAAGAAAAAAAGTTAATTTTGAGGTACAATTTGGTTCATATGCCGGGTCCCGGGTCCAACGGTCGGAACTTATATGGACCCGGAATCGGACCCGTTTATCAATTGGAATCTAAATTGGGCTTCGGACCAGGACTCATTTATGAATCGGAGCCTAAAATAGGTTCAAAACCCGGTTTTTTACGGGTCGAAACTTCCGGGTAATTGGAGAATCGGATACCCGTTTGTAATTTTATATCCAGCCCAGTCGGCATCAGAAAAGGCATATAACCGAATAATATGAATTGTACTATCGATTTCTCTACAATCTACTATTAATGGAATGGTTGAACGGTGGAGATGTCTTGACCTGTATACACGGTGATGGATATATGATATGATGGCATGAGATGTATATGATGGATTCTCCATCACTTGCCAATTTGTCTAATTAATACAACTATCAGCACCATCGGGATAGGGAATTATTGAGGCAATCTCCAACTGCCATAGATATCCCTATCGAAACACATGTTTGGGTCCCCGTAGTTTTCATTGCAGCCATTTTTTGGGCTATCTTCTTAAGTTTTCTTTTCATGGTATTATGTGCAACATATATTTCAAAGAAACTAAAGAATAACCACAAGTTACTATGTATGTTACTATATATGCACATGTTTGCATAGGGGCTTGTTCACGAACAAAATAAATTGATTATAAGAAATACCAATGCATTTTGAACCAGGCAATTTTAATTTGTTGAATGTCAACAGTTTTTGTAGATTTGAGTCTTCAAGGTACCTTGCAATTTTTTTGTGAAATTTTAGAGATCTGATTTGGATTAAGGTGTTAGAGAAGTGGTTTTCAATTTCAGTAATACAGCATAACTGCATTTATATTTTGTAAGAAATATTGTGCTGCACCAACCATTGAAAACCAAAATTAGCTACAGTACCCACGCGTGGGGCGGCATAAGGCGTAAGTTTGCTCCCCATTGTCTTGTGTTTGAAACCAACCTTAAATCATTTGCCTGTTGTGAGGATTTATAGGTTTAGCAATTGCCAAATTGGATGTGTTAATAGATCCAACAACCCAAATTTAATGTTTCAACCCGAGATGGCAAGACTCATTCATGAAGGCGTTCCAACAACCTGAATTTATGTCGATGCCTGGACACGAATTTTAAACCATGTAAGTAGGTGCTGCGTAGTCATCATAAATGCGACTGTGGCTGTGTCTGTGTTACTTTTATTAGTACAGTTGATCAGTGATCTTAATCATACAATCAATGAACGACCAGTAGTAAATGTTGTTGGCCAGTTTTGATTTGGCTGGATAATGCATTTAAGAAGCTACCAAACGCTGCAAAAGGGCAGTCGCGCTCCTTGGCGTTTGCTTCCGGACATGTTTGTGTCGGGTAGTGATTTTTTTGTGATTTCACGAAAAAGCTTTTTATGTAGAGTTTACAATTTTCTTTTCTTGTAAAAGAGGAAAAAGTTCACGGAATTGATTTTCAGCGAATGTACAAAAAAAACATGTTTAAGATTTGGTCTTTTGCACCTATTTCTTCTTGTAAGTGCAAAAAAATCTCCACACCCACTTAGATAGATGATGAACTTCTTTTGAGGAAGACTAAACGCCGGAAAACATGCAAGGGAGAGAGAAGAGACGGTCAGAAGACCCTGACTGCTGTCAGCGCAAAGCCCTTCGATGCCTAAGTTAGTGCTGGAACTGAACTCAAGTTGGAGAAGAAGAAGAGAGGCAGAGTGCCTATGTGTTTTCTTGCTTGCTTTTGCTTACCGGTCATGGAGCTTGCTCCTTGTATTTGTAGCTGAAGTCCTCTGACTTTGGTGATGGGGAGTCTTATCGGTGGTATGGGCGGTTTTGACGCTGGTGGCTTGATATAGACACAACTACAGCTTTCTGCCCAATGCCTATCATCATTACTCAACACGTTCTGTAACGTGGTTGAGTCTCCATAGAGGTATGGCGGGCCATACTTGCTTTAATGAGCATTCTGACACTACTGCCGAAGTGGACTCTCTGGCACTGCTGTCGAGATGGGATGTCTGGCTGACCTGGTACTGTTATCGAGCTCAGGTGCTGAGGTACCGAGCTCGGGTGCTGCCGAGGTGATCTCTTCTCGGTAAGCATCCTGGCGCTACTGCTGAGGTGGAACACCTGGCCGAGATGGGATCCCAGGTCGATGTAGAGTATTCTGGCTGGGATGGAACTCCTGGCCGAGCTGGCCGAGCTGGAGCTGTCGGTCGAGTTGGTCGAGTTGGAGCTTCTGGCCGAGTTGGAGATGCGTTTAACTGGTACTTTTACCAAGCCTAAATAAACTCCCACACTTCTCATTCATTTGATGCAACTTATTCTTTACGGAAAACCCATTTTTCGACCAGTTTTTTCCTCACTAGAGAGAATTTCAAAATCCAACTTCCTTGGCGTTACACATACAAGCCCTAAGACTCCAATGACACTTAATTCTTTTCTACTTTTTTTTCTTGATCAATGAGGCCCTCTTAATCTTGTGATTCAATCCAAAGGCAGCTTAGAGTTGGAGGTTTTTTTTTTATTTTTTTAAATCCAATAACAAATAATGGTGGGGTCAGTGTCAAATTGAAAATAATGTCAATTCATAATGTATAGGTCAATGTAAAGGGCTTAGATTTAACCAAATGTTGATGTCAATATATAAAAGTAATGTCGATTCGTGGAAAGTAGCTAGGTGAGTGTGAATAGCTTCAATTCATTCAAACTGCACATCTCTATTGAAAATGAAGAAGGGCATAAGTAAACTAGCATGGCATCATAAGCACCTCAAAAGGAATGTCATTGAATTTTTTTTTTTTTTTTCAATTCAAATCTCCTATTTTAAATAGCTAGTTGATTACCAGTCTTAATTATCCTATTTTATCTTGCACATACTTTCCCGAAAAGAAGAATTAATAAATGTAAAGTAGAACAATTCCCAATGCGGATATTGGTATTAGATAGGGACAGAAATTCCCCTTTTTTAGGGGGCAATGTGTATAAATTCTTACCGGTAACAAGTAAAAACATTCTAGAACCTGACGTAGGGCCATCAAGTGGACAGTTTCATCAATCTGGTTTGACCATCCGGTTTAATCTGGCTTAATTGTTATCTCAAAGATAATAATAAATATTTTCTAACTAATTAATGGTAAGTCTGACCAATTCAATCATCAGTTTTTACTATTTTGACCAAAACTTTGCTGCTTTGACCATATATTCTTTTATTTATTCCCAAGTTTTTATCTAAGATCAAACTCAATTACATTGGCGAGTTCGGTCTTTACTTTTAAGACATTCGTTGAGAGAAATGAGAGATGAAAAAAGGACTTAAAACTTGATGACCTTGAAGCCTGCAAGGAATGACATTAGATAAAAGACTTATTTGGACCCACCAGTCCAATCTAATTTTAAAAATACAGACTGTGGAAGTTGGGAAACGATAAAGAGTACTTAAAACTACTAATATAGTGATAGAGAGCTTGAAGTTAATGGGATTTGACATATTCGAATATGATCAGTTCTTATTTTAAGGACAGTTGGGTTCTATTCACAGCCTACAAATCTCACTCGGACGAATACCAAACACCCGATAAAAGAGAAATGAATAGCTCTATATGGATTGGGTTGCAAACTAGGCCGTGCCCGCTTTGAGGCCAGTCTAGCCGTGCCCGTCCGTGCCAGCTCATGGTCATGCTCTAGATGGATTGTGCCGCGCCGTGCTGCCCATGGGCTAGCACACATACTCCTTCTAAATTTTTTTTTTTTATGAGGTCTGTACTTTTGACAAAGCCCCACAAACCCAAGTGCAGAGAACTCGCAGAAGGTGAATGAATGAATATTTCACTTCATCCTACTCATCTGAAGATTGACAACAAAGTTGTTTGTTGCCAAAGCAGCACGTTATAGGCTTTCAGTCTAGTTCCCATATAATTATAACAAACCAATAAAGGCATCAGGCGGCCGATCCAAAGCCATCAAAAAGCTAAACAAGTGTTATTATTAACTAAATGAGATTGCCCCAGCCTTAGAAATGATTGCCCTACACGTAAAAGTCTACTCTGCATCACAACCTAGCTATATATTGAATTAACTAACCTCTCCATAGTCCATACGTATATATAGTTTCTAATTTCTGTATACAAGAAGTTTATCTACATGTACATGTGTATGAAAAAAGAGCAGCATGAGCAGTGTCCTGGAGATCGGCGCTAAAAGAGACTTTGAGCATGATGGAAAGGGAAGGAGAAGGGCCATAATTTATGTGGATGGAGGGGAATTTCATGCGTATGATCTCGAGGCGTGGCACGAGGAGCATCATGCATGCCTGTGATGAACTGCAATGATCACTTCGCATGGTCAAAGCCGTGGGTGGGTTGTTACACACCTGTCTCTTGATTTTCCTAACTCTGAAAGCTGATGGCCCCCCCACTCTCAGAAATTCCCTCATCATTGGCTCCACTTGCAACGGGCAACAGTTTGGGATTTTTCCTGTTTGTTTTTTTTGCTGTGTTGGAGAATTTGTGTAGTGGAATCCGGGTCCTCATAGGTAAGGGCAGAGCCAGGAATTTTTTAGAGTGGGGGCGGGGTGGGGGCGGAAACAGGACATTTGAATGGTTCAAAATAAACGCCCAATCAAAGTTTATTCCATTCCACCTTTGAATTGGTTGTTTGATGAAAAACAAGACTAACGCAATTTTATGCATATTCATTACCTCATTTTTCATCAAATAGTCAATCCGACGGTGGATAAAATTTGATTTTGACATAAGTTTTGAGAATACCCATATGCCTAGACGGAGTTTATTTTGATAGGTATGGATTTCACTAGGTGGGCCCTACTATTGAGTTCTACTCCTTTTAACTCGGAACCTCTCAAGGTTAAAGCCTCCTAGGATCAGGGCTCTTATAGGTAGGGTACATTGTCACATTATCCAAATACTACATATTAAGGCGTGAACCCAATCACAGGCTTACTGCCATTAGATCAAAATAAGACACAAGCTGGGCCCCATTCTAGCCATATGGAATGCTCGACCTGAACGACTCGCAGGGGTGGAGTATATACTACCACTACTCTGCAATAAAAACATTCTAGAGTTTATTGATATATCACTCTTATCATTCCCTTTCAGTTCAACTAAAAAAAGCTCATTCAGTGTTTGAAGATCATAGATGTACTGGGGTACTGTTGTATATTTACTGACAAAGTAGATGATTCCTAGCTTTAAAGCAGGTAGTGGGCCTCCTTGTTTTGGATAAATGATCATAATTCGCTGTGCTCATTGACTGCACAACGTGATCATAAGCTACTGGGTCAATCCTCTCATCCAGAGGACTGCAATTTGGTGTTTGAGCCATGCTAGCAGAATGTGATAGGGCAAGTGACTGTTGAAGCTTTCTGGCATCATCATAAATGGGAAGAAAAACGCTAGTGCTTTTGATGACTTTTGGTTCCATGGAATAACTTACTATGACAGAAAGAGCAAGCTATATAAGGTCTCCATCAGAGAGGGACTATGGTAATTTTGAACAGGCTGATTTGCATTTTAAAAGTTAGGTGAGTAGAAAAGGAAGGAGAGAGTTAGAGAAAGATGTGAGAGCCTCGCTTTATTAGAATTTTCATATCCTAAGGTGATGGCTGGATATTTAAATCCCACGAAAAATTTAGTGGCTACAATGACGCAGATTTCTCATGACTAAATCTCAACGGCGATTGTCAACACACTTGGAGTTGAGTGGTGTCAGCATATTAGTATCTCGAGTTCAATTCCTATATCTTCAAATTAATAGCCCAACTTAGGAGAAAAAAAAAAGAAGCGGAATCAATCCTAAATTTTGGTGAGTGCTATTTGCCGTGATGTAAATGTAAGGATTATGTAATCCCAACCAGTGTAGTGAGTGTGGGCTTTTATCTAGAATCTCCTAGAATTTTCTACGTGTCCCCACTTTTAATGCTATTTGGTTCACATGACTTTTTTGACTCCTAGTTCACTGAGGAAGTCAGGACTCAACAGTGGAGAAAGGAGTGGAACGGATGGCGAAAGGGAATTCGCGGCTGCAAAGAAATGGATTCCACATCCACATTCACACTCATGAAAGAAGTGGGCAGAGTGGGTGTAGGGTAGGGTGTTTTCATGAATCAAATCATTCCTAATTTAAGTGTCCCTCCTATAGCATAGCTCATTAATTAAGGACATAAATATATGAGTAGAGTGCGTGAATTTAAATCCCTACTATAGAAAAAAATTTCTTTTTAAGTATGTTTCGCTACCTTTTTTGTCATAGTAATGTCCAACTTTGACAAATTCAAGAACATTTAGTCAAAACTCCGGGCATATAACCGCTCTCTTCAATTGGACAATGCATCCCTGTTGGATCAACGTAGCAGGGAAACACATTTTCAGAACACCTTCGGCTTTACATGATATGAGAGTTCTAAATAATTCATTTTAAGGGTCGTTTTATATACAAATTTTACCTACATGTCCCTTGATTCGAACACCCGACTTATTAGGCTCAGACCTTACACCCCATTGAGTTACCACTTATCCCAAAACTATTTGGTGATGAAAAACGACACAACAATGATTTTATTGTGAGGGCTCGGGCTCGACCACAATTATCATACTGCTCGAGAGCGAGGGTGGATGCTGACCTCAACAACTTGCATGAGCTCTTCTTATCTGTTTGTGGAATTCCTCTTCCATTTATGTTTGTTGTTTGGGAAAATAAAAATGAAAATGGATGGATTCCTGTGTTTGGATTTGGAACAACAGCACATTCAACTCAACTAGAAACCTACTCACTTATACCTCTTTTTTTTTTTTTTTTTTTTTTTGCTATCCGAGGGTTCCCAAGCCTTTTGGTCGGACTAATAACTCCGGGTCCAAAGAGAAGTCGGATAAACTCCCTTTATAATCCCAGTGTGGTAGTACAGTTTCGAACCTACAACCTCAGGATGCAAACTGTGATTCTAAACCAACTGAGTTACCCCTCGAGATTAAACCTATTCACTCATACACTTGTTATGAGCCTAACCTTGTAGCTGGGAAAATCTTTGCCACCAGTGTAAACGTGGCTTGAATAAAATCAAGTCAAAAAGGCTTGGCAGCACTAACCGTCTGTGGCATAAGTGAGCTGTTGCTTCTTAGCCACTCAACCACTCATCAAGTCCATTTCACAAGCACAAATAAGGGCACTGCTTTCAATTTGAGTGGATTCCTTACTTACCAAATCAGCTGTCTCTGGCCAACTTTACAAATTTCAAACACATTGTTTACCCAAATGATATCCCCACATATGAAACTCTTCCACTGTATTGATGGAGCCAAGAAGAGGGGGTAAAAGTTTCTCCTAGAGAGGAACATGAGAAATAACTAAAATAATTATTACATTATACTCTAAAAATATTATTGCATTATAATGGGCACATAAAGTTATCGACGAGTCATTACATTATAGCCCGAAAATGTTAAAAAAAGATGAATTTATATTGCTCTTTATACGTAACAACGTTCAATATTAATGGATACAAAAATGGATACAAAAGACTAGAAAAGAATTGTAAATTGCATAATTTTAGCATTTCTACTTATAAGCACTTGATTATAATTAAAAAATCAAATTAAATAATTTTCTTAATCATAATATGAGGTTGAGTCTTTTAAAACAAAAAGAACTTGATCTTTTGCTCACAGTCTAGAGCTCAAATCCTTCTAAAACTTTAATAAAACTGTTGACCTTAGTGAAACCTTTGACATGTAATTTAGTATAAAGAACTTTTAAGCATATCTATTTATGGCCACATGAATTTTTTTTGCTTTAGAATTTAATTAGATCTAATTTAATTCAGATTTTGAATTAAAATATTGAGAATTCAAAATTTGATAATAAATTAAACGAGATGTGTTGATTATTAATTTTTAGATTTGAGAGGATTAGGATTCTAAGCTTAAGAAAAAGAAAGAATAAAAGGAAAAAAATCACACCACATTGTATACCTTATTGGTGATTTGAAAGTAAAAGATGAAAATCCCCTTATGTGTTTTAAAACTTTATTTTTTAATAGGAGGGAAAAAATATTGTTGTGGGGCAAACAAGACAAAAGAAAAAAAAATTAAGGAGGGACAAAATGATCAAAATATATCCATAATTTCTTTCTCCCTACATGGCTTCGTCGCTGAAATATTATAACTCTATCAGCTCACTTTGTGGTAATTCGAGCTGTTCAAAATACTCGCTCTCCCATTGTATATGATATTTTCAAATTTTATAAAAATATGAGTTGGTTTCATCATAAAGTTAATTAAATTTTCAATTTTACAGTGAGATCAACTACTGTTAGTGTAGATTTTTGAAATACATCATACAATAGAAGACCATTTATTTTGAGCAACCCGGATCTTGAATAAATGGAGTGGGGGCACACTTTAGTTTTGCTCTTTTTCTTAACTAAAGATTTTCGTAAGTCAACGCATTTGGACATTTTTTTTTTGTAAGAAATAAAAAAGAAATAGAAAGATGTTGGCCTACCTATTGAAATTTCTCGACCCTTAAAATGGATGCCCTCTTTGTATATTGAGCAGATGGTTAGCGACATGTATAGTACATCTGGATCCCAAAGCCTGGATTATGGCTATTTGGTAATCTTTTATTATAAGAGGGGGCCCTTTAGGCCAAAATAATTCCTACGGGTCTAGGGGAGCCAGGTCAATCTCCTGTCGCCCCAGTGTGGAAGTGTAGTTTTGAACCCTCAACTTCCGAGTGCAAATCGTGGTTATAAGCCAATTTAGCTACCCCTCGAGGTTGGCTATTTGGTAAATTTATTAGCTTATGTTTGGCATCTCTGTTTTTAACTACAATTTGTACTCACGATTCTACCATCTTCTTGCTTTAAAGAAGTAGAGGCAAATCCTCTTAAAATGAAAGGCCCCATTTATGGGCTGTGAAAATAAAAGCTTAAGCCTCTTTATTTTGAGGACTCTATTAGATAAAAATAGAGACACCGAATGAGGTCGACGCATGGTGAAGAGTATTTAAAGGTCACACAAGTGGATATTAATGGTGGTTTGAAAGTGAAGTTGACCTTTTAGCGAAGCGAAAAATATAATTATATGGTTATGGTGACGTAAATTGAACCTTGTTTCAACCCGCTTGGACAACTCAAAAACCGTAAAATAATCAATAAAAATGTGTAGAAATGTAAATTCTCAAAATTACCCATAGAAAAATTTTGGGCATTTGAAGTACAGTGATCTTGAAATCCACACTAGTTATACCAATTGAAATGCTAAATCATCAAGATGATTGCCATTTGCCATTTTCTTACATGACAATCTCTCAAACTTCACTTCATACTAGTTTGCCTCATCCTAAGATCAAGATATGATCAATAATGTATAAAAGCAAATGTCCTTTTTTTGCCATTTCATTAGTGTATTTTTACACACACTGAATCTCAATCTTTAATTGGAACGAGCCCTTTTAAATGGAATAAAGCTTGACAACACCCTCCACTAATACAAGTTCATTCACATTTCACACATACACACACGGTTCACCTTTTTAAACCTCAACGTGGACACTTTCTCCTGTTTTGGGGAGGATGCGTGTGACCCGTTCCTCTCACTCCAAGCTGTAACCTCCCTAAAATGTAACGATCAAAAACAGCAAATTCACATCATCAGGCAACACTCCAGATCACTAGTTTTTTAACTCAAAGACAGCTACAAACACACACTCTAATAAACTCATTTTAATAGCAAGATCCCAGCATCTTTTACAACAAGTGGGACTCACCACAGTCTCTACAACCCACTATTACCCAAAATCTCTTCAAATTTTAAAAATCAACCCAACAATGTGAACGGATGAAGAAGATGAAAAAAAAAAAAAGATGCCGCTACCCACACACTACAAAAAGCTTTCTACACACTGCATTTAAAAAAATAAATAAATTTTTTTTTCTTTAAACTACCCATTGTAAGAAACCATATACCAACCCAAAAGCTTAAGATGATAGGTGGAAGGCCTATATAAGTATATTAAGACATGTCAAGCCTATTACTTAGGCAATGTGGGATGTGGGACTTTCCAATACTCCCCCTCACGTGCAGGCCTAATAGATTTCATGCACGGGCCTGTCACGTAGGCTACATAAGAACAACAGGATCGGAACCCGCTCTGCTACCATATTAAATTTCTTTAGCTAACAATTGCTACTAAAACCTTAAGGCGTTAGTAGAGGCAGCGGAAATACTTTTCAATATTCCCCATCGGGTAAAAAAAATATTGACGGTGCAGGATCGTACCCAGCTTGATCGCAAGATCATCGCTGGGCCCACGTCTCTGATACCATAAAGATTTTTAAGATTCACTACTTTCCATAAATTTCACCGTAAGTTTCATAAGAGGAACTCCTCTCAATTTATACACTAAGATATTTCAAATTCAAAATCAAACTAACTCTTATCCTAATCTTAACAATTCTCTAACAATCCTCTAACAACTCAATATTCTCTAACACCCCTATCCCTCTCCTTTCCTCTCTCCATCTCCATGCTCCAGCCACCTCCGCCCACCTCGGCGTCCCTCTCGTTCTACTTCTTCCTCTCCCTATTTCTCTCCCCCGCCATCGACAGCCCCCGCCCGACGACGATCCCTCTCGCTCTCCTTCTTCCTCTTCCTATCTCTCTCCCCCGCCACCGGCAGCCCCCGCCCGCCCTCTCCTTCTCTCGTTCCAACAACCCTATCCCTCTCTCCATCGCCCCCCCCCCCCCCCCCCCCCCCGGCTCGCCGTAGGCCCCACCCGAAATCCCTACTCCCTCTGCTTCTCCCTCTCCCTCTCCCTCTCTCTCCCCACCTGTAGCCCCCGCCTGCCCTCTCCTTCTTTCTCCTTCTCCCTGCCCTACCTCAGCCCTCTCTCCTTCCCCTACCCAGTCTCCCTCTCTCCCTACTTCTCTCCCCTCCTCTCCCTCTCCTTCTCCCTCCACTTTGGTAACACTGAAAGGATGATGGGGGTAAGGCTAGGGGAGGGCTGGGGCTGGGGCTGGGGCTGGGGTTGGGGATGAGGGCGACGGCTGGTGGGGTTGCCAGAGCAGGGAGAGTAAGAGAGAGGGAAGGAGAAGCGTAAGGATAGTATATGAATTAAAAAAAAAAAAAAAAAAACAGTGTGTGAAAAGATTTTTGTTGTGTGTACGTATCAAGACTAAAAAAACAAAAAATGTTCGTCCTTTTCCAACCCACCAAGCCAACAATCTAAAAAGACAAAAATACCCTTGAATCTCCGCTCTCTAGTAACTTCATCCAGGGGCAGTTCCGTCTAAGTGCAGAAAAAGTTGGGTAAGCTTATATAAGTTTTTGACTCATCTGCTCTTTTGTGTCGTTTCTATTTATTCCGCCTTTCTCTCTCGGTAGTTGAAGTTAGCAGAGGCTCTTCGAGAAGAAGAAGAGAAGGGAAGAGAGAGAAAGAAGAAGAATGTTGAAGTTTCATTCGAGTTTCGCGATGGCGATGGCGATCCTAATCAGTCTCTTACAGGCAAGGAAAAAAAAAAAAAAACGATTCTTGATCCAGTTCCGATTCAGATTTCCATCTAAATGTCTCTCTCTCTCTCTATCGTTTTTGTTTCGACAGTGATGGATTTGAGCTTTGGATTAGGGTTTGGAGATTCTTGATTTTGGAATGAAAGAGGAGAGATTATTATTTTGATTTTGATTTCTGGATTTTTGATCTTTTAACTTGTTTTTATGGCGGGACATGTGAGATTTGCTGTTTCGTTTGTGGTTTTTTTATTGATTACGTTTTGACAGGGGAGATTGGGACTGATTGATGTGTTAGTTTCTGTGTTTTTTGTTGGTTAGGTTTTGCTAGGAGGATTGGTGCAAGTTTCTTTCTTTTTTTGTTGCCAGGGATTTCAATGAGTTTTTTTTTTATTTTTGGTATGAAGACGGATTTCAATGAGTTGATTTGTGTTTGGGGTTGAACTTTTTGAATTGAGTTTGAATTGTAGTAGGTAGGTAGCCTGGGAAAGTAGTGGGTATTTACTGTTATTTGTTTTGTGTGAGTGTTTGGGCTTTAGATTGTTATTGTGCCATTTTTCAAGTTGCAATTGGAAGGTTATGATTAGGTTGGAGGTTACTTAGTGGTTATGAATGCTAGGAAAATGCGATTAGAGAATGGTGGTTTTGTCTTGATTGAACTATAAATGCTCGTGATTCAATTATATTTTCTGTCAAAAAACTGTTATCTTTGAAATTGTGAACCAAGTTGTTATCTTTGTTTAATTTAGGATTTTGAATTGATTCTGAAGAAGACAGAGTGTGCTAAGGGTGTTTTGTAGTTAAGACCAGTTATTGACAGTGCTATTTCTTGATAGTGTGTCATCACTTGCACTTTCCATCCTTTTGGTGAAATTGGTGCTCACCCCTATTTGGCTGTTACTCATCTGATCCATACCTGACATTGGATTGGATCACCAAAAACTGCATGGTTGAAGTAAAGCAACTGTTAAATTTTAGGGCTGCCACATCAAGGGATTTGATAATGTAATGTGGTTGGTTTATGCCCAAACAGTAATCCATGATGAGACCTTTGCAACTCTTCTACCCCGATTGGCATGCACCTAGTTGGATCCTATCAGCTTGTCACCTATAAGCAATAGGTGGTCAGCTCATTGGGAAACAAATCTCTCTCTCTCTCTCTCTCTCTCTCTCTCTCTCTCTCTCTCTCTCTCTCTACATATATATATCATTGACAGAGGGAGAGATACGATCACACTCTACCCATTATGCTACCCAAAAAAATAAAAAAAAAATTGAAAAGATGTGGGGTCATCATAATTCATTCTGAACCCCCTATGAACTGTCCATGTCTCACTCTAGTGGAGTTGGCCCCATTGGTGCATTGATCCTTTTTTTTTTTTTATGGGTAATGCTATTGATCTATATAAAAGATGTATTAACTATACTGTGTTACTAGATAAGAGTCTGGCAGATTCAGCAATAGTGAACACAAAATTTTTGGGGGCACCGTGAGATATTTTTTAGTTCTTTCTTGCTCGAAGGAATCCTAATGTTTCCTCTCTTTGTTGGCTTTCCCAGCCTGTGAGCTACTTCTCCCTGTTTTGTGGGAGTTTCATTTTGTTGGGGGTTAGTTCTTTTGTGTTTGTTCCTCAGCTGTGAGTAGCAAATGTGGAAGAACTTTCCTTAGCCAATTCATTCTACTCTGTACTCTTTCTTTTGGAAATACATACACACTAACCTTTCCCAAAAAAAAAAAAAGAATGAAAAAGCATGGGATCCCTCTCTCTTTATACACACACACCCCCCTACCTACCCACACTTAAGATCAATCTAATTTGTTGCATTTCATCTGTGCAGGCAACAATCCTGACATCTCTAGTGAATGCACACATATCCAATTCAAGGTTACTTGGAACATTGAATGATAATACATCAATGTAAGGCTTCTGATAATGCATTTATTTCTTGAGGCTTTTGATTCTGAAGGAACAAGCAAAAGTTGTAGATCGTTCTCTTATTGGTTAAAACTCTCAGTTTTTTTCAGAAGTTGCAGGGCAAAATAGATTTCATCACTGCACTAGCATTGAATCTCGTAATTGTGTGTGCGCCTTTATTTCTATTGTAAATGCATTGAATCTTGGGATTTTTTTTGCATGAAGTTGAACTAATAATAATAATAATATTATTATTATTGTTATTATTTTTATTATGTGATATTCTCCAACATAGTTGAGACAAGGCTTTGATGACGATGATGATGTGTATATGCTATCCTCGATCAACTTCGGAAGCTTCTATTTCATTGACTATAGAAAAAGAATTTTTTTTTTGTACTCCCTCAAGAAAATAGTTGATTCATGGCTAAAGAGGTGACATATGGTAGTTTGGTTCACCAAACATCGAACTTTTTTCATTCTGTTGAATTGAGCAGTTAATTTGTTCCTACTGAAATTTGTACAGTATTTTAACCATTTAATGAACTGTAGTTCTATGGATATAAAGAAGAAAACCGTACCTACTGAAAATATAGAAGTGAAGAAAGAATAGCTTTATGACTAACATGTGCAAGGGAGAAATAAAGAGAAAAGAATCCACTAAAAAACTTTAACAAATAATTGTTATTATTTTGGCACCTGTTCTTGGTTGCTTCATGTTATCGTAGTTTGACAGTAAAGTTTATTTGCTTCCGTGTTCATGAAATGATTTTTTGTTTACCTCTATGCTGTTTGGGAGAAGGCATGCAGAAGGATATTGTGCAATGTATGATATTTGTGGGACATCGCAGTGATGGCAAAGTTTTGAACTGCCCATATGGTACCCTTTCTGTGAAGGTATTTACTTGTATTTTTTACTTGATCTACCTCTTACTTTCTTCTTTTTCTCATATTTATTCTCTTAAAATATATTTTTAAAAACAAAGTTATATGGTCAGAATGAGATAATTTTCTGTGTGGGTTGCATTTAGAGAAAGGTTTGACTCTTGACTTGAAGCCTATATGATGTTCACCTCTTTCTTGAATGCACAAAAGTGTCTTTTACTTGTCATACTTGTCTCGTATACTCACTTGTTGTTGGTTGAATTGCTCTTCTTTTACTTTACGTTAGACGGGATCTATTATAGATCTTGTGACTTCTACTTATGGTTTATCTTATTATTTGTGTACTTATCTGGTTTCAGCCTGATGACTTACTCTCTGCCAAGATACAAAGCTTGTGTCCGACAATCAGTGCCAATGTTTGTTGCACCTCAGATCAGTTTGACACATTGCGCGGGCAAGTCCAACAAGTAAGATATATAATTAAAATCAGTTACTGCCACTTTATTACACATTTTAATCTCAATTTTTCTTTATATAAGGTAAATCTGGTTCAATTCTTGTCTATGAATTGTGGCATGACAAGCAATTATCTTTATTAACTTTTGTGATTTATGTCTAACTAGTCACTTTGATTCTGAAGACATTCTGATGACAACCTATACCATATTGGTAAGACTTAATCTTATGATTCTTACCAAATCATGGGAAGAATGGTTCATACCCGGCATGAATCACATTTACAAATGAATCTTAGGATTCAGGTGTCAATACTTGTATCGAATCCCACAATCCACAATTCGATACTTGTATTGAATCCCACAATTCCGGCAATTCATCTAGGCGGAAATAGCAATAATCGGATGGCTAATTTTAGTGATGTTTTCACCACTGTTTCATTTTTTGGTGTTTCTATTTGTTATGGATTATCTAACAAGGAAACCCTTATGATAAGAATTTGTGACATTTTGGGGAGGTTTAAGAGGCAAAAGAAATGGGCGTGTGACTGTAGGAATAGTTTTACCCTACCTTATTTTTTAGTTCCTTTTTTTTATGAAGAAGTTGAATATTTGGATTTTAACTTTGTGGATTTAAAGATAACAAAAGAAGAGGGACTGCAACTGATTTATTTTTCCTAGCGAAGTTGATGTCATAAATATACTCAGTTATTTAACATGCTTTCTTGTTAAAATCTTAGTTTTTGCAATATGAAACTTACTTGCATAAAAGAATCAAATCAATACAACTATTCCCATTTATAGATAAATCTTGAAATTTAGGTATGAATCCTACAGTTGTCCCAATATTGTGATGTAGATGATTTTATCAGGTGGGAATGCATTTTAGTATTTGTCTTTAGTTTGTATTTTGATTTTATGGTGTTTTGATTTTAAGTGGTTATCTATTGATTAATGAAACCTCTTAAAATAAAAATTCTTCAGATTTGGGGAAATTTTATGAGAGAAATTAAGAATATGTATATATTGGAGTATTCAATTGTAGGCAGAGGTTTCTTCCTACTTTTTTTTAATAGATTTTTTACATTTTATTCTTGAATCACTTTTTTAACTTCAAACGACACATCTGAATTTTGTTTTGATGGTGATTTGAATTTAATTTCTTATTCAAAGAGACAAAAAACTGCAAATGGCTTAGTTTTTCCTAATCATATTATTATATATTAAACTATGTCAATGATGTTTTCTATATGACTGCGTATGGGTCTTATTTGGCATTATATTTGAGTTTGCTATTATTGGATCTATAAGTACTCTTTTCTTACTATTACTATTATTATTATTATAATCTTGAAAATTTTGTTTGTTTTCTTTTTTATGAATAGAGTTAAAAAATCCATTGAGTTAACAATACAATGCATAATTTGATCCGATTCAACCTCTTGTATGATTTTCAATACAATCTCAATTGTCAGAAATGAATCACGCTATCTAGGGATGTAAATGGGTCAGTTCTGTGCTGGAACCATACTGTACTCCGAACCAGAACCGTTTCTAGATGATGGTTCTGGGTCGAATCAGAACTTGTTTTGTTGGTTGTTGACCAGGTTCCAACTAGAGGATTGAGATCTAGTTCTAAAACCAGTTCCGACTTCTTTTTCACTTATTTATTTATGCTTAAAATAACGATATCATTCAACTTGTAATACTAATGCATCAATTCTACTACCTTTAAAGTACACATAAAAATGACCAACCAAAGTTGATTTTAAGCTACAATTTAAAACATTAAAGACTTGGGTCTTGGGTTTCATGGGTTGGAACCTGTATGGATTCAGAGCTAGACCCATTTATAAATTGGAACCTATATTGGGTTCCGGACTGAGACATGTTTACGAATTGGAACCTAAAACAAGTTCCAAACACTTTTTTACGAGTCGGAACCTTCGGATTACTAGAGAATCAGATACCCTTTTACATCCCTAATTGTTTTCATGCGACTATGGGTGGAAGATTGTTTGATAGCTACTACCAATTTTATTAAAATTTTTTTTTTTCATTTTTTAGAAAATTTAGAAGTGTACAATTCATGACTCAGCCACTCAAAAAATATAGGAAACAATCTTTATTTTGAGAACATTATAATCCAGCATATGTTTGAGGTGCAATGCAAGGCATCTAGTTCTGTTCCTAATGCCATTAGTGGCGAAACTTGGTTGGATTGGGTTGGGTTTTGTGCCAGCCCAACCCAAGCCGAATTCTAGGTGGCCAAACCCCCAACTTGGGTGGGCTTTGGGCCTGCCAATCCTAATTCTATCTTAGGGGGGCCAACTCAAACTCAAAAGCAAGTCACTCGGCTCCAACTGAGAAAATAGCACCTCAGGGTGGGCTCTTGTTTTTTTAGGGGGCCAATTTAGTTCCAACACCTAAATTTTCAGGTTGGAGCCGTGCAGCAGTTCTAGGTAACTGGTGAAAATGTGCAATCCTCAATTTAATCATGCCCAATATTGAAAAACCAAACAGTTTTCCATAATGGTTAGCTTATCTAAAGTTCATACCTAATTACAGTGATAATCAAGCGATAGTAAAATAATTGAATGAATAAAGCACATTGGTGATTGACACTTCATCAAGTTAAAAGTTTCTGCCAGTAGACATCTCAATACTCTTTCTTTCAGCAAATAACCAGCTTGCCGATGTGGACATCTCTGTTTTGATGGATTGATGCCTTTTTTTTTTTCCCTATTAGGTATCAATGAGAGATTTTTATTGTATCAGCTGTACCCTCTAGTCGGGCTCATGCTGTCTTTCCTTATCTTCTTGTGAACATTGGTCTTGTATATTATATTATTATTTCTTTTGCATTGGTTATGTAATAGTTTTTTTAGTTAACTTGATTGACTTATGGTTTTGCAGGCAATTCCTTTTCTTGTAGGTTGCCCAGCATGTTTGAGGAATTTCTTGAATCTTTTCTGTGAACTTTCCTGTTCTCCCAATCAAAGCCTTTTTATCAATGTGACTTCCATTGCTAAGGTCTGGAGTCCTATTCTTTCCTCTCCCTAGATCATTCTATTAATATTTATTTTTCCATTCCTATTTTAAATTGCAGTAGTCACCTTTTTTTTCAAAAAGAATCATGCTTGTGCACCTCATCTCTTAAGTTATTGAACTTAATGACCATTTCAAAAAAAAAGTTATTGAACTTAATGAAATCAGGCGACTTTATTAAAGTTCCTATAATTTATTTGTTTGCTTGTTCTTCATGTAGGTGTATTTACTAGAGTTTTATGTAACGGTCCTCATCTAGATTTAAATTTCAAAATCTACAATTAAGTTTCAATCTCATTTCATATATCACCTATCTCTTATCACTTGGAGTAGAAACCCTATAAATAAAAGGAAGGAATTGCTGCAAGGTATGTAGAAAATTTTTCAATAAGTTGGGTAATAAAATAGTAGGTATTAGGTTCCCTTGAATGATCTGACAGGAGGTTTTGGTTCCCTTGAATGATCCGTTAATTAGTTTATTTTATTTTTTGGAGTGGACTATCACATTGGTACTAGAGTTGCTTGCGAGGTTATTTCATGCAAACTTCATTTGGATCATCTCCATTGTCAATTGATCACTGTGGACCACCCCAGTTTAGACTTCGTTGCTATATGGCCATAGGTTTTCGGTGTTGCACAGAACCACAGCCGGGCTTATCTCCCTCATTTAGGGGACGTTTGGTAACGTTTTGTGTAAGGGATTCCTCGCGCTTTTCCGCGATTGTGCGGATTTTTCATGTTTGGATGGGGGTGGATTTTTAGAGGATGGACCCGCAAAATCTGCTAAAACGATTATTCTCAAAGTTGGACCTCTCTCCCTCGGACGCGCAGAATCCATGGAAGCAGAGAAATGTGGAGCTACAGTAACCGCTACAGTAACGGGGACGGTAATGTGGGATTAATAAGTTTTTGCTTTGAGAATGTAGCTTTTGGGTCCCATGATCAAGATCCACACTATTAGTCACCTTTGACAACTCCAAAACGGCAATCTCACCAAATTTCAGTATCTCGAGATATGTGCCAAAACGTCCTGACCATTTACATCATATGGAAAATGGGAATTAAAACCGTCCGTATTTTCCAATTTTATGGTTTATGTGGGGCCACAATCAAGATCGGAACCAATCATTAATTCGGGAAGGTCAAACACGGCAGGCTGACCAAATATCAGTAGTTGATTCCTTTTCAATTTCGAGATATGTGCCAACACGTCCTGACCGTTTACACTATTTGTAAAGAAAAAAGGACATTCCGTTTTTCCCAATTTTCTGGTTTATGGGGGGTCCAAAATCAAGATTGGAACCAGTCATTAGTTCGGAAAGGTCAACTACTGCAAGGTGACCAAATTTCAATTGTTGATCCTTACTATATATTGACATATTTGTAAAAACGTCCATACACTAGAATATTGTGTTTATATTTATGTGGGCTCCTTTTGAATGATCGGAACTGTTCAAAGTCTCTAGACGACCACATAAAACTTTGAGGTGAATGTTGAGGTCTTGATTTTTAATGGTTTATGACAAATTTAAAAAAAAAAAAAATGTTTATAATCGTTGGATCATACATTCTACAAATTGTAGGGAATACTCCCTCCATCCATACCTGGAACTCTCATTGGGAATCCTACCCGAGGAGGGGTTGATTTTTTGGAGATGGTGAGAATCCTCTAAACAGAGGATTCCTCCCCCTAGCATGGATCGTTGCCAAACGTGCCCTTAGTTGTGAGCGACCATAGATTTACTCCCTAATAGGTTTCCTTCTGCAACTTCCTTCTCTACCCCTCTATCCTAACCTTCTTTATCCTCGAATACCCAATGAAGCAAATCACCAAACATCTGGCTTGCCCTTCTCAACCATCTTTCCCTTCCAAATTGCAATGACGTAGCCCTGATAATCCTCATCATAAGATCCCACATTTCAGATCACAGTTCCACCTTCAATCCGTGATCATTTCAGATCTTTGATTTGAAGGTTCTAGATGGCATTCGATAGAGGCTTGGAATTTCTTAGTAGAAGTTGGGGGATTTGGTTAACTAGGTTCTTTTATAAGATATTAATGACAAAGAAAATGCTGGATGAATGGAGAATAAGTGTTGTATTACCTATATATAAGAACAAGGGAGATATCCAAAACTGTACCAACTATCATGTGATTAAACTTATGAGTCATACTATGAAGCTATATGAGTGAATAATGGAGTAAAGACTTAGACAGAAGACTAAGATATTTGAAAATCAATTTTATTTTATGCCAGTGAGATCAACTATGGAAGCTATCTTCTCACTTAGGCAATTAATGGAAAATTTTCAAGCGAAGAGGAAAAATCTGCATATGGTTTTCATTGATCTCGAGAAAGCTTATGATAGGGTACCTAGAGATTTAATTTGTTGGATTTAAATAAAAGGAATGTTCAAAGAGATTATATTGAAATTATTAAAGGCATGTATGAAGGAGCAATAACAAGTGTGAGAACTACTTGTGGAGAGATAAGTGAGTTCTTAGTGACCCTAGTTTTGGATCAGGGGTCAGCCCTAAGCCCGTATATCTTTGCAATGATTATGGATGAGTTAACTGCTCATATTCAAGGTCTAAATACATGTGGGCCCAGTTCTCCGTCAGGCCGGAGAAGTCGAATTCCAGCCACTGGAAGATGGACGATGTCCTAATCCAGTCCGGAAAGTCGAATTCCGGCAACCGGAAAATAGAGGAGGACCAGCTCCTTCCCATCTACTTTGTTGTTTTTTTACTAGTCTTGATGGGGATTGGGTACTTTCTTTATTTTAGTGGCATGTGTGGTTTTATAGTTGATGCGTTTTTGGTCTCCTTTGTCGGCCCCCTCTCCGGCGCTCATCTGGTCACATGCTAAACACTTATGGGCCCACCAGTGTCGGGTTGTGTATAAACAGATTTCTAGCATAATCACAGATATTCCTTAACATAGATTGGTAAGCGCATTCGTCGAAGGCTCAAGGGTGAATTGCGCATTGATGTCCAAAGGTTGGCCCATCACATCCATATTCTGGCCAATGGGACCACAAACTTCTATTAAGTTGAATAGCATATAATCCTCTTCCTGAAATTCTAGCAAACAACAGGAGAAATTGAAAAAAAAAAAAAGATAAATCAGTTTATTTCAGTAACCCAAACAGCACTTAATATAGAAAGGAAGCAGCTCCAAATGGTGCATGCGACATAGACTATGTATATGATACAAGTTGTTGAATCCATATTAATAGAGAGAAGGGAAAGAGCTGATAGAGAGAAGAGATGGGCAATTAGTATATATAGAGAAGAACTGAGAAGGCTTACAAAATGATTATTGGGATTGGACAGTGTCAAGCAGGGAATCCTTTGACAGAAGTCACTCTCAACTGCGCTCTGGTAGAGAACAGAAGGAAATTGTTGACATGCCAAATGTTCTTTGCCAACGTTGGTTGGAAGTCTTTTCTATCCTTGGTTGGAAGTTTCTAAATTGAATGTCAAAAAACTATTGGGACAAAAATAAAAAAAAAACTGAATGTTGAAAGTAGATAGTTTCTTCTGCCATTATTGCTCTGCTTTAGCGCGAAACATAGGGACTTGAGAGAGGAGAAGAAGAGTCGAGAGAGCTGATGAAAAGACTTAAGGGAACAGTAGAAAGGAAGATGGAGAGATATGGATAAGAAAAAGATACATCAATGAAGTGATTGGCTTTGTAAATCAGCAGTAGCGTGTACTGGTTTCTTAATAATTTCTCCTCGTCGCAACAGGGAGTTGCATTGAAGAGAGCAAAATGATGAAATGACCTGTTCTTTTAACTGAAAAAAAAGTTATGAGAGGATATTCTTGTCGACACGAAAAGCTTCACAGGAGTCTTCTTCATACACGTCATACTTTTTGTTACAAAAAATATCGCATTTAAATGTAGCCATCATTCATCAGGTTTTGTGAATAATTCTTCTTGGACAATTCTTCTTAGCATCTTGGCATTTAGGTGGTGAGATTTATGTATGGTATATTTTTTCGTGTCAGAGAGGTATCTGCTTACTTAATATTATTCACTTTCTTTTACCTTTTATTCACTGCAACATTAAAGCCCTTATTCAGCATGCACTTTGCATCAAGAAAACCCATATATGCATTATGCTGCATGAGTTCTGCATCAAGAAAAACAATATGCATTATGCAGCATGCACTTTTGTTGGGATTGTTAGTTTCTTTAATTTGGAAGCACTGCATTATATACTTGCAAGGATATATTACTGTCATAATGTATGCATGCTTGATCATGTTTTCTGGTGGTCTCATTGATGTCTCATAGATGGGATAAATCCGTTTAATTTTTTCTTGCTTTAGGTTAATAATACTTCAACTGTCGACGGAATCGACTTTTTTGTAACCGATGCTTATGGGGAAGAGTTATATAATTCATGCAAAGATGTAAAGTTTGGTACAATGAATACTCGAGCTATGGAATTCATTGGTGCTGGTGCTCAAAATTATAAAGGTGAGGGATTATACTGAATTTCCATCCGTCATTAATGGTAACATGAAATGTGGCTTCTTTATGGAGGTTCAATTTGAGAAGTACAATTCTGTCCATGAAGATGCCCTTTCCAGTTTCTTTGATTTTCTAAATTTGTAATCAACCTCCATATCTTTTATCCTCTGTTAACTTTGCCCTAGAAAACAAAGTCTTTCTGGGCTTGGGTCATTTTCTATTTTTATAGATAACCTGGGTCATTGCTATATATACTATAGGTCTGATCATTGTGAGCTACAGGGATTTCTAATTGAGTACTCATTGAATCACATGCAAACCATGTGGTCCATGGGAGTTGGTGCTGTGGGCCAAAAAACATGTGCAACTGTGTGACAACCATGGTTGACAATTATATCTATAGATTAGATCGTGATGATGAGAGAAAAACCCGTCATAGTTGGTGTGTGTCCATGGAGAGGCCGATGGTCCACACTCCACACTTGAATGCTGGTACTGTAAGTTGTGTTGGATGGTCCAACAATAGAGACCAAGCTGTGTGCGCATGTTTTGGTTCTTATTTTTCTTAGTCTATGATTATAACATCTGTCTTAGTGCTTTACTGCTAGATGTCCAACCTGGATGTAATTTATGGCCTCCTTTTATTTTCGCTTAAAAACATATATAAGCAATAAAATCCAACCAACCAATTATTATTATATTTTAGTGATTTTAGTACCTTTTGCAGCTGACCTGTTTTTGACAGAGTCCAAAAGGGGTGAGCCCTGATTGATAGGGAACCAACTAAAGTCCCTACCCCAATTTTTTTTTTTTTGTAATGGAAGTCCCTAACCCTAAATTAACAGCAACTTAATCATCACTAGGAGAAAAGTAGTAATATGCTTACCCCAAAATGAAATCCACCACATGAGCAGTCGTCAATCCTTGGGAGACAAACTCTCACACCAATGGAGGAGAAGAGTAATTGCAAACTGATGAAATATATTTGAAAGAGAATAAAGAAAGTTCAAACATGGATTAAAAGTCCCACATAATTTATATATGTTTCTTCACATAAAATAAAGCCTTAATCTGTCTTATATCCTTGCCATTGATCTCATCTAACTAATAAAGAATGTTTACCATTAAAAGTCCTTGCCACAATTATAAAAAAAAGAAACTAAAATAGAAAGCTGTTGTAGAGTCTCCACTTTGATGTAGCCTAGCCTTGGATCCACAAATGGTGGTGGACCAAATTCCCAGAAGGTTTTGAAATATATTTGAAAGAGAATAAAGAAAGTTCAAACATGGATTAACAGTCCCACATAATTTATATATGTTTCTTCACATAAAATAAAGCCTTAATCTATCTTATATCCTTGCCATTGATCTCATCTAACTAATAAAGAATGTTTACCATTAAAAGTCCTTGCCACAATTATACAAAAAAAAGAAACTAAAATAGAAAGCTGTTGTAGAGTCTCCACTTTGACGTAGCCTAGCCTTGGATCCGCAAACGGTGGTGGACCAAATTCCTAGAAGGTTTTGGCTGAATCCACAAGGGATTCAATGTATGAGCATTCTCAAAACATAGAAACTCACAACCATAAGGCAAACTACTCAAATCTGTATTCAATTATCAAAAGTTTTCCTTCCTCTTGTGGGTGGGTTGTTTTGGAGGAGGGGGGAGGGGGGTGGGGTTTGTTACATACTTATATAGGATGGGGCGGGACGGGACGGGACGTTCCTTCCTAGGTTGGGATCCTCATGCCAACTAATCTTCCTAATATCTTTCCTACAATTTCTCATAAAATTAGAAATTTCCTGACCAGAAAAATCAGCAGGGAGGCAAAGGTAAGGTTTTTTCTGATACCAATTGATGCAGCGATCGGGTAGTAGATCAATCTCCCGAAGGATTGATTGAATCCAAGGATGGATTCCAGCCACTGGGGCACAAACAAAACCATAATCAACCAAAACTCACGTGAGCAACCTCAGGAAAATCTCTTATTGATTGTAAAGCATAACATGGCTCTTCTGTATATATAGAGCATATTGTTTGTTAAAAAGGAAAGCTACTAATCCTATTAACAATTGCTAATCTAGAATTAGAAAGCAAGCAAACTAAGGAATATAACTAATCTAGAAAATTAGAAAACATGAGGCACTTGTGGACCCCATCAGCTGGGTCCATCAAGTCTTGCGCGGGTCCCTGTCTTGGATAGGGATCGGACTGCATCACTTCCTTAACAGTCCAAATTATATAGAACTCCTAATTCAATAATTGTGATCAAATGGTTGTCCTGTTGGGCCCAATAGGGTGACTGACACACTTGCTTTGGACACCCCCTTCCATGATTGTTTTGCCCCTTTCGACGTCTTGAAGGTATATACTTTGCCTCTTTAGCTTTAGCAATTTCTTGGGTGGAATATTCCTTCTTGAGTAGGCACTTGTCTTTTAGAAAGTTGATAAAACTTGAAATTTTTGTGTTGCTTAAATTGATTAGGCGTGCCACTTTAAGGGGACTGTGGGCCTGCACAGTCAATGGGGTGTGAACATGGACCAAGACTAGATGTCCATCATCGTTCTGGTTTTTACTTAATTGGGTTTGATTAGATGGTCCAAAGGATCATAGGGTGCTGTTTTTAATCCCCTAATTAATTCTGTATTTTTCACAATGGATTTGGATCCATCTAAGCCATCTAGTCGATGATTTAACCCCATTCTTTGTTCCCTTTTCTGTTGACATGAAAATTTGGCCCATTCTTTTGATGAAGCTGATCAAGATAATCAACGGCTAGGTCGGTCACATCTCCAAATAAATCTTGATCATCGGCTCCTGCATTGTTTCAATTATGGCACGAGCTTTCATGAGGCTTGTCATTCACGTCCTATGAGGTTTCATTCTTGTATTTGTTAAAGATTCTCATTTCTCAGTCCATTGGGTCTTAGGGTCACTTGTATCATAAAAGCCCAACTCCTTTAGTCAAATTCTAACAGATTCTTTTTACTATATTAGGATAGGGCTGACCGTAATATGACTAGATAATTGCTAAAATGTAGTCCAAATCAAGGCCTGTACAACATGTTATGTAGAGATCCAAATCGATTTTGGGAAATTATCCCATTCTATTCTATTTGTACATGCCATTGTTCTCTTTGACAGCTGCTACGGACTGCTATTGGCCGCCACGGACCCGCTATGGAGCGTGACTGATATCTACTCTGCATGATTTTTTAGAACACATAGTCGAGCTTCTTTCTTCTTTTCTTCTCTCCTAGTAACATTTCTATGCAACTTTTCTACCCTTCCATGCTTAAAAGAACACTAAAAAATACAAGATTTTGCCGAATTTAAGACGATACATAGAGTATCTATCTCTAAAGGCTCTTCTCTAGGTATATCGTGGTAAACACGCCCTTTCATATTAGTAGAGGTATTCTTTTCTCAACTCTCTACAGAAGTACACTGTTTGTATTTAATGGAAGTTAATTTGTCATTTGGTTTGAACTTTAAGCTTTATTTAAGTATTATTTTATAATTCATTTATCTTGTGTTATGTATAGTTATGCTAAAATGCTTGTGAATTAATGAATTTTGAATTTAGAAATGCATAATAGTTTCTAACTTAGATTAGCTGACATAAAAACATGTGAAAAGTTGATAAATATCGTTGTTTTTATAATCATTCAGCAATGCAAAACTTCTATGCATTAAAGGGAACGCTACATCCCCCTCTTAGTTACTATAGGAAAAAGGCATCAAATTCTAATATTTTCCAATATTCTGGATTTTTTGGATATTTAAAATTTTTTTTTTGACCACCTTTTCGATTCACACTGCTATGTATCGCCCGCTACGTAATGTTTTAGCCGTCAACTGCTACGCCCACCACTACCGCTATTTTGATTATTGGTTTGATATGACCTAGTTGCATTGACTTGGAGTTGGTTAATGTTTGGAAAGCTTGTTATGAACCAGGATCTTAGGCTATTTACTGGGGAGTCCGTGATTATGTACTTTGACGTTGGCATGCCGATAACCCTAACATGTGCTTCCATGTGAATGATCTTTGTGGTAGTGCTTGAATGATCTTTGCGGTAGTGCTTGATCTCATTATTCATTATGTGCAAATGAACTGGGCGCTTTCTACTGTCGGTTCATAAAAACTTTGAGTATGTAAGCAGGCAGACCATTGAGTAAGGGATACTTATGTAAACAAATGTAGCACAATAGAGTCTCAATGAGTTTAAGAAATTAACTGAAGCAGCTGTTCTCGCATTATTGGACATCGAGAAAGTGTTCAAGTTGACCATAATGCTTCTTCTTCTTCTTCTTTTTTTTTGAAATGCGACCATAATGCTTCTTACACTAGTATAGGATCCTTTCAAGCCAAAGGCGTGCAGCCCAGTGCTTACATGGAAGATGATCGGTGCGAGAGTTTGGCTGCTACACTTATGACACGGAATTGTGTCTTAGTGGTGCACAGACTTATGCATTGGAGGTGTAGTGTTGAGTAGCTTGTGTTGTATTTGAATCATGGGGTTTGCAGTAATTACATGGGCACTGATGACAACAAACGAGCCCAAGTTAAGCCATGATTGAAGGCTTAGACTGATTTGGACATTTAAGTTGTTATAATTTCAGTAGAAGGAATGGGGCTGTTATTCATTGCAGTTCGAATTTTACTACCTTGAATTTCGCAAGTCCCAAGTTGGGTCGTGTTTCAATTCTTTCTATAATTGGACGTGAGGGTATTCCTAAGGTTTTTGATATTTGATTATTTTACCCAGTGGTAGCTATGAGAGATACTCATTTCCAATATAAATGGGAGAATGGGTATAATGTTTTGCTTCCATTTATATGCGATAATAACAAATCTCAAAAGCATTCAGAAAGGACTCTGTGTGTGGCTTCATGTGCTCGTTTCTGTTTTGAGATGATTGATCCTTTCTTTCGCTTAGGTTATTGAAATTGGTTTGCTTAGTGATTCTGCAGCGAGAATGGCAATGGTGAATGGAGTAGAAGTTACCTAGTTCAGTTGGTACTTTTGGTATCCATGGGGATGGAGACATTCAAGCAGATGGTTGTTTTTGTCTTTAGTTGTTGGAATTAATGTAATTTTTTCATCACCATTGTGCAAGTTCAGTTTTGTATTTTTTCAATTTTTTTGTTTTTGTTTTTCAATGGATTTGGGATGAGAAAATGTAAATGCTGTCTCTTGACATTTTTTTTTTTCCTTTTGTTTTATCCTGTCAACTTTTGGGATTCAGTAGGTGTTATAAGTTCCTGTTTTCTTTAGTGTTTGAACTAAATGCAAACATTTAAATATGTGGTGATTTAATGGGATTTGAACCCTTGCACTCCAAAGAGTATCCATGCCTTCCAACCAGTTAGTTGAGTTATACTTAGTCTAACGTTATATTAACCCTGTACTATTTTCACTTTAATTATATTGACTGTTAAAAAAAAGAGATTTATGTTCATCATGGTAACCCTTCTTCTTTTCCTATTTTTTTTATTTTTTTACTTTCTTTAGCAGAAAGGCAACATAAATGCTGTGCCACTTACCTTTTTATTTCCATTTTCGAGGATTCTTTATTCTTTCACTTTTGTGATTCGGTAGATGTTACAAGTTATTGCATAAGAGTGTCCCTGTGGTGATGAAACAAGCTTGCGTTTCACAAGCTAATATCACCACTTGCACAATTGATGGAAAATCTTACATGCTGGTGTTGGCACCATGTATTTTTTTCTCAAATTATGAAGTGGACTTCTGTAACTATACAAAAAAAAATTATGCTGATTTGATTTGTAACTTCTCTGCTAGTTTTTTCCTTGGTAATAATGTTGTTTGTTTGTGATTTTTTTTCTTGTAGAATGGTTTGCATTTATTGGTCAACAAGCAGGGCTTAATGTTCCTGGTTCACCATACGCTATTAACTTCCGTTCAAATATTCCCTCTTCATCTGGGATGAAGCCTATGAATGTATCTGTTTATTCATGTGGTGATACTTTGCTTGGGTGTTCATGTGGCGATTGTCCCTCTTCTCCTACATGCTCTGGTTCAGCACCTCCTTCTCCACATCACAAACGTTCTTGCACTATTAGATTGGGGTCTCTCAAGGTGGGGAATGTTGGATGAAATCTTATTTGATTTATTAATGCTTTAGTGGTATACAGGAAAGCCATAATCAAGGATACGTATATACAGGAAAGCCATATACATCAGTATCTGATTGATTTGATGTCTAGTTTTTCTATGACTATATGAAACATGCTTGATCTAACAGTACTCTGATGTGTAGATCTTGGCATCTAGATTCCAGTTAACTTGATTTCATTTGATGCATGCAGGTTAAATGTGTAGAATTTTCATTAGCGATTGTGTACATTGTTTTAGTTACTGCTTTTTTCGGCTGGGGTTTGTTGCATAGAACAAGAGAAAGAAAGGGCCCCTCACCTAGAATGAAACCTCTGTTGAATGTCAAGGATGAAGGTGGCCATTCTGTGAACAAGCAAGAAGACGAGAGCCACCCAATGCAGGTGTACAGCTTGTGCCTCTGATAATTTTTTTGTGTGGATAATTCTTATTCTTTCTCAGCAAATAGATAAAATTTGATGACAGGAATGTGGAACTAATGAAGAGAGATGGCACTAATTCATGATAAATTATCAAACAGTTGCTGGTTGCTTGGAAACTTTCCTAGTAGCCTCTTAGATATCTACATTGTTGGCCCACCTTTCTGTAAATCCGAAGCACTTCAGACCCCAACCCTGAAGGGAATGAATTTGCAATGTCCTGAGTGATATTCACCAATTCGTGCCACTTAGGGTGGGGGAGGATGAAATCAGGAAGTTTATTTTTGTTGATTGCCTTCTCTGGTTGGTTTTGGTTCATTGGCTACTTTTCCTTCCTTTGCTGATTTTGGTAGATCAAGATTTTTATTACAGATTCAACCAATTTTAACGACTCGTGTTTTTTATTATTTTATTTTTTAGTGGAATGGTTTTCTTATTTTAGCTTTTATGATTTCAGATATCTGAAGAGGGTCCTCGAGTTACTAATGGGGTCCAGCTTTCTTTTGTACAAGGCTACATGTCAAGTTTCTATAGGTCACTGCCATGCCATCCAAGATTCTTTAGATTATAGTCTACAATGAGTATTTTTATGTTTCACATGAAAATTCTTTTCTATGTGCAGGAGGTATGGAACCTGGGTTGCTAGAAACCCAACACTTGTGTTGTGTTCATCATTGGGTGTTACTCTTATACTTTGTTTAGGTCTAATCCGTTTCAAGGTGGAGACCCGCCCTGAAAAGGTATACTTTTTAATTTTTGGGTTACTTACAAGCCTACAATTATGTGAGTTATGTTATTAAAAGACTTAAAAGGCAATTAACTATTGTAGAGACTCATGTTCGTATGATCTCCATATTTATTCTTTTATATTGAATCCTCTTGGCCATCCCTCTGAAATAGATAGAGCGTTACCTGTAATCAGATTCTTGGAAAATCACCTTTTATATAACTAGAAAGTTCTCCCCATTTGTGATGCCAACACTTGAAAGTGTTACTGAATTTGTCCTATTGTTTTAAGATTGCAGTCTGTTTTTTTTTTTTTCTTGGGAAGTGTCATGTTATGACATAGTGATGCCTAATGCATCTTTTGGTTATACAAAATTTATGATTTACTAGTCTTGGAAGTCCTGATGCCTTATTGGTTATGTAATTTTTGATATAGCCTTTATATAAGCCATTACCCAGGCTATCTTGCAGATGGTTTTAAAACTTGTCTGAGTGCGAGTCCAGAAACTCTCTATTGTGCTGAGCTGGAAGGATGAGTTGAGTCTCTCATGCATATTGGCCTAAGTTTTGGTGCAACTCAGCGTACTCATAACAACTCAGTTCTCAAGTTGCTAACCAATACACCAAAAATGCCTAGGCATTAGAGGTGCGGCAAATTAACTACTTAACATCCCCCTTGGGTAGGACACTACCTGTACTTGAAGCATGCGCCCGCACAAGATGCGGCATGGGCCCTTTTGCCCTGCGCACATGCTTGCATACTCGATGCGGCATGAGGACTTTCTCACCCTATGCGGATTCGAATATGGAACCTGTTTGCTCTAATACCTTCTGAAGCTACTAACAAATACATTCAAAATGCCGAGGTGTTAGAGGCGTGGCAAAGTAACTACTTAACGTCAATGGCCCATGTGTTGGTGATCCATACAAAGTTATAAAACCAGGATTTTGCATTTGTTTACTGCTTCTTGACTGATTACTCTAAACTTCCTTTTCTATTTTATGTGAAATTCTTTTTTTTGTTGTTCTCAATCGCATGTTTTCATTTCGATCTGCTCCATTGCATCTATGTTAGTAAATGATTAGATGCTCTCTTGCAGCTGTGGGTGGGGCATGGGAGTAAGGCTGCAGAGGAGAAACAATATTTTGACAGCCACCTTGCACCTTTTTATAGAATCGAACAGGTATGAAATAATTCTTATTTGGTCTTGCTTTTTGCTTGGATGTATTTTTGGTGGTTTGTCAATATCATTAATTGGCTAGTGTTTTATCAAATCACGTTTTATATTTGTTTTCTAGCTTTGTGCTTGTTTATATATGCATGCATCACCACCACCACCACCACCACCATCATCAAAGCCTGGTCCCAATTATGTTGGTGTCAACAACATGAATTCTATTTCTCCGTTATGATCCATCTTGATTCAAATCCTTTAATAGGTTTCATCTCTTTAGATCTATCCTTATTACTTTCATCCATGTCCTCTTCGGACTATCCCTTATCCTTGGTGGGCATCAACTTGCATTGACAAACTTTTTCCTCAACTGCTACATTGTTGACATGCATTGGACATGTCCAAATCTTCTCAAATGAGTCTCCCTTAATTTATTGCCTATTGATGCTACTCCAAAGTGTGAACTATCTTTCCTTGTTTGATCAAGCATCTATCTCAACATTCTCATCTCAGGTACACTCATTTTGTGCACATGTTGCTTCTTGATTGACCAACATTTTGCTCCATAGGTCATAATTGGTATAATTATTGTACCATTATATATTTCCTTCAAAGAAGTCCAGAAGCAAGTCTCCACCCAACCATCTTGCTTTTACCCTATATTCTACATCTCCCTCAATCTCTCCATCCTTGTTAATTATCAATCCAAAGGATTGGCATGAGTGTCTTTGTAGTATTTCTTGAGTTTAGTTTTAGGCTTTCAGCTCTTTGCACATCCTCATTGAAGTTGCAATTCATATAGTTTTTCTTTGTATAATTTATATTAAAGCCCTTGGATTCTAAAGCCTCCCGCCATCTCTCGATTCATTTGCCAACATTATATCATCTACAAATAATATACACCCAGGTACCTACCCATGAATGTGAGCAGTTAACTCGTTCATAATTAGTGCAAAATGATAAGGGCTTTAAGCAAACCTCCGATACAAACCTATGGTCATTGGAAATTCACCCGTCTTTCCACATGTAATTCTCACACTCATTTTTGCTCTCATACATGCCTTTAATGATGTCAATATAACCTCTTAAAACAGTGCTTGCCTTTAATGATGTCAATATAACCGCTTAAAACATTGCCTGCCTTTAATGACGTCAACTTTATCTAAAACTTACCAACTCAAATCTCTAGGTATCCTGTCCTGTGATGAAGCTTAACAATTGAAGGTAGATGTACACTTCCTTAAAGTTTCTTCTATTTGAATGATAGCGAAGTGCCTTGCATTGATTATAATGGAAGAGTTTTACTCTGCACTTTATCTAAGTGCTTCAAAGATGCTTGTGGAGACTTCGTGATGACCTTGAAAGGTTTCATCCATTCTATATCATTTATTCTTCTATGTGTACAACTTTTAAATGTTTTGGCATTTAAGTGAAATGTGAAGCACCGATTATGCTTCGGAGAAAGTTGTGCTCTGTACAGTGATGCATATTTGGATAATTAGTGCCTTTTTGCCAGGGAAAAGAAGGCGCCTTTCTTATTTTGATGAAATTCAACTTTGGAACTTATAGGCGCTTTTCCGATGCAGCCAATGGGAAGCCATATTTTGACTGGAGAATAAAAATATCCAACCCTAAACTAAATCAACTAGAAAGAATGCATAAGCCAAGGAGAAAGGAGATTACCCACCAATCTTTACTAAATAATCTGTAACAAACTTCAATCCTATAGTGAATACTCCAATCCAAGGAGAAGAAAGCATAAAATAATTCCATTGAATGGACCGTAGCAAAAACTAGGGCTGTACGTCCTTTACATGAGCATGCGGGCGCGCGCGCGCGCGCACACACACACACACACATATATATATATGGGAGATGCTCCTATGAGAGCATCTCTCACTTTACTATGAGAAATATGGGTGGGGGCCCTCACATTTAAGTTGTTGGCATTGGATATGGATGTGAGGGCCCACACCTTTATCTCTCATAATAAGGTGAGAGATGCTCTCATAGGAGCATCTCCCTATATATATATATTTATGTATGTAAGTATATATGTATGTATGTATGTGTGTATTGATACAAATGAAGAAAGGAAAGGCTACGGGTCCATATGATATTCCGATTGAGACTCGGAAATGCGTAGGAGAAGTTGGGGAGATTTTGTTAACTAGATTCTTCAATAAGATATTAATGACAAAGAAAATGTTGGATGTATCGATAAGAAGTGTTGTAGACTTGTAGTACATATATATAGTACTTATATATAAGAACAGGGGAGATATATAAAACTTTACCAACTATTATGAGATTAAACTTATGAGTCTATGAAACTATGAAAGAGAGTAATGGAGCAAAGACTTAGACAGAAGACCAAGATATCTGAAAACCAAATTGGTTTTATGCTAGGGAGGTCAACTATGGAAGCTATTTCCTCACTTAGGCAATTAATGGAAAAATATCGACCAAAGAGAAAAAACCTTCATATGGTCTTTTATCGATCTAGAAAAAGCTTGCGACAGGGTACCTAGAGATTTAATTTGGTGGGTTTGAAGTAGAAGGAATGTTCCAAGAGGTTATATTGACATTATTAAAGACATATATGAAGGAGCGGTAATAAATGTGAGAAATACTTGTTGAGAGACTAGTCAATTTCTAGTGACTATAGGTTTGCATCAGGGGTCAGCCCTAAGCCCTTATCTCTTTGTACTGATTATTAATGAGTTAGTTGCTCATATTCAAGAAGAGGTACCTTGGTATGTTATTTGCAGATGATATAGTGTTGGTAGATGAATCAAGAGATAGTGCGAATGCAAAACTCGAGAGATGGCGGGAGGCTTTAGAATCCAAAGGCTTAATAGTTAATAAGCCATACAAAGAAGGAATATATGGATTGTACCTTTAGTGGCATATAGAAAGAGCTGAAACTATTGTGAGAATTGAAGGCTATGAGATTCCATAAAGAGATTCCTTCCATTACATTGGCTCTGTAATTAGTACAGATGATGTGGAAATTGATAAAGATGTCGAACATAGGATAAAAACGGGATGGTTGAAGTGGAGATTTGCTTCTGGAGTGCTTTTTGAGCAACGAATGCCACCGAGATTGAGGGGAAAATTTTACACGATAACAATTAGGCAGCTATGACCTACGGAGCAGATTGTTGGCTAATCAAGAAGCCACATATGCACAAAATGGATGTAGTAGAGATGAGAATGTTGAGGTGTATGTGTAGTAAACATATGATGGATAAAATTAGAAATGAGCGCTTTTGAGAGCATTTAGGTGTATAATCAATAGGGGATACAATTAGAGAAACCTATTTGAGATGGTTTGGGAGTGTCCAACACAAGTCGACAATGGTGCCGGTAAGGAAAAGTTTGGTTATGAAGGTTGATGGCCCACCAAGGGGAAGGGGCAGGCCAAAGAGGATGTGGATGGAGATAGTAAGAATAGATCTGAAGAAGTGCAACTTATCTGAGGATTCAACTTAAGATAGATCAGAATGGATAAACATAATTTGTGTAGCCGACCCCAACATAGTTGGGACAAGGCTTTGATGATATATCGCATAAGACACCTTAAAACCTTAAATTTATATCCTAATTGTATATCAAATCTCTATAGCAATAAACCTTTGATAATAGGACTCCTAAGTCCTAACTTATGTCTTAAACAATTCCGAATTTAAGTTAAAATAAAATAAAAAACTTGCTAGATGCTTGCTGGTTAATAAAATAAAAAACTTGCTAGATGCCTGCTGGATGTCTGGATAAGGAGCTGTGGGGCCCATGTTGGCCCATCAGCTTGGCCAATGGGAATTGGGACCCACTGGAATTTAATATCATGATGGGCAGCTCCCTTGGATGGGTTGGGTTTATCAAATGGGCCCATTAGCGGACTGATTTAAATGGCCCAAGTTTCATACAGCTTGCTGGATTTTATGGGCTGGACCATATTGAATTCAGGCTGGGTCCTTATCTGTTTTAAGACCTGTAATCTATTGGGATTACTGAAGGGTCCGTTTCATCAAGCCGGTCCATAACAGTAAAGTATAATAAGTATATATATATGTTTGTGTGTATATATATTTAAGAATAAGTGTATTTCTTCTTTTTCAAATAGTATTAGATTACATGATTGAAACCCTATCATCCAAATCAGATACACAGGATTTCAAAGGGACATACCCCTCTAGTTATGCCCACAGCCCGGGCAACAAGCTACAATCAATGTGAATGGTAGAGGACCTCCATTTTATTGGCATTAATTCGACTGGGACCCATTCGGTTTTTGGAAACCTTTTTGCTGAATTGAATTGCATGAGGATGCATGATGGAGAAATGGATATTCTCAAATCTATTCATGCTGGAAACTATTTTCCTCACTTGAAATCTCGCTGTCCATGGAGATTTTGATGGGCATCTCAATGCTTGGGTAAGATCAGAATCCGCTTCTACTTAGGACCAACTAGATGTTTGTTTAGGTCCCACAAACTCGATCATAGGTGTCCAAACATTCAGCGGCCTGGTCCACCTCCTAGTCTTCTTGATTAGATCAATAGATGTAGGCCGATCTGCATCATTTTCTTTTGGGTCTACCTAGATAATGTTTTTTTTTTTTTTTTCAGCTTAGTGGGCTCTAACTTCGCATAGTGAATATTGTGTTGGTTTGTGCTTGTGTTTACCATTCCCTGTGGGGAACCGATTTAGTTCGTTATTTTTGCTTTCTTCTGAATTTTGTTTGATTTGTTCTTTCTTTTTTTTTTTTTTTTTTTTTTTTTTTTTTTGTTATGTGGGGGTGGGGGGGTTGTTTATTAAGGTATTGCTTTATGGTTTCTTGTGGATAAATGCCAAATTATTGAGGGGCCTCTTTCTCTCTCTCCAGCTTATATTGGCGACTATTCCAGATTCAAAGCATGGCAAGCCACCCGGTATTGTTACAGATAGCAATATCCTGTTACTCTTTGATATACAAAAGAAGGTATACACTTTCTAGTGTTAAATCTTAAATACATTCATGTTGTTTTTTTATTAAATTATTTATAACCAATGCTGCCTGTCAGAAAATGGATTTTTATAGCTAATACTAGTTTATTTTATATCATTTTATCGAAAGAAATTATGCATTATTAATTTTCAATTACGTCTCTATTGATGTTTTATCATTTTCTTTTTTACAAAGCATGGTTAACTGTATTTTTTGCTTACTTTTTACAGATTGATGGAATTCGTGCAAATTATTCTGGATCTATGGTATCTTTGACTAACATTTGCTTAAAGCCACTTGGGCAGGATTGTGCAACACAGAGTGTTCTGCAGGTACTGTGCATGGTCTATGAATGCATTATGTTGTCTGCTTGTTCGCACCTACCTATTTGTTTTTCTTAAGAAGAGGGTGATTGTGTATTTTTGTGTGCATGATGTGGATGTATTGCTTAGTATGTCTATTTCCTTTTCTAATTACCCATCATTTGGGCCATCTTGTTTGAGCTTGTCATTTGGAAATAGTGGCTCCTGTAGTGTGCACCTATTGTCTGTTTAGTTTGTCAGTACTAGGATGTGGAAGTGCTTCTTATGGATATGTTTCTGAGTATTAAAGTCATGAGGAGCTTAAGCGTGCTACCTCTGTGTTGCAAATATTAAGGTTGGATGTTGTTTCCATTAAATCCATGATGGATTTTTTTCGGGTTCTGAAATACTTAACACAGTTGCAGCTTTAATGTATGACCTTAAATTATGATAGTCAGTATCTTTATCTTGTAATTACTACACTAATTTCATGTCATGTGGACATGTTTGTATCAATGGAATCTCAATCTCTAAAAAAAAAAAAAAAAGAATTTTGACTCTTAAGATTGTATAATTGAAAATAGAACCTCTTATGTAATCTAAATACTGATTGGACTTGTAACTAAAGTACGGTAAGCAAGTACTTAATTCAAAACTCGTGACATGAATGGGACCCCATTCTAGATATGTGGAGCTCTTCTTGGTAAGATCTTGTTAACTCTTTGTTTGGTCTGAATGCAAAGTCTCTCTCTCTCTCTCTCTCTCTCTCACACACACACACACACACACACACACACACACACACACACATAAACTCAAACACACATTTTCATCTGTGCTAATGATTTTACAAAAAATTGTCATGTTCTAGGCTATTGATCTTTGGGTTCCTTAAATAACATGGTTGGAAAACTCTCCGAGTTGACTCTCAACTTTTCCAAGTCATCCCATATTGACAAAAGACTGAGTCAAAGATAGGAGAAACTCAGCCGAGTCATTTCATTTTATTAAGTTGGTTGCATTCTTAACCATTTAATAGGTAAATCTAATTTTAAACAATTAAAATTTATTTATAAGTAATTATGCATGAGGTTTGGACTCAGTAATTTAAAAATGATGACTGAAATGTAATTTGAAACTTATACATTCGATATTTGGACTAACAAATTATGTAATATGCAATATATTTTCTTTTATTTTCTTGCATATATAAATTTATTAATTTGAATTGATTATCATGAGTGCATATAAATAAATATATTTTTATATTTTATAAGTAATGGATTCATTTTTAAATATTTTTAAAATTATTTAAAAAAAATGACTCCCGAGTCTCCTTGTTAACTCTATCCGAGTCAACTTTTATTGCATTGGATGAGTTGAGTCCGAGTCACGAGTTTTCCAACCTTGTTAAATTGGCAGATGGTCGGAAAATTTGGATCATCAGATTATGCTAAGTTTTGGCCGTCCTCTAATCTATATATATGAAGGCTTACTTGTCTCCTCTCTTCCCAAGGTTTAGATGCATCTAGGAGCATCCCGCATACTATTTCCAGTTTTTCAAATACAACATGTTATATTTTTCATTTTGCATTTGGACCCCCGCCATGAAATTATCAAACCATCATTGATTTAGAATGCTGCAAATTTTGGCATTATGAGACTCTGTTTAAACTATCTGTAATATGGAACATTATTTTGTTTGCCAGTTTCCTAGATGCCGGCTGTTTGCCTTTTTATGTTCAGTCTTATATTATTACATCTTCTATCACATCTCTTGTGTAGTAATTAGTTTGGTGCTGTTTCTTTGTCTTAGAGAGCATGGGCTCTTTTGTTGTTGTTTCCTTCCATCAAAATGACGTGTTTATGATTTCCTCCAGTTAGGAACTTTTCTTATGATTAATGAAGAGTGCTTCTTCTTTTCAGTATTATAAAATGGACCAAGAAAACTTTGACGATTATGGTCAAGTTGATCATGCAGAGTACTGTTTTCAGGTATATACTTCTGTTACTGTGTTTTAGAACTTCAGTTCTAATCATATAATGTTTGCATCCTCTGAGATTTCATATATTTTTTTTTTTACCAACTCGTTTTTTTATTTATTTATTTTTTATTTTTTTATTTTTTTTTCTGGACCTTATGATTTAAATACCTGTATGATCCTTTTTCTTTTTGACTTGCACACACTGCTCATTTCCAAGGATTAAATGGCACGCAGTATACTCTGGGATGTTCCTTTTTTTTTTTTTTTTTTTTTTTTTTTATGGTAAAAGATCTTATTGAATAATATCTAGGGATGAGTCAGTGAAGTAAGTTAGATGGCTAATATAAGTCATGATTGATAAACAATGTCGTTAATTTCTTATAAAATAGTTATTCGTCGAAAATTTATTTTGCCCATCATGGGCACATTTTGTTTTTTTCTATGATATACTTATGGCTATTGTTGACATGTGGTGGTCAATTTTTCCATGCTACGGCTACCATCTTCAGCACTATACCTCTGCTGAAACATGCTTGAGTGCATTTCAAGCCCCTGTTGATCCAAGCACGGCATTGGGGGGTTTTTCTGGGGGTAATTATTCAGAGGTAAAACTTTTGGTACCGTGGAATCTGTTTAAATTTTATCATGTGCCAATTTTAGTTAGTTGATGGAGCTGTTTACACGACAGGCTTCTGCATTTGTAGTTACCTATCCGGTAAACAATGAGATTGATAGAACAGGCAAGGAAAATGGGAAGGCAGTTGCTTGGGAAAAGGCATTCATTCGATTGATAAAGGTTCTTTCTGGATATTCCATTCTATTTTTTCTTGCTTTCTTTTTGTGTCGTATTTTTTATGGCAGACTGTGGTGGTGGTTACTATGCTTTTTGTCCAATTTCTAATAATTTCATCATTTCCTCATGTGTTGATTGACATGAACAAGAGTCTGATCCAAGCCTGTTTCACAGGAAGAGTTGGCGCCGTTGGTTCAAGCGCAAAATCTTACTCTTTCCTTTTCATCAGAGAGTTCTATTCAGGAAGAACTGAAACGTGAAAGCACTGCAGATGCAGTAACTATACTAGTGAGTACCTCTGTAGGAATGGTTTTTCATATGACATTGGGGTGGTTAATTCATTTTTCGTATATCGTTCTGATTAAGTCAATGAGATTGTTTTACATCACATCGTTTTTGCCAACATGTCTGTATTTATGAGGTACTCCAATTGCAATTATTGTCCACTATGAAGAATCATGTTGATATGTAAATATTTTTCATATGACATTGGGGTGGTTAATTCATTTTTCTTAAATCTTCCTGATTAAGTCAATGAGATTGTTTTACATCACATCGTTTTTGTCAACATATCTGTATTTATGAGGTACTCCACTTGCTATTCTTGTGTACTATGAAGAATCATGTTGATATGTAAATACTTTTGCCTTCTGTTCTTGTTCCCTTTTTTTAACAGATAAGCTATCTTGTGATGTTTGCTTACATATCTATGACATTGGGAGATACACCTCGTTTGTCAACTCTCTTCATTTCATCAAAGGTATCATTTTATCGTTGCACAGATTTCTGTTTTTATCTTTTTAGCATTCTTAGATTTGTGTGTAGTGTGTAAATTTGCTTAGTAGTAGTGCAAAATATTTATTAATTGGAAAGTTTATATGATATGTACTGCATAATTCATGTCCTATGCAAAGTGGTTTGAATATAGATTCATGAATACTCTAAAATTTAGAATGAGCTAAGAAGTTCTACTTGTTTAGTAGATTGGACGCAAAGTGTTTCTACTCGAATTTATGTGATCTTTGTGTCATGATGATTGTACCTTCTATATTGGAAGGATAATATCACTTCAGTCCCACGGTGAATTTCACTTTGATTTGAATGATATTTGGGCATGGCAGAATTTATGTGGGTCTTGATCCGATGGTTTACCATAATGGCGAGGACAGCTGGACAAGGCACAATAGGAGTTATGAAAATATACGATCTATGGTTTGAGACAAACCTTACAGAAAACAATTTACTGAGCAGGCCCAAACCATAACCAGTACAATTTAGTTTGTCTTCTTTTTTTTTTTTTTTCCCCTTATTAAGTTTCGTGGCCTGCAAAGCCCAAGTAATATCTTCTTTTAATTCAAGAAAAAAAGTCTTCTTTTAATTATATCTTTTGTTGCCATGGTATTCCTATACTTTTTTGTTTGATGGTATAGGATTTTTGTACTAACATAAAATATTCATTCCAGGTACTTCTTGGTCTATCAGGAGTTTTGGTTGTCATGCTCTCTGTGCTTGGATCCATTGGATTTTTCAGTGCAATTGGTGTAGAATCTACACTTATCATAATGGAAGTTATCCCTTTCCTTGTTTTGGCTGTAAGTTCACTTCTTCTGTTCCATTATAGTAATCATTTTTATGGTTCTGTTTGATATGTACTATGATTTTCCTGCTAGTGTTATTATGATATTATAATACTTGCAATATATTTTCTTTAATTAGTTCTACTAAACTAAAACATGTATGTTGGGAAGAGGACTTCTGTTGACATGTCGTCATTTGTGTACATAATTAAGATCAAAACTTCTATATTTCTGCCGAATGTTTTTTTTTCATAGAAGAACATTGAGGTAGAAAATGGAGAAATTTTAATTCATGATAGGTGAAGGGATAGGAGCTTGACATTTTGACGTTGTTGTGTTGGAAAAAAGTGGCATTCCAAGAATTTAGGTTGGGACCTCTCCTGCCCTAAGCAAGAATCATACCACCAGACCAAATTCCAATTTCAAAACCCTATATATATAATTATATATATTCTGTAAAATTGTACTCTCCATGCTCTCCTTAACTCTATTTTCTATATGGATGATATGTATTATAATGAACAGTATTACTACTATAATTGGGGCTTGTGCAATTCCTAATTTTTTGTAGCTTTGTTATTATTAATAATTTTTATCATGTATTGTGAAACTTAAGTAATTTTTTGTCAGGTTGGAGTGGATAACATGTGTATCCTGGTACATGCTGTCAAGCGTCAACCATTGGAGTTGCCTTTAGAAGGCCGGATAAGCAATGCTCTTGTTGAAGTTGGACCATCTATAACACTAGCCAGTCTATCTGAGGTTTTAGCATTTGCAGTTGGAAGTTTCATTCCCATGCCTGCATGTCGTGTGTTTTCCATGTTTGCAGGTTGGAGCATTTTGCTTTCTATCTTATTCCTTGTCCTTTTCTATAAGTTTCTCTGCAACTTTGATGATGTGGATCAACCTTATTTTCTGCAGCATTGGCTGTGTTTTTGGATTTCCTTCTTCAAGTTACGGCTTTTGTTGCCTTGATAGTTTTTGACTTTATAAGAGCTGAGGATAATCGGATTGATTGCTTCCCATGTATAAAAATCCCATCATCTGCTGCCGAATCTGATAAAGGTATACTGAGATTGCCCTTTTGCATATGAATGACATTAGTTGCTTGAAGTTCTCATATGCTTCTTGAACAGAATAAAATGGATAACGTTAATTTATGTAAGTTTCCCCTTTAGTATGTTTGGATGATGTCTGGTATGGTTAAAAACAAATTTTTGTAGGTGCAGACAGCGGTCCAAGAGCGCCAGGGTTGCTTGCTCGTTATATGAAGGTATGTTGAATCTTCTTTGAAATTTAAATAGTTACTATAATTTGACTATTCTAATAACATTTACGTGACACTTGTCTATAATTTGACTCTAGTGTTTTTTTTGTTTTATCTTCATCTAAGTCGTGTTTCTTCCTGGAATCTTGGTCATTTGATGTCTTTCACTTTGACTATACTATACCTTTTCTTTTGCCTTTTATATGTAGCAGTGTTTTCCTGTTGATATTCTCCAGTTGAGTAGTTTGAGCAATGTATTAGTATTTTTGAGAAATTATAGTCATGAATACAATTTTTTTTTTTTTGTTTTGTTTTGTTTTTTTATATGTTTTTTCATTTCTCAACTGTTTCAAGTATCTTTTTTAACTTGTAGGGAATCCATGCACCGCTTCTTAGCCTTTGGGGAGTTAAAATTGTTGTCATTGCAGTCTTTGTTGCGTTCACTTTTGCAAGCATTGTAAGTCACTCTGAATCTGCGAACATTATCTTTTTAGCCCCGGTACAATGTCATTTTCTTCCTATTATTTAGGCGAATATGCTTAATATTGTTGCATGTATGATACACCTGTTGCTCTTTAAAAGCACACCAGTGGCGAAATTAAAATATATGTCACATTGTTGAATGAGTATTTTCTGTTAGTTCAATGTTCTGTTGCCTTACAGGGAATGTGGAACTTTGGAGAGTACAATCTGAAAATCATTTAATAATGTGCTTATGATGAGGGTAATTTCCATTTTTTTGTTTTTGACCAACCTAATCTATCACAGTAGCACTGGCTCACGAATAAGGGCCCTAAAACTGTGTAATGTTCTGCCCTTTATTTAGGTGTTCTTGAGTGGTTTTATTCCCAAATTACTTTGCATTCTAATTTATTAATCCAACCCATGTTTATGATAAAATTGAGTAATTTTGGTGTGGTTTGTTTCCTAGAATTAAGTGTAGCCCTTCACACGAGTCCAAACCCCATGTGCTTAATCAAATGTCTCCATATCCTCCACACCCAATTAGATAGCCTTCATCGCGATTCACATTAGCATTTAGGCCGTTCCCGATCACTTTCGCATATTCTTGATCCTGCTGAATAGAACTGGTAGAAGACAATGAGACACTGCAATTATGCCCACCAATTGTCTTATAGAAAGAAGAGTGGACAATTGGGGAGCAAAAAAGATATGGTGGAGGCCTAAAGACCGAGGGATGTTTCTAATGGCTGGGACAGGAAGATGTTCTCCATCAGTGGTGTGTACTTTTAAGGGTCCATTATACTTTTTAATTTAGGTGAGATTTGCTTAGTAAAAGTCATAAGATTTGGGGTTTTAGAACTAAGATAACAGATTAGAGAAGAAGAGGTGTGAGTTGTACCTGAAAGCCCCAGTGCTAAAAAGGGAAGTTGTATCATTTGTTTTACCATTTCATGGGTTGAGGCTGTGGAAGGAGCAATATGAGTAAGCTGTGCAGACTTAGGAGTAGCGGTAGATGAAAAGGCATTGATCGCAACATGATAGGCGTAGTTGTTTTGATTTTGGGGATTCTTTCGGGATTCAGAAATCATATTCATGTCTTTTTACAGTAATTGCAAGATGTTCGTTTCCATTAATGACTAATGCATCCCACGCGGGGATAAGCTAGTGTACAAATGGGCCTGACATTATGGGCTTAGTGAAATGGGGCCTAGGCCCTCTCTTGACACAACATCGGTCTCAGATCTATCATCTCCTACCTCACAGCGACTTGATACACACTACTGAAAATCTCCAACTTCACGTCTCATGGATGAATCTATGGCAGTCAATTTGCGAACATACTCTTCATATTCTGGAATCAATCTCTCTCAAAACTCCTTTGCCACTTCTAGCACTCGAAACTTTCTCCTAATCTCGTAAAAAACAGAGGCATCGCAGCTATGCAGAGGTGGCTGCGCACATCTAGATGGAGTGGTGCTGATAGGGCAATCAGTGTCAGGAGTGAGGACCCTTTTATGTACATTGTTATGTCATTAACTAGCAACTTGAGCTTTGGTGTTTATAGTTATTAACAAGGATTAACACCTTGCATCACCTGACCTCAAGGATTATGCAGAATATGTAGACAATCAATGTACCAAAATATCTCCAAGAGACTTCTACATTCTCCTCATAGTCCTCTCACTCTTTGAACAGATTCTGACTCAGAATGGGTTATTGATGTCGCTGAACACAGATCTACCTCTGGTTACTGCATTTTTCTTGGCGACTTCCCATTACTTCAAAAAGGAGATAGTAGTCTACAGTTTCATGTTCCTTCTGCTGAAGCGCGACAGCATTCTCTTAATCTTTACATACCACCTATGATTTGGTTTGGCTTCGATGTTTATTTGTATATAAGGGTGTTTCTATTGATCCTCCCACAGTAGCGGCCAATGGCCAAAATGCTACATAGCGGGCAATACGTGGCGGCGTAGTGGTGTGAATTTTTTAAGTGGTCAAAAGAATTCAAATATTGTATAGCAGCCAATCTTGTGTTTTTTTAGTGATTTGGAACCATACAAGGGTAGAGACAACTTTAGGAAAGACTATTGAGGAGAAAAAAATAGGAAAAACAATGTTTTCAATTAAAACAAATTGGCTCTTCTAGGTTTTACACCGTAGCGCCACTAGTTTCAAAATAGTGTAGCGGCCTTAACCGCTACGGCCAATAATGTGGGCGCTACGCTACGTAGCTGCCACTATTTTAAACCGTGGTTATTAACATGGTAGCAGAGCCAAGGGTGGTGTGTTCAAATCCCTGGGGACATGTTTCTATCCACGTATGGACGTTTGGTCGTTTGACATGTTTCTGTCCACATGTAGAGCCCCATGAAGTGGGGGGGGGGGGGGGGGGGGGACGAACCCTTTTGTGAACCCTTTTGTATACATTGTTCTCTCATTCACTAACAACTCTAGCTTTTGATGTTTCTGGTTATTAACAACTAGGACCAGGCTTACATTGCTCTAGGGATAAGAGCAGCTCGGAAAAATCAAAATCAAAACCCTTGATTTTCAGCAATGCTTCTTCTTAGGTCTAGAAGGTTAAGTGGACCAAGTAACCTCCGAATCTAGTCACCTTCACTTGTTCAGGGCCACTAGTTTCACAAATACTTTGAATGAATGGTATTGCTTACCAAGTATATGCTATTAGACATACAATTTGCATTACCTTTAAATCACTAAATTGCCTACTACAATGTTATCAGATCTTGGCCTACCATGTCCCCTGACTGTTTGTGTAAGATCTCTGATAGGCTTCCTGTATAGGTATTGGTCTCCACCTTAAAACTATTCTTCATCGCCTCAGTAACGACGGCTTGCCTGCCCTTCAGAGAAGTTGCCTTCGACCTTACAGGACATGATCTAAACTTCTTTCAAACTCTAAGCTCGACCATCCAAAAGTTGCCAATTTCGCTTCCTACCTCCTCCCACCCAAGCTACTCCTATTCATTTAGGCAACTGATTCATGGCTACCCTCCTATCACTGAAATGCATGTTGCAGAAACAACTACCATTAACTTGCATGCTCGAAGTTGAAAGAAAAGTGTCACACACCTTTTCTAAGGTAGAAAAAGATGCCCCCAACCACTCCACCATCATTGATTTTGACCATGTTAACAAAATTCTGAAATCTACGATGAAATTCTCAAAGCCTCTAGATCTTATTATTCCTTAATCGAGACCTCTTTTGGTGCAAGTCATCGTTCGACTTTTGTTTGGAGGGTCTTAGCTCCCCCTAGGGTGGAGGTGTTTTGTTGGTTGGCAGTGGCAGGTAAAATTTATACTGTGGATAATCTCATCAGGAGGGGCATCACTGCGGCTACCTTGTCTAACATTTGTTCTTTATGTGGGAAGGAGGAAGAGTCAATTAATCATCTTACATTGTGAACTCTCCTCCTTTGGTATAGTTTCTTCTAGAGATGTGGTATTGCTTGGTGTTTATCGGGGACACTTGGAGAGTTGGTTGGTGCTTGAAGGGCAACCCCTTTCCTAGGTTCATGTTTGTTATTATGGAGGATTATTCCCTTCGCCATTCTCTGGTCAATTTGGAAAGAAAGAAATGATCATATATTTAGGGCTTCTTATTTGTCTCCTCAAGCTGTCCTTGAAGCGATTACTTTGAAAGTTGCCCAATGGGTGTTAATTAGAAAAGGGTATGAGAAATTTTCTTTGGATTTTATTGTTCACAATTGGGAAGCTTATATGAGGTATGGTCCTAGTAAGATTAGACATGACGAAGTCGTGTCCTCCTCCTTTTGGTATTTTGAAGTTTAATGTGGATGGTGCAGCTAGAGGCAATCCTGGACTGGCAGGTATTGGTGGTGCTCTTCGCAATTGTAGAGGATAAATTCTATGTATGTTCTCTAACTATGTGGGTATCATGGAATCTAATGAGGTGGAGGTTTTGGCTATTTGTGAAGCTCTCCCGATTTTTTGTTGTTCTTTTCATGGCTTCTTAGAGGTGAAGAGTGACTCATCCAATGCCACATCATGGGTTTCATTGATGGATAAAGGCCCATGGGGATTTCATTTTTTAATAAAAGGATATTAAATCTTTGTTGTCTTCGCTTCATGTAGTCTTTCAGCATGTGGGTGGTTTTTGGGCTAATGGCTTTGTAGATGCTCTAGCTAAATAAGGAACTTCTAGAATCTCCATGTGTGCTTTGCTTTTGTAATTTTCAGTTTCTATGTTCGGTTTCGGGTATAAGGTTCTTGTACCCTTGTTTTTGCTTCCTCTGTATTGTACTCTGGTTTTTCTTCTTTTAATATGTCTTTCCATTATCTTTAAAAAAAAATACTGAAATCATGTCTTCCCACTTCACGAAGCTGTTCCTTCTCCTTTTGATGCAAATCCATTTCTCCTATCATATCCACTCCCCTAGTTTCCTTGGGTATGGATATGATTTGCCTCAGCTGGCTATGTTTCTTATCGTTTGGCTGTAATAATCTATTTTGATTTAATCTGCCCAATCAAAGGTAGAGATAGGATTTTACATGTTGTAGTTAACCCTAGATAGCGGGAAGGATGAAGTAGAACATAAAAATAGGTCTCTCAATGAGATGGAATCTGAGTTATTCCACATTCGATTAATAATATTTTTTTTATTCATTTACTGTTGTTTACAGATGCTCCTAGCATCTTACCTAACATTGACAGATTTTTAGATATTCCAAAAGCTTTGTAAAATTGCCCTGTTGTTTACAGATGCTCCTAGCATCTTACCTAACATTGACAGACCTTTAGATATTCCAAAAGCTTTGTAAAATTGCCGAAGGATCAATTTTCATAGAAATTTTATCTTTTCTAGATTAGCATTTCAAACAATTTCGACTATAATATAGTGCTTTGCAAGAAACTGCTTGGGGCCAAGTAGTAATCAGCTTCCTCCATGTGGTACAACTTTATCTTTGATGACTTCTCCTTCAGTAAAACAGACTCGAAGAAGGTGGCAGGCATAAAAGAGATGACAAAGATCGTTAACGCTGCATACTTTGGTTTGGCTAGGATTTAGGTGCAAGGAAGTAGAGGTGAAGAAGTTTTATGTAGGACTAATCCTGAGGTCATGATGTGTTTTCTGCCCTTGCTATTACGGGAAAAGGTATTTGTCTCTGTCAGTAGGAATGTGAGTGGGTACTACTCCAGCTGCAAGATGGGCTCTGTGTTGTATCAACCTTTATTTTGTTGGTATTGTTTTGAATGGGGTGGAGAACATTCCTTTGTTGTAACAACCTTTATTTACCAGTTGTTGCTCACTAGGACAAAACAGAAAAAAGAAAATAAAATAAGAAATAAAAAAAAAAGACCAAAGATCATCTTTCATACAAGCAAATTTTCATTGATCATTTAACTTTTGGCGAACTTCATATGCCTAGTGACTCATTCTCCTACAGCATCGTATAACTTTCTTGTGAATTTACTAGGCATTATGTACAAGGATACAACCTGGTTTGGAGCAACAAATTGTTCTTCCACGTGACTCCTATCTTCAGGTATGATTTCGAGTTTTCGTTCTTATTTATAAGGGTTCTCTGAAAGGGTTTTGCATCCTGATCTAACAGAAAATTTTCCTGCAGGGTTATTTCAGTAATGTTTCAGAATATCTCAGAGTAGGGCCACCATTATATTTTGTTGTGAAGGACTACAACTATAGGTATTGTCATAAAATTTAATTGCTCTTGAATACTTTCATATGCAGAACTCCCACATGATCTTGATTGTTGCAATTGTGATCACATTTCAGGTTTATTTATATGTAAATGTGTTACTCCATGGCATTGATGATTAGCTTTGATTTAATTTATAATAAACAGTAATAGACATTAAGGAGGGATTTATCTTACTTTTTCTCGAAGCTGGGCATGGTGCAAATTTATGCACAAGCTCAGGGTGAGTGCAAGGAGATCTAAAATTTATTTTTCCATTTGTAGGAACTGTTTCTTGATTTGGTGACAGGGACGGCTTTGTAATTATAAAGAACTTCAGGGTTTTTTTAAATTGCGGGAATTTCAATAATGTATATAATAAATAATATATATATATATATATTCATGTTGGAATGGTACCCAACATAGCATTGGATGACCTGTCCTTGTTTGGCGGAAAAGGCTCTCTCTCTCAACTTTCTACAATGCATATTTTATACACACTGCGTGGGGCCGCATATTAGAAAAATGTTTTGTCAGTTAAGTTCCCAGGTTTCTTGTATTCTTGTAAGTCAGGAAATCTTGTATCTGTGTATATGATTACTGAGGAGCGGAAAGATGATGTTGATGGCCCAGCCCAACCTCTTTAATGAAAATCGCTGTTGACTGCCACACAAGATCCCAACTAGCCTGTATTCAATTTACACACCCTGCAACACCTGATTCTATCTTTCTTATTCTCCAAAAACCTTTGGTTATTTTGTAGGTTCTCTGAATATAGGTAAGTTCTTTCCAGTATGTATTAGGTTATTCCCCAACTTTTACAATTTCTAAACTGGTGCTCCAACATGGAATTGAATGTTGCATTCTTATTGGATGTGCCATATAAGATCTTCAAATGGTGAAGGCCTTGCAAAAAAATCTAAGTTATGCTGAACTTCATCATAAGATTGTGAATCAATTGGCCTAGGTTTTGACCACGGATATTATCGATGTTCTGATTCGATGTCAACACAATCAGTGATGGCTGGATAACATGTTGGCTTCATATATTGGATTTAGGGATATCCATTGTGCAAGTTATTTAGACTAGAATCATTTAAACTCATTCGTACTTCAAATTCTGAATAATGAGTTTTAAAGTATTCGTGGACATTTTTAGACTTTGGAAATATGATTTAGTTGATACTGAGTTTATTCTTAGATAAGTAATATTTACTAACACTGTTATGTCTCTTTGGAGACATCTGATAAAATTGGAACGATGCAGAGAAGATTAGCATGGCTCCTGCGCAAGGATGACACGCACAAATCGAGAATGGTCCAAATTTTTTATCATTCAAAAAAATAAAATAAAAATACCAACACTGTTACTTTTTTTCTTTTATTCGAATGATCGCAACTCTGTTAATATTAGTAATCGTTGCTTCTATTCTGTGATTTACTATGTGGGTAAGCCGCCTGAGGCCACTCAAGTTTTTGAGTTTTTCTAAGTGGATAACCTTCTAAATCCATTCAATTTTTCCAATCATTCCGAATGTCTTGATGCCAAAAAGCTTCACCACTTCGTAGTAATGATTATGGTTTGGAAGAATTCCAGATATATTGGGTTGAAGTCTAGTTACCAATAATAATAATAATAAAAAAAAATAGAATTCCAGGTGATGATGGCTTCCAAGATTTTTATTATTGGTGAGCTTCTCTACCCTTGCAGTAGCCGTTGCAACCTTTTGCCTTGATATCTACTACTAAATTTTCACACCCTCCCTGCTTACTGTTTGCTGAAAAGATAACTTGCTTTATGCTATTTGTTCTGTAACTTTAATGGATTTATATGTTATAGAAAAAAAAAAAAAAAAAAGAACTTTGGTGGATTTATAGTGAAATGCAACTTTGAACAGTACACTAAGATAATGTGTGAACTTTTACTGACACCATATAACTAGTGGCTATTTTTGTGTTCCTACATCTTACTACCTCTATGTTATGTCTAGCATTTGCATACGCATTTCAATATCTTATTGTTATTTATTTATTATAGATCTTTGATTTCTTGTTTAATTAAGTTTGAGCTATTAAGATTAAAAAAATTATTTGTACCTCAACTTCCTTAAGAGTCCAATTTGAGTCTCTTAGTTTTTTTCTCCATTTTTGTTTCTCTTTCAGTTTGGAATCAGGACAGACAAATCAGTTATGCTCGATTAGCCAGTGTGATTCTAATTCTCTTTTGAATGAGGTATGAAATTAGTTAAACTAATGAAAAAAAATGAACTGCAATGAATTGAAAAATGCATATTGGATGAAGATACATTTCAAGAAATACTAGTCGAATTGGATAACTTGAATGTTATTTTGATTAACAAAAGAAAATTTCCTGCATGCTAGGAATTTTAGAGTTGGTCATTGTGAATAATTTTATCCAAACAATGTACTTTGTTTTGAGAATATTTGTCTAATCATAGGTAGAAATGATATTCATTTTTTATGCATTATTCTTTCACACAGATATCACGTGCATCTTTGGTGCCTGAGTCAAGCTATATTGCTAAGCCTGCTGCTTCATGGCTTGATGACTTCCTTGTATGGATATCACCAGAAGCTTTTGGTTGCTGTCGGAAGTTCACAAATGGAAGTTATTGTCCTCCAGATGATCAGGTCAAAGATTCTATTATTAATTCTATGAAGTGTCTTAAAATGGTCCCATTTAGCAATTTCTTCTTGCATGGGGTCCATGTTATGGGGGTGTTTGGTATCATTTCTCAGAAATAATATCTGTGTTCTCAACTTGGATAAGATATTAGAAAATGTTTGGTAACATTGATTAAGACGTTTTCAAAATAAATTCTGAGAAATGATTTCCGCTGGGAAGGAAAACTCCAAAAGGATTTTCAATCCTTTTTAAAAGAGAAAGGAAAAGGTGCATTCATAAATGATGAAGTGCTTCCAGAAGGGGGTGTAGTATCCTGTGATGAGTTAATTGTATGCGTGCTGTCTTTTTTAATTCAATGGGCATGACATGGGTGCTCATGGCTATTGGCACTTGGCAGTCCTAGCCAGACCCGACTCCAGCTCACAATGGGCCGCAATTGCACACTCCTTTTAGTTCTCCGAAGTGGGCCCTGGCCTATTTTATATTCCAATTCGTTGATTAGCTGGGCCTTGCCAATATAATCTAAAGGCTTGGTCCAACATGGCATATTTAATGGAAATGGTGGTATATATTTTACAAATGGTATGGGCTTGGGTCTGGGTTTTTGACCTGGATAGATCTGCAGTTGAAATTAGGCTCGATAATCAAATGAGCCGGACCGGGTCAAACTTCTGATGGAAAGAACTCTCCAATATTCTTCCAACTGCCAAACACTGATGTGCTGATTTTAATAGTGGGAACAGTTCTGATTGTACATTGCCAGATGAATTCTTCGCAACTCTCTCTCAGAGTAGAACATTCTTAGAACAATATATTTTCAGCAGAAAAATATTTTCAAAACAGAGATGCCAAATGAGCCCTAAACATCTGGACTGAGAATAATTACCATTTACTTTCACTCCGTTCCTTGTTATATCATTGTCTTTGAAATGGAGTAACTTTTGTTTTGTCTCCCCGATATGGCAGGCACAACTGAATTTAAACGGGATGAGCAGGGCTCAAACCCTGGTACTCTTTATAGGAGTAGATGTCCTTTCCACCAAGCTATGCTTGCAGGGATGAAATAGAGTTTTTTCTCTTCTGCAACAATATAAAATAAGTGGATTGACATCTCTTCATTCTTTCTCCTAGGTGTCTTTGTTGCCTTGTGCACAATTGGAATATTCTTTTCTTTTTTCTTTTTTGTAATAGTGAATCTAGCATCTTTTTAATTTAGCCCAACCCCCAACGTGCAAAAGAATGGCATTAAAATACATCTTATGGCTTTTGTCCATTTCTGATTTTGTAATTTTTGGGGCTAGGACTGCCCTATTATCTTGTTGATTCCTTCTTATAGAATTTCATTTGCCTTTCGGCCCGCAAAAAAGGCATGTAATGCACATCAAGCATAAAATCTTCACAAAATTTCAGTAACAACTTTTTCAGCGCAAACAATATAGGTTATTTTTTAATTCTTATTTTTATTTTTTTTTATAGCCTCCCTGCTGCCCAGCTGGTGAAAGCTCTTGTGACATAGGAGGTGTATGCAAAGATTGTACTACGGTAATGTGCTTACTATGAATTCTGAGAACCTTTTTATTCTGCAACCTATGTATGGTACAATATCTATTCTAAGATGAATGATTTGTTGTGTTAGTTGTCACGCAATGATTAATTCATTGTGATTTTTTTATTCGAATGATGGCAAAATAAATAACATGATTGCTTGATTTCAGTGCTTCCGTAACTCAGATTTGCATAAAGGTCGTCCTTCCACACAACAGTTCCGGGAGAAACTGCCATGGTTTCTCAATGCATTGCCTTCTGCTGATTGTGCTAAGGGTGGCCATGGGGCTTACAGTAGCAGTGTTGATCTAGATGGTCTGTACTGAATCTTCTGTAGTGCTCAACAAACCTTACTATGTTAATATATTATTGACTAGTGTTTTCATGGCACAAAAATCTGATTTTTTTTATCTCCATTATACAAATGTGTTCCTGACTTGTCATATCCATTTATCAGGTTATGAGAGTGGAATCATTCAAGCATCGGAGTTTCGCACGTATCATACTCCTCTTAATAAACAAGTATAATCAAGTTATTAGCTAATTAAAACTAGAATGCTTCCTTTTACCTGAAACACATGGAATTTTTTGTTCTTTTTCTTTAATTGCCTCACCTTCATTTGATCTGTCTCAATGATGTGGCAGAGTGATTATGTAAATTCAATGCGAGCTGCACGAGAGTTCAGTTCAAGGGTCTCAGATTCATTGAAGGTACAGACTGGGCATTAGTGCCATCATAAATTTATGGATTGCTTTTTCCATAGAATAGATGTAATGATCCATCTGGTAAAATGACATGATAAATTATGGTGTTGTTTCTCCTAGATCTTTATCCATCCTGTTCGAGCAAAATGGACTATATTTTAATTGAATAATTGCTGGTTTGAAAATCAGAGAACACTACAAGATTTAGGCATGTTTGGGTGCACCTCTGAGTTAAGTTTCAATGAAAAACTTCAAAAATGCACAATTTTGTATGCTCTATATGAAAACCTTAGTGCAGAAAAATGGATTGATGCGATCAATTCAACACCTGAATTTTCTTACTTCTGGGTTGAGGAAAAATTCAAATATATTTTCAGAAATCCCAGAATTATATTTACCACTAGAAAATCCTTAAAGAGATGGTGTCTGATCAGATTGAATGGGCCCCACAATTCTGAGATGGTCAGCTGGTTTTGACCAGAACTTGTAAAAAGTCACAAACAGAAATTGATATTGATGGGAGAATGTTACTTACTATTCAAACTAATGAGAGTACAGCTTCTATTCAGAAAAATATGGACCAACAGACATTTGAACTGGAACTGATTTGGAACAGTTGTTATTTTTTGAAGAGCGTCACTTTGACAGAGTCGGTATCTTCTGATCGAAGTTCTCTGATACCAACATGAGATCTGTAGATTTTTTATTGCCAATTTCTTGGGATAAACCATAAAAAACAGAAACACTGAGAAAAAGAAAGAAAAAAAAAAAGCACTGGAACAAGAGGAAAAAAGGAACAGTGACACTGAAAAACCTAATAGATTATTGTTTTTATTTTTGTTTTTCTTGGTGGAACATATTCAGTAGTAATAGTTGATTTTTTCATGGCAGAAATTGCAAACTCTATTATTGTGAGGAATTGTTTGAATCATTTATGCTTTAGAACTGATGTATGAACATAAACATTATTTAGCTTTTATTTCGTTTATTTATGTAGAACCGTCGCATGTTATTTAATTTCTCATGACCACTCATGTGATGCTTTCCTAGGGTTAAGGATTGTGTGGAAGTGCCGAAGCACGTGTCCGTAAACACTTTTAACACGTCTCCGCAGAGACAACGAGGACGCCATGGTTCAAAATAGCGGCCGTTATCTAGCGTAGCAGCCGCATTATCGGCCATAGTGGTCAAGGCTCTTATGCTATTTTAAACATAGCGGTACTAAAGTCTAAAACTTAGTAGAGCCAAACGGTTTTAGTTTTAAACATTGTTTTTCCTATTTCTTTTTCTCAATAGCCTTTCCTAAAGTTGTCTCTACCCGTTTATGGTTTCAAATCACTAAAAAGCACAAGATTGTCTATCATACAAGATTCAAATTTTTTTTGTCTGCTTAAAAAATTTACACCGCTACGTATTACCGCAACCGCTACGTAGTGTTTTGGCCATTGGCCGCTACACTCATCGCAACTGCTATTTTGATCCTTGGAGGACGCACCTCAAGGATAAAACCCAAATGCTATTAATCTAACTCTTTGATAATTTCTTCTCTACAATGAGATAAATAGGAAAATAAATCTTGATGGCTAAGAAACCTAATAATCTAACTTAGGAAATAAAACAAGAATCCTAATAAAATTGGAAACTTGATCCTAATTACAGTTCTTTAGATAAAATTAGAAATCTAAAGACAAATAATTAGGGAATAAAATGATTCCTGTTTTATCTTGGCCCCATCTCGTAGGTTTATCTTGCATCATTCTCCCCGGCTTGTGGAGAACTTGACCTCAAGTTTTGTAAATGTCCGCCTGGGTTGAAGATCAATCGGACGAACCTCCAATCCGTTGGCTGATCTGCAGCTTTTGTGTACAGAATCAAAATTCTATTCGGTTGTTTCCTCCAATTTGAATTAGGCCTGACACTTTGCTTATCTTAACAATTGGATTTTGTGTGGATGTGTATTTGAACCGTTCGATGCTCGTGTAGAATTTGCCCCATCAAATTGCAATCTCGAAGTTTCCATTGTTGTCCCCGGGAATAAAATCAATGTTGGGAATTCAATAACTTATTCCTCTTTCCATGTTGCGTGTATATTTTGATCACCATTACGCAGAAGAGGAAAATTTTGGCCACATGTAGTCATGGAATCTTCTGTGTCTTGTTTTGGCTTCTCAGTATGCATATCATTTGCCACGGGTTCCACAACATGGTTCATTGTTATTCGCTATGACTTTCCTTCATGAGGCGTATCTCTTCCCAGATGAGACTGTTTCGGCATGTGCTCCGCCCGAATTTTTTCCTAATATGCCTCATGGACTTGCAATCATTCATTCTCTCCACTTTATTTGATTCAAACGTCTAAGAAAACTAGTTAAATCATGTTCCTCATCGTCCTCTACTCCACATGCATCTTTGAGCGTGAAAATTGGTCAGAGTATTCAACAATGGACAACTCTCCTTGTTTCAAATCAAGAAATCACCGAAAATAGTTTTCATTCTCAGGATACCATTTTCCATATTTAAGTGCATATTTGGCTCTTTGAAGCTCTTTGTAGAATCTACCGACATGCAATTTTATATTGATTCCGATGTCAAAATGGACTGACCTACTGTATATATCTTGTGACAACTAGTGCGCTGGAAATGGATGTGAAATCCAAGTGAAGATGACCCTGCAATCACAAAAATAAATCTTGGCCCTTTAAATTTGGTCAAACCAGAATCTTTGATCTTGTTTACGTCAGTGCTACCTGTGTTGGTTGCCTCTGGACTTGGATTGACCTTCTCACAGGCCAGGTGTACTTGACTTGGTCCAAACCTGTACTTGACCTGGCTGGAAAACAGGCCTTTGCTGAGTTTTTCCGGCACATGTCACTGGGATGACACTTGGATTGTCTTTGACTGGGGCTTTTGCCTTGTTCTCTGCACACAAAGAAGAGAAAGGAAATGGCTTTCAGTCCCTCTATTCTAGCGAAGAGAAAGATCGAGATGATCATTCCCCTTTGCTACATGAGAGACGACAGGTGGAGATGTGTGATGCTGGAAGCTGTGGACGCGAGTCCAGCAACAGATGGCAACACTTTCAGTGGCGGTGTTGGGGTGTGATGACCATGACGGCGATGAAGATGAACCTGGTGATGCATGGTGTGAAGATGTGGCTATGCGATGGGTGCCGTCGGCAGTTGCTTGATGCAATCCTAGGATTAGGATGCAAGTGCCAGGGTACAATTGGGGTTCCCAAGGAACAACCTCACGTGGAAAATACTCTCCAACGATAAACCCACAAAGGGAAAATTCTATTAACTCAAATCTCTGAGATCATTGATCTCTACAATGCTATATTTATAATAAAAGAAACTTATACTCTAAGAAACAATCCTAATCAAACTAGGAAATCAAATAATAATCCTATCCAAATTAGAAACTATTCCTAAACACAACTTCTTAAATAAAAATTAGAAACTAATAACAATTGACAAATCAGAATGGTACGGGTCCCACATGTGGACCACGCTTCTTGTTGCAATAATGTGGAATTGTTGCTGCATCATTCGCCCTAGGTTGGAAAAGAGTTCGACCTCGAACTCGGCTCTTCTTTTGGATGTTGTTTCTGTAGTGTGCACGTGAAGCGCTTCCTTAGTGAGACGAGAACGTGACCCATGCTTTGGTGGCGGCGGCTTCATAGGACGGAGTGTGACTTGCTTTTTACCATGCAGGAAGGTATATGTGTCGTCACGCATGCCATTAGTTCCATTCTTATCATACATCCATGGACGACCAAACAAGATATCACAACTATCCATGGGTATCACATTACACCACACAGTATCTGTATAATCTGCACCAATGGAAAATGCAACTGGACAGGCATATCGGACTTGCACTTCATCACCTGTCATTAACGATCTAGCAAAATAAGGACGATGATGCTTCCGAACTTTCGGCTGTAAACGATTCACAAATACTTAGGATATGATATTCTGATAACTGCCTCCATCAATGACGACTGTGCATTCTTTACCACTGACTATTCCTTTGGAACGGAAAATATTTTCGCATAACCATTTTTTCTCAGTAGTCGATGTAGTTTCTTGGATGACCATGAGAGACTCAAGACCCTCCTCAGGCGGAATATCCACAATTTCCTCTATGTCATTCTCTTAAGGATCATCTGGAACATCTTTCATATCACTTTCGGGCTCAATGAGATGGATACGTTTTGGACATTCTGTTGCACGATGCCCTTTTTGTTTACAATTAAAACATGTTAGCCTATTTTGTCCCTCGGGCTTGTTAAAAACTTTCTCCGATGATGTACTTGGTTTAGAACCTGCAATGGAGGAATTCTTCAGCATAACCCATTTAGTTGCATTAAGTTTTTGGGCTTGATGATTTGCAATTCCCTTAGCTTTGATAGCATGCTGAATAATCTCATCAACATTATCAAAATGCTTGAATGCGAGGATATCTTGAATGTCAAGTGTAAGCCCATTAAAGTATCTGTCAACTAAGACCTCATCATCTTCATTCAAACCACAGCGGGCTTGCAGTCATAAATTCCTCAGAATACTCAACAATTGTCTTAGATTCTTGTTTCAAGTATTGAAAACGTGAATGCAGATCTCTGAAGTAATTGACAGGCAGGAATTTCTGCTTCAACAGATTTTTCATCTCGGCCCATGTGTCAACAGGATCAATTTGTTGGTATCTCCTCTTCTTTTGCAACTTGGCCCACCATATCGTAGCATAATTGCGAAATCGAGTTGCCACCAGTGTAATTTTATGACCATCTGACATTGGTTTATGTGCAAAAATATTTTCAACCCATACTAACCAATCTAAGAACTCATCTGGTTTCAATATCCCATCATATTAAGGAATCACAAGTTTTATACCCAAATCGCGATCAACATTTACCATGTGTGGGTCTCATTGATTCCGACCATCTCGATGATCATCCTGACGCTGATATGTTTCTAAAGTAGTCAATCGAGTTTCAATCCTTGCAAGAGTGTCTTGCATTTGAACCATCATTGCGGATAGTTGATTAACAGTTACTGATAATTCCGCAACAGATCCCCTCAGATCATCATTATTATGAGAGGGAGATTCCACTTCTACCTGCTTCTTGGGAGGCATTTGTTTTAGTAGAAATTTAAATTTTTTGACTGACCTGATGTGTAGATCTGCTCGTCCCAAAATGGATGACGTCAGTTAGTGAGGTAGATCAATATGGGCTTCCGATAGTTGGGTCGAATATGCAGCACAACTAATTGGGCTTCTTCAACGGGTCAGATCTTCCTGTGGGCCGAACAATAAATTAGGCCCAATCTATAGTTTCATTGTTGCCTCGTTCTTTGTGCAAGAGCAGGAAGAAAAGGCTGAAATCCGTTTTTCTTTGTGTGTTGGGACGAAGTCGAAGAGGGAGAGGAAGTCTCCTCTGGTGGATGCGAAGCGCTGGCGATGGCGACAACGACAATGGTGGGCACCAACGGCTTGCTGGAGTGGGGTTGGCTTCTGCTAGATGGTGCGATGGTCTGGGGAGGTATTTTCGATGGGACGGTGATGGTGGACAGTGATGTTTGAGACGGTAATGATGGGGATAGGGGTAACACGCCGACGATCGAGGGATCGTTCGGCTCTGATACCAATTGATGCAATCCTAGGATTAGGATGCAGGTGCCAGGGCACAATTGGGGTTCCCAAGGAACAATCTCAAGTGGAAAACACTCTCCAACGATAAACCCACAAAGGGAAAATTCTATTAACTCAAATCTCTGAGATCATTGATCTCTACAATGCTATATTTATAATAAAAGAAACTTAAACTCTAAGAAACAATCCTAATCAAACTAGGAAACCAAATAATAATCCTATCCAAATTAGAAACTATTCCTAAACACAACTTCTTAAATAAAAATTAGAAACTAATGACAATTGACAAATCAGAATGGTACGAGTCCCACATGTGGACCACGCCTCTTGTTGCAATAACGTGGAATTGCTGCTGCATCATTGTTGCTTCAGAGTTGGCGACGACCAATGACGGATTCAATAAACTAGGAACGGATTTCTCTCGCTGCATCTCTCTTCTTTTTCTTTTTTTTGTATAGGTTGGGATGGGGCTATTCACCTATGAATTGCAGTGTCGATTAGGGTTCGGTGGGTTTGGCTGATAGATTAGGGGCTGCGGTGGGTTAGGTAGGGGTTGGTAACGGATTGGATAGGATGGTGGTTGATTTCTTTGGAATTCCGATGAAGGGGTTTGGCAGTGGTTGGTAACGGATTTGACACGATGGTGTGTGATTTTTTGTAGATGGGTTGTGGATCTTTTTTTTTATGGTTTGGGTTGGGGTCTGGGACGAGATATGGGTTGGGCATTTACTGATTTAGGGTTTTTCCGGTTATGGGAGATAGAGTTTCGGGAGATGGGTTTACGTTCAGCTGAAAGTGTAAAGACCAGCAGCGGATGGATTACAGGAGGATGGCAGGGATGGATTATGGTTGGTGTGGATAGGGCATGGATGGATGGTTGCCAGGTGAAGGGATTCCGAACAGAGATGGACAATGGAATGGATAGAAAGTAATCACGCAGATCAATCGCGAGGAACGTTTGGCTCTGATACCAATTGATGCAAGCCCTAGGGTTAGGGCTTGCGTGGAAGTGCTGAAGCACGCGTCAGCATACACTTCAACACGTCTCCGCATAGGCAATAACAATGACACACCTCAAGGATAAAACCAAAATCCTATTAATCCAACTCTCTAAGAATTTCTTCTCTGCAATGAAGATATAAATGGGAAAAGAAATCTTGATGGCTTAGAAACCTAATAATCTAACTTAGGAAATAAAATAAGAATCCTAATAAAATTGGAAACCTGGTCCTAATTACATTTCTTTAGATAAAATTAGAAACTAATGACAAATAATTAGGGGAATATAAGAATTCCTAAACTATCTTGGCCCCATGTTTGGCCCGCAGGTCCATCTTGCATCATCATGCCACCAGGCAGGCATGATATCCATTTTCCGTGGTTTATCCATAATATAGTTTATGCCATTGCAGATGGCATTTTCTTAGGCATGATCACAAATCCCACCATCTAATCATTTTCTATAATTTATTCACTGCCACATTTTACCATTTATCATTAACATCTTCTAGGCTTCTTGCTAAAAAGAAATAGAATCCCAACTAGATATCTGCAACCACGGTTAGAAGAGGAAACTTGTTATACTGTTTAAGTTTTATGCCAAAGATGTCATATGGTAAAAGTAGTACATTCTACTGTATGAAAAGTTTTCCCATAGTATGTTTACTATATGGCGAGTTCGCTTTATTTGATTGAATCAGACATATGAAATAGTATTTTTAAAGGGGTCTAGTTGAAATATCTCTATTTCATACAGGTCAGACTTGCCAAATAGGCCCTAAATGAGGAAGATTTTAGTAGGCCAAATAGATGAATCCCCTTCAATCTGTATTCCCAACATTCTGTCCTAAAAAGAGTTGAAACAACATGAGAAATCAATGCCTAAAATAGAAGGTAAGAGTTATAGGCATGTGCAATGTTTTCCAGTAATCATGGTCCTAAATGCCCAGTAAGCTAGACTAGACGATATGCAAATCTCCTTAGTATTGATTATGTATAGAACTCTTGAGAACACTCTGCATGAAACCATATTCTGGCAGATTGCATTATCCATAAACACTTGAGCATGCTCTTTGATTGGCACAAGTCCTGCTCGATATCATGAGTTGCCTTTTTGTGGTTATAAATTTGACGTGTACATATATTTTTTTGTGATATTGATTTTTCTGTTGACTAAGTTGATGTTATTTTTATGATGCAGATTCATATATTCCCATATTCAGTGTTTTACATATTTTTTGAACAATACCTGGATATATGGAAGACAGCATTAATCAACATTTCCCTAGCTCTTGGTTAGTATTTTCAAAACTCAATAAATAAATTAAAAAAAGAACCGACCAGGTCTCTTCATTCATGGTTGCTTAATTGAGATGTTATGGTCATGGTAATTGAATATATGGAATGATTGATGGTATATTTTATGATTTGAAATTGTTGGCATCATGGTTTTTAGCTGTCTATGTTTTTATCAAATTTGGATCTACTCTGCTGACAGCCTGCTATCATGATGGTCATTGAATGGAACTTTAAGCTGAGTTGATGCTATTATAAGCCCATTTTAAAAATAATTTAAAACTCCAACGGGCAACTGGAGTTGTAGAAGTACTGTTTATGATATTTTGTAGCTTATTTCTCGAGTAAGATTTTCATTAAGGTGTATAATATCTCAATCAGCCTGAACACCTTTCTAGTCTTTTAGTTTTCTTCCCTGAAAACATAAGGGACATTTGGCTGTCAACTTTGGAACTTGGAAAGATTTAATCTATTAGAAATTGTTTTGCGCTTCCTTGAAGTTAATCCTGTCCTGTAGTTTATAAAAGTTCTGTCATTAAATAAAGACAACTAAGCAGTTACATTTAGTAATGACCATGGCCGTGTTTATGGTTGGTGATACCAAAATCACACCATGGTGGTACAGGTCAGTTAGGTTTGATACTGGTTGTTTTTATTTTTACTTTGAAATATATAAAAAAAAAAAATCATCAACATTTCTTGCACAAATGAAGATTCCAACTTACTACCCAATACTCTTACATTTTATAGATTCCACTACCATTTGTGCTAATAAGTTAATGTATGACAGTATGAAACCTTACTAAGTGAGATTGTTACGAATGGGGCGGGGCGGTCGACGGCAACGAAAACCAGAACCCACCATGAACCCTACTCGGGTTAAAATCTAAAAATCCATACCCACTCTAAACCTAACAGACCCACTACCAAACCCGACCCTAATATGAGTGGGTTGGGGGTGGGTCACCTGCTTAGCCAAACTGTTGCCTTCCCAATGTACAATCAATGAATCATTTAACATATCTTCAGGCATAATTATCCTATTTTCTGTATCCTTCAAACATGGCATGCATTGAGCTACAATCTCGACAAATTGATCTCAAGGAGGTGAACTTTGATGACATTAAAATGCCGAGAAATTCTGGTAGTGAACTTCAAAACACCAAAATTTTACTTTTTTTCCGATAAGTATCAAAGTCAAATTCCTCTAGCTTTCATAGTTTATTCACCACACTGAAAGTAACCAGTTGCACCAATAATTTATTTGCTCCTAACTTGGAAAATCTGCTTGCTCATAAAACGCACAAGATCTCCTGCTTAAAATTGCATTGTTCTATTGCTGTTATCTAGAACAATATTTATTTGAAATCTCCTATCTCATTTTTGTTGAAGATCTGAATGCAATCCTGATTCGTAAAATCAGACTGTCAAAGGGCCCAAATTGTTGGAGCCATAAAATTCCCAGAGAATTCAGCAGTAGCAATGTGAAGAAATTGCAGAAAAATCAGGATTTAAAAAAAAAAAAAAAAAAGCAAGCAAGGAATAAAGACAACTAACCAAAAGCCACATGAAAACAGCATCTGCTGTAAATTTTTTTTTTTTAATAAACTGAAGCTTATACTGTTTTCTCTAACTGTCGACCATTACATGAGTAAAATAGATGCTGGAAACTCCTACAACCCTAATAAAATGGCCTAGACTACTACTATTCTAAGTTTCTAACTCCACTAGCTTACTGATTAAAAAAAAAAAAAAAAAAAACCTCCACTAGCTTACTTAACATCTAGAACTTCTAATTACAAAGGAAATAGCTAAAAATAAATGGAAACTGGTCGGAAGAGAAACACTCCAGCCACCTCAAATGTGCTAAAACTTTGAAATGTTTTGGCTTGCGGGGCCCAGATGGCCCACCATCAGCCATCTGATGGCTCAACATGATCTTCCTTCCTCTTTTTTTGAATGAGGATGGAGGGAAGGAAAAAGAGGAAGGAAGAGCGACAATAGGAGCTCGGGGGGTCACATCCATTTGAAAAGAAAGGGTGGTATCAGTGCAAGGGTAGGTGGAAGCCACAAGAGCAGGTGGATACACCAAAGCGAGTAGTGGTCTCATCGCAAGGGCAATTACTACGGGTTGCCATAGTTGTCGTCTGGATGGATTGGTGGGGGGGGGGGGGGGGGGCGCGGCGCGCGGTGAGCACCAATGGAGGCAAGTATCCTATCCCATGGGGCTGGCCTCCGACCATCAAAGATGGGATTGGACTCAAGTGGGCAAGGTAGGATCCCAACAAAGTCACGGCCTCGTGAACCCCCTGCAAACAGCCAGACGGGAACAACAATAGTTCTTACTCTATGCTTTTGAAAGATTGCGGAATAGGATGAGTTGCTCGATTTTCCGAGGCGTCACAGCCGCGCTTATGGCCTAAATGACAAGGGTTATGATCATTTCATGAGTTTGGACTTGGTTTGGCCCAATTAAATGAACCCCAAAATTACCCAGTTACTGTTATGCAGGATTTCCTGCAATTTACAAAAAGCCCATGCAATTTTCTGTTTTAGCTAAACGGCCCCTGATGTCAGATTTTATTTAAAAACTGGGACAGTTTGGGGCCTGCATCTCCATTACTTCTTAATCCATCCTTTGTGGGCCCTCTTATGATGCTCAAATTGCTCCATAAATGTCTTGGCCAACTCGAAATTTCTATCCATAGGCAATTCTTTGTCAAGATTGTAGAGCTTTGTTTAGTAATTTATTTCTTCTGTGCAAGGACTAGATTATAATTTTAATGAACTGAAGGGGCTTTTTTTCAATATGGTTTTTTTTGTTGTGTTTTATTATTCTTATTTTGCCATTACTCAGATTTTCAGTTAAGCTTTATACATAGGGATGGTCACCCAGGCCCATGTGGACAACCAGCCTAATTCTTCCTCTGATTCTCTCTTTTTCTCTTCGTATTCTCCACTTACTCAACACTTTCCCTTGTAAATAAAATACCCTAGAACTATCTACTTTATTTCTTCCAACTTGGTATCAAAGATTCATTTAAAACTAGAATATTCATCATGAAGCAGAAGCAACCCTGCCATCACCCATCTATGTCAGTATTATCTTCTTAACCCCTCACCTCACATTGGTCACCCCTGACCTCTTTAATAATCATAAAGATGGAGCTCTTTTTTGCATATTAATTCCTATGTATTCAATTTTCTATATATATTCTGTGTAAACAAACAGACCACAGCGGACAACGACTGCTGTAAAACAGCAATCTTTGCTTTGATACCAACTGGTGCAAATTGATCGTTGAAGATGAGCCATTACTCACTTAGCAACAACTCCAACCTTTAGGAACCCAAAATAAGGATTGGATATGGTAATATTATGGTCTTTAGAGAGGAGGGCAAAACCAGAATATTTTCATTAGTAAAGGGCAACCACCAAAAGATAGCCCTTCCACTTACATTTTGGGACCTTTTAGACTAAGGTCTTGACTCCTTGAAAATCCCTATGTTTCTTTTAGGCTTCCAAGACTGGTAGTTAATGCAACTCCCAGACTTCCAAGATGAGTCAAACACTTTGACTCGTTTGACTCAAACAAAATTAATTAAAATGCCCTTATGCTCAATGAGCTTACAAATAAATCCTAAACCCAAAAACCAACCATAGGCTTGGCCAAACAGGCTTTTGGCTCACAGCTGCATCTTCCCCCCCTTTTTGACTATCAAGCCTCTCAATACGCTCTTCCTCTAAAGCCAATATTAAATTTTCATCAAACATTGCATTTGGAACTATCCTAAGTAGTATGTGTACTTAATAAACCATCCGAAATAGTTAGATAGGCCATTTGTTATGTTGGGTAACTAGATTCTTGAACATTTTGTTAGAAAGGGGGATTTTTTTTTTTTTGTTTGTTTGTGTATTTGGTGGGGGGGGGGGGGGGGGGGGGGGGGGTTGATATGATAGATCTAGTATATTCTCACTATTATGGTTCTTAAATATAGCAAAAATATTCTGAAAATTGTATTGGAAATAGCAGTGAGGATCAAATCATAAATCTTAAATATACTCAAATTTCATCCACTTTGTATGGACAACTAAGCAAACAAGTAGCATGATAGTACTATGAAGTGCCAAATAAATGTGTAAGATCTTAAAAATAATTAGTGATTGATGTATTATTTTTTCTATATTAATCTGTAATCCTATCTAATTACATCAACATATATAGGATATATATACCAAAATATCAAAACCTAAAAAAAAGAAAGGTCTCTGTGCATCCAAACTGACTCACATGGCTGTACATCAACCAATGCCTTGAGGAAAAACTGAAGTAGTCCATTTTCTCAGACGTCATCCTTGTTCCATATGTAACACAAGCTACAATTTCCATGTTATATCAACACCCTTCCCTTTTAATCTATACAAACCTAAAATACAAGAATGAACCTAAGTAGTAGCAGCATAAACAGTAGCAGGAGCAGTAGTAACACTATTAAGAATAACTCACTATTTTGAATCATATATTCAATTCAGGTCATGATTTCGATTAAATTGTATGGTTTGGATATGATCCAAGTCATCTTTTTAAGAATTCATATCACATATCATGCAATTAAAACACGAATGGTATTAATGAGGTGCGATTTAGTTTGTTTACTTTGGTTTATATCTATCGTGTATCTCATCAGGCAATATTCTGTTAGATTTTCTTATTTTTCGCCTTCACTGACCTTAACTTGCTTGGATGATTTTACAGGTGCTGTATTTATTGTTTGCCTGGTTATCACTTGCAGGTCTGTGTTTTAGATGCCCTTGACTTGCAGCAGTAGGCTGTTTTTAATATTTCTCGTAGAAAAATATTCTTAGTCCTTGGAATGTCTGTCCTTTCCGAGTCTAATTTTTCTTATGTTCTCAATGCTTCTATTACTAAATACAGTTTATGGAGTTCAGCTATAATTCTATTGGTGCTGGCAATGATTGTCGTGGATATGATGGTAGGCTTTTCCTTTTTTATTTTTGATAAATATATATTTATTCTGATGATTTTTATACTGTTCATAAATGTCCTATGGATTTTAAATGAAAGACCAGTGTGTACTTTTGATACAGAGATGCTGTCTCTTTAACTTATTAAGAACAGTTCTACATGACTACTTAGTCAACATAGTGACACCCACAATGAAACGAAACTTAAAATGTCTGGTTAGTTTCTGGCTGGAGTGAAGTTATTCAAGTCATCATAAGGGAAATTAACAATTCCGAATTACAGTTCTATTGGCCTTTGTTGCTCCTCTTTCCACTCTTGTGACAATTTAGTTTTTTGAAACTTTGGATGCCTGATATGACATTTCTTATGGGTATTTATCATTTATCTTTGCTAGTGTTGATTGTTGTGATACATGTAATATTTTCTTTTACAAACTTCATCCATTTTTGGAGGACCTTTATGCAACTGGAAGTTTGAATCACTGTAGCAGCCTTGTACCATTTATCATTCTATCTGTGGTCACTTGTGTGAATCGTACTTCTCCATCCATCCCTCCAAACACCCAGAACCTAACGTAGTACTATGTCAGTTCTAACTACATTGTCTTTCTTGGTCATCTTTCCCCCTTTTACCTGCAACTTGCAACACTTGTGATACTTATACAAGGGCTGTCTCCACTTAACATCCCATACCATCTTGGACGGTTTCTTATACTTTCTCCTGCATTGGGGTCACACACAGATTTGCTTTCATATACTCATTCCAAATTCTGTTCTCTCTTTCCCCCGTCCTGTTTGCCTACCACATAGCAATCCATTTTTATCATCTGTCCCACACTGCTTATAATTGTATTAATGAAAGACTTGTGGTAGTTAAGTGAAGCTGAGTTTCAAATCTGCAGAAAAACCACCAAAGGTTGCTGCTACAATTCAAGACTGTCCCCGATGTTACGTAGTTATTTGTGCAGTTTCCTATCACCAATTGGTTTTGGGATTACTGGCTAGCAACTCTGTCATAGTATCAGAGCCAATGGTCTCGAGTTCGAAACCATGCATGGCAAATATGCCCCATGCCGCATTGTGTGTTTGTGTGGGCGCAAGTGCGCAGGGCAAGAAGGCTCCATACCGCGTTGTAGTCTTGTGCGGGCGTATGCTTTGGATCCGGGCGACACCGCCCGAGGGAGGGGGGTGTTAAGTAGTTGTTTGTGCAGTTTCCTATCACCAATTGGTTTTGGGATTACTGGCTAGCGACTCTGTCACCCGTACAGGATGCTTTTAATTTTTATATGAACTGTTACTTACCTGTCCAGCATGTTACAGTTACCGACATTTTTCAATTGCTGCTTTGTCACTCTTCAACATGAATCAGGTCCAACTGCTCTCACATTATGTACTTTAGTTCACCAAATACATATCACTTGTTCATATGAGCAAAAGTTTTCATGTTCGGGTACATTTAATCCATGATTGTTATTAAGCAATGATATTATTCCCCTGCAATGCCTCTTGCATAGTTTAATTTTGGCTCAACTGGTATATTCAACATATACCCATCCGGAATTTTATATATGATTTACTATATCTCTTTTGTACATTGGCATTGACATTTTTTTCTTCAAAAAAGAAGAGGTGAGAAGTTTCATTTATCTAGATCCTGCAGTGCTACACTACTGTATTATGATCTCGAACAATTTTTTCTGTTTATTTTCCTCCCACTTACAAAATGGGTTTTTGCAGGGTGTAATGGCAATTCTGAACATTCAACTAAATGCAGTCTCTGTTGTAAACTTAGTGATGTCAATAGGGATTGCAGTTGAGTTCTGTGTGCATATATCACATGCTTTCTCGGTAAGTATGTTTTCCCCTACTTTTATCTGATATATCATATAATGCTATGAAACTTACAGTTTCAGATTCGTAATTTCTATTTTATGCCAAAAGTTTATCTTTGCCATGTTATTCCTATGTTCATCTTTGCCAGTTGGCACCATTTTTATTCTTGAACTGACTGATAATATCTTTTAATCTGAGGGTATTATAAGAAAATTTTATTTGATGTAATTGTGGAAGGCTCAACATATTATTCATATAACTATGACTCCCAAAAATAAATGAAGATAAAAACATATACACTAGGCAGAAGCTCAAGGTAATAGTTTAAATGTGCATTAATTGGGCTTTGGTGTGACTTCGGCATCCTTGGGGTGATCTCGTAGTTCCAATGGGGTGGAGACAATGGGGTCAGTCCATGGATTTTCCTTCCTTTTGCCACATTTTGCTCAAAGGGTTGAAGGGAGATAGTGCATCAAGCTGTTCGCAAGGGCCAACTTGATCCTCTTCCCCAGGGATCCAGATGAGGGAACCCTAGGAGAGCCGCCAACTCCAACTATCGTCCATGTACGATCCATACTAGATCTGATCAACTGCCCATCCTACCTCCTCTACGTTCTTGACAGCCCATCTTTGTCTCAATAGTCTTTCAGTGGCATGTTTCTGAAACAGTCTGTGATGAGATGAGAGGAAGAAGAAGAAGACAATAATGGCGAGAAAACTCAATGATCATGGGATCATCGATTGTTCTGTATTTATAATAAATAGATTCCTCAATCAAGGTACAAATTACAATAATCAATGCACTAATTACAAATTAGAATCAATGAAAGAATGGAAAGAATTAATCTCCTAATCAATCCTAGTCTATACAAGGAAACAGAAGAGAGAAATCAGCGTAACATGGATTTGACTAAATCCTATGTAAGATGGGCTATAATGAGCTGGGCCTCTGATAGGCTGGGCCAAGAGCCTGTTAGCATGGGCTGTTAGCATGGGCCTTAGTTATCTTCTACACTCCCCCTCAAATTGATGTGGTGAGACAGAAAACATCAATTTGCTAGTGAGATCATGATGACGTGGTTTGGGAAGAGCTTTTGTGAAGATATCCGCCAACTGGTTAAGAGTAGAGACATGAGGCAGAGTTATCTTCTCAGTAACAATATGCTGACGGATAAAGTGGCAATCAATCTCAATATGCTTCGTTCGTTCATGGAAGACTGGATTGTTTGCAATTCGGGTAGCACTTGTGTTGTCCCCATGAAGAGGTGTAGATTTACCAACAGAGACACCGAATTCAGAGAGAAGACGACGGAGCCAGATGATTTCAGCACTTGCGGATGACATGGCCCGATATTCTGCCTCAGCAGAAGATTTCGAAACGGTGGTTTGCTTTTTGCTCTTCCATGAAATCAATGATTCCCCAAGAAACATACACCAGCCAGTGGTAGATCGCCGAGAATCCGGGCAACCAGCCCAGTCTGCATCCGCATAAGCAGATAAGTGTAGAGAAGCGCTCGACGAGTAGAAAAGACCATGGTTGAGAGTGCCTTTGACATAGCGGAGTATGCGCAAAGCAGCAGCAAGGTGTGGTTTGTGAGGATTGCTCACAAACTGACTAACCGTATGAACGGCATGAGAAATATCCGGCCGAGTCATAGTTAAGTAGAGCAAACTACCAACTATCCGCCGAAAAACAGAGGGATCATCCAAGGGTTGTCCATCATCCATACTGATCTTCTTGTTCAATTCCATAGGCGTATCAAAAGTGTGAGCCTCATCAAGTCTTGCCGAAGTGATCAAATCTGTAGCATATTTTCGCTGATGAACTCGAATACCAGATTTGGTGCGCAAGAACTCCAACCCCAAAAAGTAGGTGAGAGGACCAAGATCCTTCATTCTGAAGTGGCGAGTGAGATGATTTTTGAGATCTGTAATGCTGTCACTATCATTGCCACTGATAATCATATCATCAACATAGACTAACAGAAAGGTGTAGCCCTTTGATGTCCATCGGAGAAATAGTGAGCTATCCGAATGACTCTGACGAAATCCAGCTTGAAGAATAACAGTCCGAAATTTATCAAACCAAGCCCTAGGAGCCTGCTTAAGTCCATACAAAGATTTTCGTAGCTTACAAACATGCTTAGGAGGACAGGCATATCCTGGAGGAGGCTTTAAGTAAACAGTCTCCTGCAAATCCCCATGAAGAAATGCATTTTTGACATCCATTTGCCACAGAGGCCAGTTACGGGCTGCAGCTATACAGAGGAGAGTACGAACGGTGGTCATTTTTGCCACTGGTGCAAATGTCTCCTCATAGTCGATCCCATACTCCTGTTTATATCCCTGCGCAACCAATCGGGCTTTGTAGCGATCAAGACTCCCATCGGAGTGAACTTTGATGGAGTAGATCCATTTACTGCCAATCACAGAGGCTCCTTGAGGAGCCGGTACCAAGTCCCATGTCTGATTAGCTTCGAGAGCAAGCAATTCCTCATTCATAGCATCTTGCCAGTAAGCAATCTTCGAGGCCTGTGAAAAGGAGGTGGGTATAGGAGCACTATCCAAAGATGAAAAAAGAGCAGAAAAGCCATAGCGGTTAGGGGCAATGGAAAGACGATTAGATCGTCGCAGAGGGATGATATTAGCAGAAGAAGCATGGTCACCTGTAGAGGCAGTAGGCTGCACTGGGAGATGATCAGGAGAGGGAGGCACCATAAGTGGAACCTTGGTACGCCGAACATAAACCTTGAGAGTAGGTGATGGAGAAGCAGACTCCGGGAATTGTGGTAAATAGGACACAGCAAGAGGATGATGATCTAAACGTAATGAAAAGAAAGGAATTTGTTCCAGGAAGATCACATTACGAGAGATTCGCATGCGTTTTTCAAACCGGTCATAACACAAGAACCCTTTGTGTTCAGAACTGTAGCCAAGAAAGATGCATTTTGCAGCCTGTGGAGAGAGCTTAGTGCGTTCAGTAGGTGGAAGATGAACAAAACACAAGCAGCCAAACACACGTAAGTGGGAGTATGAAGGAGGATGGTCAAAGAGAACTCCGTAGGCAGTAGTCTTGCCTAGAACAGCACTAGGAAGACGATTGATCAGATATACCGCAGTTTGAGCAGCATCACACCAAAATTCTGGAGGAACTAAGGAAGAAAGTAAAAGGGTGCGAACGGTTTCAAGAATATGTTTGTTCTTTCTTTCCGCAATTCCATTCTGCTGAGGAGTGTGCGGACAAGATTTTTGATGAAGAATGCCTTTGTCAGAAAGGAAAGCAGAGAATTCATGAGACATGTATTCTCCACCAGAATCTGATCTAAGGATCTTGATATCTTTCTTAAATTGGGTGTGGACCATGTTATAGAATTTTTGAAAAATAGAAAACACCTCAGATTTGAAACGCATGAAATAAATCCAAGTATAACGGGAATGATCATCAATAAATGTCACATAGTACTTGAATCCTACCCGACTCAAGGTCGGAGCAATGCCCCAAACATCAGTGTGAATAATGTCAAAGGATTCTAATGCACGAGAATTATGAATAGAAAATGGCAAAATGTGACTCTTACTTAAACAACAAGCTTCACATTTTGATTGAGATAAAGAAGACATCATTTTATTATCAACCGTAGAGTCCAAACAACCGAGTTTAAATAAAGAAATTAAATAGGCATTGTTCACATGACCAAGACGTTTATGCCAAACTGTCCACAAGTTTTTGAAATTTTTAGAAGAAGAAGCAAAGAAGGATTGATGTCCAATGTCCAGCAAAAATAGGCGCCCATGTTTACTCCCCGTCGCGATCACCTTCCCAGTTTGCCGCCCCTGTATGACACAACCAGAGGAAGAAAAATGAACAAGATAGCCCTCATCAATAAGTTGTCCTACAGAAAGTAAATTTGCTGATAATTTGGGAACAAAGTAGACATTGGAAAGGGTAATGGACTGGCCAGTGCCACTAGATAAAGTAATGGTACCAACTCCAGAAATGAGTAGTTGATCACCATTAGCAGTGGTAATTTTTTCTTTTCCCAGGTAAGGGTGGGAATCTAGAAAGCTATGTTCTACAGATGTCATGTGATTTGAAGCCCCTGAATCTAAAAACCATGTGGAAGAGGTGATAGAAGAAGAAAGAGATGCAGAAGAATGGAAGGCAGGAGATGCTATATGAGAATGAGGGTGATACCGACCACCGTTAAAACCCATGGAAGCATAGGCGGAGGTCACCGTGCTCTGAATCAGTTCTTGAATTTGTGCTGGAGTCATGGATACAGTCCCGGAAGAAGTGCTTCCCGTGTCAGGAAGAGGTGCTTGAACTTGGAATGCAGCAGGATTATTTTGTCTGGGCATGGTGGAAGGATTTTGCTTCTGCTGAGGTCCATTCTTTCTCTGTAGGCTGCGACAGTCATCAATAAGATGACCAGAGCGTTTGCAATATCGGCAGACCAATTTCTTTCGACAGTTCTTGGCCAAATGACCAAAGCCTTTGCACTCATAGCATTGAGTAGGCTTTTGATTGGGAGCTGCCAGAAGAGCAGACTCAGTCTGAAGAGAAGCTAGGGAGGCCTGTGGTTCTTCAAGAATGGCACGCTGAGAGTTGAGGCGAAGTTCTTCTCTAAGGACTTCTTGAAAGCAAGTGTCCAGATTTGCGGTGACTTCTCTATTCATGAGAGCTGACCGAACAGATTCGAAGTCAGGTCTGAGATTCATAAGGAACTGGCTGATGTGGGTTTCCTCTTGTAATTTAAGAGCCTCGGACAGAAACCCAGCGGACACTGACTGAATTATCATAGCATCCCTCTCAGTCCATAAGGTGAGAAATCCATTGAAGTACTCTTGCACAGATTTATCACCCTGACTGAATTTTGCAATTTCACTATCTAGTTGAAATTTGCGAGCTTTATTTGTTTGATGATAAATAGTCTTGAGATGATTCCACATATCAGATGCAGTAGTATATGCTTGAAGAGCAATTGCAAGAGAAGGGTTAATGGAATTGAGAATCCAAGTGATGACCTTAGCATTTTCTTTAGACCAGGTGGCTAAAGATTTTGTGTCAGTAGTTGTAGTAGGTTTAGGTACTGAACCATCAAGATAACCAAACAACCCTTGGCCTTCTACAAAATTCTTCAGATGAAACGACCATGCCATATAATTATTCCCATTGAATTTAACAGGAATAATATCATACTTCTCCATATTAAATAGCAACAGGCAAACAACCACAGTAAGAGAATAACAAAGATGCACACAATCAGTAGCAACAGTAGTAAGAATGAAATAACCAGCCAAGCAGCAGATGAGATGAGCAATCTGATGAGCAAACCAGAGGCAAACAGCACAAACAGGGCCAAGAATGCACCCAGGCGACCTTGAAAATGAAGGCAGGATCTGTGCGTGGGCCCCACAAACTGATCTAATCACAGATCAGGTAGGAATGTCTGAAAGAAGTACAAAAGTTCTTCCTCTAGACCAAAGGTGATGAGAATTGGATTCAGATCCACAAAACTGTACGGCTGTGATGAAATCAATCTGATGCAGAAATATGAAAATCGACTGGGGAAGAAAGGGATAGAACCTACCTCAAATGTGATGGAAAAATTCCAGAAAAATCCTTAAAAATACCTTCAAGGATGGTCGATCACAACTGTAGAGTTCTCTTGGATATATGAAGATGATCCGTGGTGGGCCACTATTGATCAGTGACACTCACAGAGAAGATTTCCACGCTAGGATGAAGATCCACACAGGAGAAACTTAGCGGATCAATGAGAGAAGAGAATTGGTTAGTGAGAGAAGAGGATTGACCAGAACTCGCTCTGATACCATGAAACAGTCTATGATGAGATGAGAGGAAGAAGAAGAAGACAATAATGGCGAGAAAACTCAATGATCATGGGATCATCGATTGTTCTGTATTTATAATAAATAGATTCCTCAATCAAGGTACAAATTACAATAATCAATGCACTAATTACAAATTAGAATCAATGAAAGAATGGAAAGAATTAATCTCCTAATCAATCCTAGTCTATACAAGGAAACAGAAGAGAGAAATCAGCGTAACATGGATTTGACTAAATCCTATGTAAGATGGGCTATAATGAGCTGGGCCTCTGATAGGCTGGGCCAAGAGCCTGTTAGCATGGGCTGTTAGCATGGGCCTTAGTTATCTTCTACAGTTTCGGTCCTCTTCCCCATTACTCAGAAAAAGTGAGCCACCAGTTCAGGTAGAAGATACTATCATTACCGCCTGGACAATTAGACATCCAACCTGTAATCGTAACGATCCAATTGCAAGAGCAGAGCTCTACCAACTGAGCTATATCCCCCTGAGCCCAGTGGAGCATGCATGAAGGAGTTAGATGCTTCTTCGATTCTTTTCCCTGGTTCATCTGGGCCATCCTGGACTTGAACCAGAGACCTCACCCATGAAGTAACAGTGGGAAAATGAGCTGCATTCATTAACACACCATTAATGCTGAAGTTGACAGAAATCGCATCATTTGTTCATTCTCATGTTAATTTGCCTCCCTTTGACTTTTAGTCCTTGCAACTCCTGTCAGGGATCCCATAAACATCCCTTCGTTGACTTCTGCTTCTTGTCTGGATCACACTGAGACCATTATTAATTAAGGTTTCATGAATTAGCTATGAAGGTTTACGATATTACTGATAGCTTCTATGGTCTCATTCCATTTGGGTTTCCTTTTCAGTTTCCATTTGGCATTTGTAGGGAGAAGTGGTCATTTTGCATTAGTAAATGAAGCCATCACAAGTAACAGTTGCTGGAATTGTCGTTCTTTATCCCTACAATTTGTCCTAAAACACACTCTAGTTTCTTCCAAACTGGGTTTTTCTTGTTGATGATGGGGCTGCAGTATTCGGGAACTGCAGAGTTCTTTTTACTGTTCCATCCTCCTTTTGGAGGATGGATATTTATGTCAGGGTTGGGTCAGCTTTCAACTTTGGAGCAGGTGTTTTTTTTATTCATTCTCCTACCTTGGAACTGTCACCAAGATTCCAGGTTGGACTGAGCACTGCGGTAACATGTTTTGGCTCATTTCAAGCCTTACCATTTTTTAATCAGGTTGATAATCTCAACCCGAGTTGGGTTGGCAGGTAATAGTCATGATCTTGAAATTGACTGAGTCCAACCCGAGTCCCCCTTGAGTCACCTATTTGGTTAGGTCTGATGATTTTTGGGCCCTAACACACTTATTACCATTTTTTCTATTGGGTAAAGCTGTATGAGGTTCTTAGGGACATTTTGCATTGATACTAGAAGATCAAAAACCATCTTTTAAAGTTCCAAGAATTTGGAGATCAGTGGTACTACTCATCCAACCAAATGAAATGTAAAGTGGGGACTTATGATGACTTGAATTCATTATTAGTAAATGAACGACAACATGTATATAGCACAGGGATAGCTCGGCAAGGCTTAAATTTCTAGATGCATAAACAGTGGCGGACCTACCTTATATGAACCTGGTGCGATCACGTTGCGGCGTCTGACATCTTCAATATTTAATGGATGATTCATTTAAAATCTCTTATTTCATGCTAGGGCTTCTTATTTAGATATGCATTTATAAAATTCTTACACTAATAATACCGCATAGCAGACTAAGACCTCCAAGATGTAATGAAAAACTGTGGCGAGGCCTTAGTAATGACAAATCAATATTTGTAATGCTCATTTATAGGGTATACCTCTATTTTGTTATGAAATAATTAAAATACAAAGTAATTTCTTGAGGAATTGACTATTGTAGCTAAAAAAGCTTTTATAGGAATTGAGCTCTTTATACTTAATTTTTCCAAAAAAAAAAAAAAATCTCTTTTAACCATGTAATTAGTGGAAATTAATCATCATTGGTGTTGATTGGTAGTGGGCAATGATTTTGACTTTGTCGATTTTACATCCTCCGCCCCACTCAAATAGAAATCTTGGGTCCGCCACTGTGCTTAAAACAACATTTTTCTATTTTTTTCAATCTATTTTACTGTTTTTCATGTTTTCTGAACTTTATTGGTTCTTGGGAACAATTCAATCCAACTCATTTGAGTCCTATGTAACCTGTTTGAAGGGTGACCAAGTCGCTCCCACTCTGATTCTTAAAACCTTGGTTATGGTGTGGTTAGTTTGGTTGGGTCGAGTTGGCGGGCTGAATAACAAGAACTAAATCCAAACACAGCCAATTTATTAATTGGGTCAGAAATATAACCCTGAATTTCCATATTGGTTTGGGTGGGTCTTGGAAGGTCAGATCATAAATTTCTACCCTTAGGTTACTGTGCTATTCATAGGAAGTACCTAATCTTCTAGCCCTCCTTGCTAATCAAGTTGAAGGATAGGTTAATTGGCTCCTTTCCTTCTCTTCCATTCCCGTGAATGCTCATGGGGAATCAGAGTTCTTGGCAAGCATTCGTTTTCTTGGCATCCCTGCTATACTTGAGTTTCTTGTCTCCGAGCTCCATCCATCTTGGTTCTTGGAAGGCAAAAGCGAGGTTAATGTACTCATATTTCTTCATGCGTACCTGGAATTGTGTATTATTGTGTTAATTTGTGAATCTGTTATTATGATGTAATTAACATTATATTTCCTAAGTTTACAATATAGCAATATCTGCATTTTGTAACGGTAGCCATAACTAGTCTATGATGATAAAAGGTGTTCCAAGTTTGAAAATTGTGAAAGATTGCAACTTCTGATGAAGGTGCTACTTTTGGACAGATAAGCAATGGAGATAGGGGGCAGCGGGCGAGGGAGGCTCTGAGTACCATGGGAGCTTCTGTCTTCAGGTAAAACTTATCTATCCATTGCCTTCTTTTAGGAAGCTACACTTGGGAACCCCGGAACCATGCTGTCACAGTTGCAAGCTCCCAAGAGCTCGTTACCGAAGGAATGTTGGAACTATCCTGTCACCATTGCAAGTTCATGTCATTAGAGCTCGTTATCTCAAACCTTTTTCACAGCAGACCCTTCAAATGAGTTTCATTCTATATGGGGGCTGTTGTTTTACCTTGCTGATTTTCAGACGTAACAAGACTCACATAAAAGTTAGGAAATATCACCATTCATGGAACTGCCCCTTCTTGTTTGAACTTTAATTTTTTTTTTTTTTTTAATAAACCCAAGGTATCTCCCGCCCAGCCCAGCCCAGTCCAAGAGCCTTTGGCCCTGAGAGCCCGAGGGACACTCGATTTTGGACAGAGCCCCACATGCTTGTTTGAACTTTAGTTTTGGGATCTTTTAATACTAAATGTGTCATATCTATGTAGCAATTTAGTGGAGCAAATCATTATGAATTTCAACAAAGGAATACCTATGATGTATTTCAGCGAAACTGTTAATTGTCCATTATGAAGTGCCATATTAGTTCCTTTCTCTGTTTCTCTTTGCAATAATTTGCTCATTCATTTCTTGCCTTGTTTATCTGCAGTGGGATCACATTGACAAAGCTCGTCGGAGTGATCGTCTTAGCCTTTGCTCGATCAGAGATTTTTGTGGTCTGTGATACTAAAATCCTCTCTTCTTGTCTTATATGCTCTCTTGCAGATTCAGTACCCTAAATTCCACGTCTTTTACCGTTGCAGGTCTACTATTTTAAAATGTATCTTGCATTGGTTCTCATTGGATTTTTGCATGGGCTCGTGTTTCTGCCTGTAAGATTCTCTCTTTTTTCCTTCTTTATATGTATGTACATTGTTATCTGTACAATGCTTTAGCCCTTTGTTTTATGTAAGTCGGTCAAAATTGTGTAACAATGCTATCCGGGTATCATTATTTTCAGGTGGTATTGAGTATATGTGGTCCTCCATCAAGGTACGTGCTTGTTGAAAAGAAGCAACAAGAGCAACCGAGCACTTCACAGCTAGCCTGATACAGTCTCACAGCATTTAAAAGCCTCTTTGTTTTCTGGTATCACCTCATTGATTGTGTCACTGAGAATGTGTTACTAATACAAATGAGCTTTCTCCATGTACAGTGAATGTCAGTCAAACTTTCCTTTAATTTTTTTGCTTAGGAGTCATTTGCCTTTTTTTTTTTTTTTAATGAAATGAATCACATGTGTAACCATTGTGCTTGGATCATATACATATGCAAATGAGTCTTGTGGGAAACAAATTCCACGATTAGTCATTATCAAATATATATTCACCAAGTGAATCTGAGTACATCCAACAGTTCATTGTTGTTTACAAATTTCTCAAATTCATTGATGAATTGACATGAAGTTTGACCATCTATGATGACTAAAGACAAAATGTACCTTCAGTTTTTTGCTTTTGAAGTTGGAACGGTTTGGATCATTAAAATTGAGCCCATAGAAGTCCAAAAAAGCAAATCTAAATGGTTTGGACTCAATAAAAAAAGTTCTCAAAACCCATGATAAATTTGAAGATTTTAGATTTGACCCTCTTGGATAAACCGTTCACATCATGGGGTGATACCAGAAAATAAAGAGGCTTTTCGATGAGGTGATATTTTCACTGTGTTACATCCAATGTAGGCACATAGGAATAAAAAAAAAAAAAAAAAGAAAACCAAAGCAGGCCTATATTTTCACAGTGTTACATCCAGTGGTGCACTGGTTTTCACACATTTCTCAAAATCCTGGAAGAATCAATACATGAAATTTGAACCCACGCATCCATTAGGGCTCACAGAAGTCCATAAAAGCAAATCTTAGGGACTGGAGGGTTTTTTTTATTTTATTTTTTTATAACAAATTTATCAAAATCCATGATATATTTTGTATCTTTTAATGCCTTCTAAAAGGATTGAACGGATCAGATAGTGATTTAATGTCAACAGGAAATTTTAAAATAAAAATTTGATTCGCGTTAAGTACCCTTTTTCACTGTAGCATATGCTTCTTCCACCGCGTAAATTAAATTAGATGTGTAAGGTTTTTTTTTTTTTTTTTTTTTTTTTTTTTTTTTTTTTGTGTGTGTGTGTGTGTAAGTTTTAAATTAGATTTGTAAGGTTTTTTTGTTTTTTTGTTTTTTTTTTTGCATAAGCTTTTATATTGATTTATGTATGTGATGTGCAAATGCGTGCAAACAAACACAATTGATGTGCGTACCAATTACGCATATATCCACTTACATGCCTAAATGATTGTAGACAAAGGACCCTGAATCCTCTTGATTCAAGTCTGCAATACTCTACATCGTCCCATGCAGAAGTATCTTGGTTATATTTGAATTCAATACCCTTGGTTATCATAGTGGTCAATTTCGGTTCGTTTCGGCAAGAATGATCAAAATTTTTCGTTTCGGTCCTTCACCCAAAACAGAGTAAGGCTCAAAACTTTTAGGTTTGAATTTCGGTCCATTTTGACCCATTTCGGTTTATTTTGACTCAATCGATTTCATTTTGATTGTACATTTCAATTTGTACTATTGTATTTTCTACAGATTTGTAGTCGGCAAATACAATTTTCACCAACCGCTTTTTTTTTTTTTCAATATCCATATCAAGAAATATGTATAATCTATTTTTTAATTTCATTTTTCTATGCTTTATATATATTCTTTAATTTTTATTATTCTGAAAAGTTTCACTAAAATTCTAAAAACAACGAAATATTTCATCTTGAAGGACAGACCGAAATAATTAATGAAAATGAAATTGACAACTATGCTTAGTTTTGCTAATACAATCAATGAACAAAATTTAAGCCATATGTCAACTCATCGAACGGAAGCATTCTGAGATCTCTTTAGAAACTTCCACTATCCTAGGGTAATTTTTACGCTTATCCACAATATTTTGGATTACCTTTAAAATCTCAACATGTATTTCCTCAATTTACTAGAGTATCCTCAGATACCTCTACAAGGCTCAGGATGATCATGATGCATATTTGAATACATCACTTGCACGGTCATGATGCTTGCTTGGGACCCTACGGATCATGGGACATGGGCAGGATGGAAACATCCACTCATGATGGACCTAGACATAAAAACTGAGGCCAATCTCATACCTCTAACACCTTGGTCCCTAGCACTTAAGTTCAATGACTTTATACTAACTATTAAAAAAAAAAAAAAAAAAATTTAACCCTCGATCCAATGGTCTAGTCCATTCAGTGGGTGCAAACCACAAGATCCGGTAACTATCATAGAGTTCCATTTGTGAAAACGGTTTGGATGGATCATAAAGTGAGCCCCTTGGAAGCTCTCACTATAACACAGTAAGAGGTGAATGCACAAGAACTTTAGTGGAGGCCTAATGTGACACGTCTGATTTTTTAAAGTAGAGTAAAATAAAATAAAATAGACTGTCAAATCAAGAAGAAAGGAAAATAGAGGAAGTTAGGAGTAAAAGAACCATTTTTGCCATTTTGTGCTCTTTTTTTTTTTTTTTTTTTTGTGTGTGCGTGTGTGTGTCATTTTGTGCTTTTTTAGAGCGTCAAAGTACTCTTTTTTTTTTTTTTTTTTTTTTTGTTTTGCACTTTTACAAACAATTCCCTCCACCATCTAACCCAGGCAGCTCAGCTCAGCTCAACTCAACTAAGCGTTATATTGACGTACAAATTTTGAGGAACGATATAGACAGTGAGGCCCACATGTTTCCCCTTAAGATCAATCTCAATACCCCTTTGTGATTTAGTATTGACTCAAATTTTGTGAGGAATTTTTATGATTTTTCAATAAAAAGCTAGGATCAGAAATATTTACGAATTAGTACCTTTTGATTTCCATGTGCCAAAGACAACCACAAAAAAATATACATATACGAAAAAGCGCCTTGACTGCAAATTGCAAAACCCCTAAGCGGCTTATTGCAAATTGCAAAATCAAGAGAAAAAGGAAGAGGAGGGAGATTGAGAGTAATCAAGAAATAATCTTTGTTAATCAAAGATTGAAGTCTACTTTCAGTGATAAATCCTTTGATTATCAAATATTCTATTGTACCCACCCCCCACCCACACCCACACCCACACCCACACCCACACCCACAAATATATGCCTCTCAGTAGTTTCTAAATTCATGGAGAAATCAACTTCTTCAGTTTTCTAAAATCATAGGAAAATTCAAATTACAGTAATCACGATACCTTCAGGGACTAATTGTTTGCATTAAATACATAGAAATTCATTGTCAAATGAGCTCCAAAGGATTATTGAAGACATGAGAGGTGAACGATATGAGGTAGATAGAGGGGACCTTAGATTTTCCTGGCTGTCATATTTATTTTTCGTCTTCCCTTGTTCAATTTCCATTGATCATTTTTGGACATTCACCTTTGTTCTTCATTTTTAACCACTTGTAGAAATACAAAGTCTTAGAATTCCTAGGACATCAATTACATGAAAGAAACAGGCTCTTATTTTCTTTCCTTCCCTCTTTTTTTTTTGGTTAATAGTAACGATTTTATTAAGGCACCACAAACAATGCAAGAGAACAAACAGGCTTAATATTTATTTCAGAAGCATTTTCTACCTTAGCAAAAAAGAAACTAAAGATCCTTATATAGGACAGTATACAACTTGGGTTCAGGTCTAATTCAGTTATTATAAACAGATCTTAATCAAACAAGTGATCTTTCCCTGATCCTTTCCTGAGTAACAATTTGGTCCTTAGGACAGAATCAACTTGAAGCCAGTAACAGCCCCAGTGCAACAATTATAGCCAAAATTATGAATTTATCACAATATTATTGCAAGTAATTTTCAGCAATGGTATTGTTCCTAATGACATCACAATAGATTCAGAAAAAAAATCAGTACTATCGAATTTATCATGATATTATCGCATTAAAGCCTACTTTCAGTGAAAAAACAAAAGAGGAAATTAATCTCATGAGTTTTTGAGCAATGAAGAATATTCTATCAGGCATGCATGCATGTGGATTTCAAATTTTGAGTTTCCAATGTACTTTTGTTAGACTGCAATGGTTTCCTTAGAGATGATGCCACTTTTCATGGGCACTTGCTGGTCTAGTCACATCTCCACTCCCACACTAAAAAGATTAAAACGTATAAAATAGATGACAAAAATATGACTTAAGCATGCACCATTTTATAAGATATGATAGCATGCATATAACAGTCACAGTTCATGTTCAGAAACTTCCAACCACTTCTCATCTAAGAGAAGTGCAATGCCTATTGTACAAGATCAGATTACAGAATAAAACCTCTTTATCACAAATTCAAGTGATAGAAGTACTTATCCATTGAGTTGAATGAGGAGTGTTGTACCGCTCTGATGCAGTTTCGGGTTTTCTTCTTTACATTGAGGCTTGACCTCTTCAATGATAGCTTCATTCAAAAAGAAAGAGAGCAAAGAAATTGTCAGTACATACCATACTAGTAGAATAGGGAGGAAAACATTGAGAAAGAATAGAAGCATGTGTGGTCCCACACCTTGATTAAGTAGCAAAAGCAATCATTGTTGTGCCCTGACAAATCATAGGAAAACACGAAGGAGAATCAATTCAAGAATGCCTGTTTATCTTCTCGACTTCTCATCACTAGAACTTACGATAGTGTCATTCCAAACAACATAATTGAGAAGCCACTTCTTATATAAGCTTTTGCACTATCAGGAGTGTATATCAATGTGAAAACTCCTCCGTGACAAAATCAGCTCCTGTCTTGAAAACCCACTTCAAGAAACTTTCAAGTTCTGAAAGTCTCCAAGCTTTATTAGAGAGCATGTACCTCAATCCATTTTCCCAAGCCGACCAATTCTACTGGCCATACCAGTTAACAAAGGAACAGACATAAGGTATGCCAGCATCACAAAAATATGCAGCATAACCTACTGAGTCAACCTGACTCAATATATATACAGAACTTCATACATACGTCATTCCTCGAGCTGCGGCAGCCATCCCCTACAAATTACATGACATGACTGGTGAAAATGCAACCTCAAGGCCCTCTATGTTACTACTATACTGTTTGATCTCCAGAGCACTGAGTTTCCAGATTTCCCCTTACTCCTGCTAGAGCCTAGAGTTCCTGTCTTGCACCTCCCACCAGTTAATTAATACCCATACTGGAACTAAGAGAGCAAAATACATTTGATTCAATTCCACCTGCTAATGAACTGGGGAGGTTTCATAATTCTCAACGTGGTCCACTGCTACCCAATGAATTTTTGGGTGTAGGATGGACAATATGGTGAACAGAAAGCTTGACTGCATGAGCACATGCCGATTTGTATATGTCCCTGCACTCTTGCAAATCATCATCGCATGTCAAAAGCACCCACTCAGAATCATCATCCAAGTACTTGAGATCAAAAGTACTCACATCATCTATATTAAACCGCTTAGCAATCTCTTGCTGCAAATCCTGGAATCGCCATGAAGGTTGCATTCTAAACCTGACCTTATCGTCTCTATACATGACTTTTACTTTGAATGAACTTCCATCTGTAGGCATGTGACAACTGGCCTTTGACAAAGGAGATAAACTTCTGTCTAGAGAAGGATGTTCACTAAGGGATATGTGACTGAGGGACCGAGCTGGAGGTTTCTGTTCATCTTTAGTAAATGCAAGCAATTCTGCTTCGCTGTAGGCTTTCTTTAGCACAGCACTCTCTTTCTCTACCATGGAAGTGTCTTCACTAGCTACAACCTGGCATGCATGAGAGTGCTGTGGCACACCTGTAGAACAGCAGAGGCTTGAATTAGAGCTTTGACTGCAGGTGGAGGATGGTGATCTTGTGGGAGCAGTGCGAATGCCAAGAACATCTTCAGGATGCATGTTTGAGGATGCCGGAGGACCTGTCGGTTGCTTCAATCCAGACGAAGTGCTTCTTCCTGAAAGTTTTGGAGAGGTCAAATTGGACCCGGAGATATGTGGGAAGTTTTCATAAAAGGAGCTGATATGAAAATCCCTGCCAACACCCTGGACAGAGTCAATCACCACCTGCAGTTTCTTTAATGAGTGGCCAACTTTCTTAATCTTTCGTGAAGGCCAACGTGTGATTCCATGCTTTCGGCATATCCTTTTTAAAGTAGTAGGGCACACTGCAACAGGAAAGATGCAAAAGTGACAATCAAATTCCACTATGACCAAGGGTAATGTACAAGTACCATATCTATGTAAAGAATAGTTCACATCATGCCAGATATGCTTTGGGATAGCAAGTAAGAACAATTCCCAGTCCTGATTAGGTGTTCGCTTAAGCTGCACAAAGGCTAAGTAAACAGTTAGAGAAGAATGCACCAACCTACTTGCACAAAGCATGAGTGGATTTGAGTGTTGGAGCAACAAAGCAGTTGTCAACATGTCATGACGTATGAACCCTCTCATGTAGAAAGTGTTTTGCGACCAAGGAATGAGATCATTGTAACTCATCAAAGTGGGCATGTAACTTGGACATAGATGCTTGTTCCGGTGTAAGACATGCAGAGGTGTTAAGAGGAGAGAACCCTAAAACCTGAGTATCATTTAACTTGGAAATAGACAGTTTAACTTGAAGATAGACAGTGGGTTGATTTGGTATCAGACGTGCAGACATGTAAGATAAAAAGACTTTCTCACGTCCAGAGTACATGTTTCTTTTAGTATAGAAAGAATGGAAAAGTCTCGGTGTGGACTGTAGGGAAGTCCCACATCTGACATCACCCTAGTCTTGAGTTGGAGAGGGCTTCAAATACCTGTTTGGGCCTTCCACCTATAAGCTTAAGCCTTTTGGGTTGGTATAGGGTATCTTACATGGACTAGGGGTGGGAAAAAACTGGTTCCCATTATCTGGATGAGCCTATCTGGATGCATAACAATCAAAGTGGATAGCATTATAGAAGTTTCGGTGTGGACTAGGGGTGGAAAAAAACTGGTTTCCATTATGTTATCCCAACCCTTGGTTTAAGGTCTCATCATCATCATCGTAGCCTTGTCCCAACTATGTTGGGGGTTTAAGGCCTCAATGTTTACAATATTTAACCATCATCATCAAAGCCATATTCCAACTATATTGGAGGCAGCTACATGAATTTTGTCCTCCAATCCGATCTATCTTGATCCAAATCCTCTGTTAGGTTCCACTTTTTCAAATATTTTTTTACTACTTCCATCCATGTATGTTTCGGCTTTACCCCTTTTGTTTGGCGTGCCATCAACCTACATAGAAAAACTTTTCCTCAACGCCACCACCGCTATATGCGTTCAATGTCCAAACCATCTCAAGCGAGTCTCTCTTAATTTATCACATATTGATGTTGCCCAAAATGCTACCAAAAGTGCTCATTTCTAATTCAATCTTTCCTAGTTATACACACATTTGTATCAACATCCTTATCTCTACTACACTCATTTTATGCATGTATTGCTTCTTGGTTAACCAACATTTCACTCCATAGGGGCTGGTCTAATTGTTGTCCTCTAAAAATTTTCCTTCAATCTTGTTGGTATGCGTTCATCACAAGGCACTCCAAAACCAAGTCTCCATTTCAATCATCATATGCTCTTATCTTATATTTGATATCTTCCTCAATCTCTCTACACTTACTAATTATCAAGCCAATGTATAATCTCTTTGTAGTCTCTTGAGCTTCAATTCTCATAAGAGTTTTAGCTGTTTGTATATCCCTACTGAAGTTGCAATTCATATATTATGTCTTTGTAAGAATGTTTTCAAAACCCTTGGATACCAAAGTATCCTGCCATCTTTCAAGAGTCACATTCACCCCGTCTCTCAATTCATCCACCAACACAATATTCATGTTTGGGCTTTCAACCTACCAAACGCAACCACCCTTTATCTAGGCTTGGGGTTAGCCATAAAAGCTAAATCTTGATAATATTTGTATTTTTATTTTCTTTTATTTTTTTCAATGGTAACGTAATTTTATTAAAAGCCAACCAGCATAAGAGGCATATACTGAAACGCTACAACAGGATTGATTACATTTGCATTAAAGAAAGAAACAAATTCCGTTTCAAAAAAGAAGAAGAAAGAAACAAATCTTGGTCATTAGATCTACTAATGGACATTTTAATTTTAACCATTCCAGCTCAAAAATTAAATATGATGAAACCACCCCTACTTGAACAATAAAATAATAGTAAAAGAGTTGAGATTGAAATCATCCTTAAGTTTGGGATGTAAGTTCAGTGCAAGTGCACCATATCTGTGTGACACATTCAGAAATCACTAGTTGATCTTCATGATCAACGGTTGATTTTTCTCCCTCCTGAATTCTTTGCTCGACCAATCTGATCTAAGTACTTTGTAGCCATAAAAATAATTCAACAAGGCTCAATTTCATCTTGATTGATTTAGTCTCCTCTACTCTGGAAGAACTTGACCTCGAGTTCACACCATCGTCTTCAATGATGTTAATCATTAATGAATGTTTTATGTCCCTTATATGGAATAAAAATTATAAAATCCTCTAGAATGCACATCATTGGATTTGGATGTCATAACACTATTTGGAAACTGTAGACAATATGCATTACCAATGATGTTTTGAAAGATTAGGCGTGCTCCAATCTTCTGCTGACTTAGCTTACTTTACCTGCATATTGGAATTCTTTCCTATGGAAATGCCCATAAACCTTGAAGATCAAAGATAACCTGCTTCTGTTTGCTGACTTCATACTTTCCATTTTTTTGGCGATCTTCTTGCGAACTTCATCATGAACGGCCTCAATCTTCCTGGCAATCTACTCTGTATCATCAATAACTGGGCCTCGCTTCTCAATCAGCATGTGATCTGAGACATTTGTTGAGTTAGATCCATGCACAATCTCAAATGAGCTCTGCTGAGTAGATTGACTAGCAAGCTATGATATGCAAAGTCACCATTTGGCAGTAACTAGTAAGAGGTCCCATTGCAAAGGTCTTCATCCCAACAAGGTCCGCAACAAGTTGCCTAACCTTTTACTAACCACTTCAGTTTAGCAAGCCATCCTTGGATTATAACCACTACTGATCTCGAATTGTATGCAGTCAGTGGCATACAGTACACCAAAAGTGACTCACAAACTTATAGTCACAATATGACATGATTGATAGGGTGTGCCATGCTATCAGACTACTTCTTTGAAATATAAATGTGCTATAAGTGATGCATCTAAAGTCTTCCTGCAAGCATGAAATATACCATTTTGGAAAACCTGTCAACCACAACAAATATACAATCCATACCTTGTTGGCTCCACTGAAGACCCAACACAATCATGCCAATGTCCTCCCATGAAGCTATTGGAAAGTAGTGGAGTGTAAAAGCTGGTATTTTGTATTTGACTCTGGGCCATCTCACAAACATGGCATCACTTAATAAATCTACAAACATCCTGCCTAAGTCTAGTCCAATAATAACCCACATAAAGGTACTAGGGGGACTAGATAACCCAAATAGTGTGACCTCTTGAGTCCTAACGCCACCTGAACATTATCCATCAAGAATGTAAAAATGTTTCTTTCTGTTATGATGTATGGTGCTTCGATCATATTGTCACGGTCTCCCTGATAATGTGACATTCATCCTATCGACTATGTCACACCACACATTATATTGATATTCAGTCCCAAAACAAATACACACAGGACACCGTTAAATCATTTCTTCATTCCCTTTTCTAAAACCATGAGAGCGAATATGGAGTCAGAAGCTTTTCAACTGGAAAATTAAGCTTGTCAGTGACCACGTATGAGACCACATTCTCACGATTCTCCTAAGATCATGCAATATGCCTTCCCTTCATTGTGCATATCGTTTGCAAGATGTTATTTCACAACCAAACTTATTCTTTTGTGATGTTTGGTACCACAAAGTTCTTGTGGTCACAAGAAGAACATCAACATCGGCATATGTAACACCATAATCCATCTCATTATCTGCAACATTATCATAGACTGCTTCAATATTTTCATCACCATCTGCTGGTGCTGCCCCTTCCATATAATCATCAACCCAAGAGTTTCCACAATGTTAAGAACCAAATACACCAAAAGCTCGAGCTTTTAGTGAACGACATAACAATGTATATCAACAAACATATGCTACCTCTCTTCGACAATTCAATAATATATGGCATGTTTCATTGCACTTAAATCATCACAATGCAGCGCTCCCTGCCCCAATCATCCACTTTGACTGCTTTCCAGGTTCCTAATGTGGATCTAGCCATTTTTTTTTTTTTTTGCTAGAGGAAGCACATGATATACAAAGGAAAACAACACAGAAACTAGAAACCTAGAAGACTACTAGATGCCTGATCTACAACCAGAAAACCAAACAAAAACTGGCATCCAAAAACCATGAGTTACACCCAAACTTTGGCATTTGATGAGGTCCCCCTTTCAGAAGAGTTCTGGGCTAAGGATTTGTATAGCTAAGGATTTTACATCGATATTGGTGTGTATTGATATGCATGCTAAAAAAAATGGTATCTGTGCGTAAATCTGGCCCAAACATGACCTAAAGGATGAATAGACAAAGTTCATTGAATCGAGAGCTACAAGTCAGTAATAAAGAAAGAAACCATCCAATTTCACTCTCCATAATATCAATCCATATCACCAAATCACGGAACTTTTCAGTAACATTCATCAATACTCTTGTCTCCTTCTCGTAGACATTAGAGACATTGAAACAAGGACTGCAACATTGAAACAATGACTGCATATAATTTAGAGGAAGAAAATTCCATTGCTTCATCTTTTCCCAATAAGTGATCTGAACTTTCCCCACACATTCCCACATCCTTTATGGTTCATCCTTGCTAAAGCAAGTCCCCTAAATTTGATGACTACTAGTTCTGCCCTTTTCTCATCAAAGAGCCCTTATAATAAGAACTTCACTCCAAAACACTCAACCAATCCAAGAATTCTTCAGGATTCACACCACTACTACATTAATGTCACCAGTTTTAACCCCAATTCTTTGTCCCGATCATGAGAGTAACTCCGATAATCTCTTCCATGACAATCTCTCACGGATGATGGATCATAAAACACATTATAAAATTCTCCCTCAAGACCGTCACTGAAATTATCACAATCCTAGGTCAAAGCCTCACCAGGCATTGGGTAAGAGCTTCCACTTCCCTTCAGAATTCCTGGGTTTGTAGATATTGGGCATCAGATTGTGGATCATCGTCATCCACACGTCTGACTACCTTTTGCACTTCTAGGAAGCATCACGTGTTAGATCATTACCTTTTCCGACTTTGACTGTAGGATCTTAAGGCTCTGATACCAACTGATGCAACCCATGACATTCTAAGTCACAGGGGTTGGTACTTGAGCACCACAAAAATATCCAGCCAGCAGAAAGAAAGCAAATTCAAGTTATACTCACCAGAAAATAGCCATAAAAGTGTTAATTTTCTAGCCCAAAGCTCAACTTAAGGTTCTTCAGGAGAAAATACAAGTTGGAGAACAAGAAAGCGAACTTTCATAAAACGTCCATAGTGTGCTGGTCGTCCAGCCCTAAATAACCTATCCAGGTGTTCTCAATTCTCATGAAAAGAGGAACCTAATACAAATCCGCCATTTGATCTAGAAATGAAAGTCAATCCTGGCCATGATATCCGACAACCAAAAAGGGTAACCAGAGTTCTCCTGAACTAAGAATCCTAATCAAAATCACATATAGAAACAAAGTAATTATCAAGTTTATGAAGAAAGGAAATTGAAGTATGGTTCTGCACAAGTCACTCTTCTTTTGTGAGATGTGAAGTGGGATTCTAAGCCCGCTTAGATTTGTGCAAATCTTCCTTTGCTCACACGCGTCACCTTCCAGTGTGGCTTTTCTCCATGTCCTGATGCAGGCTAGTGATGTAGCTGATTCTCTTACAAAGGATAGGTTAAAGAGGAGATTTCTAACCAAAAGGCTTGATTTTGTATAACTTTTGTTCACTCTTTCAATATAGACTTGGTTCCCCACTTTTGTATCGCACCTGTAATATTCACTTGCAGCAATGCCGCACACCATCTAAAAAAAAATGAAGAAACGAAAAAAAAGAAAGGTAAAAGAAACTTATAAAGGATGTACATTAGGACACCATTTTAAAGAGCAGCACTTCATAAGTCGTCGTTAGGTTGCTTCCTCTGTAACATATCTCTAGATGTCAAGCCTATAATGTCCAGGGGTGCCATTTAGTGTCAACAAGTGATCAAGTATCCCAAAGTCCCATAACACTATTTTGAACTACATGTGTTAAGGACATGTAATGAGAAACTGAATTCAATAAAGAAGAAAGATGAAAAACATTTCCAACATGCCTGTCCACATTGGAGAATAAAATGTATAACCTCCTACTTGAGAATTGCATTTAGAGTGATTCAAACAGGACCAGAATCCAAAAGTGGGCCTCACCCTCACGTCCAACAAAAGAACAATGGTGCATTCACTACATAAAGGAATAATGCCTAATTCACTAGAATTCTTCACTGTCAACGTTTTCCTTTGATTTCTTTTGGGTTATGGACAGCTACCAAACAGACAGGAAGACCCTAGAATATAACTGCAGATAGAGAAGAAAAGTGACGTAAATTAACAAAAAGAAATTATATAGAGCATGGCACTTGCCTCCAATACTCTTTGCAGCATCCTTTAGACTCCCAGCAAAGTACTGACGAAGAACTTGCAAGCTTATGCTCTTTTCTATTTTTGTCCGTCTCTTTGAAGTCACCTTTCCAGCATTTGAAATACTCAGCTCACTGAAGGAAGAATCCCCATGGCGAACACTATCTTTCACAGAATCTTGGTAATGCAGCTTGAGTTCAGGATATATTTCCCCAGCACCCATTGTCCCCTCAGGGCAATCCCAATGAGTACTTACATTAAATCCATCAGTTGCCTTCTTTTGACATTCCAATGGCATAGTAGAAACCATTGGAGTTTTTCCCTTCTGCTGTGCCTGTACAGAATTAGGCCTCTGTCCTTTAGTAGGGTTTTTCTCTTGATTCTGTCTTCCATCATCACCAGAAAAAGAGGTCGTCAAAACCCCAACAGAAGGGACCACTTGATTTATTTGCAATACAGATTCATCCTCAAGCTCCTTGTCTGTTACCACTCGTAAACTCTGGCAAGCCTGCTGTAAAATCATGGACAACAAACTAAGCATCATCTTCTGCTCTTCACTGTCTAGGCATTCAATGGGTAAGAAGAACTCCAATACATAGTCAGCAGTTCCAGTGTAAAAACTCCGTAGTCGAATTGCAACTGCTGCCCGTAGTCCAAACATCCTAGCATAGTGAGAAAGTGGATACTGCGTCAAGCTGAAAGCAGTTATGTCCTCTGAGAAACATGGTTGATTTGTGGTGAATGCTTTCCCAACAACACCTTGGCCTTTAACTAAGTGGTGCTCAGAACATGCCTCGTGAAAGCCACAAATATGGGGATCAGCCACATAGCATGCATCATCAACAGTGGAGACACAAACAGCATAGTTTTCTTCTGAATGTCGGCTTCCTTTCTTGCCTTGCTGAATGCATGGGACCCATGTCTGAGCTAATGGCAGTCTGTGTGACTCACAGACTGCTCTCAAGACTTCTAAAATCTCAGGCAACACAACTTGGTAAGAATTGTTGCTTACCTGAAAAACAAAAAAAACCAACTATTAAATACTTAAACAAAGAAACCAAGCTATAGTGAGGTTTGGTCTACCTTTAGGCGGGGAACAGTCACAACTTCAGAACTCCTGAGATTTACAGCCTGCAAGTACAGTTTTCTTCAGTCAAATGCAAAAAGAAAAAACTGAAATTTATATGCAATGTGAAGAGGAATAATGCTGGTGTCATACAAATTATCGCGGCACACCCGTAAAATAAGTTCTTTTAGAAATCAAAACACTTTATTTTCAACTTTCCATGAATATTTCGCATCCACATTCCATATCTTAGATCAATATAAACAGAAAAGGGTGCATTTGAATCCACCATTTCTGCGGCATTCCAGATATTTAATTGGAATGGAATGCAAATGGTGTGTGGTAGTGGTACGGTATCCTTTCCAATTTCTGCCCCTCTCCAGGAGCACACAGCGAAACAAATGGTGAACAATTCTATCAAAATATTTATTCCTATTATGATTTGGGAACATTCTAACACATTCAGAATGCCATTATTTCATAAAATAGAGACATCTTAGGCCATATCCAGCCTATCTAAGGGTTCATTTCCAGTACATTGTAGAGCTTTACTTGCATAGAACGGAAATGTTTGAATATTAGTGGGCATGAACATGTATTGCCTAAAAAATTCTAAGTCCCCACTGCCCTTCACTGACTCTGGTTTGTGTATTTGGGTGAGTACTACTGTTTCATTAAACCGAAGCATTGGCATTCACGCATCTGTTTTTGCATAGTTCCTAGATTCATTTCTTAGACCCTATCTATTTGAACTAATAAAACAAAAATTAGGAGTCAAAGACCTGAAGTGCACTGCATATACTTTCAAGCTCAGAATGGTACTTGATCTTTGCCTTAGTCATCACAACCTCCACAACACCTAAGCACACCCGACTGCCTCGCTCGAACACAGGAAGTGCGAGGGCACCACGAACATCAATCTGCTGCGCATAATTGATCCGAGGGTACTCATAACTGCTGAAATACCTAACATCTGGTGTCCACTCGGGCAACCTCCCTAAAAAGACTCTACCTGGCAATCCAACTGCCTCATTTGAGTTCTCATCTGCTGGAAACTCGTAATTCATCGACACAGTCCTATAATTCACAAGCTTCTGACAACTGGTATCAAGTGAGAAAGGTTGGTCCTGTGTAGTGAGAACATGTCTACCTCCTCTGTTCACGGGCACCCATATCTGCACAAGGACGTCACTATCTTTTGTGAATTCCTTAATGTATCCAAGTGCCTGTTTTAATCTCTCCTTTACAGAAGAAGTAGGACCAAGATTTGCTCCCGGTTCAATCCACCGCCTCTGGCTCACGTCAGAGCTCAGACTAACTTTTTCAAACTCATCCAAACTCCGGCCTCCAGTGGCTGGATAAGACTCCAATTGGCTCGTACACTCTGCAGTTTCAATCGTGTTTTGGCTCAGATATTGAGTTCCAATGAGTATTTCAGTCTGGGCTTCCACTGAAGGTGGATTACCTGGTAAAACTGAAGTAACTAGGTCCTCTTGCGCTGTACTTTGTGGTGGATTTGGATTTGAACCACTAATGTTGATATCAGAAAGAGAGAAACATGAAGAATTAAGGAGAGCAGCAGAAGTAGAAGTGCCAAGCTGAAAGAGGTCATGGCTTTGGACTGTCTCCAACCAACATCCTCCCAATAAGAGATCATCCATGAGATCAATATCCAAGGAAGTGTCAGATATAGCGCCCAATATGGCGCCAGGCGGAGAGACTGCATCTCCCATGATGGATTTTGTTCAAGACCACATGCACACAAACATAGATAAATCAAAGTTTGGTTTTCTTCAAAAGAACATCAACAGAGGAAGAAGTCCAGTGGTTTCCACAGAAGCCATTCCAACACAGATGCACAACCTATCAGCCAAAAGAGAAAAGGAGTAGGTTTTAGGAACTGGAATCTAAAAACATTCCACATAAGAAAAGAATTCATCATAGCTTCAGAAGAATTGGAGAAAACCCCACAAAAACAGAAGCAGAGGAATCATGGGTGTTATTTCCATTCTCTTTTAACATTCCAAATCCATCCCGATTGGACAAACATCAACCATAAAAGAATTGGAGAACGCCACAAAAACAGAAGCAGAGGATTCATCAGTGTTATTTCTATTCTCTTTAACACTCCAAAATCATCCCAGTTGGACAAACATCAACTATACAAGAACTGGTCAAAACCCAACAAAAACAGAAGCAGAGGACTCATGGGTGTTATTTCCATTCCTTTGAACATTCCATATCCATCCCAGTTGGACAAACATCAACCACAAAAGAACTGGACAGAAACCAACAAAAACAGAAGCAGAGGACTCATGGGTATTAATTCCATTCTCTTTGACACTCCAAATCCATTCCAATTGGACAAGCATCACCCATAAAATATTTTCAAGGACAATAAAAAGAGATACAGTAGCAAAAGAAAACAAACCCATTTCACATATTCCAAACCCATCACAATTGATGATTAATATCAGAATCCAAAGTCAAAAGGAAAATTCAAAAGCACTCACTTCCTCGAAGTTTCTCCAAGATGGGTTCTTTCCCTTTTCATCAAAATCCAATCTTTAAGCTGAAAGAAACATCACTAATAAAAAGAACTTTCAAAAACCATGGGTGAGGACTAAAAACAAAACCACAAAACCAAAACCCACCCATTTCATAAACATTCCCAACTCCCAATACTTCATGAACGCCACCAAAAAAAAGGGGGGGCGGGGGGTGGGTGGGGGAAGGGAGGTGGGGAAAAACAACTTTGTGAGAAACCTTTATAACTAACTTAGAGATGTAACTTAGAGATGGGTATTCATATTTTCTTCAATAACCAATTTCTGTCCCAAATGAAGTAAACACCTCCAACACAAAGTCTAGCCTCTGGCTTTGCCCCAAACCCCCTCCACAAAATAGCTATTTTGACAGCCTCTCTCTGTCTTTATCTCTCTCTCTCACACTGAGGGAAGAGGAGAATCTATCCAAAAGGGCCCCACAAAGCTTTGGGCTTTGCAGCCATGCCTCTGCTACTTCTCTACTTGATGCATGCCAAAGTCAACTGCAGCAGAGTCAGAGAGGCAGGGAGATTCCAGAATCAGGATAGTGCAATAACATAGGAGACTTCTTGCATGCAGGGAAAAGAGCAAAGAGGAATTGAATTAACTACAGTTTACAGATGTCAAATATATAGAGTTTCTAGTATGGGAAAGAAAAGACATAGAGAAGGGGAGTGTTGTGGGGGCTGAGGCTCCTTGCACCTTATTTGGCAGTTGCTGAAATAGAGGGTGGGTCAAAAGCTGAGATTCCTAACCCATTATTATTCTTCCACACTCAAGGCAGTGTGGCAACTTCTCATGTCTGTTCATGCTAGAGTATAACTGTATAAGGTCTGATAACCATCCATTTGAGGGTCAAGTTTTAAAGGAGATAAGCATGCTACTGCATCATTATGGTACTTGCATTACCTAATCATATCACACTCTAATTTCTCTGGAGATTTGTTCAAATTTCACTCCATTGGAGGGACATGCATCTAAACATTGTCAAAGACTAACAATGGAGGCTGCACTCATTAATAGATGAGTTTTTTTTTTTTTTTTTTTTCACACCCCCTAAGGTATATAGAATTTGTAAATAAGCCCTATGGATTTGTAAATATGTGACTCCTCAAAGATGATATTTACTTTTGAAATGAAGTAGTGCAGATGTCCTAATCAAAATTGGAAAAGTCGTAATTCGGACTCGACTCATTCAATGAAAAAAATCCGACTCGGATAAAGTCAACGAAGGTGACTCTCGAGAGTCATATTTTAAAAAAATAATTTAAAAATATTTAAAAATGAATCTGTTACTTATAAAATATAAAAATTTACTTATTTACATGTATTCATCATAATCAATTCAAATTAATAAATTTATATGTGCAAGAAAAGTACTACAAAATAAAAAAACATTGCGTATTTCATAATCGGTTAGTCCAAATATCAAATGTAAAAGATTAAATATAAGTTTCAAATTATATCTAAATCATCATTTTTAAATTTCTGACTCCAAACCTCATGCATAATTACTTATAAATAAATTTTAATTGTTTAGAATTTTATTTGCCTAATAAATTACTCGGAATGCAAACAACTTATTAAAATGAGATGATTCGGCTGAGTCTCCCCTATTTTTGACTCGATCCTTCGTAAAAACGAGATGACTCAAGAGAGTCAAGAGCCAACTCGAAAAGTTTTCTAACCATGAACATAATTAACTCGTTAAGTATTGTGATGTATGCTTAATTCAATGATACATATATCACGTTATTTTGACCGAAGTTTTGTTTTAAGTATTATCTTCATTTACGAATGGGAGGAAAGATTCATTTGGTGGTTTGAATTCAATTGGTTAAGGACACCAAATGCCTCATTACGTGCTTTCTACTCCTTCCATGCAATTTATAAGAGGAAATAAGAAATAAGAAAAAGAAGAAGAAGACGGAGACTAGATGCAAAGTACATGATCTTTTGAGCTAGGATACATTGCATTTTGTGGCATATCTAGTTGCACTAGGTCATTCATCTGAAAAGGACACACTATTTAGACTTTTTTCCCCTAATTTTCTCTTGTTCTTGTATGATTCTGAACATTGATAATTGTTTTTCTCATATTTCATAAATGATGATGATGATGATGAAGAAGAAGAAGAAGAAGAAGAAAGACCATCAATACATCTAAATCACAGGCAAAGGTGTCATGATATTATTGGGAAATTAATGTTTTATGATAATATACTAGATGAGAGGTTGATTTGACATTGGATGCGAACAAGCTAGCTCCATTTTATGAGATATTTGAAAGATGGTCATGTATCATGGGATTCAATCAATTTTTCTACCATCTTTCTCTTCCAATGGAGGTGATTATACTAAAACTCGAACCTCTCCAGGTATAAACACATTAGTAAATCTTGTGAATAGGTATGATCATCAAAAGATAAGCTTCAAGTAAAAGTGTATAACTTGAGCCCATTTCACCTTATTCTCAAGGTTAACTTTAAATAATCAGTCCTTACACATTACATGTTTTGAACTTATAATGTATAAGTATTCAAGTTCAAATCCAACTACACTTTAATCCAACCCGATTATCAGCCTAACACTACACCTAAACTCAATTATAAATCAGATCCTAAAAAAGGATCTACACTCTAATTTTTATGGGACGGGTCTTTTCGGTAACCAGGTAATCGGGGAACCATTGACTTTCCAAGTTCTGCTTAACATATATGTACCAATTGATAATTGGATTCAATTTTAAGAACACCATATATAGACTTCATCTAATCTCCAAGGACACGAATATGAGTGACATACACCGTTTGAATTGATCGATTACAAATAGAACACTCAATGTATCAATTGATCTATTGGTCCAATATGAGGTGATCTCTCTCTCTCTTTCTCAAAGACAATTAAAATTCATAAATTGAAAAACTTTTTACTTACAGTTTGTAAGGTGATTTAGAAAACAAATTCAGCTTTATGTTACCATGTAGGGTTATTATACTTGACAAGTAGCTTTTTTACTCCATAAAATAATAAGAAGTAGTGGGGAGGCAGATGAGAGCAGTTGGATACATTACTGGAATCTTGGTCCGCAGCACGCTGTGGGTCCGTATCTTAATATAATACATTACAGTACATGCACACAAGGTTCTGTTTTGTTGTTTTTGTCTTTTTTATTCCCAAGAAAGGAAGCTGCTGAAATCATGGAGCCCTACTCCAAATTGTACACCGTACTCATCTGTGTAAAGTGGCCCACCCTAGTTTAAAAGGAAAAAAAAAAAAAAACAAGCTCACTCTTGATTCCCATTTGATAATTTTACTCTAAAGTCAAGACAAGTCAAGTGAAGTTAAGCATCAAGTCAAAATATTTTAATTAAAAAAAAATTTCAAAAAAAGTCAAAAAACAAATATCTTTATTTACTAAAAGACAAAAAAATTACACTTCTTCATACAAGAAAAGTTAAAAATATTCCATCCCAAACAACTAAAAATAAAATACAATTATAACTCACTTATATTTTATTTCCTTTTTTTATTTTACTTCACTCCACTTTATTTTACAAGTAAAATGCCAAACGGGTGGATGGACCACAATAACAAAATGGTTAACCAAGGGTCTGTTTATTTGCATCAATACATAGGTTTTAAATGTGTGTATATATATATATTTATATTCATGGTGAAATGAACTCTATTATATGATTATTTAAAGAAGTAAAAGGTGAAGGATATAAGGTGAAAATGAACAGTGGATTTTCATTTGAAGGGTGTGAACCTTAATGAGTAGTCTGATTTTGAGGGCAAACCGAGGATTTTCACGTGGATTTTGAGGGTGGACTCATTATTTCTATTGAATTTTTTTGAAGCACATGTGGTTTAATGCGGGCGACCGCACCCGCGTAGTTGTACTTGGGTCCGCCCCTAGAGATGTTGACATGACATTTGTTTTTTTATGATTAAATTACTAGGGTGATGACTGTGTATTTATTTTTTATATTTTTTTAATTCTACTTTTGTGAAAGCAAACGTCATTTGATACTTATTTTAGAAACTCACCTTTTACGCAGGACGGCCCAAGATTTAATGTTGATTATTTAACTAAGTAAGCTTGTGCTTGACATGGTTCAAGGTAATAATTGAGTCTGATAGTTGTGATAAATATTTGATCACAGGTAATTGAATGGTTCAATCCTTGACCTCTCTGCATGGTCCACAGTCCACACTGATTGAATGGTTGGTTGATAATGACTTGGTACTTACTACAAGTTGGGGTGTCGCGAGGGACACCCAACGACAAAAACCAGACACCTCAGGTTCCAGTTAAGATTCTACAACCATGGTTAAGATTCTGCATTTAATGATTAAAACTAACTCCAGTTAGACGAAGTCATATACGAAGGTTGGTTGATTAAAAGAGTGTTCTTTTTATATATTCCTCCGTTGGGACTTGGGATGAATCTCTATGTCTTTGATATTGGATTCTTTGCAGCTTTGCTAGTCTTCCACATTGCTAAACTTTTTAGCAAAATACAATTTTCAGTCAAATTCATGGAAATCCATTTCCTGAGATGGGGGCCAGCTTGGGATGGAACCCAGGGAATTAAAAGATCTCTCTCCAATAAAAACAAAGAACAAAAAAAAAAAAAAAAAAAAAAAAAAAAAAACCCTATCTACGTACTCGGATCATTATCTTTTACGGTTCAAAATGAATGCAAGGTTGAGCTAATAGTTTCGGCCTATTCATATGGGTGACAAACTCGGGATTGGTGACTATAAGGGGGGAGCCATTGTTTTATGATCTATCCAGATGATTTATAAGATACGCGTCACTGTGTATTTGCGCAACCGGTTCTCATGATTACCTGAAGACCCGTGCTCAGCGAAGGTTTCTCCGAATATAATATATTCTTTTGCATGCGATTTGGGTCAATTCCAATACAAAGTGGTCTGTTTCATGGATCAAGAATTCCAGTAGGTTGAAAATCAGATGATCAGTTGTGGCCGAAAAAAAAAACAGAGAAAGAAAAAGATGATTAGTTGGCATCAGTGTGAAAATGTTGGCAACACATGGTCATTTCTCCTAATCCAACACCCTAGCAGTAGGGGTGTTCAAGGTTCAAGGATCATGAACAGGTCAGGCTGGGGCCTGGCCAAAGTTTATCCATGCATAGCTAATCTAGTTGCCCATATTCAAGCCAGGGCCTAAACCTCAGGCTTGGACCCTGCTCATTTACAAAATATATACAAACTTATGGGTGTTTTTGGATGTATAGTGAATTGAAGTATGATGAGGTAAAGTATCAAATCAAGAGAGAATAAAATATAAGGTGTTATGATGATGTTTTGTTTTTAGCTGTTGGGTATGAAATCTTTTTGACTTTTTGTATAAAAAAGTGGAGTGTTTTTGTCTTTTAGTGGAAAAGGTATATTACTTTTTTGACTTTTTTGAAAAATTAAGAGGGAATTTTGAAATTGTGTACTTTTGATATGACCCATTGTCATTTCTTATTTATATTCACTTCACTTCACTTTAACTAGCTAAGTGCCAAACATGCATAGGGATGAATAGGCCTACACCTGGCCCATTTAGGGATCAAGCTACGTAATAGGCCCGGCTACAGCCCATGGCCTAAAAGTAGAGCCCAATGTGGGCTAGGCTTGGTTCAGGCTCAGGATGGTTGGACTTATGAGCACCTAGCTAGCTAGTAGCAATGTTGTTCATCTTAACCAAAGATTTGAGGTATTTTGAGCTCAGAGATCAAATTTACTTTGAAATCCTATTGAGTCAAGCAATTCGATCCAATTCAACTAATATTTTCTTCATCAAATTTAAATCAAGTCGGCAAAATCTTACAATCTTATGAACAAGTTGAGTCCCCTGGTCAAGACTGAATCTTGTGGAATTAAGTCACAAAATTATAAGTCTGGACATGCAAGTGCCACAGAAGTCATCATCTAATTTTGGTCATGGCCATTGAATTGAATAATAACAACTAGATAGATGGTCAGCTATGGGGATCCAATGGGTGAAATTCTATATTAAAAATAAAGAAACCTATGTCATGGTACAATTGCTTTCATAATATGTAACTAATTTGCTATGCAATATCAATGATTGTGTCTCTAAATCAATCAAATTTTGCCATTTTATCTACTTGTTTTAAACCAAATTGTAAGTTTCTTTCAAAAAGGTATCACTAACATGAATTACAGGCTTGTTTAGACAAGAGTAGATCTATTGCTACTTGCAAAAGAAAGGGGTAAAATTTAGTTTGGAGAGGTTTTTGTGGTCTATTCTGTATATATATTTTACACTAACCAGCTTTCATTAACTTTGAGACCATCACATATTGAGAAATTATATATCAAGAAATCATCTATAGGAGCTAGACTATTTGATCAAGGGGACAAAAATGAGAAATAAGATAAAATGTGAAGAACCAACAAAACTAAATGAAGTTCTGTCTGTTACCATCTTTTAAGTCTTGTTCTTGCTTTTGTTCTTTTGAAATCTTCATGATATATGAAAAGAGTTTTACATGAATATTCAACTAGGTTATCATCTCATATCATAATGATATACAATGTTGTTACCAAAACCCAAGCAAAATCATGACATGGCATCCTTATATATTTAAACAGTGTGTATATATTTTTTAGGCCACAATCAACAAAATGGGCCCTTTCTTCAATGATTTGGACAATAGAATAATCCACTTAATTTCTTGGCCTCTAAGAAACCTTTTTTTAGCCCCCACGAAAGTCCGGATACAATTATCAAAATACCCATAAACCTAAACTCAATTTTTCTGGACCCACTTGGCCAACAATGACGACTTCCCGTAGCATTTCTAAATTCTAACCAGTGTTCTATGTTGTGAGGTAGATTGACATCCAATATGCTAAACTTACATTACACACTGTACCTTTGCCTGCTAATTTTGTTCTTTGAGATGACGCTCTCAAATCTCCTTTTTTTTTATTTTATTTCTCAATGATGAGAATCAGAACCTGAGAAGTGGAAAAGAGGCTTGCCAACAGCGCGAGTAGATCTGTAATCCATAATATAATAAGCTCTACCAAGCATATTATTCCTTGTACTCAACCAGATACAAGTTTATAATAACTTAGTTTTTTTTTCTTTTGGTAGAAGTCTATAATAACTTAGTTGGATTCGCCCAAGTGCACGTTTCAACCACCTTGATTACTGATTTTGTCAACAAAAGCAGCAATTACTAAAAGAAAACACAAAAGGTTTTGAAAAATGTTAAAAAACTGGATGGGTATGGTATGATTTTCCATCTGAAATAGTTTTGAACTGAGAGATTTGGTTTGTTTGGTTTATTACATTGTTAAGATGATAGGTTAGTTCTCTAGACATAAGGATTAGAGTAGTTTGAGTTTGAATTGTTCTTTCCAAAGCTTGTGTTAATAAAAGTTACAGGGAATTTATTGCAAATGCATTGATCATTTTAATTTCTTCTTTGTGGGTAGTAGAGCTATGTGCCCGAGAAGCGATCTTGCTATCAGGTCTGCCATTGTCCTGTCTCTTACACTTCTACATTAACCTCACTATCATTTTATTACCTAATTAACGACATTATATAATAAAATAGATACGAAGAAGTATAACTTATTCCTGATGATTTGACTCGTTGTAAATTGGAATGGAGAAACGGAATTTGTATAGCCGACTCCAACGTTATTGGGACAAGGCTTAGATGATCATGATTCTAGGTGATTAAAACTCTTATCACGTAAATGATACGCTCCTTATCACCAATGGCACTGATCCCATACATGTGTGCCACATAAACACACATTGGCAAACTCACATTAGAATCTTCCTTTTCCAAACACATCACCACACTAAACAAAGTCTAATGGAGGAGGAAATATTGAAATGGTTGCCCACATACGTCATGTACCCCTTTGTTTATCATCTTTCTTTTGAGTCATCTTGCTTATTTAAAAGATTGGGGGCATGCCCACTGCACTTGTTTTTCTTTCTTAAATGTGAGCCACAGTGGAAATGTACAAATTTAGTACATTGTATGATGTGAGGAACAACTTAAAAATGTGCCTCCCATGGCTGACTATAACTCCAAAAATCTCTCGTGCTGTGTGATTTCAGATAAAAGTAGTTTGTGATCAGGTACTGTTGGGGAGCATATGACACACAATTAAAAGGGGTCAAGCCCACATATACTTAGATAATTAGTATAATCAAGGAAAGATGGGGAAGAAGCTTAAATAAAAACTTTCATTTACGTGCATTCCACACAAGCTTTTTAAAGCCAAGTTGATTGTTTTATGGGAATACAAAGAAATAATTGGGGTTAAGTGTAAGGCCTCATCTTGGAGCCAACATACAATTGGGACAGGAATATATATTATGGGCTCTAATGTGATGCAATCAAGTATTAGGGTCAAGCCTCCCAACCACAGGCATCCATCTGTTAAGTCGCTGTCTTCCACGTCATCTTGAAGGTTGATGTGGAAATGGGTGGGCCCACAGATGATGCTGTGGCCCTTGACAGTTAACTAGTGCCTTACATAGAGTTTGACCTTTAACATTGTTGGCTATTAATCAATAACATTTTTTTTTTTTATGTTGCCTGTACTGTTATTCTGCTGATTTATTTAGTTGCCCCTGCCAGTTTGGCATTTTACTTTTAAAATAAAGTGGAGTGAAGTGAAAAAAAAAGAGGGAATTAAATATAAGTGGGTTATGATGGTATTTTATTTTTAGTTATTTGGGATAGAAAATTTTTGACTTTTTGTATCGGGAAATAGATTTTTTTTTTTTTTTTTTTTTTATCTTCTAGTGAATAAAGGTAATTTCTTTTTGACGTTTTTTGAAAAAGATTGAAGGATTTTTGGATTAAAGTGTTTTTTATTTGATGCTTAACTTTACTTGACTTTACTTTACTTGACAAGTAAAATTACCAAATAGGAAGGAATCTAGAGATCAAGCAAACAAGCCCAGTGATATATTCACTTGTCCAAAATATTCCAAGTTGCTACACATGAAGCATATATGAACCCTTGAGTAAAGGAAATGCATGGCTTGAAAACACAGCTTTGGTTCCTTGGCGCCGACATAGCAGTCCAAACCCTTAAACTGCCTGTTGCAGTGTTGCTACCTTTTGAAACAATCTTATAATGTTGGAAACTAAAAAAGCTAAAGATCTTGATTTCAATGTTTTTTATATCTTTGATAATTGATTTTGAGAGAGAGAGAGATATTGCCACTCTTGGTTTTTCTTCTAATTTTTTTTTATCAATAACGGTAAATTGAATTAAAGACTTAAAAAAAATACAAACATATATAGAAAAATGAGGAAAAAAAAAAAAAAGAAAACATGCGAAAAAAAGAAATTTCGGTTGTGCATGTATAAAGATTTCTACTGCAATTTCCTTTCGTGTAATGTCAAAAATCATTCTTTTTATTTTTTACAAATAACCATCTTTGTTATTTCGAAAACCATGGTCAACCACCTTGACAATTAATCACTGACGGATTTGCAATCAAAATGATAAAATCAACTGTACTTTGTTGCTAAAAGGATAAAATCCTTAATATCTAACCTTTTTCGGATTTCATTTTGGGGCAAAACACGAAAAATACCATTAGAATTTAGTTAATTTAATCTCTATTAGCACCCTTAATTTAATTTTTATTTGGTTAGGTTTAAGAACATTTTCATTGTTTTACAGTAAAAAATGAATGATATATCATCAAATGGTCAAAATGGGCATCTAATTGCAAGTGAAGGTTGCTATTTGCAAAACAAGAATTAGGTGCTTATTTGTATATAATTACCACATGTGGTTCTATGTAAACTTCCCTAATTTTTAAAGCTCTTGTGACAATTAAGATGCCCTTCAACTCTATGTGTCAGTGAAGATGACACAGATCAGGACCGTCTAGCAAACCCTATCAGGATGATGGACCATGGTCCAAAACCGTGCTAGTTGGACTATCCTGGCCATCCATATTTCCCTGCTGAAACTGAACGGCTGAGATTCTCTATCTTATATCATAACTTGATCACTAACCCTGGTGCTAGTGGCTTGTCCAATAAGCACACCCCATCTGTAGCTGGGCCCACACATAGGTGGGCCATTGTATTCCTTCTCTTTCAAAGATGCTGACATGTAAAAAAATTGTAATTTATTGGTTTTTTTTTTTTATGGGTAACTTGTAGTTTATTGTTTGGCATAAGCTACCTTAAAAAAATAATAAAAAAATAAATAAAATAAAATAAAATAAAATTTGTGGGGCAGTCTTAAACAGATTCCAAAACCATCAAATCAATTAGGTTAAGATTTTTTTTTTTTTAAATCATAATATTTTGACTTTAGAAACTACAAGGGTAAAAAAGTTGTGTGGTGCAATCTCATTGAGTTTTTTTTTTTTGGGTGTACCAAGATACCATAGATTCATATCTTAGAATAATAAGTTGAATCCCCTCAATCAATGAAGATTCTACTGTTCTGATGTGTCTGCATATATAGTTTTTCAGATGAAATGAATATCATCATAAGGGTTTTGTATATTAAAAATGTGGGACTCAACCCATGTCAATGTCACTTCCAAGGGAACTTTCTTAAGCTCAAAATCAGCAGTAGTAGTTAAACCAATAATGCTGAACTTTCAATTCATTTAAAGATAAATTAAGAGAGAATTTTAAAAGGAATCAAATCCTGTGCTGGGCACATGCCTCCTATCACATTCTTGCAACAAAAATAGAAAACTGATATTATCAATTTGATCCACCGTTGATATGGTGGTCCCCACCTTAGTTGGGGCCCAGCTCAGCTTTGAAATGTTTAGTGTGGAAATGTAGGAAAACAGAAACACACATCAATGGAACAAAACCAAAACAATGATAATAATAAAAAAATAAAAATAAAAAGTAAAAAAACACCATAGATCATAGGGTTTAATTAGATTGTCAAATCTATGCATTATTTTATATGGGACATGAAGAGTCAATTTGATGGATGGTCCAGATTATTAGTCAACAAAACCTAACCCATTTTGTGGTGGCCTTTTTGCATTGAAAGTGGTGGCACATGTAGCCTTAGCCTTTCCCAACTCATAGGGACAGGCATCTTTACACTAACAAGAAGAGTTACATTTTAAACATATGCTTAAGTATGCACTCAGTCATAACTTCTCCTAGGGGGCCCACAGAGCCTGCTTAGTCCAAAAAAGTTTTTTTTTTTTTTTTTTTTTTCCTTTTAAATTATTAGATAAGGGGACCATTTATCAATGGACCTTTCCTACACCCAGTTGACTGGAAACTGATCAGTTACAAGGTTAGAAATATAAGTGGGCAATTTTCACCTTAATGCAGCACCAGATCTACACCCAGGTATGGCCAGTGGCTACCAGTTTAGATGCACAAGAACCGTAGGATATAGGAATGTATATAGTTATGGTTGCCCTGTGTGGCCCTCTTTGATTTCCTCGGTTCGGATCATCCTAGCCCTCAATCAAGAGTCTTGGAAATGGATGGTTAGTTTCAGATTTTCAGAACCATAAATCTTGTAGGTCTCAAAATGAATGATTTGGGGACAGGATTTGCCTCCAGATCTAGAGCAACAAGTCCTATGTCTTGGATCTGGATTCAGAGTCAACCTTCTCAGAACCCCAGTTTGGGCTTTTAATTTTTTTTCAGCTACATGGGGACGGCTACATTGGGACTCAAACTACCGTACTCTTAAACACTCACCTCCCTGGGACTCAACTCACCCGGACAGAGCTTTACTTTCTGAATTCAAGCTATAATCCTATCCCATCAAATTTTTTTCACCTGAAAGGATGTCTATTGGCAGTCAGGTCTGGGCATGGTTGAGACTAGGGATGCAAAAGGGAAGGAGTAAAACCATGGTGGAACCATTCCGGCGCCACTCTGATTGCAACATAAGATGTGGAGTGCACTGGTATAATTAGATAAAAAGAGCTTCTAAAAAAATTTAAATAGACAACTAGGGCTAATAATTAGTATATGATTAAAGGGACGTAGCCTCAAGTATGAATACAACTCAAGCTATGCGGCCTGAAAACTTATAAATATTTTTAATATGTGAAAAATAATCATCCTATATGCATCGATCAGAATCTGGATCAGAATTTCTCCGAATCCAAAAATAGGTTCAATACATTCTTTATTCAGAATTGAAGCGAAGCCTTCTGTAACTTGAAAAATCGGATATCCATTTCCTACCCATAGTTGGACCTGTCTGAAGTTCTATTGATGACCAAAATATCATATAGACCACAATCCGAGCCAGATTTGAATTCTTACGAGTCAAGCATTTCTAAAATTAGCTAAAAGAGATTATTTGATAGCCATTTATAGATATTCACCTTTATTTCTTCAATTGTAGCCACTTCTAGAAATACTTACCCAGAAATCATAGGAAATGCTATGCAAACCAACAATTATCAGCGCCTCTGACCCGGATGCCCGTGGGGCAGACAGATGACAAAATGATGGTCCTGATCATCCTAATGGTCACCACTTAAAAAGTCCAACATGTGGTAATTAAAACAACCTGGAATGTTATGGGTGTGCACAACTGATAGCTGCGTGCAATTGTTCAAGTCACCAGGGAACTGTATACTGGAGAGTTGGGAGACTCACTTGCATAGAAACTGAAATGTTCAATACACACTCAATTCTGCAGTTAAGTGTAACAGGACTAGAAGAGTGTTCTCACAATAGTTGATTAGACTATAATTGATTTGCAGGAGTATCATGACTAGAGAAGTGTTCTTACACTAATAATTACACTATCATTGATTTCTGCAGGAGCATCATGACATCCTTTTCTCCAAATATACTTTGAAACTGAAAAACCATCTCAATATGCATTCATCACATGCTTGGTTTCACATTGAGGCGAGATGCCAGCTTCTGACCCAGAGACTTGTCCGCCTGCATTTTCCACAAAATATATGAAATTTAGTATTGTTGATCACCAATGCATGTATCCATCCATTTTCAAACAACATATTTGCAGACGTAACACACAGTTATGTATCCATGACTCTTGCAATAAAACTGCTTTCCGCCTTGGCTTTAGCATAATTGGCAGTAGACCAAAAATGTTTTTGCTATTTATAACAAAACCGCACCCACCTGATTACATGGGAAATATGTAGGGTAATAGACACTACAGAAAACCAAAACCATATATAGGCAAAGATATTATTAGGCCTTGTTTTTCATACGACAATTGAACTGTACCCAAAGTAGGCTCATTCAGGCAGTGGAGCACTTCCCTCCCTCAGCTTTGTGAGGGACAGCCAAATGGTAGTATGCCACAACTCACTTTCATTCTTGGGTGGAAAGGTGCCTCATATGAACACCTAACAATTAAAGAAAATTCGTAATCTAAAGGGATAGTGAAGTTTAGAAGAAAATAATATACATACTTAAATTGTGTTGTGCATTTGCAAATATGGCTGAGAAGTCAGGTGCCTGTCTATGGGATAGAAACTCTGATGGTGGGGAAAATAATCATCCTTTAGAATCTGTGGAGATTCCTCACTAGTTTTCCAGAGTCATGGAAAACCCGCGTTTGGCAAGTGTAAATCCTCGATGATTTTGGGCCAATGGAAATCCTAATTTTTTGAAGTACGCATCAATCCCAAGTTTTCTCAGCTATACACATCAACACATTGATATTGTTGTAGAATCCTCAGCTATATAAATCCCCAGTGGGAATCTCTATTCTAAGGGTAGGGAGGAATTCTCAAATCTGCAAATTCCTCACGGACTGCTCACCTATTACCAAACTTGCCCGTTAAGTAATGAAATATACTTTGTGCTCGTCTGTTTTCAGAGGGGTTTAAATTGGGTACAGTGAAGGAAAGATCCAGAAATGGCCACCAAAATAGTCTCCCCTATGATAGGAAATGATTACCCCTACCATTTCTCCAGTACATCAACATCAAGTCCTAGGAAAGTGAGTGCCCCCATCTGCATCACCCTACACTTAACCTCTTTGTCATTCCTTCTACACAATGCACTTTACTATAGATTCCTAGTAGGAAAGTACGTGAATGAGCCCTTCGTGTATTGCTATTTTCAGTGGAAGTGTGCACATTCTGGGAACCATGCCAGAATTTGTAAACATTGATAGGATTGCAGCTTCGCAATCTGATGTTGTTAATGTGGTACGCCACATAGTGCAATTAGTGATAGAAACGGTAAACATATTTGCAAAATTTCTGTGGCGGTTACTTTGGGGACTTAATGGTTATAGTTAAGTGTTTGACATATTTTGTGATTCATGGTGATGTAGTACAGACCAGGCCCAAGAAGTCAACTGGGCCAACCATTTACCCATAGGTCAACCTGGTCCATTGGGTTCAGTCCACATAACCAATTTGACCAAGAGCTACTGTGGAGTTCTAATTTTATCTTGTTTCTATTTTCATTCCTAGTTTGGTTAGAGACATATTTCTAATTTCTATTTTATTGTTTAATTAGGATTATCTAGTTTCCTATTTTATTTAGACTTCTTCAATAGAAAGTCTTCTTTGCTAAGGAACGATCCTACTCCTCTATATGTATAGATGAGTACCTCTTGTAATTGCATATGCTTATTTTCAATTAATCAAAGATTTCTCAGAGTTTTTCGTCAATGATGGTGTTTCCTATTGTCGTGTGTTTCTTGCTGGAATCCCTTCACCAGATTCAATCAACCCCATCTGAGGCGCTGACCTATTCGGTCATGGGTCCAGGGCTGAGCCACATGGTCCTTTCTTCAACAGTTAGGCTGCATAACTGCCATGCTAATTTAACCATTGCCATATTGCACGCACAACATGTGAGTTATAAAAATCACATAGGAAGTGAGAGAAATCAAAAGATTTAGAATATACAACATTACCATGGCCATTACTAACAGTACTCACACAGAACAAAAGCTAAAATAAGATCGAAATATATGAAAAAAGAAATGCTTAGAAGTAACAGTATATGTTCCAAATATTGGACTCACCTGAGACCAGTAGTTGATCCAGATGCTGCGAATTTCATGTGTGACCCTTGGATCAGACAGCGCTTCAACCCATCTGCGGATAAACCGCTCTTGTCTACAAAAAGAGAACAGAAAACCATAAAGGTCCAATTTGTTGCTTATTCTTAAAAGAATATTTAGGTCCCACTCGAATAGGAGATAAAAAACAAGAGAGGATCCCCACTAGGTAAAGAATCAAGGAGAAATCAATAGGTACAGAATTCGTTATCGAGATTCACCACTTTCCTCTCTAGTAATTCGCTGTTCATATTTGAGTGGGAGAAAGCTTGTACAAGAAAGACATTTTGAAATTTGAAACCTTTATTTAAGCACCTAAGTAGTTAAATGTCAATTTTTTAATAACAATAACAACAATTTCATTATTTTTCTCCCCCGCTTTGAGTACAGAATTTTTCCCCTTGTTTATGCAGAAAGTAGTTACAAAGTGAAATAGTTTTTTGCCCCCTAAAAGATGTAGAGGTTTCTCTTGAGAAACATCTACTGCCCTACTATTTTCATCCAAACAGGCCATCAAATTATGTTAGTATGCTTACCTATCTGGGGCGAAGGACCGGTATCTTTCTCCAGGCTGCTTGAAATTGTTTTCCTTCTCAATGATACACTGCATCAGCCGTCAGGAAAACTCATTATTGAATTTGCAATGATCGTAAATTAATGGTTAAATAGATAAACCAGAGTTTGGGTGCTGGATGAATAACAAATGGAAATATTCGGAAGTAATTTGGCAAAGTGGATCGTAAATCATTCCACTGTGATTCTAGGGTTAAACTGGAATCAGGTCACATCAGCGGGGACACTTCTCTCAACTTTTCTGAGATCAATCAACATGGGCAAAGACGCCGATAAAGATTTTAATACAGAATAAAAGGTCCCATCTCATGTGGTTACTAATTTCTGCATGATCACAAATGATTGCATAATTCGATACACAACTGTCTTAGGTTACCATTATGGTTTTCTGAAAAAATTCAGAACTCAAGACTCTTTTAATGTATGGAATTATCTTTTCTCCTTTAATTTCCACTTACCAAGCACGAAAGACAATGAAGAACAAACAAGGTCTAATTTTCTAGTGTGAAATTTAGTTACCATCTTCAAAAGGAGGCTAAATGGCTAACAGACACTTACCTTCTCACGTTTACCGGTGCAAATACGAGAAGGAATGGGGAACTTCTCAGCATGGCGCACAGGGTCGTACCTTGAAGGGAAGTAATTCACCTAAAAAAAACTCTATTAGTATCACAGTTGATAAGTAATAATTACGATAGCTACTACACAAAAGTTAAAATAAAAATACCTCCTCATCCCGGTGCATGAAATTCATAAACCCATCATGGTGATTGTTGTGATGAGCGCATTTGGGTGCATTTGGTGGAAGCATCAAATAGTTTGGTCCAAGGCGATGCCTCTGAGTATCAGCATAGGAGAAAATCCTAGTTTGGAGCAACTTGTCATCTGAATAATAGACCCCAGGCACTACAATCGCGGGGCAGAAGGCAAGCTGTTCATTCTCAGCAAAGAAGTTATCAATGTTTTTGTTTAAGACCAAGCGACCAACTGGCTGAAGAGGCAAGATGTCCTCAGGCCAAGTTTTGGTGACATCCAGTGGGTCAAAATCGAACCTATCCTCATAATCAGGATCAATGATCTGGATGAAAAGTTTCCACTCTGGATAGTTTCCAGCAGCAATTGAATCGTAGAGATCCTTGGTAGCATGGCTGTGATTGGTTCCACCAACAGCCACAGCATCCTCCTCCAACAAACACTTCACTCCACATGTGGGCCTCCAATGGAATTTCACGTAGTGAGCTTTTCCTTCCTTGCTGATAAGAGTATATGTATTGACACCGGAACCATCCATGTGCCTGTAATCCAGTGGAACACCCACATCATCAAAGAGAAACGTGAACATGTGCAAGCTCTCTGGATGGTGGGAAAAGAAGTCGAGGATCCTCCAGTTCTCTTGGATGTGGGACTTTGGGTTCGGTTTAAGAGAATGGACCATGTCAGGAAACTTTATTCCATCGCGGATAAAGAACACAGGGAAGTTGTTCCCAACAAGATCAAAATTACCCTGTCCCAGACAAAGACATGTAAGAAATCAGTCATGTTTCTATAAGCATGACAACTTTCTAGGTATGAAATCCCCATGTACCTAACTACAGCCTGAGGACTAAGTGAGTATATTCAAACATGCCTATAGCCACACAGATAATGTTTTTCATTAAAGAATATGTGAATGTAAATCAATAAAATAAGTGAAAATGTGGATATTTAATCCTCTGTGAAGTGTTAAAAAAAAAAATTATCTGGTCTTCAAGCATTCAAGTTCAAACTTCTAGAAAAAAGGCATTCATAGTTCAGCTCAAATATGACACACATATTTATCCAGAAGGGCCAGAATGCCATTCAGTCTGGGCTGGGCTGGGGGCTGCTTTGATGCATTGTAATCATGGGGGGAAGGGGGATGCAAAGGCTTATGTTCGACTTAGACATGTGCAAAAATGGGTCAATATAATTATCCTAACCCATGATTTTTGGCCCTAAAAAATTAGACATTTAAGCCCTTAAATGAAGAACCAGTATTTTTTTTTAATGCATAATCACTATAAAGGAATAAAGTTGGATGAATACTAAATTGGGGTGAGTGCCAAACCATTGGAGGGAGAGGGTACTGAGAACAAGGGGTAGGATTGAATTCAGGTGGGTCGGTGCTGGAAGGCCCACAGTGGAAGATTTATGGATCATAAATGCATAGTGAGCCCCAAGCCCCTAAGCTGAACGCCGGTGCTCGTGACGGATGCCTGGATCATCATTGGCCCACTTGACCCATATCCCACAAGCTTTTTTGTTCTGATAACATGTCCCACAAGCTTTCACCATCCAAATATCAAAATGAGTGCACAGTCAATCCAACGGTCCAATGCATTCATATGGATGCCAAACCATGGGACCCATGACTATCCAGGGGGGTCCCTGTTTTATAATCCACTCAGATGAACCATAAAGTGGGCCCCACCACTTGTTTTGGAGTGCCAGCACTCACCATAACGTGAGCACCAGCGCTCAGCTGAGGGGCTCCCATGTATGTTAGAATCTATGATGCCCAAATACAGATACAGGACGGACACGAGTACATGGATTGGCGATACAACTCTTTTAACTTTTGGAAATCTACGACATAGATACAGAAATGGCTGTCTAAGAGTTTTTGCTTACATCACTATCAAAACATTATCATTGTTCATGTTCCTTTCTAACATTAGTTTTTGCTTACATCACTTTCAAAACATTATCATTGTTCATGTTCCTTTCTAACATTAGTTTATATTGAGAAGCCAGAAAATTTAAAGAACTATATGAAATAGTGGGCTTGGTAAGTGGGATATGCTAAACTAGTAACCTGTAAGTATTGGTGTACTATCATTCCAAAAAAAAAAAAAAGTATTGGTGCAGTATCAGATATCAATATGAGTGTCGTATAGGTCCAACACGAGTAAGGTGTGTTTGTACCAATATCCAGATATCACAGATTAGAATCTCCTTTATCCCTATAGATTTGGCAAAGTAAACTTCTTAGCTTATGCTCACACAACAACACACACACACACACACACACACACACACACACAGCTTGCAAAGTTGATTTGAAGGGGTACGCTATCTTGCAACCTTTGGCATCAAGGTATGGTAAGAAAATTTGTCTCATGTCATACATTTTCTTTTCATTGTATGATTTGTCCTTTGTATTTTCAGACTCAGTATGTCTATATCTAAAAGTTCACTACTCTTTTTTTCCATAGGTAACGATAAATTATATTGAAGATAAAAGATTACAGCCAGAAAACAGTACACCCTATGTCCCTATCACAAAGTTCACTTTTCTTTGTTTTCTATTCATTTAATGCTGAGATCATGTGCATAAATTACCATCATATTTTCTAGTTTTATCTCTTTTTCTTATTACGTAAAATTGTCCTAACATACATTGATCTTAGGACCTCTAGGGAGAGTGCCTTAACCATCGCACTACTTATATGGTTGGCTTCTAGATCCATTTCTTTAATGTTAACAACATTGTAATATACAAGGCAGGTTACTCGGATAACAAGCACACAACAAAAGCTTCAAGGAAAAGGAAGGACACAACAGGATTTTTTTGGTGGAAGACTTAGTCAGCAGGCAAATAGACATCGAGCACATCAACGTCCTAATCAACTTTAACATCCCAGATTCTGCTGGAACTTACTTGCATAGAATTGTGTTCCTTATGACAACACCCAATTGAATTAGTCCAAGTCTGTCATTTCTTGATATCATTTCTGTTGCAGTTTCAGTTCGATCATCTTATCATTTTCTTTTGACAATTATAGATAGGCACAGCTGGACATTTAGATGCTAAATGTCTTGCAACCATATTTGTGTCATCTTCCATCTGCTTCTGACATGATGTTCTGCAGACTTCTAACCAAAAACTTAGGGGTGGTTTACTTGATGGAAGTATATCCTATCAATGGAAAAATGTGTGGCACTTCATAGTCGATTGTTTTCCATTCATATAAGAGACTTTTCCATGTCTCTTACAAACTACTGTGGGGTATCAGATATTTCTATTGACAAATAAAATCAATTTCTGTGGTTTAGGGAACTCTCAACGTTTATTATCAAAATCGATAATCAAAAAGCTTTTGCCATTATTGATAGGACTTAGGAGACATTGGTTCCAATAGCTGTCTTATCTCAATTAATTTCTAAAATATGAGTTTTGAGCATTCCTAATTCTGGTAGGCAACCGGCTATGCTCATCCAAGGCATGAAATAATATGACAGAAAGCCAGCTTGGATTAGTTTCAGCTACAAACCATTTTCTGATCTTCAATCAATTCTGTTCTTGAACTGACAAAACAAAAATCATTTCCCTATAGAAAACTTTATCCATTGTTTCAAAAGATCCAACAAGTGTCTATGTTCAATCTTGTATTGGCCCATGCATCACATGAGTTGTCTTTTAGTACTGTCAAAACACTACTAGAAGTATAAACCGGAAGAGAAATTCAGAAATTTTACCCTTCCAAGCTTGGGGAAAAGAAGAGACGGTCCTTTCAAGTGAGATAAGAAAATTTGATTTTAAATAGAGAAACTGTGTTAATTTATGGAAATAGGAAACCAAAATCAATTCTGTTAGATACAGTGCAGTATTTCATAAATCAATCTATTCTAATCTAAAGAAAGAAAAATGCAAACCAATAGAATTTTATCAAAATATCTGAGGCATAACAAACTGCAATAATTGATAAAGGAAAACAACACGATAAGCCATGCTACCTCTCTGGTATAGAACTTCACAGCAAAACCACGAGGGTCTCTCAGGGTTTCAGGGCTTCCGCGCTCATGGATAACAGTTGAAAAGCGAACAATAACCGGGGTTTGAACTCCGGGTGCCCTAAGGAAATCAGCACAGGTAAGGTGAGAAATATCATGGGTGACCTCAAAGAAACCTTTTGCACTGGCTCCTCTAGCATGGACAACACGTTCTGGAATGCGCTCCCTATCAAATTGAGCGAGTTTCTCAACCAGATGATAATCCTCAAGGAGAATTGGTCCTGTTAAAAAAAAGGATTATATACTCAATTGCAGAATAAACAATCTCTCATGCCAACTCAAACCATGGATTGTGTTTCAAAGGTTTATCAGTGATACCTATTTTAAGTATGGTAGCCACACATTCACACACAGCGAAATAACAGGATAAAATAATATTTTAACAGGTTTCAACTCTTCAATTTCAAATAAATCAGTAGCTTTTGCAGAAAGCATACTTGGCTATGGTAGGGCATTCCCTTCTTCATGAAGGGGGTAAAAGTTTTGAGCCTATGACAGGTTCCTCTGATGTGTGTGCGTGGACTGATATATACAAACAGGGTAATTTTCACCCAAGAGGCAACTCTCACGGTACTTGTGTGATGTAAAAATATAAGCCCTCATGGAACTCACTTGGATGCATATCAAGTGTGGGAGGATGGTGTGACAGAAAGGCCTTATTGTGGAAATTCCAAAATCCCTCTAAATTAGTTCCATCATTATTATGATGACTCAACTACTATATTCCGTTTCTAACTAAGATTCAGGCAATTTAGAGTAAGAATAAATAAAGAAATAAAAATGCATGTAGATAGCCTTGGCTTGTGGACACTCCTGGTAAGATATGTGGCCTAAATAAGTAATAAGTGATTAGGGGCCTGCTCTATGGGCTGGTCGGCCAGGCCCCATGGGCTTGGGATGCATTTACATGAAGTCTTAGGAATTCAATATGAAATAGGCAGACACCCTCAAGATTGCACTTCATATTCAGTGATGATGATCGGACTAAGACTGATATAAAAAATGGCATCCCACCAAAAGCAATTGCAATTTTTCACAAACTTCAACACAGTATCCATTAAATAAACATCTGTTTGACCAAAAGAACTATATGGATGTTAATTTATGGTATTCACCAGAAGTTTTAAAAATCAATGTCATGTTATTTTAAACTAACAGAAATGGGAAATTCATTCAGACCGAAACAACTCAGCAGATTCAGTAATTTATGCCAAATTCATGATAAATTTGCAAATTGGAATGAATTTCAAAACCTTCCAAATACAGTATGGATACAACGGAGATAAAGATTTATACACAAAAATGAGGTATCAAATAGGACCTGATGCACATATACAGTCGGTATGATAATCATGCACACTTCCTATTGTGAAGCATCCAGGAGAATAACTTCCAACATTTCCACAGATAATATAGTAATCATCATAAATACAATCCATAGATGGAGGGTGCATTTGGATGCACAACAATTTGACATGGGTTTCAGAGCTTGGCAGATTGTAACGTGATCCATTACAGTGCATTAGGGTTGGCAGAAAAATAAGAAATATCATCATGTAGAATATCCTTTTTCCATATTTTCAGCTCTAAATCAACATTGACTGTTGCCGCTGATGAAAACTTTTTGGGGTGAGAACAGCAGAAAACAGTATCCTACCAAGTGCAGTTTCCAATTATATTCTGCTTTAAATGCACAGAATGAAGAACCATCCTTTTTTTTTTTCCTTTTTTTGGGTCAGTAATGAACAACCATCCATTCTACTAAAATATTCAAACTGCTAATGATTTGGGGTACCTCCAACCAATCATAAAAGTGAACATAATCCATTAAAAGAGTAAACAAGAAAAAATCATGAAAACAAATTAAAAGACCTATTCCACAACAAAGAAAAAAAATTAACAAACAAACAGAGTTTTCAATTACATGCTCCCTTGAAAACATAGCAAAATGAATAACCATCCATTCTACAAAAATATTTAAACATCATGCATCGTAAGGTAAATTTAATGATCCTAACACCTCATACTCGACATAACTCTTAGGGCCTTTTTTTTTTTCTTTTAGAATGATCACAGGGCCTGTTTGTTTGCATTAGAATACATAGGAATTGAATGCTTAGGGTGGTTAAAAATGAAGCTTAAAGGCAAATTTTCAAAAATGAACAACAAAAGAAGGTGCTATTTGATGCGAATTTCACCTTTGACCTTCATTTTTAACCACCTTATGTATTCAATTCATATGTATTTTAATGCAAACAAACAGGCCCTTAATAAAATGGATACATACTAATACTCGCCATAAATCAACCAAAAAGAAACAGCATCATGAACAAGTGAAAGAGCTATCCCACAACAGCAGAAAGTGTAATCAACATGAAGAACTTAAGTTCCCAATATCCAAATAACGAATGAATACCTCCCGGCCCAACAGTCAGCGATGAGTTGTTGTTCCAAACAGGTGCACCAGAGTTTGTGGTAAAGAAGGGTGAATTGAAAGCACTCGCAGGACGGAACTGCATAAAAAGATAGGGAACAAAAACAAACTCAAAACATAAGAACATCAATGAAAAACAAGATAAACAAAACACGAAAAAAAAAAAAAAAAAAACTGGTCCTGCTCCTGCATTTGATCACATCACTCCCTTGGAAGGCCATAAGCCCCACACCATCCACATGAAAACTAAACCATGGGAGAACATAGAAACACCTCTACCCACAAGCAATCATAAAATCACCACCAGTCTAAATTCATATAATGTTCTCAATTAGAATAGTTGGTAGGAATAATCAATTTGTCTATGGCATATCCAGGGCCGGGCCTTTCACTTCCCCATCAACAAACAGGACAAGGTCCAATCAGAGCAACAAGATCGAAAAATTAGGCAAAACACATCAACACAAACAACCAACCAAACTTGATCAAAGAAGCCCACAAAATTACAAAAGCAGGGAAAGAAAAGGCATCAAAATAGGTCAGGCCTTCACTAAAATCTAGCAAATAAGAGAACCCAAAGCATAAAATTAAAAAAATTAAAAAAAAAAAAATCTAACCAATAACATCTATACAAACCGAACCCAAGAATAGAATTTGATCCTAAATCAGCATAAATAAAGCCAAAGATCCTACCTTTCATAGAAATCAATCATCAAAAAAGAAAACCCACCAGGGAAATCCCAGTAATAAATATAACAATCATCAGAGCAAAGAACTCACTCTTGCAGCTCAATCAAGTTTTTTTTTTTTTTAAAGAACTTTTTTCTTTCAAACAAAGAAGAGAAATCAATCCAATACTTCCATCTTCTTACAGATTAATCACCAATAACAAAAACCCATCAAGGAAATCCAATCAAACAATGAAAAATCATACCCTGTAAGGATCCATAGCGAAGCAAAACAGTGGTGGAAGAGAGTCTCTTTGAGGATAAGAAGAGAAAAATAGTTATTTTCTAAGTGTGAATTGGCGCTGTTGGAGGTTTATAAATACACGGAACTGCTACGATTATGAAATCCAATTCATAGAATTTTTTTATGGTCGGAGAAACGTGGGAAGATTCACGCTGGCCTTATCTACTCCACAGCCCCTGCAGCTTATGCCGTAGAGGATTTTTTCTCTTTTTTTTTGGGAAAGGTTTTTTTTTTGTTTTTTTTTTTTTTTTTTGTTTTTTTTGAATGATTTTTTTTAATGATAAAAGGAGGCCACGTGGTTGCTTGTTGGGAACCATGGACCCACTAAAATAAAGAGTGGCCTTTTGATTAGCTCTCTACCAAAAATCAAATTGAATGGATGGTATTAGGCGCCCGATCAAGCGCCATTAAATTGATAGTTAGAATTGAAGTATTATTTTATATAATAAATATCCATTTTACTACTTTAGATAAGATGGATAAAAGTATTGAATTATGGGAGTTTTGGTAGATAATTAATCTAAATATTCTATTTAAATCGGGTAAGGCTAATGGGCCCCATAAAAATCTCATATAATGTTTTTTTTTTTTTTTTTTTTTTTTTTTTTTTTTTTTTTTTTTTTTTTTTAAGAAGCTAGCAAGGCACGTTAGTTTTAGCCTTTTAGGTCGAGACAATTCCTTATCCTAATCTTAATTATATATGTAACCAGCTACTTAAAACATCAGTCCAGAACCTCCCAATGCGTCACTCGATGTTTGTATCAGCCTCCACAATGGGGCCTCTACAATGGGGCCGGCCTATTGAAAATCATAGTCACCAAAAAGAGCTCCCAACCCGTGCATATGAGGTCACAAAATTCTACTCCAATAAGAGTCGTCCCACTATAAGATGCATACAACTAATAGCATAATTAGTGGATATGATTATTAAAGTATAAGATTATATTAATCACATTATTATTTATATGCTCAATCTTAGAGTGGACCAACTCTTAGGGATGTAAATGGGTCCCCGATTCTCCAATTACCAGGAGGTTCTGACCCGTTAAAAACTAGGTCCGGGTCGTTATTTAGGCCCCGATAAATAAATGGGTCCGGGTCCACCTTGGTTCGGAACCATGGACCTGAGACCCGACATATTATCTAAATTTTCGAAAATATATTCTAAAAATTATATATTTTTTTTAATATCATTATCTCATTCTCTACCTAGATCCGGAATCGTCTCATATATGGTTCTGGTTTCGGAGCCAAGAAACCGGTTCTAAAACGGTTCCGGTTCCGGGTTCGGTTTCACCTTTTTCTTAGTGGTTCTGGTTCCAGGTCCACCATGGACCCAGACCGGAACCGACCCATTTACAACACTACCACCTTTTATTGGAATAAAATCTAGGGAAATCTCGTATATAAGTAGGCATTCATTTTAAGTTCCTTGAAGTCTTATTAGAAAAGACTTGGACAGCTCCACTCTTACTCAGAGAAAGCAAGAGTGAGACACTCAGGGGATCCTACTCCTTCAAAGACAAAATTTGGTGTCCCTACATAGCAATAAAGGTCGTTGAAGTGTGTGTTTGAGAGATTATATGGAGTGTGTTGAAGTGTGTGTTTGAGAGATTATGGAGTGTGTTTTGGATTGACTCAGAAAGGCTATGGTTCCTGTTTTGTCATTTGTGAGGGGGAGTGTGGCTGGTGTAAGCAGTGGAAAGCTGATAAGGCCCATGAGAAATCTGAGCCACTATTATCCAATCATCTCAAAAGAATGAGATTTAAGACTTTCTAATTTGAACAATGATGGGTCTGTTAACCTCTTTTTGAATGTATCATATGGGCCCATTTAAGCCAGGTACTGAAAAATTGTTGAGTCCCATGATGGATGATCACTGATCAGTGACCTGCAGATACAAGGTTTAATTTTCATTTGATATTGAGTGGTTGTGATCTTCTGAAAATGTGGCCTGTATTTCATTGTTGATTATACATGGACGTGAAGCTGCCACATGCATGGTATATAATCTGGGCCCAAGTATGAACCTTCCAGAGATGGAGTCTATTTCTTGCCATGGCCCATGGGGGATGTATGGACAAATCAAATGGGCCCACTGATTTTTAATTCATCCTAGACCACACACTCGATCGATGAAACGGGCCACAACCTCAAAAATCAACATCAAACCTTCATCCCATGGCTGAATTTGTGGTGTATATCATCTCCTTGCAAGATCAAATTCTCTTGGCTCAGATTTCACCATGTGGTTTTTGTTGCTACTCTTCAGTCTTCACCACCCATTTCCTGGGTAATGTTATCTGCATCTAGAGTCTGGACCAGCTCATCTATTAATTGGGCCTGGATTTAACGGTCGATATGGAGCCGTTTATTAACTGGGCCAGGCCAGTTTTCAACATGTAACTGTGACAACAAGAACGGATTTGGGCTAAGAAGGGACCAAATAGAAAATTGTTGCTAACTATGGGCCCATCTGATGTCTGTCTACCATTGTTTGGATTTAACCAATCAAGGAAGACCTGAAAAGGGTGGGCCATATAAGGGCTTCCTTACCATCTTCACCCATTGGGCCAAAAAGAAATGCTCGCCTGTTTGGTAACCTTATTAGTAAAGTAAAGTTAGGTGAATGGTCGACTTAGAAGACAAAAAAAGAAGAGAGGTCATATCAAAAGGCTATGCTTTCTGTCATTTGCACCGGACCGTCTTATCATCCCTCCTACCTCATTGATCTGGGTGGTCCATCCAGCCCAAGGCAATCTATGCATAGACCCAAAGCGCGGAGAGTTGAGGGAAATTGAGTTGGGCCCAGTTAACTCCATATACTCTCAACCAAAACCCCAAGACAACCCAATGAAACCCACTTAATTAAGTTTAATATGCATAACAAATACTAAGATTAACATTGTGATATGGTCACATTCACACAATTTTTATTATACTACTAGAGACAAATATATCAACACACACACTCTTGTAATCACCAACTTTCTAGTTTAAGTTTGTACCTCTTTGTTGTTATGAGGATATTTGAACATAGCACATGAGACACCTAGAACATCTTATAAAGAACATCTTATAAAGAAACGATGGTTTGGTGTAATTTAAGTTTGTAACTCTTTGTTTGTAGCTCTTTGTTGTTATAGCCAATGTTACATGGAAGGGATTGGTTTCAATCTTCTTATTTTATGGAATAAAGTATCCAAACTTCATGTAGTGTGACAGTAACATTTTCACAAAAATACCAGGTACCAAAAAAAAAAAAAATGCAGCCATATTCTTGATTGGTTCAAGTTGTAATGTGTGCAGGTTTATTAAAGAATCACTGAAATCTTCAGGCCTACAGTCAAAAATTGGGTCAGTCTTGATCCTCTGAGACTCTCACTCATGAGATGCTTGACCAAGACAAGTGAAACTCTATAATAGGGTCCATTTATTGACTAGTCTAAATGAATGCCCTCCTCTTGTGGAGTATTTGGCCAAATTTTCATTCCACTTGGAGTTAATTGCATCAAAAGATTAAGCACTTGATTGTTAAAAAAACTATTTTTTATATTTTATTCATTTGTTTTATATATCTAGGTCTTGTACTAAGACCAACTCCTATAAAAGTAAAACTTGATCATATTCCATATAAGAGAAATGCGTTCATTTGAGCACTTTGAATTATAGTACGTGGGTCCAAATGTAGAGTTCCACATGTCTTACAGTGAGAACCTTGAACATCCGGATTCAATATTAGTGGAAAGGATGAAAAATGGGGAGACTAAACTAGACAAGCAAAATTTTCACCAAGATGAATTATGTAGAAGGGCAGTGCGGGATTTTCAATCTCCACTATCTATGAAAAAAGAGTACCCTACATTAAAGAAATTTACTAAAAATCCTCTAGGACAGCCATGCGGGATTCCCATAGGTGAAAATTCTCAGCCACCATTTCATTTGAAATAGCACCAAATGCTTGGAACAGCCTGAAGTCCTTTGACTCCTAGCTATTCCTAAGCCAAAGAAGTATTTCCATGTAAACCTCAGCAATCATACAGAGGCATTTGTGAAAACCAATTAAAAGTTAGTGAGGAAACTTACTCTTTTTCATGCCTGCCTTCTTCCTCTTTCTTCTCAAGAACCCTGAAATTATAACCAAACAAATTGTAAATAATCTCATGGAGACAAAGAAAAGGACTTTTAACCTGGCACATAAAGAATCTGACTCCCAATAAGGCAGAAATAAGGAGTTCACACTTGGAGCAAAGAGAACAGGTTTCCACATGGTACATTTTACAAGCTTTTTATTTTGTGATGTAGAGGCATTTTCTGAGATTTTTGCAGAAAGTAAATTTGGATTCAAGAGGTAGAAAAATATTTCCTGCTGTCCTTAACTTGTGTTAGAAATACATCTCAGTGTCAAACACCCAAAACAGAAATTGGAGAAAACAAAGTCCAGCGTTATCAGAGGCTTATATCCAAGCCATTAAGAGGGAAGGGCATGAATACAGAATTTAGAAGAAATTAATGAACATGCTCTAAAGGCGGTCTATTTATAAAATCGTCTATCGTAAAAGTCTTATCTCATCTATCTAGAGTCTACTAAAGAAAATTAATTTACTAGTCATCTAAATCATGTACAACCTTACTTTGAGTCTATTTGCCTATTTTGTAATGAGTTCTTGAAATTCCTCCAAATAATGGGCTTTTTATCTGAAAGAGGTAAGTGCTAGAGTAAAAAATTACTAGTGTGGAGATACAAAAACAACCATCAAAAGAAATTGTCTCAATAAAAGCGCTTTTTTGTAAATTTCTTGGAAAGTAATAGAAATTAGGCAAACAGGTCTTTCATTTGGTAGATTTTTTTTAATTTTATTTTGGTAAAGCATTTTGTGGGTTGAACCTGTATAAGCCATAGTTAACTTGTGCATTACTTTACACTCATCATCTTGATATTGTGAAAGATAATAACATATTAAAATGGATTTTTTATTTTTTTTTTGCAAGACACATAATTTAATATATATAAACCAACTTGTAAGTTGATTTGGAAATCAATCTCTCAGTTTCAAGGGACATTTTCTCCATCAACAGTAAATTGGTGGAGACATTTAATGATATAGAGACACACTTCATTTTCTTAATATTTACTCCAAGTCCTTAAAAGACATGCTTCATTTTTATTTTTATTTTGTTGGCTTCACAACTCTACCTATCAAGGAACATGAAGAAATTCCACATGGAATTCCCAGGTACATGATGCAGCCCATCTTAATCAGTGCTTTATGGGCCCATCTTCTCAAGATCGATCATTTGGGCCGTTGGATGGTCCAGAGGCCCAAATGACTTGGGCTAAATGAAACTGAATACGCTTATGGTGGGCTGCAATTTGTAGGGCCATTCGGGCCTGAGTTTAAGACATGAGAAGAGGTAATGCATGAAGTTTCAGGGCCAGTGACCAACTGAACATTCTTGGGGCAACATGTGTTATAGACTCGAAGGCCCAATTCATCACGTTTAAACCTTTTACGGCCCATTATCTATCTACTGGGCCTGACTGGACCTTGTTCAATAGCCAGTGGGCAAAAAGAAAGTGAAAATCCCGATGTTGACCTGCTGGAGCCCACTGGCCTCTACCACAAATTTTTAGATGGTCCACACACAATACAACCAGAAACCTGATTTGTCCTGTGACCAGGAAATACAACCCTAGTCCAAAATGAGACCAAATGGGTCGGTCTGGATTCATGGACCAAGACCCGCAGATCCAGATAAATCACGGTCCACATTCCTTGAGGGTCCACATTCCTTGAGAGTCTGCAGAGTTTGTTCGGCCTTTCAATTGCACAAGGTCCCAATCTAGACATCCAAACTGTTGATATGGTGGGCCCCACCATCATAGCAAGTGCATACAAGATCCCCCAATGCGAGTATAATAGCCGCTCAATTGGTGGCCAAAGAATGAATGGTTTAGATGGGCAAAAGCTTGGATGGGATAGGACATAGAGCCCACAAATGGAATCTTGGATCACAACTTGGGCCCAAGCATTTTTATGTTGATGGTCCACATAAATTATCTAAAAACTTATAACCAAGTAATAAACCTGATGTGATGAGATACAGTTGAAAACTGAGAACAGCAAGTAACACCATGATGAAATCCTTCACACATGCAGGTTGAGGAGGAGGGGGGGAGACCATGGATCGGGACCGTCACCTAGTGGGCCCCACAGTAGATGGACCATGGTTTAAAAACCCAGTCTGCCCTTCAAACAGGACAATCTAAAAACAAGCAGGGGAACCTTTAGAAACTTGATGGCTAGGATCTTCCAATCAGTTCCATTTCTTAACCATGCTCCATCTGTGGCATGGCCCACTAGGTGGACGGTCCCGATCCATCAGCCACCCCCCTCCACATGCCATGTGGATGGTTAACCACATGGTATCACAGTTCAAAAGTCTCAATACAGAGTGTATAACCAGCCAACCCATTCCATATTAATTTAGGTGAGAGGAGCTTGCTATTTATACATAAAAAGAGAGAGGGAGCCACAGGCCCCCAACAAGGCACTTTCCAGTGTCCAGTACATACTTCATAATCACAGAACATAACACAACATAAACTCATACAAGCATGGTATGGTAGGAACTTGTGGATCCATCCATGTAGCTTTATTTCCTCATTTTGTATCACCCACCGTTCATCACATGCTTGGCCTCACATTGAGGCGAGATGCTATCTTTTGGCCCAGAGATCTGTCACACTGCATTGGCAAAGATAGCTCAATCAGGAAATTATCATCAAAGATGCTCAATAGCTATATATACTTTGTACCAGTTCACTCAACAAACTCTATGTCAATATATTGACAGCAAGGGGGACCCAAGGGTTTTATGGGATGAACCACAATAATTCAGCCCTGACCTGAATAGGATTGTTTTGCAGGGTCATAAAAATGAGGCCCAGACTTTGGGGTGTGGGCATGATTTAAAACTCATTCGACCGAGTTGATTCAGTTCCATAGGGCACCGAGTTGTGCAGATCGAATGAGTCTGACTAGTTCCTGGGCCAGACACCACCTAGTTACTCAGATCAGTGACCTTTCCAGTCAAGTGGAGCTTCTGGATTCATGAACTATTGGAACCACGTATCACTGCCCAAGGACCATGATTGACAATCTATTAATTCCAGTTAAGAAGTGATATATAGTGCCCATCCATGTGAGCCATTGAATCCTGGATTTCTAATTATTGGGCCAGCCAGTCAGGCTCAACTCAATTGCATGGTAAATTCACGCAACAGTTCAAAGTACTGGATTAAGATTTTGGTAGCCTGATTATCATTAGATAGGTTTCATTCTGAATGTTCCTACCTTCAAATGTGACAATGTTGGGTAACTAATATCACTGATATACTGAAATAAGTTCCACTACTCCTAAAAAAGGGTAAGTCCATTGGAGGAATGGAACTATCAAGATTTATGTCCAGCCCAAGAAGAGCATTACTTAATGAGCCTAAAATCATCTCAATCTGGACAGATTTATCCCCAAGCCAAAAGGGACTAAAGGTACCCAGAAGCTACATTCATTGGGAATAAAAAGGACAAAGGTAATATGCTAGAGATGAGAGTAACCTGAGTCCAGTAGGAGATCCAAATGGAACGAAGCTCGTGGGTGATCCTTGGGTCCGATAAGCCATCCACAATTCGGCGCAGGAAGCGCTCTTGCCTGCAAAAGTTTATTGAACAAAACAAGTATAAGATCTAACCAGTCAGTTAATTTTAACTGGTAAGCTTAAGAAATTTAACAATTTAGAGGGAATACAGGACCTGTCGGGCGCGAATGTTCGGTATCTATCTCCAGCTTGCTTGAAATTGTTCTCCTTCTCAATTATAGACTGCATTTTTCAAATGATGAATGGATTAGATTATGGTAACAGATTGTCAGTTATCAACCAATCATGTATAAATAGACAGATGACAATCAGTGTGAGATCCTATAGACAAATATTGTAGCAGCAATGGTCGAGTTTTCAACCATCCAACCCAATCAAGATTTGATGATGATAGACTTAAGGTTCGCATATTTGAGGTTTTGTTGTGGGTTTCTCTGTCAAGTCCCTACTATATTTGTTGTGTCAAATACTCAAATGTCAATAAGAAAAACATTTGATGTTTTTCTTTCATGTTGTTCAAAATGTTGGGTCTGAACTGAAGATAACCAACCGAGTACTTTTTAATTCCTTTGCAGGATTAGATGTATTCAAATCTAAAGTCATCTGACAATAGGTTAGCCACATTTTAGTTACATACCAAGTGTTAGTCCTAAAGCATTAAAAACACACAACATCACAAAAGATTGATCTATTTCCTATGTTCCAATAAAATGAAACAAGATAATATTTCCGTTCCTTTTTAAGACAATGACCACAGTTTGCCTTCATGTATGAAATGCAGATGCAGCACACTACAAGATTAACAAATAATAATACTCACTTTCTCACGCTTTCCATGTATAATACGGGTTGGAATGGGGAACTTCTCAGCATGTCGAACGGGATCATACCTCGACGGGAAGTAATCCACCTGAAAAATCAATCCCATCAATATAGTCTCACCACATTAACATGAACAGAATATCACCTGCATTCTATGTAGAAAGTTCATCCTTCTGTAAATACCACTTGCATCTCATATTGTTTATATCCCAGTGTTCTAAGTAACAAGTTATGTATGCATTGTAACAGGAAAAGATTCATTTGAACAACTAAATTCAACACTAGAACTAAATGTACCTCCTCATCCCTGTGCATGAAATTCATAGCTCCATCATAGTGATTGTTATGGTAAGCGCACTTTGGTGCATTTACTGGAAGCATCAAGTAATTTGGTCCCAATCGGTGCCTCTGAGTGTCGTTGTAGGCAAACACCCTACACTGGAGCATCTTATCATCTGAGTAATAGATTCCGGGCACCACAAGTGACGGTGCGAAAGCTAGCTGTTCATTTTCTGCGAAAAAGTTGTCAATGTTCCTGTTCAAGACCATGCGCCCAACCGGCTGAAGGGGAAACATGTCCTCTGGCCAGATCTTTGTAACATCCAACGGGTCGAAATCAAACTTGTCCTCGTCTTCGGGTTCCATGGTCTGAATGTAGAGCTTCCACTCCGGGTAGGTCCCAGTGGCGATCGAGTCATAAAGGTCCTTAGTAGCATGACTGTGATTAGTCCCACCAACAATGATGGCCTCTTCCTCTAACAAGTTCTTCACTCCACATGTAGGCTTCCAATGGAACTTCACATAGGTGACTTTTCCAGCCTTGTTAATGAGTGTGAATGTGTGGACGCCAAATCCTTCCATGTGCCTGTAGTTCAATGGAATGCCAACATCATCATAGAACCATGCAAAAGTGTGAAGGCTCTCTGGGATGTGTGAACAGAAGTCAAGAATCCTCCAATTCTCCTGAATGTGAGATTTTGGGTTTGGTTTGAAGGCATGGATCACATCAGGGAACTTCATCCCATCGCGAATGAAGAACACAGGGAAGTTGTTTCCGACCAGATCAAAATTTCCCTGAGGACAATAAAACACAGTTATAAATTTATCATTCAATTCAGGTAGGGTCATCCACACACAGGCTTGTGATATTATGTGGAACATGGACATAGTAATAACTAGAAAATGTTGCATGGCTGAAGCACATGATTGTGAAATTTTGTTAATTAGATGGAATACCTCTCTAGTGTAGAACTTAATGGCGAAGCCTCGAGGGTCTCTGATGGTCTCAGGGCTGCCACGCTCATGGATAACAGTTGAGAAGCGAGCAATGAGAGGAGTTTGGACCCCTGGTGCCCGGAGGAAATCGGCGCAGGTGAGGTGAGTAATGTCATGGGTGACCTCAAAGAAACCCTTTGCACTGGCTCCCCTTGCATGAACAACACGTTCAGGGATCCTCTCCCTGTGAAATGCGGCGACTTTTTCGATGAGGTGATAATCCTCAAGGAGAACTGGTCCTGCTCATTGAAAATTAAGAGTCATATCTCTGGTTGAATGAACTAAAAAAACTCTCTTCTAAGATTCAAATTACAATATAGAATGCTTTGCAACTTGCACAGTTTTCTAAAAGTAGTCATGAGCTTGCACATTTTACCAGAGATACTACTATAAGTAACATGTTGAATGGCTGATAATGTTAGACCATAGTTACTTAGTTTGCGTAACTACTACCACATGCTGGATCTTTATTCAAATAATTTGCAATTTGATTTGGATAATGGTTCGATTTCGATCTGATTTAGTTTATGAACTGAATAAAAAATATTTATTTGGAACTATCAAACTTATGTTTTGTTAATCTTTCAACTTCATTAATAATTGCACAAAATATGAACCTGGTAATTATGGTTCAGACTTGGCTGGTCGAAAGACGGAATAGACGCCACGACATAATACGGGCCTAATTCACATGACACTAATGACATTGATTCTACATTTCTATTCTACCATGAAAAAAGAAAAAAATGTTTAAAAATCCATGAGCCAATATGGACAACAACAGTGGCAGACAAGTAAGGCCTGGCCCACTATAGCATCGTAAGGCCCAGTGGTTTTGAATCAAATCAGGCTGGATATCACTAATTGCGGGCCTCGATAAGCTCAAAACACACAGTCTGGGCCTGCAGAACATGCAGATTCCACCCAAAATGGGCTTGTTCAGATGTATTTAGGCCCTTGCATTATTGTTGGTCTAGTTACAACACACTTCCTTAGGATGATCTGATCTAGCCTTAGCACGATTAGATGCCACAGACTGAAAGAGACCCACTTTTGGTTTAATAGCACCCATTATAATCCAAAACAATGGTAAGTATCACTCTAATCTATGTGATGATAAGGCCCATCACCCATAATAGGAGGAGGAAGTTGATATCCAATTGCATTCATTTTCAAAAGAAACTTTCAGGGATCTACTTTTGCGATGCATTTGAGCTGAGGTTTTACCCCAGTGATCGATCTAGGCCCAGGCCTGTTGAGCAGGGCTCATAGGAAAGGAGGACTGCCATGAGCCTATTTCAACCTAAAGCTCAAGTATATCACCTTGTAGACATATTTGAACCATATTTCTGGGAAATGGCTCTGACTCACTGGAGTCAGCCAGGTCAACTTTACTCAAAAGGTCACCGAGTCAGGTGAGTCGAAAGAGAGTGAAACGGTACCATGTCGAACTCACCTTGGTTGTTTGACTCAGTGAACTTCCTAAACCAGGCCACATTTTTTAGTTTTAAACCATGAACACAGACCTTTTTATGGAAAAAAAAAAAGAGGGACATTTACTTCAAAAATACCATTAAATAGGGTAATTACAACTGAGGACTCTAAATTTTTATAATGACGGCCAAGGACCTCCAACCTAAAATTCAATATTTCATTCTGTTTTTGCCCTTGGTTAGTTGATGTCAACATAACCCTAAAAAGAAAAAATTCACCCCCAAATCAACAACAAAAGTAGAATAAAAGAGAGAAAGGAGAGGAAGGAGATTAACGCCTTACCTCTTTTTTGTCAATTACAGTGAGAGAGAGATTGCTCGATGTTAACAAAACCCTAAACAACAGAAAACTCAATTTTTGTTTACCCTAATTGGGCATTTTTGTTGATGTCAACATAATTTTATGTTGATGTCGATGAATCTTCTGTTGCTGTCAACAAATTCACAGGGTCACTCATGTTGTTAACTGGGTATTTTTGTTGACGTCAACACACAATTTTATGTTGATGTCAATGAATCTTCTATCGACGTCAACAAATTTACTGAGTCATTGATTGTAATAACTGGGCATTTTTGTTGATGTTGATGAATGTTTTGTTGATATCAACAAATATTACTCATGACAGATTAGGGAACTAGTTATGTTGACATCAACAAAAAAAAGGATAAAACGAAAAAAAGAGATGATTTGAGCTGGAGGTCCTTGGCCATCATCATAAAAGTTTAGGGTCATCAGCTGTAGTTACCCTATTTAAAGGAATTTTTGTAGTAAATGTACAAAAAAAGAAAAGGAAAGAAAGAAAACTTGGGCCTGGCCCAACTATGTGGGCCCGAGCCATCCCACCAAACTGGATGCAATCATGTGCCACCCTGCCTACTATTATCTGATGTTGAGGGCAACCTACTTGATTGCCACTACTTTTTGTTAGTGCCTTCAATTATTTCACATGGTGTTGCCTCATAAGTCACAACAAATTAGGACAACGACAGCCATGATTGCATCCTTTTTCTCCTTTTTAAATTATCACCTTCCATTCGATTGTCAAATATGGAGCCCACATTCAGATACCTAATCTTACATTGCTTGGAATATTATTCACTAACAGATTTTGATCACATATGAGTTCATGCAATATTTAGAGAATTTGATCTTGGAAAACCTGAAATTAAAGGGCTATGATCTTTGCAGTATTGTTATTAGTGGGGTTAGAGTAGATGTAAAGGTCTTATTATGGATAAGGTCGGGCACAAATTTAGTCTCATCAGATCATCCTAGCCTCTAATTTAACGACCCAAAGGTTAATGATCTTTTAAACGTATTTTTTTTTCTTTTCTGTTTTTAGATTCAATGCAATAGTGAATGAAGGTTCAATTATAGTCCGTGAACTTGTCTTGAACCGTTGAACATGATCCATCCTAGACTGGTAATTTAGGTTTTGGGTTAACCCCTCTGACTTCTAATTTAGTTCGGATTTATATTTAATCCCGGTTAATGAAGGGGTTGAATTGAGGTCTAGCCACACTGTTGCACATGTGGTCACGAGGAAACTTATTTTTATTAGATTTCTTACCATCAAAGAAATCTAATAAAAGTAAGTTTCCTTAATTCCCTCAAATTAGCCAACAAGAGTCCTATTTGATTTGGGTTTAAAAATTGAATCCAAGATAAACTTAGTAAAACAAAAAACCAAAAGGGGAAAGTAACTTAAATTAGTGGGATCAAACCATGGGTCCCAACATACACTCGTTACCCTTGATGATGAACCCGACCCATTGCAATACCTATTGCATAGATAATAACATCAAAAAGGAAAGTCCAAAGTCTTAAAAAATGGATACCTCTAGTTCCAACTGTGAGAGCAGAGTTGTTGTTCCAAACAGGCAAACCCGAATTTGTAGTGCAGAAGGATGTGTTGTAAGCACTTGAAGGCCGGTACTGCAATTGAATCCCATCACATGAAATAAGTAAGGCAGAAACATCACAAAAGATGGATTAAGCATTAAACAAAATAACCCCCCATGAATTAAAATCGCAAGATAACAAGCGTCGCAAATGGATTAAGCATAATTTCAGCAAAACAAAAAAAGGATTAAGCATAAAGCTAAGGTTGGGTTGACTCAATGACTCAATGAGAAACTAGACTCCACTAGGCCGAGTCAGCGCAAGAGTGTAATGTCAATCTCTTGGTAATTTTTCAGATGACTAGTAGTGTCCAATTTCATCCAATCTTAACGCAGTTCCGTAATTCAAAGTTTGAGTTGACATCTTTGACCCAATTGATAATTGAGCTCTGTTCAAATTGTATTGGTTCTCTCTATATGACCCAACACCCTAATTTGAACACAACCTTTTAATTGAGGGTTCAAGTTGATCTTAAATGGGATTCAGATTGGCATTTTCAACCCCAATATAGGACAGGTTGAGGTTAAACCTGCATATTGCTACCTCTGCCAACGAATTATTCATATATAATACACATGTTACAAACTATGGAGATTTTGAGCACATGAACATCTCACATGAACATCTCATATCTTGAGTATTTCCAAAATCTTTGCAAGAAAATAAGGAGTCAATCTAATAAAATAAAACTATTTGAGAATATCTTGAAAATGAAAATAACATGATATTTCTCAAAAAAAATCTAATATTTTGAATAAATCACTTTTTTTTTTAAAGAAGCTGGTTGGCATAAATCTAAATTATGATGATATTTTAAAATATCAAAAAATGAAAAATCATAATATTTTTTAAGAAGATTAGAACTATTTGCAAGATACATAGAAAGTAGAATATTTTAACTTAGAATTGATGAGAAAAGCCTCTTGATGATGATGGTGATAACTTTCAAATATGTTTGGTATATTTCATTTTCTTACATGTTTCGTATCTTTTTTTTCCCTTGTTCCAAATAACATTGGCCAAACAAGTTTCCCAAAACATGTAGAAAAAAGGAGAAAATGACAAAACAAGTTTTGTTGCTGGTTTTTCTTTTTTGTTACATGGAGTGGGAGATGTCTCCTTCGCTACTTAGCTATCGGTGGTTCCTTTGTCACACCATCTACATGTCATTATCTTAATAATTAGCAATATTTACATTAAAAAAAAAATTCCTCCATAGTGATCACGATAAGATTAGCATCACGGCCAAAACACCTAGTGGGGCCAGCTTATAATCCATCCCGATGAACCATAAAACAAGAGCTCGACCGATTTCCAGCTTGACACTCATCCGATTGAACTGAACTGTCCAATCAATTTACAGTTGTTTTAGACAGTGAGAACCTATCGACCATTGATCAAGTGGTTATGATTATAATTAAAGCCTCTATCACCATGCACAAGGGGGTGTTTTTCGGTCCCTCGTTCCCATCTCCAAGTGGGGGCCCAAAAGAAAGAATGATGAAAACTCTATTATATCTATCATGATAAAAGGAAAGAAAAAATAAAACGAGGAAGAATGATGAAAACTCCATGATTTAACTCCAAGGGGTAACACAGTTGGGTTAAGACCACGATTTACACTTAGAAATTGAGGGTTTAAAACTGCACTACGAAAGGTTACAGGGGATTTATCCGGCTCCCCTTAGACCCGTAGGAATTAGTCCGGCCAAAAAGCTTGGACACCCCTCTGCGTGTCGGAGGAAAAAAAAAAAGAAAAGAAAAAACTCCATGATTTAGATGTCGATATATTGACCAAGAAATAGTCCTATCGTATCCGAGAAAACCGGAACTTTGCAAATATCACAGTATTTATGCTTCTCCCATTATATAGAAATAGAGAGCAAGCTGAATCTGTCCATTTCAGCAGCTTTGTAAGATCCATCCCAATACTACCAGATCAAGGTAGCTATGGACTCTCTTATCAGCCCAACTGTACTGGCCCAGGAAACAGGCCAAAGAGGGCCTCCTTGTAGAACTAATCTGGACCGTTCGCTCGGAGCATCTGTTTGGAGGTCCCCCACTGATGATAGGCCCCACATGTTGATCGTCCCCAACTCGATCATGATCATCCAATTTCATTGAATATCAGACTATTTCAAAATCCCATTCTTTTTTTTCTTTTCCTTTTTTTTAACTCAATTTTGTCTGCGGCCTCTAGAACACAAACACACATAAATTCAGATTTTACCCAAAAAAAAAAAGTAAAAAGATTAGATTTGGATATTAAGGCTTCTTCTTGGTATTGTATCGGGCCCCAGATCGGGTTCTCCGAATCGGGCCCAAATCATATGTGCCCTTTAATTTGATACCGAATCCGGATCCATTACATAGGATCGATTTTGGATCCAGATCCAAATACAAATCCATCTTGTATGAAAACAGATTCGGATACAAAATACAAATACACCATATTTCTTTTTGGACCCCACCCCATATATAATTTAGATGATCGATCCTCTTTGACGATCGGTCCAAATTTGACAGTTTTGCAATTTTGGCACGTGCGGGCCTTCCCGTCGCGTGTTCTCCACAGGCAACTCACACTAGCAAGCCAGAAACTCCTCTCTCTCTCTCTCTCTCTCTCTCTCTCTCTCTCTCTCTCTCTCTCAAATTGACAGGAAAAAAAAATGTAGTGAGAGATCAAAAGCTGGTGTCTTTAAAGATCATCCCTCTCAAATTGACAGGAAAAAAATGTAGTGAGAGATCAAAAGCTGGTGTCTTTAAAGATCATCTCAAATTAGTTTATCACATGGTTTTTGCTGCACTTAGAAAAGAATGAAAGATTCATGGATCTTGATCCATGAGAGAGAAGAAAGAAAGAAACAACACCCACCACTTGCTTCCTTCACTGAGTGACAAAAAGAGAACTCATTAGACCTTACAAATACAATCTCTTCCATGAAAAGAAGAAAAAAAAAACTAACACCACCCATGAATGGAAACAACCCCAAGAAGTGAAGAAACAAGGCAAGACTCTAAGGGGTATCATACCTTGTAAGGATCCATGTCTCTCTCTCTCTGTATATGATATGGGAAGAATGTATAATAAGAACACAGTGTGTACGTAGAGTGTCCAAGTGAGAGTATATAGGACTGGCGATTTCCATTCAAGCACTCTCTCTACAATTTATAGCAGTCGGACGTGATCGACTATCAAATTCGATTGATTAGAGAACTTGTATTATGTTATAGCAAACGGACAGCCCTCCTCACGGTGCCGACTAAATTTGTGATTTTGAATGGTGGGACCCACCTCTCAGCAATTCAGATGTGCACATGAGATGAATCATTTTTGTTTCTCATTTTTACTTGATCCTACTTTGACTGAATCCATTCCCAATTTGTTGAGTATTTGCTTCTTTCTTATGATCTTTTGACATTTATCTCTTGTCACACATGATGTGCAAAAGAATTTAACTGAATTTGAAAGTAGGATTTTGGTGCATTTTGTAAAATAGGTCCACTTGATAATGATATGTAAACCAACCAAAAATGAACTCACAGCTTTCTAGTAACATGTTACTTGTATGTTTGCAAGTTGGCATCTTTTAAATGTGGGGCCTTAATTAATTGTGGTGACCAATGTGTGAATATACAAGAATTGCATTTAAGAACATTTTTAATGATTTACATTTTTCTAATAAATGATAAATGGAGAAATTGGGGTTTGAAATCTGAACTACTTACAATGCCATATTGCCTCCATATGTGAAGATTGAGTTCCTAAGTGGGGAATTTTTACGTTCGGTTTTAATGTATTTATGTAATTCCGAGGGGTAGCTCAGTTGGCCTAGGGTTACAGTTAATTTGGAGTAATTGGAGGTTTGAAACTGTACTACCACACTCAGGCCATATAAGATTTACCCAGCTTTCCCTGGACTCATAGGGATAGTTGGCCCAAAAGGCCAGGAGCCTGGAACACCGTCAGTTGTCAAAAACTAAAATGTATTTTTATGTTGGCTACAAACAATTTAATGGAAGATATTCAAGGTAAAGTTTTTCAAGATATGCCACCTGTTTGTAGATATTGTGAAGTAACTAGTTTGACAAGAACTCTTTTCAATGAATAGGTAACTTAACTTTTGATAAATGCTCTAGTAGTAAAAATAATTTTAAAAATTAATAAAACAAAGATGATAATTATGAAGTTAGAGTTCAGATAAAATGTGATTTGGTTCTACAGGCAGAGGATAATCAGATCAAAATAAATAAATAAATAATCAGTCCCATTGTTGTAAATTTTGATTTCTAAGAATATTAAAAAAAGGTTTTTGGAAGGGCAATTTCCCCCCTAATGAAGTTAACACAGAGTGCCTTGTGGAAAAATGTGTTCCATCATTTAATGCATTGGGGGCTGGTAATAGTAATCATGCTCAATTTTCCCAGGGTTCATCATGCGAATGTCCACTGGGGGATAATTTTGTTGTTTAGGAGATTACCATGGCCAAAATGTGGGTGGATTTTTTTTTTTTTTTTTGGGGTAAATAAGATGTGGGTGAATTGTATTTGCAATATCAATATCAGTGATATAATGTAATGCATCTCATGCTTACAAGCTAGTGAAGTGTTTTTTTTTTTTTTTTCATTTGGAATGGATTTATAGTATAAAGGAATCAGAAAATGAACAATGAGAAAATACCAACAGCCGATGAAATGAAAAAACCACCCAAAAAAAAAAAAAAACCCATCATGGGACCAACTCAATCAACCAGTTGGGTAAGCATTCGACCACTCAAAATCACATTGAAAAGATCTCCAAAACTTGGCAACCGAATGTATCGCCTCCTTTAGCCTTATTGATGTAAGAAGAAGTTATTTTTTATCAAAGTCCTTAACAAATAAAGAAATATCCGTATAGATTGAGATTAACACTCAATCTTTGCCACCATCGATTGCCTGGATTACCCCCATCACATCACACAAAATTTAGAGTTCATACGTAGCTTAAGTTTTTGGGTTGATATATGGTATCTTATATGGTATCGGAGCGGATTTTGATCCCGTCTTTCATGTAGCTCATGTGGCTCTTGTTGGTCTTGTGTAGCCCACGTGGCAAGCCCGTCCATGAAATATGTTGGGCCTGCACACGAGGGTGAGTACATCGCCAAAGTCTTGAGTTGGACATGGCTTCATATAATACTCATTTGTGCCTTCCACCTACTAGCTTAAGCTTTTTTATTGATATATGGTTTCTTACATGGTATTAGAGCGGGTTTTGATCCCGTTGTTCTTGTATAGCCAACGTAACAAGCCTCCCATCCATGAAATCTGTTAGGCCTGCACGCGAGAGGGAGTATTGGAAAATCACACATCCCACATCACCTGAGTAATAGGCTTGACATGTCTTAATATACCCATATGCGCCTTCCACCTATCAGCTTAAGCTTTTGGGTTGGTACATGGTTACTTTAGTTATATTGAAAGCAATGAAAGTTAAGCTACCCTTAACGCTGGGGATCCTTCCATATGATCTTTCCTTAACATCCACCATATTAAGACCTTTAAGTTCCACTTAACATGTTAAGAGAGATTTAGATCCACTCTTGTGTCAAAAGGAAGTTGTTTCTTGTGCTTTTTTTTTTTTTTTTTTTTTTTATATATAAAAAGAAAAAAAGAGGAAAAGGATATTGATCTTGTGGAGCAGCTAGCCTTATCGAATACAAGATCAATTTTAAAATAAACACTGTGTAAAAATCATCTCTTAGATGTTGCTAGCTCTCCAAAATTTGCTAGCTATCCAGTTCAACTAAATAAATAGAAACATCTAATATATGAGCATTAATTAACAATGATGGTCAAAACCAATAGACAATAAGTAAAACTAATATAATGGCTGTTATTTTTAACCATGCCTCTTTATTTTGGTACCCCAACAATTAGACCTAAGAGAGCCCATGCCTTAGGAAGGAGAGCTCACACAAGTGGGAAGAGAAGCCCACAAAAGTAGGAAGAGTGATGTACATAATGATCGATCCCTAGGCAACTAAATGACAAGAGGGGTTGCCAAGATTAAACTACCCAGTAGGCCCTTGTTGTCCATGATTGAATGCCATCCATCTAGAAGACCTATTATCACTCCTATCTCATTCTCGATAACATTCGCTTCTCACATGATTACTCAAGATTCGACTTCTGGGTATATTACTATTCCCCTCGCGTGTGAGCTTCCTTTCGGATTTTTTTAGCTATCCCAACCAAGGGTGTTGAGACACAAGAGAAGCCCACTCACGTGGAAGGGAAGCACGCACAAGTGGGAAGGACAACCTGCACACACATGAGAAGAGTGGCATACCAAAGGATCAATCCCTATGCATCCAGGTGAGATGCAAGGTTACCAACTGAGCAACCCCTTTTTCTTAGGGCATGTTTGGTAATAGACGAGGAATCCATATATCTTATAATTCTTTACTACCACTGGAATAAAAATTCATCGCTGGAGATTTGTATAGTTGAGAATTTCACATTGATATTGGTGTGTATTGATGAATATAGATGAGAAAAATAGGGTTTTATGTGCAAATCCGCTTGGCGGGTGGTCGGATCTGAAAATCCTAATTAAATAAAGATTTTCATTCATCCAAATTTTCAGGAATTTACAATTGCCAAACATGGATTTACTCCAACTTTAGAGAAACTAAAAATCTTTTCCCTAAAAATTTGGTTTCCAATCGTGATCTTAGGCTTCCTTCCCACTTGTGTGAGTCTGAATCCCTGTTTCTAGGAAACAGGGAGATATTGCTTTCGTCCAATAAAAAAATAGCCAACTATTTAAAATCCCATGCCAGCTAATGCTTCATCTCATATGCTTCTTTGGAATGAGAAAATCAAGGAAGAGATTTTACACAGTTGACTATTTTTTATTGGACGAAACAGTATCTCTATATTTCTATAAAACAGGGGATCCAAACTCCACTTGTGTGGGTTCTATTTCCCACATTTGGGGACTTCCTTCTCTTTGTGTGGGCAACATCTTCCCAAGTGTGCGGGCACACTCTTGAGCCCTAGTCCCTTTCAGGAGAAGGTTTGCTACCGAGTGTCTATGTCAAAATCTTTCTACCAGGTTAAAACTACCAGAAAATATAGCAAGGACTAATTTTAGATCTAAATGAAGAACCTTGTGTGATCCAAATCTAATATCGACTATATAAATCTAATTTCAAACGGTCATGTGCCAAGATGATATGTTAAACTATTTATAAAGCTCGACTGATATTAATGTTCAATATTACTATGCTATAAATATATATACATATATATATGGGAGATACTCCTATGAGAGCATCTCTCACCTTACTATGAGAGATAGGGTGGGAGCCCTCACATTTAAGTTATTAGCATTTGATATGGATGTGAGGGCAGCCATGCTATATATATATATATATATATATATATTGCAGTTTTACGTGTGAAGCGTCCAACAAGTTCACTCCAGCAAATTTTCTTTTTCTTCACTGTGGTAATACTCAGGGGTGGACCCAGGAAATCTTCCTTGGGGGTTCAATGTAAAAAAAGGAGATCTGAGGGGAGAGGAAAATGTAAAAGAGCTATTGATTTTCAAAATCTCTAGTGGGTTTTTTGAACTTTTCTCAGACCTGGTTTGGGGCTGAGCATTGTTATACTTGGGTCCACCCCTGGTACTCATGTACGCATACACGCTACTCGTCCCTAACCAATTGAGCTACCTGTTAATAAAGAGATGCCACTCTTCCGAGCTATTACCTTGGCTTATGTTGAGTCAATATTTTAAAACTCTTTATGAAAAGAAAATCAAGATGAATCTATCCAATTTATGAAAATCAGATAACTCCTAATTTATTGAAGTCTAGAAATACACCACATTGTAGATGGTATCTTCATCACAGTGGAAAATGTTCTCCTACAAGCGGACTGCATGTACAATCAAACTCTATAGGGCCCACTTGGGCCTACCTTTATTAGTGCACCAACTTTGATAATATTGTCATCCCATGATCTGACATCTAGCGTGATTTTAAATCCATAGAACCTTCACTCACCGCTGCATTGAATCTAAAAAAAAATAAAAATCTATAGTTATGATGTCATTAAACTTCAAGGTTGTCTACTCAAGGGCTAGGATAATTTGGTGGCGTTTTCACACTATTATCCATATATGGACACCTTTCCGTCCGCCCTTCTCCCACTGTAGACATTCATGTAAATGGATCCCACAAGCTGGACTACATATACGCTCAGAAGAACATTCTCGCGCCTCAACTACTATTATGGAGAATACAATTTCTTGTGAAAATGCTACAATATTGTCAAATTTATTGTTTCTCTTGGGGATATTATTAAAAAAATATTATGGAAATGAATTGGTTTTAAAATGCTGAAAATAACTATTAAATATAAAATACTTTTTCTCGGTGCCCCTGCCCAGCCAAGGGGTCTGGGACCCAAGAGTGCACCCACATACATAGGAAGAAGTCACCTACACACGTGCAAAGAGGAGTAAAAAATTCAAGGAGGTGAGAGTCGAGGTTGCCAACCAACTAAACAACCTTATGTTATTTATATAAAATAGTGTTTAAAACTACTTGTAGGAAGACTTTTGAGGTATTATTCTTAGGGGTTTTTACCAAAAGCATCCTCAAATATCTCTATAGCTCCAAAAGCATCCTTAAATATATTTAATTCCCAAAAACATCGTATACTGTATACTTTGATTATTTTTTTTCAGGACGAAATTGCCTTTCAACCCCTTTCTCGCAACAATTTGACTCGACCGCATTCGCGCATTGAAGTATTTCTACAATTGTTATTCTTGTTTCAATTATCGAACTCGCTAGTTTATTCAAGTCATCATAAGTAGTTAACATTTATTTTAAACCCATATTCTAAAGCAATAAACATAGAGAAAAAATATCCTCAACTTTGAAGGTAATCCTTCTACATGATTGTAGTAAAGGAAGGGTTACGAATAGGGAATGGAGCGGAGCGAGAAAAAAAATTCTGTTATTTTTTTATAAAAGTGAGAAAGTTAGATTTTAGCAAAATCTCTACAAATTGTGGTAATTGAATGCTCGCGGTGACTGCATTCATTATTGAAGAAATTTATAATAGAATAATTGAACTTATACATCTACAACCTAAATACACCTCAATGTATCATATTTTTGTTAACTTTAACTATTAAACTGTTAAGCCTCTTCTCAACATTGCAAGTTGTTTTCTTGACATCGTGACTTAATCATGTTAATATTCAATCCATACCTGAGCTCGCGAATGATGTTGGGCACATTTTTATTTTATCGATAAATTTGGAAATGCATTAGAAATAAAAGAGTACATAGTAGAAAAGAAACAAGACCAAACATAGTGTTTCAGTATAAGAGTTATATACCGGACACCTGTGGCACCTACATTATAAAAGCACTCAAATTATATGAATGGTGAACCCCTTGTTTAGCTAAACAATCCGCGAAACCATTTGCAAACCTACTTATATGATGGAAAGACACCGGAGATTTTGATGAAAGGTGACGAATCTCATTGAAATAGAACTGCATCTTCCATTGGCCCTTAAAAGAATTCACCCAAAATATGGCATTAGATGAATCGCTCTCCACTATAAGATGATTCTGAAATGAGAAAGTGAAAATGCGAAGAGCTTCCAGAATAGGAAGGACTTCGGCTTCATTAGATTCTTTGATTCCAACATGCTCAGAGAACATGTACACCACTTCGCCTTTATGATTTCTCAATACACCTCAAATACTGGCTAACCCCGGTTATATGTAGACACAAAATCCTGAGCTTGCGAGTGTTATGTCTCGATCTTGTGAGTCATCTCGAACTCACGAGTGTCATATCTCGCACTCACGAGAGATAAAGTTAATGGTGATTTGGTCTAGAAAAAAGCGAAGTCTATTGTATAAGATGTTTTTGGGCATTATATGTATTTGAGAATGCTTTTGGAGATATAAGGATACTTGATAATGCTTTTCTCAAAAAACCCCTCATTCTTATTATCTTACAATTTTCTCGTGATTTTTAATTTTTCTCATTTTTCTTAAAAATCACGAAACCATATGTTATCATGATATTTAAAAAAGGGAAATGCTCTTATGAGAGTCTGTTAGGTTTTTTAGTGTCGGCTAATTCATAGGTTGGCCAAAACTCTGGGTTCATTGAGTTTTAATTCTTAGTTTTAGAAAATGACTGTGTTTCTATTCTGAAGATAAAAAACTGGAAGGACAAACAAAAGAAAGTCTGGCGGAATTAGAAGTAAGAAGATTGGAAGGATTCAAAGATAGAAGTCTGGGTAGAACAGAGGTATGCTTATGGAAGAAAAAGAAATCAGACAAATTTAGAAGTGTGCTGGATTTTTGGATTCAAATACAGGGCACGCTCGAGCAGCCACATTCACCCGCTCGAGCGAATGTATGTACTCTGTCAGAAAGCAGCCCCAGACGCCATAAAGAATGCTGCTTGCTTGAGCAAGCATTAAATCCGCTCGAGCAGATGAGGTGATAGTGCCTAGTGAAAATTAGAATTTGTTTTTCTAATTGCGCACAAACTGCTTGTTTTAGTCATAATCAAGTTAGGCAACTATAAGCTCGTCCTAAAGGCAAAAAGGACTTATGGGCTATCACATTGATATATATACATTTCTCATTATTTTAAGTTGAAAGACCATATTGAGAAGATTTTTCTTTAGAGAGTTATTTGAAAACTTGTGCTGAAGAGATCATCTAGAAAGTTGATTCTTCTACTTCCCTAGTTGAAGATCATCTTCTTTCATAGAATATTTGAGGAGTCAATTGTATGTTTGAATCTGTTGCAATCAACGGTATAAATTCGTTGAAGCGTGAAGCTACACGACAGGTAACTGCAGTCCTTAAGTGGTGGATATCTGGGGATGAATATGTGAATGTCATGTAATTGCGAAATTCATATTGCTTGATTGTTGATCCAATTCGAATCCGCGGTTTTTCACCCGATTAGGGTTTTCTAAGTTATATCTGGTGTCCTTATGGTGTATGCTTTTGTTATTTATTTTTACTGGGCAATTGATTAGACCAATCTAGAAATCTCCACCTAAACTATTAGAGTAACTCTCACACTACTATAAGAATAAATGAAAAACCTATTTTATTCACGCACTAGGCATTAAATATGGATTCAATGAATCCCCTTCTGCCCTGTAAAAAAAAAAATATCGCTGATATTTGTGATGCATCAACATTGTGTTGAGTTGTCGAGTTCTTTTAACACGCCAAAAGTCGCCAAAAGTCACCGAGTGGGCGAGAGGATAAAGGATGAAGGATTACAACATGACAAGATCCCCTTAGTGGACCCAAACGAGTACGGCCAACTTGTTGTCTCTTCCTTACCTTGGTCAGACCACGATGGCAAGGTTGATTCCCCACATTAACTTTTCCTTCCAAATAATCAGCTGATGCCTGGAAAAGTCTTGAAATTTGTTATTATAGGGTCTAAATGCATGTACCGGTGTACCCCCATCACTTGGATCTTTCTTTATCTATAACGGCCAAAGTCCCACCACTATTAATGAGGGCATAGATGGCTGATGGGCCACCATGTGATGGATTTGGTGATGAGATGATCAAAAACAAATATCATGATTTGTGGACAGATCAAGCCGGGTGATTGGACTTTACTTAAGAAGGGCTTTTCAAGCAAACTCACAGTCCCAAGTTCCTATCCAACAAATCTAGAGATCCATCTCTCATTGCATCAAGGGACAGGAAAATGTACTGTAAGCCAAGCAAAGGGCTTTTCAATTTCATGCAGCAGAATTTCCAGCTCTCATACAACCCACACACCCACTCACACAGGTTTCCTAACCATCATCGCTAAAATCAGGATCAAACCCAGGTTGCCTATGTGGGAAGGAAGGTGCCTCAACATTGAACTAACAACGGATTAATAAGATTTTTTTTTTAGTTTTTCAGCTGCACTAGTTATTTTTTTGCATTAATCTTCTCATACACAAATATTATTATGAGAATCAGCTTTATATAAATTCCATTATAAAAAAAAAAAAAAAAAAAAGTTGTTAGGGACCACATGGACAGAGCTTTTAATGAATTTATTTTATTACCTTGACACTCAATTATTCTCATGAATTGGCACTCATCTCAGTTTGAGGATTGAAATGTCCATTTTTATGTTGTCACTGTTTTAAGCCTGAAAATGCATATCTTTGGTGGTTTGATCATTTTGATTATTTTTAGAATTATTCATATCTTTGGATTTGATGATTTTACATTTGAACATAAGGAAACTCTGCTTTCCCTTCTTCCTATTAGATCCGATCCATCCATCTTCTTCCACGTCCAGGGACTCTATCCTAACCCATGAATTGTGAAGAGTGACCAGCACATAACTTCTTAGACAGCCATTGGTCTCCACAATTTGTGCTTGATCTGCTCAAACGCAATCTGAGATCGCGTTCGTGGTGGCCATACTTTCAACAATTAAAGCTTCCTTTCTGTGTGAAGCTTACATAGAGCTCAGATTAACCGATTATATGCAGGACAACTTGTATCAACTAGAGACCAATGTGAAAGCCAAGTGGTTGGGAGTCCTATTCCTCACTGAAGTGGTCAGTGTATGATCCCTAGGTCTTCTCCCTTGCTTATGCATGTGTTGGATCGCTCAAGAGTCCAGTTACCTTGATTGGTAAAATGGTAAAATAAAATAAAATAAAAGATTATTTCTACCAATCCATGGGTAACTTAGTTGATGAGGCACCTCCCCTTCATAAAAACAAATATATATGGATTAATCATTGGCTATTGTGTTGATGGTGAGGACTGGTAGTTGGGTGTATAAGTACTTAATTACCTTATAAAATATAATAATAAGAGAATCATCACCATCATAACCGTGTCCCACCAATAAGGTTGGAGGGAGAAGATTTTCCTTGGGGTTATTGCCTGAAAAAGAAAAAAGAGATAGAAAAGAATTTAAGGAGGTGAATCTGTAAAAACGTTTCAAAAAAATTTTAGGGAGCCATTTCTCCCCTCCCGATCGATAAGGAGCTGGCATGGGTATCCTTGAGGTCTTTCAAGAGTATTTTTTCTGGTGGTGCCTGCTAAATTCACACTAGCGCATGAGAGTAAGTTCTCTCTCTCTAACACATTCATGGTTGAGTGATGTTGACACATTTGTCTCACACATGCCTAGAAATTGATGGATTGGTCCTCAAGTTAATGATATCACTTTAACCAATAGCCTAACAAAAAAATAATAAACCCCCCACCCCCAATATACTGAGGGCTCTAAAACAAACATTTTATAGAGTCCACTTGCATGTATGCCTATTGCAAATGGGGATGAGAAGGTCTTTGCATGCGTCAAATAAGGAGAGAAGAGTGAGGGGTGTTTAAAAAGATCAATTCATGAATTTCTTGACCCAAAGCACGATCCACTAAGGATTTGTCTCAGATACAAATCTTACCCAATCAGCTTGGTGGAAAGGATGTGCTCAAACATAAGCACCTTCAAGGCAACACTATTACGCAATGGCTCTACCCAAACGGAAATAATATTTTAAGTGTTTTTTTATCAATACATAGGAGGTATTTTAATTGAATTAGGCCTCCAGAGAATCCCAAAGAAGATAGTTTCTTTATAGTACATGGATCTCCTTTACTTAAATTAAAAACAAAAATGCTACTTGGACCGACTTTGGGACCGGTCCACGGATCGGTCCCAAAGTCGGTCCAAATAACAGGACTCAATTAAAAATTCCTCTCACACACATACTCGGGTAAGGCCTCAGCATCAGAGTTGATCCAGGTCGTACTTAATATTTTAGGAGTTATAATTGCTGGATAAAGATGAATGGTCAAACCACTGGATAACATCAAATCATAAATAAGCAGCCATTTTTTGGCAAGCATTTGGATCTCAATTCAAATCATAGGAGAGATGTTAGGGGTGAGGTGTTTGACTCAAAAGACCACCTTTACCTTACCATGCAAAGGATTAATACACCCTTAATCGGCAACTGCCTAGGATTTGGTTGTGAGGGGCACATCTCTGGGATAGGAAGCCCATCAATATCTAAACAAGCGTGGGCCCCATCACAGATGCCAACACTCTACAATCATGAAGAGTAATCTTATTTTCAGTCAACAGTACTGGTTGCCTGCACTGCACACACATTGTGGTGACAAAGACAGATCCTCCTCAAAGAAAGAAGAAAGGTTATAAAACATGCTCAAGCCATAGAGAACAAAAAGGTTATAAAACATGCTCAAGCCATAGAGAACAAAAGGCAGTAACCAACAACCCCACCTTCTAGCACTACTTGAGTGATCACACAAAAATAATCTAACAACTAAGGGCTCCAATATCAATCAAGCAAATGACAATTATAAAGACAAAATCAGAAATAACACATGCAATGAAATAAATGTAGATATGATGAGAATAGTTTATTTTTGCATGTCACCATCCCCTTTCATTGAGACCACTGTAGCAACATGTTGGTGGACGAATATTGGAGCAACTTGCAAGCAAGGTTTACTAGTCATTGCGATTGACAATCACAAAAGTTAGGTCAAAACATGAAAGATAAACTATAATTAAGTGAGGAATTACCAACATTTTACGAGTGGTTAAGCTTAAATCTTTCAGATGAAATGAATAGTAAAGATTCCCTAGACAACCGATAGAGACTGCCATGGACAAAATGCATGCGGTGGAATGAGGGTATAAGATTTTTATATCGTATCGTATCGCATTCCATCGAATGGATTCTTAGTTAGGTTGTCTTTTTATAACATTGTTTATGTTAGTAGCCGTAGATAAGAAATTATTTATTTATTTTTTGAAATTTGGTGTGGCGTAAGGCCAACAAATTAGGGAAAGACAATTTAAAAACGAAATTGGGAATGAGACATGTAATAGAATAATCTAGATAGTGAGATTGATGAGATTTTTACCTTTTTCGCCCAATGGGTGAAACTCCTCTCTCGGGAAGGTACAACACCTTTTCACCATAAAAGATTCCACGAAATCCTAAAACGATTTGTAAATGTCTCACTTCCATTGGCAAAATCCAAGTGATAGATAGATAATCCATACAGGCGGTGGGTCACTGAAGACTCCTTCCTTTATAATTTATTTGCAGTGGGAAACTCACATTGGAACACTCCCCATTAATAAATAACAACCCCATGAATGAGATGAATTGTGAAAGTCCCACCCTTCCCCACACCCATGTCTCAATCATGCAATAATTAGAAAATGTTACCCAAAATGTCTATGTTATGGGCAATCTGTATTATAATATGGTGCATCAACCTTCTTTGAATGCATGATTGGCCTACCTTTTCAAAATCCAAGGCGATTGCATGTATCAACACCTTATGGAGTGGTCAAACATATAAGTTATTATCCAAATCAGTAACACTAGCACAGAGAACCCGTGCTGAGCACGAGTCTATCCATATAATTTAAATTACAACTGCACAATAGTAAATTTTGTGAAAGAAAATAAAAGAAGAATATCTATGACTGTACCTACAATTAAGAGGGGTAGAATAGAAAGAAAATAGGATAAATGAAGTAAAAAAAATATAAAAATATAAAAATGGGAATACGAGATGTGAGTAGAAAGGAACTTTTACAGAAACTAAAATGAAAAAATGGGGAAGTTACAAGAGACATGAGTAGTTACATGGGTAGTGAGAAATCGGTAGTTATATGATATGATTAGTGTTGTATGGGATAAGAAGCGAGCGATTACAAGAGATAAGGGATAAGTGAATAACTGACAGTCAAAATTAAAAGAGAATGTCAAAATTAGATTGAAAACCTCTTAGCTTAGTATAGTATGATGGTCACCCTTATCGATTCATTATATTCGAAACACATAGTGAACTTACTCAACTTTTCTCTTGGTCCCATAATGAATCGAGGGTGTCCCTCATGTATGATCAATTTGGCCCACTACATTAACTCTGATAATTTTGATACAATAAATCCAGCGAGTCTTAGGGCTAGTACAAACTGGTTTGAATTTTTTCACCCAAAAAGAAAAATTGTACTTATGAAGGTGCTGCACCATACCTCCCCTTATCTACGATATTTTGAAACTATTCTCAAAATAAATAAATAAACGTCTCGAGAAAATCATAATATCATTGGAATGAATGAAAAGAAGGAAATCTAGAACAGTTATTAATACTATTTTATAAAAGATTCTATCTCAATAACATTTTTAATTAATATAAAATCTATCCATCTAACAACATGTTCCCAATTTATGAGAGCACCCATGGATGCATGTATCCTTGTATTTTGTCATTTTGTGTGATGATAATATTTCCAACAACTATGGGTGACAATTTCTACACTTGCACATCATTTTCCCTTATGAAACCTAAACAATAGGGCACCTAATTTGGTACCACATGAGGATCCTCAAATATGAGTATTCTTCACTGCTCATGGATGAGAGATTTTTTCAATGAGAATCTCACATTGATATTGGTATGTAGTGACGGGTATAACTGAGAAAATTTAATATTGATATGTAAATTTATAAAGAGAAATGAAAATTCTCAAATCCCATAGAGTTTAACATAAAAATCCTAATATGTCAATTGTCAGAATTCCCATAGCTTGTTTGCCAGACTTGACCTAATAAAGGCATCAGCAAGACTTTATCCTTTCTTACACATCATAACTGTTCTAGCGGAAAAAGAAGACAGGAAGAAAGAGATGAAATTTTCCTACTCACGTGCGTTGGAGTGAAGAAAAGTGAGGAAAGAAACAAAAAGGGCCCTCAAATAATTGAAGGTGTGGGCACAGCACAAGACAGAGGCTGCCATGACCATCTCTGTGAAGTGGCCGGCACTCAATTGACTCTAATTTGCAATGCTGGATGATGATTTCGTTCTTATCCTTTAGCCTTTTGGTGTCATGGTTATCAGTTTCAGATATTCTTGTTTGGAGGAGATTTTAGTATAATAGAGGTTTTACTAGGAATATTCTTCAAAGAATGTTGAAAAACATAGATAAATTGATTTTAGATGATGAAAGTTCTAAAAAAGAAATACAGTTTTTTTTTTTTTTTTGAACAAATAGTTTAGTTTCTTTCATTTATTTTATTTTGATGACATCGGTATTTCCGAAGTTTTTGACCCAACATGACTAATCTTCTGTTGGCATCCGCTAAACCCATACAAATATTTACCAGGCAAATATGACGTGATTTCAAATACAAGAGGGAATGCGGGGTGGGGGGTGGGGTGGGGGGGTTGTTTTGGTTTGGGTTTTGGGTTTTAGACATCTTCATTATTTGCAATAGTCAGTATATTGTGATGTTCTAAGAATTTAGCTTTTTTCCTATAACATCACAATATTTTCATAATTGAAAATCTTTGTGGCAATATTGTTATCTTGGCACATGTCAGTTTGCAAATGTGGGCATGAACTGCTTTTGAAAATATGGTAGTATAATTGAGAAATGAAGATTTCTTATTAATATTGTGACATTATCAAAACATAATGAGAAGCGAAATTGTCAAAAGAGTTTAATTAAAATTGCTATAAAGTAACGAAATTGTAAAATAAATGAGAACTGCTCATTCCTAATAGAAACTTATTATTATTTCATTATTTTGAATATTCTATTATTTGAAAACTGTTTGATTTCCAAAAACATTTTACCATGTTGCTGGGCCAGTTTGTTTAGGAGAAAGTAGAGTAGAAGAGGAGTAAAAGTTTTTTTTTCAGTTGGTGGTCCCATGGTAGAGTAGCAGTCAGTGAGACACTCGGAAGATCAGCAGTCAAACTTTTGCCTGCAGAGAACTCATGCCACCTTGAGCAGGGCATGTCATACAAGTGGCAATATCAGCTAACTGCCAACTTAATCAACCTTGGCCTTATAATTCTAGGTCAAAGTCAGTCCTTTTAACTTATGTGCTCAGTTAGGTTTACATTGGATTCTGGTGCACTGCCATGGGGACGTATGTGGTGTTATTGGATTTCAGGTGATTAATCAAAATAATATATATATATATATATATTTTTATTAATGGAGGGTTCCAACTCTTTGGGCTGGACTATTTCCTCCGGGTTTAAAGAAAAGCCAGGCAAAACCCTGTGGCCCCTGGGTGGTAGCACAAGTAGATTCAACCTTCGGTTTTTAAAGAGGGGAGAACTGAGGGTTGATACCAAGACCTCTAGCTCTGAAAAAGAGAGGAACCGTGGTTCTGATCACTCGGCCACCGCCCTTGGAGTTTAATTTGACCTTGTATGCATTCTAAAGATGTGTAAGGCACAAGCCTGAGTTTTGAAACTCACTTGAATATATAATATATGGAATACATATTTTGTTAGATGTGAAGTAGATGCATCTCCTAAATTATTAAGCCTTTGAAAAGCAAACCAAACCAAAAATAAAAAAATAAAAAAAGGGTGCACAACCTAAGTCTGTTGATGGAACCAAGTGTGGCTGAAATCTGCCTGAACCTCAGTTTGGTAATTTAGGATTAGGACCACCCAATGTGTCAAGCAGACAAGGCCACATCTAAGTTTTTGAGTCCCTTTTCTTTCATACTCAGCCCTTGGGCTCCAAGTTCATTGGACTATAGTTTAAGATTCTATGTGCATGTGCATTGTGCATGTATACTCATGTATTGACAAAAATGTGTATAGTATACTTTTAAAGTGTTTATTTCAATTGGTTTCAGTTTAAGATTCTATGTGCATGTGCATTGTGCATGTATACTCATGTATTGACAAAAATGTGTATAGTATACTTTTAAAGTGTTTATTTCAATTGGTTTCTTTTTAATACGATAAAGGGGTTTGGGACCTAAGAGAGAGCCTTCGTGCATATGGAAAGACAATCCGCACAAGCGAAAAGAAGGCCCACACAAATGGAAAAGGAGCCTGCATAAATGGGAAGAAAGCACGCACAAGTAAGAAGAAGCGTATCCCAACTTCAAACCCTGAATGTGGCTTCTTTTTTATTGGTTCCCATATGGGCTTTTTCCTCTTTCCGCTTTGAAAGGAGATTTTGAAGACAAGCAACCATGTACACTACAAGATGCCCCTAGCTAGCTGAGCACCAACAAAAAAAAATGAGTTTATTTACATACTATTCAGATTGGACTTGTGTTGAGCGAATACACAACTGGACCTCCGTAAGTTGAACTTCTAGGGATGCAATGTCATACCAATGTGAGGTTACTGTTGGGAAGTACCACATCCCACATCGCTTAAATAATAGGTTTGGCATGTCTTAACATACTTATATGGGCCTTCCAACCATCAACTTAAACTTTTGAGTTTGTATATTGTTTATTATCTGGTATCAGTGCAGGTCGGATCCCGTTATTCTTGTGTAGCCCCTAATTAGATTCATGATCTAATATCAAGAATGCAAATAGATCAAGATCAAAACAAGAGTCCACGTATCAATCACTTGAAATCTTAGATTAATTTGAACCTGACCCAAATTTCCCTCGATAAGGTAGCCCTGATACCAGAGCACCTTCATATATACAACTCTTATCACATATGAAAACCTTTTCACCCATTTTGAATCCATGTAGTTTTGACTGTATAAGCTCACATAAGTAAGATTGTAGAAGTTAAGTGCTATTGTCTGGATCCCTTTGAAATTTAATCTGATTGCAAGTTACCACTATCGCACTTGTAAAACTGAACAATATTTTAGAGGATATTCCATTTCCAAGTACTTGCTGCAACTGAGTTGCAGTGCACTCTTTTTTAGAGAATGGTGTTCCTTGTGATGGAGTGGGTTTATTTTTATTTTTTTTTCTTTTCCATCATCTTCTTGGTGTGTTGATAAGGTCGTATTGTTGTTCTTGTTTTTTCCTTTGGCAATGAATATATCCTTTTTGCAAAAAAAAAAAAAAAAAAGCATAAAAAAAGGTAACTGAAGAAGAAGACCAAATAATCCAAGCTTGTCACTTAGATTCCCTTTTTTCTCACTGCCAAAATCCAGACTTTGAAGTGGTAGGACCCTATTACCTGTAAGTAGGTGGATTGTTCAATCACTACCCCATCCATTACCAAATGGAAAAAAAAAAAATCACTATACCAAGTTGAACATGTAGTGGTCTTATCATTGATGAGAGCCTTCTCTCCAGGACAGCAACTTCAATAGTACAATGGGATGATAACAGCCATAAATTAGAAGGCATGGGCAAATGGCAATATTATGAGGAACACACACTTCCTGAATCCTGATTGCTACATTTCAATAGGAGTTTGGACCACCGTCAATCAAATGTAAAATACTAGTATTTATAGAAAAAAAAAAAAGAAAACATAAACTCAGTGTTCCATAAATCATCATTCTCATATTTTCAAAAAGTAGATTACAACAACTTAGTATCATAACTCAAAAGATCAACCGCAACCAATAATTTATATAACACTGTAAAAGAAAAAATCCGAATTTCCTCTTCAGCAGAAACGCCAACAGAAGGAAACAGAATTAGCTTTTATCTCCTACAAGATGTATGTTTTTTTTTTTTTTCAAGAAGAATCATGTTGCATGAACAATGGTGAAAATAGTTCATATTGCACTGTTTTTTTCCGAATTTGCTTCTTCACATACGTTAATACGTACCCTACATTAGGAAAATTCCCATAGAAAACCGTTTCATAACATTAACACTGATTGGGTCATAACAACTGTTTTGATAGGATTTGGAGTCGTTAGGTGACTGTGACGGATGATTAAAGTCATGCATGATATATCAGATTCATTGTTACCAGTCACCTTGTTTGACTATGACTGTGACTGTGACCGTGACCGTGACTGGCTATTTTAAACACGGTCCTTATTTTATGAGAAAAGTGGGCCCCACCTGAGGATGGAACTACTCAGAAACGTTGTATGATGGAGAAGATGATCAAGGAAGATAAGATAAGAGCAGAAGGTGTCGGTCATAGCTGGATTGTTTGGACTTATAAGAAAAGAAAAGAATAAACAAAAAGGAAGCTCACATGATCAAGGAGACAGCAATAAAGTCGTTCAAAAACAACTTGATTGAAACAATGCTTGTCACAAGTGGGCCCCAAATGTCGTGTAGCTGGATCATTATATTATATCATCAGTATCACTTTAGATACGTGGTGGTGGTGCACCACGAAAAGAACCTATTATTACTAGAAAGTTAGGCTGAACATCAATCCTCCCACTTAATTTGATAGTTTTATATTACTTGGAGATTCACAAACTAATGCATAGTTTTGCTATCCTGTAAATCTAAGATAGAAGATAGAAGGGATTCTCACCGCATGGGCGACCTAAGATTTGAGTTTTGCTTTATAGTTATTAATTTTTTTAAAAAAATTCTTGCAAAATTGATTAGTATGATAAAAGGACGTTGCAGAAATGATAATTTAGCCGGTATACAATGCAAGAACCTATGCATGTCCGTTAAACATGGTGAGGGATTTGGATGTGTGTTAATATTTACTAGAAAAAATAATGAAATGGGACTTATCTCAATATTTTTTATGGCCCATTTGTTTGTATTAGAACACATAGAAATTAAATCTATAGAATATATACAGTAAGTGGTTAAAGATGAAGCTCAAAAGTAGATTTTAAAAATGAACATTAAATAACATTTCCTTGTGGAGAAATAAATAAAAAATAAATATTAGAAATGAAAATCCAGCCCTAACCCTAATAATTCAATATATAGAAAAGTGAATGTTTTATCGACATCTCCACCTCATATCGTTCACCTCTCACCTAATACCCATTATCTACCGCCTCTTTAATAATCATTTGGAAGATTTTATTTATCCCTAAGTCATTTCATTCCTTGCCTCTTTAATTGTCATTTGGTATGGTTCATTTCTCCATGAGTTCCTATGTATTCAGTTCCTACCTAAAACATTTAAAAAAAAAAAAAATTATGTACATTAATACAAACAAACAAGCCCTTAGAGAAAATATAAAAGATTTGCCAACAAATTACTCTCCTTTTAATGAAAAGATCAAGGGAAAATAGAAAATGAATATGCAGCCACCACCCAAGTAATTCAAATAGTAAGAGACTAAGGTTTCATCTATATTGCTACCTTATAACCTTCACTCATTGCCTCATATCACTTAGACTTCACCTCTTTAATAAGTCTTTGGTGAAGCTCATTTAACCATGAATATGTGTTTTGGTTTGCATCAAAATACATAAGAATTGAGTATGAATTTGATGCAAACAAACAAACATTAAAATACAAAGAAATTGAGTGCATAAGATGTAAGCCATAGTTAAATTGAACACTATGGACAGGGACGGAGGGAGGGGGGATCCAAACCAGAATTTTTAAAAACAAAAGATATCATGAGGAAGGGTTTTATGTTTTTTTTAATGAATAATATTGTGCTTTTCCTATTTTTGCCCCTCAATTTTTGAAATAACATGGAAATGGAATGGCCAAAGAGGGCAAAAGTTTCCTCTTAAAAATCCTGTCTCGACATTCCGTATCCCACACGTGGTACTCTTCTAACTTCTCTCTCTCTCTCTCTCTCTCTCTCTCCCTCCCTCCCTTGAAAGGTTTTTCAAGCCATATTTCTCAGCACACTGTTGATTATAACCACTTCCCCTCTCCACCTGAATTTGGGTTGCAATTGCACAATGCCATAAACTGTCAACACAACATTAACCTAGCAAGACCCATTTCAACCCTTATATGGCATAAGATAGAACCTGACTAACCCACCAATCAAGTCCAAACCCGAAACCAACTCAACAAATTGAGGCCATGTTATTATTGGCCTTACAAGCTAGCCTAAATGGTTGTATTAAGTCTTTTAGGTTGGGTTTGTGACAACAATTTTAATTTAAAAAATAAATGGGTCGTGTTTAAGTTGAGCCTAAACACATTACTATTATTATCCGTGGAACATCTAAACATATACCACAGACAACCTAACCCAACTCACAATCAGTTGATCAAGTGCTATTTTCAGCAACTTCATCAGTAGATGATAATGATCCATGAGCCCAGATCCTCAAATAAGAGCCACACTCACTCATGAGAAACTCATGATGCTCCTACGCGAACCAACTTACAAAAAGAGATTATGAATTCTCATAGAGATTTTCTTGTAATACGATTTGGTACACAATCAAATTAACATCTAATACGATCGGCGGAGGAGAGAGACGATGTCCTTTCTAAAAATAGAATAAATATATTAAATATGAAATGATTATACAAACAAAAAATTGCATAGAAATCAAATCAAAATAAGTGAGTAAGCTAGTAAAAGTTAAGGTCAAAGAAGAGAAAAGTTGATATGCAATTTCTTGCATCTAATTATTCATCAATTTCGTTCATACATCTTTTTGTATCAAATTTTAGTGAATGTTCTAACTTCCTCTTTGCCCCCGCTACAAGAAATTCTGGCTCTGCCCCTGACCATGGGCCAAGAGTCAAGTAACTTTTCCTTTTTATGAAAATAGAATCAAAGAAATATGGAAAATGAATAATCAACATAACCCTTAGTTATCCATTTTCACATCTCCCTTGGATACTACTTTGCATAAAAGGGTAGGGCCAGGTACAGGCGTGAGTAGTGCATGCCCTTTTGAGGGCATTGGCCCGCCCTGGCTCGACCCTACATATATTGAGGGTAGGGTTAGGACAGCCCGACCCTTTGACGGCCCCAATGGTAAGGTACCATTTTTACATTTTTTGAATTAAAAAAGTGAGATCCTTTTATCATTTAGTAGAATGAAAGAATAACTTTCTAACTTTAAAAAAAAAAGGGTGATTCTTTAATTTTGATACTCTTTCATATGACCCCTCTTCTTTTTTCATCTTTTAAAGTGACGCTTCCCAAAGAGTCTTGAGGCAAAAAGTTAAAAGGAATATACTTGTTCAAAAGCATATGCATTAGAAGCAACATTCTTTCTCTTTAAAGCTGAATGCTGGTAAAAAAAAAAACCTCAAAAAACTCTCAATTCTGGCTTTATGAGAACCCACATCAGCTTATTTGAGCCCATTTGTGGATATGTTCTTTCAAAAAAAAACATAATATGTGCCTTTTCAATAAAATGTGTCTCTTGGGCTAAATATGTGCCTTTTCAATAAAATATATTTTGGGCCCATTTGTGTGGATGTAACTCAATTTAAAGAGATGCCTTCCAATTCTATAAATTAAGGTTATTTTTAAAGTTTTTATTTAGTATTCAAAATGAGCATAAATGCATATGAATCCTTTATTTTGTGTATACTGATGTGGATTAAGCGATGAAATGTTTGGTTTTCATAATTTTTTGGTTGATTTGAATTTTTTAATTAGTTTGTTATAAATAGATTTATAAGAATGGGATATTAGTTTTAATATATTATTCAGAACTATCACACAGGGGCTTCATGCTAGTCTTTATTAAACATTATTCCCATTAGTGGTGTCGAACCCGTTTAAGCAACACCTTGTCGATGAAACCCGTTCTTATCCCTTTCACATTATCCCTATATAAGGACTCTTTTCCCATTCTATGGGGTGTCTCCATACCCAAAAACAAGAAAGAGTTTAGATAATGGCCCAACCATTATTGCTATTGGGAAGAATCCGGTTTGCCCAACACCTACAAAACATATATAGAAATTTACTCTCACACCATAAGAGAAGCAATAGAGAATGGTGAAATTCAGTGGCCAAACGAGACAACAAAAAATAGCTTAAGAAATGTCGTTTTGAGAACGAGAGAGAAGAACCAACCTTCAAAAGAGCCCACTTTCATCAACTATATGATGGAGATTTCTAGGTAGGTTTGTTTTGCAAACGACTGATATATATAGCATGGCCTTTTCCAGTCAATTCCACTGCCTGGCACTTATTGCTTGTTAGAAATCCAACTTCTGCCCCTTTATCATTCATTGAAAAATCCTTCTCATTTTAAATTGAGAAATCCCCCCTCAATTGTTTTGTGAAGAGTGAGATATCTAACCACTTTTAATTTGTGGTTTTGCTGAGAAAGATGGATGGTATTTTTGTCATACATTAATAATTTTTAAAATCACATTACCCCAACCAGGGGGCTAAGTCCCATGAGAGAGCCCGCAAGCCCAGGAATTGAAGCTCACACATGTGGGAAAAGAAGCTGGCACATACAGAGAAAGATTACATATCGAGGAATTGAATCCTAGACAATCAGGTGAAAACTGACACTCTCCTTACCACTTGGGTAAGGAACTGTTCTCCTATGGGAAAATTAAAGCGACCCTTTGGAGATGGCTTGAAAATACAGAGGACTTCGCTTGGATCAATACTCTTCAGCTGATAGGTCGGTGGCAAAAGCAGGTAAAAGTCCTGAGGGAGAGGCAAAATAAGCTATACTGGTTGGGTTGGGCTGATATCATCATAGTGCCTCATATAAATTAAAATAAAAAATAAAAAATAAAAAAGGGCACTTATTTTTAGCTTGTTTTCTGAACCCTCATTATGGATTGTGTGATCCTAACATGTGTATTTGAGCACATATAAGTTGGATGTCTATTCCTATATTTCTTTTCAGATGATAAGTAGGGGAAAAAAGGTATTGCAGTCTCTAATACTATCCAAATATCAACAACCAAGAAAATAAAGATATTGCAGTCTCTAAATTAATCTAAGAAAGTCCATAATACTATCAAATAGAAGTCTTAATCTTACAAGAGGATATCAAAAAAACTCCAAAGTAGCCTGTCTAGTGTCATAGCAATTTCCTTTCCTTTCTGGGGGCATCATTGGTCATGCGTGTGTATTAGTGAACACAAATTTTGGGGCAAGGCTGTTTTTTTGGCCCAAAAAGAGAACAAATTTGAGCTAAAGCTTATTTAATTATCTAGTAAAGCATTTCATTATGCAAAAAGGCATTCTTATGGTTTAGGAGGTAGTATTAGTTAGAAATGTCACAGAAGAACTCCACCACCTAACTCCCTGTTTATTCTTTCTTTCTTGTTTTTGTTTTTGAAGAAAGGCCCATAAGTTTTCAGCCTTCCTCAAAAGGGGCCATATGTTTATTATTTCACTAAAACCTAACTTCACTTACATTCAAATGACCCCCAAAAGACCCATAATCTACCTTTGGTCCTTAACTCATGTTTGGTAGGTCTAAATTTTGCTTCTATTTGTCAAAATCTCTAAATCAGATTAGAGATTTTGAAAATAGAGGCGTTTGGCAACGTCGCAATGCCTTTAGATGGTGTAGAGAAATAGAGGCAATGCCTCTATTTCCCATATCTCACCTTTGGCTGCATGTGGAATTAAGAGACGAAAAAAAAGAGGCAGGTGAACAGTAACTTTACCCATTCAAGCCTTAGTCCCTTTTTTTATTTTTTTATCAAAATAGAAGAGTTTCCATCTCAATCCAAACCATTGAAAATGTTCGCAAGATCAAACACGGCCATGAGACCAAATTTCAGCCGTTGAATTATCACAAATCTCGAGATATGTGCAAAAAACCATGAGCCATTGGATGCAATTTGCTACGATTTGTGGGCCCAAAACACAAGAACAAAACCATTAGATCTCTTTGGAAGGCTGAGAATGGCTATGTGGTCAGTTTTCAAGACTTGATACCTTGGGGATTTCAAGATATTTGCAAAACAAAAACAACTGTGGATATATTATGCTCAATATTGGATTTACCCATAAGCAGTAATTTTTTTTAATTTTTTTTTATTATGTATGGGCGTGTAAAACAAAATCCAAACTCTTGGAAACGTTCACAAGATCAAGCATGACCATAAGACCAAATTTCACCCATTGGATCATCACCAAACTCTAGATGTGCAAAAAAAAAAAAAAATGTAAGCCATTGAATGTAATTTTATGGATTATGTGGGGCCCAAACACAAGATCCAAACCGTTATATCTCTTTGGAAAGCTGGACACAACTATAGGGTTAATTTTCATGGCCTAATATCTTGTGGATCTCAAGAAATATGTGAAAAACTCTCAACCATTGATATAAAAAAGTCTATTTACACATAGCTCATTTGCATTACCAAACACCTCTTTTGATTCTAGCCTCTTTTTTCTATGGCTCTTTTTTTATGAGTCTATTTTGAAATGATCTTTAAGAAATAGACTAGTGGTCCCAAAATGTATCGTTATCATGAATGGTAAATAGTTATCATGAAAACAGATAAAGCTAAACTCACACTTAAAATGTTTGTGTGATTAGGAAGTCCGGTTTTAACCTGGAGGTCCTGCCTTCGAATCCCTTTAAGGCCTTATCCGATACATAGGGCTAGTGGGTGGTTCTATATATCCGTGGGTTTACCAATGATTTGCATTGTCTCACTCAATATGCGGCCCCGACCTGTGAAGGTTTAAGATAAATAATACCATCCTTAGCCCTGATGCTTGTACATTGGGTCGATCTGTTTCTATTTTTACGTATAATTTGTTATTGGGAAAGTAACTTAACATACAATCTCAAGGTTAATAAGTATGTAATACTTTATATTATATCATTAATAAATACATAAATATGATATAAATGGGGTAGAGTGGCTTGACTTAAGGATCCGAATAAAATTTTGAGCCAAGATTGGCACCATTCCCCAAGATGCATAATATCATGACAATAAAATTTGCTTCAGAAATAAATCTTTAGTAGGAATTCTTCTTTATGGATGATTTATGTGCAACTATATGAATGACTTGCTTTTTATCTTTTATTTATTAGAGGTTTTTTTTTTATTCCCCCTTCTTAATGGAATTCAATTAATGCCTTATTCAAAGAATTAAATAACATTTCCTTTTCTTTCATTATTGTTAATGGGAAAGGAAGTGCCACAAAGCCTCTTTTCATTTTTCTTTTTTTTTTTTTTTTTTTAGAAAGTGCCACAAAGCAGTTGTGGGCAGTTGTGGGCAGTTGTGGACATAGTTGGTCGGTCACTGCTTGTCCCTCTATAAAAAATGTTTATGGCCCCACAGCCCACAGCCAGGGTGGACCTACACACATGGTCTTGCAGGCAGACACTCCATTGGACCTTGGGTCCACTTCCAAAACTGACTTAAAAATCCTGGGTATAATCCAAAATCCACATGAAAAATTTTGGAATTGCCTACAAAAGCCACATAGAATTTTTTGGGTTTACCCCAAAATAAACCCAAAAATTCAACTATCCAATTGGGTTCACACTCCTCAAAACGAAAATCCTAAATCTGCCACTGTCCGACTGCGAATAGCTGAAAGAGAACTATCACCTAACCGGCTTCCCGGTGAATATGTACTAGTCTGAATGTCACTACAGTTGAAGCAGTGCATGTGGGAAGATTTATCAATGTTTGAAAAAGCAATACTACAATTAGAGTGAATTTTGGGAAACCCCACTACAATTAGAGTGAATTTAAACTCTTTTTTTTTTTTTTTTTTTGTTACATTGGTCCCCACAGGAAATCTCATTTTTTACATAGTGCCTCTCCCCTCTCGAAGGTCAAATTTCCTGGTTGTGACATTGTAGATATTAAATTGAATTCTATTTTTATACAAATCAGTCAATCCAATGGTGCACATGAATTCAAGTGTTGTGAGATCTGGGCCACTACATACAAGGATTAGGACGGTCAACCGAGCATTCCTGTGAGGGTATCCATCCTGGCCCTCAAAAAGCCTGCAAAATAAAGGTTTTGTTCTTCTTAAATTTCCCCAGAGTCATACTTGAACAATTTTTTTGCAAGCTCGCCAATTTGAACGTCAGGCTTAGACAATGCTATCCCCGGCTGGCCTTCTTTTAATATATGTGTGTGTGTGTGTGTGGAGGTGCTCCTATGAGAGATGCTCTCACTTTACTATGAAAGATAAGATGGAGGCCGTCACATCCTTATCAAATGCCAACAACTTAAATGTGAGGGCCCCTACCTTTATCTCTCATAATAAGGTGAGAGGTGCTCTCATAGAAGCATCTCTTATATATATATATATATATATGTATGTATGTATGTAGATTTATTTAAGCATATATGTGGTTTAAGCTTGATTCTTATGTCATTCTTATATTAAAGTTTTCATATGGTTATTATGTGATTTTTTTGTAAATAAGTCATATGCATGATTCTTATGTGATTTTTTATTTTTTTTAATATCTTATCTCGTAGAGTTGCCCTATATTTGGATCTATTTGAGCTTAGTATTCAGGTTTTATCTGAGCATGATTCTTGTGTGACTCTTATGTCGGTTATTACCATGAGATCACTTGTCTTTAGTTATTATGTTTAGCCTCATGTCTGCGTCTATATTGCTTGTTGCATTACATTAATGGCCCCAAGCTCTAATAAAGAACAGAACATTTGTTTTACAATCAACGTAGACTATGTAGAAAGAATTACAAATTGATTTTCTTCTCTTCCAAGCCCTAGACCCAAACTAGCCATACACGGGCCAATGAGAGCCAGGTAAGAGCCTTTGTAGTGCAGCCCCTCTGATGGACTACCCCGGACCCGGCCAACATATGGTAAAGGTAGGGACTTGGACAGCCTGGCTCAGCCCAACCCTTTGGTAGCCCTAGAATGGATCAATTGAGAGTGGATCCCATGCAATTACACACAGGTTGTTAGCATGAAAACTCCCATGCAGGCATTACCATATATGGTCATTTTGCGTCGTACAAATTGAGAGATGATTTTTTTTGTTTTGGAAACAAGTTGTACTACTGGTTTGTTCTTTTAGTGGAACTTTTGACAAGAATTTGATGTGTTGGGGTTATTTGGACATGATGTAATAGCTTATCTTCTAGCATTTGCAAATCTCATGTTTGTTCATAAGAATTCCAAAATACTAACCACCTTAAATGTCTCAAATGACCTTTGAGGTTCCTCGAATTATAACTCTCTTTTTCTTTTTCTTTTTTTGAAATTTATGGATGCTCAATTACAAAGGTGAATTGAGGAATTCAACTATGTTAAAGAGTCTCAGATGAGAGAGTCCCACACATCTTCCAAATGGGATTTTCACTCTAGCCCCAACGCCTTCAATACAGAGGTCTTGCCTTAATGGATGATGGGGATTGAAAATCTTGAAATATCCTTGTGTGAGATTTTAATAGGTGAAAAGTTCTAATAAAAAGCAAAAGCCTCTATATTAAAACTGAGACAACTTTATTGTCAAACAAATGAGAGGGTTTCACTAAACAGCCCCATGTAACAATGCAGTGATTTTGCTACAGGTAAAAAAAGATAAACAGCCCCATGTATCAATGCCAATATTCTGCTAACAACACAGCCCACAGTTCATCTATCCAGCCTCCTTATACTCACCAACCTTGTTGAATTTTCACCTGATCTGAAATTTAATGCATCTATACTGATCCTTGGAATAAATGAATAGGAAAATGCACTCAATCCCAATGATAAGGGTGTCTCATTCCCATACATGATACATCCACCCAAGCATCAGATCAGTCCCTTGCAGTGGGTAGGTTTATCACTGGGGTATTGGATCAATGACCCAAAGAAAAAGGCAAAAAAACCCACTAATTTGCATTCAACCAAGTGGGCCACAGACTGTCTCACATAGAATTCTGTGGCATATTCCCTAGAAAAACGGACAAACAAAGAAGTGACGTCCTATCGGCTGTGTTATACTTATCTGTCTCAGGACTCAGGACTCGGGACTCGGGACTCAGGACTCAGGGTGTCACTTTCCTCCTGACGTGCATTTGGCTGGAGTGGGTGCTGGGTAGCCAGGGTAGGTGGTAGGTGTGCTATAAAAGATTGGGACAATTAAATTACCCTACAGATGGCACTAAACCCTACATTCCAATTAAATTACCCTATGGACGGCACTAAATCCTACATTGTCCTGATAAAAGATGAAAAAGTGAAAATTACCGGATAATTGTTCATACAGAAAAGGACGCCGCGATTATGACGAAAATTACCCTTGACCCTGCATATGATATTCTAGAGCTGTAGAATATCTCAGAATTCCTACATCCTAGACTGAAAAATCACTTTGTCTTTACAGTTTCCATCAAAAGAATCGAAACAGAAAAAATGTTTATTAATACCACATGTATGTGTTGTTTTTTTACCGTATTCAGAAATGATATGGGCATATACCTTAGGATGTGGGCCCACATACCTTAAGTAGATGGAATGGTAAAATCTCATAGAAACCCACAAGTAAAAATAGAGAAGATGAAACAGAGTTCTTTAAATCGTAATGAAAATATATGGTTTTCGTTTGGGCGGGAGTAGGTAACGGTGAGATATCCTACATCTATAGGATATCGAATCATGAGATATCCTACAGCCTTAAAATATCGCACAGTAAAAGGGTAAAATCGCCACAATCCGGCGTCCTTTTCTGAACGAACAATTATCTGGTAATTTCTACTTTTTCATCTTTTATCGGGGCAAATGTCAAGTTTAGTGCCATCCGTATGGTAATTATCCTAAAAAGATTTGTAAAAAGGGGGTAAGGGTAGAAGAAGCCAAGGAGAAAAAAATGAGGAAATGGGTATTCTAGGACAATAATTGAGGATTCCAATTTCCAACCACTGTTTTCTCTCTTTCATTTGTTTTCCCTTTTATGATGAATGGAGAACCTAGAATCCAGGACAATTGAGTTACAAGCAGGGTTCCAAATGGATATCCCCTAATCTGACGATATGAACTATGAAGTCTTTTGGGTTCCTTATAAAATGAGTATAAAATTGACTTTTGGGTTAGGGATAAATTCGGGTCCAGATCCATACATTTAAAATTTGGAATATTTGGATGAAACCGGATCCTTATATATGTTCTAACCCGTGGATATGGACCTAAGACTTTTAAGGGCCTACGTAGCTTGAATTATATTCATTTTTTAGTATCTATTTTAACTTTAGTCCTATATCATCTAATATTTTTTCTTTTATATTTACAAAATCCTTTTTTTATCAATATATTTACGACAGTTATTTTGAGTCTCTTTTGTCGAAAATACTAATGGACTCTACATTTTATTTGATATTTGGATCTGAAATTGGATTTTTTTTTTTTTTTTTTTTTTTTTTTTAATGTTGATGTTGAGTACAGATCCAACACATATGTTCTATACACTGGATTCGAGTCTGAAATTGGATCTATATAGATGGATCATGGTTCTGATCCACCATGGTTCCGCCTAGAATCTACCCCGTTTGCATCCCTAGCTACAGCTAGGGATGATAAGTATCACAGCTTTGAAGTATTATATCTGTCAAAAAGGGGTTGCTCAGTTTGTTGGCAACCCTACATGTCACTTGGCTGACCCAAGGATCTAACACCCTTCCCACGTGAATGGACTATCCTTCCCATGGTGTGGGCTTCCTCTTCTCACTTGTGAGGGCTCTCTTGGGTTCCAACCCCCTAGGTTGGGCCGTTGGATTGACACTAGAAAAAACTACTAATCGAATTAATTTATTTATTGGTAGCATAACTCGAATCTAAAACCTCAACGTTACAATAGTGACCACCTTTCATGGTGCCATGGGCTCTTGTCCTCTGATTGAATTTGTGAATCAAATGATCAAACCATCAATCCTTCTAAACTCGCTAGTTAGTTTAACAAAAAAAAAAAAAAAAAATACTGAATTTAAAGAAAGAAGAAAATTGACAAATTATACCTAAGAGCATGTTTGGTAATAGACGAGAAATCCATAAATCTGATGATTCTTCACTACCACTGTAACAAAGATTTCTTGTTGGGAATTTGTATAGTTGAGAATTTCATATTGATATTGGTGTGTATTGATGCATATACGAAGAAAAATAGGGTTCACCATGCAAATCCATTTAAGTGAGGATTTTCAAATCTTTTGGGGGGTGGTCAAATCTGAAAATCCTAACAAATAAAGATTTTCATTCGTCCAGATCCTCAGAAGTTTACAATTGGCAAACATAGATTTACCATATATTTAGGGAAACTGAAAAATCTTTTTCCTAAATATTTGGTTGCCAAACATACCTAAGAGTTTACTTAAGCACGTCTTTGAAATGTGGATTTTGGATGTGTATCATATTAACTTTATACGTAGAGGATTTCCATTCCGAGCGTTGCCAATTATATTGTCTATAATGTTGGGATTTCTGAAAGCGTGGGCTTTGACCCAATTGAATTTGGGCCCTTGAATATTGCAATTTAATTCTTTTATAGATTGATGAATTGTTTGAGAGCCCAAAGAATGAGTAAATAGGAAGAATTGTTACCAAGATTCTTTTTCTTCGCCCAGGGCTCTCTTACCTCACCCTAGATCTACTGTCCTCACGGGGCCTCAGCCGAGGAGATTCTTTTACTCCACTACTTTTGGCTATAAGAAATCAACCCATTGGGGAATTCTGATATTGGACAAGGAGATACATCAATAGCACTTTTAATTCAAAATTATTTCCATCTTTTTCAAAAATAAAAAAAAAAACAACATCTTTTCTCTGCTAAAAGAACAAAAAAAAAAAATCTACTTTTCTATACAAAAAGTAAAAAGAAAAAAAAAAGAAATTTCATACCAAACAACTAAAAACAAAATACATCATAACTCCAATATAATTTATTCTCTCTTGATTTGATGCTTTACTACACTTTATTTTACAAATAAATTTACCAACCAGGCCCTTAGGTGATACAACTTTATTTTTACTGGGTTTTAAAGCCATGATCTTACTGCTAGAGAGAATCTGACCAATTCTTCCTAAAAAGAAAAAGGGCATTGCCTTTTTTTTTTTTTTGAAATAAAAATACAGACTAGTCAATAGTCATCCATAAATGTGGAAATTTCAGATTTTTGTCTGTGTGTGTCTCCAATCTTCTGTTGGGACCATTGTTGGAAAATATGAACACTTCTCACACAAGTGGACAATTTGAGACTGAAGAAACTGTTCATAGCAGAGGATCAAGATTCAGGACTGCTAAAATCCCCCATCTATATAGTTCTCATTCTTGAGTCTTGATATTCAACAGTGGCCGTTCTTTTTTATACAAAGTCAGTAATGGTGCAAGTTGCAGTGGCCCCAGTTCCTGGCTCAAGAATTCTGACCCTCCAAAAGTCTTCTCAATTGATTTGAAATCCAAAGCAAAGGACAAAAGTACACCAAAAAAAAAAAAAAAAAAGATGATACTGATCTGCAGACCTGGATCCCACTCACAACAGATTGCGATGTATCACCTGGTTACATCCAATCTTCACCTACTAGGGTCTCCTGCTGTCACAAATATCCTTGATATTTTAGAAGTGTCATACTGATATTACAATATTTACTTGAAATGATAATTTTTACAATTTGATAATATTTTTAGACTATTCCCAAAATTGGAATTGTTGTAAGGGAATTGCGAGAAAAAACGGAATTAAAATGGGAAGATGGGGAGAATTTTTATAAAAAAAATATATATATGTTTTAACAATATTTGGGTTATTTTTAATTACATTTATTTAACTTTATGCACCCACGGATACTGCACATGTTTGTAACCAACTCTCCAATGACCGAGGACAGAATAATTTAGTTTTTGCATTATTCTTAAGGTAAAAAAATTTTGGGAATATATAATAATTTTGTTTTTCTTCTTGAGAGGGAAGTTTTCAAAGTTAGATTTCCCACCCAACCCTGACAATAGTATTGTGAATATAAAAAGGGCCAGATGAGTGTTCAATACCCAATGACATAGGGATGTTATCATGTTGCGCAATCAGGGGACCCCTGAAAGTAATCTTATGGGAAATCTTGGTATGGACCACCCAAAACTGGATAAGATAAGGCTCAACATTTTGGACCAGTTAATGATCAGGTTCAGATTTGGTCGGGTCCACGCCTAAACAATAGTGCACACTCAAGTGTATAGCATGTATTTATAATATGATAATGATATTATTGTAAGTATAGTACTATATAAGGACTTGTTTAAGAAAATTATTAAATTTGAGAAAAATAATAGGAGGTCCAAACACTTCATAATGATAGTATTGGGCTTACATTCCACTCTATCACGAAATAACTGACGATTGGTGATACCACGAAATAACCTTTGGTGCAAATTTCATAAAAAAAGAAAGCAAAAAAAAAAAAAAAAAAAAGACATCCCATAATGCATCAATTCATGATATAGTGGAATGGTGGCAAATTTTTCATAAAAATAAATAAATAAGTGGCGGAAACCCTGTTGACGTCATTATGACGTGTTTGGGCCGTGTTTGGGCCCGCAATCGTTTTTCTCTTAGTTTAAGGATTCTTTTCGTAAGATTTCCTATTATTATATTTAACTATATGAAGCGAATTGAGAAATCAGAGATTGATTTCAATTTGATTTGGACCGTGTAAACTTTGTTTTGACCCCTTCCTTTAAAAGATTGATATCTACTCTCTCCGTTTTTAAACCCTCTTTGCCTATGAAACTTTTCCTCCCTTATGACTCTTTAATACTGAAACTCATCATTTCTCTCCGCTCATTTCCTCTTCTTAACATGTTTTTAATATCTTAATGCATCATTTCATCTTCTCTGTGTGTCTGTTCTCTTGTCTTTCCTCTTTCTAAATCTTTCCCTCTCTACTTACAAAGCCTTTTTTAATAATATTTTTCACTAATATAATATTGTGAATAACGTTGCCCGTGCTAAGCACGGGGCTTTTCGCTAGTTATATATGAAAGTGATTAATTTCAATTGAGATCAGCCTCAATTGATTTTGACCATTTCATCCAATGTTGACCACATTGATTTCAATTGTAGTCGGCCTCAACCCTCCCTCCTATCATAACTCTCCTTAATAAATCCTACAATATATCTCCTTGATCAATTAATCAAATATGTCCTTAAATAGTGGAGTCCGAATGCCCTATTTCATAGAAATATGAAGATACAGTTTGATTCAATCCTAAATCGCCTGTGTAAGATATTATGCCAGCTAATCTTGTTTCAAGAAAGCAATTGAAAGGGTACATTAGCTGGCATAAGATGTTACACAATTGGCAATTTAGGATTTGATCAAACAGTATAAACAGAAAATCCGGACTCTAAATAGTGGGATATGGTTTCCAATCATTAACTCCTATAATCTTAATATTAATTAAATATCCCTAAATTACCAATCTTCATATCCTTATCTTGTATATTTCTATACTAAATACACGTTATAATAAGAAAGATTGAGTTTAAAAATAATGCATGTCTTAATGGGCAAGAGCCTACATAGGACAATTCTTATCATTTGGTAAGACCTAGGAGTCCTCAAAACCGGAAAACTTTGTTGCTCCACTCAAATTTGTTTGTAGATCTAACTATTTACACATTCGCTTACGTGTGGCTGGTTATTGTAATGAACTTACTATTGCCCATTAGTTTTGTCCTTTGTGCATATTCATGCATACAAGGCCTACGGTCATAACAGGTCGTTTGTCTTTTTTACGTGGAATGGGAAAATGGTTTGCGTGGGATGGAAAAATGGGTGTTACATATCTAATTAATGTTACATAGAAAATGTTACACATGTGAAACGCAACACCATATTTTCAAAATTCACCATCTTTTCAATAAACAAGTTTAGATGTGGTTCAATATTTTGAATGTTTTGGATGCTTTCACAAATTTCTCAAAATCCATGTGGATTTAATATATGAAAGTAAATGTATTGATGTTTATCATTAATATGGGAATATTCAGATCATGAATTGGGTGCCTAAAAAGTGCAAAAAATCAGTGCATAGATTGGAATTTTTTAGGACTTTTTCACTAATTACAAAAAAATCTATGAGTATTTAAGACAATCGGCTTGAAAGTCTTGAGGTTTATTAGTTCATTTAATAAATTGAACAGCTTCGATTACAAATACGAGACCCACATAAATGAAGAAAATAAAAACGGTTCTTGGAGTTTGAGCTTTGTGACCAATTGCATAATAACCAAATTCAATAAACGTGTGAAAAAATATGAACTAACGCCTTTTGCAAGTGGGAGATGTAAAATTGTTTCAGCCCTATTTAGATATGAAAATGGTCCTATTATACATCGTAAATGAGCGTAAACAAACGTGATGATGTATAGCCATTTCACAACTGAATCATTTACATATGTAAATAAGTGTAAGCTAATAGCCCAAGGTTTTCTATTTTTTGGTGTTATCCTTTCCAAAGTCCTCTCATGAGAGCATGACATTTTATTTTTATTTATAAGATGTGTCTTTCTCAACTAAATTCTAAGATGATCCATGATCTTTTACCAAAAAGAAAAAAGATGATCCTTAGATGCTGATGAACCAATCACAACTAGAATGAGACTTTAAATAAAAATTATTTATGAGGGATGACCCCATGTTAATGCCGTAAGACTATGATAATGATATTTCTAATAATTATTTGAATTGCATGATTTGAAAAAGAAAAAGGTGAAGTTCCAACAAACAACCCTCGTCAATCGTTCTATGCCTACTTGACTTTTAGCATGAATGTAATAATATTAAGCATCTATGTATAGTGTCCATGTAGTTTACCCCACTCTTGGCCAATTATATTGAGTCTATATAATTCAATATATGAGCATAGCCATTTTCTTGAATTCTTTCTGATATTTTTTTTTTCTTTTTACTTTAGCTAAGTTGGCCTATTGGCCAAGAGTGATCCTATCAACTTAAAGGCCAAGGGATCAATGTGTGATACTAACGTGCAAACACCACTCAACCATGAGTGTGTTGGTTTTGGAAATGTTTGGATGCACACAATTATAATATATTAAACCCAAGGGTTTTGGCTTTAATTTTTACTACAATTGATGATTTTAACCAAAAAAAAAAATTTCCATGATCTATAACTAACTCACTTTTTTCTCCCACTTCCAACATGTAATTGTTTCATAACCATTCAAGTCTTCTTCCCACTTTTCCCTCTTTTCAACAACTTCATTTCCATCCCAAATCTAATTCTCTTCTTTTCTTCCTACTCCACTTCTCTTAACCCATTTCTACTCTACGGATTCTTGGATTGAGAAAAGACGACTCTCACAATCTTCTCTTATTTGATTCTCTTTTTAAAATTATAATATATTAAAGCCAAGGGTCTTGACTTTGATTTTGACTGCAACTGCTGATCTTGATTGGAAGTTATTTCCCATGTTCTATAACTAACATACTTTTTCCTCCCACTTCCAACGTGTAATTGTTTTGTAACCATTCAAGTCTTCTTCCCACTTTTTCCTCTTTGCAACAACTTCATTTTCATCCCAAATTTAATTCTCCTTTTTCTTCCTACTCTACTTCTCCTAACCCATTTCTACTGTACATATTCTTGGATTAAGAAAAGAGGTACTCTCATAATCTTCTTTTATCTTGTTCTCTTTTTAAGATTAATGCTCTATTTAAACCAAATCACTGTCAGTAAGTATTTGAAAATGATTTTGTGCTATCTATTTTTTCTAATGGATAATAAAATGTGTTTTGCATGTGTTGGTGAACATGCCCGTGCTTAGCATGGGTTGTTGTGCTGGTTATATTATATTAAAGAGGAGGGTTTGGATTCAATTGTGATTGTCAATTATAATTTTAACTGGAAGTTACACTGTTTTTTTAAATTTTTTTCCAAAATCTTGTATGTTCTCTGCCCACTCCTGGCTATCTTATATAACTACCTACTTTATTTCTTTATCAAAACCACTTATCTACTCTCTACTTTTATTCTTCTTCTTCTTCTTCTTTTTGGTTTTTGCATAAACTATGCTTTCATCCAAGTTCTACCATTCCCTTTTTACTTCAATTCTTCTATTTTCTTTCTATGCCACTGGCTCTTGGATTACATAAACATGTACTCATCACATTTGTTTCTTCTTTTGCTTTCTTTTTAAAAACTATGATTTTTTTAATACATGAGTATTTAAATTGCAATGTTGGTTATATTCGTCCTGAGCACAGGTTATTAGGCTAGTTATAATATATTAAAACCTAGGGTTTTGGCCTTAATTTTGGTGGCCAACTGTAATTTTGACCGACAGTTACCCTTGTTTATAAAAATATTTCGCAATTCTCTCCCTATAACTATCTACTCATACTTTATCTAATCAAACCACCCACTACTCTCCACTTTTTTACTTCTTCCTAAAATCTCTTGTTCCACCCCATCTCTAATACTCCCTTTCTACCCAGTTTTTCTGTTGCCATTAATGCAACTTGCTCAATGGCTTGTTCAATGGGAAGAGGTACTCCACGTAACCTTTTTAATGTATAAATATTTAGTTTTTAATGGATAGACATACCATGCTAAGCATGGATTGTTGTGCTAATGGCTTCATTAAAGTAATTTATCCCCCATGACTTTGATGTGCATTGATTAAAAGCAAACAAGGATTCAATTACAATCACAAGACAAATGGCACTAAATGAAAGTATAAGAGGTTTTATTGCTAAATGGATAAGGTTATTATATAAAGGAAATATTTGCTACTATTGGTCGGCACACCTAGCAACTAGTCCAAACCGTTTAAAACCAACCCCCTTAGGCCCCCGTAGTCACTAATCCCGAGGTTTGACACCCATCTAAATGTACTGGACCGTTGGATATATGATTGAGCTTATTTTAATATGAAGCCTTTAAACTCATGGGCCACTGATGAAGGGGTTAGGGGCATGAGATTGGGGTCAAACTTGATACTTAACCACCCACATAGATCTTTACATCCCCTCTAGTCCCATCCCTAAATAAGACCCACAAGTGGGCCCCATAGAAAGTTCTCACGGAGACTCCGTAAGAACTATTCTCCCTAGAACAAAGCCCATTATATAATTAGTTTACAAGAAATAATACTGATAGATTCTAAGTAGTTACTAAACTCTTAGTTGACCTAAAGGTCATTAATATTCCCCATAAAACTCCTTGAATTGGATTTCCAAAATAGAAGTTTTAATGTATAAAAAAGTGGTTGAACAATTTCTAAAAGGGTAAGAGATGGTAAGAAATTGAGCTAAAAGATAGCGTCAACTTCAAACTACCATAACTTTTAATTTGGGTCTTGTCCCATGACGCGTAAGTACTTATTTTGAAGCTGGTGAGATGCTCTATTAGAATGGAGAACTACTGAAGGGTGTTGTTAGGGGTGTTGATGGGCCGAGCCGGACCAGGCTGAGGCTTATCCAAGCCTGGAGGCCCCAGAAACAGAAGCCCATATCCAGCCCAAGCTTGACACGCACCTTAATCGCTGGCCTGAGCTCGCCCATTTTGTCAGTTGGGCCGGACCAAGCGTTGGATTTTCTATCACTTAATCCAAGGCCAACCCATACATTAAATGGGCCAAAGTTATAGAGACAAGCCCTTGAGAGCAACGCTACAAAGAAGTGATAAATGCAATCAAAGGAGAAATGGACTGGTTTGTTAATGCTATTGTGATAAGACATCTCATCATCTTCTAGTAGTTTCTTCTCATCATAGAATTATGTCGCATTGGGAGCATAATATCCTCACCCATGGCTTAGCTAAGCTTTTCTTTCTTTTCTATTTTGGAAAGTTAAGTGAATAGATTCCAAAAGAAAATCTCTTACAATCATCTGGTTAGTATCAGAGTTAATATAGGCAGTGCGAAATCCCTTTCTGAGAATCATAGGGACCTGCTTTTGATCTAGCACGAGAGTAAGTCACTTTTAACAGGACGAAGTTTATTAGATAGATGGATTGGATGGTTTTCAATCTACCATGGTAACCATTTCAGTGAGAATTAAGTAGGGTACGTACATGAAGAACAGAACACGCACAGGAACAGAAACGATCCAATCATCCCCACTTCATCACCATCATTTGATTAGTGGTGACTTCTATTGCAGAAGGGTTGACCTCATGGAACAGTCAGAATCTCTACATAAAATGTGAACGAGCACCTGTGTCTCTTCTGCCGTCCATACACAATGGAGCTAGGATGATTTGCTTCCAACGTGAGAACAGTAAGATAGGATTCACACAGATCGAACAGTCAAAACGGTTGGAAACACAAACTTTGTATAAAGTCATTGTAAGTACAAGAAAAATAACTCGTTGGCTGGCATGGTGAACTAGTGTTCATGGAGTTGAACACAGACGACAAGTTGATTTTAAACCATGAAGACATAATATACAGAAGGCCTTGTGTGATTATTAATGGAAAGCTTTATTCCAAAAGAAAACTTCCTGGGTTTGTGTTTGTAACCTTAATTTTGAATGTTTTCTGCATGTTTAATGCTTATTGAGCTTAGTGATTTCTGACTAATTTGTATAATGTATTATGCTTCTCTGCAACATTTCTCAATAAAAATGTAGTGGTTTGTACTAATATCAATCTATTATCATAGCTGATTATGTCTTCAAACCATGGGCTAATTACCAACTACCCAGGACCTCAGGTTGGACGGGATGCTTTTCCATTCATTTTCAATCAAACCTGAAGGCCGAAACACATGCTTAGAGGAAAGATGGTCTAACCTGGTTGTGGCCTTTTCAAGTTCCCAAGCAGTTAATAAAGATGGTTACATGTTCGGACAAATATCGGAATTGTATACGGTTTGTGGTATTCCACCCATCATTTTCAGTTTCTCCCAGCCTACTTGATAATTGCCATCATCAACCAGCCAATATGTTTCCAAAAAAAGTGACATTGAAGAGAAACTTGAAAAATTAAAACAAAAAAAATAAAGAACAAAACAAATAGAAAGAAAAAGAATGAAATTATAACTATAAACCCTAAGTGCTTAAGAAATTGGTAAAAGCATATAGCTATTAACTCCAAGAGATAAAAAATTTGGCAAACAATTCACAAGACTAATCCAAAACTAATGTGTATGTACAAAGATGAGTGTCTTCAGATCTTCTCAATGGAGAGCCAAACTCCCAACAATTCATACCTAACCCAATAGTTCAGCAGCCCTTACAATATTATGTACTTATTTAATCCCAAAACGGAGGCCCAATGTGCACATGTTTCTTCAAATAATGTTAAAAGACACAGGAGGGAACCAACTAGTCTTACAGGTAGGCATGTGAGCTATAGGGAATAGATATGGAATAGAGAGGACTATCAGACAAACATCTACTGACCAAAGTTCCGCAACAGGCGTTCGACTGCTGCATGCACATTCCCGGCAGTGGCACTCAGAGCACGTATATTTTCTTGGGTGTCAAAAAAACCCATTTCTTGGAGTTGTGACAGCTGAGTCGCATACAGTTCCTCAGGTGGCACTACAAGAATAAAGAAATACTTTTTAGTTGGAAAGACAAAAGATAGTATGACAGTGGACATAGTAGGATAAGCATAAGACTTTGGGTGCCAGCTAACCATTAGATGTGTTGGGAACATTGAGCCCACCAGAACTGAGCCCACCAAACATGTTCATCAATAACTCCAACCCCATATTGTTGGGAGCACCTATCATTAAAAAGAGCATTAGATAATTCACAGAACACCCAGAAAATGACAGATTTGATTCAAGTTGTTCAAACTGATACCTGTAGTACCACCACCAGTCTGGCCCGGTTGCCTGCAAGAGAAAAAGTTACTGTCTGTAAATAAAACCATAATGACTAAATTCTTGTAAGCAAATACAGGAGAATGGGAGTCTAGAACCAATCCAAGTATCATTTAGAAGATGATATCACTCTGAGATTGGGGAATGTGTCGATAAATTTAGAATGACCAACTGCAAGGCCCACCTGACTGACGGACTACGGTAAAAGATGCCAGCAACCGACTATAGAAAAGATGCCGGGAATAGAGTTCCATTTCCTTTTATCCTGAAGTCCCCAAGACTTCTTGAGATATGCAAGGATACAGGCACAAAAACATATCTAGGATGTCCTTCATGGGCCACACGTCAGCATGGCTCAGTGTGAAATACATGACCATGTACTAGATACAGGACACCTTAATGAAGAACGACAAAAAAAGGGTAGGTTGACCTACTCATCAGAAGCCAGATATGGAAGATAAATACAAGTAGTCTTTAATCATGCATCATCTTCTCAAATAGGCCACCTCAAGAATAGCAGCCCTTACTGGGCTGAGCCGCTGAGTGATGCATATTCACAGTGGGCCACACATGATTTCTTACATGGAACTCACTTCATGCTCTGTGCTGCAATGTATCTTGATTATGTATGTGTGGAGAGCATTTTGATTTCCTAACACCAGAAATGGACAATGGATAAAAGATGCGCTTCCTATTGGAAAAAACTTCTGGACTGTGACCAAGTATGTTGTGTCTTGTGTGGACTGTGGAGTGCATCGTAGTGCACAAATCAAGAGTTTACATAGAGATATGCCACCAAAGAACAATGGTAGTCAGCACACCCAAAATCAGGAACAAAAAGCAAATGCAGCACACAGCTGCAGGTAATCATTGACTTACTGCATTGACCGTTGGCGTCCAAGCGGAGATAGCAGTGACTGCTGTAGAGACAAGAGTTGCTGCAGGAGGGAAAAGAGAGAAATATTCGTAACTCTTGAAATGGGGATATATATATGATCTAAATATAAACCAAACAAGTATTTTGCAGAAGAACATGATACAGAAAATTCACACCTGCTGATTGTTTAATTAATGAAATTGTATTACCTGCATCGTCTCGGGGGAAGTCATCTGACGGATAAAATCCGGGTTCTGAAACATTTCTCTGAGTTGAGAATTGGAATCCAGCATGCTTCGAAGTTGGGGATTAAAATCCAGAAGCTTCCGATCAAGGAAAAGAAAACTTCAATTGATGACACAACTTCAAGTCCAAGTCAGTCAATCATTACTTAACACAACATAGATTACCACCCTACCTGGTTCATATACTGCGGATTGGAGAGGAGGCTTTGCATCATCTGTGTCATGGCAGGATTTTGCATGACCTGATTAAGAGTAGAAAAATCCTGCATGCCGCCGAGCATTCTTTCCACCTCTGAAAGATTGCCAAACGCACCTAAACCACCAGTGCCAGGTGCTCTTGAATCCCCAGGAGGAATAGCCGGTGGTGTAGAAGAGTTGGTATGCGTGCCTCCTGCCAGATTCAATATGAAAAAAGGTTCACCACTCAGATGGCAGCAATTTGTGTTTATTGAATGGCAGCAATTGTTAGGTAGGGGTTCTGATTAGTCCTTCCATCCATTGTGATGAGACCCACCAGATGAAAATCCGAAACATCAAAACATGGGCCCTACTGCCATAAATGTCCCAAATGTGTTGTATAGAACTTTCTACAAAATACACAATAAAGTCAACATACCAGTGCTCCAAGGGTTTGGAAGTGGGTTAGTGTTAGGCACGGGAGAATTGGTTGCTTCTGAACCAGCGGTTGAAGGGTTCGATGACCGATCCCTTGCCTGGCCAGCACCTTGATTCCCCATGAGTGCTGCAAAGGGGTTTGAACCCAAATTATTTCCAGTGTCACCTGCCATTGTTGTAGCATTTAGAAATGGCTCCTGAACAGTTTCATACATGCGCCTAAGCATGTTAAATCCTTCAGGTGAGGATTCGATATTGCTCATGGCCCTATCAGTGTTACGCATCATCTCCCGCATCAGTTCGGGATTCCTTGCCGCATCAAGTGTCTGACGCAGAATGCTCGGATCATTGAGTATATGTGCCAGTTCAGGATTGCGATCTATAATCTCACGCATCTGAGGATTGCTCATGATCATGTTACGCATCATATCAGGGTTATTCATAAGGTTCTGGATGACAGGCATGTTCATTATATCTCTCATGATGTTGGGGTTCTGGGTCAGCTGCTGCTGCACCTGTTCAAACTCTGGAAGGCCTGTTCCAAATAGACCAGATACTCCACTGTTACCAAGCCCATTAAGCCCTCGTAGTTCAGGAAATAGTGCTACTCCAAGACCAGCTCCACCAAAGCCTCCAGCTTCATTGGAACCAACACTCCTTGCAACATTTGGAGAGTTGTCTGCACCTTCAATGCTATTTGTAGTTGCAATGTTAGCAGGTGCTGATGGTGGTGCAAAACCACGAACCAAATGAATGGTGTGATCTGCCTGCAACCCTAGTCAATGTAATTGAGAGAATTAGCTTAAGATACATTTCAGGATAAAAAAGGTAAATACAGAATGGATATAATCTGAAACATAGCACTAGGAAACCATGATGACACCTGAAACATAACACTAGGAAACCATGATGACAGCTGCCTCTTTATTTTTACACTTGTATGCTTGCCAACAAAAAAATGGAACGACTCAGGAAAGGATTATAGAGTTCTGCTGTATAAGGGTGTTTAGGTCCCAGCACGACTCATCTCGGTTGGAGCAGAAAGAAGACCAGCACCGAGATTTAAAACCTTGATTTGGACTCCTTTGTGTTTTCAGTCTGCATTTGAGTTACAGTAGTGGAGCCAAAATAAATTTAAGGTTGGCTTTGGGTCCCCAATGTCTCAGCAAAAATTATTTTTGGGACAGCTTCAGGCCCCATGAAATTCCAAACCCAAATACTCAGAGCCAACAACTGCACATGATTTTCTTGTTTCTTTAGGTCAAGGACAGGATCTATGTGGCTATAAAGTATAACCAATCTAACCCTTCCATGCAGTGTTGAGAAATTCGTATCGGAAGCCATTTTGGTTTGTCCTCCAAACTAAAATATTTTGGCCAATTCAGGATTTCCATGAAACATTTCAGATTAATGTTTCCGAAAAATATATTATAAAAAAAAAAAAAAAAAAAAAAAAAACCATATAATACATATAGAAAAATATAATATTAAAATTAAAATTTAAGAATATGTTTTCATACATTTATTTTATTCTTCTAGATCAACAAATAAAACAAATTTAACATTAAATGTAGAGAAATAGCAAGAATGCAAAAAACAAAAAAAAACAAACAAACAAACTACCCAGCAGTTGTAAAAACACATGGGGCAGCCATCAGCTGACCCTGCCTTTGCTTCTTTTTCTCGGTCGAACAAAATGAGCGGCAGCAGCAGATTCAGCTGCTGCCTCTGCTTTTTCCTCTTCTTCTACTTTTTAAGTTAAAAAATTTACAACGAGCCCCCTCATAGTTCTTTTTTTTTTTTTTTTCTATTTTAAAGGCTATCGACTCAAATTGGCCGAACTGTAGAATTTCAGCCAATTCGGCTGAAATCCTGCAAATTAGACTGAAATTCAGACGAACTGGATCGAAATTCGAAACAAATAATTTCCAAGGGGCTGTTCGGTTAGTAAAGGGACCAGACCAAATTATTCGGAAAATTCGGACGAAACACTGCTTCCGTGTGGTTCCTCCTTATTTGTCCTTCCTTTTTCTTCTTACATCATTGTTTTCTTCTTCTCCTTGCTCTTTCTTCTTCTCTTTCATTCATTGCTCAGCAACTAGAAGAGAGAGGCCCCAGTCAACGGACAGTGCCCACTCTATCATCCATGTTCAAAATTGTGTTCCAGTTTCTATATCAATCAAACTCAGTGATAATATTAGATCACAAAAATATTATTGCACATATCACTGAAATCGGCATTCATTTTTAACTAAACAAATTCTGAATAAAATATCCAAATAATCCATATTTTGGCAAAATATCTCATCGCGTTAGCACACAAGCTATTGGTGTATTGAAACTCAGAACACCCTGTAGGTTGATAGTATCAGTTGTATCAGTTGCATCCCCACGCATATAGGTCAACGCAGCAACTATGTCAATAATATTAGTCAACACTTTGAATGTCCCATAGGCCAATGATTACAAAATATCGTGAAGTTTGACTGATACCTAAACCATATTGGCCAATATTTTGAACCATAATCAGTTAGTTGGATGATCCTAGCTTCCCACCAAAACCCTACAAAAGGGATGGTCCACGTGGTCATGAACACTATTCAGAGATTGCACAATGGATGACCAAGAATGTTTAAACAAGGTACTTGTAGTGGTCTTCATGCATCCATGGAAGCCTCTGCTTCAGTAATCCAAGATGTTGACCTCATTCGCCCTCTCCAAGGAATACCTTGTCCTTTGCTAAGGATGCCTGCACCGCAAACTCTCCAAGTATCTGAGTTCTGGTTCAAGTTCAGTGGGGGCTAATGGCACAGCCGCATTCCACGAGGGCCGGGTGTCAGGTCCATCTCAAAAGGCAGGTGTAACCTTGGACTCAACTACCCATAAGTTGCTTCGAGGGGCATCTATAAACATATACCCTCCCCAGCCCTATTAATACCATAACCAAACTGATGCAGAACGGGCCACCATTGGTCCCACCCAAGATAGTTTTAGGAATATTTTATTTTTTAGTAGTTTCCTAATTTTATTGTAATTAGGATTGGCATTCCAGTTTATTTACTTTCCTAGTTTAGATAGATTTCTTAGGCTCTAAGCATTGTTTTATCCTATATATATATATATATATATATATATATGGCATTGTAGAGATGGAAATCTCAGACTTGATTATTGAATAGAATCGTAGGTTTTTCCCTCGGAGAGATGCATCCTCATGTTGAAATCTCTGTGGAGATAATTTGAGGTGTCTGCGGACACAGTGCTTCCGCACTCCACGCAAGCCCTAACCTAGAGCCTACATCAAAAACCTGCTCCAATTGGTGTGGGTTGGGGAAGTTTACCCATATTAACCTGATCCATCCTCCCCAGCCCCATTAAAACTACAACCAAACCTGCTCAAATTGGTGTGTGTTGGGAAAGTTTACCCATATTAACCTGATCCATTGCATCCCTAAATATTATCTGAGGCATAAGCATCACTAACACAGGTAATTCTTCCATACCCAATTCAAGAAATTAAGAAATAGTAATTCAGGATGGCTTTTGCTTTATTTTTTCTTTTTCTGAGGCATAAGCATCACTAACGCAGGTAATTCTTCCATACCCAATTCAAGAAATTAAGAAATAGTAATTCAGGATGGCTTTTGCTTTATTTTTTCTTTTTCCCCTTTTATTTTACTACTGAGGGTTTCTGCTTTTAGACATCCAGAAGGCGATAAGGTTGCTTTGTGCTGCCCCCAACAGAATTTTCAAAACCAAGGAAAGATAGCACTTCCTCATAGTTAAGTCACAAATTGGAAGCCCAGTAGGTACAAGTTGAAAGCTAACAGCAAACACCCAAAAAGAAAAATTAAGTGATGACAAGAGGATCAGATCATGATCTCATTTAATCAATCCAGGCTTAGTTAATGAGTAAAGAATCAGCCGCTATAATTACTGCTGCTAAGCAAGGATCCAATAAGTCAAGAAAGCACATTTTGAGACTTAGAAATCCAGCCCACTGCACCCATAAAATGTCAAGGATGACAGATTACACTAGGAATACCAATCAAACAAATCAAATATTCTCTAGGCTCCCAAATACTGCCCTCTTGTCCCGAGATCCCCTTTTAGTGTAACCCACGTATCTTAATCTGCTTATAAGCAGATATAAGCATGATTGGATAGTAATTTAGGTTTAGAATATAGAAACCTCAAACTTTTAGGTAGCTTATCACAAGCTTAAGACAAAACATGAAAAATGAACAGTCCTTTAATATGCAAAGAAAATATACTGAATAATTTATAAATCAATTTCTGTAGAAGTTTTTTTTTTTTTTTTCATCAGTCTGTACTCTGTACAAGTTGAACTCCATGTATTCACATAGTTTTTACTTTATACAAAAGATCTCCACAGCATCTGATTTTAAAACAAAGAATAAATATTTCTCAAATGACAGTTAATGAAACGCTCATCAATCATCATCATCATCATCAAAGCCTTGTCCCAACATCATCATCAGATGGCACCCCATCAAGTACAATTTCGACAGTTTCTTCAGCATATTAAATCCCGACTCAGACGAGTCTTCTTCTCACCCCAAATCCACACCCATCAAAACCCCTCCCTCCCTCCCTCCCAAATGCAGGACCCAACCAGCCAACCTGACCAAGTCGTCCCGACTCCTGACACCAGTCAACCCCATGATGCCATGGCCAAGACGGGCCGAGTCCAGGTTTTAAACACTGGTTTCTTCAGCCACTTTTTTCCTAAAGTTTAGTTTAGTTAGTGACATGGGCAATATTACATGGTGGTAAGGGGCTAGAGAATTTCAGAGAATCACAAGTGGCAAAGTCGGAGGTCTCTCATTGTTGCAGCCAAAAGGTTGAATGTTCAAGTCATGTTACCAATAAAAATAAATAAATAAATCAAGTAACATATCTTTAATAGCATCTAAGGAGAATAAGTGATTCATTTGGAAATGGCAGGCAGAGGAAGAAGAGAATAAAATAAAAGATGAAATCTTTTACCATTTTTCTCTCTTTTTTTATCGATGACATCTTTTACTTACAAGAAATGGTACTAATGCATCACTTATCTGCTGCAAAGACTAGGCAGATTCACCAAAATCAATGATGATCCTAACATCAATTGCGCCATGGTACAGCCATTTCCGCTTGGATTTATATATGATCAACTTGGAGAGATACGACCATTTCAATATATATACATATATATATATATATGTATGTGTATATATGTATGTGTATATATATATGTATGTATGTATGTATGAGGAATGCTACGAAATGCCCAAGCGTTTTTTGATAAAAAGTGCCCCAATCTTCAGTCAATAGAAAGCCACTGCATATTCATTGCCATTTAATACAAGAGGGAATATGAAAAGGAAAACAACGGATATTTTGGGCATTTTGAAAAAAGATTAATACTCCTCTTCCTCATCTCGTGCGGAAGGGATGAGAAAAAAGGTAAGATGTTTTTGGACAACCACGATTTTTAAGGTGGGCAATTTGGAGAATTCATTAGAGGGGGACCACCTATGAAAAAATCCAACCTATTTAAAATAAATGGACTCATCTTTACTTGGCCATCACCAAATTTCACTCCAATAGGAGGTGGACCCACCGTAAGATTAAGCACCACGGGAAACTTAAAAATTTTATAATCTCACGGTGGGCCCAACTATTCGTTCAATGAGATTTTTATTAGTGACAGATTGTCACTTTTTGATCTCTTCCTACATTACCTATTTTGAAAAACGTAGAGATTGATTCCTATTAAATCTTAGGCCTTATCTTTCCTAAGACAACTCTAACCAAGTTTTTCGTAGAAATAAGGGGAAGAGATGAATGTGCAATCACTCTATGTGAGATGATTCAAAATTGTCGCTCTCTAATTTCAACCCAATAAATGCATAACAGGCCCAGCACTAGAATTTTTGAGAGAGCCCCTGATGGATTTATAGGCCTGGAATCAAAGGATTTAAATTTGTATTGAATATTCTAAGAATCAGCTACAATGATTTGTAGCTTCGAAATTATGGGACCCAGTATAAAAAGACCATATGCAAGTTCAATTAATTAGTCTATCAGGATTATTGGGTAAACTAAGGATCCTAGTATCACCGCTCATGGATTATTGGAATTAAAGGTTTTCGATTCATCTCTATATTTTTTCATTGGGGTGCCAATTTCTTAAGAGCCTCTACAATAATCGTAATTTCTAAATGATGGCCCCCATTATGAAAAGACCATATACAAATACAATTAGCTGAACCCACTTGTAAGGATCATATACTACATGATTTTATAAGTACCGACTAAAAGACCACTATGTACAATTATAATTAGTTTGAACCACTTGTGAGGACCATACACACTAGTATTTATAAGAGCGCTCCACTAATGAACTCTTACCTCGAGTATTTTGAGATTGGAAAAACTATAAATCGTTGCTTTTGAAAGAGGAGAAAAGTCTCCACATCATAGAGTTCAATTGGATACTAGGTAGGGGCAGAATACCCCTTTTTGAGGAGTAATTTGTAGAATTACTCTCTCTCTCTCTCTCTCTCTCTCTCTCTCTCTCTCTCTCTCTCTATATATATATATATATATATATACGGGCTTTGTTCTAGTGAGAACTATTCTCACGGAGTCACCGTGAGAACTTTCTATGGGGCCCATTTGTGGGTCCCATCTAGGGATGGGAACAGAGGGAATGGAAAGATCTCTGTGGAACCACCCCCAGTATCAAGTTTGACCCCAATCCCATGCCCCTAACCCCTTCATCCGTGGCCCACGAGTTTAATGGCTTCATATTAAAAAAAAATTCAACCCTCCATCCAACGGTCCAGTCCATTTAGATAAGTGCCAAATCTCGGGATTAGTAACTATTAGGAGGTCCCTCACAGTTTGGATTGGTTGCTAGGTGAGCCCCACAACTAGTTCTCACAAAAGCACGGTGAGAACTAGTTCTCACTTGAATATTTATGTGTGCATACATATATATATTCTACAAAATGCCCCTCAAAAAGTGGCATTTTGGCCCCTATCTAGTATCCAATGAGAAGCATCCATCTAAATGTGATAAATGCAAGAAAGAATGAGCCATTCAATCTTTCATTTATGTACACCTATATTTAGGGATGCTTAAGGTACATAGGAGAAGAGAAACCATTCTTTGTTTACCTTTCCTTTTACCCTTTTTTATTTTGTATGGTCGGATTTGTAATGTTGCCATGAATGGGTGGGCCCAATTTTAGAAAATACCCAATTTCCACTTCATGTAGACATGCCCACCATCAATTTTAGAAGAGGCCCCCACCCACTAAGCATCAGCATCCAAGTATTTTCTAGTTTGAGATTAGAAAAGTGGTAGGATAATCATGACTCCTTTAAAGAAGGAGAAAATGTAAGAGATATGGATTAACTTTCTTGCCTTCAAATTAAAATCATTGTCTTAAAAGGATAAGAATACGCAGGAAGAGTTATTGTTGTTCAAAAACCAAGAGAGGCGTTCTTACCTTTTAAGACACTTGGGCGTTTTCTAGCACGCCTCACTGATGCAGACCCTAGGGTTAGGGTTTGCGTGGAAAGTGCTAAAAGCACAATTTACGCTGCATCACTCACACACCAACTTCAATGACAGCACTTCCAGGGATTCTAGGGAAGAAGGAGCTGGAGTTGTGGCAAATATTCATGTTGGAAATTCGGACCTCAACTATTCTGGTCCACTCTTTAGAGGCAATGGTGATGAGGTTGAGGTTAGAGTTATGCAAGTAGGATGTAAGACCTTCAGGTTTCAAGGGTGCCATTGCTGAAGGAGGTTCTTTTGTGAAACATGTGACCCTGGCAGAATGTAACTTCATGGGGAGAATAGAGTAACTAGATAAAGGAGACCAAGGACCTTACTACTAAGGATCAGTTGAGATTTAAACATAGTCCGCCTGTGGCAAATTATCTGGCAGATCCAATGACTAGCGAGAGGAGCAATCAATCCACTCAGATAGATGATATGTCATGTACCTGATGCTACCTTCTTTGGACTGTCATTTTTTACATGACACATTCTACAAAATAGTCCCAATGAGACCCAATGTTCCAGATGTCGTCCATTAACTTGCAAAATATAAATGTCAGCATGGTCATGTATTCATTAGTGAGGAACGATTTCTTAGCCTGTAAGAAAATCACATTATAAACCCAAGTGATACATAACCAAAATAAATTTTGCATCCGTCATATCTAAGAACTTCTTCATTTCACCAGGGCTGGATTCAGATGTCAGTCTTCCATGAACTTCCATGAAGCAAAACCTTCAGAGACATATTTAAAATTTATTTATTTTTTTAAATTAAGTATGTGTCATTCAAACTAAAACACCCAGAGCTGTATGAATGGTCTGAGACTAGGCCACTTTCTATGCAAGACAAATAAAAGTCTCACCTAACGCCATGAGATGAACAACAATTTTATCAATCTCAGCATGTTATATAACTTGATTGTCCGTATTTTGCTCCTCCCAATTATACTTTGCTGGATTAAAAAGTAACCCCAGATCGTATAAACCCTAGATTGCTTCGAGTCACGATCCACACAACCACCATTCCAGTCCAGTCTCCACCACATAATAAGAGAAAGGGCTACACTGAATCCATTCCGAAGTTTCGTCTTTCCAAACAATCTTAGAATCACGAAATCCAAAATCGAACGCCAGCAAAAAAGAATAAACAGCAATCCCAACAACAAAAGTGCATGTGATATAGTGATATCCCAATACAATCAGACTTGTACAAATCATAATCAAAACCAAAACCCTATCGAAAAAAACAACGCCGAGAAGAAGGAGATCGAATAGAGGGCGTACCGTAGCTTTCTAGGGTTTGATCGTCCTTCAAGATCCGACCTTTGTAAATCAGCCGCTGCTGCTCCGCCGGAATATCACAGCTACCGGCGACGACGGCCTTGAAGGCCTCGACGGTGGCATTGAGGGAAGTCTGCACCGAGACCTTGGAGCCGTTGGAGCACCTGATGTGTACAGTCACGGCCGTGCCGGTAGCGGCGCCGGATTCTCCGGCGTCGTCGGAATCGCCTTCAGCGCCCATACCTCTCTCTATCTCTATGAGAGAGAGAGATGGAGAAGAGATGTCTGAAACCCTAATAACCCTAGAAAGAAGGAGAGAGTGACCTCTGCAACTTCCAAGGTCGGTCGCTTGGAGGGCAAGAGAAGGAAAGAAAGGAGAAGGAAAAGAGACAGAGAAGGACTTGAAGGAAGAAGAGAGGAAATTTATATGGGAAGGAGTGAAACAAATCGAGAGGCAATGTCTCAGTGGTCCGCGAGGTTAAATGAAAGTGTAGCTCTCGAGGCCTCTTTCCTAATATATACTAGCCCAATAATCCGTGTTAGCACGGTATCTCCCTGCACTGCACTGCAAAATAAATAATTATATATTAAAAAAATTACCTATTTTCATAGGACAAATTGAATAAAATAGAAATAGAGAAATTAGAGAAAAAAGAGTACAGTTACATAGAAACAACTGAAAAATGAGTTGATAGTTGCCTGAGTAGTTAAAATCCGTGTACAGTTACAGAATCGTTGATTAAAATTATAACCGATAGTCAAAATCGAAGCCAAAACCTCCTAGCATAATATATTATAATTACTTTTTTTGCTACAAGGAATTAAAATAGGTATAAGAGAGGAAAATTGTATTAATTTTTTTGGCATCCTCTTCTTCCTTCATTTGATGAGCATATGATGTAGTGGGTTTTCTTTTTCTTTGGCAAAAAAGATTTTGTCTTTCCTTATAATGCATTTCTTCACGTGTGTTGCGATTGAAAGAGAAGAAAATACAGATGCGAAAATTTCTCTATATTTTAATTTGTGCAACTTCAGATTTGCGATGATTCTTTTAAACTGCGTTTGGCAACATTCTACGGCGATAAATCATCGTGATTTTTTGAGCTCCTGTCGAAAATTCCTAGTTTAGTAAATGTCTGGGAATTATATAGAAAAGTCCTTGCATCCTTGTTTCCAAATATTCCTCCCGTCCGACAATGTAAATCTATATGCTCGTAGAAAGATGGCGCTATAGTGGAGTCGGGTGTCCCTTTAAGGCCACCGTCCTTTTGGATTTTTTGGTTTTTCTCGACTCCAAAATTAAGATTTGATTTTTTTAGTTAATGCTAGTGTAAGATTGTACTGGTTTTTTTCGCAACCCCTATTTCCTTCATAGGATGACGATATATGGTGTTTTTTTTTTATCAAAAGGGATTTTGTCTTTCCTTATAATGCATTTTTTCACATGTATTGCCATGAAAAGAGATAGGAAAAGATGCTGTAAATTCCTCAATGCTCTATTTGTTACAACTTACGATTGGTGAGGATTTTTTTAGTTGGAGGCAAATTTTCCATGCAGTTAGGGGATTTGAGGCAATCCCACCTCTTAGACCCGACTCTTATTGCCGTTTCTGTTGCTATAGATGGTGCACAAACATCTCCTTAGAGGAAATAAAAATCTGTGAAGAGGAAAATGGTCTAGACATGGCACGGGGTTAAGCAAGCCTGCCCCATTTGGTTTTCAAGCCCAGCCCTTTCACAAAATTGTATAGGTTTTCTTGAGGGCAGTTTGTCTAATATTTTGCAGAAAGATTCCACTTTCCTTGCTTCCAGCTATTCCAGATTGGAAAGGTTAAAAATATTTTCCCATTTTGCACAAGGGCAGAGTCCAACAAAGCACTTTACCACCAAAGTTACTGAACATGCTCACAGGGCCTAATCTTAAACCATGTATAGGCCCGTGCATGGCCTGATTAATTAGCCAAAAAAATCAGACACCAAATCTAGCCCAATGCAGAGCAATTTTAGGCTGGCTCGACCGTGTGCATACTTATTTTAGATTTTTATATTTTCATGGGGAGCCCACTTGCATGCTTGAGGGTGATGATAAACTAATGGTCACCATATAATGATAGTCCATAGTAGATTCGGAGTTAGAACCGTTTAGGAAAAGGTGGAATTGGATCCGGAACAAGTTTTTTTTGCTCCGGAACCATCACCATATATAGGACGGGTCCAAATCTAAGTAGAGAATGATATTAAATATATATATATAGTTTTAAGAGAGATTTTCGAAAATTTAGATAATATATCGGGTCTCGGGCCCTTGGGTCCGAACCAAGGTGGAATCGGACTCAAACCCATTTACTTAATGGGGCTTAAATAAGGACTCAGACCCGACTTTTAACGGGTCAAAACCTCCGGGTAACCGAAGAATCGGGGACACATTTACAACCCTAATTGTGGTTGATTTAGATAATGATTCTGTCAATATTAGTTGTTGATAAGTTTAGGCTGGTTCCATCATGGTAAGGACAACATGCATGAAGAAAGAAGTAGTAATCTGCGCGTAAGATTATTTTATTGATAACATGAACCCACTTTCACTATGTCACGGGCTCTTGTCTACAGTGGCGGACCCAGGAATTTTATTTGGGTGGGGCTAAACTTTGCTCGACTTTTCTAGACTTTTTTTACACTAACAATAGAAAAGGAGAAAATGTATTATGTTTAAATAGAGATAAAATTCCCACAATGTCCATGCTCAAATCTCCTGCCCAATTGAAGTGTCATCCCACTACTTCTCCTAAGTTCGGGTGATCATCGTCAAAACTTCCTAAAATAACATGTTCTTTAATCCTGGTATTTGTATGACTTGAAACAGCGATTTGGGTGACCATCCAATTATCCAATTTCGGTACCCAAAGAGGTTCCTTCTGGATCTAAGGAACTTGGTTGTCCTGCACATACTTTAGCTTTAAAAATAATTTCCTATAGTTGGTCATGAGCTCATGGCAAAGAAGAAAAATTGCCACTTAAATGTAACTCAAGCTATCCAAACATATGAACTTTAAGACCTAATTTAGGTATGAAATAAAGATGAAAGCACGTCCAAGGGTGATTTGATCATCTTCGAATTTGTATATATGTTCAGATTTGGTGATTTAGGGCTAAGAGTTTGGATTAGAATTTGGAAATTTAGGGTTTGAAATTAGGATTTGGAGATTAAAGATTCAAATTTAGGTATAGAGTGATTGTGATTATACTACATCAGGGGAGGGAAGGAGACCTCGGTAGAATAAGATGTCATAGCAAAAGATTAGTGTTTTCAATTATGTGACATGGGGCGATCGTCAAATTTAGACCTGGGGCGAGTATTTATTAAATATATGTGGGGCATGGTCCGGCCCATTTAAATCCATAAGCAATCTCAAGATCTACCTGGGGCCACCGCCCCAGGTCATAACTACATAAGTCCGCCTCTGCTTGTCTATGTGTAATAGATAGAGTGACCTTTTAATAATTTCGATGGATTTTCTTATCTTTCATTTTATTGTTAATGTGTCAAGAACTTTGAAAAATGAAATTATCCCAGTGTCATATTGATTCAAGAAATTTCGTTTGGACCAGTATTTGTGATAATACACCAAATAGAGAAGTGTTTAGAGCACAGGCCTGATTCTATACCTAAACGCAGTTAGCCTGTGTTTATAAGTATACATTGCAAACAAGGAAAGAACATTACTTGCATGTAACTCAAGGTACATAGATGGAAAGGCCTTACTTGGCAAAAGATAAAAATAAGCATCTCAACCGGATGATGAGAAGAATGCCATTAGGTTATACTACCCTGAAAGAAGTTTCCAATATTTTTCCCATCGCAATCCCTGTTCATTCATTAGAGAACTTTGTGCCTATCAAGAAGAATCTCTCTATTTGCCATAGATGGTAAGTGAATGAGTCGAGAAGAAATTTCAAGGGGTTGGCCAAGTGGTCACGGTTCCTCTCTTTTCCAGAGCTAGAGGTCTTGGTATCGACCTCCGGTTCCATATTCTTCAGAAATCGAATGTTGAGTCCACTAGTGCTACCACCTTGAAGCCATAAGAGTGTTTACCCGACTTTCTTTTGAGCCTTGAGGGATTAGTCGAGCCCAGAGGGTTGGGAACCCTCTAATAGCAACAAAAAAAAAAAGCCAAGAAGAATAGGCATCTAAAAAAAATAAAGAAGAGCGTCATTGTGCTTGTCATGATATTTACTATCATATTTAATTATGGCTATTAAATAGATTAAATTCAAGTTAGGGTCGTAGTTATAGGAAATCGTGTAGCCCACATGCCACGGGTCCCGCGTCAGATCAAGCAAGGCTGATACCAATTGAAGGATTTGGATGCAGTGGGAGTAGTTACTTATATTTATCGTTATATGTGGATGACATTTTGATCGCTGGTGATCAATTGGTAACCGTAAATAAAATCAAACAATTGTTAAAGTCAAGATTCGAAATGAAATACATGGGTGAGGCAAAGTATGTCATTGGTATTGAAATAACCGTGATCGTCCGAATAGGTTATTAACTTTATCACAGGGAATCCTATTTGGAAACTGTGTTGAAACGGCTTGATATGGTTATGTGTAAACTAATTGACACTCCCATCTGCAAAAGTATAAAATTGTCCAGTGATCAAGGACCCACAAATGAGCAGGATAAGGAAGAGATGAGAATGAAACCTTATGCTCAAATTGTGGGCAACATCATGTATGTGATACTATGTACGAGACCAGACATTGCATTCGTCGTGGGTCTCATAAGCAAATTCCTAAGTAACCCAGGATTAGAGCATTTGTATGCGGTTAAAAGGATTTTGCGGTACATAAAAGGAACAGTGAATCTTCGCCTATGTTATCAATGTGAAGTCCTGGAACTACGTGGCTACTCAGATGCATATTAGCCCGGTGATTTAGACCAGAGAAAGTTTAAAATCGGCTACGTGTTTACCCTCGAAGGAGGTGCAGTTTCTTGAGGTAGCAAGAAACAAACCTCTACGGCTATATCAACAGCCGAAACAGAGTATATAACCTGCAGTACAACAGTCTATGAGGCTCTTTGGCTAAAATATTTCCTAATTGATTTGGAGATAATTGGAGAAAAAGAGCCCGTCTCAATGAACGTAGATAGCACATCTGCAATATCCATAGTGAATGAGTAAAAGTTTAACAACCGATCAAAAAATGTTGAGATAAAGTATCACTTCATCAGAGAGAAGGCTGAAAAGAATGATATAGAACTTTTTTTATATGCTTTCAGAGGAATTGATGGCTGATGCTCTCACCAAAGCTTTGCTTGCAGAGGTTTTTGCAAGGCATGTGATGTGCATGGGACTGAGATATGTTTGATGTACATTGCATTCGTACAAAGTGAGAGATTGTAGGAAATCGTGTGGCCTGCATGCCACGGGTCCCACGTCAAATCAAACAAGGCTGATGCGAACAGAGAATACAATCTTACTTAATGTAAGACTTGATCTGGTCCCACTAATAAGCCTCCCAATAGGATTAGTGGATGTGGGTTTCTTGGCGAAAAAGTTTCTAGTAAGTGTGACTCTTTTGGACTTTGTCTATATAAGATAAGGGAGCCCTAGGGTTGGCATTATTCAATCTCATAGGAGAGACAAAAGGTGAAGAGATCCGCTGAGCTTCCCAATCGCTGGAACACACATAGATCTCCGGCCGTGTGTCGAAGTCTCCGCACCCAAATCCTTCAATATTAAGCTATAGGCTTATACATGCCCTCCTAAATTGAGGATGATCATTAGTGGTTTAACTACACGAATAATTTGTACAACAATCCACATTTTATAGACATGTCTGGTGTATAAAATTATTTGTCGACGCCTCATGGTGGCAAAGTTCATGTAATACACAATCTCACAGGGATAATAAAATGAGAATGTTGATATGGATGTGTGGTAAGATTATAAAATTGTAGAATTAGAAATTACTGCTTTCAGGAGCATTTGAGAGTAGTAATAGTCAGTGATAAACTAAGAAAGATTTATTTGAAATGGTTTGGACATGTTCAAGTAGACCAACAATGGTGTTGTGGAATAAAAGTTTAGGTTGATGGCCAGCCAAAGAACAAGAGTAGGCTAAAGAGAATATTGATGGAAGTAGTAAGAATAAATTCGAAGAAGTGCAACATGTCAAAGAATTTTACACAAGATAGATCAAAATGAGAAAACAAAACTTATGTAGCTAAACCCAACATAATTGGGATAAGGTTTTGATGTTGATGATGATGATGATGATGTGAGAGAGAGAGAGAGAGAGAGAGAGAGAGAGAAAAGTGTATATATATGTTATTTTTCTCTTTTTTTCCCTTATGATATAAGACTTTATTATAAAGAAAACGTTGGGAAACAACCATAGGGGCGGAACTAGGGAGGGGCTGGCAGGGGACATGGCATCATTATCAACGCCCCCGCCCAGCCCCCGACATCATTATCAACGCCCCGCCCGCCCCCCAATCATTATCAAGCGCCCCCCCACCCCCCACAGGATTATCTTTTTGTCATCCTTGATCTTCATCACCGCCCCCATCATTATCATTATTGTCTTGGCCTTCCAAATTGGCCGATCATTCTAAAATACATACCTTATACATCTTATCAGTGTATGTTATATGGAGAGAGTAGTGGGACATATAGCATACAGTTCAGCCTTTTTTGTGGAGAAGTAAGTGCTTTTTCTTCTTTCGATGACATTTTAATGGTGATGTACAAGAGGAGGAGAAATGAGGATCTAAAAAGAGTATCTCCCTTTTTTTTATGATGCAGATGGCAGAACTTAGGAATTTTGTTTTGGGGTGTGTAAAGAAAAAAATAAACTTCAAACAAAATTACAAAATTTAGTAATAAAATACACAATAATCTAATTATTGAAGTTGTACTCGATATTATTTCATTGAGTTGAAATCACCGATTATTGTTTCAATACCAAATTTCCCCTACAATTTCTTTTTCAATATATATAATTAAATATTTTGTAAGAAATTCATCTTTCTTTCTTTTTTTAATACATTTTTTCTATTAAAAAACGATCAGTGGTTGATGATTTAACCATGAGCAACACCCCTATTAAAAAACTAGAAATTAAAAATAAAAAAAATCATAAAATTATTGTTTAACTACAATAAATGAAAAATAAGTCGAGTTCAAATCATTTCTATAACATAAACAAAATATAACGCTCATTTAATGACTATTATTTGGACAAATCATAATCTTAGAGATTTAATCATAACACTTAAAAAGTAGCACTCAAGTGATAATGGGCTCCATTAATTTTCAACATATAAGTAGTAAGTATGCTCATTCTATGTATAGTATTGATCCAGTGCGCGACTACACGGCCGACGCAGTAGCACGCAAGCACGCACCGACAGACTGCACGCGGCTGACGCAGCAGCGTGCACAGACGAACTGTACACCTCAGCGGCCGACTGGACCAAAGGCGCAACGCCACAACAAAGTAGGGGCTGGTGCGGACCATTGTTTTCCACCTCGTGCCTCGACGTGTAGCCCACCTAGGACGGGGACTAAGGGATTGAAAGATCTCCCTTGGCACTTCATATTTGCAAAAAAATCATTCCCATTCCCGACCCCTATCACCACCATCTAACTCCACAAGTTTAACGTTGTACAGTCCATTCGGATAGATGTGCAGTCAATCGGTGCAAAGGTGGACTCCGTGTGAAATTCGAGGTGGGGGGAGGTGGCCCATTCGGATGCACCATCAAGTGGGCCCCACCCCCGTTGGGCAAGATGCGCACTGAGCACACCTAATAACTCCTATATGGGTGTGTGCACGGGACCCACATTTAAAAGATCCCATCAGTTTTTATCTACATAGAAGAATTCGCTTCAATCAGACTTGTTCTCACATTGATAATCATAAGAAAAACAACTTTTTTATATTCATGCATGATAAATAAACTCTGATTGGACTAAGAATTTATGTAATAGAGGACAACAAAAGGATAATGCTTTTGAGTGGGATAGATTTCAAGGATAAGCCCTGATAATTGAATAGCAAAATGATGTAAATAGGCTTGTCAATGGGCCAGGCCTGGGCTTGGGTTATCAAATCTCATCCTAAAAATAGGATGGGCCTGCCAGGTATTGTCCAATCCCGGCCCTAAATTGACATGGCCTACATTAAATCTCGTCTCGTACAGGCCCGGACTCGGATAGGGCGAAGCCTGGGCTTAGCTCAATCCTGGACATAAGCAAAACATTATCTAATTATTCCTACCGTCACCAGACATCCGGCGTGGACCAGACTTTAAACCCTCATCCTTTTTTTCAGGTTCGTGGGTTCGGAACCGGCAATGTAATGCAACAAGCAACATGGCGGAGTTAACGGTAACAGTAGAAAATCAGAAAATCAATAGAAATGAATGAATATCATATAGGTTATATGGGTCAAGTAATGCAGGAATGGTTATAAACCTTTTTTTTTTTTTTTCGGTGAAAGTAGAAAATCAGAAAATCAATAGAAATGAATGAGACTGAGTATCCTATATGAGTCAAGTTAAAGTAATATAGGATCGGTTAATAACTTCTTTATTTTTTGGCCGGTGAAAGTAGAAAATAAAAAAAATCAATAAAATGAATGAGAATGAATATCCTATATGGGTCAAGTAATGTAAAAAAGAAATCAACAGAAATTATTTTTCTTTTAATATGACTAAAACATAAGTTAGTGCATTCCCATCATTGTCTAAATCACCATCACTAGTTAGGTCATGGCTAAACCAATCTTGGGCATGCAATGGTAGAAACTGGAATAACTACAATATCACGAGCCATTAGAGATAAAATAGGATACTTAGTTGAATTTAATTTCCACAATTGTAATATATAAATAATTATTATTAAATGAATTTGTAGCGGGCCGGGCCTGAACGGGCTGGGTTGTTTATGCCCAGTCACAGTCCTATTTTGGTCGGACTTTAAAATGTATTGTCCAAGCCCAGCCCACTAGGCTCAAATTTTTTTAATAACCCTGTATTTTCGAGCTTGGGACAGGACGGGCCGGGCATTTTACCCGTTTCAACGCGTCCCATTGACAGGCAACATCTGCCATATGAGAGCATCCCATATTTAAAATCTAAACCATTCAAAATAATGGTTCCACTAGTTTTTATCTCCTTAAAATAAACTTCTTCAATCAGAATTTTCTTACATAAATAATAATAATCAAAACAAAAAATACAATTATATTTCTTTATCTACGACGGATAAAACTCCGATTGAGTTAAAACTGTATGTAAATAATAGAACGTAAACAGACATTGATCTTAAGTGGATTAGATTTCAATATGAGCCACGAAGACTGAAAATACACAATGACATGTAGTGAAATCAATACATTTATGCAATTTGAAAAATATTTATATAAGAGAAAAGGAGTTCTTCGTTCTTCTTTTTTCTTCATATCTCAAAATTTTTATAAGTTTGCAACCTACAACTCCTTTCAAGATTTTTAACAAAAATACGGTGCCTTTTCTTCTGCCTTTATTTTAAATTTCTCCCAAAATCAGCAATGTTTTTTCCTCGATTCATTATATTGAAGGCCATGTGTTTTCTTGACCAACCCATTGGGATACAGATTGGGTCATTCGACTCAAAATGGGGTCGGACCCAGTTGCGCTATCCTTATTCTATGGCATGTTACATATGGAATCCATGTGTCCTTTTTTCGGCGATCTTGGAGAACCTTGGACTTACAGTTCCCGTAGAAGGAGTTCAATAGGACAAGGACATCTATGGGCCTACTTTGCACATGACTACTTTTTTAATAACACACTTTAAACTTTTAACACATATAGATAAACAAAATAGGGGCACTTTTCATAAAGTCAAAATCAATTTCTCTCCTTTCAACCAATTACACATTACTATTTTTCTTAAGATTGGCTCGTGAGTAACTTGTGAGGCTATATGGTAGGGTCCTCATATATATATATATATATATATATATATATATATAAAAGATTATACTGAAAAATTCACATTATGTGGGGGTTGCACGGAATAGTGCTTCTTAACTCACGCAGTACAAAAGTATTTTTCCTGTAGTTGTAGGGAGGAACACTAGCGTCGCTCGTCTTAAATATTCGTTTGTACTGTCCGAATTAGGAGACATTATTTTGTGCAATACCCATGTAATAGGAATTTTCCAGTAAAATCCTCATACATATATATATATATATATATGAATTGCTCAAAATAAATGCTTTAATTTTGTATGAGATCACCTAAATTATCAAGTAACATATGTGAAGAAAATATTACAAAAATATGTGTTCTATTTACTATAGGGGCACAACTATTTTAAAATATACACCAGATATGAAAATTTATTTTGAGTGGTTTAGATTTTGAATCGATTGGTGGGGCCCTTGGGCCACCTATTAAAAGTTTAAGGGTGCCGAGATTGGTGAGCAAAGTCTTAGTTAGATAACTCAATGGACAACCTGAGCTGTCCATTATATGTGAAATATAATAAACAACTGGAACTCATGGAAAGTTATCAAGGCCCAACAGTGGGGTGGGGCCCGCTTGTGACAAATCTAAACAACCCGACACAAGTGCCCTCCCTTCTTGCATGGTCACTTGCCATAGTTGCAGTTAAATTGATCATGTATAAAACATACGAACCTTTTGCAATATTAGATTCAAGTGTATAATATATGATCAATCCCGCGGCGGACTCAAAACATTTTAGAATGAAAATTTACCGCATATCATACAATAAAGAGACATCTTTTTTACAAGTCGGTCATATCCCAAGTAGGCAGGCGCCACTATGGATAAAACAAGCAATTTCTTTGTAAGATTTTATTAAAATTTAATTTACTTGTTAAGTTTTATGGTGGCCCCAAATTATATTAGAGTAATATCGTAAAAAAGAAAGAGGCATTCATGCTTAGACTTAGAGTTTAAGATATAGGGGGCGTAGTGTAGCCTCTAAATTTGTTGAAACACGGGATTCTTGTCTTATTAAAAGAGAGTGAAAGAAAATAATGTTTTGGATTTTATGAAAAATAATATTAATGTCTAAACACGTAAAAGTCTATTTAACAAAAGGAGTAGTAAAAGTAAAGTAAAAGTAAGTACATGATATTACGATTATTAAAATTGAGTTCATTTGGATGAAAAAAATGAAATGATGTGACACTACTTGCCCTTTGTTCCCCTTGACTTCTTTTTTATTTATAGCTATACAAAACTGTGATAATTTCTAGTCTAATAAGTCTTAAGAAAAGTGATTTTTTTCAAAACTTTTTTGTTTTTCTTATGATTTAAAATCTACTTAATCTTTACTCATTCGTATATAAACAAACCGGCTTGTTAAAGATGGTAAGAGTATTCCAATTCAATCCATTCCTTTTTTTTTTTTTAATTTTTATGAGCGGCAATCATAAAGTCTTTGACTCAACATAACTAATCTCTGGTTTGACACCTGCCAAACCCACATAAATGCGCATTGGACAAATCTCAAGTAAGTTTCAAACAAAAGACGTGGGAGCGAACCAGCGCCTTACGTGGGGTCGGTAGCAATTCCTAAAACATAAAAAATAAAAAGAATCTTTTTTTTTATCTTTTGTTCATTTTTTTTATTTAAAAATCATTTTGTCCATGAAAACAGTGAATAGAGAACTAGAAAGTAACCTTTTAACCCTAGGGCTCGTTTAGCACTTTACTAATACAATTAAAGTCAAGTAAAGCCTCCATTTTCCAGACAAGATGTAAAATTAAATGCATTTTATTCAAAACTCTCCCTATCTTTTTTATAAAAAAAAGTCAAAAACCAACTACCTTTATCCACTAAAATACAAAAAAATTCCAGTTTTCCACACAAAAAAGTCAAAAAATTACATAACAAACAACTAAAAATAAAATACCATCATAACCCACTTATATTTTATTCTTTCTTCAAAATCAACTTTACTTGACTTGACTATATTAATAGAGTTACCAAACTGGCCTTAAAGGTAACTCAGTTGGCTTAGGATAAGAGTTTACACTCGGAGGTTGTAGGTTCGAAACTCCAGTACCACATCTATATTACTAAGGGAATGTGGTCTCCCTTCAATTAACTACAGGCCTCCAAGTGCATCCCTCAATTCATACACATGAAGACAGCTGTCCTCTCCACTCTCCTCTCTCTCCACTATCCTCTCTCTAAACAAACTGACTCAAAACTTCCTTATAAAGAAATCAACTTCCCATAACCGCTCCCCTATCTCCTCCTAAGGCCCTCTTTAACCATCTGATTTAATAAACAAGAGATGATCCAATACATATCATTCCATTATAGTGAATCTTGAGAACCCTTTAAGCAATTTAAGGTGGAGCCTACCGAATGATTTGTTCATGTTCATAAGTGCATTCTTCATCTCAAGAATTTAAGAATCCATATCTATAGTATTGATAACAAGGTATGACTTTTCCTATCGGGGGACCCTTAAGTGGCCCACATAGTTTTTTTTTTTTTTTTTAAACTTGAATGAGGCCCATCTGTGACGAATCAAGACCTTTATGTATTCCTACTCCTCCAAGTATTGACTCTCACCCATTGGACTAATCCATTGGATTTTAATTAAAAACAAAAAAGAAATCACTTTCATTGATTTGAATTTCCTTAATGAGTTGTAGGATGCACCGCTTGATCCAAAGAATCTAAGGTAAACGACATGTGGGCCACCAAATTCAACTCTCATAAAATGTTAGACCCCAAATCCAGTGGTGAGATCAGTTTAGATGGGTGTCAAATTGGGTCTGGTAGCAACTTAAGAAGAGAGTAGTGAGCTGGGATGGGATTGGATGGGACCCCATAAGTGGCCCACGTAGTAGTTTTTTTTTTAAACTTCAATGAGGCCCATCTGTGACGAATCAGAACCTTCATTTATTCCTACTCCTCTAAGTATCGACTCTCACCCACAGGACTAATCCATTGGATTTTAATTTAAAAAAAAAACAAAGGAATCACTTTCATTGATTCTTATTTCCTTAATATCAATATTAATATAAATATTACCTGAAGGTAATATTTGTACCCGTGCTTATATATACATAATATACACCGGCCTGCATCCTGGTACAAATATATATGTATGCCCGTATTTAAATTTTAATAATTTATTAAATGGTATGAATATTATTATATTCATTGTTTTGACCTAATATATTAATAATGTAATTTTATTATCTCTAATAGTACTATAGATATATCTACAATATATATTCAAAATAGTACTATTTTTAAGTTTGTATATTAAATATCAATGTTACCATTCCCTGCATAAGGCCACTCAAATGATCTGGTCTTCCTTTGATTATGTCCACCACTATACTCTTGGGTCATTTTGCCTTACTCTTCGGATCCCCGTTGGTACATGAAACTGATTTTCCTGCGTTGATACAGGAAACCGGGTGGGGCCATCCAATGACCCATCTGATCCGTGAATCCGAAAGAGGCTCCATGGGTGACCCAGTAGGTGGTGGGCCATCAAAAGAAGGGAGAGGAAAAAACTTCAGTGGTCCGTGCATAGCACGGGGGTTTTGCTAGTTGGAACTATACGGGAGTTTACCCGGCTTTCCTCTCCAATAATAATAATAAAAAAAAAAAAAAAAAGCTAAAAAAAAAAGCCAACCTTTTTCCCTAGATTTACCAGTGGGCCAATCACATCCCAGCCTTGCTGGTAGGCTCCTAGATTTTATCTACTCCCCCAACCCCAGAAGCATTTGCAGCCAATCTAACCTTTTTTTGAATTTATCCTATTCATATCTTCTTTGTCCGTACACATGCTCTTATTAATGAAAGTCAGACGCATCTGATCTGATCGTAGAGACAGAGACTCCACAGAAGCTGACAGACACCTCTCTCTCTCTCTCTATATTTCTAGGGTTCCTCCCTCTCTCTCCATTTCATGTTATATATGCTTTTTGTTACTTTCTGCTAATTGGACTTTTATTCTCCCTTCGAGATGAAGATTTTCAAACATCTTCGTTTTAATAACGGTGGGAGATCTTCTTTTTTTTAGGGTTTATGAATATCTATATGTTGGATTTTGTTGTTGCTGTTTTGGATAGACAAAAGATTTGGTTTTGTTGATTTCTCTTATAGGTTCTGATTAAAACCTATGAAAGAGGGTGTTTTTCTCTCTAGAAGAGAGCCGGGAGTTGAGAGAATCGGTAGAGCTTGATTTGAGCGATTTGGGTTTATGATTCTGTCCTCTTTGAACTGCCTAAATGGCCCATTCTTGAGTTGTTGGCTTGGATTTTGAAAACCCAATATCTAGTGTATGATAACCCAAAACTTGAATTTGGGGATAATGGGTTATCTTTTTTTTTTTGCCCCCATCTCTGGATTTTATGCAGTATATGGTTAGTTGGACCATTAAAGTTCTGTTGCGTGCTTTTGCTGTGTGGAAATCGATGATCACACTAATTTGGATTCTTCCCTACTAAAAAAAGCATTTTTTTTTTTTTTGGGTGCAGGTGATCATTTAGAGTGAAAGAGTGCTGCTGAGAGAACCATAAGTGATTTTTATAGATGTTGTTTCCATCATCGAAGCCTTATATCGTGTATCTCGGGTCATCTTTGTGAGTTTTACTTTTCCATTCAATCCTATCTGCGGTCATATTTTACATAACTCTACAATTCAGTCAGTAGTATCCAAACTAATGTAATGCTCAGTTCAGTTCACTGACTCTAAATGCATGGTTAACCAATAAACATCCATCCTGCAGTAGCAGTAGAACTTATTGTGATTTTGGGTACGTTGATGGTGCAACTTGGGTCACAGATGAAACCACTGGATTGAGATTCTCACTTTGACTTCTAGGATTTCAAGCAGTATTAGGTTGTTTTCCTTTAAATTTGAATTCATTTTGTGTTTTAACAATGTGGGTTCCTTCATCTTCTAAATATCTATCCACCTTTCAATGCATCATCTCCAGTGCAATTCACTGTATAATTTATCACAAAGCTGAAACTATCAATTTTTGTGGTTAATTGTAACTTCAATTTAAACTGGATTTGTAAATCGAGCGATTGTGAATATCTTAAGTCTTATTGTTGCCCTTTCTCTTGTATTGTTTATTTCCTTTATGTATGATTAGGATCTAGAGAAACTATTGAAGTTTGTTCTTGCAAGTAGTATCTCCTTAAGAAATTAGCTTAATAATGCTTATGATATACTGGTTTTGAGAGCTACAGAGCCCTGGAATGAATGAAAACTCGACCATCAAATAGTCCAAGGGGAGTCAATTGCTCTACATACTAACCTAATGCCTAATTTTTGAAACGACTTCCATTTAACCTCAATCACAACACTGCACTACGTAATCTGGCAATTTCACCTCATCTTGTGGTTTCTGTATCACTTTTCTTTTGTCTTGCAAGGCTGTTGTCTGACTATACGCTGATTCCTTCGTATCTGCAGGTTGGTACGATGCTATTAATGGGTAGATGCTAGAGAGTTATGTCATGTGGAATTGCTAATTCAAATGTTCTTGCAATCCATGGGAATCTAGAGCCTGCAAACAATAATCATCCCCAATGGGATTAGTATGGAATCTTTACATCAGTGCCCTGGATTATTATCCCCCGACCTGGGCAGCTGTAGTTGCTGGTTTCTTAGTAGTCATCACTCTTTCGCTTTCACTATTCCTTCTTTTTCAGCACCTTTCAGCGTACAACAATCCTGAGGTTCTCCTCCATCCCTTTTGCGTTCATAATGCTTCCTTCAAGTTTCTTTTCCAGCCTTGGATTTTTTAAATTATAAAAATTTCTTTGTCTTTTTATTGCAGGAGCAGAAGTTTCTCATTGGTGTTATTTTAATGGTTCCATGCTATGCCATTGAGTCGGTAAGTAGTTTTTTCTTAACTGAAATTGCTGAATAAAAATATTAATGGCCTTCCTTTTGGATTTCCATTTTAATCCAGTTATTATCAGCTTCTTTGTTATACATGTGGTGGATATAGTTGCATATGATTAATTTAGATCACTTCTTCCCCACAGTGACCTTCTTAATTGTTCATGAAAATTGATTTTTTTTAAATTTTAATTAATTATTTTTATCTATGTATTAGTTATGCCATTATGTCATGGAGAATTTTGTTATCGAGCAACAAGTATTAGATGGGAACTATTTGCTGACACAGTAAAGCTGTTCTCTGACTGCATTATGAGAAGTTTTCTTATGGAGCAGCAAGTATTTGATGGGTACTATTTACTGACACAATGAAGCTGTTCTTTGACTGCAGTTTGTATCACTTGTGGACCCATCGATTAGTGTTGATTGTGAGATACTCCGTGATTGCTACGAGGCCTTTGCTATGTATTGCTTTGGAAGATACCTTGTTGCTTGCTTGGGTAGGACTCTCTCTCTCTCTCTATATATATATGTATATCTGTGTGTGTTCGTACTTTGTAGTTATTATCCAGCTTTGCTTATTCTGTTAGATTTGTATGTAAATTTTCTTATATATATTCCTTTCTTGTTTAGGTGGAGAGAAGAACACCATTGAATTCATGAAGAGGCAGGGTCGTTCATGTCATACAACACCTCTACTGGAACCTGGTTCTGATAAGGGATTTGTGAAGCATCCTTTCCCTTTGAATTATCTCTTAAAACCATGGAAACTTGGTCAATGGTTTTACCAAGTTGTGAAGTTCGGCATTGTTCAATATGTATGCATGCTTTCATCCCATTTTTTTCCCAACCCAATCTCTTGCCTCCAGAAGACCAACCTTACTTTCATTATTATTATTTTGATCAATGCACTCTATTTTTTTGCAGATGATAATAAAGTCTTTTTCTGCTATTTTAGCAGTTTTTCTACAAGCTTTTGGTGTATACTGTGAAGGAGAATTTAAATGGGGGTGTGGGTAAGATATTGTCCAAATCCAAGAAATGTGAATTATCTTCTCATGTGAATTATCCAAGATTTCATCTATCTTTCTTTATTTTTTGAACCATTCCTTTTGTTATTCTTTAAAATTGGTACATCCATACTGGTCTGGCTCAACCGACATGGGTGGGAATATGCTCATACCAGGCTTGACTGGCTCGCGGACTGGAAGCTGAATGTAACACCTGGGTTGGTCAGGTCCTAATTGTTTGATCCGATAATTAAATGGGCGGGGCCTGGCTTATTTATGCTTAAAGGTCGACCTGACGCAATGTATTTAACATGAGGAGGAACATACACTTCATAATTGGGCTTTTCCTGGGCTTTACTTTCTGGTCCCTGGGCTGATCCAGTCGTAAATCTTGGGCCTGATGAGTAAATAGGGTGGAATTGAACTAGTGTTGATCTGTCCCATTGAACATCCCTCCGTGTAATTCGTGTACTGTTGATAATGCATTATTTGTGTATGATACAATTTCATTAAAAAAAAAAAGAGCATTAACTGTATCTTTGAAAAGATACATAATTTGGACCGCATGATATGCAGTAATACATGTAACATAAGTGAACTGACTAACTATGGTCACACACATATATAACCATTTCCATTTTTCAACCAAAAATCCACGGTCATTTTTTTAAAGAGAGGTTCCTGTGACGTGCCCATTGCACAGTGGAAAGTGCTCACTGTTGCAACTTTGAGGTTGTAGGTTACTAGGTTCAAGTCACGTTTCCAAGTTGGGGTCAAAAAGAAGAAGAACGGATTCTGTCATGGGTAAAAATGTGGTTAATGCGTATCATATCGGCTGATAAATCGGCTGTTCGGTCAGCACCACTATGATAAACTCAATTTATTGCTGTTCTCAAGAGTCGTGGCTCATATCAGCCGATTTATCAGTGTTGCCTCATATCAGCCGATTTATCAGTGTATTGGCTAACCAAAACACTTCTTTGCAGACTATTTTTACCTGAGGAGCTTCTAAGAAGAGTTCTTCACCTTTTATAGGAGAAAAACACCAACAAAAACCTTTCTAAATTGAAGGATTGAAACTGATACCCTAAGATATGCAAGGATAAGCTTAAGGGCAAAGGTCAGGAGATATTGGAGGGCAACAAACAATGTGGGGCCATGGTCACAATGATCCTTCTGGAGGGTACTACTCAGTGGGGGAACCAAGACTGGGCCAATACTCCTATATGTACCCCCAGCTAGTGGATATGCAACTGCATCATCGGAATCAGGCTCTTATAATTATGATGTCTATTAGTATTTAGGACTATATCAATATGACCTTTTGTGGCCCCTATATCTTTACCATGACCACCAATATGGATATGGACAAGGAAAACAACAATACGGTGGTACTGGTGACAACAACCATGGCGACGCTTATATTAGGTGAACAAATGCATGACAGTTCAAAAATACTTCACTATTAACATTCTATTGAATTTTAGCATAATATCACTTAGCAACATGAGTATGAGTGAATAAATACATTAGTGGTATTATTTTAAAATCAAATAGCTGTATGGGACCTGTATGAAAATGAGGGCTCTGATATGTCCATTCATCTTAGTTACTAATAGAAAAGGCATCAATTTCTAACATTTTTCAATATTCTAGAATTTTTTAAATATCTTTTAGGATTTTCGTGACCTCATTTTAGATCTGCGTTGATAAACGATACATATCGCTGCAACCAATATGCATTGTTTGACATGTATGATTTTGGGGGCGGCCGATCTACCCTCTGCAACTGCTTTTTCATCCTCATAATTCCCGACCACTGAATCATGCTCATCACCATATTTTATGTGGGGCGTATCCTTGCTTGATTCAACCCACTCATTTCATGCACCTCTCATGGTTAGACATCGGCCCGATGTTCACTTTGTTCAGTGTGAAACGTTGTTGGATAGATCATGTCTAAAGGGAGAGATCACCCATGATCAATCCGACAGTGTATGTTTCTCCTATAGGAGTAAAATTGGGGCCAGCGGCTAATGAGTGAAGTTTTGCTTAGTGGATATGCAAAAGGAGTCAGGGTATGTTTGATATTTTGCAGCTTGGATTTCATAACAGTAGACCGCACAAAAGGTTAAATCAGGTGTTTAGCCAGGAAATATGTTTCAGTCACCAGCACATGATCATTTCTATATTTAAAATGTTTTGTAAGCATCCAGTCTAACTGTTTCTTGTTTCCTACTTTTTTCAACTATTTTGTAGGTATCCTTACATGGCAGTGGTTCTTAACTTCAGTCAGTCATGGGCTTTGTACTGTCTAGTGCAATTCTACACTGTTACAAAGGATGAATTGGCACATATAAAACCATTGGCAAAGTTTCTGGTGTTCAAGTCAATCGTCTTTTTGACTTGGTGGCAAGGTGTGGCAATTGCATTACTTTATGCCTTGGGTTTGTTCAAAAGTCCTATAGCTCAAGGCTTGCAGTTCAAATCAAGTGTTCAGGACTTCATTATTTGTATAGAGGTAATTTGTTGCATTGTTATCTTAAATTGGAGCCACTATAAAATATTATTCACTATTTATTATGATAATTGCTTGAAAGTATTTCTTCTAGCATCCATGCCTCAGTCCTTTCTTGTAAGTTCTTTGAAAACTCATTTGATTTGACACTGGAATGAGTTCTTGATTATATTATATTGAAACTCTTTTGGGTTAGCCATTAGACTACCTGTTTACTTTTGTCTCTGAGACCCCTCAATTTTATGTTAAATCATTTAAACTTGGATGAAGACTTTAATGGCAGGATTTCTTTTCTTTTCTATTCTTTATAGTTGTTACCTGCACTCTAAACTGCTATTGATGCCAGGTTTATGCAATTCGCTTGATTTTTCAACTGTGAATCTGTGAGAGTTATTTTTGCAGAATCTCTCTATGTGCTTTTGCGTTAGTTCAGTGCAGAATGTTTGGATTTGGACATGCATTTGAAATTGGTTGATTTGAGCTATATTTGATGGTCTCGGCCTCTTACATTGTCTTGTTTAAATTGATACCCTATTTCAGTTGGTGTTGTTTCATTTGTTGAGCAGTTGTGATGAGTGTTCTATTTATTGAATCAATCAGTTTTCATGCACATAGGAGTGCTGTTAGAACTTCAGGGGACTGCAATTGATATTTTGCGCTTTCCCATGTTGGTGAAATGAGTGCAGTACTTTGTCGAGCTTTTGTCACAGTATAAATTTGTATGGTGATGCGGAGTACATTGGTTTTTATTCTTTTGTGTTCATTATCATTTATGTGTTAATTGAGGGCATTTTTTGTAACTTCGATATCTAGAGCATTGGACGAACGTCTGACTCTCCTTCTCTTTCTGTCTCTCTGCAACCCTAGTTGACCTCATGGTATCAGAGCATATGGGTGAATGAAACTAGAGTTCCATTCCACTTCCTTTCTTTCCTTCCTTCTTTACCTCTCTTTCCCTTATTTATCCTCTTCTCTTTTCCCTTCATGTATGGACTGAAGATTCCTCTGCAGTAGGGCTGTCATCAACTGACATCTTGCCTAGCTGTGGATTGTCTGACTGAGGTGGGCCTGTGGTGGTGGTGAAAAATCCATTTTTATGGATCCAGTTTAAGGAGATAAAGACTGCTGTTCGTTTGTGTTGATTCTTGATCCTTTATGGTACTTCAGTGTTATTCAAAGGCAAGTTGATTTGTGCTCATCACCATTCAGATTTACAGGCTTTCCAGTCCTTGGTATGTTACAAATTTGAGCCAGTTATTATTTATATTATATGTTTCTTTTGAGCAATAAGAATGAGTTGAAGGTAAATAATAACTGTTTCTTTTGAGCAACAAGAATAAGTTGGAAGGTTGGGATTTATCAAAGTGGGTGTAAAGAACACTCGCTCATTTTTGCAAACAAGGATTTAAAAACTCGACTCGGACTCGGCCTTGATTCATTCGGTCTCATGGGACATGGACACTATTACATAGGACTCGATCGAGTCTCAGACGACTTGGGGTGAGTCGTACAGGAGTTGACTAAGTCCCATGTGACTGGGGGGAGTTGGCCCAGGACTCGGCCAAGTCCTGGTACTTGTTATTTGGATGTTATTTTGTAGTCTAGTAGATTTCTCGTGCTTGGTTTTTAGCCCTGACTAACTTTAGCTCTTAATAATGTTAACTTGTTGATAGTTAACAATTGATAACACCTAACTAACTGAACAAAATTAATAAATTTAATAATTGATTTAGCCACAAAGCACAATCAAATCATGAAAAATGTATTATAATCAAAAGATTTGGCAAAATTTACATAGGTGGGGCATTTTATCTATTTTATCTATTTTTATATAAAAAAAGATTTTTAGGATATTTTAAGACTCGGGATGGAACCTGGTATCACTTGGCTAAGTTCTATGCAACATGGCCGAGTTGGACTGACTCAACCCGAGTCAAAGGAGGTCGAGTTCGTTCCTGAGTCAGGGTTTTTGATCCTTGTTTGAAAATGGAACCTTTTGTAATTACGAGAGGAACTGAGGAAGGATCATGTTGTTTCTGACTGTATATAACGCCCACCAAAGAAAAATGACTTCGGACATACAGCTTCAAGCAAATCTCAAGAAGCCTTTCCCTCTGCAGTTACAGCTCCAGAGCAGATTCGGAAAATAATCCAGAATTCTGTTGCTACCTTGTTGGTGTCTGCTCTCTTTGCAAAAAAATGTGCGTTTCAATATGTGTCTTGTTTGCAGGCCAATGGGATAAAGTATAAACTCTTAGACAACATGCCCTCATACACCTGAATAAAATGGGGTCACTGAGAGTAAGAATAGGCGTCTACCTGTAGGAACTGTTCCTAAATAACTTTGGCCTGATCTTGTATTGGCCGAGTGTTATTAGATTTACAGATTGCCTACAAACTTCTTGATGGAAAATCTCATATTCAATAATTAGAACTTTTGGATGCCTGCTAGCATATGTTGTGCACAATTATGATCCACATAGGAATAAATTTTCTAAGTGTGCCATTAAGCTTGTGTTTTTAGATTATACTGCTTCTCAAAAGGGACATAAATGTTTTGATCCTTCGACTAGGAACTGTTATGTGTCTATATGGATGTTAGGTGTTTTGAAGATAATTCATATTTTCCATCTGTTGGTCAACCCGAAAAACTGAGGGAGTGTTTGACATTGTCTACCTTAGTATTTATTTATTTTATTTCTGTTAGTTCTGAGGAGTTTACTATCTGGGCTTGATATTGTTAATACCACAAACGGAGAATCTTCTAATTCTCATAAACAATCTACTGAAACCATCCTTTCTTCACACTATAATAAATCGAGCAACTTCAGAAGCAGGTATGATCTTTTTAGTTCTCCAATTTCCAATCCTCCAAGTTCTCCAGGTTGTTCTAGTTTTCCTGTTGAGTCTGTGTTACCTACTACAGTTGCCTAGTGCCTTGTGAATAGAGAGATGCAGTTGTAGCGTTCTACTGTTCATCCCATTGAAAAGTTGATGTCCTATCATTTTTTCTCATCTTCTCACATGTGCTTTATTTCTACCTTGTCATCTATTGCCATTTTCAATTCTATGAAGAAGCTTTGAGTAATCCTTTATGGCAAAGCACGATAGAAGAAGAGATAATTGCACTTGAGAAAAACCAAACATGTGAAATGACTGATTTACCTGTAGGGAAACCTCGAGGCAGGAGATGGGTGTATGCACAGAAGTTCAATCCAGATAGGAGTGTGGGTTGATATGAGGCGTGCTTGGTTGAAAAGGGTTTATGCAAATTTATGTTGAGCTCTAAAAGCATTTGAACGTATGGAAAAATTGAATTTAATTAGGTTTATCATTACTATTGCTGCTTATCTGGGTTGGCCTCTGTATCAACTTGACATGCTTTTCTTTATGGCGTTCTAAGTGGAGAAGTGTACATGCACTCCTCCAGGCTTTGCCCCTAAAGGCGAAAGTAAGCTATTTGAGGACTGAAGTATCTTTTTTTTTTTTTGAAAAATTCTTTCTTTTTTTTTTTTAATTTTATTTTTAAGTTAAGTGTATATTTCCAAAGTAGGATGAAGATACAATCTACAAAGAATTTGGTGGAGCACTTGTCGATATCTCCAAGAATCTAGTTTGAAAATTTTGGTGGAGCACTAGTCAATATTGAGTTTTTGTGTTGTCGTTCTCATTATTTTATGTTTGTAAAAAGGGTGCAGATAAGGGACCACAATACTTGGTGGATGATATTGTCATGACTGGGGATGATCCTGAAACTATATCATGACTAAATATATATCTTAGAAAAATATTTGATATAAAAGATTTTAGGTCCATTCAAGTATTTTCTTGGGATTTAGGTTTCAGATCAGGACTCTATCTAAAAGAGTACTCTTAATTTGTTGAGGACTATGGGTGGCCAGTGGCCTTGGTGATAAACCAGTTAATTTATCTCTTGGAGTCCAAATGAAGCTATATCTCTTGGATTCCAAACGAAGCTATGTTTGGATGGAGCTTTTAGAAAACCCGTGTATGTATCAAGTGATTGGCAGCAAGCTTATCTCTCTCATTTTCAGTTGACTGGATTTGTCTCAGGTAGTAATTGCAGTGAGCCAATATATGCACCACCACTGATCTTCATGTTATTCGTCGACTATTCAGATAGTAAGGGTTCTCTAGGCAACAGCATATTGCATAGATGTCATGTTCATTTTGACTTTTCGTATTTTTCTGATGTGGATTGAACTGGATCATGAGATGATCACTGCTTGACTTAAGGATGAGGGCCTTTGTTGGTGGTAATATGGTGAGATGGGAGACTGAAATAAAAAAAAAACAGACAGTTGTTAAGTAGGACAAACACTACAGTAAGCTACTTATGCGGAAAGGTTTTATGGAGGAACTTGGTTTCTGAGTGCAGCTATCTACTCCTGTGTACATCTGATCCTATATATCATGGGAAAACCATGCACACAAAAAATGATCATAATTTAATCAGAGAGAAGATCACAAAAGGGCTTATCAGTATTCCGAAAATTAAGTTTAAAGAACAACTTGCAGACATGTTTACAGAGGCATTCCCACAGGATCAAATTTCCATGCGTCATCTTGAAGGGGTTGTAACGCCCCACCCATACCCATGCATGATATTGTCCGCTTTGGCCCACTGGCCTCACGGTTTTGCTTCTGATGGGCCTCAACCCATCAAAAGGCCTCATGCAAGGTAAGGGTGTAAGCTCTACATATAACCCCATTCACTTTCCTCTCTATAGTCGATGTGGGACTCCGGGGCGTCACAATCCACCCCCTTAAGGCTGCACGTCCCTGTGCAGTAGCTTGCCAGTCTCTGTAGCCTGCCAGCCCTCTTGGCCCGCCCACATGGAGGCCCGCCCACTTGCACTAGACCACGGTAAGGGACCCACACTCGAACTAGTCGAGAGTCGGCTCTGATACCATTTGTAACGCCCCACCCCTACACCCATGCATGATATTGTCCGCTTTGGCCCACTGGTTTCACGGCTTTGCTTCTGATATGCCTCAACCCATCAAAAGGCCTCATGTAAGGTAAGGGTGTAAGCTCTACATATAACCCCATTCACTTTCCTCTCTATAGTCGATGTGGGACTCCGGGGCATCACAATCCACCCCCCTTAAGGCTGCACGTCCCTGTGCAGTAGCCTGCCAGTCTCTGTAGCCTGCCAGCCCTCTTGGCCCGCCCACATGGAGACCCGCCCACTTACACCAGACCACGGCAGGAGACTGGCAGGCTACTGCACAGGGACGTGCAGCCTTAAGGGGGTTGATTGTGACGCCCCGGAGTCCCACATCGACTATAGAGAGGAAAGTAAATGGGGTTATATGTAGAGCTTACACCCTTACCTTGCATGAGGCCTTTTGATGGGTTGAAGCTCATCAAAAGCAAAATCGTGAGGCCCGTGGGCCAAAGCGGACAATATCATGCATGAGTGTAGGGGTGGGGCGTTACAAATGGTATCAGAGCCGACTCTCGACTAGTTTGAGTGTGGGTCCTCTGCCGTGGTCTGGTGCAAGTGGGCGGGTCTCCATGTGGGCGGGCCAAGAGGGCTGGCAGGCTACAGAGACTGGCAGGCTACTGCACAGGGACGTGCAGCCTTAAGGGGGGTGGATTGTGACGCCCCGGAGTCCCATATCGACTATAGAGAGGAAAGTGAATGAGGTTATATGTAGAGCTTACACCCTTACCTTGCATGAGGCCTTTTGATGGGTTGAAGCTCATCAGAAGCAAAACCGTGAGGCCTGTGGGCCAAAATGGATAATATCATGCATGGGTATGGGTGGGGCGTTATAGGGGTGTTGCAAAGTATACTTTTGTTTTTAGTGGATATTATTATTATTATTATTATTATGTGTTAATCCTCACTTGAGTGTTTAGGGAGGGTATTTTTTTAATTTTGGGTATCTAGTGAATGATTATTAGTATGTATATTGCATGCCCCCACATTTGAGGAACACATGATTCTTGTAATCTCTCTCTCTGACCCTAGTCCGCTACAAATAGTTATGCTAATCTTTTCAACACAGTTGAGTGATAACTAATAAGTATTATTTTTCCTGCATTATCGTGGGTTTTTTAACACCTATTAAATCATATCGCAGATAATATATATTAAAATGCTTTGTGATGTTCATTGTCTCACACTTCAATTGCAAGTGAAATTCCACATACATAACTTATCTGTGCCGCCACCCTTGGGTTGCTACTGCTATCATTAATAAAATAAATAAATAAATAAATATATGCATATGCTTCTATGAGAGCTACTCTCACCTTACCATGAAAGCTAGGGTGGGGGCTTCACATCCATATCCAATGCCAATGACTTAAATGTGAGGTCCCCCACCCTAGCTCTCATAATAAGGTGAGAGGTGCTCTCATAGGAGTATCTCCCACATATATATACCATATATATATATATATATATATGGGGAAGATTCATGTGCATCTATCCCTCACCATAGGGTGAGGGGCACTTCCATAAATGTGGATTTTCAAGTACAAAGGTGAATTTTCAAGTACATAGGGTGATGTACACTTTCTTGTCTTCATGTGCAAAAAGGGAAAGTGCCCCTCACCCTATGGTGAGGGATAGATGCACATGAATATTCTCTTATATATATATATATATATATATATATATATATATATATATGGGCCAGCTATCCTTAGTTGCAGCTTAGGATAAGATAAGCTCAAGTGTTTGGTGAGGCCCACCTTGGGACACACATGGGGTTGGGAATAGTGGGGATTTCAAGGACCTTGAGACCCTCTTTGCAAAAAAATTAGCTCCAACCGTTGTTTCTATTATCTCCATCTGGGCCCCAAAAGTTTTATGGTCAAGAGTCCATTTGGATCGGTACACAGTCGATCCAACGGTCTAGTAAATTCGGATCTGACCAAAAGTTTGTGGACATGTGCAATTTAGGGGGGTCGTGTGTTTGGTCCATTTGGATGGACCAAGGGTGGGCCCCACAAGGGTGAGCTTACGGAATCTTATCTTAAGCATTAGCTTAGGAGTGCCTTGCCCATATATATATATATTTATATTGGCCTACGACCATGGTTTGCTCCCGGAGGTTGAGGGTTTGAAACTACGCTACCACACTGGGGCTATAAGGGATTTACCTGGGCCTGAAGGGATTAGTCCGGCCAAAAGGGTTGGGACACCCTCCGATATCAAATAAAATAAATCTATTTTTTTACGGGTGACATTTGAACCCACAACCTTAAGGTTGCAATAGCGAGCACCTTCCATTGTGTTAGTCGCCAGGGCCTCTTGTCCTTATATAAAATAGTCTGTTGGTTTGTTGCAAGCTAGATCATTTCTGCCCCATCTGTGTATTGAGTTTTTCTTAAGCATATTCTCTTTTATAGACTCTTCATTTGATTGCACATGCACACACTTGTATAAGGATTATGGTCAAAATGGCAATTTCTGGGGGTTAATGCAGCCTTTTGTATGCCAACTCGCTGCTTTGAGTTGAAGCATGTGCAATGGAAGGCTTCCTTAACAAAACATTGCTTGTTATTTTTGTTGTCGTTTTCATGTATTCATCTTTCTTACATATATAATGTTTTCCCCCTACAGTACCCCTGCATAGCACTTGTGCAGGGTATTCAGTCCCTTACGTTCAAGTAAAGTGGGGGTGGATCGATACCAGATTTGGATTGAGGTCCCCGAGGGGTCTGGGTCCTTGGACAGTGGGACAGGAGACCTGCGGGGGCAAAAAATAGGGTGTGAGTGTGTAATGCTTGTCTGTTTGATTGCATCTCTTGTGCATGATGCATTACTCGAAGTTTGAAGTCTAATAGGCAAACTTGTTCTTCCAGCACAGATGGGCATTGCTATGTAGCCTTTTGTTTGCCAGCTCCTTGGACAGAGGGACAGGGGAAAAATGGGGTGTGGGTGTGATTGTGTGTGATGCTTCCTGTTTGATTTCATTTCTCTTGTGCATGATGAATTACCTGGAGTCTGAACTTTGAAGTCTAATAGGCAAACTTGTTCTTCCAGCACAGATGGGCGTTGCTTCTATCGTTCACCTCTTTGTGTTCCCAGCCAAACCTTATTCTTTAATGGGTGAACGGCTCACGGGAACTGTTTCAGTTCTTGGAGACTATGCATCCGTTGACTGTCCTATAGATCCTGATGAGGTTAGGGACAGTGAGCGGCCAACAAAGCTACGCCTTCCTCAGCCAGGTCCTGATATCAAGAGTAGAACGGCCATCAGAGAAAGTGTTCGTGATGTTGTCTTCGGAGCTGGTGTATATGTAAGGATTCTAACTATCATCCTTTTCTTTTTAGTACGGACATTCTTCAAAGTTTCTCATAAAAAAAAAAAAAAAAAAAAAAAAACATTCTTTCAAGTAACATGCCAAGAGTTTCGAACCCAAGGATGCATATGATCTTCACAACTCTCGAGCATTGTCACAAAGAGCATTTTGGTTAAGACAAACAATTTTCAAAATTTTGATGTTTTTACTGGGTTATTAACAGTAAAATACCATGGAAAATATTCTGATACCAATAAAATATTAAATACATGAATACTATATAAAAAAAAAGAGATTTTTTTTTTGTTTGATTTCTCTACATGATATCATGCTATATGTAGGAAGGGGTTATGGTGGCAAACAAAGTAAAAAGCTAATCACTAATATTTTGCAAATATGTACAGTAGACGCTAGAAACAGAAATTATGCTTCTACAACTAGAGCCTGTGGTACAGTAGGAGCTGCTAACTATTGCAACCTTGAGGATGAGGGTTGAGTGTTGTTACTATGGAAAATATTTTTATATCAATAAAATATTAAATACATTAATACTATATAAAAATAAGAGAAACAGTTTTTTGTTTGATTTCTCTACATGATATCATGCCATGTCATCTCAATGGTTAAGGCTAAGGTCATTCGAAAGGGATTATGGTGGCAAACAATGTAAAAAGCAAGTCTCACTGATATTTTGCAAATATGTACATTAGACACTAGAAATAGAAATTGTGCTACAACAACTAGATCCTGTGGTACAGTGGGAGCTGCTAACTATTGCAACGTTGAGGATGAGGGTTGAGTCTTGTTACCATTAAAAATAAGTAATTGCCTACAGAAGCATAAATTTTTTTTAAAGGGGCCACTTTTTTCGTGAGAAAATGCTATAAAAAGAAGGGAAAGTAGAAAGAGAGTGGTGCACTTCTGATTTGTACACTTGAAAATCTCGCTGTTTTATTAGTAAAAAAGCATAAAACTAAGTTTGTTTTCGTGATATTTAATAAGGCTGACTATATTTTCACATATTATATTTGCTTTATTTTTGTTCTAAGAAATAACCATGTTCATATCCTAGTATTTTCAACTAGTGGCAATATTTGTGACTATGCTCGAGTTTAGGCATCTGGGCTGTTGGTTTGTGATATTAACTATTGATTTGAATGGGCCTAAACGATATCATGGATAGACTATGGTAGATCCAAATTGGAACATCACTATTGACAAAGCGGGACTGGCAAGTAATTCTAGGGTTCTACCCAATGAGAAGAGAATATATGAATTTTATTGATGTGAGAATAAATGTGAGGTACTTAAATATGTCTCTTGGGAATCCAAAGAAAGTAATTTCCATATTGTAAATGGATTTCCTTTTCTTAAAACAGAACATTCATTGAATCTAGACTTTAATAAAATAGGAAAACTAATTTATGGAAGATACTTAATATCCCAACAAAGATATTAAAGGACATTATTTATTGATCAATTGAAGAATTGCACATCATGCTGTAAAGTTTAGCTTGTTGGTCAACTATGGGCCTTAGGTTTGGGGCCAATGGACCTGGGCCTGGCGCATGAGTCTTAGGCTACATCAGTTCTCATCTTGGAGAGAATTCACCCTTGACTTCCATCGATTTTCTACTAGGTCGAAGATCCATCGTACAAACTTTTGATTTTCTTATTGATCTTCATTCTCTTTGTATGGCCTAGAAACTTTACATTGTCTCTTCCTCCAACTGAAAGTAGATTGAAGGCATTGATTCTTCTGATATTTATATTTTTCTTGGATGCGCAATTGGACTGTTGGATGTTTCGACTGTTCACAATCTTTGACTATCAATTGTTAATCCCAAAAAGGAGAAAGTCAATGATTGAATTTTCTTGTTAAATCACTAGAACTATTGATTTGTCCTCCAGTGATCCATATGGCTCTTTTGGAATTGTTACAATGTTCAGATCCATTCAATTATCAGGTTTGTTGCTGACTAGATCCAAGTTTTCAATGCCCTCTAGATGATCAGGCTTGTTTCTGAGTTTCCAATGTCCTCGTTTTCCTCTTTTTTTTTTTTTTCCTTTGCCTGTTGTATCTTTTGATTAACACTGTCCATAGAAGAAATTTCGTTCCCTTTGTCTTCTAGTTCTTCCGAAGTATGATCCATTTTAGGAGGTTTAGATGCTGCTTCATTTGATTTCACTGTAAATCTCTTTCCTTTGATCTTGCTTTTTGATGTCACTTGTGAAGTCATGTCTCCTATCATGGATTTCTGCTCTTTTTTTGTGCAATCATGACTTCTGATTATTCCTTTCGCTAGCCTTTTGGTTCTTATAGATAATCCATAATTTACACAGGATCGATATTTTGCCGATATCTTGGCATTTTTCTTCAATAGGAAATATTGATGGTTCTCATAAAGAGTCACTTTGGAGAAGATATTCCCTTGATTGCATGGTGATGTGAGGTGATGCATGTGAACTACCAATATAAGCTCTTCTTTTTCGTTGGAATGTACCAGTTTGAGATTGAAATTGTCTCATCGAGACCATCTAAATGTATTTTCAGCACGGAAAGTTTCTTTATATGCTTCTTGAATGTTTTGGCAAGAATTCATCTTCTCCCGCATGTTCGGTTTTAGATCTTTGATATAATGAGTTAAACTATGTTTCCTGCTTCCCTCATGTGCATAAAATTCAGTTCTGGAAATTGGTCAATATATTCATTAACAATTAACTTTTGTTGCTTCAAACTAAGGAACTGCTCAAAGTAGAACTTGTAGAAATTGTGTCGGGTGCAGATTGTGCAACTTGCCGAAATTGGCAAGAAGAGATTGTTTCAGCCAAGGGCTTGTGTCGGGTTTGGATAGTGTTACTTAGGTTGATGAATGGGAGAGGTTAGGGATATGTATTGGGCAGATTTTTAGGGTTTATTAGGGCTCTTAAATTGATGGAGATTTTTTTGAGGTATTCTTGGATTTAGGTTTAGGGCACTCAATTTGAAGGGATTTTGTGGGGAAGACTTTGGGTTTGTGATTGGGTATGGGTTGAGACTATTTGGGATGAGAAATGGAAGGGTTTGATGGATTTTTAGGGGGTTGGATTTTTTTTTTTAATTTTTTAATGAAGTGACGGACATAGAAGTAAAAAAAAAAAAAGAGAATACAAAGGATGGAAGAAGGACAAAATCAACTCACAAATTCGTTGACCAAGAGCACGATCTACTTGGGATCTGGTTATGATACCAATATGATGCTGGTGGAAGGATCCACACAAACCTAAGCAACTTCAAGTTCACACAACACAAGTAATTCTAGGATTTTACCCAGTGAGAAGAGAATGTATGAATTTTATTGATGAATGATTTTCAAAATGCATGTGAGGTCCTCAAAGAGGCCTATTGGGAATCCAAAGAAGATACTTTCCATATATATATATATATATATTTGAATGGTGAATTGTATTAATCAAAGCAAAGCAGTACAAAGGGTATATACTGGAATGCAAGGAAAAAGAGTTAAGAAGATACTACTTCCCTCCATTTAAACCATCCAAAGGAGCAAGAGAGGTAACATAGAGCCTCCTAAGCAGGCCTAAGGCCCCAAAAAGGAAAACCAAAAAGAGTTAAGAAGATACTACTTCCCTCCATTTAAACAACATGACCTCCGTAGGCACTCCCCAAAAATCTGGCAACACAGAAACCTAGGAATCTAGCTTTTGCAGCAACAACTACAAAGGGAGAAGAACAATCTTCAAGGCAATGCTAATTCTTTCCTTCCAAACTGCCCAAATGTTAGCAATAAAGGACGAACGCCAACGGAGATTTCCTCTCTTGGACTGAAATCCAAACTTCCAAGCATCAAAAAGCTCTGAAATGGATCGAGGGAGGACCCAGCTACAACCAAAACAGTTAAGGGTAGAGGTCCAAATAACTTGAGCGAACCTGCAATTAAGCAAAAGATGATCCAAAGTCTCCTCCGTCGATAGGCAAAGTGAGCAAGCGTTGATTAAAATCACCCCGTGCCGACGGAGATTATCCATATTGAGGATGCTGTCTCGAAGAGTTAACCAACCAAATGCCAGGACTCTAGGAGGAGCCTTGGTCTTCCAAAGGTAAGCAAACCAATTGTGGGAATTGTAACTGTCTGACAGGACCATGAAGAAAGAAGATACTGAAAACACACCATCCTTTGAGGCAGCCCACACTCTGCTACCTTCCCCCTATGTAAGAATGAAAATCCAACCAAGTTTGTTGAGGAGATTCATTAGGTTCTCTTCTTCCGACTCAGTCAAATCTCTTCTAAAAATTGGACCCCAAAGGGTCCTGTTTGCCTCCCTATCCATATAATCCTTCACCTTTGCTTGGATTTCCATATTGTGCATGGATTTCCTTTCCTTTAAACAAAATATTCATTGAATCCAAAGAAAGTAATTTCCATGTTTTACATGGATTTCCTTTCCGTGAAACAAAAACATTCATTGAATCTATACTTTAATAAAATAGGAAAACTACGCCAATATGTTAACTGGTTGATTGAAAAAAAGTACCATTCAAAAAATAAAATAAAATAGGAAAACTAAATTGCGGAAGATACTTAATATCCTAATGAAGATATTAAAGGACTCGATTTATTGCTTTATTTGAAAGACTTGGACCTCATTTCTGTAAAGCTCGGCTTGTTGAGCCAATCATGGGCCTTGAGCTTGGGCCCTATGGACTTGTGCCTGGCCCATGAATCTTTGGGCTGCATCAATAATGATCTGATGTTTGCCCTTTTTTACATTTAATAGGAATAATTGTTTGTCCTCTTTAGCTGTCTTTCTGTTGTTCAAGAGTAATAATTTTTCCGTAAGTATAATTATTGATGGTCCCATGTTGGTGTCCCAGATCACCAATCCATGGCTTCTACACACAAGGCAAAAGGATATCCTGCATCCCCTCCCGAGGTTGATTTTTAATGATAAATTCTCTTAGTGGAATGCAAGTGCAGTCCTGCTCTGTGTCCCACTTCATTTGGTTCCACCTCTGATCAGTGGGCCCCCTTCACAGTCAGTATCTCCCATGATCTATCATCATGCCTAATTTGATATTCATTTGACCTTTACTCATGGTCTGACTGAACTAAACCTACAGTTAAAGACAGCATTAGATTTTAAGACTGTCATATTAAGGGTTAGGATAATCTGACGGAGTTAGATTTTCCGCCTTGCCCTTATTTATCTATGATGAGACCTTTCCTTTTTCCCTTGCATCTGCTGATGAGTAATTAAGTATGCATCTGTTTGTGGCTGGACCACCTATGAACAGTATGCAGTTGGTTTGTGGGTGAAGACTCTTATATTTATCTCCTTAAATGTAGTACTCTCAAGTCGTTCTTTCTTTAAAAAAAAAAAAAATCAGGGTTGAGGGCATTTTATTTCGGTTTTTGCAGATTGTGGATGATGTCAAGTTCACTGTAACGCAAGCAGTGGAGCCTGTAGAGAAGGGGTTCACTAGAATCAATGAAAAGATCAATAAGATCTCCCGAAATATCAAGAGACATGATAAGGAGAAGAGAACTAAAGATGACAGCTGCATCGGATCTTCCCAGACTCGGAAAGTGATCCGAGGAATTGATGATCCTCTATTAAATGGAAGTGTCAGTGATAGTGCGGTTAAAAGGGCCAAAAGACACCGTAGGAGATCAGGTTATGCTAGTGCTGAGAGTGGTGGAGAAAGCAGTGATCAAAGCCTTGGTGGGTATGAAATCCACGGACGCAGATGGGTTATCAAGGATTAGTTGAAAGGGAGATGCTAGCTTAAAATATCAACAAGAACAAGAACAAATTGGCGCCAAGCTTGGAAGAGTTTTTCTTTTTCCTCTTCGATGCTGGGGTGATGATTCTCTTCGCAGATAAAAATGAGTCTGCAATGTTTTTGAGCTTCAGGCTTATTATCTTGTGTGTGAAGGGTGGTTAATTTTTGTGGTGTGGAATGTGTATATATGATGTTTTTTGTTATGCTGCCTTGGGAGCTTGATATTGATTGATGGAGGGGAAAATGGTTTTACCAGGGAAAAGGTGGTTGGTGGGTTGTTACCAGTTGTTTCATACTTTCTCCCATATTGCCAGTTCTGTATGCGGGCTTGATTTAGCTCGATGTATTCTGATTGTATCACATTCATGCCTCCTGCTGTTAGTCTCTTCCCCTCCCTCCCTCCCTCCCTCCCATTCATGCCTCCTGCTGTTAGTCTCTCTCCCTCCTCCCTCCTCCTTTTAGGAGGAAACTAAGATGAGCTTGGCACTTTTTTGTAATATATTGAGCACTTGCTCAGTTCTGTGCTAGTTCATTCCATTTAAAAGGAAAGAAAAAGTGAGATGAACTTGACCACAAAATTCCTAGAGCTGGCTCAATCCACTTTGAAACCTGATACTTATTGTGGACCAGAATGGACGGAACTGCCATCTCTTTGTTTAGCCCTTGAGAATGTGAAAACATTCCCCCAAAAAAAAAAAAAAAAAAAAAAAAAAAGACAAATTTGAAGCAAAATGGGTCCAAAGAAGCTCACAGAAGCCCCTAAACTGCTCCTAGATTTGGACATGGCATAGTGCAAACGAGTGAGCCACGGTCGACGTGGCAGATGCAAAGGTTTTGTTCAAATGAGAAATACGAGAGCATATCCATCCCTGGATGTTAGGCAAAAGGGCAGCCAAGTTTGAGACCATGGTTGGAAAATTTTTTGAGCTGATTTTACTCTTTCGAGTCATCTAGTTTTTACGAAAAACTGAGTAAAAACATAAGGGTGATTCAGCCGAATCATCTCATTTTAGTAAGTTATTTGCATTCCAAACCATTTAATAGACAAATCTAATTTTAAATAATTAAAATTTATTTATAAGTAATTTCAAATGAGGTCCTGAGTCGGTAATTTAAAAATGATAGATGGAATGTAATTTAAAATTTATATTTATGAACTTTTTTATTCGATACTTGGATTAATAAATTATGTAATATGCAATATTTTTTTTTTTTTTATTTTTCTTATTGTAGTGCTTTTCTTGGATATATAAACTTATTAATTTGAATTGATTATCATGAATGCATGTAAATAAATGTATTTTTATATTTTAAAATAATAGATAAAATTTTAAATATTTTTAAAATTATTATTTTAAAAGATTTGACACTCTTTGTGGATCCGTGTTGACTCAATCCAAGTCATTTCGTTTTTTAGATAGCCGAGAATTTAATCCTTAGGGTAGGGCAGTTAGCTTAGGAGCTTTACTGAGCCGAAGGAACTCAGTGAACATAAAATTAATCTATTCTTTTGAAAAAGGAGCCTAGTGAAATAAAACTATTTGAAAAATATAAGTTGGTTATGATGTTATTTTATTTTTAGCTGTTTGTTATGGGATTTTTATAACTTTTTATATGCAAAAATTAAGTTTTTTTGTTTTTCTGTGGAGGAAGGAGATTCCTTTTTTACTTTTTTTGTTTTTAAAAATACGACAAAAAATTTGTATTAAAGTATTTTTGATGTGACTTAAAAAAAAAAAAAAAGAGAGCTTTACCTTACTCGACTCAATTAGGAGAATTGCACAAAAATGAAAAAAAAAAAAAAAAAAAAAACTTGGAGAACATGCAAACCTTCCTATACACATGCACCCAGTCGGGGAGGTAGATTTTAATTAACATCAAAAAACGGGACTTTCAATTCCGACCGCCCAGCTACCTAAAATCCCCTACTGGAACTCTTGCAGGAGAATGTCGCCTAAAATCCCCCACTGCAGCAAACTCTTGGGCAAATAAATATAGTATAGAAATGGTTTGAAAGGAAGAGTTTTTAAGTGTTACGAATTCCTTGCAAGGGATAACTGAAGATAAGGTGGGTATGAAGCATGGAAGAAAATTAGTAATGCAACTATAGATGGGCCTGGGCCAGGCTTCTCCTTTCTATCACATGTTTGGAAGAATTAATCATTTAACTACAAGAACTACTTATTCATGCTGGGCTCAGGAATTTTTATCAGCTAATCCCAGCCCAACCCAAATATTAAATGGGTCTGTAATTTAGTCCAAGCCTAGCCTGAGTACTAAAACTCAAGGCCCAGAGGGCCTGGGCCCATGAGCACCCATATATCAGGCTTTGAACGATGATGTAGATGACCCACCTGAAACAAAACATCATATCTTTGTCTATAGTACCAGCCTATAAAACGTACATAAGAATAATACCTTAGCATTCATGCAATGCCAAGTTTTCAGGTGTCCACTAGGCAATCACTAGCCCACATGGATACAATATTTCACTATATTTTAGATCTTATGATCTTTTCCCAACAATAGACCAATAAAAGCATAAAATTTGCAGCATTGATCTGCACAAGTAGATCCCATCAGACGACAGACAGAGAAAATAAAATGCATGTTTTCTTGTCAAAGGTATCCGAGAAGAATGGAGAACACAGAACAACAGAAATCATATGATAGCTTTAAATTAAAACAGATTCTTGAACTACAGCCATTTCATTTCCATAGAAAATCATTTGATTGGTAACATTTCTTCTGACACTTGGAGAAGGAAAATCCTGGCATGCGGATGATCAGAAGACGATTATCGCCTTACTGGAGGGGCAGCACCCCTACCAGGAGGAGCACCTCGTGCCTGCACAGAGAAACAAGATGAGACAATTATGTTTGAATTGTAAATCTTATGTCTAGTTTAAAAAAAGGAAGAAGTTGTCTTGAGGTCTCACAATGGCCCAAAGGCAAGGCAAAGGTCCAGCTAAAGCTTACTGATAGTGGAAGAACACAGATATTTCAACAATTGGTAATGGATGTCGGGACCACACCACTAACACAATCAGTTCCAATTATCCATTCCTCTAGGTTTGCATAGGGCATTGGCATTGCTGAAGTTAGAAACGACACCATATCTTATGCTTCCTTTCAGCCTTTTTTGATGAGGGCTTATATGCAGCCAGGCTCATGGCTGACATGTAGAACGCAAAGAGGTTTAGGATTTTTGTTTATTTATTTATTCAATGAGTTGTCATTAGGATTAGTTTCCTTGTTCCATTAGGAGTGTTTCGATTTTAAGGTTTGTTTTCCTACATATATGAGCATTGTAGAATATTAGAATTAGTTTGAACATTAATAAAGATTTGGCGTCGAGGTTTGTGTTCTCTTTCTGAGTGTGTTTTTTGAGGACATCATTTTCATGCTTTAGCACTTTGCAACGCTTTGATTCAAACCCTTGAGTTTGCATCAATTTTTAAGCCCAAAATCATAATTTGATTTGAGGTAAGTAGTAGTACAACAGATGTCTCACAATGTGACGTTTGATTTCCAATTTCTGTGCCGCCTCAAGCATTCAGAAGAATGACAAAGGGGATGCAAAATATGAAATTAGTTGGGGTACCATATCCAAAACAAACACTACCCAAATTCAGCCCCGTTAATGATCAGTTGACACTACACCAGCACAAAACTATGCATTCGTGTTTCTCATACTTTATCAGTAAAAAAGAATAGAACCAAAAAAATTCACAATAGAACATGTCAATGTAAAAAGGGGTTCGTGTAGTTTACCATGAAAACACTTTTATATATAAATAGATATATGCAGGTGCTAGACATAAATACAGAAGTGGCAACCAAAGAGTTTGAGCGCTCAATATTCATAAAACAAACTGCACTAAGGTGTGTAGGTGAAAAATGATATATATAAAAAGGAAAAAAAAAAGAAATGGTGTGTAAGTTTTGCAGGTTCATTGATTGTTTTAATCTGCAAGCTTTCAGTGAATTAAGTTGAATCCACCAGGCAGAAAATGAACTCTGAGGCTGCCTCACCTTTATGTGTCAGCAAGTGAAATGAAAGCTCATCAAATGTGCAAGTTTTATTACAAGCATAAAAGAATTATCATCATCATCATTGCCATTGTTAATTAACAAGGTAGCATAACAAAATCTTACCCTGGCTCGCATTGCAGCAGCACGACCACGACCAACACCAAGGGCTGCTCCCTTACCCTTCAAGAAACCAAGGCAGAAAGATGAATAGAACTGAACAAACACATGCATTTTCCCTTTTTTACTCTTGGAAATGGAAATGCTCAGGACTCAAACAAGAAACAAGAACATGCATTCCTACCTTAATTTTTGCATCCAAACGCTTGAACATTGGAGCATTTTTCAGCATATCTGGAATGACCATAAACCTGAAATGAAGAAAATATTTACATGAAGATTTAATAACTGTTAGTTATAAAATGAGGCAATGAATTGCTAATGTCTCTAAGATGCATTTTTTTTTTTATATAAAGAGGAAATGAATCGCGAATATCTCAATGTCACACTGGCTTTTCTTGAATAATGAAGGCTATTAACTTACCTGACTTTGCTCCCACGGATGAAAACATGCTCCAGCTGTGAAACTTTCCCATCCTGTGCTTAAGGAAGCAAAAAAAAGTCAACAACAAACTAAAACAATCCACCAACGCCTGAAATTTATGCATCAAGGCTAAGGCTTCCATTTGCAACCAAACCCAATATATCGTAGTAACTATTGAAAAAGGATGATGACTAACTAAAGAAGATAACCTACAGTGTTAGAAACTACTTTCATGAAGCATTTTCCTTTTTATTGGTAACAGTTAACTTTCAATAAGATAGAAAAAGAGGTACAAAACCGGCTTGTTGGTATAAGAAACACTTTTTTTATTTATAACGGTAAATTTTATTCAAAAAAGAAAAGAAAACAAAGGGAAGAACAACCAACAGGACTAAACAAAAACAAAAAGAAAAAAACTAAACATCAAAAGAAATGTGTACAAAAACAGCTTGATGGTATAAGAAACATAAAACAAGTACACCAAGGAAATAATTTCTTATATAAAAAGAAAACTCACATCATTAGTCCTCTATGCAAATCATTGCTATTCACTTAGCTAATGAACCATAGAGATATATTTAATCTCGTTTATAAAACTCATTCTTGAAAAGCATTAGCAAATCATGATCGTATTAGTAAACTTGAATTGGAGCTATTATAAATAATTAATGCCTCCATCATAGATAAACTCCCACCGCATTAGAACCTTTAAACCCAGCCAGACCAGAGAACAAGTCCTTAATTGAACCTTTTTTTTCTAATTGGTTCCTTAATGAAACCCTTCTCATCATATAATACTCTCCCCAAGCCGACTGGTCTGTAATTGGAGCTATTTTGAATTTTTAATGCCTTCATACATAAAATTTCCACTTCATTAGAATCTTTTACCCCAGCCAGACAGGGGAACTCATTAATTAAACCTTTATTTATTGGTTCCTCAGTATAACCGTTCACGTCATAAAATACTAAGTGGTCGTTTGGCTTCTCTACTTTATGCGTCTATTTCTCTTAAAGCGGATTGAAAATGGGTTAAGGCCGTTTGGTAACTACAATTCCAATATCTATTTCAAGCCCCATAAAGACGTTTTTCCTCTATTTGAGAAAGCACCATAAATGATGGGATTTGAAAACGACGTCAATCACTGAAGCGGGTAGACAGTGCACATAACAGTGATTATGACGGTCTTTGTTATGTGACCGTGAGCTTCTATTTTTTCACATTCTGGGACCCAAGACGATGATCTAATCCATTGGAAGGATTAATAAGGCCAAATACGGCAAGAGGTCCAAAGTTCAACCGTTGGTTTATCTTTAATCTTGAGATTTTTGTAAATAAAAAATAAACTGTTTGATCTAAATTTTTCGACATTGTGGGCCCCATAATCACAATCTGAACCATTGATCATTTTTGGAAGGCCAACAACGGCTATGACACAAAAAAATCAACCTTTGATTCCAAGTGGATCTTCAGAAAATTACTAAAATGTTGTCGGTCGTTGATTCGTTAAACAGTAACCGCCTTACCAAATGGTATATTTACAAACAGGTAATCTCCTTACCAAACGGTATATTTACAAAACATCTATTTCACACATATCTATTTTATACAGATCTATTATCCATATATCTATTTCATACGGATAAGATTCACCAAACAAGCCCTAAACCTATGCCTATTTATTGGTTCCTTAATGAAACCTTTCTCGTCATACGGTACACTCCTATACCGGCTGGTCTAGGTTTCTCTTCTTCCCTTCCCACCACGCACATGCTTCCAATCTTTCTACTATGTCATTCATTGTTACAATTGCAAAGTCCTTGTAGAAAGCCCACTTTCCAACCATTGATAAGATCACTTTTTTTTATTTATTATTATTTGGTTGACATCCTTTCCATTAAATATTGTGTCATTTCTTTCCCCTTTGACATACGCCCTTCAACTCAGCACTTTAGGCTTCGAATCCAATGAAGGCGTAGGAAATAAGCACCTAGGGATTCCAATGGAGTCTTCAACACTTGGAATGTTTAGAGTCTCTACTAAACACAAGGCTCAGAAAGCAATTGGTCGAGAATCTCATTAATTTTTTAATGGGACCCACATTACATAATTAAGGACTTTGGAGTCTTTGGATGCTAGTCACCAGTCTCCATTTACAAATTACATAAAGGAATACACACCCAAAATAGGAAGATCCTTAGGCCTCGACAAAAGAATGGCCTTTGACCTTCAATGGAACTAACAGCACAATGGAAAGTACGACTCAGTGCTGGAACCAGAAAATTCTTCTTCAGGGGGTCACTGTGAAAATAAACTTTCTTGCGAGGGCCCTATGTGAGAAAAAAAGGACAAATTTCTCATAATATTAGGAGGTTTTCCTAAATTTCTGCCCTCCCCCATAACTTGTGCAATCCAGGGAATGTTGTTGGTAAAAACACAATCACCCCTACAGGAGAGAAGAAGAGGGAGGGAGGGAAAGAAGGAAGAACCGGGAGGAAGGAAGAGGAGGGGGGATGTGTCCTCCATGAAGTGGGGCCCATGGGTTGGGCCCTTTGGGTCTCTCTCTTGTATTCTTTAAGGCCTATAGCATTGGCCTAGGCCTACGGAGTCCACCGTAATGCCTCCATAACTAATTTCCAATGAATTTAATCTCTTTTCTATAGTGAATCACTGCCCCAATATTTTATGATGGTGATTTGAGAAAACACCAAGCCAACTAAAACAATAAGATGAAGTAGCTCGCATCTCACATTGCAGAAGCAAATAAACAACTGTCTACATCTCTTCTTGTATGAGAAGCAAGTCTGTATTATTGTTGAAGTAAAGGGGAATCTCTTTGGGGCTTTATTGCTTGGTGGTTAACAACTATGGACACTTTGCCAGTGAAGCCAACCAACAAAAAGCCTCAGTCTTTGGGCTTTCTAAATGTGGTGCAAACATACGGCTAGGATGGAAACACTGTATTTGTTGTGGGATTTTCTAAGATGCACAACCCAAAACAATACAATGAGGGTTTACCTCAATGACTGAGCGAGAGAGGGAGTAAACGCTTGGCTGACTTTTTTTCTTATTAACCATCCATTTATTTCCTCAAAGAGTCATCCCAGTGATGGTAGGCTATGATGCCCAGATACGGATAGGATATACCATAGACATGGCAAGGACACGGATTTTACACATAAAAAGTGAAGAATCGGATACGATACGACACGATACGTTGCCCATTTCGAAGTATTCGTGCATCATAGATGGTAGGGATTGCCATTTTATTTATGTATTGTTTGTGCACATTAAAGCAAGCCTCCTAGTTATGATGCTCTAATATGGCATGCATATGATAAGCACACTGATTTTACACACAAAAAGTGAAGCATCAAATCCAACATGACATGGAGAGAGCAGTCCATTTAAAGTTTGTCGAAGAGTAAGAGCAAGAAAGAGGGATTTTTTATTTTTTGAGACGGAAGAAAGGACTTAATGGCATGGAGTTTCAATTTACAACACCAGTCCGTTTTTATATTTGTAAACAGTGTATAAAATCACCTTTGCATGAACACTTGGCAACCAGATCCATAGGGAAGGAGCCACATTCCCAACAACAGACTCAATATCTTCTAGGAATGGTAATTAGCATGTGGCCAGGACGAATATAGGAAGAAGCAGGGAGGTGGGTCAAGACGAAGAGAGGAAGGCTTAGATATACTCTTCTTTCTTATAGAGTAGTTAAGAGTTCTCTCCTATTTTCTTAATCCTTAGTTTTATCCATAGATGCTCGCCACGGCAAGGACAGATTTTCACATAAACAGTGAAGTATCGGATACAATACTTGGATTTATGGTGCAACAGGATAAATGGATTGATACTGATGTAAGTCACAGGATTTAGGCCGGGTGGACCAAATGGAGGAGTGCTTCGGGTGTCTTGCGTGATCGGAAAGTCCCCCTCAAGGTTAAAGGAAAGTATTATAAGATGGCAGTACACCCAGCGTTGTTATATGGATTAAAGTGTTGGGCAGTAAAGCATAATCATGTTAAGAAAATGGAAAGTTGCGGAGATGAGAATGCTAAGATGGATGTGCGGGATCACAAGGAGAGATAGAATTAGGAACGAGGAGATTATGGGCAAAGTAGGAATAGCACCGATTGAAGATAAAATGAGAGAAAATCGACTGAGATTGTTCGGCCATGTTAGAAGGCGTCCAACGGAGGTATCTGTTAAAAAGTGTGAAAGCATGGAGATTGCCAGGAATAGGAGAGGGAGAGGGAGACCCAAGAGAAGTTGGAAAGAAACTATTAAACATGACCTTGCCTACATGAATCTAACGGAGGACATGGCCCTAAACAGATTTAATTGGCTTCGTGAAATCCATATAGCCGACCCCACCTAGTGGGAAAATGCTTGGTTTGGTTTGGTTTGGTTTGGTATCGGATACGATATGACATAATACATTGCCCATTTTGAAGTATCTGTACATTTGTACATCATAGTTTTATCTCTATTATAAGATAGTTGTATTTGTTGATTTTAAGATATTTAGGAATTACATATGAATTCTGTGATTGGATACCACGAATTAATGTATCCATGAAGGTGGGATGTATAAGGATTATGATGAAACATACTGTCCCTTCACTGCTTCAAAATTATAGTTTTCTTTCTTATGAATAATCAGGATTGGTTCTTGCACCATTTTGGGACCAAGGTAGAAAAACTTGATGAGTTGGTTCATCACCTTTTTTTTTTTTTTTTTTTGTACTCATCACCTCGTTCTGATGAAGGACCAAGTCAAATACAAGGGAAACTTAGCCGAGTCACCCATTTTTGTATTGCTGCTCCCAAGCCCTGGTAAACAATGAGGGTTGCGTTATGTAGATGACAGGAAGCATAAAACTTTCGTCACTACTGAAACATGAATTTTGTATGAAATGGAGATACAAAATTCATGTATCTGACCCCAACATAATTGGGACAAGGTTTTGATGATGATGATGCTTGAGGTTTTGAGTACAAATTAAAAAATAAAGAAGATAATTGGAATGTAATTTGAAATTGAAATTTGATCTTTTATATTCAATGATTGGAATTAAAAGTTATGTAATATGAAAGATCGTTTTTCTTCTTTTAACTTTCCTTATTACGGTATTTTTCTTGCATATATAATTTATTAATTTGAATTTATTATCATGAGTGCATGTAAATAAATGTAATTTTTAGTTATTTTTTTTGGATAAGTCGAGTCCAAGTCAGGAGAGTTCCATCCTCGTATGGTTTGGGACATCGGATACCCAAGTATTAAAATTTTTCCTTTTATTCATTGAATTTGGATCGAGAAAGAGCTGCATTGGAGATAAAAGGGGGAGTTTGCTAAATGGAAAGTATATATAAATGTGAGGTGGCATTACATAGTTGGACAAAAAAAAGGGGCAAAAACGCCCCTTTTCGAATGGATCATTTTGTAGAATTTCCATATATGAGGCATGCTACAAAATGCTCGGGTGTATTATTATCAAGCGTTTTTAATATTCTCTTTCTTAAAGTCTAACTAATGGGAAATGAATCTAAAAATGTGGCTAAAATGGCTCCTCCTTTTTCTCATTCTTAAAGACTAATGAAAGATAAGATGGGAAGATGAAAAAAGAGAAAAGAGAAGACCATTGAAATGGCCCCTATTTTCTGATGCAGCACGACCCAAGATCCGGCCCAGATCTCAGGCCAGTAGGCCTACCTGATCAATGATTTGTCAAGAGATCAGAGATCCCTATCCCATAATCAGATAGTTTTTATTTAATTAATTTGCTTCCTAAATTCTATTTTGATTAGAATTAGACAGTTTCTTATTTTAGAATATCTTAATGAGTCTTGGTTATTAAGAAACAGTGCTACTCTCTCTCTCTCTCTATATATATATATATATATATAGTCGATCCCCATTGTAATTAGTGATGATTAATCAATTAATCAAGAAGATTTCGTTCAATATGTTGTTCCCTTTTGCTGTGAGTGTGTTGGAGAATCCATTATCCATCCCTTGGATTCGATCAATCCTTCATGAGATTGATCTAGCTCGATCGAGGATTCGGGGCTGCGCCATTCTGTCTTCCCCAAGCTGTTTCTATTTTTTCTCCATGTCAATGTCCCCTCCTATTGTTTCTCTTTCCACATCCTTCGCTCCTTATAGACAAGGTTAGGAAAAAAAAAGGTTGTAAAGATGAAGAACGAGAAGAAACCGGAACAAAGAGAAGTACGATGGGCGGGAAGCTGTGCTTTGAAATGTGAAACCTCACCTTAACTTAGAGTTTAATGGCTTATGGGCTCACTCCCTTTTGGCATTTAGAATATGAGGTCGCATCATATAGTTGGACAAAACAAAAAGGGGGCAAAAATGCCCCTTTTCAAATTGGGCATTTTGAAGAGTTTCCATATATACGAGGAGCGCTAGTGTGGGAATTTTTTTTTTTTTTTTTTTGCAAAAAACACCCCTCCTAGTGGAGCCCACTATGATGCATGACAATCATGGAATGTTGTTGGATGGATAGGACCTGGATAAGACCAACCCATGTGCAAAATTTCTAACTCCATAAGATCATCCAAGCCCCTTAGATTTAATGACCTCTAAAGTCTAATAGTTTTAGAGGTTGGATGAGTGTCATACTAGGGCTTGTGACAATTCATGGTTGGTGTAGTGTGTGTGACAAAACAGGAGATCAAAAAACGGGAATTTTTTAAATGGGGGAGGTTTCGAGAAATGAAAAAAAAAAATCTGAACAGACCGAAACACACACACACACAGATATATATACACACACACATGGAATTGAATCCAAACATGTGAATTGGGAAGCATACAATACAAAAGCGACAACCTTATCTTATGCTAGCTAGGGTTTTATTTAGATGAGCATCAATCGTATGATATTAGTGTTTGTTACCTTAAAAGTTCAAGGCTAGGGTTTGTTAGATAGATCATTGTTGATTGGCACAAAGCAAATAAAAGAAGAAGAAGAAGAAGAAGAAGAAGAAGAAGAAGAAGAAGAAGAGTAACACAAGAGTACCTTAGCAGTGTAAGTGATGGAATCAAGCTGGCAGTTCCAGTTGTCTCGCATTCGATCAAACTCCCTCTGTAGAGCTCTCCGCTCTTCATCTCCACCGTTACTATGTGGCCTGCTGCTTCGTGCAGCAACTTCACTGGTATTCCCAAGCTCCTACTCATCTCTCTCTCTCTCTCTCTCTCTCTCTGTTCCTTCCTTAAACCCTAGTCTCTCTCTCTCTCTCTCTCTCTCTCTCTCAAACCCTAGTCCTTTTCCTCCAGAAGCTGAAGCTAAAGCAGACGCTCTCCTTTTTCTTATATCTGCTCCAAACCGAATCTGAGCTAGTCATTCACTGTTGGGCTGGACCCATGTTGAGAAACTCAAGAGACTCGGACTCGGACTCGACTCGTCTGGCACTAATATATATATATATATATATATATTTTGACTCGGTCTTTTGTTCAAAAACAAGTTTTTTTTTTTTTTGCCATGAGAGGGTTCTCAAATGTGTGGGGGCATTTTCATAATGCCTCGGTAAATGTACCAATTAGGTTTATCTTGATGGTACCAACCCTGATCGAGATGGGTACTAGTTGTCAATCAGCATTAATAAAAGTACGTAGAACGCGCGGACAAATAAGATGGACGCCGGATATAGATAAGAGGTTATCCGACGGTCACAGAAAGTCAAGGTATGGTCCGATGAGACATTACCTCCACTTACCTCCACTGAGGAAACGAGGTATGGTTTGATGGGACAGTACCTCCCCTTACTTCCACTAAGGAGGGATCTAAGGTGACCACACTAAAGAGGAATCTAAGGTGACCACCGCATATATATATATATATATATATATATATGAGGTAAAACCACTAAAGGTATGCAAACCTAATACACACATAGCTCTCCCTTCTTCTCCATTCGGCAGTCAGGGCCTCTAACCTTCTTCTTTCCCTTTCAGATTTCAGGAGTTACTGTCTTTCCCAAAAGCTTTACAGTAAATCCTACTTAACGAAATCCGTAAATTTGAGGCACTTACACCAACCCTTTAGGCTAGATAAATCCCTCCGGGCGTAGAGAAAAGCCGGGTAAACTCTCCTATAGCCCCAGTGTGGTGGTGCAGTTTGGAACCTACAACCTCCGGGTGCAAACCATGATCCTACGCCAACTGAGCCACCCCTGAAGGTTTGTTCAAAACAAGGTATCTCGTCGAGTTAAGAGTCGACGACTCATCGAGTATTCATGGCTTGGTTGGACCTCTTTAATTTCAGGTTGGGTTTCAATTAAATAATTTTAACCTGATTAAAACCCCAATAATGAAAAAAAGGAGCAATGGGGTCCACTTGTAGATTCATAAGCATGCCACGCACATGAATAAAGACAAGCCATCCGAATAGCAGATTCCACCACGCCAGTCTCCCACATATGCATTCAATTTCTCAATTTGCACTTTTGACTATTTACATCATACTAAACTAAAACAAAACAACTTTCTAATATTTTCTTCAAAATAAAATAAGTATTTTCATCCAGTTTTTTTTTTTTTTCTCTTGTACATGTTATAACCTTTAACCAGTAATCCATTACAAGATCAGCAAACAAAAATAAGACCAGGGGAAAAAAGCCCAAAGCAAATAATTTTTTGGGGTTGTTGTGCCTGGATTTTTTTTAATTACAAGATCAACAAACAAAAGACGAGAAATTAAAAAGACTAAAGCAAATAATTTCTTGGGGTCGCCGTGCCTGGGAATTTTAGTTTTTCTTTATCAGTAAGATAACTTGAACCTACAACCTCTAGGTTGCAATAATGAGCGGAGCACCTTCCACTATGCCTGAAATATAAACCCTGCAAAAGAATGCCAAAAGAAGTAAAAATCATATACAAAAATTCATCGATCTCAAAACAAAGAAAACAAGGAGAAAGTTGACATGAGTGTTTCCCTTGGTAAAATTGTAATGATCTGAGATACTCTTGGGGCTCATTTGGATTTGAGGATTTAATTGGATTCTGGAACCTTTGTATGTTTAAAGTGATTTAATTCCTGATCCAAAATTTACTTAAGAAATACTAGAAACTTGCTGATGAAAATTTATGTTTGGATATATGTAGCCTTTTTCTCTAGGAAATTGTACAATTCTTGAATTCCTAAATTTTTTTGTTTGGAAATCTACCGGTATTGGGTTTTGATTATTTCAACACAAGATTCACTAATTATAAAAATGTGAAACTATTACTGCATTATCTATAAAATTAGTCTTCTAAAAATGCTAATATTTATTCTCACTAGTAATACTGAAATTTGCTTTCCAGCCCAAGGGCGCTGGGAGAGAGAGAGAGATGAACTCAGATTTCAAGAAAGAAGTTTCCTGGAGTCCCAAGACTACTGGAAGTCTGCCACTTTCCTTTGGCCACAGCAAGGTCAATTTTGGAATGGTTTTGAAGACGGTATATGTGCGTGAGCGCATGTATATATATGACAACACACATGTATAGCCGAATTTTCACCTATGGGAATTTGCATGAGGGGTGGTGCAAGATTTTTAATCCCTACTGTCCATAAAGCGGGACCCTCTTGAGCTAAAGGCACTCACCAAAAATCCCACACAAGGAGATTCCATAGGAGAAAATCCCATATAAATATATGTATTTATATTTTGCTACATGAAAGACCTGACCTCGTGCACTCTCACACTTAGACCTATGTCCCTAATTAGCTGAGCTACAGCCGGGGATCTTTAAATGCAATATAATACACTGAAACATCTACCAACAACAACAGATCTGTCTTTTATGACTAAATAATCAGGTTGTTATTTAGAGTTGACAATAGGAATGAAAATAAGATAACATAAGATCCATAGCCAGGAAAATTTCAAATTGCATCCGTCTAAAAGTGAGATGCTTAATTCATAGGATTTATTGCAACATCCTCTATACTAAAGTCATCACCTTTCAGAACTCCATAGAAAGGATCCATCTAAACCTGCTAATCAGAGCAAAACTACATGAAAATTGAGATTCCCAACTAAACTGATGAAATTAAGCATATCATCAAGATTTGAGTATCAGTTAAAACTCAAGCCCAAATGTTAAGAGCAGCTATTAGATTCAAGTGTTGAGATAGAGTAAAATAATCATACATAGAGTAAAATGATCATACATAAAGCAGTTGCTGAGATCTGATGGGAATGGAGAAAGCAAAATTAGGTGGCTGGATGTTCCAATGAGCGCTTTAGATCCATTTCAACCTGGTGAATTGTCCATTGCATACCTTCCAATTTCTAGAAGTAAAAAAGATGAAATTAGGCATTCTAGCAAAAACACTTAAGCTGAACAATTAATTATCCTAAAAACTGTGCTTACCTTGACAATGTCATGGTATTGCCTGGCTATTTTATCAAAGTGAGGATCAACACCTTGATACTCACGAAGACGTGTAACCTGGTGCAATAGTGAGCATAAATCATGACAACAAAACCAAGGGAAAAAAAAGAGGTGTTATTTAAAAAGTTTGAAACTAATTTATACTCAAAAGAATGAGAGAAATAAATATCAATGACACAGTTTAGAGTTTCATGGTTTAATGACAATAAAATTGTAAAAGCAGAACAACCTAAGTACATAAACTTATAAAATCTCCCATGATCAGTCATGACATTTTAATTCTAAAATACGAAAAGCAAATGGACTATCTATATGACTAGGACCCTGATTGTTTTACCGAGGAAGGAATCTCTCAGACCCCTTTATAATATGTTTGGCCCCGCTCCTTATCTTTCAATTTTGGCCTTCTGATGCATCCAAACCTTTCAGGGTCTACTGGAGAAAAGGGACAACCCATCTGGTCCCAATGAGCGCCCAGTCAAGATCAACCCAAGCCGGCAAGGCCCAGCCAAGTCAGTCGCACTCATTCGGGCCCAGCTGAGCTCAGATAGGCCCTTACAGGGACAGATGATTACAAGAAAAGGCAGAACAAGCCATTCAGGCATGATCAACACTCAATAGTAATAGGACCCCAACTTGCCCAACCAGAGGGAGTGTGGGACCCACAGGTCAACAGAATCCTGGAGAGAACAAGAGACAGAGCCCTGATTGTTTTAAAATGTACTTCGTGCGTTTTACCAAAAAAAAAAAAAAAAGGGACTTTATGTGTGTTTTTTTCTTTTACCCTGAGATCTGATGCAGTGGGATTTGGGAACTGATTGTTTAAGAGTTTCAAATTTCATTCCCTTTAAACTAGGCTAGTTTATCCCTCAAAGCATTCAACACCAGTTTTATATGTGTGCGTATGGTGTCAGCCTACCAATGTAGGGTATTCTACTGTTCAATTTTTTCTTTACAATTTTTTTTACATGTTATTCCCTCTTTACTGTTCATGCAAGTGGACTTGCTGATCTCCAAATTCAGCCATCTTGACTGAATCAAATGCCTGGAATTTGGGTTTGCTTGGGAATTCCAATAAGTTCCCATGCAAAAATTAACACCACTACTGTGCAGTCCTACAGAACTGCAGACCATCAAAACTTTTCCTTGGACTGATTCTGGACCCAATAGTCTTCTGTCCAGTAGAAGAATCTAGTCCTCCAATCCTCTTACATCGTCTCTACTGACCATAATAATTCACTGCCCGTCAACTGCTTGGATATTGCAGACTTTTTTTTTTTCCAGTTCTTAACTTGGTCTGAAATGGTGGTACGGAAATCAAAATGAATTGTATGCTGTTTCTGACAGTTTCAACTTTCAGGTTCTAAATAACTCCATTATATATCGCAATCTATTCAGATTTGTATATTCTTTTATTCGTTCTTGAGAGGTTCTTCCAATATTGCTTGCATCATGTTTACAATAAAATCATTCTTATGGATTGAAAAAAAATTCAATCCTAGCAAAAAAATGCGTTGTTAAAGAAAATTCTAATCTAAACGGCCATTAAAAAAATTAATCCTAGTCTAAACAAGATTATACCGCTTTATTGTATGCAATGGATGCTTCTTCAGTAGCCTCCAGAAGATACTTCCTGCAAATAAGAATTAAGCTTTGGATTAGGTGAACTAACAACTCTACTCACAATTATGATGGGATATTAAGATTGTACCAACATAACACACCTGATTTTATGGAGTGCCGGTATTGAATCAGGAGTGTAGGTGTCACGTAGCAGTAGATGCTCCAGAACCCTATGACATAAGTCCAGTCACATCAAGAATAAGTAACATTCATGACTAAGATTTAATTCTAGCTCACATTATCACCACAAACTTGGAAGCTAATAAAACCAAGGGACAAAACATCTGTAAAACTTAAAATAGTGGCGAGAGCCATTGACCTTTTACTTTTTAGGTTGAACTCGCATTTCATTTAAGTAAGAACATTCAACAAATATTTATCTAGCTTCTAGAAAGCAATCATAACTGTAGGGCAAACATTCTCTGCTGAAGTTTGGTGTAGATGTGGAAATGGTCGGTTGTCGCATTTGGATTTAGGAGGATAATAGTGTGTTATTGAGTGTTTTATTATTTTTCAAGTTTATATGATGTTTCTCTTAATAGGGATGCCTGGGTGAACAATTATTAGAAAAAGATCAGTGATATTGATGTTTGCACTCCAATGTAATTTGCATGATAATGGGGTGAGGGAGTTCATATTTTTGATGGAAAGACTGATAGTGCAATTAATAATTCTCGTGTGTAGTGGCAACTACTGCATATGCAAACATTCTCTGCTCAAGTTCGGTATAGATGTGGAAATGGTCAAGTTTGTCACATTTGGTTTTAGCAAGATAACAGTGTGGTGATGAGTGCTTTGCAGGTTCTTTTCCAAGTTTATATGCGGTTTCTCTTGACAGGGATGCCTGGGTGAACAATTATTAGGAAAAGGTGAGTGGCATGTGTTTGCACTCCAATTTCAGGCATAATTTGCATGAAAATGAGAAAAGGGAGTTCATGCCTTCAATGGGAAGAATTGAGTAGTGTGATTGATTCATGTGCGTGGTCACTGGTCGGATGTGAACGGCCAATTCCCAGCCAAGAGCTTTCATAATCTATGTAGGGGAGGAGAGAAGGTCATGAAGAATTCATCCATCACATCTTTATCCATTGTCTTTTTTTTTTTTTTTTTTCTCTCTTCTAGCTATAAATTGGATGAGTGTTATAGTATTGTGGGTCTAACATAGGGTACCAGGGATTGACACCCATCGTCCCCAGGAAGTGAAATGCCTCTACCACTGAGCTATTTCAAAGGTTCGGCTTTATGCATTGTCCTTTTTGCTCTTGAAGTGTGGGATTATATTCTGCAATTGTTTGGAGTCAGATGGGTGTGGCTAAAAATGGTGATGGAGATAGAAAAGAGTTGGTGCTATGGACTATGGATTTATTAACATGAAAGGGAAAGGTTCCTCTGAGATTGTTCCTTTGCGGTTGTCCTTTGGACTCTTTGGTTGGAAAGAAATGACCGAATTATCAATAACAATCAGACACTACAGTCAGTGTTGCGCTGAAGGCTCCATGCGGAAGTATTGCAAGGGGTGCTTAGAACCAAGGAATTCTTTGGTGTTTCCGCTTTGGGTCTTAGGAGGTTTTGGTAGAAGTAGTCTTTAACATGGTGTAATCTTGGTGTGTTTTCTGCTCTTCTATCATAGCCTTTGAGGGATGCACCATTTCTTATTCTTGGCTTTATTGCAGTGAAACCATTTGCCACAGAAATGAAAAAAGAAAAAAAAAAAAAAAAAAAAAAAAAAGAAGAAGAAGAAGAAAGAAACATTCCAAACACTGTAATGACCCAAGCCCATACCAAGGGAACATCCAGCTATTAGTGGATTCCTTATTTTCGTTGCAACACTTTCTGCCTATTCTACAGATTATAAATGGCAATACATGCATCTACGTGATAGCAGATGTCTTGTCAATGCTACATAGAAAATGAAGTATAAAAGGCTAAAGCCGAAACACTGAAATTAGTAGAAAGAAATATCCAGCTAAAATCATTAGATAACCATGGGAATATACCTCAATTTGGCATTCATGGTCTCACACCTTTTGCAAAGCCAAGTTTTCTTCAGTTCATCCTGTTTCATGATGAAAGATAGGAGTAGAATAAGAATTCAAAGCAAACATTGTACGCAAGTATAGGTCTTCAGTTGCAGTACATACTATTTTCATGCAAGTAGTCAATGTTAACATAATTATCATCATCAATGCAAAAGTACAGCTTGAAGCCAAGTAATAAATTACTTCTTTTTTTTCTTTTTGAAAATTTATCAAAAACTTACATATTGATGTTGGTGTTGCAACTTTAAATCCTTCACAAGCTTAATAAGCACTGCAAGTATTTGCTCTAGGACCTTACATAGGAAAAATAATTGAGTAGGTCAATATCATCATATATAACTACAACTAACATTCACATTAAAATTTTTCCCAGGCAACTAAAAACATTATTTGGAAGATGAAAATACGGACACGCCGCACGCGCACACACACAGACACACAGAGAGAGATAGAGAAAAAGATCACATTATAGTACTCTGCAAACTTTCTGTCTGCCGAGTAGAGATCCTCACGCAAAGCTGCTTCTTCCCTCTCAATCTCCTCTATAATCAACTTCACCCTGCACGAAGATCAAAGTAATAATCAAGGTACTAAAGGCACACTAACCCAAAAATTGAACCACTTCCAGTGAATAGAGAAACAGGTATTTCACTTGAAGTGTGAAGCAAATAAAAAGAATGCAGCAACTCCAACAAACTAATGCTATGTCATTTAACACACACAATAGAGATTCAATGAATATGGATGATCAAAACGAAAAACCACAGGAGATAAGACAAATGTGCTGATAATGATAATAATTATAAAAAAAAAAAAAACCTTATCAACTTAAAAGAAATGAATGGTACATAAAAGATCAGTTTCATGCAAATTTAGTGTTACAGAAAAATAAAACACCAAAAATTACAGCAGGAATTCTTTTTATCCACGTTGGGAAATTATGGATGGTATCAAATATCAATAGTCCTGTGATCCAAACAGACCAGATCATAGATCTGATGGGCCCTTTTTGGATGCCCAAACAAAAACCAATAAATAAACCCAATATATTCAATACTTGGCCTTTTTAATATTGAATCTGTACCATTCCACATCTTTCTTAACCATCTATATGTAGGCTGTCAATCAAAGGTTTAGGTTTGTTTGATTGAGTTTGAGGCATGGTTATCCATAGAAGGGCCGATCAGGATCTAGGTGGCAGGACTGTGCTACCTGAGACGCTGCTCCCACTTCATAATCTCACTACCATGCTGACTTTCCTTATGTTTGCGCTTACTGACATTTGAGAACTATCATCTCCCAGCTCCTACACTCAAGTCCACTCCTATTATTTGCTGCCCTCTCTGCACATAATTAAGTTTCACCAAGACATGCTTCACTTGCACAAAATAAGAACGGTTTGTTTTACTCATGCTGTAGAAGAGCCGCTAAGAATATATATCTAGAGGAAAGAGAAATCCACTAAGGGATGATGTCATCAAAATGAGAGGTCTTATTAATGGGAGGTTTTACCATACCATTTTACAAATCATGCTTTTATAACAGAACCCAAAATGGGAGGTAGGCATACCAACTTGAGCATTCAAATTTCAACTCCAATGGAAAAGAAGGATAAAATGGAAAAAGACAAACCTTTCAGGAAGACGACTCGGAAATTGACTAACAGAAGAAGATTCTGCATGATAAAATGAACCAAATCATTTCATCGACATATACTGAAAAAAAAATAAAAATACTGCTAATGTCATGCAGGCCAGCTTTATTTGTGAGTTCTAGACGTAAGATTTACCAATTTCATCCATTACAAATGCATCAGCTAACTTATCACATTTAGCTTTTAAGCGAGCCTCCATCTCACGGGCAATTGACACTTGATACTCGGCCATGTCCTACAACGATAAAACCAGGTCTTATTGACATTCACAGAAAGTTAAATTACTACTTTTGTTTTTAGGTTTAAGCTTAGCAAATCATTATCTGACAGTGTCCTCGTAATTGGCCCTAAGCATTGATATTCAAAGTTCTCATCACAGTAAATCGAAGATGAAAGTAGAAGGTTTTTTTTTTTTTTTTTTTGAATAGTGGTTAGAAGTTCAGAACATGGATGTAAGTTTGTCTACGTTTAAAAGTGAAGTTAAATAATGTATTTTTCAAAATGGAGGGTTAAGTTCACGAGGTTATTGTAAATAAAATTAGCATGGGGCAGGAAAAGTGGAGCAAGCTAATGGAGCTTCAATGAAAGGGACATTTTTGTAAGACCGGCAGTTAGACCGGCATTGTTAAATAGAGCTCAATTTCGGGCAGCAAAAAATTGAGAAGAAGATAAAGTACATGCACCCAGATGAGGATGTTAAGATGGATATGTTCAGTGAAAAGAATAGACAAAACTCGAATTTTTTTGCGAGGATATCTAGATGTGATTCCAACACAATAAAAAGTAAAGGAATGTTGTCTGAGATGGTTTAGGTACGTGAATAGAAGACAGGTATGCAATAAGTAACAGCTTCCATTTGAAGAAATGAAAATTTAAAAGGAACTGGGGGAGGCACTAAGGAGGAAATAATTAGAAGCGACACATTAGATGGCGGCCTGACAGAAAACTTAGCCCTAGGGGTCAGCATAGAAATAGAACTCACAAAGCCAGAACAAAGTACATCATAGATGAGAAAAGGCATCAATGATGATAATGGTTTCTACCAAATATTTATTTAAAACAAAATTATTAAGTTTTATTTTCCTTAAAAACTCCTGTGCACGCACATAGTTTCTGTTTTGCCCAAAAGTTTCCCAGTCACATTCAAATTAAATCACCATTGTCTCCCTGAATCCCAACTTTTTAACCATGATTTAGAAAGATAGTAGTGATTCATGGAATAACATGCATAATCTAAATAATTCAAATTATTTACAAAACAAAGTAGACCTTTACTTTCCAGATCATAAACTGCAAACCGTGAAAACATACCACAGCAGGAGTCTGCTGAAGCTGCAGCTGGCATAAGAAAGCCGGTGTAACTCCAAGAAATCGATTTGGCACACCACCAACTCCAGGTTCTAAAGTGTCAGACGCAGGGGGAAAAGCATTGTTTGATGTAACACCACTGTTATTTGCCAAATTACTGCTACAATTTGTAGAATTGGAGCTTGAGCTGATTGTGACACTGGTGCTTGTACTATCAAGGGAAGTCCTTGACATTATACTCCATTTCTCTATCTCTTCTTCATGAATTTCACCATCTTTAGAAAGAAGCGGAAGTCTCAATCTTTGAGCCGCTTCTGCAACAACTAGGCGGCGTTCAAGGGATTCATAAACCTGAAAGTTGTAAATGGATATTTAAATTCTTGTTAACTCAAAACTATGAAACTACTAGCACATTACTAAAACTATGTAACAATACTCACATTATTAAAAATAAACAATGCAAATAAGGAAGTGGATACTGCAGATAGAATATGCCAAACGACCAACAACATGATTAGAAGTATGCCAGTCGTTGACACATGAAGTTTGTCATTTTGTTGATCTCTCTCTCTCTCTCTCTCTCTCTCTCTCTCTCTCTCTCTCTCAATGATATATACAAATAAACAATTCTTTGTCACCAAAACAAAGCCAAAAGTCAGCGAGTTTCAGTTACATAAAAGTCCTAACAGCTCAATGTTTTATTGAATCTCAACAGGAAGTACTTTCACAATTCCATTAGTTTAGGCTTTTTTTCCTTTTGTCATTTTGGAAGCGAACAAAATTCTCTTGAATTTCTGCATTGTTTGGGAATAGATTATCCACGGACTCCATGCCCTATGCAATATGAAAGTATCATACACAGTTTAGATTAAGAGAACAAAGTGATGGACCATCTTTTTAGTTCTAACTCTAAACTGAAGTCATTGTTTTGTCTTCAATTCTCAAGTACCCCCTTTTTTCTTTTTCTGCTGGTGCCTCACTGGCACGGGAATGGGATTCCAACCATGAGAGTGGGGGATCTACCAAGCTGCCTCCCTTAGAGTGGTATGCCTGTGCCACTGAGTTACAATGCTGACGGCCTCAAGTATCTCATTTAACCATAACTAAAGTATTAAAACACTGTCACATTCCCGCATCCAAACACAAGTTAAACATCGTATGAAAAGAAAAAAAAAAAAAAATCTATGAATTCCCAACACCCAAAGAGGAACCACAGCTTTAATATCAACAATGACACACACACACACACACACCATCATATCAAATGCCTAGGATTAGATACATAAAATGCTACAAACAGTTCTGAATTGAATTTACAATGTGGTAAAAGAAAGTAGAGATCACAAGTAACAGAGAGAGACCCACCTGAGGGGAGCACTTCAATCCGAGCTGAGGATAAATACCCGTAACGTTTCCTCCTAGATTCGCCGCCTGTTGATATTCTTCCACCATGGCAATAGCCTCACTGTACACTGCCTACACAAAGCCCACTACCAAAAAATCATACCTAGACAGAAAATGCTCTTATAAATGCTTCTAGCATCTAAAACCTAATCTAATCAGCATCCACAAACTCCAGTCCATAAGCACTGAAATCTCAATCTCAACTCAGTCAGTGTAATATACAAATTACCTAGATCATGTTTTTCTCCACATGATCATTTCTCACATCTATAATCCAAACCCTAGAATTTCAAATAGGGAATTACAAAACTTCAAAATGACACAATGTGGAGAAAAAAAAACAGAGAGAGGGTAGAATTGAATTTAAACTTGTGAATGGATGTGGAAATCAAATTACCATGGCTTCCAAGTAGCGTAATCTTTCCCTCGACATCTCCTCCCTCGCCTACAAGATCCGAATCCGGAAAAAAAATTTGGAGTAAGTTCAAGAGATGAAGATGGGTTTTTTTTTTTTTTCTCATTCTGGTGATGATGGTGATGATGGTGATGAAGATTGAGACCTGTTGGAGATCGAAGTAGGCGGATTTGGAGATGTTGGATCCGTCGGGAGCGAGGCAATGGCGCTCGAGCTGATCGATCAGATGCAAGACATCGGGTGCCAGGTTCTGCCCTTGAAATCCCTTTCCCATTCTCGTTTCGTTCAATCTCCTTCGTAATCGATTGAGGCGATCCAAACGAGCCTTCTGGAGAAGTAGAGCAGTTTGTTGTAGCTACAAATGGAAGACGAAAACAGAGCATTTGGATTTGGATTTTGGAAACGAAAAAGGATGATGCGGCAGATTGCGCGCACATCTTCTTCGGCACCGGCCCAGGTCTAACAAAAGGCCGGGCCAGACAGGGCCCATTTTGCCCAAGCGGGCCTGGAGCGAGCTAAAGCCCTCGGGGCCTTTACTATTTAGGCCGTTCCCGGCTGAGCCCAGTATGAGCTATAAAGTTAAAGTTATAGCGCATTTATAATTTTAGATTATATCATTCGCCTCTTACTTCTTTAATTATAACCCGTTTTAATTTAAATTTCTAAGAATTTAATTCCATACAAATAAGTGATGGGAGACTTAAACCATATTCTCATAGCCAAAGGGTATGTCCGAATCTTTTTGAAGCCACTTTTAAGAATCTCCAATTTCTTATATTCAAACTATTTTCAACTCTCGACTTAACCGTTCAAAGGGCATGTTGTGTGCCGATACAACATTGGGATTTATACTATCAGGTGGAAACTATTGGTCATAGGTTATGTGATGGGTTTTTTATAGTGCCCTATTGTGGGCTCCATTTTGGGGATAATCGGTGAGAATTAAGATCTATGTGAATACCACCCCCATATATACAATTTGACCGTAACAACACACACCTCTACACACACACACATCACATGGCTCTCCTAAGCTGAAGCTTACCTTCATATTAAACATATTCAACCCTCGATCCCACAACTGTTCAGTCGATTATCATTGTTTTTTTGCATGATGATTGTCTGTTAAAATCAGGATTCCCTATTGGTTTAAGGTTTGGATGGGTTGCTAGTATTCCAACTATAATAAGGTTCTCAAATAAGATGAGAATTAGTTCTCACTCACACAATATATATATATATATATATATACATAGATAGACATTCATGTGCATCCATATCTCTTAAGCATAGAAGCTGACACTTTTCCTTTTTTGAACATGATTTCCCACAAATCAAAGTTCACCCTATGTACTTGAAATCTCCCTTTCTGTACTCGAAAAAATTTCCATTTATTTGAAGCATCCCTCACCTTATAGTGAGGATAAGATGCTTCACTTAGAATATTTCCCATATATATATATATATATATATATATATATATAAGCAGCCCTCTTGGTGTGGGGTAATAAAAAAGGCATCGTGGAAATACTATTTATTTCATATAAAAATAGACTCAACTATGAATAGCAAGCCCTTGAAAACAGCATCCTAGTTAAGAAAATAAAAGAAACAAACTACATTAAAGAGTCAACATTAATGTTATAAAAGACAAATATGTGACTTTTAATCTAATATATTTATCACAATTTTTTTATTATCATTTAAGTTTATTGATTTATTTGAATATGGAATATCCAATATCAAAGAAATAAGAAAATACGGCAAATCAAGATATTAGACTGAAGTAATTCTAAAGCAATACCCGAGACACACAACATTGCAACAACATTAGGAACGAGAGTTGGAATTGAACGATGGAATCTTCCAAGCATAAATAGTTTTATAGATTAATTCACTCTTCATGCCATGAATATATATATATATATATATATATTTTGGAGATTTTAGTATGAAGTCTTTTTTTTTATAATAAAAAAAAAAATACTGAATTGGTGATTTTGTCTTGGAGGTTGGAGAATTGAAAGGTCTTGTATATATGTGACAATTGTGGTTTAGGAATTTGGTTTGGGATTATTGATTTTAAATTTGGACATTGTGCATTATAATTTTTAATTTTTTTTATTGTGATTTGGGACTTTGAATTTAAGATGGGAGAAATGAGGATTAAAGATGGGCTTAGAACTCATTTCCTGAAAGTTCTAACAATTCTTTTTAAGAAGTGTGGGGCAATGTTTAAATTTTAAGAAAGTACTGCTTTTGTAGTTTCAGATTGAGTCACGATACATTATGACTTGTAGTCTTTGTATTTAAGAGGGATGTTTGTGGTGTGCTTTCTCTTAATTTCTTGTGAGATATGGTTTTGCACTTTTGTATTTTCTTCAATTTGATTCGATTCAACAGAACATTTTTTTATGTTTTCCTCTGTTTGTGCAATGGGTTTGTGTTCTAACTTTGATTTTTGAGGAGATCTTGCTGTATTTCTTTGAATTTGTTAACATTATAGTTAGGTTCAATAAGGTTTGCCTTTTACTCCCTCCACTATGGATTTAAATTTTATGAATTTGGTCGGATCTTGAAATCTTTCTGTTAGTGAAGCGATTAAATGGGGGTGTTCGGAAACGAGATATTTTAAGAGATTTTGCTATATTATTTATTAGTTTATAATGTAATCTATTTACCTTAAAAAGAGGTGTTTACAAATGTAGAGTTTGAGTAAAAACCATTGGGGAGATCATGAGCAACCATTAATTATAATGGTCCCACTATAAGTTTTAACATTTATGAGTTCAACTATTAGATTGGCCCCACAGTGCTTACAAATTTAATGTGAAGTCCTATAGCCATATCACAACTATATAGCCCTTATTAATTATCAATATTAGGTGGGTCCTACAAATGTCACGCTCGGGGCTTTTATTGTGATTACCAACATTAGGTGGGTCCCATACTACCAAAATTAATTGGATCCCATGATTACCAAGATTGAATTTTGTGAATGTAATTATCAGTTTGCTATCATTAAACGGATCCCACTATGTAATAGCTCTCTTAGTGTTAATATGACTACAAACATCAAATGGGTCCCACGATGATTTTTCATAAAAAAGCTAGATAGGGTCATTTCTGATAATCACAATTAGATATATTATAGTATAGTTACCAATGTTTGGTAAACCCACCTTAATTAAACAACATTGCTTGGATCTCATGATTTAAATTTAATATTATATATTTTTTTACAATAGATGAGTCCTACTATGATTATTAACACGTGTGATTACTAATTAGTGGGTCCTGTGTTGGGTTAATTGAGTATATTTTCTCCATTTCTTATTTGGTACATCATCTTATGAGTTTTTTTTATAAATTGCCAAACACTTTAGTATATTAAAATCTGCGAAGATTGCCTAACACCATAAGTGACACAACATAATAATAAGATATTATTTTATTGAGGATTTTACTCGAAAAATCTCAAAATTCAGCCATTTATCGGAAAATGTCCTCACAAATTGTGTAGCACTAACGAGGTCCTCTCGCCCATTTTTTATATATTTTTTTATTCTTTTTTCTGATCGACATAGCGTCTCCATGGGCTACGCGTGCATCACTTGTCAGAACATCTCCTAATGTCTTCTTCTTCCCCTCACATTTCTCCATCTTGTCCACATGGAAGACTCCCACCTGACCCACATCCAGTCGAATAGTGGGGATACAGTCTACTAGGAGACCACCATCAAGAGATTGGGATGCATTCAATTCAATATCTATCTACTATTATAAAAGAGGCAATGTTGCCTCTTTTTTTTTCACCACACCACTGTGGGGCCCACCCAATATATTATAATAAAATATAATCATATAATAATAATAATAATAATATAATATCTCTATCTTTATTATCTATCTATCTCATACAAACTTTTTCACTATACCATTATGGGGCCCACCTCCAAATATTATAATATAATATAATCATATATTATTTTGAGAAATTAGAAAAATTTTCACTTCACCTTTGTGGGACCCACCACAAAATATTATAATGCAAACTTTTTCACTACATCATTGTGGGGCCCACCCCCAAATATCTACTATCTACTATCTATCTACTACTATTATAAAAGAGGGAAAGTTGCAAACTTTTTTCACAACACCATTGTGGGGCCCACCCCAAAATATTATAATATAATATAATAATATATTTATTATTAGAAATTGCAAACTTTTTCACTACACTATTGTGGGGCCCAGCCCCAAACAGTATAATATAATATAATGCTATATTATCTAATGAGAAATTATAAACTTTTTCACTACACCATTGTGGGGCCTACCCCCAAATATTATAATATAATATAACAATATATTATTTTGAGAAATTGCAAACTTTTTCACTACACCATTGTGAGGCCCACCCACAAATATCTACTATCTACTATCTTCTATCTACTATCTATCTACTACTATTATAAAAGAGGGAAAGTTGCAAACTTTTTTTACTACACCATTGTGGGGCTCACCCCTAAATATTATAATACAAACTTTTTCACTACGCAATTGTGGGGCCTACCCCTAAATAGTATAATATAATATAATAATATATTATTATGAGAAATTGCAAACTTTTTCACTACACCATTGTTGGGCCCACCTCCAAATATCTACTATATACTGCTATTATAAAAGATGGAAAGTTGGAAACTGTTTTTTCACTACACCATTGTGGGGCTCACCCCCAAATATTATAATATAATATAATATAATAAGATATTATTATGAGAAATTGCAAACTTTTTCACTACACCTTTGTGGGGCCCAACTCTAAATATTATAATATAAATTTTTTCACTACACCATTGTGGGGCCCACCCCCAAATAGTGTAATATAATATAATAATATATTATATGAGAAACTATAAACTTTTTCACTACACCTTTGTGGGGCCCACCCCCAAATATTATAATCTATCCACAATTTTATCTTATCTTATCTTATATCTTATATATATATATATATACACTATTATAAAAGAGGAGAAATTACATACTTTTTCAGTACACATTTGTGGGGCCCACCCCCAAAATTTTATTATATAATATAATATAATAATAATAATAATAATATAAAATCTATATATATACCTTTATTATAAAAGAGAATAGAAGTTGCATACTTTTTCACTACACCTTTGTGGGCCCCAAAAATAATATAATATAATATAATATAATAATATATTATTATATTATAATAATAATCATAAAATATCTATGCCCTTATTATAAAAGAGAAAAATGTGTTATGCCTTTTCTCTACACATCTGTGGGCCCCACTTAGTATTATGATATTATATATATAAAATAAAGGAGAACTACACATATGTGGGCCCCAATAAAAGAGAAGAACTTGTCATGCTTTTTCTTTATACATTTGTGGGCCTCACTTAGTATTATTATATTATATATATATATATAAAGTAAAAGAGAACTATACGTCTGTGGGCCCCACTTAGTAAAAGAACTTGTCATGATTTTTCTCTATATCTATACATTTGCGGGCCACACTTAGTATTATTATATTATATATAAAATACAAGAGAACTACACATCTGTGGGCCCCACTTCGTAGAAGAACTTGTTAAGCTTTTTTTCTATATCTACGCATCTATAGGCCCCACTTAGTATTATTATGTTATATATAAAATAAAAGATAACTACATATTTGTGGGCCCCACTTTGTAGAAGAACTTGTCATGCTTTTTCTCTACGCATTTGTGGGCCCCACTTAGTATTATTATATTTCGATAAAATGCTTAGCTTAAATGATGATGAAAAGGGCTGTGTTTGAAGAATTTGTTCATTCGCTGCAAAAACTCAAATGAGAAATTTCAGTTGAGATTTTCATGTGTAGAAAATTTCAACTTCGATCACAATGCCTGTAAAGACACGATTTGCTTGTCAGAGGAAGAGATGAGAATGCCAAAGATTGCTTGGAATCATTGTGATTTGTTGTTGATTCGTTTAAAGCTATGAGTTGGGTACTGTTTTGGTTGATAGTATTTTATTTCATTGAATTTGGTATGTATTTGGCGCTAGGTTTTAAATAAATTTTAATGGAAAATAGGCCAAACTATCGATCTATGTTGAAATTGGTGAGTGTTTTGCCTAATCGTATGGCCAGAAAATGTTGGTTTTCAACTTTTTTTTAAAATTAGTTTCCTTCCATATATCTTATTATTCAATCTTTTTCTTACTTTTTTCTATTGAAGCTTTTATTAAATTTCATAAGAACAATGAGTGATTGTAAATTACTTAATTTGTTACATGGTCATTCTCTATTGGAATAGTTAATATTGAGTTTTTCAATGACTTATTTTTTCAGATTATCATACTGAAAGAGTATATTCCTTTACACGTGCATTGCACGTGCAGGGCTCCACTAGTACTATTCAATACTGACAAACAAGGTAATCAAAAGTTGGACCAACCCAAGCAAGGCCATAACCTTCAGCACCATCATTCATGGTTGAATGGTGGTGAAAAGCACGTACATCAAACGGTTGGCACCCACAATCTCATTTCTTCTAATTAAGACAGATGTGATTTCATTCACACAAACTAGAAAGCATTCTTACCGAAAGCTTCAGTTCTTAGTTGATTACATGTTACCTTCCACCAAAACATTGAAATGCAAAGCATTTTGGTGATGATGTGATTGTAAAGGACATTAAGAAGAGAGACTGAAATCTGCTCAAAATACAAACTACTTATAACAAATTCAATATCTCTAATAGTGATCTTCCATCATTTACCCCGCCATTTTTAATGGGTTGCCTTTACATGGTAAGAAAATGCCTTATATTCTAAGAAATCACAGGTCAATTGAATGGACACTATGATACAAGCTTCTCAGAACTGGTTCTCCCCTATTTGTGCATGAAATGGGAAAAAATTGTGTGAGAGAGAAAGGAGAGAGAGAGAGATAGATTTGAATTAATTTCTTTTGGAAAGTCACAATAGCACGAAATACTGCACCGTAGGCAATCAAGATGAATATACAAAGGCCCCAATCATTTAGATCGTAACCGTCAGGTAAGAGTCTTCCATGTGGACAAGATGAGGAAATAGGAGGAGGAGAGGAAGAAGATATTAGGAGATGCTCTTGACGAGCGACGTTAGCATCGCGTATGGTGACGCTAACGTTGCTCAGAAAAAAATAAAAAAAAATATAAAAAATTGGCGAGAGGACCTCGTTAGTGCTACACAATTTGTGAGGACCTTTCGCCATAAATGACTGAATTTTAATATTTTTTTGAGTAAAATCCTCTAATTTATCTATGATAATGAAATTTTATAATATTTAAACTTGTTGATATTATATTATACACTTATCCAAACACCCTTTTAAGTTATTGATTTTATTAGCTTAAGCTTTTGGATTATAACCGATCCACAAGATCAAAATGATAGTGTGGGTTTTTCACTCTACCATGTTGCTTATAACATTGTATTGTCGGTCCGAAGTTTATGTAAAGGAGAAGGGTTAATGTTTGTTTAACGCTTGGTTTTTGGTGGCCCATGCCAGTGTAGAAAAAGCTTAAAAACATTAATTTTCCTTTCTTTAGGCCCTAACCTATGAGGAAAGGACAACCGGTTAATAGTCTAGATAGTGGAGGCTTTTCGAGGGCTTTACCTCGCCCTATGCCTGATCACATGTATATGCAGGATAGGGTAAAGACAACCCCAAATTTTGTTCGAAAAAGTCTATTTATCCCGAACATTGGGACCGATCCATGGACCGGTCCCAATGTTCGGGACAAGCAGCAGGGCTCATTTTGTTCAGCCATTTGACAACCTCAAGTGTGAAGACAGGGAGAAAGGAAACGTGCCACGTTGAAAAATGAAAAATAAAACTTTTGGACCTTCGAATTCCACTATAGGGTAAAAAACACATCCATTGGTACTATCAATGGAGCGTTTTCCAAATGGGAGTCCTCAGATGTGGATGCTGTCTATTCTTTATCCATTCATTTTTCTTTATACAAGCATGCTGCAAGTGGGTCCCACCAATGAAAGGGCAAGGTTTTTTTTTTTTTTTCAACAACTGTAGCTAACTGCACGCTCCCAGTAGGTCACTCCCCAAAAACTAGAGTTGCCTTTATCCAACAGATCTGTCAAAGATTTGACACCCACCAAAATTTGAACTCCAACCAACCTACGCCGTTGGATCAAAATATGACCGTTGGAGGACCTTGTCACCACATTCAAATTTCAAATCTTTCCTTTCCCCTTAAACAAACGACAAATCACAAAAGGAAATACAGAGAGAAAAAGTAAACACAGAAAGAAAACCAGAGAATCCAAAGCTCTATTGGGTTGGTTTTCCATCTTTTCTCCAGAGAATCCAAAGCTCTATTGGGTTGGTTTTCCATCTTTTCTCCGCTTTCCTTTCATTCAAAAATCATCTAAAACCCAATTAGGAAGTGAAGACAAATCATCAAAACCTATTATCACAGATATAAGTAACTGAAATTCTCCCTTCTCTTTTGAGAAATCTTGAAGCAATCCTTCATTCCGTCAATGTCTCGAGCGAGATCTCCTTCTGATCGAAGGCCGCCGCTTCCCGCATCTCCTCGGCGCACTCGTGCGCGCCGGAACTTATGCTCAACATCCATCCCAACTCCATTAGGTATGTAATAAAAGCACATGAAATAAATTCAAGTTCATCTCTTCTTTCTCTGTTTCAAAAGAGAGAAAAAAAAATGAAATTTTTATGGTGTTTTCTCTTTGATCAGCTTCTCTGGCAAAAACCCGACTCCCAAATGACTTCCCAAATGACTTGTTGGGTCTCCAACAATCGCGATTTCGGCCCGAATTGCTGTCAATGTCTTGCGAATTTCGGGCTCTGGCGAAGATGGTCGAAGAAGGATTTGAAAGTAGTGGTTTAGATATCCCTTTTATTGCTACCCCAAGCACTAAATGCAGTCCTTTGTTTGAAAGAGGTCGGATGTACGATGAATACTCTGCGCGAAGGAACGAGAGGCTGAAGAGAAAGAAAGGGGAAGTAGAAGAAGAGAGATCTGTTAATGATTCTGGTGTATCTGCTCTTGAGTTTGGGAAGAGGAGGAATGCCAAGAAGACGGAGAGTGTAAGGAAATCGGTGCCGGCGAATTTCTCGATTGGCCGGAGAGAGGGGTTGAGATCTTCTGTGAGAATCAGTAAGGAAAACAAGAAGCCTGTTTTGTCTGAAACAGGTGGTGAGAGGTCTGGGCTTGATGGAGATAAAAAGAAGAGAATTGGAGCTGTGAAGGGTAGAAGAAATTGAGTTTGGAAATAGTGTTTGGATCCTACTAGGAATATCTGGATTTCTTTGTAATTTTCTTTTTAATCAGAACTGTATTGAAGATTTGTTTTCTGGGTGAATGAATGCATTGATGTTTGGTCTCTTTAATACTTTTGTGTATTGATGATGATGGTGATGTGATGCTCTCATTTGATTCATGTCAGCAGTAGGTTTCGTTCTTGAATTCCAGAAAGCTTGAGTTCAACAAAGTCTCATTTGATTTCATAGGTATAATAGTTATGTCTTCTTCACTTCCTTTCTAGTGAATGAGATGCATCTTCTTCACAATATTAGCCTCATAATAAATTTTGTGTACGTCTAATGTGTTCTGCTCGAAATACAAATTAAGGTAACAGAAACCAATCTGTGTTGATAGAGAGCTCTCTTTCTCTGTTCACATTTTTGATATCTCACTCTCTTTATCAACCTTGTGAGCTTACCTTATTCAAGTTCATGTTTAGAGTGTGACTCATTAATGTCTTTCTACACTAAAAGACGTATTAATTGATTGATTTCCTATTAACAACTTAATATCTTGAACTACTAATTAGTTGCATATTTATGAGCACTTACTTAGGTCTTTCATGCACATACAAAACTATTTTTATTCGACTATATAATGTGGGATGGCTAGAAACACTCTCTCTCTCTCTCTCCTCCCTCCTCTCCCTTTCAAGGTTGGAAAACTATCGGAGTTGACTCTTGAGTCTCCCGAATCATCTTGTTTTGACAAAGGGCCTAGTCAAATATGGAGGAGATTGAGTCACTTCATTTTAATAAGTTGTTTGCATTCCTAATAATTTGATAGATAGATCTGATTTCAAACAATTATATTTATTTTAAAAGTAATTATGCACGAAATTTAGAGTTGACGATTTAAAAATGATGACTAGAAACTTATGTTCAATTTTTTACATTGATATTTGGACTAACAAATTGTGTATTATGCAATACTTCGACTTTCCTATTATGCTATTTTTCTTGCAAAGATAAATTTATTAATTTAAATTGACTATCATGAATGCTTGTAAATAAATGTATATTCATATTTATAAGTCTTTGAATTATTTTTACATATTTCTAAAATTATTTAATGAAAAACATGACTAATTGAGTCTTTGTGTTCCCTCTATGTATCTGAGTCAATTTTTTTTGCATTGGACGAGTTGAGTTCAAGTCATAAGTTTTCTAATATTCCTCCCTTCATGTCATTCATACCACCACTTTAATGATCCTTTTGTGAAGCTCATTTGACCACGACTTCTCTCTCATGTACTCATTTTTATGTATTATGTTGCAAATAAAAAAAATTATATAATTGGATTTGCGGTATATGAATAGTCTTTTTTGCGAGTGTCCTTCCAGTTCAAACATATACAAAAACTTCTTATTTATCATGCGGAGTCTTTCTCTTTACTTATATATTCTTGACAAGAATCTCAACTATTTCGGAATTTCAAAATACTTTTCAAAAATTCATTATTTCTTTGAAAGAATTTTGAGAATCTAGGAATTCCAAAATTTTCAAATCTCAAAACCAAACATCTAAAATTCTCAACAAACATTTGGGATTCAAAAGTCATTTTAGACACAAGGGCCGTACACGCAGCTTTTGCAATTTTATTTATGAATATGTCAGCCCCACATTTGGATGTAATTTTGGGTTGAAATAGCTTGATTTTATCTTTTGGAAATTAAAAAAGGTGGCCAACAATTCCTTTCCTGAAATTTAGTAGGGCCCTATGTCTGACTGTTGCATTTTGTGACTAAGTGAGAACTATATAAGTACATACAGTATATTATTTGTATATTTGATGATCACTGTAGTAGCTATTAATCCACACATTTCATGTGCCATGAAATGTACAGAATGTATGTATAATTTCATTTAGGAATTCTAGTGGCTATGAAATAAGAAATTTATGGAATTAAGGAATGCATGGAATTCTTAGATAACTTTTTTAGCATGAATGGAACAAGGAACCATACATGAAATCCAGAAATTCTTGTTAAGAAACAAACATTCATCCATAAGTATCCGATTTAGCGTTTTAGCACTCACACGACCATAAGAAAAAGCTTTTTACATAATACCTGCTTTAGTAAAAATACTTATATGATTAGTGGAACTACAAAAACCAGCCTTATGAAATATCTCTTTTAGCCATTGAAATTCTCTAAGTTCACTTTTTAACTGTAGGGTTGCACAACAGACAAACAAGATAGATCTGCTAAACTCAAGTGCAAGAAACAGGAACTTACTGCTCTTATATTTGGATAAACTGAATTCCATTATTATAGAAGTTTTGCTATTCGCAACAACCAATTATAGGAAACTAACTCCAAGGAGTTGGCCGAGTGGTCAGGACCACGGTTCCTCCCTCTTCTGGAGCTAGAGGTCTTGGTATCGACCACTGGTTCCCTTTTTTTCTGGAATCGAAGGTTGAGTCTATCAGTACTACCACTTTGGGGCTACAAGGATGTTTACCCGGTTTCTCTCTGAGCCCGGAGAGATTAATCCGGTCCAAAAAGTTGAGAACCTTCCGATAGCAAATTTTTTTTTTTATTTACAGGAAACTAGAACTATATGCAACTATAGGCAGAAATGGACCCAAACTAAGATGTGAATAACCAGATTCCATTTCCTTACCAGAAATGATTGCCTACCAACTCATGAAATGCTAGAATTCAGGAGAAATTTGCAAGCGAACCAATAATCATAAGTTTGTAGACAATGGTTTGGTTATTCAAAATTTGCATACACTAGTTAGGATAATCAATGTGAAGGTTGCGTGACATTGACTTCCTACAGGCCTACAAGAAAAGAAAAAGATTTTGAACTAATTTTTTTCAAATTTGTGGAAAACCCTTTCTTGTCGGAACCACCTTTTCATGTCCATTTGCTAATGGATTTCAGTGTTGTTTTGACGCACTGCATTACAGAAATAAACCCTTAAGGCATAGGAGATGGGAAGAGGATTCAAAGATGTTTTTAAGTATAAATTCAGTTGCAACAAAATTTGTCCACAGGGGATGTAGCTCAAACGGTAGAGCGCTCGCTTTGCATGCGAGAGGTACGGGGTTCGATACCCCGCATCTCCATTTTATTTTTATTCATTATGGTAATTTGTGTAACTTAATGGTCATTGACCTCATGCATGTTTCTTGTCATTTCCTTTAATTGGATGGTCAGCAAAATGTTTAAGTCCATATAAGGATTTGTGTAATTTGCAGACATTGTGAAGGAAGCAAGCATCAATGAAGCCTTGGGGTTGAGTCATGTAAATATCTTCATTAAGAATCCCATCGAGAAAGGCGTTGGTTAACATCTCACTGATGTAAAGGCCAATTGTAGAAGCCAACACCACTCGAATGGTCGCCTGTTTAACACCAGCACTAAAAGTTCAGTCTCTGTGTAGTCTATTCCTTGTTCTTGATGAAAGCCCTTGGCAACGAGACTTGCTTTGTGATGAGCAACAAAACCATCTTGATGATGTTTGAGTTTAAAGACTCATTTACAACCGACCGCGTGTTGATGTGGAGAGAGGCAGGAACCAGCGTCCATATTCCTCGGCATTGTAGTAAAGCTGAAAATTCTTCTGCCATTGCTTTGCTTGGTGCCAAACAACTGATTTTGAAGCCTCTGTGTAGGAGCTGGGTTCAACACTATCAAAGCAACTATTGACTGGATAATGAATGGGAAGTTTAGTAGCAGACAATACCCTCTTTTTACTAATGTTAGACTTGGCTCTAGTGACTATGGAATGGACATTGGATGCGGAGGTGGATGAAGTATCAGATCTGATGGGAACAATAGGTAATGCATTGGAAACCGGTAAAGCATCAGAGGTAGTAGGTTCAGATGCTACAGGGATGGGTAAAGCAGTCTGAAGGGCATTAGGTGGAGAGGTCAAGGAAAGGGCAATGCCCGGCCCGCCCTTAAGGGGGGCTGTAAGTGCGCTCGCCCCGGGCCCATTTTTCAGGGGGGCCCAAAAATCAGGCTTCCAAAATACCAACTGCATTTATTTCAATTCCAAAAAATAAGACCCCAGTTAAACCAACTGGCATCTTCCAAATTCCAAAAAAAAAAGGTTAACGGCCATCCTTTTGTCTCTTGAAAAAAAATAAGGACCCAATTGCATCTTTTCACATTCCAAAAGAAAAGTAATTGCCACTTTCCTCAAGAAGTTATTGCAATTAAAGAAAAAAGGAAACCCTATAGCAAGTTCTGAAAATCTTCTCATTTGCACCTTTTTTTCCCTCTACATCTTCTCCCATATATGTTTCAAATGTCTTTCCTAGTTGCCCATCTACAAATGTTGTCGCTACAATCCGGAGGCATCGAGTAGAGGAATTGAATGCTCTATTGCAGAAGCCAGAAGGTAGGTATCAGCTATGCATTTTTATATATTTTTTCTTTCCTTTACAAGGTATGCATTTTTATATATTTTTTCTTCTCTTTACACGTCTCGGTCTCCCTCTCCATATCTTTCTTTTGTTTTTTACAATAGATAATTGCCCTTGCACAACTTTTGAATTGGTGCCGTGGTTTAGTTGGATGGTTATAAACCGCTTATAATATATGTTATAACTATCATCGATCCTAGATGGGTATCTCTGTACTATCTTATCAGGTGGCCCACCCTTGTATTATCCCCGCTTGAATTATACTAAACATTGCCATTATTAGAACCTGGAAAAAGGCCAGGTCCAATCACAAAAAATAGATACATGGATGGCAGTAACCATTCAAGCATCATATTCTTTAAAACTTGAATTTATATATTGAATGTTTATATATTGAAGATTGAATTTATATGCTTTGAATGTTAAATTTTTGGTTAATTTTGACATGTTAGATATTGGTTGAAAAAAATGAATGAGGCCATCACTAATTTTTACTCTTGCCCTTGGCCCTGAAAAATTCAGAACCGGCCCTGGTGAAAAGGGAGGTATAGTAGTAGCAGTGGCAGGTAGTGTTGAAGGGAACAGGGCCTAAAATAGAGGCGGCTGTGGAATTTCTATGTGAAGTGGAAACAGGTCTAAGAACAGAGGAAAGTGGGCAAACAAAAGAGAACCAATGAGAAGCTAAAAAAGAACTGTGGGTTGAAGTGGGTGAAACAGAAGAAGAAGAAGATTGAGAGAGGCCAAAATCCTCATTGAAAACAACATGGCGAGACAAATAAACTCTACCAGTATTCCCTTTGGATCGTGGGTCTAGTTTGTGTGGTGTGTATGGTCTTAACCAGGGATAAGTACAGGCAACGCTAAAGACCCTTAATGTAGAGAGTAATCAGGAGTGTGATGGAAAAGTTCTGCTAAGGGGATGAGAACTGCAACTGTTTCACTGAGAGCCTGTTGATAAGATAGGTAGCTGTGGCAAAGACATTAGACCAAATATTTGAGAGGCATACTGGCATTCAACAATAATGTGAGGCATGTGTCCAGGTGCCTATATTTTCATTCCGCACAACCATACTATCCGACGCAAATATTGATCATCTCTCTTTTTTGTGCATGAAGGCTTGGCTCTTCTGGATCATAGAATGACTAGGCCTATGGGACCACTTGTACCTATCCGAGATTTGTTGACCCGGATTGAATTAGCACTCAACCAAATTCCGCTCTCCTCGTGGACAATGTTTGTTTTTCCATAAGTAAAATGAAAACTGTGGAAATGTAATTTTAACTGTTGATTTTTATTTTTCACTTTACAATGTTTGATTGATCACAATATCTAAAAAAAAGGTAGAGTCTCATCCACTCAAGAACTTAGTTTTACTTTTTTGGCTGCCCTCACTTGATAAAACAGAAGTAATTGCTCACTTTATCGGTTCTCGTTGCCAATCTACTAGTAGCTCAGGGATGATTATATTTTCCAGAGATTAAAAAAAAAAAAGAACATCACTGGTGGTTAACTTCTTCATCTCACTTCAAATTACTTTACCATATAAAAAAAATACAAATATATTTTACATATAAATAGAACTTTATATGCAACCATTTCCTTTCCGACCTATTTGACATTTACTTTCCTGACACTTTTTTTTGATAAATTATTAAAACATCACCTATGTTTTATAAGATTTTGAATTGATTACTTTAAAAATTGTACAACTTTGAGGTTTTCAAAATATTATATTCATGTCATCGGATGGATCTCGTTTTTGCACAAGGTGTCATCAAAAGACTTTCAAAGCCCATTGATGTTTTCAACAAATTTGAAAAAGTTTCACAAAAAAATAAAAAGAAAACTAAATAAATTTAAGCCACAGCTTATTGCCCACATTGAGTGAAAGAAATGATATTTACTTTTTCTTGTGCTAATGGAAAGTCCCATTAACTTAAAAAAAAGCTACAGAATACATAATAGAAGGAAACAAATGGCTAGACAAACAAAACAAAAAAAAAGAAGACATGGAGCAGATAAAGACCCAACGAAGACCAGCTGACAGATGGCCTCACATCACCATTATCATCATACAGCTAACATCATAGAAGAATTTCTACTGGGTTAGGGCTCACTGAAAGAAATGATATTAATTTCATCTTCCATCACAAAGGTTCAGGTTGAAATTTCTTCTTGAGGTGGAGGCCACCTTGTTAGTAGACTCGGCATGCAAACGGATCTCCAGATTCTTTTGGGATGTGTCTTGGCGGATCCACTGGTCCCAATTGGCATTGCCTATATATATTTTATTCCAATATCTATTTAGATATGCATATGGACTATGGACTATTGAGTCCTGGGCCCATCATTACTCATTTCTGATCTTGGCAAAGTCCAGTGTCTTTTTGCCTTGGTGAGTAGCTCCAAAGTAGTTAGCAGTGTATTCCCCAAACTTGACCTTTCTGTAGACTGTCCTTCCATCCTTCTCTGGCAGGCCCGGCAAGGGTCCGATCATTGTTTGGGACCGTGGGCTCGCAAATAGTGGGACTGAGACTCGGGCCTTGGTGCTGTTGGCTATGACTCGATGCTCCGCACTCTTGTACCTTCCATTGCTTAATATCTTCAAAATCAAAGACCAGAGTCAGCACAGAAATATTTATGATTGGGCACATATCCTTAATATAATGAGTGGGTCTATCCTAACAAAATTCATAGTTTACAACACAAGGCTGGTCCAATTTATATTGTTTTCCATGACTATGATTCTCATTATTAAGGTACGATTTCGTAAATACAGTGTCTGCAATTCTTGACTCAAATGACCCACTAATTCAGGGTTTGATTTTACCCTTTTCACTTTCATATTGGGTTTTGGTTGACAATTTGAACCCCAAATCTATTGAACCTAACCCATCAATGTTATCCGAAACCAAATCATCCTGACAACCCCTGAATCTGACCTTGCAATTAAGGATTGAGGCCGATCAGTTCAAATTAATATTTTCAACGTGATTAATAAAATGGGTTGTGTTCAAATCAGGTCATTCTTGCTATTTGGCCTGCCAACTGACCATAACTATAATATGATCTTAGCTAGAAAGGGATACTCATGTTAGCTGTAAGGCGACAGTGGCACTGCTTACCTCCAATGTGTCCCCAACATTGATGACTAGCGCTCCCTCCACCGGTGGGATCTCTATCCACCCCTTGTCTTCGACCTTAACAAAGAGGCCGCCGATGTCGTCTTGTAAGAGGATGGTCAGCGTTGCTAAATCGGAGTGCCTCCCGACACCAACAGTAAGCTCAGGACGGGGACAAATGGGGTAGTAATTCATGTTCACACCCCTCGCTTCTACGTATTGAGTCACAGCCGACTCATCCAACTCTACGCCGAGGCCCCTCAGCAGGGTACTCAAAATTGCATGTACCATCTTGTTGGCTGCTCTCATGTAATCAAGGACTACATCTCTGCAAAACAAAACAAAGAGTTAATAAAAATGACTTGGAAGTGAAAATATACATTGATTTACTTGATGTATGACCCATCAATCTAATTCATTCCTCGAATTGTTGTGATTTTTCCTAAGTAGTAGGCCAGAAAAAATGGGGTTGTCCATGTAGCCCAAGTGTGACCTTGGTAAATGAATGGCTTCGAATTTTGGTTGGAGAAAATACATATTACCTACACGGCAAGAAAAAAAGACTCTTAGTAGTGAATTCTTTTTTGGTCGCTAAAACTGCTGCTATTAGTTTCTAAGAGAGCATTTAGGCATTAGTGGAAGTTTGAGGGCGAATATCGCCCTTAAAAAAGATCAATAGGAGCTAGCGGTTAAAAAACCACTGTTACAAGTCTCTCTCTCTTTTTTTTTTCTTTTTGCTTTTGTTGTTCTCAACCCAACTTCATTTCAGATGCGGTATCCCGTAGGAAAAGACCTTGTCACTGATACTTCTCTTTCATCACAATATTTTTATACTTGGGTCAAATAACAGGTCTCTTACATCCCCATGAAGAGTCAACACTTGGCTTATTTTAAAAATTAGTAGTTTATTAGGGAAAGAATCTTATAGATCCAATTCATTCTAGTACTAATCAATATTAATAAACATATCACGTACCGACACTCGTGAGGCCAAAATTCCATAGCCTCTTCGTCGCTCACGTAGACCATGCTCAAATAATCCTTCCATTCCAGTGACTTCTCCTTGGCAGGCAAAAAGCTCGTCCCATAATGTACGCGGCGACATGGCGTCTTCTCTTTCAATAAAGCAGACTTCTTCTCCGGCGGCATGTTAAAGAAAGTGTGTGCAGCTTTCTTAGCGCGCTCCAGCAGTTCAAGTGGCACTCCATGGTTAACCACTTGAAAGAACCCAAGTTTCTCTGCTGCCCCACAAAGAGTGTCAATGACCTCCTCCTTCTTCTCCCCTTCCAAACCCGACAAGTCAATCGGCTTAGCCAAATAGAGCGAAGCATCGATCACTTGTTTGGGATCGATTCGCTCGTTGGGAGGGTGCACATAGCGTGGGGGTAGAGAGGCAATGTTAGAGTCTGCAAGTCCCTTGACACCATTGCCTTCATTAACAATGAATTTAAATAACTCGACTTCGTCATGGTTGGGAATCAGAGAGGTGGTATTAGGACCAAGACCCATGGATGCTAATTGAGGATAAGAAGAGCTGGAGAAGGAAGACAGTGATTGTGTTCTATTGCTTTCTATCAATGGACTTGGGCTGTTTGAGAAACTGGTGTCGTTTGATATGTATTTATAATGGGAGCTTGTGGGTATACAATTCAACCGTCTCAATAAATTTCAGCGACGATGAGAAAGTTTGACCGAAAAAGATGCCATTGTAATGAGCATGTTTTTTTTCCATTCGTCATGGTATGCTGAACAAAGTACGACAGTGGGGCATGGAAGTATGACCTAAAAGTCCCTCTAAAATAATAGTCAGTGTATAAAGAATTTTACAAGCAATTCAGCCTGAAAGAATAGTTTTTGTAGGCAATGCTTCCATGTTCTCCATTCACTTCTATTTCTTTCAATCAATGAATGATTAATAATGTTTAATGAAGCTAGTCTTTTTAATATCAAATTCATTTGAGAGTTTTTCTCCTTATTACTGTAGGGTGATTGACTAATGCAGTTGTTTTGTCCCTGAATTCTCATGCATTCAATGCCATGCAAACAAACATGCTTCATGCGCATAATTATTATACATGGAGCAAACTGATTTCAATTTGAAACTGAGCACATGATTAATAGATTGTTTTAACCATATTCTTAAATTGTATGCTTGAGATTAACTCCTAATAGGGTCGTCCCCATTAATTGTACGGAGTTCTACTCCCCTAACTTCTACGAACGTGTACATGACTGAGACAGTGAGAAGATAAGGATGCCACAGCTCGGCCACAGTACGTCGGTATGTAACACGAGTACGCCAATGTTGAAACGACACAAAAAGAGAAGAAGAGTCTGAGCGGGAAGCTTCCTTTGTGAAGAAAAGACAAGAAGGGTGTTGCAATATTGATGCTTGAATTGTCCAACTTGGCGTATGCCACTTGACTAGTTGTCACATATGCCACTTGACTAGTTGCCACATATGCCACTTGACTAGTTGCCACATATTAGGTCTTACATCGTCCAAATGCGCACCTTCTTTAATTTACTGGGGTTAAAACGTGGTAAGACAAAAGTTCAAACCTAATACAGGTAAACAATGAAAATTCCAAGAGGGTCAATCTAGGTCCAACCTTAGGATTAAGTAATGTCCCAACACAGATTTTTATATGGAAATACTAAAACAATAATCTAAGTTATCAATCAATCAACCACAAAAATGGGACACGCGATTATTACGTGGAAAATCCTAAATAAGGATAAAAACCATGGGACCTCATACCGGTCCATAAAGCTCAATCATTATGTAAATCAAAGGTTACAAGATGTACTCACTACCCTTTCCGATTGAACACAATGACCGTAGTTGATCTTATCGATGATCGTGCCGTTCACCTTTTCCAGCACTTGAATCTCCACGCCTTGAACAAGACGAATCTACTTTGAAAGTATATGATGGGTCTCTAGAAGAAGAAAGCTTTAGCACATAAATCACACGAACATTCTCTAGAGGGGAGAAATCTCTCTGGTAATATTCTGGGGCTTAGAACAATGAGAGAGGTAATATTTATTGAGGCTAAAGGCTTATTTATAGCTTCAAGGTTGTGTGGGAGAGTTTGTGTTTAAAACCGATTAGAATAATAGAGTTTGAATAGGAATGAATGCTAAAAACAGCTAATCCACCGCTGTCCGATCTATTGCATAGAGGGTCCGATCGATCGACATGCAAAATAATTAAGAGGCCTCCGAGGACCGATCGATCGGACAGAGGGTCCGATCGATCGAACAATGCATTAACTGGGAGGTGTCCCAGCTCCGATCCGATTGAAGTGATCTGACTCATTGATTCTTCAGATGATCTTCGATCTTTTTGCATGCTGAACATGGTCCATCTAAAATAAATAAAAAATACATTTTATAGACCCAAGTTTTGTCCATCCAAATGAATTTGCCAACACTCAAATCCTAACAAACAAAATATCCTATCAATCAAATGACTCTATTATTTAATTTTAGATCATTAAAACCTTATGCAACTTACTGTGATAAATTACAAAAGCAATGTTTGGAAGAGTGTGAAATTAAGACTAAGGGAAATGGGAAAGAGATTATATGAAAGTGAGTTTAATTAGATGGGCGTTTAAATGAAAATATATAAAAGGGCTAAATTATAGAGATATGCAACTTCATCTTATATATGTGGAACAATGTCTTTAGAGGGAGAGGGCTTCCTCCAGGACTCAGGTTGAAGAGGGACCGAATAGACTTCTTTTTATTCTTTTGGAACAAAGGGGATGTTAGAATTGAATATACATGAATTCATGGTGAAATGAGATCTAAATTAGGATTATTAAAGAGTGGCTTTGTTCTAGTGAGAACTGTTCTCACAGTGTCACCGTGAAAACTTTATATGGGTCCCACTTGTGAATCCCATCAAGGGATAAGATTAGAGGGGATGGAAAGATCTATGTGGGATTACCTCAAGTGTCAAGTCTGACCCTAACCCAATACCCCTAACCCATTCATCTATGGCCCGCGAGTTTAATGACTCCATATTAAAAAAAAAACTCAACCCTCTATCCAACGGTCCAGCCCATTTGGATGGGTGCCAAACCTTTGGATTAACACCTATCAAGGGGGTACTTGTTTGTGCACGGTTTGGATTGGTTGCTAGGTGGGCCCCACCAATAGTTCTTAGGGAAGCACCGTGAGAATTAGTTCCCACTTAAATATTTCCCATTAAAGAGATGAGGGGTGAAATATATAAGCTAGAAATGCAGATGTGATCTTAACTTTACTAGGACTTGAATTACTATGGTGATTATTGGGTAATAATAGTTTATCTTCTCTTGATTCAATTCCCAATAAAGGGGAGACCATTTTACTATTATTTTGGAATATTCACCTTAAATTCTTCAGTTTTAAACACTTATAGAAATATAAGGTCCTGGAATTCCTAGGAATTCAATTACATTACATGAAATAAACAAGCCCTAAGAAGCTATGAATTTTCTTCCCTTTTTCTTGTTCTGTGTTTTTACAATTATATATATATATATATATATGGGAGATGCTCATGTAAGTTGTTAGCATTGGATATGGATGTGAGGGCCCCCACCTTATCTCTCAAAAGAGCATCTCATTAGATAATCCTTGCCCTTGATTTAAATATCTTAAAGTTTAGTGGTCTTTCAACTACATACCTTTTCTGAAATTCAGTCCAATATTGGTGAGTGATGAGTTGATGAGCATAAAACTTGGGCATGGTATTGCTAAATTTTGGAGAGATAAGAGTGTGAAAGGGGATACAAAAATCGAAGCTAGACCAAATTGAGTCTGATATATGTAGTCTGCTCGTGGGAGAGAACTCTCTAATTAAGAAAGCCATGGAAAGAACTCTCTAAAAAAAAAAATTGTAATTTTCCTTCTATTGAGAACCAAACGAGCTAGATTAAAATCATGACTTCTTTTGTAATTATGCAGTAGCCCATTTAAGAAGTTAGTGGTGTTTGACTCATTACGCTGCAGAAATGAAACTTATTTTTCAAAGATTTAAGGAAGAGGATTCAAAGAAGTTTTTGAATATAAATGTAATTACAATTTTGTTTTTTTCCTAAAAGTGATGTAGCTCAAACGGTTGAGTGTTTGCTTTGCAAGTGAGATGTAGGGGTTCGATATAACCTCTTGCATCTTCATTTTCTCTCCATTCCTTACATATTACCTCTTGAATTGCAACTAACCCCCTGTAATTTCAGTTTTTATAAACCTCTATTGATTCCTCATTATTCATTATTGTGTAACACTATCTTCAAGGAAAAGTTATGAAACTGGAATGAATCACTTTTTTGCATTGTTGATTTTCAATGATTCGGTGCAACACAGTCAAGTGCCTTGATTTTGAATCCTCATTCATTTTTATGTGTACTTTCTGTAGCATTATTTTTAAGGAAAAGCTATGAAAGAGGAATCACTTTTTCACGTTGTTGATTTCCCATTGTGTCGTGGACCCGGCCTTGTGCTTTGCGTTAATTTGAGATTAATCTGAAATTTCCCACAGGTTCTTGCGGTGAGGATCCCGATATATGGGAAAAAAACTCACACGATCAAGTTTACGGAAGCGTGTAGCAAATCACATCGCAACAAGACATGGATAAAATTAATCAAGTTTATGAATAAAATAGCATCAAGACTAAGATATTAGAAAGATGAATTATAACATAGCATTCCCATCATAGTTTAAGTTTCGAGTAGTAAAAGTAAATTAAGTTTGTTACAACCTAATAAGAGGCCAACAAGGCCAATACACTTCCAAAATATAGAAGAACCCATGACTTGATGAATTGAAACTCAAGATCCCACCCGACGTCTAGTTGACGTCGTCGGGTTGCCACTCACGAGCTGGGGGTGACTCAATAGCCTCCTCCTGACGCTCTTCCTCAAAGGCAACATCACCTGCACCTGGGCATTAAAATAACAAGCATCAAACACGACGGTTTGGCAGGTAATCAATTTATGTATGAGCATGGGACAATAGATGTTTTAAAACAATCACAATAAACAAATCTTGCTGAATTTGAAACAATTACTTGACTGAGGCGCATTTTCAAAATACGAAACAAAACTAGTATGAATACATAATATATCATGAATAGTAAATCCACAAAGAGCTCATCCTTACTCTATCATATATAATGAAAAGAGTGAGCACGCACGACAAGCACGATAAATGAAACACGATTCCCCATGCCACACTAAGGTAGACGGGGATTTCCGGCCGCGGAACTGGACACGCACGAAGTGCTTATCCTTACTCTATCATACATAATGAAAAGAGTAAGCACATACGACAAGCACGATAAATGAAACACGATTCCCACACTACAATAAGGTAGACGGGGATTTCCGGCCGCGGAACCGGACACGCACGATGTGTAATAGTATACACGACCAATCTGCAGGTAGTCCACATGTTTAAGGACCAATGGACAGTGAATCAGACTGAAGTGGCAGTCCAAACTCAATGGTGTTCACTTGAATTCATGAATGCACAAAACACGCGAAACACAGTTTAAACATGTCGAGATAAATGGGGAAATCACTTATCAAAACAAGACAAGGCACGGCTAACAAAAATCACTTATCAAAACTACACTTTGAAAATAGATTCCTTCTTCCCTTCTTCTCATTTATGAAACAGCTACACATCCCTGAGCCTTCATGCTCTCCAAGGGTTCATTCCACACATCTTCTAATCATTCAATCCACAATTAATCCAATAATTTCCATTCAAAACTTCAAAATCATTTCATAAGCTAAACAAAACATATACTTGTAATCCAAACAAAAACTTGGAAAATCATTAACATCAATAGTTGTAAGATAATGGAACTAGCAATTAAGAGTCTAAAATTACAAAATTTGAAGACTTAGCAATACAAATTTGGATGCACTTTGAAAATAGAAATGCAATCTATACATGCATGCAACCATAAGTCTATAGAGATTACTTGCCTTTGTCCAAATGCCAAACAAACTTCCTCAAAGATCCTATCAAATAGCTGAACCAAGAAGCTACAAAACCCCAAGAAAATCCATTCAAAAACTCAACCAAAATTAAGAACAAGAACCCATTTCGAAATGGGTGTTGCATGCTAGAAAAACAAGCTCTTCCTGAGCTAAAAGAACTCCATGGAAGTGGAGAAGAGAAATTCTCACCTAGAGGTGTACAAACAAGAAGTAAGGAAGAAGATGAAGATGTTGACCAGCTGAGATTCCCAAATAAAGAGCAACAATGGAAAGCTTGGAAGGAGAGGAAGAGAATGGTGGTCTTAGAATTCCAATTGAAGCTTTCTAGCTATGACATGCAAGGTGGAGAAGTGAAGGAGAAGGAGCTTCCTCTTCTCAACTCAAGTTACAGAAAATATCAGGAAGATGAGAATGAAACGTAGGGGAGGGGGAAGGAGTTTTGAGTTGAGTAACAAGTGGGCCCCATAATGCTTTGAAACTTGCAAGGGCTAAAACATGGTCTTGCGTGCTCCGGATGAAATCGACGAAGAAGGATAAAATGATCATTGAAAGATCTAATTTTCAAAAAATATAAATTTGATATGGTTTTGAGATTTCGAAATTCGTGTCCAGATTTTGGTGTGAAAAGTCAATTTTATTATTTTGGGCCAAAACTTGGGTTTTCTAGCCTTCAAACACGAACGAGCTGAAAACGAAAGTTGTAGAGGATAATAAAACCGTTCGAATAAAATCAAAATCACAATTAAAATGGAAACCAACACGATCCTCCATGCTTGCATGTATACTCAGGCCTGCTTGAGCTTGTCTGACTAACACTAGACGCTCTCAAAATCCCCAAAGCTATATCCAGGACTAAACCTAATTATGTTCTAACTCAACGGTAACTAAACCCTCTTAAGAAGCACCCTCTAAATACTCACTAATCGGGTTAATCTTGGGTCAGGGTCTATCACATTGTTCCATGCCGCATTATTTTCATGAAGATAAATGGAAAAAAATATTTACTAATTTCCATGATGTCTTGAAAAGTGATTTCCAAAGGGAGAGGCCAAATAACTTTATTTTCAAGAAGAGAAATGGGAAAATGGAAGTATGCATAAATTAAAATGAATTTTGTGCTGGCGTTCCAGAAAAGTGCCCTTAAGAAATTCATACATAACCTCATTGTTATTTGATAATTACAGATAACCACCTAAATTCTTTAAATTTCATGTAACCGCCCTCTTAAATCTTTTATCTTTATAAATTATCCTCCCTTATGAATCTGGAAATCATGGTCAAGGGCCTTGATTTTGAATTCTTGGGTGGTCTATTGTTAAAGGGCTCGTTTTTATAAGTACATGCTAAAAATGCATTACATTTTTGCATGGTCACATTTGTTTACGCCTGTTTATACATCATATATATAAATGAGGTATGAAAACGATGTGTAAATAAAGTCATTTTTTCATATGTAAATTTTCACACCTAAAAAAGTGAGAAATAATTATACAATTCTTTGAGTAGAAGAGTGTCCATATAGAGGATGCCTTGGACAAATTGTGTTATCAAATCCCCTTCATTGTCTTTTATTTTTTGCAGCTACTGTAGATCCCAAGTTTTTAATCCAAAACAGTTGAAGATTTTTATTAATCCATTAAACCCACAAATGTTTAGTTTCTTGGATTAAACATTCATAGATCTTGAAATATATGAAGATCTTACATCTCTAATTTGAACCGTACAATGCTTACTAATGTGAAAGTGGTTCTTCTAGATGAACATGCATGGTATCCTGTTACACATGAGTAAGTTATAATATATGGAAATATTCAGGTAAGAACTAGTTCTCACCGTGCTTTTGTGAGAACTATTGGTGGGGCCCACCTAGCAACCCATCAAAACCATGTACAAAATAGGGTCCCTTGATAGTTACTAATCCCATGGATTGGTACCCACGGAATGGACTAAGCCATTGGATTGAGGGTTGACTTTTTTTTAATATGGAGCCATTAAACTTGTGGGCTACGGATGAAGGGGTTAGGGGCATGGGGTTGGGGTCAGGCTTGATACTTTGGGTGCTCTCACATAGATCTTTCCATCACCCCTGGTCCCATCTCTAAATGGAACCCATAGTTGGGCCCCACTGAAAGTCCTCATATAATAGGTGGGAACTAGTTGTCACCTAAATAAATCCCTTTAATATATATATATATATATATGAAATTTTATATCCCATTACATATGCAAATCTTACACACATAAGACTTGCATTTGTGAAACATATCGGTATTTTCCTTTGGAAGCACCATTTCCATGACTAAATGATATGGGAGCTGAAAGAAAATGCAAAAAGGGATCTATATAAGATTTTTATACATTTTCTAGGCTTAAGGACCTGAGTTTTCTATAAAGGAGATAATGGTTCTCAAACACAACAAACAACTTGAATCAAACCCACAACCTTGACCATAACCGGACCCATTTCAATGGGTTATGCAGGTTAACCCTAATTTGGTCCATTTAATTGTGGGTCAAACTTATATGGCTTGGATTATGCAAGTCAAATGCATTTCGAATATGAGTAAGATTTGTGGATTGGGTTAGATTTTGCCACTCCTAATTAGGTATGTAGTTTGGGTTGGTTTTATTTTTTCTATTATTTTTGTTTGATACCTAGTTTAGAGGGGCTGGGTCCTAGCCCTTGTGGCAGGAAAGGAGACATCGGGTGAGGTGAGGGAGCCCTTGGGTGACGCAAGTAGACATCTGGATAAGTAAGATAGTGCTCGGCTGGATAAAGGTGGCATCCCATTGTTCAAACCTAGGACAACAAGGTAAGAATTGACGCATCTTGCCCCCAATGTAAGAGGTCATTCTTGATTGGTGTTATTTAATTTAAGAGAGCTACTAATGCCACACCCAAAACATTTTTTTCCACATCCCTTCTCTCTACACAGACCACTCAAGTTAAAAAAAAAAAAAAAAAACTGCAAAATTTCTCATCCCTTTTTTCCCAAATTACCCTATCCTCTCTCCCTCACATTCTCTCTAGTTTACAGTTGGATGATCTCAATTTCTAATCTTGCATGAAATGGAATTAGAGTTGGATTTAGGTTCATTTAGGCTTCATATTCTCAAACTCATTTCTAGTAGTTCAGCAAAGATTAGGTTTTTTTTAGATGGTGGAGTTGGCTAAATTGTGGGACCCACTTCTTTCACTTGTATGCGTACATAATGGCTGTGTGGTCCCCCATTAACTTACTATACAAGGATGTAAAATTGTAAATGCGTAGGATCTAGGCAGAACCCTGGTGGATCTAGACTGGAATACATCCTTATAGGATCTGGTACTTGATCAAGATCCAACAAGAAACCATGTACTTATACATGGACCAACATCAACTTAGAAATACGAATTCGATTTTAAATTCGGATTTGAAATTAGATGCAGAGTACATTAGTATTGGATAAAAATAACTTAATTTTTTTTTTTAAATATACAATTGGGGCTACTGAATGTTATATGATTGAAGCTCAGTATACTCTCAATGACAAATATAACGAAAGCAATGTAGGCTCTTAGAACCGATATAATTTTTTAATATGTGCATATAATTGTCCTGGTTCCTCTGGCGGTAACATTTAGTGTTTCGGTTCTAGATCTTATATGTATGAGTTTAGATTACTATCCGAGTTTTTCCGAGATTTGAAAATAGATTTCATATCCACTTTATTTTAAACTAGTGACATTCAAATACTCGGATAATCAAATACCCGTTTGAAACCCTAAGAAGGTACAATGATTTCTTCTCTTCTTCCTATGGTATGCGCCAAGGGCACCGTTTGTCGCCCTATTTGTTCATCTTAGCAGAGGAGATTCTCAGCCTCCACATTGAGCACCTCAGATCTTTAGCGAAAATTGTGCCTATATCCCCCGTTCCTTCAACTCCCTGCCACCTGCTTTATGCAAACGACATTTGGCTTTTCCTTAAAGCTCACAAGTCAGGGCTGAGACAAATCTAGGGGCTGCTTTCCAGGTATCAATTTTCTTTAGGCCAATGCTTCAACCTCTTGAAGAGTAACCTCTACCTGGGAAAATGCTCAGCTAGAAGAGCTCAAATGGTTTATGAGATTCTCCCTATCATAAGAGCCCCTCTCCCCTTAGTCTACCTTGGAGTTCCCATCTTCTTTGGAGCCTCCAGACACCTCCACTTCATCAAGCTTTTGGACTCAATTAGAGCTAGGCTGGATGGTTGGAAAGTCAAATGCTTTTCCTTTGCTGGTAGGCTAATTTTGGTCAGGCACGTGCTTTCCTCCATCCCCCTTCATATTTCTCTTGTTATTCCTACCCCTTCTAGAACCTGTCTTTAGATTGAAAAACTAATGAGGAATTTTTTGTGGTCATCTAGCTCTGATAAAACGAGGAGTAACATGGTGAAATGGGATCGAGTCTGTGTGCCTAAAGCTGAGGGAGGCCTGGGTCTACGTAGGGTGAAGGAGTTCAATGAGGCCTGTATGCTGAAGATGGGCTGGACAACTGCAACTTCGGATTCTCTCTGGGCTTCTTGGTTCAGAGCTAGATACTTCAGGCATTATCCCATCTGGTTTCCTAGCAACCCTAAAACTAGGTCATGTATCTGGAAAAGGATTAGGTCCTTGGCTACAGTCCTTCAGCAAGGTAGTAGCTGGACTCTGGGAAATGGCCACAAAATCCTGCTATGGTTTGACAACTGGATTGATCAAGTCCCCATTGCACAAAGGTTCCCCCTCTTCCAATTCTCAGTTGAAGATAAGGTGGCGGACCTAATTCAAGGTAATACCTGGAACATCCCTGCTACCATTCAGGAAGAGGTTTAGAGCTTTCTCCTTCAGCATACGAGTCAATTTGAGCTCTCAAGCACTCTTACCCCGGATAAACTTCTTTGGAAAGGCTCTGCATCAGGGGCCCTCAATCTCAATCTCACTTGGGATTCGTTGAGGACTAGAAGAGAAGTTGTTCAGTGGCATGGGCTAGTTTGGAACAAGCTCATTAATCCTAGACTATCTTGCTTCAGCTGTCGCCTTCTCCACAGGATAACTCCAACTGACTCTTGGGCAATGCTCTATGGGATTTCTATGGCTTCAATGTGTTACTCTTGCCGCAGCAATACTGAATCAGATCTGCACATTTTCTTCTCCTGTATATTAGCTCAACAGGTATGATTATGGATTCTCAATCTTGTTAACTCATCTCTTCCGCTTCCTCTTTCGCCCACTTCGGTTTGGATAGTGTTAAGCAAGGATGTAGATACCAATGGAAGAAAGTCTGCAGCTACTATTTTCTTCCAAGTCATCTATACCCTATGGTTCTTAAGGAACGAAGCTAAGCACCGTGGTATTAAGCCTTCCTTGACGAGAGCCCAGAAGTTGTTCAAAGACTGTTGCAGTGGTATGTTTAGCTCTTCTTCAAGTGCAGACCCTCACGCTCATCCAATCTTGAAGGCCTTAGGGTGGGGTCATTAGCTTTCCATCCTTCTCTCCCTCCTCCTTAGGCTGCTCCTTTCTCCTTGCAGGTTGGCTGTTAGTTGTGGTTGCTGCTCCCTGTTGTGTCAGTTGCATTTGTTGGAGCTTTGACTTGCAGATGAAGGCTGTCTCTTTAGTTCTTGTTTGAGGTGCCGTTGTTGTAGCTCTCTTTTGGTGGCTTTGCTTCCCTCTCTTTTTTCTTCTTGGCTGAGTTGTAGAAGGGCTCCCCTACTTTTTTTTGCTGAGTTCCTTCGGCTGAGTTCCTATCGTTTTCCTTTTGGCTGTGCTGTTGGAGGGTTCCCCTCCTTTTTGTAGGTGCAGCTTGCTGGTCCTCTTCTTGAGGTTCCATGTTATTTTTGCTTTGTTGGCTTGTTCCCATGCTGTATTCCTTTTTCTCTCTCTCTCTTGGGGCTTTTGCCCTTCATTCCTTTCAATATAAATTTACCTTCAGCAAAAAAACCCTAAGAAGGCACAAACTATGAAACCCCATAGCTTCCTTTATATATATAAACCCCATTGTCTCGAAACCCCACAGCATGAGGTTAATGACCATCAAATTATCTTTCCTCCAATGAAAAATGAGTTATTGGGGTGTGGGGGAACGAATACCAAGCCATCACCCTGGTAATTGAAATCCTACCAAAGTGAGGGCCGCATCCACATGGCTAGCTTATGGGCTCAATTCACCATGAATTTCTATATACTGGATGTAAACAGACAGGCCCCAAGTCTTCATATTTGTTTGACTATCATTTCTAAGCCTTAGATTAGATGGATAATAAAAACCAGAGAGATGCTAAAGCCACATCCCAAACTTCTTTGAGCAAATTCCTTTATTTTAAGACCAATATACCCATGTATGAGATTACCAAAATGGACATCATTCATAGTTTCATACCTCATCCAAGGTCCGCAGTTGTAATATAACTTAAATTCTAAAAATAATAGATTTTGAGTTCTAAATAGATGAGAGTTTGGATTAGAACAGAACTAGAGTTTTAGTTTGAGAATAACTATACCACTAAACTGGGTCTGTGTTAACTATGGGACAAGTCACCTATCCAACAAGCCTAACTCACCAAACCTAAGCCTAACGTGGTCCCCACTTAGACTAATTACGTATTTAACTAAAATACAATCAATTGCATAATAATACTAAAATAAATATAATATATATATATATATATATAAATCAAAACGTCACAAGTGTGAAAGTAAGACCAAGGGTAATGGGTGTACATGAAGAGATTATATGAAAATGAATTTAGATGGGCCTTTAAATGAAAATATATAAAAAGGGCTAAATTATAGCGATATCCAACTTCATCTTATGTATGTGGAGCCATATCATTGGAGGGAGAGGGCTTCCTCCACGACCCAGGTTGAAGAGGGACTGGATAGACTTCTTTTTTATTCTTTTGACACTAAGGGCATGTTTGAACTGAATATACATGTACTCATCATGAAATGAGATCTAACGAAGAATTATTGAAGAGATGAGGGGTGAAAGATAAAAGGTAGGAGTGCAGATGTTTTCCTAGGATTTTAATTACCACGGTGATCATTGGGTAATAATTTTTCATCTACTCTTGATTCAATTTCTAATAAAAGTCAGACCATTTGATCATTATTTTGGAGTACTCACCTTAGATTCTTCAATTTTAACCACTTATGGAAATATAAAGTATTGAAATTCTTAGGAATTCAATTACAATTACATGAAATAACATGAAATAAGAAGCTATGAATTTTCGGCTCTTTTTTCGTTTTTATTTTTTTTACAACCTATATAAACAAAGAGATTAAGTTGGAACATCTTCATCTACAAGCACACCACGTACTATGGTTATGCAGTCCAAATTGTGGGCGTACTTTTATGCATTCCTATCATTGGGAGGTAGGATGGATGGAAATGTCTCACCCCATGAGATCGTCCGAGCTGTTAATTTAACTATCTTAAAGTTTAATGGTCTTTCAACCATATACTTCTTGTGAAATTCAAACCATACCCATACCCATACCCATGCATGATATTGTCCGTTTTGGCCCACCGGCCTTACGGTTTTGCTTCTGATGGGCCTCAACCTATCAAAAGGCCTCATGCAAGGTAAGGGTGTAAGTTCTACATATAACCTCATTCACTTTCCTCTCTATAGTCAATGTGGGACTCCGGGGCGTCAATCCACCCCCTTTAAGGCTGCACGTCCCTGTGCAGTAGCCTGCCAGTTTCGGTAGCTTGCCAGCCCTCTTGGCCCGCTCACATGGAGACCCGCCCACTTGCACCAGACCACGGCAGGGGACCCACACTCGAGCTAGTCGAAAGTCTGCTCTGATACCATTTGTAAGGCCCCACCCTTACACGCATGCATGATATTGTCCGCTTTGGCCCACGGGCCTCACGGTTTTGCTTCTGATGGGCCTCAACCTATCAAAAGGCCTCATGCAAGGTAAGGGTGTAAGCTCTATATATAACCCAATTCACTTTCCTCTCTATAGTTGATGTGGGACTCCGGGGCGTCACAGTAACCTTCCTCAGGAACACAGTTCTCAATATCTCCTTAGATGATCTCTCAGCTAATCAATTGGTCTGAAAATCCAATCCAGATAAAGGTTTGTCCTTCAAGGAGGCTTGGCAGATGTCAAGATCTAGCGGCAATTCTGCGGTTTAGGCTACCTGGTCCACCTTGATCTGGAATCCTTTCCTTCAACCAAGAGTCTCCTTCTTTGCTTGGAGGCTGTTGCATGGTAAGACTCCTTTTCAAGCTTGAGCTCAAGCTGCTGGTTTCAGTCTTGCATGCCGTTGCTGTCTCTGCAATTCTGAGCAGGAAACCACTCCTCATCTTCTCTTCCTTTGTGCTTATGCGTCTTCCATCTGGCGCTGAATCCTTCAAGCTTCTGAAGCCCAAGGGATTGGCCCTCTATCTCCTTTAAAGCTTTGGCATGCTCTCTCCAGCAATAGTGACAGATTGGCATGCAAAGGGGCGGCCTCTATTTTCTTCTCCACTACTTTTGCTATCTGGAAATGCAGAAATCCATGGAGTGGAAGTTATTGGTGCATCCAAAACGCATCATGAAAAAATTATTTTATGTGGACTCAGGAATTCATCCCAGGGGCACAATGTAGCAAAAAAAAAAATAATCCTTGGTGGGGTTGGGAGAGCCCACATATAAAAAATGCATGTAGTTTAAAAATAATAATAGTTTTTTAATATAAAAATTATAATATTTTTTAGAAAGGGATTTTTAAGAATTTTGGGGGCCCCATATATAGGAAAAATTTGTTGTTCATGACCATCTAGGGCATGCATCTTTGTTGAAATTTATGTTTGCAGAATTTCTAAACTTCCAGACAAGGTGGAATTCCTGGACACTTCCTTGTTTTTGAGCATCCATTAACTCCCCAAAAATGTAAAAGGGTTGGAATTTATGAATTCCAAAGGTCATTTGAGAGTAGGGGTGTTCATGGGCCGGGCCGGACCAGGTTAATGAATATCCAAGCTCGGCCCGGGTTCTAAACAACTTGTCCAAGCCTGGCCCAGGCCTGCATCGGGCTATAAGGAGCTGGCCCAAGCCCGGCCGCCTTGAAACATGTAAGCCTGAGCCTAGCCCGAGATTAAAATATAATTTAAAAAAAGAGTGAAATTACATTGTCTCGTCTGTAGCCCAGTTGGTTTGGTCTTGACAGTGTCAATGTAATTATCATTGTTTGAATCCGATACCTATCTATACCTTTTTTTAGGGGTGTAAAAGAAAATCAAAAAATGTCTAACCGAACTGAATCAAATCGAACTGCGGTTAATAACCGTGTTTCACGGTTCGGTTACTGTTATTAAAATTGAAAAACAACACTTCACTGTTCGGTTACGGTTTTCAATATTGACTCACAGTTATTAACCGAACTGAACCATAAAATACGGTTCGGTTAACCGGCACATGGTTAACCATTCCGTTATATTAATAAAAAGTAAATAAAATATGTATATAATTCTTAACTTAAGTATACACATGACAAAACGATTTTTAATGGTTTTTCCGGATACGGTTTTTAACATTTTACAGTGGTTTGGTTTTTAACGGTTTTTACGGATATGGTTACGGTTTTTAAAACTGAAACCGTAATTCACTGTTTGGTTAACGGTTCTCCCAAAATGAATGGTTAACCGAACCGTTACACCCCTACCTTTTTCTATTATTATTTTTCAATCGGGCCAAGGCAGGCTTTGGGCTATTTACAGCTACGTTCAAGCCCAGCTCGTCTATTAAGTGGGCCTAACAAAGATGTCCAAGATCGGCCCTGATAATAAAAACAAAGTCTAAGTCGGGCTGCGCCCGTCCGGGCCGGGCTCGGGCTAGCCCGGTCCATGAACACCCCTCTATTTGAGACCCTTTCAAGTGACTTAAATTCTAAAATTGTTGAAAATAAACAAAGCATTTGTAAATGTTGGAACAAAATGTCATATCATGTTGAAAAAAAAAACCCAACATACCACATTCCTATTAGGAATTTTAGTAGAGAGACAGGCTCTAAAGAAATCTACTAATTAGCAATTAATGATAAAAATTTGAATTTACACCAAAGAAGAATAAGCGAGACCATGTGATTTTCTTTGGATGAAATGGCTTATATTGCGACGTATGTGACCCTTTCCTCCGCCTTTCATTTTCCCTCCCCCATCCTTTTCCAACCACGTTTCAAGGCATCCAAATTCCAAAGTCTTTTTTTTTTTTCTGTCATTTCAAGTATCGAATAGCAACGTCGACAAGAAAATCAACAGCCGCCTGGAGCACGTGTGTGACCCTTTGGCTTTCGTCCCCATCCGGCTCATGCTCGTCACCATTGTGTGTGCTGGAGTCAAAAATGGATCAAAGCCAAGAGTTGTTGGGGGGTGTTGACGCGCTCCTCCGATCAAGGTCACGTCGATTTTGAATGATGTTGGGAAAGTGTTTTTGGACAAGTTTATTTAATTCAAAGAGGAAAGGAGAGGGATATTGAGACGTGATATCATGACATATGGATGATTTTGACTGAAAATGAAATTTCAGAGTCTTTTGGTTATTTCATTTTAGTGGAAATTCTATTTGTTTTCGTTAATTGCTAATTAGTGAATTTCTTTTATCTTATACCAATTTGGTCAAATCATTTTGATAACTATTCTTGATTTCTGTTAGGTTCAATGCACCATCAGATATAAAGTTGTCAGAAGACTTTGAAAACTTAAAGAGTCTATATCAAATAATGAGCTCGTAACAGCATTAATGGTGGCATTCGTTGTTTATCCTTTTACATAAGTTGTTTTACTTTGGTGTAAAACAAAATTGAAGGATATTTTCTTTTCGGTAGAAACGAAAGATATAAGACAATGGCCAATACACTTGTGGTCGAATTGTGAAGCGAAGAGAAGGCCAAGTTAGTAGTAGTAAGAGGAGGTTAAATAAAAAAATACTAAATGACAAAAACTCATTAGTGACATAGTGATTTTCCTTTTCCTTTTTGATTATTTTGAAAAAAAAGCAGTTCTTTTTTCTTTTTTTGTTATTTTGTCGCGTGAAGGTGTAGCCGTTTAACTTTTTCTTAAAAAAAAGAAATATGTGCTTTTGAAATTGAGTACTTTGGTTTTTTATTTGACCCCACTTCCTTTCTTGTATATTGAATTAGCCATTCACTTCACACTATTTTACAAGTAATTTCCCCAAACTGGCTTTTTTTTTTTTTTTTTTTTGTGTTGCTATTGGAGGGTTCCTAACCCTTTGAGCTGGACTACTCCCTCCAGGCCCAGAAGGAAGCTGGGTAAACTCCCTTATAGCCATAATGTGGTAGTGCAGTTTCAAACAGACAACCTCCGGGTGCAAACCGTGGTCCTAAGCCAACTGAGCTACCCCTTGGAGTTACCCTAAACTGGCTTACACGAGCAATTTTGAAGTTTACTTCTAAAGTGAATTCAAAGTTAATAGTCACTTTTAAGATAAGGAAAGAATATGGATCTAATCAAAAGCCACGAAACTTCAAAATCCACCTTTCAACTTTTTGTGATCATTTTATGACATGTGAAAGAATATCTTCTACTTTTAGAATAAAAAGAAAAACTCCTTTTGTATTTTAGTGGAATGAGAGATTCACTTTTTGATATTTTTTAAAAATCAAAGAAGAGATGATATTTTAAATTTTGTACTTTTTTTAAAATAAGATTCCTTTTTCTTTTCTTGTCTCTTAAAAGTGACAATTCAATTTGAATTCACTTTACATATAAATTACCAAATGAAAACTTGATTTTAAGTTTGCTAAATGCCACTCAACCAAAAACCGTTGTCTAAACCTAAGAAAAATTTCCATTTCAAAAAAAAAAAAAAAAGGGTCCCCTACGTCTTTATTACGTTGGACCACCAAGTGGTCGTTGAAAGTTACTTGATTTACAAAAATGTAGCTTTCGCACTGTCTAGTCTAGCTCGTTACGTCATTTGTGATTTGTGTGACTTCACTCTGAAACCGAGTGGCCTTCCCAAAAAACTACACGGTACTTGAGTGTCGAGTAACGTTGAAATGCAAACCACTAATAAGAGGAGATGGTCCTGATCCAACATAGGGTAACGGATCCCCAGTTTCATACAAAAAAGGGAGCCTTTTTTGGACGAATCAAGGGACGCCACGTGCGGGGGCGGAGGAAAGAGAACCTATTGATTTCTCATTATTCCATGATGCACTTTCATGAAGAGAAATGGAAAAAATTACTAATTTCCATGATGTCTTGAAAAGTGATTTCCAAAGGGAGAGGTTAAATAACTTTATTTTCATGAAGAGAAATGGGAAAAATGGAAGTATGATTAAATTAAAATGCCTTTTCGTTCCAGAATAGTGCCCTTAAGAAATTCATTACATAACCTCATTGTTATTTGATGATTATAGAAAACCACCTAAATTCTTTAAATCTTATGTAACCGCCCTCTTAAATCTTTTATATTTCTAAATTATCCTCCCTTATGAAATTGGAAATCATGGTCAAGGGCCTAGATTTTGAATAAGAGTAAGATTTGTGGGTTGGGTCAGATTTTGCCACTACTAATTAGGTATGCAGTTTGGGTTGGTTTTATTTTTTCTATTATTTTTTTGATACCCAATTAAGAGGGGTTGGATCGTAGCCCTTGGGGTAGGAAAGGAGACCTCGGGTGAGGTGAGGGAGCCCTTGGGTGACGCAAGTAGACATCGGGATAAGTAAGATAGTGCTTGGTTGAAAAGGTGGCATTCCCATTGTTCAAACTCAGGACAACAATGTAAGAATCGACGCATCTTACCACCATTGTAAGAGGTCATTCTTGATTGGTGTCATTTAATTTAAGAGAGCTACTAATGCCACACCCAAAATATTTTTTTCCACATCCCTTCTCTCTAAACACACCACTCAAGTAAAAAAAAAAAAAAAGCCAAAATTTCTCTCTACACACTCCTTTTTTCCCAACTTACCCTATCCCCTCTCCCTCACATACTCTCTAGTTTACAGCTGGATGATCTTGATTTCTAAACTCGCATGAAATGGAATTACAGTTGGATTTAGGTTCGTTTAGGCTTCATATTCTCGAACTCATTTTGAGTAGTTCAACAAAGATTAGGGTTTTTGTAGATGGTGGAATTGGCCAAATTGTGGGACCCTCTTTTTTCACTTGTATGCATACATAGTGGTTGTGTGGCCCCACATTAACTTACTAGATAGGGATGGAAATGCGTAGGATCTAGGCAGAACCATGGTGGATCTAGATCGGAATACACCCTTATAAGATCTTGTACTTAAGATCCAACAAGAAACCATGTACTTATATATGGACCAACTTCAACTTAGAAATACCAATCTGGATTTGAAATAAGATGCGTAGCACATTATATATTGGATAAAAAGAACTTAAAACAAAATTTTTAAAAATACAATTGGGGCTATTGAATGTTATATGATTGAAGCTTAGTGTACTCTCAATGATGAATATAACTAAAGCAATGTATACAAAGATGCCTCTCGTCCGCCAACATCGCCCTCCTCCTAAGCCCAAACCCTCCCTGTCAGCCAACCTCCTATCCTCTTCCACCAGCCCCACGGGCTCTCAATCTTCCCCTCTCCCCATCACTTCTCCCCAGGCTTGCTCCACTTCTCATCTAGATGGTGAGCAGTCTGCCTCTTTTCCCACCCTTCCTCTGGTCAACCACCATCTCTCTTCATCAGTTCTACTTTTGCCGGAGCGCAGGGAAAAATTTTAGCTTCCAAATCAGATCGGCTCTATTCAGGGTAGGCCACCTACCCAGCATCTGGATCTCTCTCCAGCTACCTGCACCCTTTCTTTCCATTACCCGCATCCCCTACTGGCCCCCTCTCCAACTTTTTCCAGCCTCCAACACTTTTCTATTCCTCCCCTTTCCACAACTCCCAGCCCCCTTCCAAACTCTATTCCTTCCCCCCAGGCGGCACCCTCCCCAGTTTTTCCCAAACACCAACCCTCTAATAATCCTCTTACCTCATCAATCCCCCCTCCCCACTTTTCCCAGCCAGCTCTTACCTGTCCTCAACCTCTCTCCCTCCTTGGGGGCACGACCAGCTTATTCTTTCTCACAACCACCTTCAGTATCTTCTCCACAACCCTTCTAATATCCCCTCTTTGGCTCCCTCCCCCACCCCCCTAAAAGCTACGCTAGTTGCCTCGGCCAATCTGTTTTTTCTTCCCCCCCCGCCATCCCCCCTCCGGTGTTGCTCGACGGTAAACTCACCACCAGGATCCTTATTTAGATGGTAAATTCCAGCAAACTATCTTTCTCTCACTCAGCTATTGGGAAATTCGTTAGCAGAAGGCCATCTCTGGAAGCTCTGGAATGATGGGTGATCTCCTCTTGGCATCTGTCCAGGCCTTGTTTGATCTCCCTAACAGAAAAAAATAATTTCATTTTCAGATTCCACTCTAAAGAGGATAATGAAGCTTTGGTTGGTTCTAGTCCCCTTCTAATGGAAGGAAAAAAGCTTCTCCTCAGGTCCTGGTTGCTAGGTCAAAACGAATCAGCTTGGCCATCAGAAAATCCGGTCTGGATCAGGCTAAGAGGTATCCCCTTTCACTGTTGGAGTAGCGACATCCTTCTATCGGTCGCAGTCTCAATTGGGAAGCCTCTACGTCTTGACGAAATCATTGCCAAACAGAGGATTCTCTCCTTTGCCAGAATTCAAGTTCTTTTGAACATGGCAAGCCCCTCTCCGAAGTCCCTCATGGTCGAACTAGAAGGTGAAGACATAGTTGAAGTGGAAGTCCAATATGAATCTATTCCATGCTCTGAGTGTCTCTCGGCCAGACACCTATCCACTAAGTGCCCTTTCAATATGAAGCCTGGTTTGTTGAAGACCCCTGCTCAAGAGCCTATCCTGATTACTCCAACCACTTCAGAGGATTCTGGATCAGAGGATGTTGCCAGTCACCTTGTCTCCCCTGTCATAGCTAACTTAGGCTCAATGCAGCACTTTCAGGACCGGCACAAGGAGAAGGGCTCCCAGCCCTCTCAGGTACCTTCTGATACCCCATCAACAGCTTTCCCCCACACCACCACAGCCTCTATGCCTACTCATAATGATCAGCCTCCCTTCTCCCCTTTGTCTTTATTCGAGCAAATAGCCTCAGCCTTCCCTTCCCATAACAATACAATTATAAAGCATCCTCTCAATTCCTCTCTTGGTCCCCTCCCCTCTGACAGCCCTCTCTCAGCTCTCCCTTCGGATGTCATTTTTGAGATCCTGGATAAAATTCCGGCCCCTACCTTGAACTACTCTAACATCTTCTCCATTCTAGAGAATTGTACTTAAGCTGATCTTACCCTTTCCACTTACAACCTCAAAAGATTATAAGTTGCTCCTCCTATAGTGAAAAGGATCATCCCTGCACAGGTTTCAATCTTGGGTCCAAATACCATCTCATCCTCTTCTCCTCCCTCATCCTCTCTTCCAATAATAGATACCAATAGTGATACCCCCTAGTGGTTGACCTTTCCCCTTTTAAGATAAAAGCTAGATGGAAACCTAAAGGCAAAGCCAAAGGCAAAGCTCTCCTCTCCTCAGGTCCTCAGTCCTCTGGCCTCCCCTCCAATCTAGTTACCTAATGGTTAAAATTATCTACTGGAATTGCAAGGGCATATGTAATATCCCCACTCAAACAATGGTTTCTGACCTTTTAGCTGTCCATTCCCCTGATATCCTCTTCCTCTCTGAGCCAAAGTCTTCTTTGGATTCCTTTTCCAAGGGGGCTTCTCCCTTTGACCTCTCCCCTTCCTTCTCCAACACAGAAAATTCTCTGTGGTGCCTTTGCAATCAAAACTCCAAATTTGACTTCTCTTTTCTAGACCAATCTTCCCAGCACATATCCATTTCCATCTCTACCTCCTCCTCCTCCTCTCCTCCCAATACAATTACTGCAGTTTATGGATCAACTGATTATAGGCAAAAGAGAAACCTCTTGGATTATCTTGTAAACAACTCTTTTTCCCCCAAGCCTTGGTGTGTGATAAGTGATTTTAATGCTATCCTTCTAGCTAAAGAAAAGCTCAGTACTCGTCCTCCCTCTTCTGCTTCGGTCAAGGATTTCACTGAAATGGCCCAATCTGCAAGTTTGAAAGATCTGGGTTTCGAGGTAACTATTTCACTTGGGCCAATAACAGGCAATGTCAACCTTTTGTGGCAGCCAGACTAGATAGAGCCTTTTCTAATTCTTCCTGGCTTGATATCTTTGTGGATCCTATGGTCAATCACCTCCCCATAATCTCCTCTGATCACAACCCCATTATCCTCTCCCACAGGCAAAGCCTTTCTTTCAAAAATAGACCTTTCAGATTTGAGGAAAAATGGCTCTCTCATGACTCTTTCTCTAAGGTTGTTAAGGACAGTTGGGCTGCCCCATGCAGAGGCTCTCCCCAGTTCATCTTAGCCTCTAAACTAAAGTTTCTTAAGCTCAATCTAAAGATTTGGAGCAAAGAAGTCTTTGGTCACTTCAAGAATCATATTACAGAGGCTGAATCCCAAATTCTGGCAAACGAAATTGCTTTCGAAGCTCAGCCGAGTGACTCTTCTCAGGGATCTGAATCAAGCCAAAGCCTCCCTTCACAATTGGCTTAACGCAGAGTCTACTCACTGGAAGTAGAGGGCCAAGGTTAAGTGGCTTCAAGATGGGGACAGAAACACAAAATTTTTCTCTGTGTCTGCCAAGGCCAAAGGTATCAGCAACCGCATCGATAAAATCTCGGTTGATGGGACTCTTTTGGAGGATGATCTTCAGATAAAAGAGGAGGCAATCAATTTCTTTTCTAAGCTTTTCCAAGCTGATTCAGTTATTTAGGATGAGGCTGGCCTTTTAGTCTCAGAGGTCCAAAACCAGTTTCTTGTTGCTGTCCCTTTTTCGGAGGACATCAGAAAGGCAATTTTCCTCCTAAAGAAGAGTAGCTCCCCTGGGCCAGATGGATTCTCTGGAGTTTTTTTCACAAGCTGCTCGAACATAGTTAGTAGAGAAGTCACTGAGGCTGTCACCCATTTCTTCCATTCTGGTTGTCTGCTAAAGGAAACTAACACTTTCTTCATATCCCTTATCCCCAGAGTTACTTTGCCAGATTCCTTTTCAGATTTCAGGCCTATCAGCCTTCTAAATTTTATCTACAAAATCTCCTCCAAGATTTTAGCTTCGAGGCTTTCCACCATCCTCCCTCTTCTCATCTCTCACAACCAATTGGCTTTTGTTAAAGGAAGGTCTATCCATCATAATGTGGCCTTGGCTCATGATCTCATCCAAAATCTTAATTTGAAGATCAGCTGTGGTACAGTGTGTTTAAAGTTGGATATCTCCAAAGCCTTTGACAAGCTCCAGTGGAATTTCCTCTTCAGAACTTTCAAGTTCTTCAATTTTTCCTCTGCTTGGATCAATCTGATTAGGGAAATGATTTGTACTAGTAGAGGCTTTGTGTTAATCAACAACAGCCCCTGTGGATTCTTCTCTCTTCTTGTGGTCTACGCCAAGGAGACCCCCTGTCGCCCTATTTGTTCATTCTTGCAGAGGAGGTTCTTAGTCTCCACATAGAGCAGCTTTGGTCCTCTGGGAAAATAGTGTCGATCAATCCTGTTCCTTCCATTCCCTGCCATCTGCTTTACGCCGATGATGTCCTGCTTTTCCTCAAAGCTTTTAAGCTAGGGCTAAGACATATCAAAGAGCTTCTTTATAAGTATCAAGCTTCTTTTGGTCAATGTTTTAACCTTTTGAAGAGTAATCTCTTTGTGGGAAAATGCTTTGCTAGTAAAGCCCAGATGATTTCTGAGATGTTGCCTATAAGCAGAGCCTCCCTTCCTGCAGTTTATCTTGGAGTCCCTCTCTTCTTTGGAGCCTTAAGACATTTCCATTTCAATCAGGTTATGGACTCTATTCGGGCTAGGCTTGACGGTTGGAAGGCTAAATGTCTTTCCTTTGCATGAAGGTTGACAATGGTTAAACATGTGCTCTCCTCCATTCTTCTTCACATCTCCCTTGTTCTTCCCCTTCCTAGTAAAACCAGTTTACAGATTGAAAGACTAATGAGTAACTTCCTTTGGTCCTCTAGTTCAAAGAAAAAGAGGAGTAATATGGTGAATTGGGATAAGGTTTGTATGCCCAAAGTTGAGGGAGGGCTAGGCCTTCGTAGAGTGAAGGAGTTTAACGATGCCTACTTATTGAAGCTGGGTTGGTCTGCTGCAACTTCTGATTCCCTCTCGGCTTCTTGGTTCAGAGGTAGATATTTCCGGCTTCCTCCCATCTGGTTCACTGGAAACACAAAGGTAGGCTCCTGCATCTGGAAAAAGATTAGATCCTTAGCCATTTTTCTTCAGCTAAGTAGTAGATGGATTCTTGGGAATGGCCACTCTATCCAGCTTTGGCTAGACAATTGGATCGACCATGACCCTATTGCCCAAAGATTCCCCCTTCTCCACTTCTCTGAATATGATCAAGTGGCAGATATCATTCAAGATTACTCTTGGTCCATCCTTACATCTATTCCAGTGGAGGTGTAGGGTTTCCTTCTTCAGTAGACCAGCTTTATTCAGCTCTCTGTTTCCTCTGATCCTGAAAAACTGTCTTGGAAAGGCCACACTTCAAGGGATCCCTCCATTAAATCTTCCTGGAACACCTTGAGGTATAGAGGAGATACAATAGTATGTGTTGGCCTAGTGGGTCCAGACTAATTGGGTTCAGAGTCATGGGTACTTTTGGTAATTGTACCAGGACTTTCTTATTGGCTAAGATATGGTTTCTTGGGGGTTAAGAAAGAGAGCATTATATATATGATGTAATGGGTAACCCATGATGTATTAGAACATATCATACAGAGAGTGAACCCAAAGGAGAGTCGAGTTTCTTTCCCGTGGACGTAGGCAAGATTGCCGAACCATGTAATTCTCTTATGTGTGATTGCTTGTTCTTGTGTGGTTTATTGTTTGCTCGATCACATTAATTCATGTTTCCGCATACACGCGCACAACAAGTGATGAATACCGCGCTTTTCCTGCGCATCATCGAGGCCCACCACCTTTGTTCGGCAGCAGTCTGAGGATTCTTCTGGCTAAGTCTGGGCCTGGGCGCTCTGATATCACTTGTTGGGAATTATACCATCACAAACTCCACATTGGTATGATATTGTCCACTTTGGGCCTAAGCCCTCATGGATTTGCTCTTGGACTCTACCCAAAAGGCCTCATATCAATGGAGTAATTAGTCTAACTTATATGCACATGACTTTGGTTGTACATCCCCAACAATCCTCCTCTCAAACAAAGGACCATATCTCTTTGGATATTTTTACCGGGCCTCCCCTCAAACGATCATCCATCCGTCCGCTCCATCGAGAAGAGCTAACTCGAGAGCCTCACCACGGATCCACAAGATATCCTGCAGCAGATTATATTTTGCTTACTGATGAGGGGGAGCCAGAGAGCTACTCAGAAGCTAAAACTCATGCAAATAAAGATGAGTGGATGAAGGCTATGCAGGATGAGATGAGTTCTTTGAAAAAGAACAATACTTATGAGCTGGTGGAACTTCCAAAAGGCAGGAAGGTCTTGAAGAACAAATGGATGTTCAAGCTGAAGAGAGATGACAGTGAAAATCTGATAAATCACAAAGCACGGCTAGTGGTTAAAGGCTTTGTGCAGATGAAGGGTATTGACTTCGATGAAATCTTCTCTCTAGTTGTAAAGATGACTTCTATCAGAGTTGTCTTGGGTTTAGTCGCCAGCATGGACCTTGAACTTGAACAGATGGATGTGAAGACTGCATTTCTTCACGGTGATCTGAAAGAAGAGATCTACATGACTCAGCCGGAGGGGTTTGAGGTAGAAGGAAAAGAACAGTTGGTTTGCAGGTTAAAGAAGAGTCTCTACTGGCTGAAGCAAGCACCGAGGCAGTGGTACAAGAAGTTTGATTCATTTATGGTGAGTCATGGGTACCAGAGGACAGCTGCAGATCACTGTGTTTATATTCGTAGATTTGGTAACGACAAATTTATCATCCTTCTTTTATATGTAGATGATATGTTGATAGTTGGACATGATAGTAAGATGATTGACAGGTTGAAAAGGGACATATCAAACACTTTTGACATGAAAGACTTGGGTCCCGCACGACAGATTTTGGGAATGCAAATACGTCGTGACAGGAATGCCAAGAAGCTGTGGTTGTCACAGGAGAAATATGTTGAACGGGTGCTAGCAAAGTTCAACATGAAATACGCTAAGCCAGTTAGCATGCCTTTAGCCAGTCACTTCAAGCTCAGTAAGAGACTATGTCCTACTACAGATGAAGAAACGGAACGGATGATGTCTGTTCCATACTCCTCAGCAGTTGGGAGTCTTATGTATGCCATGGTGTGTACACGGCCAGACATTGCTCATGCAGTGGGTTTAGTGAGTAGATTTCTTTCTAACCCTGGGAAAGAGCATTGGGAAGCAGTGAAGTGGATCTTTAGATATTTGAGAGGTACATCAGATTTTTGCTTGTGTTTTGGAGGATCAAAACCAGTACTTGAAGGCTTTACAGATGCTGATTTTGCAGGCGATCTTGATCGTCGGTTGTCTACTTCTGGGTACTTATTTACTTTTGCAGGGGGAGCTATTTCCTGGCAGTCTAAGTTGCAGAAAGTGCACAGCATTGTCTACAACCGAAGCAGAATACATAGCTGCTAATGAAGCAGGGAAGGAGATGATTTGGTTGAAGAAATTTTTTCAAGAGCTGGGTTTGAAACAAGGAGAGTATGTAGTCTACTGTGATAGTCAGAGTGCCATGGATCTTAGCAAGAACGCTGCATACCATGCCCGCACGAAGCATGTTGATGTGAGATACCATTGGATTCGTGAGGTCATCGAAAAGAATCTCATGAAGTTGGAAAAGATTCACACTGACAAGAATCCCTCCGACATGATGACTAAGGTCGTGTCTAAGGGAAAACTGGAGTTGTGTTCAGAGTTGGCAGGACTGGACTCCTAGTAAGGGGGTTCAGAGGCGTATTCCCCATGGTCTGGAGGGGGAGATTGTTGGCCTAGTGGATCCAGACTAATTGGGTTCAGAGTCATGGGTATTTTTGGTAATTGTACCAGGACTTTCTTATTTGGCTAAGATAGGGTTTCTTGGGGGTTAAGAAAGAGAGCATTATATATATGATGTAATGGGTAACCCATGATGTATTAGAACATATCATACAGAGAGTGAACCCAAATGAGAGTCGAGTTTCTTTCCCGTGAACGTAGGCAAGATTGTCGAACCACGTAATTCTCTTGTGTGTGATTGCTTGTTCTTGTGTGGTTTATTGTTTGCTCGATCGCATTAATTCATGTTTCTGCATACACGCGCACAACAAGAGGAAAATCCTCAGATTACCGAACATGAGGCCTTTTCTTGTTAGGAACTATGGACCATCACAAACTCCACATTGGTATAATATTGTCCACTTTGTTTGAGGGGAGGATTGTTGGGGATGATAGTATGGTCTGGTCTAGTATGGAACAAGCTAGATTATCAATCCAAGACTTTCCTACTTTAGCTGGCGCATTCTTCTTCGAAAAACTCCTACAGATTATTGGGCTATGCATATAGGTTGTTCCATGGCTTCTAGATGCTATTCTTGCCTTAGGGAAAGTGAATTTGACATCCATCTCTCATTCTTTTGCCACTTAGCCCATCAGTTCTGGTTATGGCTCCTCAGCCAAGAGAGCATCCCCATGGCCCTTCTCTTTCTACCTCCTCTGTCTGGACTGCCTTAGCTAAGGGTGTTGATGGCCCTGGAAGAATATCTCCAGCTGCTATCTTCTTCCAAGCCATCAACACTCTCTGGTTCCTTTGGAATGAAGCCAAACACCGCAGAAAAAGGCCCTCCCTGATGTCTGCTCAGATGGTCTTCCTTGACGGGTGTAATGGTATGTTCAGCTCCTCTTCTGGATTAGTTATTCCCTCTCATCCAATTTTGAAATCCTTTGGATGGGGAGATTAGCTTCTGGTGGGCTCTCTGCTATTCTTTGTTTGGAGTAGTTCAACTGATTGGTGTTTCTGCAGCATCCGGCCTGATCTCCTTCAGGCAGTTCATTGCGTCTCTCTTTTGTTTTTGGTGGGTGTTTTGTTATTGGCTGCTGGGCTCTGTTTGCGCTGTTGTTTGTTGGGCCCTGTTTGGTTTGGGCCTTTCTTTTTGCTTTTTAGCTACTGGTTGTTTTCTAAGCTCGGCTGCAGAGTGTGTGCTGAGATCTGTTTTGCAAGGGGGCTTCCTCTATTCTGCTGCTGTTTTCCTCTGTGCTCAGTTGCTTAGTTGTTCTTGTGCTTTAAGGTGCTGAGGTTTTTTCTTCTTTCCATTGCTGGTTAGCCTTTTGTTTCTGCTGCTCTTGAGCTTTGTTTTTGTCTTTTTTTAGTGTCCTTCCTGCTTCAAGGTTGGCCTTTCTGTTTATTTTTTATGGTTGTATTCTTTTTTCTCTTTGTCCTTAGGGCTTTGCCCTTCTTTCTCTTAATACAATCTTACCAATTAGCAAAAAAAAAAAAAAGAAAAAAAGAAAAAAAAAAACTAAACAAAAAAAAAACTAAAGCAATGTAGGCTCTTAGAATCGATATATTTTTTTAATACGTGCATATAATTGTCTCGGGTCCTTGGGCGGTAACATTTAGCTTTTCGGTTCTAGATCTTATATGCATGGGTCTAGATTATGATCCGAGTTTTTCCCAAATTTGAAAATAGATTTCATATTCACTTTATTTCAAACTAGAGACATTCAAATACTCTGATAATCAGATACCCATTTGCAACACTAAGAAGGCACAAACTATAAAACCCCATAGCTTCGTCTCTATATATAAACCCCATTGTCCCGGAACCCCACAACATTAGGTTGATGACCATCATATTATCTTTCCTCCAATGAAAACTGAGTTATTGGGATGTGAGGGAACTAATGCCAATCCATCACCCTAGTAATTTGAAAATCCCACCAAAGTGAGGGCCGCATCCACATGGCTAGTTTATGGGTTCAATTCACCATGAATTTCTATATACTGGAGGTAAACAGACAGGCCCCAAGTCCTCGCCTATCTTTTCTAAGCCTTAGATTAGATGGATAATAAAAACTAGAGAGCTGCTAAAGCCACATCCCAAACTTCTTTGAGCAAATTCCTTTATTTTAAGACCAATATAGCCATGTATGAAATTATCAAAATGGACATCATTCAGAGTTTCATACCTCATCCAATTTAGAGAAGATGTAGGAGGGACTTTCCAAGAAGAGTTCTAATTAGCTACAAAAGAGGTTCTATGGAGAAAAGTTAGGATGACCCAAGCCTTATTTAAGCAAGGCTTGGACGTGCACTTCTCCTCATGAAAGGGGACACCACCCTCTAGCACAAACACTCCACTCTCACCATCTCCCTCTTCTCCACATGCTCTCTCTCTCTCTCTCTCTCTCTCTCTCTCTCTTCAAGATGGCTTTCTCTCCAATTTGAAGCTCCAACTAGAAGGTTCCTTTCATCCTAGTATGTGATTTGTTAGTGATTTTTAATTCATTATTTTTTTATGTAAAAACATCATACATTAGTAAAAGTGTTTCTTACTCTTTTCAACTTCTCTTTCTTGTCCTTGGGGTGATTAGTGCTTTTTTTATTTTTCTTTTCTTGCTGGCGTTTGGATTGACGACCCAAAGGCCCTAAGAAGACGATTCAAATTATGAACCCACTTAAAAAAGAATTTTGAAAGAGAAGAATACACTTCAATACATTTAGATTTATGTTTTCCACACATTTAAATTTTTGTTAAAATCACACATTTACTTTTCTTTGCATTTACCACACATTTAAATTCCTGAACTTTTGTTTGTTTTCCTTATTTTTATGACCAATTCGGTTTTATTTCTATTTTTGCATAGTTTATGGTTAGAACTAGTTAGGATTGGATGTATATTCATATTGATGGAGTTTTGATATGTTTAAATTGCTGGTTATTTGAGTATTCAAAACTGAATCCAGTTATGATGGCTATGTTTGGGGCGACCATATGATAAATGTATTGGCGGAAGTTTGATTGAAAAATCACTTATCATTAATGATTTTGCCTGTAATTAGCTTAAGTAAAATTTGGAATCAGGGTTGTGACTTTAAATGATAACAAAAATTAGTGATTTGCATGAAGAATTATGGCCAAACAGTTTTTTAAAATTCGGATTCCAACGTAAAAGTGCACAATTTTGTACATTGTCGCAGAAATTTCAGGACACTCTTTGAGTGAAAAGTTTGTGATTTGAAACCTTATCAAAACCAATTTGGTTTTTTCTATGAAACTTGCGGAAATTAAAGTTTGATTACTGTACTTTCAAGCAATAGAATTTCAAGTAAAAATAATTTTGGCAAGGTGGTGAACCAGTTGCTCAACCATGGCTTGTCGGACCCACCTTTGTGTAGGATTTCTACACATTTTTTGTTTTTAAGTTATGTTCATGCATTCATATCGCATTTGTTTTAAATCAGTTTTTGCTTTTTTTTTTTTTTTTTTGTTTGATTTATTCTTCATTCTAGTTTTAATGCCAGCCATTATACCTAGGCCATAAAACCTAATTTAAGGTTGCATTAGTATAGATAAATTCATGCATAAAAACAGCTTTACATACTAGTTTTCTAGACTTAGAAGTTTACTAACTTTCTAACTTTAGGATTAGTCTCCAAATTTATGTTTTGATTAATCTAGATAATTTCTAGAAACAAAAATCTTTCTAAATTTATTTTAATTGAAGACTTTAACTTGGAAAGTTTCTTAAAATTTGAAGATTCTAACATAAGGAAGTATTAACTTTATGCATCCTAAATTTCTTATGATTTGAAAATCTTTATTTATTTGGGAAGTTCTTAACTTTATAAAGTTTATTAACTTAATTCATTGATTTTGGAAAGTGAATCTAACTTAGTTTCCAACTTTAACTTAGTATTCTAATTTAGGAAAGTTTATAACTTAGGGTTTTTTAAGAAATTGGTTTGGATTTGTTATTGTTTCAGATTATTTCTAACATTATTTGATCCTAACTTAGATTCTCTATTGATTTGTTTTTATTTTATTTTTATCTAATTTAGTTCTTGACTTTATTTAGTTGTTTTATTTTTGGTAAGTTCCTGTAGACACCTCATTTTGGCACCCTTATGGACAATTTAATATTCATATTATTGATGCCCCAATTTTGCCCCATTTGGACAATATTGAATAAATAAATTAAAACCTTCATTATCATGCATATTTAGGAAGGTTGCATCATTATAGGCCTTTTCTTTTTATGGATCTCACCAACTCTGATGTTTCGAGTGGGATCTCACCTCCATGATGATCTACCTTTAATAAGCTTCCTGATGATATGAGGATTTAAAGAATCCAACGATCGGATCAAGAGATATGTTTTTTTTTTTTTTTACGGATTTAATATATATATGCACCCCAAAGATTAAAACATTTTATAGAACTTCAAATGGACCTGACCCATATATCGTCGGGACCTACTTGTTGAGAGATTCCCACTGACACTGCAATTTAAAAAATTTGACGGTCAGATCCCAAGTTATGTCATTTTCTTAAAAAATTAATCAAGCCTAGGTCCCCTAAAAGAATCAGGTCTTTTCTTGACCTTCAAATTACTCAAACCGATACACCTATATGATCTACACATCGAGAAATTTCCAATAGTACTTAGGTCTCAAATATTCGACGGGCGGATCAAAAATAGCAACAGCGGGGTCCCGTACTCTCCGGGATGACCCTTAAAAAGTCACATATCATCTCTAGACCCCTGATCACCCTGGAAGTTGGCTCGTTGCAATCTACTCATCAAGGGCTTTCCATCCATATGTAGAACTGCGAGATCGGACGAGCGGATTGAAAAATCATGACAGCATGCCCCACACTCCAAAAGTGCCTACATGAAAAATCACCCACCATTTCTAGACCTCTGATCGCCCCGAAAGTCAGTTCATGATGACCTACTCACCGAGAGCTTTCCGACAATGTGTAAAACGTTGGAAATCTGGCGAGCGAATCAAAATCCACGAAGCCTGGACCCTCGCGATGATTGCCCGATCCAACCTATCAAACTGGGCACAAACCCATCTAATCCGAACCTAATCCACTCGAACCAAACCCCTCAAGATTGAACCCGACCCAACTCAACCCAACCTAAAACTGACCTGACCCACCTGAACCCAAACTCCAATCCAATTCCAACCCAGCCTGAAACCGACCCAAGCCCAGCCCATTAGCCCGATCCTCAAATTGAACCAAACCCACCTATGTCTTGACCCACGACCCAGGATCTGGCCCAGTTTGCATGGCCCATCACTTAGATAAGCAAATGGAGAGTCCCAGATCCGGGAAACTCTAAAACCTCCCTTAAACCTCGTCTTCCTCTCATATCTCAACCCAGATGCGCAGACCTCCACCATCCCGATCTCTCAGACGCCAGAACCCATCCCGATCTTCTCATCTCTCACCCATCATCTTCTCCCTCCATATTTCCTCGCCATCTCTGCTCACGCTCCTCTCATCTCCCAGGCGCAGGCCCACCATCACCATCATCATCTCTCACTGCATCTAACCACCACCCTCTCCATCACCACGCAGAACTCATCCTCCCGAGACGACGCCATCTCCATCGCCCAGCATCCCTTCTCTCGTCACCCCTTCCTCCTCCATCTCTCATCTTCTCCATCGTTCCCCTGCACTGAAAATCCCACAGGCAGAAACTATCACACGCAGACCACCATCTCCACTCGCCTCCATCTTCATCTCATCGTCCCAGCACCATCCTGCGCCATCTTTCTCGCAGCCTGACTTGGGAACCAGATCGTCGCCCACTTCTTCTTCTTCTTCTTCTTCCTCGTCTGTAAGTCACTCCATGCGCAGAACCTCTCTCCGCCAGCGCCTTCCTCGTGCGTATCGCGTCTTCCCTCGCCGCCGTACTCCGAACAAGGTCGGAGCCTCCCTACTTCTCTTTGCATTGCGCCTGCCACACCTACACTAATAACCCTTCTTTCCTCTCTCTTTCTTTCTCTCCCTCCTCCTTCTTCACTGCACAACCCACTTGCACTCTCCTGCACACATTACCTGCGCCCACCTCCGCTCCCTGTCTCCCTCCGCCCAGAGCTCTCCCTCCTCCTTTCCTTCTCCGCTCTGCCTCTCTCCCTGTTCTCCCCTGCACTGTCGCTCCCTCTCTTCCTGTTTTCCCTCCCTCTGCTCCGCCTCTTTCCGCCATCTCCACCTCTCTCTCTCTCTCTCTCCCGTGTTTTCTCTCTTCCCCCTCCACCTTCCCTGCACGCACCCACCGCACCTCGTTTTCCTTTTTCTTTCTTTTCTTCCTCTCCCCGTCTTCCTCCTTTCTCTCCCTGCCCGTTCTCTCTTCCCTCGCCTGCACCCACCTTCTCCTTCTCTTTCTCTGTTTTCCTTCTTTCTTCCTCTCCCTCTCCCCTCTCTTCTCTTCTCTCCTTCTCCTCTCTCCTCTCCTCTCCTCTCTCTCACTCTCACTGCTCTCTTCTCTTCTCTCCTCTCTTCTCTCTTCCTCCTCCTCTCCTCTTCTCTCCGCTCAGCCCCATCTTCTCTTCCTTTTTCTTTCTTTCTCTTCTTCGTCTATCTCCACCCATTTTTCCTTTCTTTCTTCCTCTCCGTCTCCTCTCCCTCTCCTCTTCTTCTCCTCTTCCCCTGCCTCTGCCCCTTCACCTACACACGTCCAGTACACGCACCCCTTCACTGTTTTCTTTCTCTTTCTTTTCCTTTCTTTTCTTTTTATCTCCTCGTCCCTGCCACAGCCCCCTGCACGCTGCGAACTTCTTCTTCCTCTACTACACCCACCAGCACGCCTCATCTTCTCTTTTTTTCTTTTCTTTCTCTTCTTCATCCTACCTGCAGAACCTCCCTTCCATAAAAGCCACCTTCGCAGTAGCCACCCACTCAGCAGCCATCTCTCCATCGTCCCCCTCAAACGATGAACTCCAGCCCTCTCATCTCCATCCCAGGACGCCTGGCAGCTAGCAGAACCCATATCATCTCCATCTCCCCCACGCCCATCATCTTCTTCATCCCTCTCATCTCCACTAACCCCTCCATCCCTCTCCTTCAGCCCGAGCCAAAACCCATCTTAGCCAGCCCACCTATTCAGCCCATCTTACTAGCTTAAAACAACTCTGCTCAAGTGCAATCCTCACCTGCTACCACACTCCACCCGGCTCTATTATCTGCACCTGCACCCTGCATCATTCCATCTTCTCTTTCTTCCTCTCCCTGCGTCACTCTAGCTCCCTGCACACAACCGACCTACTCAACCCATTTTGCCTACGTAAACTGAACCACAAAAAAAAAAAAAAAAAAAAAAAAAAAAACAGGGCCACAAAAACGGCCCATAACCCATCGGACCCAGCTCGCCAAACCTATCCATCCCGGCCCACCTGCTACCTTACCTAATCAAGCCTACCTGCCAGCCCACTTGCAGCTCATCAACCAGTCAGTCTAGACAAACAGTCCATAACTCGATCCAAAACTGAACCTACTCCACTAACTCTTTCAACTCAAGTCAAGCCCGCACCCATATTCACTTGTAGCACACTACACTCATATCAACACCCTCGTAAAACATAACTTCAGAAACTTCTCAACCCTCCAATCCCAGTCATCACCAGTGGCTGGCCCATCTCATCATCTTCATCAAGTCAAGGGACCCGCTTCAAAAGGCTTATCATGAATATCCCAAAAAAGAAGAAGAAGGGGGGTTTCAACAGTTGGATTCGGGAATTTTATCATCATGCTGGTGAGATCTGTCCACTCTTTCGGCTTCAATTTTTTTTTATTTTTTTATTTAATATAATCAATGCATCTTAGATTATTGTTATCATTATCGTTTTCGCATTCATTTATTTTCATCATATTCATTTTAACATGTTCACATTGGTGTCATAACTCGCTTAACTGTGTGCATCCTAGATTTCATATTTCCACTATTATCGCATTCGTTTTCATTCATCATTACGTATTAATTCATAGACTTGTCATCATTTTCATTATTAGATCCCATTCTCCCTTTTCGATAACTTAGTCTTTTAGGGACTAGGAGAGCGGCGGTAGCCGGGCTGACCCTTTCATGAGGACCGCCAGGCTGACCCTTTCATGGGGTCGGCCTCCAACTCAAAAGAGATGAACGGTTAGACTATGTTCCATGCACACCCCTAGTTAGGCCCTTCTAGCCCCATATTCACAAAAATCTAAAAAAATCAGAAAATTTCAAAAATCAAGAAAAAAATTTCACTTTTCTTTTCTTCATTCAATCTCCGCCAATTTTCACCATTGAGCTTCATGCTATTAGGGTAGGCTATACTTGATTCATGAATTAATTGATGTTTGAGAACCAATTTTCAGCACATGCTATATCTGTAAAACCATCTTTCACCCATGCTTTCATTATCGTTTCAATGCACTAAGTAACACCGACCCTTAGGTTTTAGTGACCGCGACATCGTCCACTCTTCTACAGGACTCCCTAGGCCTTACGGCGATAGCCTCCTAGCGGACTCCCCATGATTGACAGTGACACACAGGTTTCTCACTCTTTCCTAAGTTAGGTTAGCTAAGTGTGTATCCATCCTCAACGTGCCCTAAGAGATTGTTGGTTTTAAGATGGGCCTGACAGATAATAGTCCACTTCTCTAGGATGATCTTTCCCTAAATCGACCGGGCACCTTAGTCCTCCCATCTTTAGACCAACATCGTAGACATTGTAGTGGGCACCTAGGCTTTCATTTTGATCATCATGTCGCATGTGCTTTAGACCCTTTTTCAAGCATCCTTACATGCATGTTTTCAAATAAAGCTTATCCTTTTCCCCACCAAGGGATTCGAGGAGGGTATCCGGTGAACGAAGTTGATCCCCCTTAATGAGTATTGGCACCCACCCCTTTTTCTGTTTTTATTTTACTTTATTCTATTTTTCATCATTTTCTAGTTCTTGTCTCCTTTTAGCTAAATGAAAGAAGGTAAACAATGCTTGACTTTTCTTTGGGATTGCAGATTGATGACTTGAATTCATTTATTGCATATAATGATTGATTATAAACTTAGTCATCATTTCTATCGGATTTGGAGTGATTTTATGCCATGACTCATACTGAAATCTTGTGTACTTGGGCTATGAGAAGGTACTACTGAACCTAAGTTTTATGTACTGGAGTAGCTTTTCCAAAATGACTGAAATTCTGCATTATAAAAATTTCAGAATTTGTTCCCATTTTTGGCAGTTTAGTTTTCGATGTGTTTCAGTCTAAATCATCCCATGTTGATTTTTCTGTTTATGTATCTCTGATTTATTTTTCCCATCAGTCTAGAATTATATAATTTCAATATAGAATGAATTTTCTAGAATCTCAGAGCTGAATCAGTCAAAATATGTAAATCAGACTGCAGCAGATATCCAAAACCTGTACACTGTTTTCACATCCCTGATTAAATGACTTTCAGTTTGAATAAAAACTCCCTGATTTTTCTGAATACTCCCATACCAGTTGTCTTTCAGTGAGATTTGGTTTCAATTGATTTCAACTTTTCAAGAAATTATTAAAAATCGGACGACAGGCCTGAGTCATAGACTCTACACTGCAGAAAACTCAGCATGTTAACTGGGATTTATGCACATAATCACAAAGATTCCTTTTCATTTAAAATTCATGAAAAAAAAATCATGTGAGGTTCCTCTTTGGGTCTATTAACTACCATACAATTTTCAGATTAATTGGAGCTTTATAAAGTTTACCAAAATTAAGAGAGTGGACCCCGATCATGGACCAAATTCTGCAGTGCAGAAAATCCAGCATGTTAACTTGGATTTGTGTGCATAATCATGAAGGGTTATGTTAAGCCAAAATTCATGAAATTTTTACAAGAGCCTCCTCTTCAGGTCTATTAAATTTTTAGAATAATTGGAGGTCTGTAGAAATTGTAAAAATTCGGAGAGTGGACTTGAGTCAAGGGCAAGATTCTACCGTGTAAAAACTCCAGCATTCTTATTCAGATTTGTGTCTACTATTTCATAAGGTTTCAGTACTCAGAAAAATCCAGAATTTAATATTGGACTTTATCATCACATAAATTGACTCCATATAATATTTGAGACCGATCCAAGTTACAGAAAAAATAAACAAGCACGTAGCAACCCATAGAACCCAGGATTATGTTACCTATTTCATATTTCAGCTATTTTTTCTTCTTTTTTTCCAAATGCATGGAACTTAGTCTTCTCAATCATCTCGAATCTTAAAGATGGACTGAACCCTCATAATAATGACCCAAAATAATATTGATGAGACCATCACGCGTCGCCGATGGCGTGATGATGAGTGAGACTGTTAATTTCCCGCATGGAGGCGATCAAACAGAGTCATGGCCGTTTATCATGATTGACGATCACCCTTTTTTACCATTTCTAGGATTAGTCGAGAATCCTCAGAATCGGTTGGTACTTTTGAGTATCGTTCTATATAACACTGTGTTTCCACCCACATCGGGTTCGGAAATTACATCCGACAGTTCTGGTTACGGAATGTTCCTAATTTCATTTTCTAATTTGTGTGTTATTTTGCAACAATTTGTGAATTTTTCTTTATATTAGGTTTTCATATTTCAGAATTTTTGTCGTTAGGAATATTTAATTTAACGTAGGAATGATTATTGTACTTAAGTTGAAGAGTCCTTATTTCCAAATGAAGAATGACAAGGTCTTACCAGTTGTTATTACAGTCGAAGCTTTTCACTTGCAGCCGCAATCAATATTCATGTGATCGCGGATGGATCTCGTTTGTGCACAAGTTGTCATGAAAAGACTTTCAAGCCCATTGATGTTATCATCAAAATTGAAAAATTTTTACAAAAATAATAAAAATAAATAACTAAAGAAATTTTAGCCACAACCTATCGCCCACATTGAGTGAAAGAAATGATATTTCCTTTTTTTTCGCGCTAATAGAGAATTTCATTAACTTATAAAAAAAAAGCTACAGAAACCATAGATACAATGAAAAGGATAGTCCAAATGCTAATGCGTGGGGATAGGAAACAGATAGAGACAGGAAGCAGATGAAGGCCCAACGGAGCCCAGCTGGAACAAAGGACAGACGCCATCACATCACCAGTCAAACATCATAGAAGAAGTTCTATTGGCCGGGGTAGGGTTCACTGAAAGAAAATGATATTAATTTCATCTTCAATCACAAATGTTCAGGTAGAAATTTCTTCTTGAGATGGAGGCCACCTTGTTGGTTGACTCGGCATGGAAGGGGATATTCTTCAGATTCTTTTGGGATGTGTCCTGGCGGATCCACTGGTCCCAATTGGCATTGCCTATATATATTTTATTCCAATATCTATTTAGGTATGTATATGGACTATTGAGCCTTGGGCCCATCATTCCTCATTTGTGATCTTGGCAAAGTCCAGAGTCCTTTTGCCTTGGTGAGAAGCTCCAAAGTAGTTAGCAGTGTATTCTCCAAACTTGACCTTTCTGTAGAGAGTCCTTCCATCCTTCTCCGGCAGGCCCGGCAAGGGTCCGATCGTTGTTTGGGACCGTGGGCTCGCAAATAATGGGACTGAGACTCGGGCCTTGGTGCTGTTGGCTATGACTCGATGCTCCGCACTCTTGTACCTTCCATTGCTTAATATCTTCAAAATCAAAGACCAGAGTCAGCACAGAAATATTTATGCATGGTTACACATGGATCGTGCACATATCCTTAATATAATGAGTGGGCCAACATATGGCTCTATCCTAACAAAATTCATAGTTTACAACACAAGGCTGGTCCAATTTATATTGTTTTCCATGACTATGATTCTCATTATTAAGGTACGATTTCATAAATACAGTGTCTGCAATTCTTGACTCAAATGACCCACTAATTCAGGATTTGATTTTACTCTTTTCACTTTTAGATTGGGTTTTGGTTGACAATTTGAACCCAAAATCTATCGAACCTAACCTATCAATCTTATCGGAAACCCTGACAACCCCAGAATTTAGGATTGAGGTTCAGTTCAAATTAACATTTTCAATCTGATTAATAAAATGGATTGTGTTCAGATTAAGTCATTCTTGCCATTTGTCTTGCCGACTGATTTGGCCCATAGCTATAATATGATCCTAGCTTGAAAGAGGTACTCATGTTAGATGTAAGGTGGCAGTGGCACTGCTTACCTCCAATGTGTCCCCAACATTGATGACTAGTGTGCCTTCCACCGGTGGGATCTCTATCCACCCCTTGTCTTCGACCTTTACGAAGAGGCCGCCGATGTCGTCTTGTAAGAGGATGGTCAGGATTCCTAAATCGGAGTGCCTCCCAACACCAACAGTAAGCTCAGGACGGGGACAAATGGGGTAGTAATTCATGTTCACAATTCTGGCTTCTACGTACTGAGTCATAAGGGACTCATCCAACTCTACGCCGAGTCCCTTCAGCAGGGTACTAAAAATTGCATGTACCAACTTGTTGGCTGCTCTCATGTAATCAAGGACTACATCTCTGCAAAACAATACAGAGACTTAATAAAAATGAGTTGGAAGTGAAAATATACATTGATTTACTTGATGTATGACCCATCAATCTAATTCATTCCTCGGATTGATCTGATGTGTCCCCAGTGGCCTGGCAAAAGTGGGCCAGACAAAATGGGCAGCCCATATCCCTTAGTGGGGGTTGTCCGGTAAATGAATGGCTTTAATTTTGGTTGGACAAAAGTGACTGCAACAAAAGTGACTTTTATTAGTGAAAAGTTTTTTTTGGTTGCTAAAACTGCCACTATTAGTTCAAGAAAGCATTTAGGCATCAGTAGAAGTTTTAGGGACTAAAAAAAAAAAAAAAAAATATTCCCCCTTAAAAGATCAGTAGGAGCGGCAAGAAACCACAGCTAAAAGTCACTTTTCTTTTTTTCTTGTAGGATAAGACTTTTTTTCCTTTCTGTTTTTTTTTTTTTTTTTTTATGGTAAAGTTCGTCCCATGTTTTTTTTTTTTTTTGGGTAAAGAAATAACAGGTCTCTTACATCCCCTGAAGAGTCAACAATTAGCTTAGTTTAAAAATCAGTTGTTAATCAGGGAAAGAATCTTATAGATCCGCATCCAATTCACTCTAGTACTAATCAATATTAATAAACATATCACGTACCGACACTCGTGAGGCCAAAATTCCATAGCCTCTTCGTCACTCACGTAGACCATGCTCAAATAATCCTTCCATTCCAGTGACTTCTCCTTGGCAGGCAAAAAGCTCGTCCCATAATGTACGCGGCAACATGGCGTCTTCTCTTTCAAGAAAGCAGCCTTCTTCTCCGGGGGCAAGTTGAAGAAAGTGTGTGCAGCTTTCTTTGCGCGCTCCAGCAGTTCAAGTGGCACCCCATGGTTAACCACTTGGAAGAACCCAAGTTTCTCTGCTGCCCCACAAAGAGTGTCAATGACCTCCCCCTTCTTCTCCCCTTCCAAACCCGACAAGTCAATCGGCTTAGCCAAATAGAGCGAAGCATCGATCACTTGTTTGGGATCGATTTGCTCGTTGGGAGGGTGCACATAGCGTGGGGGTAGAGAGGCAATGTTAGAGTCTGCAAGTCCCTTGACACCATAGCCTTCATTAACAATTAATTTAAACAACTCGGCTTCATCATGGTTGGGAATCTGAGAGGTGGTATTAAGAACAAGACCCATGGATGCCAATTGAGGATAAGAAGAGGTGGAGAAGGAAGACGGACAGTGATTGTGTTCTATTGCTTTCTATCAATGGACTTGGGCTGTTTGAGAAACTGGTGTCTTTTGATATGTATTTATAATGGGAGCTTGTGGGTATACATTTCAACGCTGTGAATTGGTTAGTTGGGGATGGCCATGGACCACTCATAGATTTACAGTGCGGATTGTTCGAGGAAATTTTAGCAACGATTGAGAAAATTTGACTGAAAAAGATGCCATTGTAATTAGCATTTTTATTCCATTAGTCATGGTATGCTGAACATGGTACGACAGTGGGGCATGGAAGTATCACCTAAAAGCCCCTCTAAAATAGTAATCAGTGTCAGAGAATTTTACGAGCAACTCAGCCTGAAAGAATAGTTAAAAAGCCAATTCTTCCGTGTTCTCCATTCACTTCTATTTATTTCAATCAATGAATGATTAATAATGTTTAATGAAGTTAGTTTTTTAATATCAAATTCATTTGAGAATTTCTCGTTACTACTGTGGGGCGATTGACATACACGCTGGTTGTTTTGACCCTGAACTCATGCATTCAATGCTATGCAATTGTATTGTTGGAAGTGCTTTAAATGAGAAATCAAAGATGGATATCTAAAATTGACCGTCAAATAACATATCCAATTTAATTACTGATGAAATTCGAAGAAAAGGAGGTGTAAAAAACTTGATGGGGCAAATCTATTTTAAATTAAAATATCCTTTTTTTTCTACTTTTTCTCCTCAATAATCTTTCTTAAAGGTATCTCTACGTTTATAAGGGTCCAAATCACTAAAAAAAATATCCAAGATTGACCACAACATAATATTTGAGTTCTTTTGACAACTTAAAAAACTCGCATCGCTATGCCGCTGTATATCACCACAACCGCTACATATCGCCTGCTACGCTGCGATTTGGCCACTAGCCGGTACGTTTTCCACGACCGCTATTTTAATCTTTGATATAGTTAACTGTTTGCAATCAATAGCATACGATTATATCGCCATATGTGGTAGATAATACATAATTATTCTTTAGTTTATTGCTAGACATAACACACATTGCTCTATATCTAATTTCCAAAATAAAATCTTGGCAAAAATTGTCATCTCCTTACATAAGTAATGAGCAAAAAGTCAGGGGAAATTCTCACTATTCCTAGAAAATGCTTTTTACGTCCAGCGATATTAATGTTGTTAGTGAAATTTAATTTTCAGGGAAAGTGAAAATTTTCCCTGATTGGGCTCAGTGACTTATGTCTAACCAGAAATGTGTTTTTGCTTCCAAAATATTGCGACATGAAGGTTTTAAAGTCAAAAATATATTTTCGAGTCCAGCTAACTGTGCATTATCTGTAGCACGCGTCGATATTGTCGTATACTCTAAGATAGAACATAAATTCCCCAACATCTAATTCAACAAAATGATTTTTCCACAAAATACATGCAGTTTTATATATCAATCATTAAGCCCGATTTGGGAAAACCCGCACTTTTCATGAAAAACGCTTCTCACATCAGGGGCGATATAGCCATCTGTGAATATTAGATAAATAAATAAATAAATAAATAAATAAAAAAACTAGTGTTGAGCTAGTTGAAAATGGCATGGCGGATGCCTTGTCTAAGTTGGGGGTAGAAAGAGAGATAACTGTGATTGCTCCTTTGCAATTTGTTGTCTTGTATTGGTATTTATGTCTAATATCTACGCAGTTTTTTTTTTTTCTTTCCATCTTTATTGTACCTTTATTAAATCTTTAATATATTTTACCGTTATCAATAAAAAAATTTAAAAAAAAAAGAGAAGAAAAAGGCTAGTCGGAAATGTTAACGATATTTGGATCACCTGGACTCTGTCTTTTCACATCATTTACATTTACAAATACAACAAAACATTTCCATTCACAATATCCGATCTCCATTTATGTCCATCTTCATTCATGTCCATCACAACAAGAAGAAACAAGAGAATTATGGGTTACTCACCTATGAGCCACCAAACAAAGAGAAAAAAACAAAAAAAAAAAAAAAAAGAAAAAAAGAAGATGAAGTGGGGCCAAATAAGGAGAAAAAAAATAAACAAATGACAGGAGAAAGAGAGAGAATCAAGGGTGGGACCACCAAAGATGAAGCAACAAATGGTCGAGGAAAGGAACGGTAGAGAAGATAAAGAAGAAAGGGGTCTTATGTTAGGGTTTTATTCTTGATGTACGTCGACAGACATATATGAATATAAAGGTAAAAAAGGAAAATGGTAGGATGCCCTCACATGGTTAATATGAACTGTTTGGTCCCACAGTGCCATTGTATCCAAGTATAAAGGGTTTTTTTTTTTTTTTTTTTTTTTTTTTTTTTTTTTTTTAATTTTTTTATTTTTAAATCCTATATTTATGAAGGGCTATGTTGAATCCCTCTAGCATAATATTTAAAAAGTAAATCAGTCTATCATAAAATATTTTTCGAGCAATTTCTGTGCGCAAAACCTAAATTTGAAAATATTGCAATAAATGATTGTTTAAAATAATAAAAATTAAAAATTAAAAATTAAATGAAATACTTCCAAAATCATTATTTATACATAGTTTTAATCTTTTTTCATTGTTTTAAGTTATCATGGTCTTCTCAAGATATTTTTAGTTTTGATAATACTTTTAGGGCTTGTTTCTGTGCTAGAATTCAAAAATTTTGTGTTTGAGGGACTTATGATCAATTTTCAGTATAGTGGAATTTATTTACACTCCTTCGTAATTGAACATCTAAAAATCTTATAAAAAAACTAATGGGTTGGAATTTTAAAATTCTTCCTTGGTATTTTGAACTTCTTATCAAGAACCATGACACTTGCAAATGCCAACAGACAAGCTGGACTAGCCAACACATCATATGAAAAAACCTTCAATAGTTCATGTTCTCTCAGAAGAAATTCTAGCAAAGAAACATGCCCTTGGAAAATGGTGAGTGGAGTGAAGAAATACATTCGAAGTTAATTTCCCACTATCTGGAAAATATATACCACCTATATTTATGATGGAGCCAATGGTGAGTTTTTGGCTAGATAATAATTAAGCGGGTCATATGCACTTTAATGACTATGTTTAGTGGAGATGTGTTTTGTGAGAAATAAAGTATTTACAAAAGAAGAATCAAGATCCCCTAAGTGGGTCTACGTACGGTGACGGTGAGTAGACCACTCAATGAGTGATCCGTCACGTAACTGCGGAAAGCCCTGCTCAAATCCATGGTAGGCTGGTCGCTCGCAAGAGGGAGCCGATGGTGACTTTTTTGGCTCCGAAGTATATAAGTGGGCCATGTCACTTTAATGACTAGTTTTAATGGAAACAAGGTTTTGCATGTGGGCAGAAAAGGTCAACATTCAATTTATTTATTTTTAGTGACCAAGAGGAGAGACTATGAACGCATAGATCAACAATCATTTAGATAATTATTATTGAAGTGAAAACTATCACCAGTGACAACAGATAGTGTGTGGGGGGGGGGTGGCGTGGTCATGGGGTTCCGTTGAAAATTACATGGAGTGGAAGTCACTGGTGCATCCAAAACGCATCATGATAATATTGTTTTATGCGGACTCAGGAATTCGTCCCTGGGGCACAATGTAGGAAAAAAAAAAATCCTTGGTGGGGTTGGGAGAGCCACTTATGAAAAATGCATGTAGTTTAAAAATAATTATAGTTTTTTAATATATAAAAAATTATAATATTTTTTAGAAAAGGATTTTTAAGAATTTTGGGGGCCCATGTATAGGAAAAATTTGTTGTTCATGACCAACTAAGAGCATGCTTCTTTGCTGGAATTCATGTCCGCAAAATTTCTAAATTTCCAGACAAGGTGGAATTCCTAGATGCTCCCCATAAACTCCACAAAAATGTAAAAGGGTTGAAATTTCTGAATTCCAAAGGTTATTTGAGAGTACGGGTGTTCATGGGCCGGGCCGGACTGGGTTAACGAATAACCAAGCCCGACCCGGGTTCTAAACAGCCTGTCCAAGCCTGGCCCAGGCCCGCATCAAGCTAAAAGGAGCTGGCCCAAGCCCGGCCGCCTTGAAGCATGTAAGCCCGAGCCCAGCCCGAGATTAAAATATAATTTAAAAAGAGAGTGAAATTACATTGTCTCGTCTGTAGCCCAGTTGGTTCCAGTTGGTTTGGTCTTGACAGTGTCAATGTAAGTATCATTGTTTGAATCCCATACCTATATATACATTTTTCTAGCGGTATAAAAGAAAACCGAAAAACCGCCTAACAGAACCGAATCGAATCGAACTGCGGTTAATAACCGTGTTTCACTGTTTGGTTACAATTATCAAAATTAGAAAACCGCAGTTCACTGTTTGGTTACGATTTTTAGTATAGACTCACGGATATTAATCGAACCGAACCGTAAAATATAGTTCGATTAACTGGCACACTGTTAACCATACCGTTATTTTAATAAAAATAAATAAATGAAATATGTATATAATTCTTAACTTAAGTATACACTTGATAAAACGATTTTTAACGGTTATCTGGATATGTTTCGGTTACGGTTTTTAATTGTTAACGGTTGTTTGGTTTCTAATGGCTTTTACTGAAATAGTTACGGTTTTTAAAACTGAAAACTGTAATTCATTGCTCGGTTAACGGTTCTCCCAAAATGAACGGTTAACCGAACCATTACACCCCTACCTTTTTCTATTTTTATTTCTCAATCGGGCCGGGCCGGGCTTTGGGCTCTCTACAACTAAGTCCAAGCCCGGCCCGTCTATTAAACGGGCCAAACAAAATGTCCAAGCTTGGCCTTGATATTAAAAACAAAGGTCCAAGCCCATTCCATGAACACCCCAATTTGAGACTTTTCGAGTGACTTAAATTCTAAAATATTTGAAAATAAACAAGGCATTTGTAAATGTCGGGACAAAATGTCTTATCATGCCCAAAAAAAAAACCAAATTCCTATTAGGAATTTTAGCAGAGAGACAGGCTCTAAAGAAATCTACTAGTTAGCAATTAATGATAAAAATTTGAATTTACACCAAAGAAGAATAAGCAGACCATGTGATTTTCTTTGGATGAAATTTGCCTATATATTGCGACGTACGTGCCCCTTTCCTCCACCCTTCATTTTCCCTCCCCCATCCTTTTCCAACCACGTTTCAAGGCATCCAAATTTCAAATGCTTTTTTCAATCATTTCAAGTATCGAATAGCATCGTCGACAAGAAAATCAACAGCCCCCTGGAGCACGTTGTTTGTACCTTTCGTCCCCGTCCATATCATGCTCTACCAGCCTCGTCACCATTGTGTGTGCTGGAGTCAAAAATGGTGCCAGTGCCACATGAATAGTTGGGGGTTGTTGACGCGCCTCCTCCGATCAAGGTCACGTTGATTTTGAAAGATGTTGGGATTGAGTCGTGATATCATGACATATAGACAATTTTGACTAAAAATAAAATTTCAGAGTCTTTTGGTTATTTCTTTTTGGTGAAAATTCAATTCTTTTTCGTTAATTGCTAAATAGTGAATTCCTTTTATCATATACCAATTTGGTCAAATCATTTTCATAACTATTCTTGATTTTTGTTAAGTTCAATGCACCATCCGATATAAAGATGTCAGAAGACTTAGGCTTTGTTTGGGACCATTAGTCTATTTCTTGAAGACCATTCAATAAAGATTCATACGAAAAAGAGCCATAGAAAAAAGAGGCGTTTCGTAATGCAATGGTCTATGCTAAATAGACATTTTTATATTATTGGTTGAAAGTTTTTTCACATATTTCTTGGGATTCACAAAGTATTAGGCCATGAAGATTGACCATATGGACGTGCCCCGCCTTCCAAAGAGATCTCACGATTTGGATCTAGTGTTTAGGGTCCACATAATCCACAAAATTATACCTGATGGCTCACTGTTTTTGTATATATCTAGAGATTGGCGATGATCCAATGGGTGAAATTTAGTCTCATGGTCATGTTTGATATTGTGAACATTAGTAACGGTTTAGATCTTATTTTACACGCCTCTAAATAATAATAAAAAATTAAAACAATTTACTGCTCTTGGACAAATGCAATATTGTGCACAATACATTAATGGCTATCTTTGTTTTTCACATATCTCGAGATTCACATGGTATTATGTGATCAAAATTGACCATGTAGCTTTTTTTTTAGCCTCTTAAACATATCCAACGGTTTTGATCTTGTTTTTGGGGCCTATATATCATAACAAATTATATCCAATGACTCATGATTTGTGACACATATCTCGAGATCGGTGATGATTCAATGGCTGAAATTTGGTTACATGGCTATGTTTGACCTTGTGAACATTTTCATTGGTTTGAATCTTGATTGGGCCTTTCAAATTTGGAGAAAACTTGAAGAAATGGACTGGGCGTGATTATGCATAAACACTGTAGCCCCACCTCTTTTTTTTTCCCTCTATTTCTCAACTACCTCATTAAGGAGGCTGTGAAAAATAGAGCCATTGCCTCTACTTTTCTCAAATATGTAGAGGCTGAAAGGTGGTGCCAAACACTCTATTTTTTCAAACCTCTATCCATTTTAGAAAAATAAAGAGCAAAATTAGACATCCCGAACATGCACTTAGAAAACTTAAGAGTCTATCAAATAATGAGCTTACAACAGCATTCATGGTGGCATTGGTTGTTTATCCTTTTACATCAGTTGTTCTACTTTGGTGTAAAACAAAATTGAAGGATATTTTCTTTTGGTAGAAACGAAAGATAAAAGACCATGGCCAACACACTTGTGGTCGATTTGTGAAGTGAAGAGAAGGCCAAGTTAGTAGTAGTAAGAGGAGGTTAAATAAAAAAGTACTAAATGACAAAAACTCATTAGTGACATAGTGGTTTTCCTTTTCTTTTTTGATTATTTTGGAAAAAACAAAGCAGTTTTTTGTGTGTGTGTGTGTGTGTGTGTTATTTAGTTGCGTGAAAGTGTAGCCTTTTAACTTTTTCTTAAAAAAAGAACGATGTGCTTTTTGAAATTGAGTACTTTGGTTTTTGATTTGATCCCACTTCCTTTCTTGTATATTGAAGTGACCATTCACTTCACACTATTTTACAAGTAATTTTCCCAAACTGGCTTTTTTTTTTTTTTTTTTTTTTTTTTTTTTGTTTTTGTTTTTTCTATCGGAGGGTTCTCAACCCTTTGGGTTGGACTACTCCCTTTGGGCCTAGAGGAAAGCCGGTTAACTCCCATGTACTCCGAGTATGGTAGTGTAGTTTCGAACCTACAACTTTCAGGTGCAAACCGTACGTGGTCCTAGGCCAACTGAGTTACCCCTTGGGGTTACCCCAAACTGGCTTACACGGTCAATTTTAAAGTTCACTTCTAAAGTGAATTCAAAGTAAATTGTCACTTTCAAGATAAGGAAAGAAGAGGAATCTAATCAAAAGGCACAAAAATTCAAAATCCACCTTTTTACTTTTTGTGATCATTTTATGACATGTGAAAGAATATCTTTAAATTTTTGAATAAAAAGAAAAACCCCTATCGTATTTTAGTGGAATGAGAGATTAACTGTTTGATATTTTTTAAAAATCAAAGAAGAGATGATATTTTAAATTTTATACTTTTTTTTATAAGATCTCTCTTCTTTTCTCGTCTCTTAAAAGTGACCATTCAATTTGAATTCACTTTACAAATAAATTACCAAATGAAAACTCGATTTTAAATTTGCTAAATGCCACTCAACCAAAAAAACATTGTCTAAACCTAAAAAGAAGTTCCCAAAAAAAAAAAAAAAAAAAGGTTCCCCTACGTCTTTATTACGCTGGACCACCAAGTGGTTGTTGAAAGTTACCTGGTTTACAAAAATGTAGCTTTCGCACTATCCGAGCTAATTACGTCATTTGTGAATTGTGAATTGCGTGACTTCACTCTGAAATGGAGTGGCCTTCCGAGAAAATTACACGGCACTTAGTGCCGTGTAACGTTGAAATGCAAGCCCCACTAAAAAGAGGAGATGGTCCTCCTCCAACAAAGAGGTTGGTCAAATTTTGTTTCACAAGGTTAAGGGAAGTAGAGGACTTGTTAAAAGATCCATGATTTGTTCCTCCTGTACATGTCAATTATTAGGTTTTCCACAACTTGCTAAACAGAAATTACTCAAATGGAATAAGACCCGCTTTAGAAAATTCAAGAGGAAGATATTAGTATGGTTTGAAATGACCTAGAGAAAATAAGATGTGGAGACTGGAGATCCTTAGCGTCTAAGGCGAACCCAAGAGTTTTTCCTAGGGCTCTATGTAAAGAAAATCTTGGGGGAGAGGGAATAAGGGGCTCTATAGAATTTTATACTTTTTCCGGGGATAGGTGCATTCTGAAGTCTAGACACTTGTACGTGTGTCTGCCCCTTCTCTATACCACGACCCTTCTAATTTTTAAGTATGTGTTAAGGGATGAAGAGTAGCTGGTTAAAAAATTATTGGTTTGTTCCTAGTAGTGCTGTTAATCGAGTCGTGTTAACGAATTCGAATTACGGATTAACGAATTCGTGTTAAAATCACCTCAACCCGTACACGACCCATTAACTTAACGGGTCAAAAAATCAAACCCAAACACGACCTGTTATTTTATTAGATTACACGACGACCCAACCCGTTAACCTGTTAAGTAATTAAGTCATTTCGAAAATTAAAAGAAAATCCATAAATATATATATACATAAGGAGTAAAATATATAAGCCACACGAAACTTTAAGTGAGGATCTCGAGTGGATCCCACCTAAAATCCCACTATAAAACAATAAATTTCAATATCTTCTTTATGAATATAAATTAATAATAGCTACACTTATGAACTAAAAAAATTTAATGGGTTAAGCGGGTTGTTAAGGGGTTACTGGTTTAATTTCAATTTCACATAGCCGTTTTCGACCTCCCAAGCATATCCAATGGTTTTGATCTATTTTTTGGGGCCCACAGATCATAATTATATACAATGGCTCACGGTTTGTGGCACATACCTCGAGATCAGTGATGACTCAATGGCTGAAATTTGATTACATGGCCATGTTTGACATTGTGAACATTTTCAACGGTTTGGATCTTGATTGAGCCTCTCAGATTTAGAGAAAATTTGAAAAAAAAAGGGCTGGGCTTGATTATGCATAAACACTTTAAATTCGCCTCTTCTTTTTTCCCTCTATTTCTCAACTATCTCATCAAGGGGGCTGTGGAAAGTAGAGCCATCGCCTCTACTTCTCTAAAATATGTAGAGGCTGAAAGATGGTGCCAGACACTCTATTTTTTCAATCCTCTTTCCATTTTAGAGAAATAGAGAAATAGAGAGAAAATCAGACCTTCCAAACATGCACTTAGAAAAATTAAGAGTCTATCAAATAATGAGCTCACAACAGCATTAATGGTGGCATTGGTTGTTTATCGTTTTACATCAGTTGTTTTACTTTGGTGTAAACAAAATTGAAGGATATTTTCCTTCGGTAGAAAGGAAAGATATAAGACAATGGCTAACATACTTGTGGTCGAATTGCGAAGTGAAGAGAAGGCCAAGTTAGTAGTAGTAAGAGGAGGTTAAATAAAAAAGTACTAAATGACAAAAACTCATTAGTGACATAGTGGTTTTCCTTTTCTTTTTCGATTATTTTGGAAAAAGAGAAGCAGTATTTATTTATTTATTTATTTTTTTTGTTATTTAGTGGCGTGAAAGTGTAGCCTTTTAACTTTTTCTTAAAAGACGAAAGATGTGCTTTTGAAATTGAGTACTTTGGTTTTTTATTTGACCCCACTTCCTTTCTTGTATATTGAATTAGCCATTCACTTCACACTATTTTACAAGTAATTTCTCCAAACTGACTTTTTTTTTTTTTTTTTTGCTATCATAGGGTTCTCAACCTTTTGGGCTGGACTACTTCCTCCGAGTCCAGAGGGAAGCCAGGTAAACTCTCATGTAGCCCTAATGTGGTAGTGCAGTTTCGAACATACAACCTCCGGGTGCAAACCAAAGTCCTAGGCCAACTAAGCTACCCCTTGGGGTTATCCCAAATTGGCTTACATGGCCAATTTTGAAGTTTACTTCTAGAGTGAATTCAAAGTAATTAGTCACTTTTTAGATAAAGAAAGAATATGGATCTAATCAAAAGGCACGAAACTTCAAAATCCACCTTTCTGCATTTTGTGATCATTTTATGACATGTGAAAGAATATCTTTTACTTTTTGAATAAAAAGAAAAACCCCTTTTGTATTTTAGTGGAATGAGAGATTCACTTTTTGATATCCTTTAAAAATCAAAGAAGAGATGATATTTTAAATCTTGTACTTTTTTTTATAAGATCCCTTTTCTTTTCTTGTCTCTTAAAAGTGACCATTCAATTTGAATTCACTTTACTTATAAATTACCAAATGAAAACTCGATTTTAAGTTTGCTAAATGCCACTCAACCAAAAAACATCGTCTAAACCTAAAAAAAATTTCCATTTCCAAAAAAATAGGGTCCCCTGCATATTTATTACATCGGACCACCAAATGGTCGTTGAAAGTTACCTGATTTACAAAAATGTAGCTTTCGCATTGTCTAGTCTAGCTTGTTACGTCATTTGTGATTTGTGAATTGTGTGACTTCACTCTGAAACCGAGTGGCCTTCCCAGAAAACTACACGGCACTTGAGTGTCGAGTAACGTTGAAATGCGAACCACTAAAAAGAGGAGATGGTCCTTCTCCAACATAGGGTAACGGATCCCCTATTTCGTACAAAAAAGGGAGCCCTTTTTGGACTAATCAAGGGACGCCACATGTGGGGCGGAGGAAAGAGAACCTATTGATTTCTCATTATTCCATGCCGCACTATTTTCATGAAGAGAAATGGAAAAAATTACTAATTTCCATGATGTCTTGAAAAGTGATTTCCAAAGGGAGAGGTCAAATAACTTTATTTTCATGAAGAGAAATGGGAAAAATGGAAGTATGCGTAAATTAAAATGCCTTTTCTGCTGGCGTTCCAGCGAAGTGCCCTTAGGAAATTCATTACATAACCTCATTGTTATTTGATGATTACAGAAAACCACCTAAATTCTTTAAATCTTAAGTAACCGCCCTCTTAAATCTTTTATCTTTGTAAATTATACTCCCTTATGAATCTGGAAAGCATGGTCAAGGGCCTAGATTTTGAATATGAGTAAGATTTGTGGGTTGGGTCAGATTTTGCCACTACTAATTAGGTATGTAGTTTGGGTTGGTTTTAGTTTTTCTATTATTTTTTTGATACCCAATTAAGAGAGGCTGGGTCGTAGGGAGCCCTTGGGTGATGCAAGTAGACATCGAGATAAGTAAGATAGTGCTTGGCTGAAAAGGTGGCATTCCCATTCTTCAAACCCAGGACAAAAGGTAAGAATCGACGCATCTTACCACCATTGTAAGAGGTCATTCTTGATTGGTGTTATTTAATTTAAGAGAGCTACTAATGCCACACCCAAAATATTTTTTTCCACATCCCTTCTCTCTAAACACATCACTCAAGTAAAAAAAAAAGCCAAAATTGCTCTCTACGCACTCCTTTTTTCCCAAATTACCCTATCCTCTCTCCCTCACATTCTCTCTAGTTTACAACTGGATGATCTTGATCTCTAAACTCGCATGAAATGGAATTAGAGTTGGATTTAGGATCGTTAAGGCTTCATATTCTCGAACTCATTTTGAGTAGTTCAACAAAGATTAGGGTTTTGTAGATGGTGGAGTTGGCCAAATTGTGGGACCCTCTTCTTTCACCTGTATGCATACATAATGGCTGAGTGGCCCCCCATTAACTTACTAGATAGGGATAGAAATGCGTAGGATTTAGGGAGAGCCATGGTGGATCTAGACCGGAATACATCCTTATAGGATCTTATACTTCAAGATCCAACAAGAAACCATGTACTTATATATGGACCAACATCAACTTATAAATACAAATCTGGATTTGAAATAAGATGCAGAGCACATTAGTATTGGATAAAAAGAACTTAAAAAAAAATACAATTGGGGCTATTGAATGTTATATGATTGGAGCTCAGTATAGTCTCAATGATGAATATAACTAAAGCAAAGTAGGCTCTTAGAACATATTTAATTTTTTAATATGTGCATATAATTGTCTCGGGTCCTTGCGTGGTAACATTTCACTTTTCGGTTCTAGATCTTATATGCATGGGTCTAGATTACGATCCGAGTTTGTCCCAAATCTGAAAAATAGATTTCATATCCACTTTATTTCAAACTAGAGACATTCAAATACTCGGATAATCAGATACCCATTTGCAACACTAAGAAGGCACAAACTATAAAACCCCATAGCTTCCTCTATATATATTAACCCCATTGTCCCGGAACCCCACAACATGAGGTTGATGACCATCATATTATCTTTCCTCCATTGAAAAATGAGTTATTGGGATTGGGGGGGGGGGGGGGGGGTGGTGGGGGTGGTCGGGGTGGTGTGGAACTAAACCAAGCCATCACCCTAGTAATTCAAAAATCCCACCAAAGTGAGGGCCGCATCCACATGGCTAGTTTATGGGTTCAATTCACCATGAATTTCTATATGCTAGTTGTAAACAGACAGGCCCCAAGTCTTCATATTTGTTTGACTATCTTTTCTAAGCCTTAGATTAGATGGATAATAAAAACTAGAGAGCTGCTAAAGCCACATCCCAAACTTCTCTGAGCAAATTACTTTATTTTAAGACCAATATAGCCATGTATGAAATTACCAAAATGGACATCATTCAGAGTTTCATACCTCACCCAATTTAGAGAAGATGTAGGAGGGACTTTCCAGGAAGAGTTCTAATTAGCTACAAAAGAGGATCTATGGAGAGAAGTTAGGATGACCCAAGCCTTATTTAAGCAAGGCTTGGATGTGCATTAATTCCCCTCATGAAAGGGGACACTATTAAGGAGAAATAGTCAATGACTCATCACAAGTATCTCTACTAAGATAGACTTCTGTAAGTAATTCTGTTTCAACTACTTGTAGCTTATCCCTTATATTCTGTAACCTCTTCAACTATTAATAAGAGACAACCACACCTTATCCTGTGTGGAAAACCATATTTCAAAATACTCTCAATTCTTACTTGGTATCAGAGCTTATCAAGACACACGTCTAAACAAGATGGGAACTTCCCCTGCATCTTCTTCCTCATCACCTTTATCATCATCCACTTCCACCTTTGCTTTTCCCATTTTCGCTCCAAATATCTCTCATGTACTCCCGGTCAAACTCGACAGTTGATTATCCTTTTTCTAAATCAGTTGCTGTACCAACATTGCCACCACCCTCCTTACCATTAGTTGTCAATACTTTTCCCACTGTCCCAATCTCTGCCAATGAGGGGGTGAGACAAACATCACATGGAGACAGTGCTTCACAACATATGAGTGGTTCACCAAGTCAAACATCACCCTTTACGAATGGTGTTTTTCCACCACATTTTGACTCTCATCTGCCTCTTTCACACTCTGGCTCTAACCATGGTCACATGCTTGGTCTTACACCTACACCTGGACCTGCATCTGCATCTATCCCTAGTCTTCTAGTTGAAGCTAAACCTAGACCTGCCTCTCCACTTCTACCTGCAAATGGACCTGGTCATACACCATTACCTGACTCTCATCCTGCATCTGCACTTGGCCCTGGATATGCACCTGAACATGCTCAACTGGCCGCTCATCCCATGGTCACTCGCAATCAAGATCACACTAGACGTCCCAAAGAGTACCCAAATTTTGTTACTACTAGGTACCCTCTGCCTCGAGGCCTTGTTGCTACATGCTCAAATGATGTTGAGCCTACTAGTTTTACACAGGCCACTAAAGATCCCAAATGGCGAGCTGCAATGGAGGAAGAATTCAATGCACTTATACGAAATGGGACATGGTAGTTGGTTCCTAATAGGCCCCACATGAATTTAATTGGTTGTAAATGGGTGTTTCAAATCAAGAGAAAGGCCGATGGTTCAATTGATCGGTATAAAGCCAGGTTAGTGGCTAAAGGTTTTCATCAACAGCAAGGCATTGATTTAAAAGAGATTTTTAACCCGGTGATTAAACACACAACAATCAGGCTTATTTTAAGTCTTGCCATCACTTTCAACTGGCCGCTTCATCAATTAGATGTGCAAAATGCTTTTTTGCATGGCTATCTCAATGAAGAGGTCTATATGGTGCAACCCTCCGGTTTCCATGATCATCATTTTCCAACCCATGTATGCAAGTTGAACAAAGCACTTTATGGCCTAAAACAGGCACCTCGTGCTTGGTATCATCGATTGAGCTCTTTTCTATTGACTATTGGTTTTGTCAATTCAAGGTACGATACATCTCTATTTTTCAAGCGCTCAAAGGACTCTATTTTACTCATACTCATCTATGCTGATGATATAATTGTGACCAGCGGTAGTTTGTCTCTTATCACTGCACTTCTTCATCTATTGCGTTCAGAATTTGCTATTAAGGATCTTGGAGCTCTTAATTTTTTTCTTGGTATTGAGATTATTCGTGACCACACTAGGTTATTGTTGTCTCAAAGCAGCTATGTTCGTGACTTATTGCTTAAAACAAAAATGGATGGGGCAAAACCCATGACCACACCAATGGCTTCTGATAGTCGACTCAGTCGTTTTTCAGGACCCACATCCTTTTCTGATCCTTATTTGTATTGCAGTACTGTAGGGGCTTTGCAATATCTCACCATCACCCGTCTGGACATCGCATTTGCTGTTAACAAGGTGTCTCAGTTTATGCAGTCTCCTACTGAGGATCATTGGGCTGTTGTAAAGAGATTTTGCGCTATCTTAAACATACTATTACTTATGGTCTTCTACTGCAACCTCTAACTCGAATGCAACTTCATGGATTTACTGATGCTGATTGGGCAGGATGCCCCGATGATCGCAAATCTACCAGTGGGTATGGTATCTTTCTTGGGTCTAATTTACTCAGTTGGAGTTCCAAAAAGCAAGCCTCAGTGGCTCGATCCAGCACAGAGGCTGAATATCGTGGTATTGCTCTGGCATCTTGTGAATTGTTATGGGTTCAGTATTTGCTATCTGAGCTTGGTTTTTTCATTCGGTCCCCTGCCATTGTATGGTGTGACAATATCGGTGCTATTTATCTCTCTGCAAATCCAATATTCCATGGACGAACCAAACATGTTGAGATTGATGTGCATTTTGTTCGTGATCTCGTAACCAAACGGCGTCTTGATGTTCGCTATCTTTCTACAGTGGATCAGCTGGCTGGCATCTTCACCAAGCCATAGGGTTCCAAGCGCTTCATAGCTTTATGTGGCAAGCTCACTGTTGCACAGTCACGCTTGAGGGGGCGTGTTAAGGAGAAATAGTCAATGACTCATCACAAGTATCTCTACTGAGATAGACTTCTGTAACTAATTCTGTTTCAACTACTTGTAGCTTATCTCTTATATTCTGTAACCTCTTAAACTATTAATAAGAGACAGCCACACCATATCCTGTGTGGAAAACCATATTTCAAAATACTCTCAATTCTTACTAACACCACCCTCTAGCACAAACACTCCATTCTCTCTCTCTCTCTCTCTCTCTCTCTCTCTATTAAAGATGGCTTTCTCTCCAATTTGAAGCTCCAAATAGAAGGGTCCTTTCATCCTAGTATGTGATTTGTTAATTATTTTTAATTCATTATTTCTTTTAGGTAAAAACATCATACATTAGTAAAAGTGTTTCTTACTCTTTTCAACTTCTCTTTCTTGTCCTTGGGGTGATTAGTGCTTGTTTTATTTTTCTTTTCTTGGTGGTGTTTGGATTGACGACCCAAAGGCCCTAAGAGGACGATTTTTTTTTTTTTTTTTTTTGCTAAGATGGAAATTGAACTAATAAAGGAAGAAAGAAACAACAAAAAGAAGACAAAACAAGAAACAAGAAGACCAACAAAAAACAGAGCACAAGCTATCTCATGTTAGGAGATGGCTGATTACATAGAGAAAAGAAGGCTTCTAGGGTTGGGCTCTTAAAAGAAGAAAACATTTTACCAAGAGATAAGGGAGCTTCAGCCAAGAAGAAGATGATTGCTGTATCAAGGGAAGGCTTCAGGTTGTTGAAAATTGCCCCATTTCTAGCCTTCTATAAGCTAAAGATGGTCACTAAGAAGAGAGCTCCCAGGCCCTTTTTTGCTTTGAAACAAGAGTTGGCTGAAAAAGAGCACCATCTGGCTTCAGCGGAGCAAGAAGTAGTAGAGGAGATGTTGCCTTTAGCTTCTAACCAGGCCCATAATTTCAAGGCAAAAGGGCAGAGGAAGAACAAACTCTATGAAGTCTCTTGGTGGATATCGCAAAGGTAGCACAAAGACGCCAGCCGCACTCCTATTGATTGAGCCCAAGAGTTTGTTGGAAGTTTATTGTGGAACAATTTCCAGGCAAAACAAGCAATGGAGGGCTTAAGGAGATTGTTCCAAGCAAACTTAGACCAAACTTGAGGAAGGCTCCTGGCTCTAATTGAATCCCAAGCAGCAAAGAACGGGAGATGGCTGGAATTTGAACTCGTCCAGATCAGCATATCAGGGATATTGGAGAGGGAGAAATCCACCAAAAGAGTGGATAAGAGGAAAAGACCACCTGCTAAGGATAAGTAGAACTTGAAAGCCACTAAGAGGACGATTCAAATTATGAACCCACTTAAAAAAGAATTTTGAAAGAGAAGAATACACTTCAATACATTTAGATTTTTGTTTTCCACACATTTAAATTTCTATTAAAACCACACATTTACTTTTCTTTGCATTTACCACACATTTAAATTTCTGAACTTTTTTTTGTTTTCCTTATTTTTATGACCAATTCAGTTTTATTTCTATTTTTGCATAGTTTATGGTTAAAACTAGTTAGGATTGGATATATATTCATATTGATGGCGTTTTGATATGTTTAAATTGATGGTTATTTGAGTATTCAAAACTAAATCCAGTTATGATGGTTATGTTTGGGGTGACCATATGATAAATGTATTGGAGGAAGTTCGATTGAAAAATCACTTGTAATAGATTGAAGTAAAATTTGGAATCAGGGTTGTGACTTTAAACGATAACAAAAATTAGTGATTTGCAGGAAGAATTATGGCCAAACAGTTTTTTAAAATTCAGATTCCAACGTAAAAGTGCACAATTTTGCACATTGTTGAAGAAATTTCAGGACAGACTCTGAGTGAAAAGTTTGTGATTTGAAACCTTATCAAAACCATTTTTTTTTCTATGAAACTTGAGGAGATTAAAGTTTGATCAGTGTACTTTCAAACACTAGAATTTCAAGTAAAAATAATTTTGGCAAGATGGTGATCCAGTTGCTCAACCATGGCTTGTTGGACCCACCTTTGTGCAGGATTTCTACACAGTTTTTGTATTTAAGTCATGTTCAAGCATTCATATCTCATTCGTTTTAAATCATTTTTTGCTTTCTTTTTTTTTTTTTTTTTTTGATTCATTCTTCATTCTAGTTTTAATTCCAGCCATTAAACATAGGCCATTAAACCTAATTTAAGGTTGCATTAGTATAGATAAATTCATGCATAAAAACAGCCTTACATACTAGTTTTCTAGACTTAGAAGTTTACTTACTTTCTAACTTTAGGATTAGTCTCCTAATTTATGTTTTGATTGATCTAGATTATTTTCAGAAATAAAAGATCTTTCTAAATTTATTTTAATTAAAGACTTAAACTTGGAAAGTTTCTTAAGATTTGAAGATTCTAACATAAGGTAGTATTAACTTTATGCTTCCTAAATTTCTTATGATTTAAAAATCTTTATTTATTTGGGAAGATTTTAACTTTATAAAGTTTATTAACTTAATTCATTGATTTAGGAAAGTGAATCTAACTTAGTTTCCAACTTTAACTTAGTATTCTAATTTCGGAAAGTTTATAACTTATGGTTTTTTAAGAAATTGGTTTGGATTTGTGATTGTTTCAGATTATTTCTAACATTATTTGATCCTAACTTTGATTCTCTATTGATTTGTTTTTATTTTTTATCTTATTTAGTTCCTGGCTTTAATTCGTTGATTTATTTTTAGTAAGTTCTGGTTATGGAATATTCCTAATTTCATGTTCTAATTTGTGTGTTATTTTGCAACCATTTGTGAATTTTTCTTTATATATATTAGGTTTTTATATTCAGGAATTTTTATCGTCAGGAATATTTAATTTAAAGTAGGAATGATTATTGTACTTAAGTTGAAGAGTCCTTATTTCCAAATGAAGATTGACCTGGTCTTACTAGTTGTTATTACAGTCGAAGCTCTTCACTTAGAGCCGCGATTTATATTGATGTTATCATCAAAATTGAAAAAGTTTTACAAAAATAAAAATAAAAATAAATAACCAAAGAAAATTTAGCCACAACTTATTGCCCACATTGAGTGAAAGAAATGATATTTTCTTTTTTCTTTTTTTCACGCTAATAGAGAATTTCATTAACTTATAAAAAAAAGAACCATAGATACAATGAAAAGGATAGTCCAAATGCTAATGCATGGGGATAGGAAACAGATAAAGACAGGAAGCAGATGAAGGCCCAACGGAGCCCAGATGGAACAAAGGACAGACGCCATCACATCACCATACAAACATCATAGAAGAATTTCTGTTGGGGTAGGGTTCACTGAAAGAAAATGATATTAATCTCATCTTCCATCACAAATGTTCAGGTAGAAATTTCTTCTTGAGATGGAGGCCACCTTGTTAGTTGACTCGGCATGGAAAGGGATATTCTTCAGATTCTTTTGGGATGTGTCCTGGCGGATCCACTGGTCCCAATTGGCATTGCCTATATATATATTTTATTCCAATATCTATTTAGGTATGTATATGGACTATGGAATATTGAGTCCTGGGCCCATCATTCCTCATTTGTGATCTTGGCAAAGTCCAGAGTCTTTTTGCCTTGGTGAGAAGCTCCAAAGTAGTTAGCAGTGTATTCTCCAAACTTGACCTTTCTGTAGACAGTCCTTCCATCCTTCTCTGGCAGGCCCGGCAAGGGTCCGATCATTGTTTGGGACCGTGGGCTCGCAAATAGTGGGACTGAGACTCGGGCCTTGGTGCTGTTGGCTATGACTCGATGCTCCGCACTCTTGTACCTTCCATTGCTTAATATCTTCAAAATCAAAGACCAGAGTCAGCACAGAAATATTTATGGTTACACATGGATCGGGCATATATCCTTAATATAATGAGCGGGTGGGTCAACAAATGGCTCTATCCTAACAAAATCCATAGTTTACAACACAAGGCTGGTCCAATTTATATTGTTTTCCATGACTATGATTTTCATTATTAAGTTACGATTTCATAAATACAGTGTCTCCAATTCTTGACTCAAATGACCCACTAATTCAGGGTTTGATTTTACCCTTTTCACTTTCAGATTGGGTTCTGATTGACAATTTGAACCCAAAATCTATCGGATCTAACCCATCAATGTTATCCGAAACCGAATCATCCTGACAAACCCTGAATCTGACCTAGCAATTCAGGATTGAGGCTGATTAATTCGTATTAATATTTTCAACGCGATTAATAAAATGGATTGTGTTCAAATTAGGTCATTCTTGCCATTTAACCTGCCAACTGACCAGAGCTATAATATGATCTTAGCTTGAAAGAGGTATACATATTAGACGTAAGGCGACAGTGGCACTGCTTACCTCCAATGTGTCCCCAACATTGATGACTAGCGCGCCTTCCACCGGTGGGATCTCTATCCACCCCTTGTCTTCGACCTTAACGAAGAGGCCGCCGATGTCGTCTTGTAAGAGGATGGTCAGGGTAGCTAAATCGGAGTGCCTCCCGACACCAACAGTAAGCTCAGGACGGGGACAAATGGGGTAGTAATTCATGTTCACACCCCTGGCTTCTACGTATTGAGTCACAGCCGACTCGTCCAACTCTACGCCGAGGCCTCTCAGCAGGGTACTCAGAATTGCATGTACCATCTTGTTGGCTGCTCTCATGTAATCAAGGACTACATCTCTGCAAAACAAAACAGAGAGTTAATAAAAATGACTTGAAGTGAAAATATACATTGATTTACTTGATGTATGACCATCATTCTAATTCATTCCTCGGATTGTTGTGATTTTTCCAAAGTAGTAGGCCAGACAAAATGGGGTTGTCCATGTAGCCAGAGTGTGACCTTGGTAAATGAATGGCTTTGAATTTTGGTTTGGACAAAATACATATTACCTACACGGCAAGAAAAATGACTTTTAGTAGTGAATTCTTTTTTGGTCGCTAAAACTGCTGCTATTAGTTTTTAAGAGAGCATTTAGGCATTAGTGGAAGTTTGAGGGCGAATATCGCCCTTAAGAAAGATCAATAGGAGCGGTAAAAAACCACTGTTACAAGTCTCTCTCTCTCTCTCTCTTTTTTTTTTTTTTTTTTTTGCTTTTGTTGTTCTCAACCCAACTTCATTTCAGATGCCGTAGCCTGTAGGAACAAAAAGGCTACTTATCCCGGGATACCCGGGACGTGGCCCGGCTCCCATGGGGAGTCAGGCCATGTCCCAGGACAAAACCCGAGACAAGTAGCATGGCTGCTGTAGGAAAGGACCTTGTCACTGATACTTCTCTTTCATCACAATATTTTTATACTTGGGTCAAATAACAGGTCTCTTACATCCCCCTGAAGCGTCAACACATAGCTTAGTTTAAAAATTAGTAGTTTATTAGGGAAAGAATCTTATGGATCCAATTCACTCTAGTACTAATCAATATTAATAAACATATCACGTACCGACACTCGTGAGGCCAAAATTTAATAGCCTCTTCGTCACTCACGTAGACCATGTTCAAATAATCCTTCCATTCCAGTGACTTCTCCTTGGCAGGCAAAAAGCTCGTCCCATAATGTACGCGGCGACATGGCGTCTTCTCTTTCAAGAAAGCAGCCTTCTTCTCCGGGGGCAAGTTGAAGAAAGTGTGTGCAGCTTTCTTAGCGCGCTCCAGCAGTTCAAGTGGCACCCCATGGTTAACCACTTGGAAGAACCCAAGTTTCTCCGCTGCCCCACAAAGAGTGTCAATGACCTCCCCCTTCTTCTCCCCTTCCAAACCCGACAAGTCGATCGGCTTAGCCAAATAGAGCGAAGCATCGATCACTTGTTTGGGATCGATTCGCTCGTTGGGAGGGTGCACATAGCGTGGAGGTAGAGAGCCAATGTTAGAGTCTGCAAGTCCCTTGACACCATAGCCTTCATTTACAATTAATTTAAATAACTCAGCTTCATCATGGTTGGGAATCTGAGAGGTGGTATTAAGAACAAGACCCATGGATGCCAATTGAGGATAAGAAGAGGTGGAGAAGGAAGACGGACAGTGATTGTGTTCTATTGCTTTCTATAAAGGGACTTGTGCTGTTTCAGAAACTGGTGTCGTTTGATATGTATTTATAATGGGAGCTTGTGGGTATACATTTCAACGCTGTGAATTGGTTCGTTGGGGATGGCCATGGACCACTCATAGATTTACTGTGCGGATTCTTCGAGGAAATTTCAGCAACGATTGAGAATATTTCACTGAAAAAGATGCCATTGTAATTAGCATTTTTAATCCATTAGTCATGGTATGCTGAACATCATACGACAGTGGGGGCATGGAAGTATGACCTAAAAGCCCCTCTAAAATAATAATCAGTGTCAGAGAATTTTACAAGCAACTCAGCCTGAAAGAACAGTTAAAGAGGAATTCTTCCGTGTTCTCTATTCACTTCTATTTATTTCAATCAATCAATGATTAATAATGTTTAATGAAGTTAGTTTTTTAATACGGCCGTGCTACAGGGAGCCATGCTACAGCCGGGGTCTGTGCTCGGGTATGTAGACTTTTTGTTTTTAATATCAAATTCATTTGAGAATTTCTCATTACTACTGTGGGGCGATTGACACACGCTGGTTGTTTTGACCCTGCACTCTTGCATTCAATGCCATGCAATTGCATTGTTGTAAGTGCTTTAAATGAGAAATCAAAGATGGATATTTAAAAATGACCGTCAAATAACATATCCAATTTAATTACTGATGAAATTCAAAGAAAATGAGAATGAAAAATGAATACCCAATCCTCACCCAATTTTCTTTTACAGTAATGTAAATTTGTATTAAAAAAAGAGGCAGTTAGCCCCCAAAGCCCAGAAGGCTACTAGAAAGTGAAACACAAAATAACTATACAGAGGATGAGAGAACTATTATGCCATTCCCAAAAAAGCCAAAATAGGATGAAGAGGAGGACTATTCATAACAATTGGTAGAGATAAGATCATGCCTTTGATCTGGTCCACAAAGATCGACTTAGCTCTCTCGAATGGAGGCTTCCGATTGTTGTTGTGTGTTTCGAGTCATTTATAAGGAGCCACAAGACTAAGATGGCATGGAAGAATACCCAACCCTCAAGTAATTCAATACTTAGGAAAGTCAAGCTGATCCCATTTAGATCTTCACCTTATGCCCATCATTCCTCACCTTATCATATAGCTAGTTCACCCTCATTTCTTTAGTATTTTCTCAATTAAGCTCAAATGGCCATGATTTTCTTTTATTTAATTTCCATATAATTTATGCAAAGAAATGGGGCCTACTGTCTCTATATCCCATTGATGATGATCATCAACCCAGGAGCTCGTATTTAGTTCTTGCATATTTTATGATAAAAAAAGCCCCCGGGTTTAATTAGAACTCTTGAATAAATAAATGCATTGACTAAAATCACAGTAAGATTCATCAAAGAACAATCTGTTTTTATAATAAAAGTTACAAATGCTTTTGACTTCCACAAATAAGATGATAAATGTCTTTCAAAAACAATTTATCATGTCTTCCTGGTGAGCACCGTCCGCCTATATATCCTCTGATGAGTTGCCCACATCACAAGAGATCGAGCACATAATTAATAGATTGCTTTAACCATATTATTAATTTCTAAACAAGCTAGTGATATAATTAATTTCAAATAAACTCCTAAGAGGGTCGTGCCCCATTGCACGGAGCTCCACTCCCCTTGCTTCTACGAACATGCACACATGACTGACACAGTGAGAGGATATGGCGTTCACAGTACTTCTGTGTGTAACACGAGTGTACCGACATGTCGTTCAATGTTGAAAGTTGAAACGACCAAAAAAGGAAAAAACAAAGAAGAAAGAGCGGTTCCTTTTAGTGAAGAAAAGGAGGAGGATGTTGCAGTTTTGTTGCTTGAAGTGTCCAACTTTGCAACATATTGGGTCCTGAATTGTACAACTTACTGGGGTAAAAGAATGGAAAGAGAAAAGGTTTAAGCCTATATCTGGGTAAACAAAATATCATATCAATCAAACGACTATTAACCTTATGCAAACTTATTGTGATGAATTTCAATAGCAATGTTTGGATGAGTGTGAAAGTAAGACCAAGGGTAATGGGTGTACATGAAGAGATTATATGAAAATGAATTTAGATGGGCCTTTAAATGAAAATATATAAAAAGGGCTAAATCATAGAGAAATCCAACTTTATCTTATGTATGTGGAGATGCTAATGGAAGAAAATGCGCAGCTGCCATTTTCTTTCATGGCATCTCTATTCTTTGGTTTCTCCGCAATGACTTCAGGCACCAAGGAAGAATGCCATCCCTGCATAGAGTCAAGCTTCTTCTCATGGACCGCCTGAAAGGTATGACTATCTCCCAGCCAGTTTAGTCTCACCCCGTTCCAGCTCATCAAATTTTAGTCCATTTTGGACTCGTTGGCTAATTTCGTGTTCTGTTCTGTTTTTGCTTTTTTTCTTGGCTGTTTAGTTTAGTCTCTCTACTGTTGTTCTTTGTTCTTGTTCTCTCTCTTTGTATTGGGGGCTTTCTGCCTTTCCTCTTCTCTCCTTTCGCAATGCAAATTTACCTTTAAGCAAAAAAAAAAAAAAAAAAAAAAAAAAATGAAGTTTGTGGAGCCATATCATTAGAGGGAGAGGGCTTCCTCCATGACCCAGGTTGAAGAGGGACTGGATAGACTTCTTTTCATTCTTTTGGCACTAAAGGCATGTTTGAACAATATACATGAACTCATCACGAAATGAGATCTAAAGAAGGATTATTAAAGAAATGAGCAATGAAATATATAAGCTAGTAGTGCAAACATTTTCCTAGGATTTGAATTACTATGGAGATGATTGGGTAATAATTTTTCATCTTCTCTTGATTCAATTTCCAATAAATGGCAAACTATTTGATCATTATTTTGGAATATTCACCTTAGATTCTTTAATTTTAACCACTCATGGAAATATAAAGCTTGAAATTCTTAGGAATTCAATTACAATTTCATGAAATTAACAAGCCCTAAGAAGCTATGAATTTTCGGCTCTTTCTTTGTTTTTATTTTTTTACAACCTATATAAACAAAGAGATTAAGTGGGAAGATCTTCATCTACAAGCACACCACATACTATGGTTATGCAGTCCAAATTGTGGGCGCACTTCTATGCATTCCTATCATTAGGAGGTAGGATGGATGGAAATGTCCCACACCATCAGAACATCCGAGCCATTAATTTAACTATCTTAAAGTTTAATGGACTTTCAACCATATATTTTTTGTAAGATTTAATCTAATGGTGAGTGAACGGTTGATGAGCATAAAACTTGGGCATGGTGCTAAATCATGGAGAGATAAGAGTGTGAAAGGTGATACAATAATCGAAGCTAGATCCAAATGAATCTGATAGAGTTCTATATATCTAGGTTGCTTGTCGGAGAGAATTCTCCGATTAAGAGAGCCATGGAAAGATCTCCCTAAAAAAATTTAATTTTCCTTCTATTCAGAACCGAACGAGCTAGATTAAGATCATGACTTATTTTATAATCATCCAAAATAGCCCATTTAAGCAGTTAGGTCGAAAGAATTCTGGCAGACTTCCTTAATTATTTTCCTTTTTTTTTCTCTCTCTTCAATACAATTACCCTTAAAGCAAAAAAAAAAAAAAAAAAAACACGAGTTTTATATTTTTTACTCACAGTGGCCTCCTGAAGAAAATTTTCTTTCTCAATGACGTTCGCCATGGTCCAAAGGATGTTATAGGAAATTACCATTCGGAAGAAACGTTGATGTATTTTTGAATTATAGTGCTTTCTCAAGATATTATTGGAATGGCTCTTTTATTAGAAATTGTTTGAAAATTATATATTTAGATATTTCTAAATTATAATATATTAAAGCCGGGGAAATTTGAAATCGATCTGAACCAGATTCATTTCAGTTTTGACTATATTGAGCCTTAGTAAAAAGCTATCAACGTGTAAATTGTGGTGTGGACTCAAACTCACGATCTCCAACTTTTTTTAATATATAAGTAACTTCGCAGCTAAAGCATTCAATGGTAATAAACAGAAATTCTCAGAAAAATGCCAAAAGTAGTTAGATCGAGCCAAAAGGGAGTTAATGCTTACTAGGCCATTTTTGTTGAACGTTGGCTCGGTTTTTCTGAACAACTGTCTCCATCAGTCTTCCTCTTACTACTATTATTTCTATTCATCAATTTCCTTCCCTGATTAGGCTCATTGATTGATGTCCAGAAATATATCTCCTCTCCAACATACTGTAGCATGGAGGACTTAAAACCAAAAATACAGTTTAGAATATAGTTTATGGTTTAAAATAGCGGCTGCTAGAGCGTAGCGTCCGCATTATCGACGGTAGCGGTAGGAGCCGTTATGATATTTTGAAAATAGTGGCGTTACGGTCCAATCTATTTTAATTTAAAATATCTTTTTTTTTCCATTTTTTCTCCTCAATAATCTTTCTTAAAGGTATCGCTACGTTTATATGGGTCCAAATCACTAAAAAAATCCAAGATTGACCACAACATAATATTTGAGTTCTTTTGACTACTTAAAAAATTCACACATCGCTATGCCGTTACGTATCACCACAACCACTACATATAGCATGAGCGGCTCGACATAGATCACAGTGAGGTATGGGCGGCTCGTCATAAATTGAATTTATGGGAAGCTTTTGACCCTACTCAATTTAAGAGTTTCACCCCACATTATCTAACTTTACACTTTTTATTTGTTGCTGTGGTAGTGAACAAAAGTCACCATAAAATACCTGCGGTCTAAGTTAATGAGCCAACTGTCTATCAAAAATTAAATAAAATTAATGGGCCCACATTACTGATATGCGCTCTAACAACAAGTTTTTAGAACTTAAAGGAATTTGTGACATTGCCAGAAAATTAGTGGAGACAAAGAAGGATATCATATACCAATTGGTTTATTTGCTTTTAAAATTGGTGTTGATTTTACCAGCAGTGATTGCCACTGTAGAAAGAGCTTTTTCAACAATGAAGTACGTAAATAAAAGGTTGCATAACCGAATAGGAGATCAATAGATGAATGATTATTTGGTTATACATATTGAAAAATATGTGGTTACTAGTGTTGATAATGAATATATTATACAATGATTTCAACACATGAAAACCTGAAAACCCGTTAAGGGCTGATGTAAGAGTTTATGTATATGGATTTTGCTTTTGGATTAAGAACTATTAGTAACAATGTATTAAAATTTCTTTATTTTTTTTTTAGAATTCAATATTATCTTTGTCGGGATTATCGAAAATAGATTATTTGAGAATTTTATACTATACTTGTCAAATTATCGAATGTAGATGACAAATGTTGATAAAGTAAAAAATAAATTTATTCAATTTGCAGAAAATAAGTCTTTTGTTGACCCCACTAATTCGAATTTCTGGAGCCGCCATTGACATATAGCCCGCTACATTCCAATTTGGCCACTAGCCGGTACGTTTTCCACGACCGCTATTTTAATCCTTGATATAGTTAATTGTATGTAATCTTATAGCATGCGGTTATATCGCCATATGTGGTAGATAATCCATAATTATTTTTTAATTCATTGCTAGACATAACATACATTGCTCTATATCTAATTTCCAAAATGAAATCTTGGCAAAAATTGTCATCTCCTTACATAAGTAATGAGCAAAAAGTCAGGGGAAATTCTCACTATTCCTAGAAAATGCTTTTTACGTCCAGCGATATTAATGTTGTTAGTGAAATTCCTTTCTCAGGGAAAGTGAAAATTTTCCCTGATTGGACTCAATGACTTATGTCTAACCAGACGTGTTTTTGCTTCGAAAATATTGCGACATGAAGGTTTTAAAGTCAAAAATATATTTTCGAGTCCAGCTAACTGTGCATTATCTGTAGCACTCGTCGATATTGTCGTATACTATAAGATAGAACATAAATTCCCCAACATCTAATTCAACAAAATGATTTTTCCACAAAAACATGCAGTTTTATAAATCCATCATTAAGCCCGATTTGGGAAAACCCGCACTTTTCATGAAAAACACTTTTCACATCAAAGGCGATATAGCCATCTGTGAACATTAAATATAAAAAAAAAAAAAAAAAACCCTAGTGTTGAGCTAGTTGGAAATGGCATGGCGGATGCTTTGCCTAAGTTGGGGGTAAAAAGAGAGATAGCTTTGATTACTCCTTTGTAATTTGTTGTTTTGTGCTGGTATTTAGTTCTAATACCTATGCGGGTTTTTTTTTTCTTCCATCTTTATTGTATCTTTTTTAAGTCTTTAATATATTTTACCGTTATCGATAAAAAAATAAAAAAACCAGTCGGAAATGTTAATGATATTTGGATCACCTGGACTCTTTCTTTTCACATCATTTACATTTACAACTACAACAAAACATTTCCATTCACAATATTCGATCTCAATTTATGTCCATCTTCATTCATGTCCATCACAACAAGAAGAAACAAGAGAATTATGGGTTACTCACCTATGAGCCACCAAAGAAAGAGAAAAAAACAACAAGGAAACAAAAAAAAAAAAAAAAGATAAAGTAAGTGGGGCCAAATAAGGAGGATAAAAAAAAAAAAAAAAAAAAAAACAAACGACAGGAGAAAGAGAGAGAATCAAGGGTGGGACCACCAAAGATGAAGCAACAAATGGTCGAGGAAAGGAACGGTAGAGAATATATAGAAGAAAGGGGTTTTGTGTTAGGGTTTTATTTTTGATGTACGTCGACAGACATATATGAATATAAAGGTAAAAAGGGAAAATGGTAGGAGGCCCTCACATGGTTAATTTGAACTGTTTGGTCCCAGTGCCATTGTATCCAAGTATAAAGGGTTTCTTTTTTTTTTTTTTTTTGAACTTTTTTATTTTTAAATCCTATATTTATGAATGGCTATGTTGAATCCCTCTAGCATAAAATTTAAAAAGTAAATCAGTCTATCATAAAATCCTAAATTTGTAAATATTGCAATAAATGATTGTTTTAAATAATAAAAATTAAAAATTAAAAATTAAATGAAATACTTCCAAAAATTTTGTGTTTGAGGGACTTATGATCAATTTTCAGTATAGTGGAATTTATTTACACTCCTTCGTAATTGAACATCTAAAAATCTTATAAAAAACCTAATGGGTTGGAATTTTAAAATTCTTCCTTGGTATTTTGAACTTCTTATCAAGAACCATGACACTTGCAAATGCCAGCAGACGAGCTGGACTAGCCAACACATCATATGAAAAAACCTTCAATAGTTTATGTTCTCTCAAAAAAAATTCTAGCAAAGAAACATGCTCTTGGAACATGGTGAGTGGAGTGAAGAAATACATTCGAAGTTAATTTCACAATATCTGGAAAAAATATACCACCTATATTTATGATGGAGCCAATGGTGAGTTTTTGGCTAGATAATAATTAAGCGGGTCATATGCACTTTAATGACTATGTTTAGTGGAGATGTGTTTTGTGAGAAATAAAGTATTTACAAAAGAAGAATCAAGATCCCCTAAGTGGGTCTACGTACGGTGACGGTGAATAGACCACTCAATGAGCGATCCGTTACGTAACTGCGGAAAGCCCTGCTCGAATCCATGGTAGGCTGGTCGGTCGCAAGAGGGAGCCGATGGTGACTTTTTTGGCTCCGAAGTATATAAGTGGGCCATGTCACTTTAATGACTAGTTTTAATGGAAACAAGGTTTTGCATGTGGGCAGAAAAGTTCAACATTCAATTTATTTATTTTTAGCGACCTAGAGGAGAGACTATGAACGCATAGATCAACAATCATTTAGATAATTATTATTAAAGTGAAAATTATCACCAGTGACAACAGATAGAAACTATGAACGCATAGATCAACAATCATTTAGATAATTATTATTAAAGTGAAAATTATCACCAGTGACAACAGATAATGTTCCTACTTTTGTGTGTGTGTTGGGGTGGGGGGGTTGGGGTTTTGCGGTCATGGCGTGCCATTGAAAATTACATGGAGTGGAAGTCACAGGTGCATCCAAAACGCATCATGAAAATATTATTTTTTGTGGGGGTGGGGGAGGGCGGCGCGGTCATGGCGTGCCATTGAAAATTACATGGAGTGGAACTGTGGAAGTCACTGGTGCATCCAAAACGCATCATGAAAATATTATTTTATGTGGACTCAGGAATTCGTCCCGGCGGCACAATGTAGGCAAAAAAAAAAAAAAAAAAAATCCTTGGTGGGGTTGGGAGAGCCCACATATGAAAAATGCATGTAGTTTAAAAATAATAATAGTTTTTTAATATATAAAAAAATATAATACTTTTTAGAAAAGGATTTTTAAGAATTTTAGGGGCCCATGTATAGGAAAAAATTGTTGTTCATGACCAACTAAGAGCATGCTTCTTTGCTGGAATTCATGTCCGCAAAATTTCTAAATTTCCAGACAAGGTGGAATTCCTGGATGCTCCCTATAAACTCCACAAAAATGTATAAGGGTTGAAATTTCTGAATTCCAAAGGTCATTTGAGAGTAGGCGTGTTCATGGGCCGGACTGGACCGGGTTAACGAATAACCAAGCCCGACCCAAGTTCTAAACAGCCTGCCCAAGCCCGGCCGCCTTGAAGCATGTAAGCCCGAGCCCAGCCAGAGATTAAAATATAATTTAAAAAGAGAGTGAAATTACATTGTCTCGTCTGTAGCCCAGTTGGTTTGGTCTTGAAAGTGTCAATGTAAGTATCATTGTTTGAATCCCATACATATATATACATTTTTCTAGCGGTATAAAAGAAAACTGAAAAACCGTATAACCGAACCGAATTGAATCGAATGCGGTTAATAACCGCGTTTCACGGTTCGGTTACGGTTATTAAAATTGAAAAACCGCACTTCACTGTTTGGTTACGGTTTTCAGTATAGACTCATGGTTATTAACCAAACCGAATAGTAAAATACAGTTCGGTTAACTGGCACACGGTTAACCGTACCATTATTTTAATAAAAATAAATAAATGAAATATGTATATAATTCTTAACTTAAGTATACACTTGACAAAACGATTTTTAACGATTATTCTGGATATGTTTCGGTTACGGTTTTTAATTGTTAACCGCCGTTTGGTTTCTAACGGCTTTTACGGAAATAGTTATGGTTTTTAAAACTGAAAACCGTAATTCATTATTCGGTTACCAGTTCTCCCAAAATGAACGGTTAACCGAACCATTACACTCCTACCTTTTTCTATTTTTATTTCTCAATCGGGCCGGGCCGGGCCGGGCTTTGGGCTCTCTACAACTAAGTCCAACCCCGGCCCGTCTATTAAACGGGCCAAACAAAAATGTCCAAGCTTGGCCTTGATATTAAAAACAAAGGTCCAAGCCCATTCCATGAACACCTCAATTTGAGACCTTTCGAGTGACTTAAATTCTAAAATATTTGAAAATAAACAAGGCATTTATAAATATCGGAACAAAATGTCATATCATGTAAAAAAAAAAAGAAAAAAGAACATACCAAATTCCTATTAGGAATTTTAGCAGAGAGACAGGCTCTAAAGAAATCTACTGATTAGCAATTAATGATAAAAATTTGAATTTACACCAAAGAAGAATAAGCGAGACCATGTGATTTTCTTTGGATGAAATTGCTAATATTGCGACGTATGTGCCCCGTTCCTCCACCTTTCATTTTCCCTCCCCCATCCTTTTCCAACCACGTTTCAAGGCATCCAAGTTTCAAATGGCTTTTTTAATCATTTCAAGTATCGAATAGCGACGTCGACAAGAAAATCAACAGGCCCCTGGAGCACGTTTTGTGTACCTTTCGTCCCCATCCATATCATTGTGTGTGCTGGAGTCAAAAATGGTGCCAGTGCCACATGTCCCTAGATCAAAGGCAAGAATAGTTGGGGGTTGTTGACGCGCCGCCTCCTATCAGAGTCCAGATTCTCTGAGGATTTCCCCCACGGTGACCGTGAGGGGACCAATCAAGGCCTGCCACATCACCGCGGGTAGCCTACCATGCACGCGGGCAGCTTGGCATATATCCGGGTAGGGGCTGCCCACGATGACGTGGCGGACCATGATTCGTCCACTCACGGCCACCATAGGGAAAATCCTTAGATGATCCGGATTGTTGGGGGTTGTTGACGCGCCTCCTCCGATCAAGGTCACGTTGATTTTGAATGATGTTGGGATTGAGTTGTGATATCATGACGTATGGACAATTTTGACTAAAAATAAAATTTCAGAGTCTTTTGGTTATTTCTTTTTGGTGAAAATTCAATTCTTTTTCGTTAATTGCTAAATAGTGAATTTCTTTTATCTTATACCAATTTGGTCAAATCATTTTCATAACTATTCTTGATTTTTGTTAAGTTCAATGCACCATCAGATATAAAGTTGTCAGAAGACTTAGGCTTTGTTTGGGACCTCTGCTCTTGGACAAATGCAATATTGTGCACAATACATTAATGGCTATCTTTGTTTTTCACATATCTCGAGCTTCATATGGTATTATGTGATCAAAATTGACCACGTAGCTTTTTTTTTTTTTTAGCCTCTTAAACATATCCAACGGTTTTGATCTTGTTTTTGGGGCCTACATATCATAACAAATTATATCCAATGACTCATGATTTGTGACACATATCTCGAGATCGGTGATGATTCAATGGCTGAAATTTGGTTACATGGCTATGTTTGACCTTGTGAACATTTTCATTGGTTTGAATCTTGATTGGGCCTCTTAGATTTGGAGAAAACTTGAAGAAATGGATTAGGCGTGATTATGCATAAACACTGTAGCCCTGCCTCTTCTTTTTCCCCTCTATTTCTCAACTACCTCATCAAGGAGGCTGTGAAAAATAGAGCCATTGCCTCTACTTTTCTCAAATATATAGAGGCTGAAAGGTGGTGCCAAACACTTTATTTTTTCAAACCTCTATCCATGTTTGAGAAATAAAGAGAAAAATTAGACCTTCCAAACATGCACTTAGAAAACTTAAGAGTATGTCAAATGATGAGCTCACAACAGCATTAATGGTGGCATTGGTTGTTTATCCTTTTACATCAGTTGTTCTACTTTGGTGTAAAACAAAATTGAAGGATATTTTCTTTTGGTAGAAACGAAAGATAAAAGACCATGGCTAACACACTTGTGGTCGATTTGTGAAGTGAAGAGAAGGCGAAGTTAGTAGTAGTAAGAGGAGGTTAAATAAAGAAGTACTAAATGACAAAAACTCATTAGTGACATAGTGGTTTTCCTTTTCTTTTTTGATTATTTTGGAAAAAACGAAGAAGGGTTTTTTTTTTTTTTTTTGGTGTTATTTAGTTGCGTGAAAGTGTAGCCTTTTAACTTTTTCTTAAAAAAAGAACGATGTGCTTTTTGAAATTGAGTACTTTGGTTTTTGATTTGATCCCACTTCCTTTCTTGTATATTGAGGTGACCATTCACTTCACACTATTTTACAAGTAATTTTCCCAAACTGGCTTTTTTTTTTTTTTTTTTTTTTTTTTTTTTTTTTTTTTTTTTTTTCTATCGGAGGGTTCTCAACCCTTTGGGCTGGACTACTCCCTTTGGGCCTAGAAGTAAGCCGGTTAACTCCCCTGTAGTCCGAGTATGGTAATGCAGTTTCGAACCTACAACTTTTAGGTGTAAACCGTACGTAGTCCTAGGCCAACTGAGCTACCCCTTGGGGTTACCCCAAACTGGCTTATACGACTAATTTTGAAGTTCACTTCTAAAATGAATTCAAAGTAAATTGTCACTTTAAAGATAAGGAAAGAAGAGGAATCTAATCAAAAGGCACAAAAATTCAAAATCCACCTTTCGACTTTTTGTGATCATTTTGTGACATGTTAAAGAATATCTTTAAATTTTTGAATAAAAAGAAAAACCCCTTTTGTATTTTAGTGGAATGAGAGATTAACTTTTTGGTATTTTTTTAAAATGAAAGGAGAGATGATATTTTAAATTTTATACTTTTTTTATAAGATCTCTCTTCTTTTCTGGTCTCTTTAAAGTGACCATTCAATTTGAATTCACTTTACAAATAAATTACCAAATGAAAACTCGATTTTAAATTTGCTAAATGCTACTCAACCAAAAAAACATTGTCTAAACCTAAAAAAAAGTTTCAAAAAAAAAAAAAGGGTTCCCCTACATCTTTATGACGTTGGACCACCAAGTGGTTGTTGAAAGTTACCTGATTTACAAAAATGTAGCTTTCGCACTGTCTAGTGTAGCTCTTTACGTCAATTGTGAATTGTGAATTGTGTGACTTCACTCTGAAACCGAGTGGCCTTCCGAGAAAATTGCACGGCACTTAGTACCGTGTAACGTTGAAATGCAAGCCCCACTAAAAACAGGAGATGGTCCTTCTCCAACAAAGAGGTTGGTCAAATTTTGTTCACAAGGTTAACTGGTTGAGCCTCACATCAAATGGCGTGTCACGTGAAAGACTCGGACCAGCTCATGCTTGGACTAACAACAGAAAGGGATGGGCGAACGTCAAGGAGAGATTTTCTTGAAACATTGAATGGAGTACGAGATTTCCTTAATGTTTTACCTTGGCCCCTACGCTCGATCGTTATTCTTGATCGACCCACTCAAATGGAAACTACCCCGACCCTTCCGATTTTTAACTACAGAAAGTCTACTTGTCCCGGGATTTTTGTCCCGGGACGTGGCACGGCTCCCATGGGAGCCGTGGAAGCCTGGGATCCAACGGCTCCCATGGGGAGCCGTGCCACTGCCCGGGCCAAAATCCGGGACAAGTTGCACGGCTCTTTTAACTATGAGGTTGAGGGAAGTAGAGGACTTGTTAAAAGATCAATGATTTGTGACTCCTGTACAATTATTAGGTTTTCCACAACTTGCAAAACAAAAATTACTCAAATGGAATAATACCCGCGTTGGAAAATTCAAGAGCAACATATTAGTATGGTTTGAAATGACCTAGAGAAAATTAGATGTGGAGATCCTTGGGCTTGTTTGACAACTTTACCCCTAGAGTCAAGTAAGGTAAAGCTCCAATTTCTATAATAAAAAAATCCCACCAAAACACTTTAATTCAAATTTCCACAATATTTTTTTTTTTAAAAAGTCAAACAGTAATCTCATTTCTCCACTAAGTTAAGGAAAAAAAAAAAAAAAAACTCTACTTTTCAATAAAAAAGCAAAAAAGATTCCATCACAAACAACTAAAAATAAAATACCATCATAACTTACTTTTATTTTATTATTTTCTCAGAATAACCACTCAACTCCATTAGTAAAGGCACCAAACAGGCCCGCGTCTAAGGCGGACCCAAGAATTTTTTCTTGCACTCTATGTAAAGAAAATCTTGGGGGAGAGGGAATATTTAAAAAAATAAAAATAAAAGTCTTGGGGGCTCTATGGAATTTTATACTTTTTTCCAGGGATAGGTGCATGCTGAAGTCTAGACCCTTGTACGTGGGTCTGCCCGTGCTCTATACCATGGCCCTTCTAGTTTTTAAGAATGTGGTTAAGGGATGAAGAGTAACTTGTTAAAAGAGTAACTTGAATTAAATTCTATGCTGAAAGAATTTTTAATTGGAGAGGAAGACATGTTGAGACAAAAGTGGCTAAAGGACGGAGATCAAAACATAAAAGTCTCTCATGCTTGCAGTACTCTTAAAAGAAAACTCAACAAGAACTCAAAGTATTAATTAAAGACTTCCAAGGGAGGTAGTTAGGAGATATATGTGACTATCTTAAAAAAATATTGACCTCAAAAGGACGGAGAAACTTAGTTAAAAGAGCTTTTTGTATATACCCCTCAAGGCTTATAGGATTTGTAAATAAGCTCCTAAGGTTTTGGTATTTGTAAATAGGCCTATGTTTTTTTTTTTTTTAATACCTTTCATTTTCCCAAAATCAATATTTCTAACAAGAATGGGCAGCCACCAAGAGATTTGTGTAGAACTTTTATATAAATGACAGCTTTGCCCTCCATTAAATAAAAATGAGTATATTATTATTTATAAAAATATTATTATTTTATTTCAAATTCCAATGGTTTTTCTTAATAACTCTCACGTACACATGACCAGGGGTAGACCCAAGTACAAGGGCTTGAGGACTGAAGCTCCCACCCAGAAGTTTCTATCTTTCTTTTACGTTTGCCTCTTCCCCCGATATTTCTTTTACATAGAGCTAAACACCACCCCACTTGCAAAAATCTAAAAAAATAACTTATTTATTTTTACATTTTCCCATCCCCGCAATATATCTTTAACACCCCTTACACATGAAGCATAATCACGTATTTTGAAAATCTCATCAATACAACGGTGGGTCATGTATGAATTTGATAAATCATAACCGGTTATAAGTACAAGTATTGATTGTCGTCATGGGGATTTAATGAAATGAGCCCTGTATTAATAAAAAAAGAATTTATGTAGGGGTATTCTCTCCTATTAATTGCAATTGTTAACGTTACATGCTTTATAATAAAAAATTGAGCATAAGTTTTTGAAATTATGCATATAAGGATAAAAGAGATGGACAAGAGTGTTATTTCGCTCTAAAGACCTATGATGATTAGATGACTATTGCTTTTGGGACACATAAGGTATTTAAATGAAAATGCAAGGGGCTTATTTGAAAATACTTAAACTTCAGGGGCCTATTTACAAATCCTACAAACATTAGGGGGGTAGATACAAAAGCTCTAGTTAAAAAGGTTATCAGTTTACCCTCTTGAAAAGAGACTATGCTTTCTTGTTAGCTACCTTTACTAAGTAAGAAGTGAGGGAAGCTGCTTTCCAACAACAAACCCTAAATCTTCACGCCCTGAGGGGTTTCTTGCTTTGAGAGCTTTCCTTTCCATAGACTAATTAAGGTCATTTTTAATTAGCTCATTTTTAAATTGCAAGCGGAGAATATCAAATTCTAGCTAAGATCATTATGTATCGAGCTGTTAGAGGGATCAATCATTGATTATTTTTCCTAAATATATATACTTATATATACACACATATTTATATATAAGGGTTTTCTTGGAAAGGAAAAGTGGTGCCTCCTTGGATCACTCCTTTGGAAGTGGAGTTGGTTTATTATTCTCTTTGGCGTCTTCTAGAGTTTAATTGTTTCATGCTCGAGCTGTGGGCTTGTTTATTGTTTGTTTTATTTCATGAATGAGGTATGCCCTATTGGCGTTTCTCCATCTGATCTGGATGGATGAATCTCTTTATTTGTCCCAATAGAAACTAAATAAATTTACTTACCTTTCAAAAAGAGTTATATATAGGGTAATGTTATACTAAGTAAATGAATTACTTACCACTCATGGATTGTGCGGGAGTCGGGAGGTAACTTTTTTAACACCACATGGAAGGGCCTATGGTAAATCTAGTCCTCTCCCACTCACTAACTCCCCATGACTTAGAACTCATCCTTACTTGGCACTAATTTGAATTATACTCACTATTGGATTAAACTTCATAAAATAAAATAAAAAATAGCATAAGAAACCATTGAACTTTAAGGCCTCTAAATCAATGGTTTCTCATGAATTAGGGGAGAGGTAGAAATTGAAGTCCCTTGTTTGGAATACATACTAATCATGGGAGGATAGTACGTGATAGAAAGGTTTCATTTGTAGTTACAATTTTGGACAAAGATCATCTAAATAAAATCATCACAGTTATAGATTTTGGCGGCCTTAAAGTCTAATGGTTAAGTAACATGTTTTATGAAATTTAATAAAATAGTGAATATCATTTAGATTAATGTCAATTTTAAGTGAATGCTAAGGATGTTGAATAAGAGTCATTTGTATGGCAAAAAAGTCTATTCCTTGTCACGGATAGTGTAAGATAAAAACTGATCCCATGGGGAATGGGATGAAACGATGAGACCATATCTTTCGATGAGACCTTCTGCTCTCTTTCTCGTCGTTTTGCATTTTCATTGTCAAAGCAGTAGGGTCCACCATTTGGAAAACCTAACCCATTGAGAATGGAAGAAATCCTTTTGTATGCGTTTACTGCAAAAGAAGTTGCCCTACCATTAGATTCGTAATTTTTGAAGTGAATTTCTCAATCTTGCAAAGAGCCGGCCCTGGGCTAAAGCCCAGGAAGCCACCGCTTTAGGCCCCCAATTTTTGTCCATTTTTTGGGGGCCCAATTTTCTTTAGCCCATATAATATATATGTTTGTAAAAAATAAAAAAAGGCTACCCAAGACATGAGAAATGGCCCAATTTCTAAACAACCCATTACAAAAGGGCCCTAAATTAATGATTTTGTGTTATATTTAAATGAAAAAAAATGAAAAAAAAAAAAAAAAGAGTATGAAACTTTGGAAATTGGAAAAGATTAGGTCGGCTATTATAGAGTAGTTTTGGATGCCGATTCACTTTCGACTTCGGAAATCAAATACACCTCCCCTCTCTCCCCCTCCCTCCTTATTCACAATCAAAACTGGGTCTTCTTATTCCCAATTAAAATTGGATTTTCGGACTGCAGAACCGTTTTCAACTTTCTGTTTATGTGTTTCATCACTTTGTGCCGACGAGCCGGGAAGAGAATCAGGTGATTGAACATTCTCTCCTTTCCAAGTTTCAAAGAATATTTTAAAAATGAGCCATTATTTTTTTTATCTGTTCTTTTAATCTTTTTTTACTTTTAAGGGGACAAGACTATTGATTAACATTTTTTTTTTTTTTTGTTATATAAAAATTTATTGTATACATAAATTCAATATAAAAATAAAAGGATAAGAAAATGTACCACTAAGTTTAACCACAATATCAATTGAATCAAATGATCTTTCGCTTATTATGAAGAAAAAAAATCAGTTGAATCATCGCATTATGAAAATACAAATAATTTGTAGATGGGTTATGTTTGGAAAATTTGTTGATTGTTGTTTATTTGATTTAATGATTTACAGATGCTCTTATGATGTTGATTGAGTTATTGATGCTGGCCTAGCACTCTATTGTTTCGCAACCTCGGTAATTTTACCTGAATTTGAAGCTTTTGAATTTGGATTGATCGTTGGTTCTTGAGTTCTGCATTAGATTGTTTCCTAAAATCATGCATCCTAGAAAGTGCCTCTCTATGTCTGAAAAAAGGAAAAAAATGAAAAGTTGATGCACTTATTTAATCTCAATCAGGAGCTCTTGATAAGTTTGTTTTTGCTAAGAAACAAACAGATGATTCACTTCTAGTTGAAAATTTTGAGGATGGAGAATTTATAGATTCAGTAAATGAAGAGCATGAAGAGACACTTGATGAGGAAATCAATGGATTAATGCATATAACAATGAGAATGATGGTAGTCAACATGAAGACCAAAATGTAGAATTTTAGCCTTCAAATGTTGATGATCCAAGTAATTGGGATAAGATGGATTAGAATTTACGAGACTTTTTAGTAAAAAGGGGTCCTAAAAGAAAAGTTGGCGATGTCAATTTTCCTAAAGAAGATCTTAATAGACACTTATCTTCCACACTCTACATTCGGCATTTATCCAATTGAGAGAAACATGATAGAAAGTAGCTTGTATATTCGGATGTTTTGGATAAAGTATTTTGTTTTTGTTGTAAGTTGTTTATGGAAGAGGGGAGCAAGACTTTATTGGCTAATGATGGACTTGGAGATTGGAGAAATATTGGTAAAAGGTTAAAAAGTCATGAAAGTAGTAATGAACATCTCATGTGCATGAGTAAATAGATTGAGTTAGATATGAGATTGCACAAGAATGAAACCATTGATAAAAGCATGCAAGAACAAATCAATAGAGATAAAGAACATTGGAAAAGGGTGTTGCAAAGGATAATGGCTGTAGTGAAAACACTTGCAAAAAATAATTTAGGTTTTCGTAGAGACAATGAGAAAATTTATCAAGAGAGGAATGAAATTTTTTTAAGCATAATTGAAATGATTGCCGAATTTGATCCAACAATGCCAGAGCACCTTTGGCGAATTGAAAGTGGTGAGGTTCAAAATGAATTGATACAATTGTTAGCGTGTGAGATTAAGAATGCAATCATTGCAAGAATCAAAGAAGCAAAATATTTCTCGATTATACTCGATTGTACACCGGATGTAAGCCATGAAGAACAAATGTCTCTTGTGATTCGTTGTGTGGATGTTTCAACAAGTCCAATAAAGGTGGAAGAATTCTTTTCAGAATTTTTAAAGGTGGAAGATACAACGGGGTTAGGGCTTTTCAATGTACTTCAAGAAGCGTTAAGTACTCTTGAACTTGATTTTGATAATATAAGAGGACAAGGATACGACAATGAATCTAATATGAAAGGAAAACACAAGGGTGTACAAAATAGGGTACTCAACATATATCCTAGAGCATTCTATACACCTTGTGATTGTCATAGTCGTAACATTGCACTTTGTGATATGACTAACTCTTGTCTTAAGGCTACATCTTTCTTTGGAGTGGTACAACGAATATACTTGTTGTTTTCATCTTCGCCAAAGAGGTGGAAAGTGTTGAAAGATAATGTAGAAGGTCTCATGGTCAAGTCATTGTCGGAAACACGTTGTGAAAGTCGTGTGGAAAGTGTTAAAGTTATAAGATACCAAGCCCCACAAATAAGAGATGCTTTAGTTGAATTGGCCCACAATACTGAAGATCTGAAAACAAAGAATGATGCGGAGTCCTTGAGTTTTGAGTTTTTAGTTGGCATGATTATTTGACACAATCTGTTATTTGCTGTTAATACCGTTAGCAAGGTTTTCCAAAACGAAGACATGCACATAGATGTTATTGTTGATCAGTTAAAAGGGCTTATTGCATTTATTGAAAAGTATAGAGAAACTGGATTTGTAGAGGCCATGATTGAAGCTAAAGCGGTTGCAGCTAGAATAAATGTTGAGCCGGCATTTCAAGAAAAACAAATCATATATAGAAAGAAGCAATTTGACGAGAACAATAGTGAAGAGGCGACACAGTCAGCTGAAGAATCTTTTAGAGTGAAGTATTTCTTATATATTGTAGATCAAGCTCTTTCATCACTTCAAAGCCGGTTCGAACAGTTTCAAGTATATGAGAAGACTTTTGGATTTTTGTTTGATTTAAAGGATTTAAATGCTACCAATGATGAAGCTTTTGATGTCCTATTGTGCTAATCTTGAAACTTTTTTGAGCAAGGATGTGCTTTCTGATATTGATGGGAGAGACTTATTTTCATAATTGAAAGTGTTGAAAGAAGTTTTGCCAAAAGAAACAACAAAGCCAATTGATGTGCTCAATTATTTGAAGGTGATGGATGGTTATTTTCCCAATACATGGATTGCATACATAATATTGCTAACTATACTAGTTACAGTTGCCTATGGGGACAGAAGTTTTTCAAAGTTAAAGTTGATCAAGTCTTACCTTCGATCGACCATGTCACATGAAAGATTGAATGGATTAGCTATGTTGTCAATTGAGAAGGCCATGGTTGATAAGATTAATTATGCAGCTTTGATTAGTACATTTGCAGCAAAAAATGCTAGAAGAGTAGTGTTTAAATGAATTTGAAGTGATGTAATGACTATTGATTTTTCTATATATATGTTTTGAATTTTGGTAATGATTAATTTAAGACCCATATTTTTAAAGCTAATTTTCGTATACAATAGATAAGGGGGCCCTCTTTGAAATCTTTGCTTTAGGCCCCAAAAATCTCAAGGCCGGCGCTAGTTGCAATGAGACCAACTCGAATTAGAAAAGGAATTTTCATAAGGCCATGACCATGCAAGAAAACTGTGTTCATTTTGAATCGTTTAGATTTTTAATAAGTGGATCCCACCATGGAGTTCCACTTGCCCCACTAAAATATCTCAAAGAGCCTCAAGAGTCTTGTGATCCCAACATTGAGAGAGGATCGAAAGTCCCTGCTCTCATCTCCATTCTTTTGGGCATCTCCCAAAGGGATGCAAACATGTATCGGTTTTTTTTATTATTCGAAGTTTCATACCCATAAAAAACTAGGTTTGAGACCTATTTAAGGTTCCAATTCACAAACAAGTTTGGATTTTGGAACCCAGTTTAGGTTTCAATTAATAAACAAGTTTGGTTTCGAGTCCGTACATGTTCCGGCATTTGAGTCTTAATGTTTCAAATTGCAGCTCAAAATTAACTTTGGTTGGATATTTTAATGTTTAGTTAAAAAGGTACTAGACTTGATGCACTTTTATAAATTGAATGACATCCTTATTTTGAGCAAAAAGAAAAAATAAAAGAAGAAAAAGAAGTTAGAACCTGTTTTGGAACTAGATCCCAATCGTCCTGTTGGATTTCTGGGTCTTCTTATTGGAACTGGGATTAAAACCAACAAAATAGGTTCCAAGTCAAAACCAAATCTGAAATCGAACCCAGCTCCGAATCCAGTATAGTTTGGGCTCGGTACCAACCCCTTCGCATCTCTACTTCTTTCTCCCCTCTTGCCCCCTCTCTCTCTCTCTCTATATATATATATATATATATGTATATATAATAGGGGCCAGCTCTTCTAAGTTGAAGCATCCTAAGTTAAAACAGTGTCAGTCCCACAAATCAAAGTCGACTATCGTTGTTTTTTGCATAATGATCTTCTCCAAAATCAAGATAAACTCAATCAGAACTGGATTTTCTAGTTCTATCATGCAAAAAACAAATATAATCAATTTTGATTTGCTATTTCAGCTTAGGAGAGCCTTGCTCATATATGTATGTATATATATATACAGGTCGGAAACAGAAGGAAAAATTCCTCACAAGAATCATCATGAAGTAGAAAAGGTACTAGAAGTTCTGATTGAGCTCTGGAAAAAGAAAAGGAAATCAGGAAGGCAAGGCGCGCAAGCATCCACCCTTTTTGAGCTCGAAGGCGCCTTAAGGTATGACCCTTTGGAACATCAACAAAGGTCTAAAGTGTCATTGTAGGCGCATCATTCTCTTTGTGAAAGCCGTATGTATACATGTATGTATGTATGTATACATACATATACAGCTCTCCTAAGTTGCAGCATAGGATAAGATAAACTCAAGTGTGTGGTGGGGCCCACCTGGGGACCCACATGGAGGTGGGGATGGGGGGATTTCAAGGACTCTATGGGACCCTCCTCTATGCAAAAGATCTGCCCCAACTGTTGTTTCTATCATCTCCATCTGGGCAGCAAAAGCTTAATGGTCACAGTCTATTAGGATCGATACACAGTCGATCCAACTGTCCAGTAAATTTGTATTTGACCAAAAGTTGATGGACATGTGCAATTTAAGGGGGTCGTGTGTTTGATCCTTTTGGATGGACCAAGGGTGGGCCCACAAGCATGAGCTTACGGAATTATATATATCACCTTCAGTGAAAGATTGGGTGGGGGCCCTCACATCTATATTCAATGCCACCTTATCTCTCATAGTAAGGTGAGAGATATCTCTCATAGGAGCACTTCATATATATATATATATATATATAAGGAATTCTCAAAAAATCCCATATCTCAAAAGGGGAGTTTCTGCCCCTATCGAATTGCCAAAGATTTATTAGTATTTTAATAGAATCTAAAAACATCCACCTTTGTAGGAAATTGTTTAGGGGAGAGAGTATGATATGTGTATCATTGATAGGTTGTAAATGGGTCGGTTCCGGTCTGCGTCCATGGTGGACCCGAAACCAGAACCATTAAGGAGAAGGTAGAACCGGATCCGGACTCGGAACCATTTCGGAACCGGTTTCTTGGCTCCGGAACCGGAACCAAATTGAGTCTGGATTCGGGTCCGGATTTAGGTAGAGAATGATATTTAAAAAGCATGGCTTTTAGGAGAGATTTTTGAAAATTGAGGTAATATATCGGGTCTCGAGTCCACAGGTCCGATCCAAGGTGGAATCGGACCCGGACTTATTTACTTATCGGGGCCTAAATAAGGACTCAGACCCGGTTTTTAACGGGTCAAAACCTCTGGGTAATAAGAGAAACGGGTACTCATTTACATCCCTAATCATTGATGACACATGTCACACTTTCATTGGCTAAAAGAGGGACGTTTTTTTTGTGAAAAATACCCGAGGAGTTTTGTAGCGTAATATATATAAATGTGTGCGCGTGCGCGCATCTATCCCTCAATACTTGCGGGAGACGTAAATGACATGTTGGTTATACATTTGGCAATATAACAGGATGAATTAACCTAGAGGTCCTTATGGGGCAGGCCGATCTGAGCAAGCCCACTTTGGGTCATGTTTGGATATGTAATCTGGGCCCTTTAATATTTGGGCTGGGCCAGGCTTGACCAACTGATAGAAAATCCAAAGCTGGCCTAGCCAGACCTGAGTAAGGAGTGTGCATGTAATTCAGTGATAACTTGTCCAAACAATTTATAGAGAACCCGTACCAGTGGCCTGAACACCGGACCCGATTGACAAAATGGGTGGGCTTGGGCCTGACATTAATGGCCCATGTTGTGTTTGGGCCATATTTGGGCCCATGTTTCTAAAGTCGGGCCAGGCCTGGATTTGCATCAACCCATCCCATGTCACCCTTAAAGCAACTTGGTTTGTAGTACAAAATGGATATGTTGCTCCATATAATTGGACAACAAGGGGTTTGCTCAATTGGTTGTGAACCACGCATGTCACCTGGCTGCCCAAGAAGTTGATCCTAGGGCATTCCACTATTCTCACTTGTCTGGGCTCTTCTTTCTAGTTGTGTGGGCTCTCTTGAGTCCCTTGATCCTTGGGTATGCCACTCTTACCACTTGTGCGAGCTCTCCTTCCCACATTGGGGGCTTCTCTTTCCATTTGTGTGGGCTCTCCTGGGTCCCTCGATTCTTGAGTATGCCACTCTTCCCACTTGCATAGGCTATCCTTCCCACTTGTGTGGGCTCTCCTTCCTGTATTGTGGGCTCCCCTTTCCACTTGTGTGGGCTCTCTTGGGTCCCAGCCTCCTAGGTTGGCTATAAAAAAAAAGGTAGAAGTAATTGACTATTTACTAGTCAAAGTTATTATCCACAAACCTGGGCTCGGCTGGTTTAACATCACGTATCTTAATCTTCTATTAATTTAATTAATTGCTTGATTAGTTAGTAAGTGTGTTTAGAGTCTTAGTAAGTCGGGTTTGACGTTTGGATCTCGCGTGCGAAGTCTCGCGTTATTCGGAGTGCGTTCGAGTAGAATAGGGGAATGATTTGCAATTTGGGAAGTTTTCAGGGGTTTTTATGAGATTATGAGTTTTTGTGAGTTTGAGTGCATCAGGTAGGTCTCAACATTTTACAAACTTTATTCTTCAGTCGCGTTTCGATTCGACGTGTCGAAGAGGCCCAAATGATCACATTAGTAAACCAAGAACTAAACTCAAATTAACCATTTATTCTAACCTAATATCAACCCAACCCCCATCCCATTCATTCATCTCTTTCTCATTCATTGTGCCTCCTCAAGCCCCAGCCCCTTCACTGCCTCCTCACTGCCGACGGTCACCGGAGCTCCAGCGTCAACAACCAAGCCTCCCATCTTCTTCCTCAAGCTCCCAAGACTCCACCCATTCACTTTTCTAAGCTTTTCATTCAAAATCCATTCAAAGGTAAGCTCCTAAAGCTTGTAAACTTAGCTAATCTTCTTCCTTTGGCTTAGAAATTGATTAGAAGAGCTCACCCCTCCCCTTGCATTTCATTTGTAGAGAGGTTTTGAGTTTGGAACCCATTTACTCAAGTTTGAGCTTAAGGATGACTTTTTCCCCAAATTTCTCCTTTCTTTGTCAAGCTCTTCATCTAAGGCAAGTAGATAAATATATTTATGCTTGATATGTTTGTTTTCCTTGATTTGTTTGGAAAAATCATGTCTTAGATGTTAATTGCTCAATGGATGCTTTAGAGGTTTGAAAACATGATAATTAGGTTGTTAGCCTAATGAAATGGATTTTTATGTTAATGGCTTGATTAGAAGGAATGTAGGGATTAGAATGGACTTGTTATATCCTTGATTTTGATTGTATAACAGGTTCAAGAAGAAAAAAAAATTGATTTGGACCCATTCACTGCAAAAACAGAACTTGCAGTTCTGTTTCCACAATGCACGCGGTCGACCAGCCACGGGTCTCGGTTGACTGGCCACACAGGGTCAGGTTCTTTGGAACCTGACCAAAACACTGTTGCCCATTTTTGTTTGCAACTGCCGGTCAACCAAGCCTGGGCCAGGTCGACCGCGTACACATGGAGGAGGTCGACCTGATCTTCTCAGGTTGACTGGGCCTCCTGTGTATGGGGTCGACCGAGCCAATGGACAACTCGACCGGGACAACTAAAAATCCCCTGTTTGAGGGTGTTTCTCACCCAATCTTTGATGGACTTAAGTGGAACCTCGGCTACCCTTATTGGACTCATTTAACTATGTACGAAGAATGTCTTGAGCCGATAATTCTCTTAATTATTTCCGTTTTCTCGAGTTTCAACTCATCTCAATCTTGAACGAAATGGGATAACGGGATACCCTCCTTATATCAATGCACGAAGAGGTTCCGTTTGGCTATCACGAACTCTAATTCCTTTCGTTGGCTGAGTAGGGTTGTACGAGACTCCGAGAATAACAATGACTTAGGATTGGATTGTTTATCGCTTATGATTCCGAATTGTACTATTTGGTACTTTTCGCATGAAATGTCCATGTTCTTTAGCCTTGTTTGTTTTAATTTGTTTGGGATCACATGATGAACTTAGAAGATGGACTTAAGATCTCTTTGATGTTCCGTTTGTTTCTAATTATGATTGAAGTGTTAAGGCTAGACGGCTTTAATTGTAAAAGTTTGTTGAGAACTACCTATGATGATGATGTTTGATGAAGTTTGATGATCTTGACTTTGATTTGATGATGGAAAGGTAGTTTCTCTTTGACTAATGAATCTTGCTTACACAAGAAAGTCTAGTCCCTCACTGTTATATGTTCAGGACTCTTGTGTCAGGCACCACTCAGCTGTGAACGCCCAACACATTTGGGACACCATTTGTGTGAGGACTTTGGATTGAACGTCTGCGCAGTCCGACTTTTTATATTTTAGATGGATGTACACCATCAGATACTCGTTCTGAAAGAAGTATGATGTTTTGTTTTGTTTATTTTGTTATAAGGGTATCATCTGATTGCTTGCCGGGTTTTCATCCCGTGCCTACTGCTTATTCTACCACAGCTCTCATGTTGAGTCTGGAGGGTCATGTGAAACTATCCCGTGGTGATTAGCCTATGTGAACTGCCTATTTGATAATGTTTTGTTAGTCATGTTCTATGATTCGGATGCTATGCATTTCTTATGATCTTGTCTACTCGTTTACTCTTTAGTCTACATATCTTTGGTGATTTATATATATATATATATATATATCTTCTTGCCGACCTTCGTGTCTGATGATGCTACTCTTGGTGCATAGGTACTGAGCCTTTTCTACTCCGAGGAAGAGAAGGCGACAGAGGCGATTCAGGCAGATCAGTCTAATGACCTCTTAGACTATAGTACGGACAACCTTGTATGGCTGTATCGACCCCGTACACAAGAGCCTTCATCTTTTGGACTAACTTCTTGTTTTGGTTTCCTTATTATTTTGATTAGGCCCAAATTTTGGTGTGGCCTAATGTTGTAATTAATACTTTGCTTAACAGTCTCAAACTGAACTTAGTTAATGTATTCAGTATTTGCTCTAAACTATAAATCTTTAAGATACTGCTTGCATTTATGAAGCTTCTGCTAATTGTTATATTTATATTTGAGGAAATGTCTATACCTCACAGCAGTCTTCGATCCGGATGGGACATGATTGGGGCCAGGTTGCGTTTGATTAATGTCAAAAAATTTTTTAATTTGCCCTAATCTCACGCATAACCTCGATTTCACTTTTGGGGGCGTGACAGGTGGGGCTTTACTTGTTTCTTAGGGGACATGCTTGGCTTGATATCTATTCTCATGGGGCCAAGATTAACTCATCTTTGAGGCCCAAATATAAATGGGTTGCCTTTGGACAGGTTCCAACTGGGTCTATTGAAACCCCTAGTTGTTACAGTTTCACTTTCTCATCTACTGACCAGCCTATCTGCACTCCAAACCAACCAACCACTCTGGATGATATGCGCTTGAGCTTTTAAGGCAGTAAGCAGTGAGGAGTCCTTCCATGTTGACCCAAAACCAGAATGCTCTGGCCTAGGGCTACATAAAAAATCCAGTATCACCGCAAAACCGAACTGAACCGACCGAACCGGATGGTTCGGATCGGTTTTATGTAGATATGTTTGGTTAACTGCTTGAAAATCATTGAAACCGCCATACATCGGTCGGTTATCATTTTGAACCCACAGTTAACCGCCTAAACCGAACCGACCGTATGTATTAACTTGACCAATATTCTATTTGCATGTTACATGTTTGATGAAAATTCTACAAGAAGTGTGCATTAATAAGTTTTTAGCGCTGCCGAGGGGTTTCGTCTAACCTAAGAGAAAGTGAACTATGAAGAGGCCCATCTCAATTAGTTCAAAATTGGGGCTACATTCCACTCAAACCCATGTTACTGGGCAAAAAATAAAAAAGGCTCATTTTGTGTTGAATTCATTAGTCTGGATGAAGCAATGTAGTCTAATCCAGGTTTTATGTAGAGAAATAGATTTGTGCCTGACCATTTTGTTGGTGTATTTTACCAAAAGATTCGACCTTCTTCGGCTCATTGGCCTGAAAAGTTGGACGAACCTGGCCTGGGTCATTCAATCACACGACCGAATGATTGATGAAAAGAGTTCGTCCATCATTTGATGTATGCTTCCTTGGTTGAAACAAATTATGAAATATATTTTAGTATTCATTACAGCTTCTATTCATTCCATTTGATGGACCAAGTTTGAGCTGTAAATTTTTTTCTGAAAAAAATAATTAAATAAAACAAAATAAAATAAAAAACCGTAACCGAACAGAACCGGTTCAGTTTGGGAAAATAGAAAACTGATGGGTTCGGTTTGGTTAATGGTTTCCCCTCTAAACTGATCCGAACCGCCCATGTGCACCCCTACTATGGCCTATACCTTTGAATAGCTGAAGACCAGTCTAGCCGGACTGGCCAAATAAATTCACCAAGTCTTTAATATCTTAATCCCATGACAGGATCCGGATGAATGTTAGACCCAATCGTAAATGGAATGGGTTGGACTGGAATCTCTTTGGCCCAGCCCATGTGAGCATGCGTGGTTGTTCACAATCATGTACTGGGAGGGGAAGGGTGGGAGGCCCAGGATATCTACTATCATGTATTGGGCCTTGCTGCTTGATCATTGACAGCAATTTGGAGACATTCTCCTCATTTCCCCGAGACTAGGGATTCCTGCTAGTTGTTTTTCACTAATCTGTACCCATCCGTAGAGGCCCGGCCAAGTTTGCAGATCCATGGCCAGTAGAGGCCTAAGGAAGATTTAGATAGTTGCCTTGCAAGCTGCTTTAAATCTCTTCCTATATTGATGACAAATTTGAGCTGCTTGCTTCATGGCACAGTTGGTGGTCCTTTGAACTAAACATTGATCACAAATTGCTCTTCTGATTGTTATGAAGAAGCAAATAACCCATTTATTGAATGCAAACAACTCAAGATATATGTCCTCGCTCTAAATTAATAGTAAGGACCATTTATCTTGAGCAGGCATTTGACTTCGCGCCCGCGGGCATGTTTTTAGAGCAGGGAGCGGCATACAATCCCCCCTCATGATGGTGCTCCTGCAACTCGAAATCATGACTTGGAGCTATGATACCACTTGTAGGATCTCATATACCCACTGAGTTACCATTCCTTCCAAAACCAATTGGTAATAGAAGAGGCACAACTCAATATTTTATATGGCATTTGACATCTCGCCCGCGAGCCTGTTTTTAGAACGGTCGCAAGGAATGGCATTGTGGCACGCCTCTGCGCAACAAGCAAGCGGTTTAGAATTTAACAAGCAAGCCCGGAGCTTTGCTTGCCTCAAAGAATCTGGATTCATTCCCAGCTTCTTACTAAAACCATGGGGGAATCAGATCTGCACAAGTAGATGCTATTAGGTAAGGATGTAAATGGGTCACTGCTTCTCCGATTACCCAAAAGTTCCGACCCGTTAAAAATCGGGTCTAGGTCCTTATTTAGGCCCCGTTAAGTAAATGGGTTCGGGTCTTGTTCCACCTTGGTCCGGACCCAAAACCCAACATATTACCTTTCAATTTAAGAAAAATCTCTCCTAAAAACAATATATTTTTTTTAATATCATTCTCTACCTAGACCCGGACCCGGATCCAGACCCGTTCCATCTATGGTTCTGGTTCCGGTTCCAGAGCCAAGAAACTGGTTCTAAAACAGTTCTGGTTCTGGATCTGGTTCCACCTTCTCCTTAATGGTTCCGGTTCCGGTTCCGGGTCCACCATGGACCCGGACCGGAACCGACCCGTTTACAACCCTACTATTAGGTAGTGTGCCAAGCGCTGCCTTTGTTAGGCTGTCTTTCTAGGCCTGTGGGCTGAACCTGAGACCAATTTTTGGCCAATTGGGCCTCCTCTTAAATCCAATAGATAAATGGGCAGGGCTAGGTGAATGTATGCTTAACGTCCAGGCCCAGCCCTGCATATTTAATACAAAAGGACATATACATTTTGAAATTGGGCTTCTGAGGCTGAATATTAGGCCTAATAAGTAAATGACAAGCTTCAGCCTGGCCTTGCTCAGCCCACAAACACCCCGGGTTGACTGGCAAAACTACAGCTCCTAGCCCAACCTGTTTTGGGATGACATGTCTAACGTAATTCATAGATGGGCCCAATTCAGGTTGAATCCATAATTGCCAGTCAAACCACCGAGTCAAACCAACCCAACTTATTGTACCCAGTCCTGTTAACCTAACCTGAACCAACCTGCCAATAATGGCTCAGGTTTGAAACTTCCAACCCCAAAAATGAACGGATTGAGTTCAAGTTGGGTCTGTTCTTGTCATCCTTGATAGTTGTTACCCCTAATTGTCCTCTAGAACCCAAAGACAAACTGTTGGGACCAGAAATTTGAATTGGAAATGCACGATTTGAGCCTTAGAATTGTCATAAGTAGGGAGTAGGAATGTCAAACGAGCCGGGCCGCCCAGGCCTGGCACGCTGGTCAACGTGCATGGCCTGGCATGGCACGTTCCAGCCCGGGCAGTGCTGAGCTTGGGTACCCTGCGGCCAGCACTGCACATTGAGTGGCCTGGCACAGCACGGCCCATGGCCCAGTTCGGCCCTTTCGCTCAATTTCTCTCTAGAACGTTACATAAACAGGGGCGTTTCTTTTAGCCGGGTAAAAAAACTGATATTATATTAATATCGGTCATGGTCGTCGTGGTGTGAATTTCTTTTTTTTTATCCAAAAAAATTTACAAAAGTATCTAAGAAATCCAGAATATTAGAAAATACTAGAAAACGATATATTTTTTTCATTAACAACAACAATAAATCAAAATATTGGTCACCTCAAGTCATGAGTCTTGTCCGTGTCGCTGACTCGCTGTCTTATTACGGTGAAATCCCCAAAAAAATGATATATTATAATTCAAATATGAAAAATCTGAAGATAAAATAATTATAAAAAAAAACCTCAAAATCATGTGTATGAGTAGATCTATCATCTACACAATATTAATAAGTCATTAGTGTTTGTATCATAAATACTCCCAACAATTATTTTTTTTTAAGTAGAAGATTAAAAAAAATTTATTTTTCTACAACCGAAATCATATATATGAGTAGATCTTGTATGAAAGTGTGTAGATCTAAGAGAAGAATACAACTCAAACCCAAAAATGACATGACAATGATCTTTTCATTCATTTTTATGTTTTATCTAAAAAAATAAAAAACACATAATAGTAAAAATAAGGAAGTTAAGTTGATTTTCTCTTATCAAATAAAATGATTTCTTAAAGGAAGAGTGGTAGAAATATGAAAGAATAGGAGCAAAGGAGGAGGGACTGCTCTAAGGAGTGAGGGTATAAGGGAGAAGAAAAAAAAAAAAAGGGATTTATTCCACTTGGCGAATATGGTTCGATATTTTGGGGGTATTTTGGTGCCTAATACCAATTCCGGTATCGCACCAAAATATAGGCCCGGTTAGGTTATGGCCGATATCCTAGTTCATATCGGCCGATATAAACTGATATCGGTTGATATTTTATACCATGGATGAGAGCTCTTGAAGGTTTAAGAAATTATTTTTTGGCCGGCGTGGGCTGGCACGTCATGTCCGGTAGCTGTGCTGGGCCAGGCCCTGCCACCCATGGCACTGCACAGTAAGTTTAGTGTCATGGCTGGGCCTTCTGTAAACGGACCGTGCCGGCAGATTGACACCGTATGTGGTAGGCGCGCATGACGCATGCGGGATGGTTGAGAGGACCATGTGGGATAGTCTTGAATTTATTGGTGGGCCATTGGATCTGATACTTAACCAAATAGGGGCTATCGCAGATTTATACAAGTGGCTTCTCTATTTATGCAGGGTGTGGAGTTGTCTCTACAACATTAGATTTCATTAGAGAGTCGAGACCCTTTCTTTTTTTTTTTTTTTTTCAGCTACAATGGGCTACCCGTTAGTGAGTGATTCTACTTCATCTTTAACTTGAGGACTCAGGGATCGCTGCGCGTTAGTGAGTGGATTCTATTTTAACTTGAACTCGAGGATTCATTAATTAATTTTTGAACAAGTGTGAAACTAAGGTGCCAACACTACACCACTACCTTTGAGAGTTTTCTTATCTCAAAAGATCAGCTTCTAAAACAAGGCACTCTCTCTATATACCTTTAAAAGGAAAAAAAACAGTCTCTTCTACCGAAAAAAAAAAAAAAAAGAAGAAGAAGCATATGACGTATGGATCACCACAAAAAGGTAAAACAAAGAGGTGAGATTGTGTGATAGGGTTTCGGAGATGGTAACAGATAATGCAGTGAAAAAGATAGAAACCGAGAATAGAGAAAAGGTTGATTGGGGAATTTTGAAAACTCTCTTGAGGTCTGTTATTTTACTGAGCCCTACTACATGGACCGATTATTGGGACCAATCCTTGGACCGATCCCAATGTCCTCATCCATTAGACCAATCCTAATGTTCGGTCCATGTAGACTTTTTCTATTTTACTAGTATCCTCGAGAGGGGAATTCAAAAAGTTTCAAAATCCATGGATATGATGTGGTGACTTGACCCCTTAGCTTTTGAAATGTCATATATATAAATATATATATATATATATATATACATATATATATTAAATAAGTTCCAACCATTAGAAAAGTCTCAAATGACCTTTGTAATTCCCAAATTTCAGCTTCAGGTTCCTCAATGCCCCACCCAAGGAGATTGCCTGTGGATAAATATAAATGAATTGTAAATTTTCTCTACTTTCCTTACATAATTTGTTCTTTCTCTTTTCTATTATTCTCTTTAAGAAGTTTTACTTGCACACACTTTTTTTTGTAGGGGTGCACATAGGTGGTTCAGATCAGTTTAGAGGGAAAACCATCAACCAAACCGAATCCATCGGATTATTTTTCCAAATCGAACCGAACCGTCCATGTGCTCGAACCGAAACCGAACTGAACCGGTTCGGTTCTACTCGGTTACGATTTTTTTGTTTTTATTTTTTTTTTACAAAAAAATGGCAGTTCAATTAATGAGAGACATTGGACTTCAAGTAACGGAGTAAGGGTTCGAGTCTTTTTCAAATAATTTTTTATATTTCTTTATATATTTTATAAAAAAATATATATTTATATAATTAGTTCGTTTCTGTTCATTCTGAGCGGTTTAACCGCACATTCAAATAAAAAATCGAACCAAATGAAACGGTTTGAAGGAAATCCGAACTGTGACCGAACCAATCTCCCACAAAACCGATCAGAATCAGGCAGTTCGTTTCTTATTGGATTTGCAGACCTATTACATGTTACCTTTTGACTCCCACTAACAAAAATTTTTCCTATGAATTAAATAGATTTTATAGACCTCCCTAGCGGAGTTTGTTGAAGAGAGTACAATAATCATCCGGATCAGGTGTGGCTTAGACTGCCTCATAGGTTGTATAGCTCTCCTAAATACAAGGTGTTTTCAGCTGGCTGCGCTCCCTAGAAAGCCTGCTAGGAGCAGGGCCCAATGTCCATTAATGGCTCATAAAAACACTCAAATTGAAAGTTAAACATAAGTTAAGTATAATTTATAGTATTATAAGGATAGTTGGATCTCCCTTCTGGCAAAGTAGGATATCATACCATACAAATATATCTATCCATTTCACGTTCATGGTACATGCAAGGCTCCTGTCGCTAGTGCAAGATCTACGTAGTACATGAATATGATAAACTTCCATACCTTTCTCTGCGTTTTGGCTAAGATGAACATGAAACCTCGCGCATGCTTTGAGATTAGGACAAGTCGAATGGAAAATCTTCTTTGGTGGCAAACAGTTGGTGCGTGTAAAGAATAAAATTATAATAACAATGATGATTAGATCATAGACGATGAATTAATTTATAATTCTCACCAGAAAGATAAGAGTCAATTTTATGAGTTAGAAGAAGAAAAAATATTAATTGCATTGGAAGTTTTAGTGCTTTATACAGACAGGGAGGAGACCCTTCCTTGTCATATATACTATTAGAGCCCGGGGTCGTTTGTTCAAACTCCTTGGACATGTTTCTATCTATGTTAGTCATTTGCCATATTTCTTACTACGTGCGGAGCCTCACACTCGTTCACTAGCGACTCTAGCTTTTGGTGTTTCTATTTAGTAACATATATTTGTCATGGCTCTCTTGAGGACGTCTCTCATGAGAGACAATGTGCAAATTATCCATGTTTCTTATAGCACATTGGCCCTTTTGAGATTGATCCAACCCCTTCACACTCATTACCCACTGTGTATTGATACGATTCCAAACTTGAGAGTCATTCGCTGTGAGATTGCAATTCTAAAAATATTATGCTTTCTAAAAAATTAAACTCGAGGGCCATTAATCAAGGAGTATGGTTAGTCTCACAGTTTTGAAATTTTGCACACAAATAGGTTTCATCTTGAGCTTTTGCTCCCCCCATATCCCCCATGATTGGCATGGCCCCACAAGGGAGGTTGTATGGGGGTCCACGAGAAACATAAATAAACATATATATATATATATATATATATATCTATAAGAAGCTAGCTCTCCTAATCTCAAACTTGGAATAAGGTAAGCTCAAGTGTGTGGTGGGGTCCACTTAGGGACCCACATGGGGATGGGCTTCGGGGGCATTTCAAGGACTCCCTAGGATCTTCCTCTCTACAAAAAATCAGCTCCAAATGTGATTTCTATCATCTCCATATGGGCTCAAAAGTTTAATGGTCAATGGTCCATTTGGATTGATACATAGTCGATCCAACGGTCTAGTAAATTTGGATCTGACCGAAAGTTGATGGACATGTGCAATTTAGGGAGGTCATGTGTTTGGTCCATTTGGATGGACCAAAGGTGGGGCTCCACAAGCATGAGTTTATGAAATTTTATCCTAAACCTGAGCTTAGGAGAGCCTTGCTCTATAAAATATGCAATAGATTTGGATACTTGGGTTGGAACATTTGGGGATTTAATCTCGGATATGAATGTTCTATATCCTATATGTATGAATGTGAATCTGAAACCAAATTGCTCCCAAATCCAAGAAAGGCTTTCTTTTTTTTCTTTTTACAGACGAGGGTGTCCATGAGGTCTTTGACCCAGCAAGACTAACACCTTGTGCGGTGCCCGCTACACCCAATTAAGAGCTTAATCTGGGCAGGTCTCGAGCAAATGACGTGGGGAGCAAAAAGAGGTTCAAAATCAGAGACTATGGGTATTCTAATTGCAACCCTAGTAATGATGAAAGGATATGAAGTTGGTAATCCCAACATGCATCATTTTAGCATCTCAAACTTTGACCATCAAATTTTCGAAAGGTATCCCCACAAGGAAATCCACATGACAAATGCTAAAGTAGTTTGAAGCCATTTGCATAATAGAATTTTATAATTAACTTAATTGGCAAATCTCAATTTCAAGTGGAACTTACTATTATAATTATAGGAACAATAATGGCTTAAACTCACGCACTCTCACACATACGCTCATGTCCCTCATTTGACAATTTACTAGGTTAGTAAAAGGTAATGTAACGCCTCAATTTTTCAGACAATGGGTCACATCAAATGTACGTATATTCAAAATTCCTTCTTTATTTTTTTAAAAAAATATATTAAAAAAGCAACATCCTTTTTCCACTAAAAGACAAAAAAAAAATACTCACTTTTTTACACAAAAAAGACAAAAAGATTATCCACTAATCCACTAAAGATAAAATACCATCATAATCTCTTTATATTTTATTCTCTTGATATGATGCTTTACGTTACTTTTACTTTAATAGTAAATTGCCAAACGGACCCTAAATAGCTGAGCTGGGACAACTTTGATTCTATATGTTATTTGTGTCATTTTATAAATTTTCTTTTATATTTTATTGTAGTTTGGATTCTAAATAGTTCTTTTACTATTTTCAGTAAACATACTATTTTAAGTAAGCTATAGTCAAGTTAAATGAGAAGTTCATATATATATATATATATATAGTTAAGGATAAAATTTCGTAAGCTCATGCTTGTGGGGCCCACCTTTGGTCCATCCAAATGGACCAAACACATGACCTCCCTAAATTGCACATGTCCACCAACTTTCAATCAGATCCAAATTTACTAGACCGTTGAATCGACTATGTATTAATCCAAATGGACCGTTGACCATTAAACTTTTGAGCCCATATGGAGATAATAGAAATCACATTTGGAGCTGATTTTTTATAGAGAGGAAGATCTCAGGGATTCCTTGAAATGCCCCCAATCCACATGTGGGTCCCCAGGTGGGCCCCACCACTTGAGTTATATTCATATTTGAGAGCCTACTTGGATTTAATCATATAATAGTCTCACCGGTATATTATTATTATTATTATTTTTTTTTTTTTGAAGCTCTTTTGATCCAATTATACTAATGCACTCTATATTTTATTTTGGATTCGGATCTGGATCTGTTTTTTAATTAAAAGTTGATGTAAGATCTGGACAGGACCATATATTCCTTCTTGGAAGCGGATCCAGATTTGGATCTCGGTCCCTAAAGATGTATCCGGGTCCAAAAACACCATGGTTCCATTCTGGATCCAACTGATCTGCATCCAAAAGTAGTATTGAATTAGAACCTGGACGCATTTTCATTTTAGATTAGATTCAAATCCACATATGAGTTGGACAAGTGAGATCAAAATCGAGGACCCAAACTGCATACACACCATTGTATCTATTCATATTAGGTATCGTTTGCCAAGTCTAAAAATGTTGTCTTTTTTTATTCAAAAATAGGACTTATTAACAAAATTTATTTGAAATAGAGCTATTTCAATTGGACCATCTTATAAGATAGGTCATTTTGTAGATCCTATTCAAATAAAAAATAGTGAATTTGTCATATAGTAAAAGTCATATGGCCTTGCCATATACTAGATATATGGCAGACTTGGCAGAGAAAAACTTGTCTTATTGCCTTACACATTATTATATATTAAGCGAAGTGGATTCGATTTCCAATTTCAGTGTCAATTTCAAATTTAATTTTGACTCTTCTCATGTTGACCTCCTACTAATATCACTCATTAATCCTCCTACTAATATTATCCCTATTAATTAATTTCTTTTTACTAATCCAATGTTACAGAAACTCTTTCATTTTCTTTCTGTGTTTCTATTCACGTCTCTACATTTTCCACCTTTAAACGCCACAAGCTCTTTCTTCTTCTCCATCTTCTCTAATAAATAACCCATTGATTTTTTTTATTAGGATTGCACTCTAAACTATTTCTATCGATTTTTTATTTTAGACCTTTACATTATAACTACCACTAATTATATTGCCCGTGCACAGCGGGGGGGAGGGGCGCGGCGCTTTTCCTAGTTGATATGGATGAGAAAAGTTACCAATTGCTAATTTCTAAAAAGGAAGTAAAAGGTCATAAAGCTAATCAGAGATTCACATAAATTAACTTTTCCAAAAGGGTAATGCACTCAAACATCTGGTAGAGGATCGATTTTAGGTAAAAAAAAATAAAAAATCCCTACTTCTGGGGGTGGTCTGGAAACTTTATCTATTTGAAATAGATCTTATTCAATTATATACGTTGGGAATAGAGTTGCTTCAATTAAAGCTTTTTACAAGTATTTCATTTGGCAGATCTGATTTAATGAAAAAAAAAAGTTAAATTTGTCATACATTAATAAAGTGTTTTTTTTCTGCAAGATTGCCTTTTGGGTCTATTTGACAAGCTGATACAAACTTATGCTTGAGTGATTTACACTGTTCAAAAAAGTTTATCTTAATCTCTGATTGAATATACCTTGACACCTTTTGCCCCTATTTCTCAAAGTAGCAATGCGGTGACCTTTTCAAGTGTAAATTAATATCTAAAGCAAATTAGACAACTTTAGATTTTTCTTATAGGTTTATCCATTTAATGTGATAACGATAGGAGGGGAAGTGGTAGCCCAAATAGGATGTGAATGTAAGTAGTAACAATGGATCTAAAAAAAATGTGACCTATCCAAAGATTTGTCTCAAAATTGATAAATCAGAATGGAGACTAGGCTTTGATGATGATAATGATGAATACTCATATAATAATTTACTATATTACAAGTTTACATTTACTACTTCTACCATATTATAAGCTGGTCCATATCACTTTTACATGCCTATATCTACTAATCATGTCCCTCATGCTTCTTGTGTATGGAATGAGTGGAATTTCACGGTGGGAATCACCTATTAAAAGTCTAGTTAAGCTATTCAAAATGAATGTTCTTTCCAAAATGTACAATCTTCCCCGTGTACTAGATATTCTCGAATTTTACACCCCATAGTAGTTGGTCCCATCATAGGCTTGAGCATATTAAGAAGTGATTAAGACAATCTTATGCATTATTAATTATATGAATTAATCACATTCTCTATCATATTCTCAATCTTATAGTGGACTAACTCCTATTGGAGTTAAATTTGAGGATATTTGGTACATGGGAAGGGTGTTCATGCTCAGAATCTCAATAGATGGCTCCATCGTGGAGTTTTAGACATTCTACTCACAAAAAGCGTGAGGGAGACCCTCAATGGATCAGATTCAAATTTTTACTACATCATAAGTTTGCCTTTTCAATCAATTGAATTAGATAAACCAGCTTAACAAACAGTCTTATTTTGTAAAATACTCTAATTGGATTAACTCTATTTCAAATGGATAACCAACTCAGCCCTATTTCAATCAAATGAGAATTTCCAAACACCCCTCTATCTCATAAAAGGTAATAAATCACTAACGACAAAGGGAACCTCTTACTTTAGTTTTTCCAAGTTCTATTAACATATATTAAGCAGATCTTTTTCTTTATACAAGCACCAATTGTATTGTTTTGCAACTACATGTCTACTCATCGCAATCCAAGTCATGTTCACCATTCATACTGGGCTCAGGTCTTGTATTTTGGTCATGTTTTGGGTTTATTTGGGACCCCATGGTCCCGACCCAAAGCAATCTCAAGTCCAACTTCCTTTCAGCCCAAGGGGTAGTTCAGTTGATATAGGATCACGGTTTACTCCTGGAGGTTGAAAGATCAAAATTGCGCCACCACACTGGACCACATGAGATTTATCTGAAACCCTCGCTCGTAGAGATTAGTTTGGACTAGATGTATTGGACACCCTCCAATATTAAAGAAAATAAGAAATAAAAAAATAGTCAATGTCACCATGATATTCAATCATGTAATTCAATTAAAAAGGCAGAGTACCAGATAGGAAAAGGCCAAGATCTGATATTCTGACTGGAGCATGGATTACACCCAGAAAAGATTTTTTGCACATCTTGAAGATAAAATAAAGAAATAAATAAATGAAGTGGGTGAAACGGCATCCAGGTGAACGTCATGGCATTAATAATATATATATATATATATATATATATATATATATATATATAGAAGTAGGCTATGCTTTTGTTGCAAGAAAGAATGGAATTCAAGGCAAGACACTTGCATGAAAATAAGTTTTATTTATCCTATAATCAATGACATTCAGGCAAGGGGAAGATGTTTTGAGTCTTTTGAAATCATCTACGTACCCAGCAGGGGTGGACTGGGGATTTTTTATATTTTATATTTCTAGTTTTTTATAGGGGTGTCGATCATGGTTAAATCATCAACCATTGATTCATTTCTTTAAAGAAAAAGATGAATTTATTATGGATTATTTAATTGTATACACTGAAAAAGAAATTGTAGAAATTTTTTGTACTCAATAGTACTTGATGATTTCAACTCAATAAAAGAACATACAGAACAACTTCAACAATTTGATTATTACGTATTTTATTACTAAACTATATTTTTTTTTAAGAAAAAATTCTTTTGCCGCAACACCACCACCCCCCCTGCCCCAAACAAAATTACTGATTCCACCCCTGATACCCAAGAAATTTAACAAGGTGGCTCACGGTCTAGCTAAATTTGGAAATTTAACAAGGTGGCTCACGGTCTAGCCTGACCTTCTATGGTCATTGGACAATTGATTTTGTTTTTGTTATTTTCTTTTTCCTGGGTTGTGGGTCTCTGTGCTGTTGTGATGTGTTGTTAGCTGTCTGATGTGTAGCCGTTTCTCTCTCTTGCCTTACACAGAAGAAGTGTAGTTAACAAGCACCAGCTGACTAACATCCCGACAAAGAAGACAAAGCAATCTCAGTCTCATTGAATTCCATGGATGATAATATGGCCAGCCCACTGCAGTTGAATAACACAAGCCGTTGACTAAGCCATGAATTTCAACTAAACACACTCAAGTTTTCCAATGCCCATATCGACTGCTGTACCCTTGGAGTACTTGGTCAAGATAGAGATGCCGGAAAACCCCACATGACCATCAGGTGGGCCGCACCATTGAATAAGAGCTGGTTCAAAAGTTCAGTTTTATGTGGGAGAATTCTGACCACTTCATGGATTTCTGCATCATCTGAACCAAGTACTGGACTTTCATCTCATCACTAGTCAAGTGACACAAGAGTATGCTAGTACTGAAAGAAGTAGATAGATTGAGAAATGACGACTAGTCCTTGCTCTTGCCTATATTGGTTGGTGAAAAGCTTATGTACTCCGAAACATGGAGTGATGCATAATCATGTAGGGAACAATCGTCTTTGTTGAAGTCTAAATGTCCAATTGTTTAGTGATGTGAGACTGGGTTAGATTGGTATAATCTTACGAGAGGCCCAATTCAACTGATGGGTTCTATGGGGAAGTCAGGGCCAGGAACTAACCTTTGAGAGGGCAATCATGTTAGAAGAAGTTATATCTTGGAAAACCCTTATCAGGTGGCTAAAAATATGATGGAGATAGTGGGGCTGTGCCCCTTCTAATTGACAAAAGCCGTTTGATCCGGTCAAGCCAATGAAATTCAGTTCGCTGACAACCATCCTTTCTGACAAGTCAAACGAGCGATTTCTTTACCCAGAAAAGGAGGAAAAAAAAAAAAAAAAAAGGTCAGACAAGTGATTTTGTCCAATTTCAATCTTTTAAACGATCACATTTTAGTGTGAAAGTGAGACAAAATCTCAATCTTAAAATATTTGTTTGTGTGTGCATTAATTACTAAAATTAGTTTGCAAGTCCAACAAATATATGGACTAGGACTAAATCGTTCACCCTTTTGACTTTTACAACTATATATCACTGAATTTTAAGAATTCTATTAAATCAACTTACAAAGAACTTTGAATGTAGATTTGGGTAGATATGATAAGAAATTACGTCGCCCGCATGTTACGGGGCTCACCTCAGATCAAGCATGGCAAGAGGCCAAAAGAAATAAGTTCCACTATAAACAAAAGACTTGGATTTGTCCTCACAATAAGACTTCCAATACCATTAGTGGATATGGGCTTTTGGGCAAAGAAGTGTCCAGAAAGTTGTAAGTGTTGCTCTTTTGGACGTGTATATAAGGATAAGGGAGCCATAGGGTTGAAGATTCTCCATTCCAATAGATAAGTAGGTAAGAGTGTAAGATAGATGCAAAGAGATCCGAAAAGCTTCTCAATCACTGAAATGCGCATAGATCTCCAACTACATATCAGAGTCCTCGCATCCAGATCCATCAGATTTTACTTCATCACCCAAAAGAAGAGAGATCATAGAGACTTCACTTCGCTAGATGGTGGTCTCCGCCTTAGCTTGAGGGCATGTATGTATATGTCCATGGAAAACTAGTTTTGTGGTCCTTTTCCTCTTTTGAGCTCAAAAAATCCCGAAATCCCCCAAAGGAAAAACTTTTTGGCAGAATCATCACAAAAAAATTTAACTCATTTTTGGGTCTTTCCTCTCGACCACATCAAATATATATTTTACCATAGTGTAGAAAAGCATTTCTGCAATCATTAATTTTTCTATAAAACACCGATTGCAAACCGAATCTTACAGTGTTCAAGTTCCCATCATGACTGTTATTTTTCGCTCTAACTAGTTTCACACTAAATTATAATTATCGTTGGATTGATATTGACTGAATAACTAATCTTTAATAAATTATAAAAGCTTAGAGACTGAGAATAATAATGTGGTCAAAAGCGGGGACCGTAGAATAAATCTCTATATGTTTAATTGTTAGTATAAGTTTTTTGATGTGACATTGGATGGTTCCAATTAGGGATGCCAACAGGTAACTAATTTTTTGATTATCCGGATGTTAGGGCCTGTGAAAATCCAGGCTTGGAACCTATTTTAGGTTCCAATTCATAAACGGTCCCGGTCGGGAACCCAATTTAGACTCCGATTTATAAACATGTTAGGTTGTAGGTTTATACAAGTTCCGTCCCGTGGACAAGGGACCCAGGATCCGAGTCTTTAATGTTGCAAACTGTAGCTCAAAACTAACTTTTGTTGAAAATTTTTATGTTTAGTGAAGGACGTAGTAGACTTGATGCATGTTATAAGTTTATCAATATCTTTAATTTTTTTTTAAGATAAAAAAAAAAAGTTAAAACCGATTTTGAAATTAGATTCTAGTCCTCTAGTTGGAGCCGCTTCCGAAGCTAGATCTGTCCTAACGGAACTAGGTCTGGATGAACAAAGCAGGTTCTGCGTTGAAATTAGAACTGTTTTTTTGGAATGGGGACCGAACAACGAATGCGACAAGCATATATTGTATATCAGTTTTATATACAATTAAATTTATTTTCTAAGTAATTGGGCCTCAATTTAGGTTCGATTGGGGTCCTTCATATTGGTGCAGGTTTGAGCTGCATGCCCAACTCGTGGAGTCGTACCGCCAATAAATCCGTAACTTGTAAAACCCAAATAATCAAAATGAATGTCTTTCCATGTTTCAGTTAGTCAGATTGATCATATGTAAAAGCACATAATTCACGTGCTTAAATATAACTAATATGATGGAGGTACCAACTATGAAGTTAATTTGGCCAAAGCAAACACAAGGGGTGCATTTTTTTTTCTAGTAATATTGATTTCATAACTAGGTCTACTGGTAGATCACATGATCTTAGGTCCCAATAGAAAAACATGCAAACGCAGAAAAAGCCAACATAATAGCAAGAAAGTAACACAGAAATGAAAACCCAGTCTTGAAAACAGCAGCCACCAAAAGAAGAATGGAAAAAGCTTCCACTACAAAAGCCAAACTAACATGAGAAGTGTGTTTAGTTGATCACGTGGCGGTTGTAAACAAGATTGATAAATAAAAAGATAGATTGCATGTTCCTTACTTCATGCTTTTTTATATTTGCTTTTCAACCTTTGCCTGCTATTTAATAACATGGACGTAAAATGTCGTGGTAATCTGATTTGAATATGACTCACTTTAAATAACTTTCATGTTGAATCTGTAAGATGTTACAAAGGTCAAACTAACCTTCAGAATAAGCCTCAATTCCATCTAGGCACCCACAAACATTACTTTTGTCAAGAGCATTTTAGTAAATGATCAAATCTGCAGCTACCTTTCTGTCCTCCTCCTAAAAGCTAAGCTACTGATTCCACACTTGTCTCATCTCTCTCAAATCCTCAACGGTGACAACATTATTCTATTCTCTCAGATACATTGAACCTACGAGTTTCGTCAACAAACACCACGCCTACTACTGTTAGCGTCCCATGTAATAGTTACATGAGTCAGGCTCAGTCCCTTTTACTTGGAGAATCACTGTGGTGAAGGAGTGAAGTGAAACCCTTGTGGGGGCTCACCTATTAAAGATTGGAGCGACTCAATTTGTATGCAAGTTATTAAGTTTTAATCCAATATGAGTTGCCCTCTTGCCCCACTATAAGATGGATGTTTTGATCGTGTAATGGGGGGGCGATTCATATTGGATAAAAATTTAGGTACATTCCATACACTGTGTGAGAGAACTCATTTTAAGCTATTCGAAATTTTTTATAGGTGAGCCCTACTATGTGGCCACTCATTTTCATGTAATTCCACATATTTGGTGATCCTTCTTTAATGAACCGCCTACAAAACACTCTTTCAAAAATGAAACACCTTAGGATCTATATTCAACAGATAAAAACCTGCCAACATATAGAAAGGGAGGGCGTACGCATTCAATAAGCTGCATAGTTTGGGGATGGTAGCCCTCCATTATATTAATTGTTGGCAGTTGGATCTCCAGTCCATAAGCCAACTCAGCAACTTAACTCGAACCCATTCAAGTCCGAGATTCAAAGGATCCAGACTCTAGTTACACCAACAAGTAATATGATATATGAAATCAATGTCAATATCAGTACCTGAGTCCGAATCTCCTTGGTGTCTCCTACATGCTTTCTGCAAGTGGGATGCGTGGAACTTCACAATGGGGCCAACTATTCATGATCCTAGCCGTTGCAAATGAATTCTATCCCCACCAGTGATATATTATATCAAGCTTTACTTCAATTGTTGTCGATCCCATTGTAAGATTGAGCACATGATTGATAATGTGATCAACTCATATGATTAATAAGTCATAAAATAATGTAAATCATGATAAATAATGAAAAGATCCTGCTAATCACTTTATCAGTCATATGCTCAATCTTAAGTACAATAAACCAACTTACATTAAAATAAATTCGATAATTTATCATAGGAGATTGTGGAACTCATTTTGACCAATATGGATTATCAATAGGTGGGTCCCATAGTAGAGTTCCACACATCTCCATCCCGGAATGTGTGGGAGACACTCAAGGGATCTAGACTACAAACTATCGGCGTTATATAACATTTACACATAATTAGTTGGAGTCCGGATCCCCTATTTCGTTAAAACAAGAAGATACTATTTCATCCAATCAAGATTTGTCAATTGTATAAAATCTAATCATTTCTTTTTTCATTCAAAAAGGCAATTGAAATGGTGCATCAACTGGTATGGGATTTTATATAGTTGGCAAATATTGATTGGATAAAACAATATCTCTCTATTTCAACGAAACATCGGAGCTCTATTTCAAATAGTTGAAATGACTGATAGCAAAATTTTATCCTACCGATGTTAAAGTGGAGGGGCCTATTTTTACATCGGGACCATTGAATTTTAGCATGCCGTTCTAAGGTAGCACATCTATACGTGAAACCGTCCGTAAGAGAAAATTACCCATCACCTATATATACTCCGACACGGATGCTATATAGCTGCCTACACATTTTTCTTTGATATATAACGGATATGGTCAAATATGAGTCCATTTGAATTATTTTTATTTTCTATCACACCAACATAACTTGAATGCTTATCCCTCTCATTAATATGGCCTATCTACAAACTCTGTAAAGATATATAAAACTATATGTGCGAAATACAATGGTGTGAACAGATCCATATTCCTGATCCATCCAAAAATGCCAATTGACATCTAGAAAGATCGAAAATGTAACCAAAAGAGGACCTCAGTTTCTAATCGGCGACCCACAACATCCCATCCCATTACGTCATCTCCTTACCTTAGCCCCTAAATAAATATATACACATAATCAAAGCACACCAAATTCTCAATCAGCCCAAGTTCCTTAACAGTCTCTGTCTTCTCTTCTCAAGCTCTCTATTCCCCCTCCCATCCATGGGTCTTGCAGTTGATACCACCTATCCAAGTTCCGATGCCAAACTATTGGAATTCGTCGTAAACGAAGGTAATGGTGTAAAGGGACTCGCAGACTCTAACATAGCCTCCTTGCCCCCGCGCTATGTGCACCCTCTCGAAGAGAGAATCGACAGAACAGATGTGATTGATGCTTCACCCTACTTGGGTGCACCCATAGACATGTCGGGTCTCGAAGGGGCGAAGAAGGATGCAGTCGTCGAAGCGCTATGTTGGGCCGCAGAGAAGCTTGGATTCTTCCAAGTGGTTAACCATGGTGTGCCACTTGAAGTGCTGGAGCGCGCTAAGCAAGCTGCACACACTTTCTTCAACCTGCCATCGGAGAAGAAGGCGTTTTTCTTGAAAGGAAAGACGCCGTGCCCGAATGTATTTTATGGGACGAGCTTTGCACCTGAGACTGAGAAGAAGCTTGAATGGAAGGACTATTTGAGCATGATCTACATGAATGACGAAGAGGCAATGCAATTTTGGCCGCAGGAGTGCAGGTGTGCTATATTATTGCCTTTTCTGCCTTGTTTCTGTTATTATCATTACTATCCGTATAAGTATTACTATTAAAATAGACACTGATAAATTTCTGTTTGGCCTGGACATTGGAAGTAACTGTGTACTTCCTTCCATACCTCCCTGCTTGGTAGGTAATGGGATAGATATGGATCTATTATTCTATTGAAACCTTTTTCTGAATATATGCTATTCACGTTTTCATTCCACAAGTAACAGGAGTTTGAGATGTGCCTTGTGATACTAATATTTCACTTGAAGAACTATTGGGACCACTTCAAGATTATTAGTGTCCTTTCAGGCATGATGCATCAACTTGCATTTGTTAAGGCATATGGGCATCCCCAATAACTGATCTGGGACCATTTAATGTGGCTCACTTCTGATGGACCCATGAGAAAAATCACAAGATCTGGGTGATACGACTGGATTGATGGACCTATGATTCAAAGGTTTATAATATGCGCAAAGCGATTTTGAGCATAGTTTTCATATCCAATAATTTTGATTCCACCTGAGCTTTCTTGAACTTTTTGTTGATCTTCAGAGATGCTGCCCTTGACTACATGAAGGCAGCCAACAAGATGATCCATGCAATTCTGAGTACCCTGTTGAGGGGTCTTGGTTTGGAGATTGACGAGTCGACCATAAGTCAGTACATGGAAGCCAAGGCTGTGAACATGAACTACTATCCAATTTGTCCGAGTCCTGAGCTTACAGTGGGAGTTGGGAGGCACTCGGATTTGGCTGCCCTGACCATTCTCCTACAAGATGACATTGGGGGCCTCTTTGTTAAGGTTGAAGACAAGGGGTGGATAGAGATCCCACCGGTGGAAGGCGCGCTAGTCATCAATGTTGGCGACACATTGGAGGTGAGTGCTTCACGACCTTAAACTTAACATCCTCCTTCCCTGAATATATTTTCCGGTGAGATTGTATAGTAGTTAGGGATGGCAATGGGTTGGTGGGCCGGGTAGCAAATATGACTACACCCGAATCCAACTTGGTTGAAAATGTCACTCTGAATCAAACCCAACAGGTTAACCAGCAGAATATGAATTAACAGGCCAAGTTTAGGTTGAGTTGCTGGGTGAAGGTGCAATGAGTATTGCTGAGTTGAATTCTGGCTGAGTCGGTGGTAGTAACAAGATAAATCTGACCGAAATTTGACTTATTATTAATAAGATTGAAAATGTCAAGTTAGAGAACAACTGAAAATGTCAACTTAGAGCACAACCCAAAAGTGAAAAAGGCCAACCCATATCCCCAATTAGCAGGTCAGCAACAACTGTGAATCTGGGTTAGGTCCACATTACTGACTCACTAGTAAAGGATCTGGGCCAAGTCCTTGTATCTCATTAATTCTATATTGACAATAAGCTTGAATTTTGCAGATATTGAGCAATGGACGGTACAAGAGCGCGGAGCATCGAGTCCTAGCCAGCAGCACCAGGGCCCGAGTCTCAGTCCCAATATTTGTGAGCCCACGTCCCCCAACGATGATCGGACCCTTGCCGGGCTTGCCAGAGAAGGATGGGAAGACAGTCTACAGACAGCTCTTGTTTGGAGAATACATGGCTAACTACTTTGGAGGCGGTCATCAAGGGAAAAAGACTCTAGACTTTGCCAAGATTACAAACTGAACAATATAAGCTCATGTGACCATGCACATCAGAATAAATAATATGAGAGATGTTGATTGTGTGCCACACTAATAATAAGAGGATGTTGTTTCCTTGGTTTTCCTCCATGCCCTTTCAGATATGGATATATATGCGTTCTTACGGAAGATCTTACGCCTTAAACTGATTAAATGGACAAAACATGAATTTGCCTCATCAAGTCCAAAACGTTTTGCAACTAAATGGACCCAATGTTTCAGTTTTCCAAATGCTTGAATCAGCTTGGATGTCATCGTTGTCACAAAATTTACACACAGGCAAGAGTCATGCTCAAGGACGGTGCGGGATTTTCCATATAGGATCTCAAAAACGGTGGGACCCCTAAAGTAAAGGCACATGCCCTAAATCTTACACAATAGCCACTAGAATCCATGGGTGAAAATTCCCCTGTTGCCTTGTATGACTCAAATTAACACCAAAGTTTCACCTTTATGTGGGAGTCCACAGAAGGTGCTTTTTTGTCATTTTGATAGGTTTGGATTGGTTTTTGGTATGATTGATGACTCTGTGTTCTCCCATTCACTCTCTTATAAGTATGGGATGTTTCTATTAATGAGATAATAATCATTTATGAAAAATGTAACATTCAGAACTTCTTTAGAGTGTAGGAAAAATTAAGAGATGGCTGGATATAGAAAGAATAGTTCACCTTTGATTACACTAAATTATTTTTGGGTTATATTATGTTAGTTTTATGGGACTTTTATAAAAAAAAATAAGCTTATATCTCAATTAAAGGGTTTTATGAAGAAAAACTATAAAATGACGAGATAATTGTTATAAATTTTTTTAGACGAAATCACCCCACTTGACGATATCGTCAATTGGTTGACGAAATCGTCAACATTCATTGTGAAAAATGGTATTCTGCTCCATCTTCTTCTGCCTAGTGGTGGAAAGGTTACGAAAATCATTGCATTTTGTATCCCATTGGTCTTCTTTAAGTAGTCTCAGCAATGTTCTCTAGTTGTGTTGATCCCATCATTAGTTTCTACGCATTTGTTGCCCTCTTCACATAAGTTTTGAGGGTTTGAGTTTGTTGTTCAAGGTATTCGGTGAAATGCCTAAATGATGATTTTCTCTCGATTTGGCAGTGGCTTCGAGTAAGGTTGGAGGGGATGAATTTGGATATGCTTTTTTGAACATTTAAGGGTCTAAAACCATTTATTTGGGGGGGAACTTCATAAGTCTTGATGTTTTGTGAGCAACATGTAGGGAGCCATGTTGGGCAGTCTTTTGAGTGGTGAATGCAAGGTTTTCTCTAAGGTATTGTATTGTTTGTGTGGAGTTTTAGAACCCAATAGTGTTTTTTTTATTTCGTTAATCCAGAATCTTTGAACTAACTTTAAAATGGATTTGATAGTGGATGGATTCAACTCACTTCATTATGTGATTTGTGAAAGACTTATCAAGCCCTTCTTTTTTAATGCATTCATCACCTTCTTTCGATTTTCCTTCATTTCTTTGAGATGAATATTCATCTCCCACCAAATTTTTCTAGCATCCCCTTCAAACCATTGAAGAAGAAGAAAAGTCGAAGAAAATGAGAAGTTGCAGGAGCTTGACGATATCGTCAACTAGATTGATGATAAAAATTTATGAACAATTATCTTGTCATTTTATGGTTTTTCTTCGTTAAACCGTTTAATTATTATTTAAGCTCAATTTTTTTTTTTTTTAAATTCCTAGTTTTATCATGTGATTACCTTTCCCATTTTAGATCAGAGCAATTATGTTATTAGAGTTTCCTATTATTATGTGATTTGGTATTCTATTGTGATTGGATTTCCTATTTTTATATAATGAAGTAACCTAACATGACCGGTTTCTTAGTTTAAGTTAGTTTCTTTGATTGTATTTTTATAAATAGCTATTAGTTTTTCTTAATAAAATTACTGCAAAGTAATTGGCATGATATAATCCCATTAATTTTCACATATCATTGCCTAAGAGTCTGGATATCCTGACTCGTTAAAACAAGAAGATACTCTGTCATCCTATCAACATTCGTCAGTTGTGTAAAGTCTCTTCTTTTATTTTCTTTTTTTCATTCCAAAGAAGCAATTGAGAGGGTGCATTAGCTAGCACGAGATTTTATACGACTGGCGAATGTTGATAAGATACAATGGTATCTCCCTATTTCAACGAAATAGGGGATTCGGACTCCATTGCCTAATCTTTATACATTTTTTTTAAATAGTAATCCTCCCTTTTTCCAATTACAGCTGGCCAGGATGTTTTGTACCGATAGCCTAACCAAGTCTTGAACATAGTCATCTAGATCACTATTAAAGGGCCTTCTCAGTACCTTTTTCTAGTTCTTGAACTACTACTACTACCTACATGGGAGTTGGTGGAGTGGCATATTGAGTTTAAAACCCACTCTAAATTTGCCAGGTGTGCATTTGTGTGGATTTAATAGGCGCCACCAAGGAAATTAGTCTTGTTGGGTCAAAAACCTCAAAGATAACTATATCATCAAAAATAAAAATAAAAAATAAATCATGAAGTACTGAGAAAATATTCTCACGGGCGTATTTGTTTATATAGGAATTCATTACTTAAAGTGGTTAAAAATGAAAATCAAAGATGAGTACAAAAAAATTACAATCAAATAATTCTCCTTTTTTTAATGGAAACTGAATCAAAGGAAGATGGAAAATGAATGCCCATCCATAACTTCAATACTTCATATCCTAAGAAAATCAATGTCCCATCTATATTGGTACATTATATTCTTCACTCCTCCCCTTGTAACCTTCAACCATCACGTCTTTAAAAAGCCTTTGGTGGAGATCATTTGAGCATGACTTTTTACGAATTCATTTCCTATATAATCTAGTGCAAACAAACAGGCCCATAAATTTCTTTTAGTCCTATAAATCCTTTAATTGGGCCTACATGAAATCCATGTTGCTCAAAAGCATTACACCCCCGTCAAAGCTAAGGAATTTTACTTTGATTTTTTTATTTAAACATGTGCTTTATACATGACCAATCTGATGGTGAGACCAACTCTATTTAAGTAAATTTTGGAAAAGAGTAAATGTGAATGGTAATTGTTATTTTGAGTGGTTTGGATTTTAGATATGCACGTCAACAATGGATTTACAATTAATATGAGCACATATAAATTAGATCACCCAACTTGTTAAACTCGAACTTTGAATATGATAACTGTTTAATCTTAGTGGATTGGGACCCACTGCCATGTCACGCTAATTTTGGCCCTAACCACATATAGGAAAAATGCCCCACTCTAAATGCTTCCCTTTCTTCTTCAATGAGGGAATAGAAAGGGAATAGAAAAGGCCATTGAAAACCTCATTATGCCTCCCTTCAATTATTCTTTTTTCCATGGTTATATAAAGAGAATATAATGGGGAAGAAGAAAACACAGATCCAGAATCTTTATCTTCTTCCTTTTGGCTATTATTGAGATCGAGTCCATCCACCTATTAGCTCATTCATTAGCCATCCATTTCTAACCCTGTGGACAATAGGGAATGATTTGAGTGGGAAATATTTCTAGTAAATCTCCTCTAGCCGGTTGACAATACACTAGCACATATATACTTCACATGGATTGGTATCTCGCGCTGTAGCGCACTCGTGGCACGCGATTCAAAGCTCCCACGACGACCTCCCACCAACAATAACATAAGAAACAAATCAAATGAACCTACTCCATTAAATATTTTGATTATGCTATGTCTCAAACTACAATTATGAATCAAATGAGAAACTACAATTATGAATCAAATGAGAATCAATCAAATTGCAAACCAGGCAACCATGGTCTTGAAACCTCAGCCCTTTCCATTGAGAGGAAATGACTCCTAGGCATGTGGAGGTCAGTAACCCTTCTTAATGTTAAGTATTTATTTGTGCAGTTTCCTATCACCAATTGATTTTGTAATTACTGACTAGCAACTCTCTTATGGTATCAGAGATTGAAACAATCCATGTGAAAGCAAATGGACCAATCAAAAGCCTTCAAGTTGCAACCAATCAAATGGAAGCAATGCTTGTGAAAGGAAATAAGTCAATCAAATGTCTTCAATGTTTTTATAAATTGGAATGTTTTTGTAAAGAAAAAAAAATATCTTTTAGCAAATTAGTCATTTTGCAATTTTATTTTTACTTTTAGATTGTAATTAGGAACTTCTTTGTAACTAATATAGAGAGAGTATGTGATTGAAAATCGTTAATGAAGATTTGGAGCCCTTTCTTGATGTTTAGTGACTAAAGCTCTTCGATTAGGCTCTCCTTTTGAAACTAAGCAATGTGATTAGTTCAATTACATGCATGTTTTAGTTTAAATTCTCTAGTTGTGCCTTAATTGATTAGTAGATTTTAGATGCAATTGTGCCAATCTCTCTCATTTCTCATGCTCTATCTCTACACTCGATGCTTGGATAATCTCAATTAATGCTTTGTAGTTAAGTTAAGTTCTCTTACATAAGCATGCTCTAGAGCCCTTATCTTTGATCTTTTGTAACTTGATTTTGATAATTTATTGTTAAGGTAGCTAGATGATAATTTAGGGTCTTGGCCTTTGATTTATTTTCTTTACTTTGATCTTCATTCTATATCATCCAATCTAATTAGGAAAGAGATTGCTAATTGAATTGTAGATTTGGGAGTTGAATTAAAACATGCATTTGATTGGATTAATTACATACTTAGTGGATTTTGGATTGCCTAATCTCTTGTTTGTCTTATTGTTAATTTTTAATTTGAATCATTGTTTTAAAATCATACACATTTCACACTATATCTTCACCTTAAATCTTCTATTTCCACCACCATTCATCCACTAGTTTAGTGTAGTTTATTAGATTAGCTTAAATCTTATTTATTTTATATTTTAAATTATTAATTAAAGTAGTTTAGTTGCTATTTTAATTTTATTTTACATTCCATTTGATTTAATTCCATTTTTCTCATCATTTCCATATAGTTTGCACACTAATTAGCCCACTAATTTGTTAATCTAACTTAATCACTTGTTAATTCTAATTGTTAGTTCCAATTAATTGTTTACATTGCATAGTTTAGTAGTTTTACTTGTTCACTTCAATTGTTTATTTTAGCTATATATTATTTCAATTCTACTCAAATTGGATTCATCGCTTCTTCCATCCTCTCTCCGTGGGATCGATAATCCGGACTCTTTAATCCTTTACTACTTGACGACACCATAATCTTACGATTAAGCGTTGCACAAATAAGTGTCGATCAGTTGTCATTGGTCATCTCTCAGGCATCACTTTCAATCGAAAAACTCACAACATTCAGTCAAGCTGATTTATCTATATATATTTATATATTTATATATATAAATGGCTCATCTAAAAATCATTCTTTCATTTGGTAGAGATATTAGACCCACCAAGGGAAGCAGTGCGCTTTTTACATCTAATACCATGTTAAAAACCAGTAACACCAAAAACTTGAGCTATTAGTGATCGGCATAACAATTTATATCAACATTATTAAGGAAAATAAGTATTAGTCTCATAGGAAGAAACAGCCAATTATAAGATGACAACTGTTTTACAACGTACAAGAAATTTGTGGCATCCTTGCCTATGGCGGGCCCCAATCAGATCAAAGACATATATTTGAGGGAAACCACTGGTATCAAATGGGTGCCCCAGTACAGATGCTATTTTGACTGCATACACCCTGGTTATGCATCAAGTCCTTGTAATATCTATCCACAAGAATGCAAATATGCAACCCTCTCTACAGCATGAATATGAAAAAATCCCAAATATGGCACATGCTCAATGCATCACTAACCCTGCTAAAATGAGAGACAGGAAGCCCTATAGTCCAAGTTCTTCTAGCTACCAAGGGAAACTGAAACAAAGCAGACCAGTAATAAGTGAGACGAAGAGGTCCCTCCATCTCCACTCGCGTTCAATTCCAGCAGCAGAAATATCTGAAGGCTGCGATCCAGGTGCTCCACCAGCTGGTGGCAAATAAAAACAACAGACAAAATCACTTATAGTAGATATCTCACATAGCTGACTAATAAGAATGTAGGACATGGGCCTTTTCCAGACTGAACTGAAAGGTCAAATACAAAAGGAAAAAAAAAAAAAAATCATGAAGCGCCAAATTTTCACGGAGTACTTGGTTTCAAAGTAAAATATTTCAGTCACAGCCCATGAGTCCAAGGTTTTGAACCATGCTACAAACATACTCCATCACATGCTTAGAAACATGCCATTGTTGTGGTTTAGGCTTTGAATCATTGCCATACAGCCACTGTACACTAAAAATAACATGCTCGGAGACACACACAAAGTTCATTTGGATCCATGTAGACAAAGCATAAAATGGGAACTCAAGTGTTTGGATATCCCCCAATTACTAGTAACTCATTTGCAGCAAATACCTCATAGATAAAACCCTCTATTGAAACATTTGGCCTCATTTGTTACCTATAATTTGTTATGGCAAAGAACAAATTACTGTCACAGGTACATCGTGTTGGGTTTGTGCATTTTCAAAACAACCAAAAGGCACTTTATTGGTTTGTGTTTCTTGTTGTTTTCATGAACAATAGTGCCTCATTTATCACCTATAATTGGTTATGGCAAAGAAAGAATTAGCTGTCACATGTAACTCATGTTGGGTTTGTGCATTTTCAAAACAATCAAAAGGCTCTTTTATTGGTTTGTGTTTATTCTTGTATTCATGAACGATACTGGTTTTGTCCTTTTGTTAGGAACTAGAGTCCCATATTGGAAAGAAGTAAACAAGGAAAGGCCTTTATAAGAGACCCCTCATACTATGCCACACCAAAAATATTGGTCTTCTTCTCCCCACCCTACACGCAAGTGAAATAGGATCGGTCTGGTTTCAGATCAATAGAAAGTTAATTAAGCACATGCTCGTGAACAATGCAAATCCAGTTGCACACAGACACTTAGTGCGCTACCCGTGACGGGTTTTAACATGCATACCAAACCCACCCGAATTAGGAATGGGTCCGGTCAGGTCGGCCTTATTAAAACCCGACCCGTTGTTATGGTGATAGACAACCTTGTGCAAAGTTTTTTTTTTTTTAATTATTTTTTTACATATGTTTTTTTTTTTTTTTTTTTTTTTTTTTCCTACTTTGCCATTTCATATTTGCTCATTTTCTCGGCCGTTGTGAGAATTACCACATGCTTGGGCTTTAGTGGGACATAGACCCCACTAGTTGGCAAACAGCAGCGAGAAACTCTCTTTTTATAGAGAGGGGTTTGTCTTTCAGTTGTTCTATATTCCAAAATTGCTCTTTCTCTGCAAAGAAACAATCCAGCAAACTCTATTCTGAGCACATATTTGAGATTTTACAATGCAGGCAACAGTTTGTCGTTCAGTTGTTCTAAATGCCAAAATTGCTCTTTCTCTGCAAAGAAAAAATCCAGCAAACTCTATGCTGAGCACATATTCAAGATTTTAAAATGCAGGCTGCAACTTACAAAGAACTCAGGTTATTAAAATGCATGAGTCCTAAATGCATGCAAACGAAGTTACCCACGCTCTGTTTACAAAGATCCAAACAGGCCCTCAGAAACTCATATTTGGGGAATGTCAGGAACTCTCCAAATAATCAGATCTACAATGGTCCTTGGAAACCAGATTGATAATCCTCTGCTTACCTGTAATCCTCTGAGGAAATCAGATTGGTAACCAGAACAAACATCTAGTGTCCTTGGAATTCCAGTGACCAAGGACAGGAGGATTACCAACATTTATGAGGGCATGGGGATTTTTCAGTAGCTACCAACACGACGATTTCCACACAACCCTACCTGCTGAGTTTCATGGTACTACTATCAATTTAAGAATTCTTCAGAATCCACAATTCGATGGTTTCCAAGGCAGCTGCATTATAGCCATCCAAACTAGGCCTCACCATCAGCGCATAGTCTATGCTCTTGCTGATTGGAAAACAACTGGAACGGAACAATAGAAAGAAATCGGATTAGTGTACTTACTAGGGCATGTAGATTGGTTGGAGAGAACAGTAAGGATTCTATCTTTGTTGTATCCAGCATAGGCACAGGTGGTAAGCGAGCAGGTAGCAGTCATGTTTGCACCTAGGGTTAGATTGCCACTGCATTGCATCAACGGGCACTGCTTCCAGTTGGAAATCCTCACCTTTTGGGCCGGCTTGCATCGTAGTCTAACCACACAAAGGAACCATTTCAATTTAGAAATCACACGTGGAAAACTCACCGAGTTGACTAAAATGCATTTGGTCATTAAACATCAATGCAACAAAGGACATACTGTAAGTCATCGGAGTTGCAACTGCATTCGACACAGTTATTAGCTGTAAGGGCGTAGGTCCCATTGGGGACAAGCAATGAACTATCTAATGAGGTATTGTCCATTGAAGATTTGCAAGCTGCAAGTGTAGAAGTACAAACAAGTCAACAAACTAAAATAAATATGAGGACTGCATATCAATTAGGCAGTAAAAGTTAGCAGCAGCAGATAGCATCAAGACATTGCAGTATAGATCCCAACTTATCATATCTAGATACTATAAAATAGGTCACACATCCATATTTCATTTTAAAGTTACAAAATCCACGCCTCAAGCCATATCCTTGATGTGTCCCTGCCATATCCATCTCATGCTTTGGCATCATAGATTTGGAAATGAGTCCCAGGGACAGGTTAAGGACTTGAAGAGGCCAGCCACATATGCATCAAGATGAAAAGTAAATCAAGGCCGCACACAACTGCACAACAGTAGATGGCTCCCAATAGACAAACTGCATTAATTAAAAAAACAAAAAATTCAAAGACCAGCAGTGGAATGGAACAGAAAAAATCCATTGGAAATAGTTGCAATTATCCAACTGTTCATGAGACACTCACAACAGGAGATTCATCCTCAAATTTTCAACATCTGAAACATTGTCTAAAATGTTAGTGACGCTAGACAATACGCATGGAAACATTCCATAACGTCTCAAGCAAATCAGAATGGAGTCCAATCTATTCAAACTCCCTGCATTTCTGTCTTATATGTTGCATTGTATGGTAGATCTCAGATCGTTACCATTATCTTTGCCTATTGAGGGCTCATAAATACAAAGATATACATGAACAACTCTCTCATTGACAGAAGCCATTACGACTGACTTTGCCTTTCGGTATGATATCAGAGCGAAGTTATGTTTTGGGATTTTTTGAAGCAGGTGCTATGTGTTTTTCTACAATTAGTTGTGGCATTTATCGACCAAATTGACTGTGTCTCCAAGACCAGCGCTGCAAACAAGTTCCCTCCAAGACCTGGCCATATTTTCATAACAAGACGTGCACTAAATGAATCTATATCTCTTGTAACTGGCTCTTGAAGATCCGAGGTTTTCTCCATGCATTCATAGCCCAGCCTCCATGATGTTGCAAATGTAGGAGGAACGAAAAGAGAAAATAATCCAAAGTAGAAAATGAGGCCATAAAAGGCATTTCATTGACAATTTGTTAGCTTCAACTCTTTCCTTTATAACTAAAAGAACTTTTATTCTCTCAAGAGATTGGGGGATAAATGTTAGTGGTGTTGCATGCAAGTCTTTGATTCAAAATGCCTCTTAACTCCAACATGTCTTTAATGGTTTCATAGCATCCAGATTTGCCGATGAGTTGGTTGTACACCTTCACGAGCATAGAAGGCTCATTCAAGTGTATATTGACAGACTAGATCATTTGATCTCATGAAGAGAGGCATGTCATAATGATCATGATGTATGGGGATGCCTTAGCAAATGCCAAAGATTATCATACATAATAACGGGTAGCATTGCAAACCCAAGAGGAGTCAGAAGAAATCCAACAACATAACCCTCTAACTGCTTGATGAGGTGTAAAAATGACCAGGTAGTTCGTATGTAAGTGACTGATACAAATCAGGACCTCATGTACCTATGTGTAAAGGTGCCATGTGGCAAAAAGGTCATCTAAGTGGGTGATGATGTGGCCGTGTTCAGCTGGCAAAGCCCAACAGGCTTTTGAGGCTGAAGGTGCTTAAAGACCCCAAGACCCTTTCTATCTTTTATGTTTCATTGTGCCATTTATTCAGCAGGGGACTCACACGAACTGTACCAATTCACAGAGCAGGTACAAGCTCAGCGCAAGCCCAACCCATTAAGGCATCAATGATCAAATGCCGGCCCACACTGTGAACCTCAATCTTGAACCTGAACCCAGGCCTCGCCACTCAGTGAGAGCTTAAAGCTAGGCCAGGTGGTTTTGTTTAAAATCTATTATTTTGTCTCACGTGAAATAGTCGTTTCTTTTTATTTCAATCATCACTTCTAACTTAAGGCCACATCAGCTAGGCTAGATCATCAATAAGGTTTGCAAAACATATGATAGGTATAATGAGGTGTACAAAAACGTTTCGAACATTAACTCAACCTTTTTTTTTTAATTATATTGAGCATAACAATAAAATAAAATAAAAAGACAGGGTGCTTTTTCGTTTGGTGGATGAATCATTTGTTGAGACACATGGAATATTGGCAAGGTTCATTGGCCTAATCAGATGCATATGAAGGTTGTGGAATAGAGGTATAACAAAAAGTAGTCTCATTCACCTTTCCTACCCATCCAACCAAATGTGATGAAATTGCCAGTCAAAATGAAATCATTTTGATCGTCAATATAATTGCTTTAACTCTTTTAAAGGTATGTTTGATGAGTGGGATTTCGGATTGGAATTCACCATGTCTAGGAATTCCAAATGCCTGCTAAACTTTATCTCCCAAATTTTGAGTTTCTCAAATTCTTTGTCTGATATAGAGAAGTCCAAAATACAGCAACAGTAAGATGGCTGAAGTACCCTATGAAAAGCTCTAAATTTCAGAATTCTAAATGCTTCCTAAAGATTGGCGTTTAAGGAATTCCTATTGCAGAGTTTCTCACAAGAATTTAATGGATTTTAATTTCTTTAGATAAAAATTTCTCAAAATTTCAACCATTAAACAAACCCATAGTACAGATGGCTATATATGTTCATTGATTTGGCTTTTTGGTAGACCCCTGATCCGCAGTCCACTTATGCATCTGCTAGGGCTAATGGACTCCACCATAATGCCATGTGTCTTAGTTAACTGTTTGTCTGGCAAACCAAAAAAAAAAACCTTTGCATGGTTGTAGGAATCATATTACATTGTACTAAGTTATATAATATGACAAAATATATAATGAGACTAAGTTTTGATTGCTTCTGAGGCTTACATATTATGGTCAGGTAGATGATGAAAATCCATTGATGTGGACTTCTAAATTTTAGATTCTTGTGACCACCATTTATTAAGAACCCCAGTTAAAGCTAAGAGGAACTTGAAGAATCTTTCAAGAAGTGCAATGGAGCAATCTAGAGTAAGAATCTTATGATGGGCATGGTTGAAGTAAGACAATATGGGACTCTCTCTCTCTCTCTCTCTATATATATATATATATATATTTATAATTCGAGAGCACAGGGAGGGAAAGAGTGTCCATAGCAAAATATAAGATCTAGACCATTGACCAGAGTGCTTAAATGATAAGGCTGATACAAGAAGCAGCCAAATGTCAGGATTAATGGCTCAATACGCCTTCCCCTTAATGTGGAATAAACGTTTGCTTGCATGTACATTTTTTTTTTTTTTTTTTTTGGAATGGTAACTTTCATTTTTATTTTTATTTTTAATGCTTACATGTACATTAATCCATGATCAACTTACTGCTTGTTGATTAGATAAATAAGAATAACACAGTAAACTATCATAGGTTAATTAATGACTTTTGGTCTCTCTTAATTATTAGGGATTTGTTTTAAAACACCTCCACCTTTAGTTCTAATATATGCAAATGCTTAGAGACTAAAAGACCAGTGTAGATTTTTAAAATAATCTCGACTGACTAGTGGAGATTTTTAAAACAATTCCTTGACGGACAAGGCATTGTAACCATTGGTCAAAGTCGTTAAAAGCATGTGAAATGACCATTTCCCCTTACAATTGTCACACCTCTTCACACATGTTACTCTCACGCTCTGAAAGTGTGCCCCAATCCAAATTATAGAATTCTATGGACTCACCTGCCCCAGTTAGGAAATCCTGGTTGGCCCCAACCTCTTAAGGATTTCCAAAGTGATGATTGGCTGAATAGAGAAATATAAATAAAGAAAAACGGTCATTTCATATGCTTTTAACGGCTTTGGCCAGTGGTTTTCAAGGAACATAGACAAAGATAATTTCAAGTTCAAGGGACTACTCTTGAAATATCAAACTAACAAGGAGAACTTTTTTTCATAATTAGAACATAGGGGCTAGGGCCAGGCAAGTTCAAGGAAAATCCTTATCATTGCTTTCTTTTTTTTCCCTTTTGGGATGGTCTCGGTCTCTCTTCATGTATATTTGAGTCGGTCCATATACATGCCTGACACAAATGAAGACTTGGGGAGAAATGGTATAAAGAATACTGGAGAAAGAACAAACAAAGTAAGGTCTCCACTAAATCCATAAGTGGAGCCCACTTCCTATTATCCAAAGTCTTAATGAATTCTTACCCCTCACAAATTGATCTCAGTCCAGATTTGAAGCCAATTGTAATGTGGCTTGCATTAGATTACTCACGTATTTTACAAGTGATGAACTCCATTTACATTTTTGGGAGAAAGTGGATGAAGTTATCAAATATCAAACAGGTGATCAATTCAACAGTGGGCTTCATTCTAAGGTGAGCTAATAAAGTAGCTCTACACGTTGCCCCATGGTTCTGCCCAAAAGATGCATGCCTTCTTAATCCTAGGGATGTAAACTAGTCAGGTACTCGCTGGACCAAACCCAATTTAGCTTACACAGTTGGGCCCAGACCCCAACTGAAGAACTAAAATAGACGACGATATAATAATATACTACCATATCAGTCACACAACTCCAACTGGAGAAATCGAATAAAAAAAGAAAAAAAGAAGCAGCAGCAACCACTATAGTGCATTTGTGTGCTCTATTTTCATATATAATAGGGATTTGACTGTACAAGGTATGTTTGACCTTGAAAATCAGCAGAGGATGTAAATTTCAAAAAAATTGTAAGGGGGCAAATTAGATCAAGTACCCCTTGGAAAATGACCAAAATGCTCGTATTTATGGAATATCTTATTTTTAAAATCTATTATGCAATATCGCATATTAATTTAACCTTTTCGCACTTTGCAAACTCTATCTTTCTCTCTGTTTTCTGCTTCTTTTTTTCTCAAAGCTTGTCCCCAAATAGTTTGTCGGCCTCCTCTTGGTTATTTTCATTTCATAGAAGAGGTATGTGGGCCCTTCCATCCTCATTTAAAGAAATAAGATGTTATCTCCATGGTAGTTTTTTGATGAAAAGCTCTAGCTCATGAGTAGGTCCCCAGATTTGTATTTTGTACGTTAGAAGTGTGGTTTTTGTGATGTTTTTTTTAGTATAGAAAGAAACGCACAAAGTATACGAAGATTGAGATCCAAATCCCAAATCCCTATAACATTGTGTTAGTTTAATCTTAGTTTGTTATAACCTTTTAGGTATCAATGTTAGGCCATTCTCTTATTAGCATGATTCAAATATATAAAGGAATTTATGAATGTTATGACTGTGATATGGGATTTTGGTATGACTTTGGTAAGGTTTGGCATGATTTTGGTAGGGTTTTTTTTATGAATTTTTGTAGGACTTTTTAGTTTCAATAGGTTCACAGATGGTAATGGTTGGGTATGTAATTTATCCCCCCTTCATAAGAGGAAGATAGATGGGAGCTTGATTTTCCCTGGTTTAAATCTTGATCTTCAACTTTCAAAAGCAAAAGGGTTATTTCAGTGAGCGGCGGCGGACCTTTGATTCTGCAAAATACCAAAAGGGTTGATGAGGATGGGGAGAGGTGAAGTTGCAACTTGCAAAAAAAAAAAAAAAAAAAACCTTTCATATGGTATAATAGCTTTCCAAAATGAGAATGGCATTACTTATGGGAATGAGAATGGCATTACTTATGGGCGTTTCATTTTACCTTGCATACTTGGTATACTTTGCCCCCCTTATGAAAGTTTTTGAAGTTTATATCCAGAGATAGGTATTCAAAGTCAAATATGACTTGAACAGTCAACATCCCTGTATAATAGCATCAATGTGTTATATATTAATATATTTTGTATGATACATGATAACCAATACTTATCACTCATCACTTGATGTAGAAGCCATTCGGGCATGGAACCGGACCTCAAACAAGACCCGACTATCAATAAGGTCCAGAAAGATCACCCATAGCCACATTTTTCGGTTTGGATCCTTCGAGTAATTGGGTACTCAGAGAAGTCCATTGACATTTCTAATTAAATTCATAATCTAGGCCACAAGTTTAGACTCAAATGGGGATAAGCTCAGAAAATAACATGTAGGGTATGTTTGTGTACATCCGCATAAAACCAGTTCCACATACTTTCTCATCTTCAGCAGTCCAAATGGGTGAGGCTTGCTCAAGCCTAAACAAAAAAGAAAGTTAGGCTCGCTAAGGTTACTAATGGGAGAACACAAGGTTGGATCCCTAGGTATTCTTCCCTCTTCCCACATATGTGGGCTATCTTTCCACGTGTGGGTGAGCTCACATGTGCAGGCTCTCTTCCTATGCATGTGCATTGCACTATTTCATAAAAATAAGGAAAAAAAAAAAAAAAAAACTCACTGAGTGGGAGACCTATGTTTTCTTACATCTAAAATACCACCACCACACCCACGAGTTTTCCTCAGTAATAAAGACACCCCTCAACTGCAAACAGGACGATTTGGGGTCGGAAACTGGCATAGTGGAAGCACGAATAGAACAAAACAAGGAAGAAGATCATCGTCATCAACCCAATATCAACACCTTGAATCCACAAGGACGAGATAGGGAAACCCTAATCAAACTGCAATTCGTATGATTCCATGAAAAGAAGCAACACATCACTTTTGTAGAGTCCCGAAACCCTAAATTACCCGAAATAGAAAAATTACTAAAAATAGTAAAAAATCAAAAATTACATTAAAGCCCCTGGATCTTTCCTAAATAACTTTTTAAGACCTTACACAAGAACTCAAACTCAAACAGACTCAAAAACCCACTAAAATATGAAAAACGAAAATTTACTATAAATAGTAAGTTTTGCATGAAAATTGTATTTTGACCTTCGATAGGTAATTTGGCCTCTGGGCTCAGACGACTCCAACCACAACCGAGGACCGAAATCTAGTTCCAAAACTAATTCTAATTTGTTTTCATTTCTTTTCTTTTTTTCTTAAAATAAGGATATTATTCAACTCATGACAGCTCATTAAACTTACTACCCCTAATTACATAAAATTGTTCAAAAAAGTTTATTTTGAACTACAGTATGTAACATCAAAGACTCGGTTCCAGGTCCATGGATTCAAACCTATATGGACCCAAAACCGGATCCGTTCATCAAAAGGAAATCTAATTTGGCTTCTAATTTGGCTTTCGGACCTAGACCTGTTTATGATGTTTGGGTCAAAACCCAGTTTTTTTTTTAGTTTAGAAACTTCCAAATATTCAGAGAATTGGATGCCCGACGTCTTCCAATAGACCCATTTACTATGATAAAACAGATTCCAACGATCCTACTTCCATTTATTGATTTATTCAATAACAGCTTGACTCCACTACATGTATCTGGGTGGGGCCCACAAGAAAGTTTATCAGATGATACCTCATCCCAGGTGGACCACACGCCACCTGTTCAATCTAGACCGTTGGCAAATTCATTTTTACCCAAGAGGACCAGTTCCAACATTCTGGCCCTCAATGTGGGACCCACACCCACTTGATGAACGGCTAAGATCTTGCACTCATGCAAAAGGTCAAGGAAAAAAAAAGGAAAAGAAGAAAGATTTGACCTTTGAGAGGAACGTCTAAGATGGTCCCGGCCTTGAGCTGCTTGGGATCTCCGATGCCGTTGAGGCTCATCAGCGTCTGCTGCGTGGTCCCAAACTCCACCGCGATCTGTGCCACCGAGCTCCCAGCAACCACCACGTGTCCGTAATGGACGGCTCTCGCCCCCTCCACGTCATCGCAGCTGCAAGGCAGCGGGATCCAAATCTCCTGCCCGATCTGAATCAGATTCGGATTCTTAATCCCATTAACGGCCACGATCTCCTGATACGTGACGAACCCCGCGAATATGTTCGTCGCGATGCCGTCCAGGGTCTGACCTTTCCTCACCTTGTAGAACGGGGTCCGGTTCGAGACCCCGGTCCCGTTGGTGCACTTGCAGGGGACCGGGACCCGAACCACTGACCCGGCCTGGACCGTCCGGTTCGGCACGGAGAGTGGCCACGAATTGGAGCCCAGGAGCTGGTGGTGGGTTTTTAACCCGAAGAGTCTTTTGATGGAGGAGATGGTGGTGGTGTTGGGAGGTACGTAGCCAATTAGAGACTGACACGTGTGATTTGCTGTGCATTTGAAGGAGGCCGATGTTGCAGAGATGAAGGAGGTGAAGAGAAGGGAAATGAGGAGGAGAAGAGAGATCGGACTCGGACTCAGACTCATCTCTCTCTCTCTTTTGTATGATTTTTTCTCCGAGTTGAATTTGAGTGAGCGGTTTGGGAGGTTAAAAATGAGTGGAGTGCGTCTGACACGTCCGTGTGCAGAAGAGAAAGTGGAGAAGCAGTGACTGTGGGTGTCTGTGTGGTTTTTTTTGGGCTTTTGGGGACCGCGAAGAGAAGGAGAGACGCGTGGACTGAGTGGCAGGATTCGGTGAGTGGGGGCCACTAAGTCTGGATTGGTATCAAGTGGGACTGTAGCTGGACAAGAAAAAAAAAATTTGGATTTGTTTAGTTGGACTTGCTTGTGTCGATTTTGAGAACAACTGGATTTTATTATTTGTCTATTCAATGAGATTGAATTTTGCTTGGCTAAAGCTTTTGAAAATGGCCAGTAAGAAAAGGGTTTGGGTTGTTTAATCAAGGGGGATTCTCCTAATCATCTATCTATCTATCATCTTGGATCAGTCTTGGACTGCATTGGGATCGTTGGTCCAATGTTCGGTCCATGTAGCATTCCTCATCTATCTATAGCTAGTTTATTTTGAGAAACTTTAACAATAAGCGCTTATTTTGTGATTTAGGAATTATTTATATGTTAGAGTGTTTTATAAACAATTAATTATTTTTTTTAATTTTAGAACTTATTTACAAATTAAAGTTTCTGTCTCTAAAAAGAAGCTTTAGAGCTCAAGTGGATGGGATAATGCAAAGATAAAAAAAAAAGGGGCGCTTTTGATGAAAGTAGCTTCATGAATTTTCAAAATGGCTCAAGATGTGGATTCTATATCGACCCAAATTGCAACAATTCCTAAATGCGTGCCCCAATTACCACATGAACTAAGAATTTTTTTTTCAGTTTTATCAAATGCACTAATTGTAAATTAGAATTTAGGATTTTTATTTTAGATTTTAATCTAATTAACTCTTATTAATTAGATTAGAGTTTCTAAATGACCCCTGAGTTTAGTAATTTTTCCCTTCAAAACATGAACACTACATTGTTTTTAGATTAGCCATCCATTTGAATGTTGATAACTATCTACTTGTAATCCACCACTCAGTTGATAAAAGGATGGTATAGTTTTTAGAATTCATTTCTCTCTTTAAAAGTGAGACCTCCTGAATTAAAACGGTCAATCTACCCAAAATTATAAACCGCACATAGTGAGTTGTGTCTCCTCACATGTGATAATGCAAATCTCACGGGTCTGAGCACCTTAGCTAGGGTAATCCCCCTTCATTGTTCTTTCCAAAAATTTTATTTTATTTTTCATTTTAATACAAACCTATTTTTTGTGTGCGGCCTAACTTTCTCTAATCCAAACGGTTTGATGAATTCTAGTCATAGTGAGAGGAGACAATTTTTCAAATATCACTTTAACGAAAGTGATCTTTAACAATGATTAGTGGGGTGAGTTAATGATGTCATTTACACAACTATCTCAACCCAAGGCTGAAATCACTCCAATAACTGTAAATATTCAATCACAATCACATTCATTCATGAAAGAGTATTGCCGCCAAAAGGTTGGAAGAAAGTTAAATGGGCGCCAAAATGGAAATAACAGCAGGGAACAACCCACGTTGTGCACCGTGTAGCATCCGCTTGGATTGATATATGAATGGCCAGAGTTCAATGCATGGTGGGCCCACCTTTTTTTCAAAATGGGTGAGAATGCTATAATGATAATCAATGTATAAATTATTATTCAAATATAATATGGGATTTGACCACCATTAGATAAGACTCTATCCGAAACAACTGAAATTTGCCTCACTTTTCTCTTGTTGGGATAGGAATGTAGTCACTAATAAGTGATCAATCTAATAGTTTTATCCGGTTAAAAAAAGTTTTTTGGAAAACTTAGATACAATTATAATATATTAAGATAAGAGGTTTTGACTTTGATTTTGACTGTCGGTTATAATTTTAACTGCCAATTATGCAACTATCCACTTAATTTTTTCGTCAAACCACTCATGTTTCAGTTGTTCATATGTAACTATATCCTTTTTGGTCGTTTATAATTTTGAGCGACGGTTATGTAATTACTCATGCAACTACCCATTCATTTTCCATCAAACCACTTATGTTTCAGGTGTTCCCATTAAATATACCCTTTTTTTTTTTTTTTTTGCTTTAATTTTTCAATTTCTATTTTATCTAACTTGTTCTATAGAAAGAGGTAAAAAAAAAATTTAATATATGATTATTTATTTTGTAGTGCAGATAGATATCGTGCTAGGCACGGATTCTTGTGCTAGTGAATTTTATGGGTCATGGGGCTGATGATGATGACAGGATTAAATTTTAAAAACGTGGGCTCCACCGTGAATTGAAGATGGGGGCGCTGCAGCCGCCGTATTTGTAGCCCTGCCCTATGAAAAAGCGTTCTCACAAGTCACAACACACGGCACACCCCATACATGTACGTATGTCTCTCCATTGATTCCCGTTTGATGTATATGGGTTAAAAAAGCTCAACCTGCATTGAAAAGGGTTGGGACTTGGGATGGAGTCAACTGGAATAACCCATCTGACCCAGATTTGCTTAAAAGTTATGCAGGCTAATGAATTTAGAGACATGTATCCTATCTGGAGGCAGTGGTGATTGATGAAATAAATTTGGGATGGATGGAGAAGATTTTTTTTAAGGAGATTGATGAGTTATAAATCTGAAAAGGGCATTCTTTTATTTCTCTGAATGAACTTTAGGATGGATTGACAAACTCCTAGAAGTTTGAAATAACTTCCTTGAGGTTGAAAAAAGAGGGGAAGTCTATGTAGAGGAGGAAGGAGGAGAAATATTAGAATGGGGGTTATGCTGGTCGGGTTTGATTGACCCACATTAGGTGTGGATCAAGGTTGTCCATAAATTAAGGTTGAGCCTATAAACTCCATGGTCAACCGATCCATTTTTACCCGACCCAACTCATTAGCCATCCGCACTTGGGAAACAGGCTTGGCATTTTTTATTATTTTGGATACTCCAGTCAAAGGGGCTGGGACCTAAGAGAAAGCCCGCATACACACCGGAAGGTAGACTACTCTAATGGAAAGGAGGCTCGTACAAGCGAGAAGAAAGCCCACACAAATGGAAAATGAGCCTATACAAGCTGAAAGAGGTGACGTACCCGAGGTTCGAACCTGGGCAACCAGAAGGAGGAGTTCTTGACATGGCATTTTAATTTACAAGTTACTACGGGAGTTTTTTCCAACATTTAAGGCAAGCTAAGTTCCAACATTTAAGGGACAGTTTCCAACTCTTAAAAAGACACATTTATCTAACAAGAGAATTCTGAGATAGGTCAACACGTTTATGGTTGAGTGGCATCGAAACAATTCAAGTATTGATCCCTAAGTCTTTAAGTTGATAGTATCAATGTTAGTAGATAGGCCGACCTAAATGATGATGATGAATTTTATGATAGAAAGGAAGACATACTTCTCCAATTTTCTGCCTAGTTCACTTTTCCTTTTTCTTTTTTTCTTTTTGTTTTTTTTTTTTTTTTTTTTTTTGGTGCAACACTTTTCTGAAGAAAATAGAAAAAAGAATATATCAGGAATTTCATTTTTTTCTATAGAGGTAAGGGAATACTCTCCCCAGGAAAAAATAATAATCCATTGGCACAAAATCCTCTTATTACACAAACGCATGCTTAATTTGCAATTTACCATCTTAGCTCTATCGTCTTAAATATTGTGGTGACACAATATTTTATCACATCCATGGCACATCTCCTGCCACTTTAAAAACTCACAACTTGTTGTATTCAGTTGTCTTAACCCACAAAATCCACTGGCACCATATATTATTCTCTTAAGTTTGTCTTAAACTTTGTCTAGAGTCATATAAAATGCTGTGTGTGTGTGGGGTGAGTTGACGAATCCTACACTGTATAGCATTCCTTGTCTTTTTTTCTTGGATCAAAAGATTCTGAATACTCTGTTCGAAGCTTATTGATGGATGAGACAAAGGGACTGTGACAATGACCAGATAAAATACAACAGAAACGACTTTGATCCTTTGATCCGACTTGGCTTTTGATCCCATTCGTAAAGAATTGCCCAGAGCTTATGAGGCCATGTTTTTTTCCCTTTTATGATGGTTGATGAGAATGCTAGTGAGCTGCATTGCTTGTTTGTTTGTATTAAAATATATAAAAATTTAACATATTGGATTTTTTTAAATAAGAGAATTTTATCCGAAAAAACACTTACTGTGGCCATAGGATCGAATTGGATAAATTTGACAAACTTGCACCAAATAGGGCAATTCAACCGAAAAACCCTTTTTTAACTACTTTTTTCTATGGTCGATATTGACCCTCCTCTCAGCAGAAAAATAAACCACCAGTTCCACTCGTCTTCTTCCTCCTCTCTTTGTAGTTGTTATGCTTTTAAGTGAGTTTTATTCGGCAGAAGTGACTAGACATCCATGTTTCAGGAAGAGATCCATCGAATTGATCGTAGGTAGCGAACCAGATAACAATATTATTGTCCTTAGTGATGGACTGGAGGACACCATCCATGCAAAAAAGTCAGCACTCAGATCACGACAGTTTTCTAAATTCAATTTTCTCATAACCTTGCAGCTGCTATCACTTTTCAGTAACAGTCTAAGCCCTTTCTTTGTGACTCCAAGACAACCATTCACATCCAATATCTACAACCTTTGGCATCCTCACCCAATCATCTCCAACCCTTCATCTTCAATTCCTGATGTTGATGCCACCAATACTTCTAATTTCAGAAATTCTATATCCAACCTGACCTTGCGGCATCCATCAATTCTCAGCTCTATGATCTTGGTGTACTACTTTCCGATTTTACCGATTCCTACTTCTGTGATGCACCAACAATGACTCACATCAAGGGATCTCTTGAGTTCTGAGCACAAAGTCCCTGTTCTTTCAAGTGTTTCATTTGTCAGATTCCTATTCCACCCCAATCTCAAAGACCGAACTTTGCATTTTCTTGTCCTAATTCCGAAACTGAATCCTCTCAACCTAAACTTGTGTTCTGCATTCTGATTTCTTACGGTTCTTTGTTAGGTCAAAAAAGGTTGAATTCGTCAAACGACTGCAAGAATCGAGACCAATTGAGATTACATCAAACAAATGCAGAGAGACCAGCAAAGGTGAAACCATGGCAATAGGTGAGTACAAGCTTTTGTAAAACAAGGTTGAGTTTCCCAATCACAATCACAAACAGCAATTTATCATAAACATAAATTCCAGAGAGATCAAATGTAATCAAACAACATTTAAGTCTTCCCCTTGGGTTGGGTTTGGGAAAGAAAGGAGGAACAAGACTAGCTCTGTGTTTTTTTCCCCGGTCAGGGTCGATATTGACCATGACCTGTTTATAGGAGGGTCAATATCAACCACAGAAAAAAGTGGTAAAAAAAGGTTTTTTCAGGCAAATTGCCCTATTTGGTGCAAGTTTGTCTAATTTGTCGGTCCTATGGCCACATTAAGTGTTTTTTCAGGTAAAATCCTCTTTAAGTAATTAAAAAATGAAGATCAAATGTGAGTTTTCAAAAATGAACATCAATTAACCTTTCCTTTTATGAAAATAGAATCAAAGTAAGATAGGAAATGAATACCCAGCCTTAGGTCTTCATTCAAGGTAGGAACATAGTAACAAGAACATACTTCCTATTAGAAACATTTATGCGCTGGGAACAAGTTAGATACCACAAGAAATGGTCTTCAGACAACATGATTATGTATCCCAGAGATAAGAGGCAAAAACATAGAATTTACATATAATTAATGGAAAGGCACATGGAGATTTTCTTTACTATTTTTAAACAACATCTAGTTTGAATTCTGTAACTGAAAGGCCGACTCAGTATGCAGAATCTTCTGCATCAAACTTGGACACCATGTGAGAAATTCTCGCCAAATAAAATAAAGAGAGAAGAACACATGAAATGAACCCACAACTCCCACAAGGTTAGCTTCAGTTTTTAGGAAGAAAATGTTTTACTGATTCAACAACCACCTGTAAGCAAATTTATGAAGATATGATCAGATCATACTCTAGGAAGCCAAACCACATTAATTAAAACAAAAGCATTCTCAGAGAGGCAATTAATTATATATATTTCATAATCACATATTCATATTAATCACATACATATTATGGCAAATTCTCCGGATAACCCACTTTTTCGGCGCCTCCTTTTAATTTTCACATAGGGGACACACCTTTAATAAATCCAATCCTTTCACGCACCCATCGACCAGCTTGAATTGACACTAATCTAATTTCACTTGGTCAGGGCATTATTTATCATTAAATTTTATCTCAATAAATGCATGATGTGTAGTTAAAATTGAACGACCTAAAACTAAGGGATAGCTAGGATCATTTTATCAACTAGATGCTTTAAATTCCTTTAATAAATGTCCAAGCCTTTCCATCACTGTGCCTCCCTTGGTTTTTATGCATCCAGGTGGGACCGACAGTATGTGGGCATTTTTTGAAGGAAAAACGCCAGGACACTCACTCTCTCTGGAGCATTTGCTCTATATGATTTGGGTGACGTGCAGGCAATTCAGAGAACTTTTGGAACAGGGAGGAGGTTTATGTCTCTCATTAAAGATTCAAAGGAGTTAAAGAACTTATAAAGATTCTTCCATCTCTATTTTACGTTAAAAAAGGAGGAAAACTGTAGTTCAGCTATTTCAATACTATCGCTCCCCCCCATCCCCATAGGTGATTGGTCAGGTATTGATGGTTAAGGGGACAAGGGCTTCTATTTTGAAAAAAAAAAAAAAAAAACAAACTTCTCATGTCATGGGATGTGCTGGTCATCAGGTCTGGTGGTCCTCTAGGACACTGTATTATTGTTTCTCTGGGACTAACAGAAGTGATAACTCTCATACTCTCTGACAATGCTTAAATATCCAACTGATCTTAGGATGTATAAAGTACAGAAGCTATGACAAGACCATTAACTTCAAATTCTTTCTAAGTAAAAAAAGTTCCCTGCCCTCAAAGGTCGTCCTTGATTCTACAGTCCATGTAAGCCATCATTCCTTTGCCAGTGATGAATAATTTTAGCAGATTGAGCCATTCCAAACGATTAATCGCAATGAACTTGACGATGAACAAAACATTTGATCGCATGGACTACTTAGCGGACAAGCAGAAAATTCATTACATTCTGGTGGAAGTAGACAGACAAAACAAACAAAACCAAAGGTATGAGATGAGTATATTGGAAATGTTTGTCATGTAGACTGCAATATGGAGATCGGTGCTTAAGGTTGGGGGATGGAAGGCAATTAAAGAGATAAACAACAGTGGAAATGGCTTCAACCAAAAAGGTGGATGGAACAGAGGAAGCAAGAGGTAAGGACTCAACCACGTCAAGAAGAAGGCAATTTTTTCTTTCTTCCACTCCATTTTGTTGAGGGGTATAACTATAAGGCCAAGTTATTTTAGATATGATACCTTTTTGTTGCAAAAATTTTTGGAACTTCTGATATGTGACATATGTCGGACCACACCCTATCCTTGACAACAGTATTTGCAACCAGTTACCTTTTCAGAAACTTCCCACATAGCCTGACCCCTTGTCACTCTCTTCTTTTTTTTTTTTCCCCACATCATATGACTCCTTTTTCTACCCATAACAGTCACTGCAGCAATTCTGTCATTATGCATGTGTTGAAACTGTTTATTTTATCCATTACACAGCATTTCACTTTGCATTCCCCACTACTTTCCTAATTCCCTTCAGCACTTGCTCATCATTTCTACAATTTCTCTCTATTTTTTTCATTGACCATTTTCATTCCTTCATTGCAACCCACCTTCTGGCCACCTTATAGCACCAAAAAGGTACTGCATTGCACATATTTTTCTTTCTTTCTTTTGTTTATTACTTTCTACCTACATCAGCATCAATTCTCTAAAAGGACGTCTACATGTAGTGGACAGTACTATATAGGGAGGTTAATAAATCAGCAGCAGTACATCACCAATATGTTTGCCTGAGTAGTCACCCTGGAAATCACTGTCGAACACCTTCAAGAAGAGGCAGGAAGAACAAGCAGAACTTAAAGCTAAGTGCTTAAAATGGAGGTCCAACCGGGAACCCGATACAGCTACCGGGCCCCAAGCAAGACCGTACAGGCAATGCAAGCCCTTAGGAGTCAAATGACTGGAGAGACTCTTTGCAAAGAGAACCCTCAACATGCCTATAGAAATGCCCAGGAAAGATGATATCACTAAGTTACAGGTTGTGTCATGGACTTCACGTCTTCGTGACAAAGGATTTTGTCAACTAACTTACCATGCTCAGAGATTATTTCGTGTGGTACAACATGGATGATTCTCAGCAAGCATCCTTCATAAAGGTGCAGCAAGGATGTGTTGCATAGCATCAACAACAATAATTTCACCATGGGCCTACCTTACCATCACCAGATGAACTAACATGAGAGAAAATCTAAAGAGTGCACACTTGCTCAGACTATGAGTTCCCTTCTCCAAGAGCTACTCGCCTTCAAGCAAGGAACTTGACAACTAAATCAAGAAGTTCAATGAACTTCTTGTCCATTGTAAGCTTGCAAAGGCTGACTACAAGATGGCTAACTCCTGTAAGGCATTGTTGTCAATTTCAATTCATATGCTCTTTTAGCTCGACTCTGGATTGAAATATTTCAGCTAGTTTGGTGTTTCATTATTTCATTTCAGAGTTTTGTTTCGGAAAATAACAAAACTTTAAAAATCCACATTTTTGTTTCAGAAAATAGTAAAAACTTCAAAAGTCCACATATATATATATATGGAAAATAGTCGAAAGTTGAGTAAATTATATATATTTAAAAAAAGAATCCACTGAACTAAATTCCAGTGATATAAACTATATATATTTGGGATTTTGGGGATTTAAATTACGTTCCCTATTTGAGCGAGAGCGCACTCGCGCAAGAGAGAGAGAGCTTTTTGCCCTAACAAGCGTATGTAAATAACATTGGAATTAGAGAGAACATTTACACGAGATTCATCCGAAATTGGGAATTTAGGCACGTTTTGGATGAACAAATTTGAAACGAAACACAGAATTCGACCGAATAGGACCAAACTTCAGACGAAATATTTTATTGGAGAGGGAGGGTTTGTTCGGTTTAGTACCCTAATCAAAATAAATAGTTTCGGCCAATTCAACCTAACAAACTGAAATTGAAAATTATGAAATAGGGTAGAGCTAAATAGAAGATACAGCGTGAAATGGTGATGACTTCAAGACAATGATAACATACACTAAAAAGCTCAGTGGGTGTTGTAACAAGTGCAACAACAAACTCATTGACAACTTGGCACTCAAGCCAGGGTGTCTTCTATGAGGAAAAGTCTGGACCTACAATTTAACCGAGCTCCTTAACCGCAAGGCTATTAACAGGCTCAACCTCCTCAACAACAATCACAGGGGGCACCACTACAGCAACCACCATAGCAATGACCCCCGTTGGAGAATACTTATCAGAGGTGACTAGTGCCACAAGGTGTGATCTTAGAGGAAGAGGTCCTACACAAATCCTCCCACAAAGCAAGGATGTAGGTTGCTACCAATGTGGACAAATGGCATAATATTCGATTAGGTATCTGCAAAGACAGAACGTCCATTATTGCAGTGATGAAAAGGATGCCAGCTACAACTCCGAGCAGTATGATGAGTACATAGAGATGGATTTGTCCTATATAGAACACATGCCACAAGTAGATGAGCTAACAACTGAAACCCCAGTCAAAGCCAAGATCAAGGTTCCCACACTGGTCAGAATTCAATAGGTTAAGGTGTGTTGTATGTTTATTCTTTAGTGTCCAAGGTTTCTGCCTTGATGATTGTAATTTCTTCTCACTGGTCACTATTTTCAACCAAGGAGCTAGAAACAGAAATGATACAACTATAACATAGAGATCCACTAGATGATCCACTAATTGAAATGCACCAGAAGGCCACCAAGTCATGAGTGGGACTGGGAGCACCTTTTCCAAACACTCATTGTACTGTTACATGTAGGCTTTATCTGCATATAATCTAAAGATAATTTCCCCAAAACCATGGGCTATAATTAGCCAAAATGACTAGCTTAATACTACAGGTTGACTGTCAACCATGCAATGTGGGAAGACAGTTTTCATTGTTCTATTGTTCTTTCAATTTAGGTTTTCCACAACTAAAATAAAGTATAGAGGCCAAACAATTGTCCTATTTCTTAACCTTTAATTTGCATGATGCCCCTACCAAAGAGTTGGGTATTGGAATCATCCTATCAGACTGGTCAACTCATAGTGGCACTATCAAATAAAATTAACAAATCATGCATTCCACTTGTACATAATGAAGGCCAATGAACACTGTATCATCAGGTCAATTTAAATTAACCTAAACATTACAGAGCCACAACTTAATGCACAAATGACAGGGCATCCAAAGTTGTTGTCCCCATGTTGCCAAGAAAGCACATGATATGCATCTGATTTGGAGCAGAACTTCATCACGAAAAAAGAAACACAGATTTCCAATATTCAAGCAACGAGTCTTGGGTTCTTACCCTCCCATCATATGATAATGAAGCAAAAATCCATGGTTCTCGAGAGCTCCATGCAAGACCTGATTTTCAGTAAAATATATGAGTGCAACTTAAGCACCAAGTTATCAGTAAGAAATTAAGCATTTACAAGACTAACCATAAACGCTGTCTTCATAGTCACTGTAGGAGCACACTAATGGATCAATCTGCCGAGTGGGTGAATCTGGCGAACTGTCAGAAAACAGACAACTTCATCAATATAAATAAAGAAGACAAGAAATAATGGGCAACCAATTAGCCTTCATTATCATAGCTTGGATAATTTGGACAGTGCCGATGGCAGGGTTGTTTAGATTCCTTTAGCGTGCTCTTGATTATGTGGAGGTTGAGTCACTAGCTTGGCTTCTTGATTGGGTTCCCAGTGTGCTCTTGATGAAGTGGAGGTTGAGTATCTAGCTTGGCCTCTTGATGTTTTCATTCATATGTATTTGATGGGGATCTCGTGGCTGGATGATGAGAGTCACTTTTCAATAAGATCATTTTACACTCGGTTAAAATGGGATATTCTTGGTCTTTTATGCTTTTCCTTGGAATGGCAGAATGCACTCTCCTCAAAGACCGGTCATTAGGCAGGACCTCTGTTTTGAATAAAATACTTACAGCTTACAGTGGACCACCACCCTCAAAGTAGACATACTACTTCATTGTTTGGCTTCAAGCATCAGTTTGGGACAATTCTTTCAGCAGTTTCTGATTACTGGGTAATGTCAGATGAGTGTCAATGTTAGTAGCATCTAGGTGATCCAGTTTTATTTGGTCTTGTCGTGGAAGTATCTGAGGTCATTAATTGGTGGTTGTGTTGTAGTCCTTAAGGATAGTGGAAGAATTGAATATTCACTATTCAAGAACCCTGAATCTACTGAAGGTGTTGTTCCTAGAATCACTACGGAAGGGCATTTCTTACACTATTGATTAGGAAGAATCTGTGGCTTGCAGCCTTCAAACCTGTGGTGGGGAAGGTTGGAGTGTTGCAGTCCAAACATCAGGGTTTCTACTCAGATTATTACTGTCTTCTCAAGAAATAATGAGAGCAGATACCGGTGATGTCATTAGAGATCATGCCCGGTAATGTGCTTCAGAGTTTTTCCAGTCTTATTGGTCGTTCTAGCTAGAATGAAAGTAGCAGCTATGTAGATTGGTAGTCCTGAGCTTTTAAAGATGGAGGCTGTTGGTGGTATGGTGGAGGCCAGGGCCCTGCAGATTGCCTTGCCTTTTTATGAGCAGAGGTGGAGGAAGTTTGTAATAGGCCTGTTGGAGGTAGTTTACTTTCAACATATTTAGCATGAGAAATATTGTGGTGAATTGATTAGGAACCAATAGACTTTTTTCTTTCTTTTTGTTTTTAACCTTCACTCTGGTTTTAGACTTTTTCTTTAACAAACTTTTAGCTACCATCTCAAAAATAAAATAAAGACCATGCCTTGGAAAGCATATGACCTTTCAGTAATAGAGTCATATGACCTTTCAGTAATAGAGTCATCACTAATAACTGCAGATGATGACCACAAGTTCACTGCTGAGTCAGTTCCAGCACTCTGTAAAAACAACTTAGTTCTCATCAGAAAACAAGAATGCCCACACACACATACACAGAGGCATAGACACCCACACCCACACCCACACCCACACACACACACACACACACACACACAGAGAGAGAGAGAGAGTGAGAGAGAGAGACCGACCAATATCAGCTGGTCATACTCAGGATTATGTCGCACGGCCCATGTCCTGCCAATATGGTCAAGCATGCCTGATCAAATGTTGAATACAGACGGATACAATATAGCCACATGCATTAGGATGCCTGGAACATATTTAAATGTTGAATATGCATTTAAAAATTAAAACAATCAAAATCGTGAATTGATGCAAACTCAGATGACATGCACATGAATGAAAGCATAAACATGAGTAAGCTATGCAAATTAACAGGCGTTTTGCAGAACAGACCGATGCTTGCAGTACTACAATAAAACAAGAGAAAGTACCAATGCGCATGTCCAGGAAGCTCATGGGTGGGGACCTTTGGCATTCGTAGATCCCATATTCGTATTCCACATTCATCCTCTGCAGTGACCTGTGACATTGGTCACCACTTCAGCAAACAATGTACAAGATATGACACTTACAGTAAAATGTAATCGTGCAGCAGCTACGATAAATGGCACATGAGACACTTGAAGAAATAATGCCCGCATAGAATGGCATCCTTCGAAGATAAGAAATCAGTAAGACTGTAACTATTATGGATGCATGCTCTCATAAATTTCATACTGTTTTCAGATTGAAACTACTAACTACTAAGCGCAATTTCGTTTTGGTTTTCAGGGATGCAAAGCACAGAAAAGATAAGAAAAAGAAAAAGAAAAGAATGAACAAAAGGTGAATGGCATAAAGAAGATTTTCCAGTGGAACTATAAGCATAAAAGGCAGCGACTTCATTGAAGTAGTAATATGAATCTTGCTTGATGACTCGCTGATGGAACTATCATTCACCACCAAAAAATGGTACTAATAAAGCAACAAACGTCCACTCGAAATGTATGCTACATGATAGCTTCGTTTATACGTAACCCAAGTTCATTTAAAACAGCAAATCTACCAGTATCTATGCACTCATTACATGAATATACATCCAGTATACTGTTCTGACAGGGAATTGATGATGATCCTAGGAAATAGAGTCCCTTTCCACCCCTTCAAAAAGAACACAACTTCCGCATTAGCTTACCCTAGGTACATGAACAAAGGACGGTAGCTAACAGTCCAACCCTCCCCCTTTCTGGTCACCAAAGTGCAGATGCTCACCAATTCATATCTATACAACGAATCCCATTTACATGTGAATCTTAGGATTCAAGTGTGACATAAGACTCCAACCCCTAATTTCTGCGATTAATGTTAATTAATTGTGTTAGTAGTTTATTAAGTGGGTTTAGAAGTTAATTAACTTAGTTTGAGGGTTAGAATAGTGTTTGACTAGCTTTGGAAAGTTTTGAAGGCCTTTGAACCTAGATTGGTTAGGGGACCTGTTTGTAATTTCGGGAAAAGTTGGGCAGTTATTCGCAATTTCATACAAAAATCATGTTGGGCCTAGTGGGTAGGTAAAATTATCCCAAACAACTTTTGTGGTCAATTCGTAATCATCCAATGCCCCGACACCCTTTGTTTCGCATTTTGTGCATTTGTCAAGACATAGCCATCATTTTCTTAAAAGTTGAGTTTTCTCTAAGAGCCTAGAAATACATTGTTCTCGGACTCGTTGGAAAGTATATTTAATTTCAAGCAACTCTCAGTCTTTGAGTTTTCCCATCCGAGGCCCCGAAGACACTCCTTTTCACCAAAATCCGAGTTTAAGTTATGAGGCCCACGAACCACTACCTTTATAAACCCACCCACTTCAAACAACTCAGATGGAGCTCTTTTCCCTCCTTTCTTCTTCATTTTCCTCCCTGGAATCCCTCCAAGCTAGGGGCAAATCAGAAATTGAGCACCATCAGCGCAATCACCTCATTACCCGCTCTCCATAGACCCTATTTTCGTGAGATTTCACCATTGACCGCCCCACCCACCATTGAAATCAAATCCGTAGGAGCACCTTCGAGTAAGCCCTCAATTCCATCTCTTAGATTTCAGTTTGGGAGCTCAATTCGTCCACAAACCCGAACATGCATGCATCGATTCCAAGTCTAAACAAGTTTTCGGATTTCTGAGGCTTTTTTGCGTAGGATTTTGGGGGTTTAGTGGGAGACTCGTTTTTAGTTGGAATTGGCATGTGCTTAGAAGACTATTTGGGAGTTGTAGATCTGATTTTGCAAGCTAGGAGACCCAATGCAAGAGTTCACCTTGAAGTTCATTAAATGTAGTCTAGATTTCCATTGATTCATGTTTATCATTCAATTACCTCTGTTTTAAGCTCAATTACTGTGTACCTCTGTTTTAAGCTCAATTACTGTGTAAATTGGTTAATTAGAAACCTTTATTATGTATTGGAACCCCAGCCAAGGTTTCCCAAAACGAAATGGCTGAAAAGGACCCAAAATGGCCAAAACGGGCCCAACCGCTCACTACTTTCTGAAGCAGGACAGCCAAATTTGTTTTGTACAGCCAGCCATGGGGGACTTGTGCGGCTAGCCGTACCACCCTCTCGACTAGCCATGAAACCATTCGACGATTCGCCTTTGTTCACTCGGTGGTTCATCCGGATTTCCCCTTTTTCTTTCCTATATTGGTTTGCCCCTCATGCTTAACCATTTTTAGGAGCCACAATAATTGAGCAATTAGTGCATCTTAAACCCCCGGTTTTCCTTAGGAACCTTTGACCGTAGGGTTAGAGTTTTGACTTAGATATTGGGACTTCCCTTGAGTTTTTCCCTTAAGACCCTTAAAAAATTCCCTTGTAAACCTGTCTAGGTTGCCTCCGAACCCACAGAAGGGGGCAGCGGCGAGCTCACCGTCAAGCTCAACCCGCATTTGCAGAGTTGTTGTACCCCTCTTTCCGGTAAGTACCTTAACACTTGGACTCACCCTAACTGTTTAAGTTTGAGACTTTGGTGGGTTATTGTGTGAGCTGACAAGCACCTCCGGGGATTGTCTGGAACCATGCATAGTACAATCTTAAGTTGAGCGTATAAGACCTACAATGTCAAACTACCATCGGAAGTACCAAGGTACTTATTACCAAGGACATTCAGGATCTTTTTTTTTTTTTTTAATGGTACTAAGGATCTTAGGAACGCATAGGGTCAAATAGTATTGTATTTGCATGCAAATGGCAATCCAAGACCTAGGTTGGCTATGGTTTCCATTGAATTCCAAATAATCTGATGATTGGATATACCTTTACATTATGTTTATTCGCGTGCTTTGAGCATGCGTCTCACTTAGGCAGTTGAGACAATTGTCATACATACCTGATCTACCCGGCCCTAGTTTAGCAATTTGACTTATGTAAGTCACATTTTGGGTGTTCGTTGCCCTGCTTCTCCCTTAGGCGACAGGATCCATGATTGTGATGTACTGGGTCGGCATGCATGCAGTCGTTGCCCTGCTGCCTTCCTGGTCACTCGGATCTGAAATATAACCTTTTACCTATTTGGGTTGAACCATTTCCTGACAAAATGTTGTCCAACTGCCCTTAGCTCACTTAGGCTTGTCTATTCTCATGCTAAGTCCTTTTTCTGCAGTTTAGCCAAGTTCTGTCAGTATAAATACTTTCGCTTGTTCAATCTTATCAGTTTTTGGCCAAGTTATTTCTCTATCCACAACCAGCCATGAAAACACATGAGTGTGGGCATCTATGCAATGCTTTGATCACAAATAATATTAGAATCTAGCCAGCCCATTACGTTTGAGAGTAGAATATCTAAAATCTCGAATAGGTTACAAATACTACCTAAATGAAGGACTTTTCAGCATTTTAAAAATAATAAAAATAGATCAATAAATAAATAAGAGAGATGAGGAACTCATAATGATTCATCTTGCTTTTAGGAGTCACATAGATAGTAACTGAATCCTTACAAACTTTAAAAGACTTAGCTTCATAAACAAAAGCATCTGGCTGCCTGTACTCACAAGTATATGTTGCTTCTTGGGATTATAGTCTGCATTGCGTACATGGGCATGCTCAATAGAGTTTGTCTTCCTGAAAGAGATATCATGTTGCACAGAAGGAATTGTCAGCCATAAAAAATAAATAAATAAATAAATAAAGAACCGGATATGAATAAAGACTCATATAAAAGTCAAAATGTAAAACGCCATACAAAGTTTCAACTCTCAATGACTTGACAACCCATAGTCCCATGCATAAATGTTATACAGTCTATTAACAAATATGTAAATCTGAAATGAGCTATAGAATCTGGTGCTGAATACAAGTAGATACTGCAGGATTTCTGCCATCCCTAGTGACAAACATTAAGCATTCCGTGCATGCTAATGTTCATAGGGTCTTCATTGATCTAGAGAAAACCTATATGACAATGAACCTAGAGATTTAATTTGATGAGTTTTAGAAAAAATGAGTGTCCCAAAAGGTTATAATGAAATCATTAAAGACATGTATGAGAGAGCAGTAATGAGTCTAAGAATTATCTATGAAGGGACAGGTGAGTTTCCAAAGACCATAGGTTTACATCAATGGTTAGCACTAAGCCTTACTTTGGTGTTTGGTGTATGTTGCTTGTAAATGATATAGCTTGGTGACAATGATGCCCATATCCGATATGGATACAGTGGGGACATGCCATGTACATGGCAAGGACATGAATTTTACACAAAAAGTATAGGATACGTACGACACAATACATTGCCCATTTTTAAGTATCCTCATATCATAGGTTGGTGGATGAATCGAGAAATGGCATGAATGCAATACTTGACGGATGGCGGGAGGCTTTAAAATCCAAGGGCTTTAAAATAAGTCATACAAAAGTAAAAAAAATATGGACTGCAACTTCAGTAGGGATGTACAAAGACCTGAAGCTCAATAGATACCAAGAGATCAATTCTGATACCTTGACTCGATAATAATAAGGATGGAAAGATTAAGGAAGATGTCAAACATAAGATAAGAGTGGGATGGTCAAAGAAGAGACTTGCTTTTGGAGAGCTTCATGGTCGGCGCATATCAACAAGATTGAAGGGAAAATTTCACAAGGCAATGACTAGACTAGCTATGACCTATGGAGCAGAATGTTGGCCAATTAAGAAGCAACACATGTACAAAATGAGTGTAGCAAAGATGAGAATGTTGAGGTCGATGTTTGATAAAACTAGGAAAGCTATGAGCACTTTCGAAAGCATTTAAGAATACATCAATAGGTGATAAAATAAGAGAAACTTGTTTGAGATGGTTTCAACATGTCCAACGCAAGCCAGAAATGAAACTAGTGAGGAAAAGTTTTTCTATGCAGATTGATGGCCTACCAGTGGATAGGGGTAGGCCGTAGAGGACATGAATGGATGTGGTAACAATAGATTTAAAGAAGTGCAACCTATCCAAGGATTTGGCTAGGGATATGTCAGAATAGAGAAATAGAATTCGTGTAGTTAACCCCAATTTAGTTGTGACAAGGAATTGAAAAGGATGCATGATAATGTCGGTAACTTACAATATGAGAGATGCTTATAAGAGTTCGTCTTTCTGAGAGAAATCTCACACAACGGGATTTCAAAGAGAAATCATGCACGACAAGATTTCTCAGCTGTGAAAACACACACAAAAGAAGCAGAGTATTGGGATGAAACTAAAACCCCAAACAAACTCTCAATGACTTTAATAACCTCCATATTCTTGCTGTACAATCCATACTCAGATCTGAAATGAGAAGGTGAGAATCCCGTACTGACTGCATTGAAGTACAGACATTGAAGGATGTTTGGCGCCCCAAGTGACAAAAAAACTCAGTCACCACCATCACTGATACAAGTCAGCTGAGCCACACAAAACAACTGTAGCGATAACAAGAGACCCATTCAATTCAATGTGACAAGTGGGGACCAATCTGATACGACTTGGACAAGTCAACTCAGATTTGTCTAATTTTGAAAACCATTAGGCATATCTGATATCATTGCCCATTCAGACAGGAAAAAATAAAAACTGATGTAATTGCATAAATAGCACCTAAATAAAACCTATCTTACATGCAAGGTTTTAAAACTCAGACTGGGGGTGCGGGGCACAACTCAGTCACCATGGTGTCCAGTCAACTTGGCCATCTCACAAACTAACTCCCCAAAAACTTAAAAAAATATGAAAAAAAAATTAAAAATCAGAAAATGATATCCTACAGATATAAGCCCCCACGTGTTTAAATTATTCAAAATGCATTCAAGTAATAATACGTGGTTGCATTAATTTTCATTCAGTAGGATGAACATCACCTTTGATCTCAAAATGCTTCGATCTTCCACAAATTATGACTTGGAAAATCTAAAATTAGTGCAAATGAACCCCAAAATCCACCATCATTTTCATAAGAAGAAAATTGGGGAAATAATTAGTTTTGACTCCTTTCCCCATACAAATCGACAGAAGAGACACGGGTGAATCGACTCGGTATGTGCCAAGTTGAATCAAAACGGCTGAGTTTACGTTACGTGTACTCAGACATGGTATGATTATGGAACATTTGAAGAGAAATTTTCCAACATAAACAACTAAATTTTCATACACATTAAAATGGCATTTTCAGGCAGCAATCAATAACAAATCTTGTAAGAATGTAACATGGGAGGATATGGTATTAGAAGAAAGAGAATACTTCATTGTGCGGAGATCCCAACATTGGATTGATGAGTCACATATTGCTGCAACAGCATTCTGGTCATGTGGGTCCCATACTCCGCCAGACAAGTTATGCAGCATGCCAACAGTTTCCTGTGATTGCACCTAAATTTACAAAGACCTGAATAAGAACCGGCAGTAAGAGTTCAACGTCTAAGCAGCAATGCATTGGGAAGCTAGAATGTCCATGCATGAATCATATGGCATCCTAGACCGGATATTAGAATGAAATTAAAACTACAACATAATCTGAAGGTAAAGCAATAGCAGAATCATATGATCAGGCATTTACAGGGCCTACCTGACACTACAAGCAGGATAAACACGGAATACAGTATGATTAAATTCTGTCTGTTGACCTAGAAAATGAACATGAAAGTACAATGTATTGAAGGGTTACAACTTACAAGTTCATAGAACTAAAAGGGGGAGACTAATGAAGACCTTGTATAAAGTAGAGTAAGAAGAGAAATACAGGCTTGTGGAGTTACAAAGAAAAATGGCTTTAAAAGGGTTGAGTGGAAAAATAGAACCCACAAACCCATACCCAGATAGCTATGATAAGGCTTTGATGATGACATAAATGATGATCTATGTGAAATTTTGAAAATATTTCCAGAACGCAATAGGTTTAAGTTTTTATGACCAAAGCACAATCCAAACTTTGGCACAATCCAAACTTTATTCAATCAAAACATTCATTGAATAAAAGATTGTTCAAAGGAAAAAAGGTTGGAAACAAATACTTTTTTAAAGCTTGGAGAAATGCCTTAAAACACATTTTACAATATATATATATATGAAGATGCTCCTATGAGAGCATCTCTCACCTTACTATGAGAGATAAGGTGGGGGCCCTCACATTCATATCCAATGCCAACAACTTAAATGTGAGAGCCCCCACCTTTATCTCTCATAGTAAGGTGAGAGATGTTCTCATAGGAGCATTTCCCATATATATATATATATATATATATATATATAGGCTCTCCTAACCTCAAGCTTAGGATGAGATAAGCTCAAGTATGTGGTGGGGCCCACCGGGGGACCCACATGGGGATAGGCATGTGGGGGATTTCAAGGACTCCCTAGGACCCTCCTCTCTACAAAAAATCAGCCCAAACCATGATTTTTATCATCTCCATCTGGGCCCCAAAAGTGTAATAGTCAGCCCCAAAAGTGTAATAGTCAACAGTCCATTCGGATTGGTACATAGTCGATCCAATGGTCCAATAAATTCGGATCTGACCGAAAGTTGGTGGACATGTGCAATTCAGGGGGTTGTGTGTTTGGTTCATTTGGATGGACCAAGGGTTGGCTCTACAAGCATGAGCTTACGGAATCTTATCCTAAGCTTGAGCTTAGGAGACCCTTAAAAACATATACCATGATCCCAAAACATATTCCACATAAAATAAATAAAGTCCTAAGCTTAAATGTAGAAAATGACGCCCGTGCTACAAAGAGTTTCCTACTCCCTAGGTTATCAAACCATGAATTGCGATCATATTCACTTTGCAGCCATTTACACGATTGCCTTTAACATGCTTCCTCATTGGTTTCTGGCATAGTCCTTTTTCCTAGTAATTTTTTTATAATGATGCCTCTCTAGTTTCCCCATTCTTTCAAACTATAACTCAAACTGATAGGCACATGAACACGAAGAAGTGAGAATAATTAGCATAGGGCCTTTCAATATAAAGTGAACTACATTCACACACAAGATCCTAACCCCTCAAAAAATTATAAAAAAAAAAAAAAAAGATAATAATAAAAACTGAGTCCTCGTGCAACTCTGTTCAAGGGGAACAAATGAAAAGGAAAAAGTAAAAAAGAAAAAAAAGGTGGTGCACAGGACACTTTAAGCAGCAAGTTCTTTTCTGTTCTTTTCCCTTTAGGAATTCCATTTAAGCAGCAAGATGTTCAAAATATAGAGAAAATTTGGTACCCGCTTTGTATCAAAATGTAGGTATAGATTAAGAAAAATGAAATAACATAAAGCTTTCTTACAATTAAGCCTCTGAGCATCAGTAACAACTAACAATCTACTTACAAAAAAGGAAAGGATACCAATTTACACAAATGCACTGAATTAAGCATTAGTACCCTAGATAGATCACACAGAGATTTATATAGGATACACCTTTGCTGTCTTTGCTGATGAATCCAAGCTCCACAAGAAAAGATTCTCCTCGTCAATGCTGATCAGTTTGTCATGCTTTCCCGAAGGCCACCAAAGAATGCTGTTGACAACATGATACAGTAAGTAAAATAATCAGAGAAACATGATAAGAATGGTGTCGCGTCGGTAATTTAATAACAAACCCCTATTCCAGCAGTTAATAGTTAAATTTGGATATCTATGATATGGACAAATCCATATGTGTGTGTGACTGACCTGGCCTCATGTTGCTTTGGGAAGCGCTTCAGCCTGATCAGATGAAGATGACCATTGATTTTAAGGGTCGAAACATCAGTGAGTGCACCTTCAAGTTATTGAATTCGACAGTGTAAATTCTTTAATCGAGATGAAGGGCGTGTGTCGATCCATGTAGTAGGTGGTGTCTCAAGGGTTGGATTACGTTATATAGAATAATATAAATCACTGGCTAATAAGTTAACTTTCTTTTTGTTTTTTTATTTTTTAATGATAAAATCAGTTAACATTCTCCATCTATTGTGATACTTAGAGTTTTAACAATCATACAAAAGAAACAACAGAAAATTGCATACAACTCATGGAAAAGTTAGCGGAAAGGAAATATTACACGTTGTTTTACTTCTTTTCTTGATTGGTAACATGACTTTTGAACCCATAACCTCAAGATAGCATTAGTGAGGACCTTCCACTCTGCCACTGGCTCTTGTCGAATTACATATGGATTTTATTGACTGAAAGAAGGCATACAACAGGGTCTTGACTCTTGAAACAATTAATTTTGCAGACATTGAAGAAAAAATGCGTTCTTAATGAATACATTGATATCACAGACGAGATGTATGAAGGAGACAAAAGGTTTGAGAATATGAGGGACCACATCTCAGTTCCCTCGTGGAGATGGACTGCAGTGAGAATCCACTTTCAGTCCCTACTTATTTGTCTTGGTTATGGAAAACTTCAGTGAAGATTTTCAGGATGATGTTTCAGAGTGTACCCCATTTGAGGACGATGTGCTGCTAATTAGTTAGAAAAGAAATAAAGTAAATGATAAGCTAGAACTTCAAAGGAAAGGCATTTGAGTGATGAACCAAGCCTTTTTGGGAAAATGGTTGTGGAGGATAGGAGATGGATCTGAAGGGCTTTGGAGAAAGGTTTTGGAATGGAAATATAAACTTCCAAGACATGGGTGGGATGTCCAGGAAGCTCCAAAGAAGTCGTCTGCAATTTGGAAAGGAATCCTCTCGGCTAGGAGGCTTTTCATGGAGAACATTAGATATCAAGCCGGATCGGGGGAGAGAATTCTGTTTTGGAAAGATAGGTGGATTGGAGACAAGCCTCTGAATGCTCAATTGCCAGATCTATTTAGGTGTGTGCAGGATAAGGAAGCAACATTAAACTCTTATTTGAATACAAGTGGAGACCAGGTAGTGTGGTGTCCGACTTTCAGAAGAAACCTAAAGGAAAATAAGGAATCCCAATTCATTTCACTCCTTAATTTCCTGAACGATGTAAACATTCAAGATAAAGGGGAAGATGTTATGGTGTGGGAAGCCTCTAAGAACGGATCTTTTTCAGTGTCCTCCTTCAAGTCAATCCTTAATATTTAGGGGGAGAGGAATGCTTTGAGTAGCATTTGGAAATTGAAGGCTCCCCCAAGGGTGCTAGTCTTCGGGTGGTTGGCACTTAGGAATAGGATTCCTACTATAGATCTCTTAAGGAGGAGAGGGATGACTATTGTTAATAGCTGCCCGATGTGCTTGAGATATGAGGAATCCGTGAACCACCTTATGCTGAATTGCAGAATAGCTCAGTTTATCCGGATGTCAGTAGTGGGATGGTTTGACTGCTGTTGGGCCCTCCTTAATTCTCTTATCGAGCTCTTTCAAGCTTGGAAGACCCCTATTGGGAATTCTAGAGGAAAGGTGATGTGCAGATTATCTTTTCTGGCGATGATTTGGACAATCTGGAAGGAAAGGAATTCGTGATGTTTTGAAGAGATAGCTTTTAGCGAAAGCATTTTGGTGGAGAAGTCAAAGTTTCTTATAGCTCTTTGGGTGTCCATCAACTCATCTTTTAGAGGATATTCCTTACAACAAATAGTGTGTCACAGGAAAGAGCTAGCTTTCTCTTACGAAGGGCCTTAGTTTGTTGTTTTTTATGTTGTCTCTCTTGAGTTTTCCTGCTTCCAGTCTTTGCTTTCAATACTTATCTCTTGTACTGTTTGCTCTTTTTCAATGAAAGTAACCATTCAAAAAAAAAAAAAAAAAAAGAGTTAAAAATTAGCAGTTCAATGAAAGAACATATGGAGTGCACATTTAATAGATTAGAGAGACAAGAAATTGAGATGGTCAACCATCAACTTGATAACTTAGTACTAGGGTGTAGTATATTTTGATATCTTGAAGCAATCAGATTAAAAAAAAGAAAAGGTTTTAGACATGAGTAAGATATATCAGAGAGGATCTGCACGGGGCAGGCTGTGGAGATGAGCTAACCAAGTGTCATGCAATCAGTGCTTGGGTTAAAAGGGCATTTCTACAAGAGATAATTAGACATAGTTTGATGTACGGAGTTGAGTCTCAGAGAATGTAAATAGCCCATATAAGAAGAATTGGAGGGTGTTCAAGGCTATGATATGTGGATACGTGTATGTGCCTAGCATAGCCGTATCAAGAGGATATGACTCTGATACTTGTACTTAGTATTGCACAAATTAATACTTGTAAGATACAGTCTCAGCATATCCTACATTACTAAGCCCATTACACAGAGAGTTCTACTAGCTTTCTTACTTTCAACATAAAGAATGTTAGAAAGTCATTAATTTAGAAATGTAAAGTAGGTGAAAATAAAATTCTTAATATGAAGAATGAAATTTCTTGTTATGGATAGGGTAGCCATATTAGTGTTTGCCTCTGATTTCAGAAAGTGCAGAGTCTATCCTTGATCTTTGTATCCATATCTGGGGCATCATAGGTTCAAGGAACTAGAAAGGGGAGATCAACCAAGCAGTCCAAGACCTTTGGTGAAGTTGTGAGGTAAAACATATCATGGGTGGAGAGTAATTGGGACATCACTTTTAACAAACTTGATTAGATTAAGCTGGTCATCATAGAGATGATTCATGCAATGCATTTCGTGGATGCTTTCTATAGCTGCCAGGCCATGGAAGATGCATTTCATCGAAGTGAAATTGAGATTTGCAAATCATTCATGTGGAATTCAGTCACACTCTTAGGAAAGCAAATGGAGTTGCAGATGATTTGGCCATGCACGTGGTTGGCTGTTTCCATATGGTACTTACCAATGCCTTGTAGTCGTTTTCACTAGTCTTGTAGTTTCCTGAGTTTGTTGTCTTATATTAACCTCTTCTACCTGTGTTTTCTTTATGTACTAACTATCTATTCTGATAGATTATTTGTTCTTTTACCACTCAAAAGAAAGAAAAAAAAAGTTGTGCAGAAGAGCAAAACTTGCAAAGGCAACAATCCCGATAATAACAATGGAATTTGGAAGTTGATGGAGAATTACAAGCCTAAGTTCAACATGACCGGCAATCATACATCCAAAAATGTAAGTGTGGCAAAAGAAGCAAAAGTACTACTGAAAAAAATATATGGAGTTTATCCTATGAAACAAATCAAGTTTGTAGTGGCAAATGGACATTACATATGAAACATTCTATCCGTGAATCGCAAAAACATAAGAATAATAATAATAATAAAAGAAACCCACCATTTGATCTTGCCAGAATGAGCATCAAGGGAGACAAGCTGCTCCAACTGTGGGGAATTTGACTGACCATACAATTCAGGGATTTTCCAGACAGCAGCCCCATACGTTTCGCCTCAAATAACAGCAATAGAAAAATCAATCAATCTTCAATCCTAGGCTTCAATAACACTAAAATACAAAAACACCCCCTTCCAAAATAGTTCAATAGAGACCCATTGTTTCCTCATTTCAAAGATACAATAAAAACCCACAAAACACAAAGATGAAGATGATGATGATGAAGAAGAAGAAGAAGATGCAAGGGATTACCGGAGACGAAGACGGTGGAGAAAATGCGCTCATCGAAGGGACAGGAGGCGAGATCCCAGATCTCGTGTTGGTGAGAGAACAAGCCCTCGCAGATTAGCTCGGTTCCAGGGGCCGAGAGACGGATCAGATGGACCTGGAAGAAGAAGAAGAAGAGAAAGAAGAGATCTTGAGCATTATTATTGAAGGGAATGTCGAATTTCGAATTCTAGGGTTTGGGGTGAGAGGAACCAACCTCGTTTTCTTCCTTGAGGCTGAGAGTTCCTGCGAGGAAGGTGGTGTGATCGAAGTCTGCTTTGACGTCTGTGATGCATCTTGCCTGCAGAGAAGAGGAGGAGGAAGAAAGAGGATGATGAGGAAGATGGATTTAGGGTTTTGGGAGGGGAAGGGAGGGTTTGTAATGTAAAAAAAACCTGGTACTTGAGTCCATAGCCAATGCCTGTGGATGCTCCCTGCATTCTCCTGTTTGTTTTGAGGTTTAAGATCTGGAGGTGAGGAAGAGAAAGTCCTTGGCAGCTTAAACTGAGCTTTTCAAAGGAGTCCAAGTCCTTATAGGGCTGTAATTAGGGCCCACTTTGGAGGGTACCCCTCCTGGCTTGGGCCTCAAAAAGCCTGCAAAGTGAAGGGTTGCCTTTTAAAGCCCAAGGTTAGGATGAAAAAAAAAAAAAAAAGTTATCAGGCCTGGCTCAGTCTGGCTCTTGACAAAGACTGCAGAATGAAGGTTTTCATTTTAAAGGTTGAGGGTAGGGTAAGGGTAGAACATAATTTTTATAGGCCTGCAATTTAAGAACCAGGCTAAGACAGTTCAGGCCCAGAATAGCTTGACTCTTGTTATATTTATTTATCATTATAGGGAAAATTCCACGCCATGCGCATGAGATCAGTGTGCACAAATGCGTAGTGGACACAACTTTATGATCCATCCAAATGGACCATAAAGTAAGAAAATCCACGTACTAATGAGGTTAGACCATTGGATTGATTGTGTGCTTATTTTTAATAGTGGGAGATTATGGGCTATTGATCAAGTGGTTAGGATAATAATTCGAGCATCCATCACCATGTATAGGTAAGTGGGGCTGAGATCAGTCGATCCCCCAATCTCATCACCAAGCTCCTGCCCAATAAAAGTATTGTAGCAATGTGTGTAGGACTCCACTTGCCCCCAAAATTGAAACCCCTGATTGGTATCACTAATTTTTGCTTTTAAATTCTCTCAATCTCTAAAGCAAGTAGAGATTTTGATAATAAAAGTGTTTGGCAGTGTATTTACTCCTCTACTCAATGTAGAGAAGTAGATGTAATCCCTCTTAAATCCACAGCCCCCAAAATGAGCCACCTGAAAAGTAGAGGCAATTAAAAAAAAAAAACAGGCGAGTGAACACTGGTTTTAGCCCACAACGTGCCAGTCCGCTTTTTGATTTTTTTTATCTTACAGTGTAAATCAAGGTCCAAACCAGTCATTAGATCAAACAAACACGATTATGACATCAAATTTCAACCGTTGGATCATCATCAATCTTGATGTTTGTAAAAAATCGTGAGCCATTAGATATAAGTTTCTAGAATCTATAGGCCCCAGACACAAGATCCAAATTATTAGATCTCTTTGGAAGGCCAAAAACGGCCATGTAGTAAACTTTCAAGGCTTGATACCTTGTGGATCTTGATATATTTGCAAAACAATATCAACCATTGATTTATCATACTCAAATGTGGATTTGTCCATGAGCAGTAATATTTTTCTAATTTTTTATTATTATTTTTGGGACAGTAAATCACGATCCAAACCTTTGTTCTTAAGATCGAGCCTAGCTACAGGACCAGATTTCAGTCGTTGGATAATTACAAATCTTGAGATATGAGCTAAAAAACGTGAGCTATTTTATAGTATTTTCTAGACTATGTGGGCTCCAAATACAAAATCTAAACCATTAGATCTCTTTGAAAGTCTTTGACCATGGGGTCAATTTTCAAGGCTTAGTACCTTGTGAATCTCGAGAAATTTGTGAAAAACTTTTAGCCATTAATATAAAAAGTCTATTTAACATAGATTATTGCCTTACAAAACACTCTTTTTAATTCTAGCTTCTCTTTTTTTATGACTCTTTTTTTTTTTAACGACTCTATTTTGATAGGTCTATCTAAAAATAAAAAAAATAAAGATACCGAACAAGTCCAAAGACGAGTAGGAATCCTTAACTCTCACTACAACTAAGTGGTACCTCTCTCTTCTATAGTTTCTCATGCGATCGCACTCTAATAGGAGTTGGCCCCTAGTCATATTGGTTATTTTTAAAACATGTCAATGAAATATTTTGGAAATTCAAATTTTTAATAGTTGCTTCGAAGCTAACTCCCATTGTAATTAGTGCATTTATTTTAATACTTTTTTTTTTTTATTCTCCTGCAGAATCTTTTATCCTAATTGCCATCCACAAACAAGGACCCTTTGAAGGATGGGGCTGAAAATGCAGCATGCATCTATTTGAGAATGATAAGAGAAGAAAACCCTTTGTTTTTTTGTGATTTAGATTTTTATGTGGACCCCATGGGAAACCTCACAAAATTATTAAAGGTGTAATTTACATAGGATTGTTCATCTTTGAGTTTGTGAATCATGAACAACAAAAATACCGATCCTACAGTACCTATTCAAAAGATTGGTCGTCCTACACAAGACATTTCTGACTGGACAATAATTCGAGACCTTCCCCTTCCTCATGACCCCCATAAGTAACCTATTATTACACTGGATTAAATTCTGTATAACTCAAATTCAGTGAACCCATAATGACTCCAAATGGGGCTGAATTTTTTTTCAAGCTATACTAAATTTTCTCTAACCAATCTTACCTAGATCTTGAGGCACCAAGGGGGAGAAGTATTTTCATTGCCTCTACTAACACCTCGGTATTTTGCTAAGATTCGTTAGCAGAGGAAATTAAGTTCTACTCAAAATCGCCAAGAACCACTGCCATTTTAAAACCAAAACCCAATTTAAAAGGCTAGACATGCCATGGTTCAGTGATTGAAACTTCTGAAATGATGGTCTCAGACTGTGGATGATAGTTTAAAGGGCTAGTATAACCCGATCATATTTGCCCTTGAGGTTACTTTGCCTACTTTGGATTAGATTCCTAAAAATTCATAGTAAATTGAGTTGTAAGAAGGGTATAATAAAAGGTTGAAAGTGAAGGATATAAACAAGTTAATATTTGAAGGAGATTCCTTCATTATTTGGCATATTATGTATACTGGAGACACAATCCCTTGGCCTTTAATGTTAAGTTGGAAGCAAATTGATAAAATTCTAAAAGAGATCAATGAATGGAAGGTGACCTTGTGTCGAAGATCGGCAAATGTAGTGGCGTATCAGCTAGCAAAATTAGCCCCACCTCAAGCAATTGTGTTCCACCACTCCCTTCCTATACATATATGGGAGACTTATTCACAAGAGATTTGTACGCAGCAAGAGGCACATCACATAAAAATAGAATGATTCTTGAAGGTTTTAAGGCGACACCTCTTCTAACACTTGTGCAAATTGGGTTAGCTTATTTTTTACTATTTGAGGATGTCTCGTTTCTGTTGCTGTTAGGATCTTTAAGTCTATCTTGTATCTCTTTGTATTCCATCTATTGTAATGCCTTCTTTTAACAAAAGAATAAAAAAAAGGATGAAAGTGAAGGATTTGAAGTGGGGACTAGATGGGACTCTCGTATGATTTGATTTATCAAGTAATAGCTTCGTAACAATTTTCTGCTGAAAATTATTAGATGAGACCCTTACATGTGTGGAGGGCCATAAATAAGAAGTGCAAGAGTTCAATTCCAAATAAACAATAGACTCTAGATTTGATATTAGTTGGTCACAGTGAACTCAAACCTTTCCCCTTGAGATGAAGTACGGGTACCCACTTCTTTGCCAGAATTCTTAACAAAAAATTTGGCAATATGAAAATTTAAAAATGTCTTTAAAAAATAGAGGAAAAAATTGTTGGAAAACTTAATTACTCGCCGGATGTCCTGATTTGAAATGTAAATGGAAAACCTACGCTCTAATTTGAAATGTGAAGTTTCTTTGAAATCTAGGGAGAACTTTCCCTATTTTGAATTTTCTCAGTACTCTGATTCAGAAGGGTCTGAAGTCTTAACTCATTATCGTTCATTTGCGAATTCATTTTATACATTGGGAAGATTTTCTCCTTTGATGTTCAGCACTACCAAGCACATCATCACCTTCAAGTTCAACTCTCAAGATAAAAAATAAAATCATAAAACCTTTTCTGCTCAATTTTTTTTTACATCTTCTTTCATACCCCAAACCATAGTATACATCTAAAATCAGCTGAAAATATAGAGGAAAAGGTTAAAAAAACTCTACACTGTATTGTGCCGTTTCTCATGGATCAGATCCTTCACAAAAGCTACATCCCAGGAGAGAATGCCCCATCTGATCCAACAGTTCTCGTCGCCCATCCAGGTGACGCACCAAATGAAGTGGGCCCCCACCTACCTGCCGGCTTTGTGGCTCTATGCCTATCTGACATAAATAATTAGTCATCATCATTTCGAGTGACTAGTCAAGTGGATAAAGCGAAAATGACAATTTTATCCTTTCAACGCAGCTTTTCTGCAAATGTCTCTAGAAGACGGAGCGTCCCATGTGCCGGTCCTTTTTCTAAACTCCTCCGTGTCCGCGACACAGCGGCTCATATCCATACCCTGGATCCGCCTCCTGATGGATGCAGGTCCGGCCCCCGCAACCCGATCAAAGATCCGCTCCCACCCGAGCTCCCAGGGCCCGTGGGCGTCACAGAGCTCCAGGGTGTTGTTCCTCCACTCGGTCCAGCTCCACTCCGGGTCGAGGCTGCCGACGACGTCGGCCGCACATGGGCCCACGCAGATGGCATTGCATGGGCGGCACTTGGCGCCGCTGAGTGGGCCACGGCTCTCGAGCGAGGCAACGGGGACGCCGAAGCGGGAAGGTGGGAAGGCGTAGCTGCGGTCACTGAGGATGCAGAAAGGGACGCGGAGCTGGTGGAAGGGGATGTGTTGGGTGGTGAGTTGGGCCTTGAAGGCGGACTCGGAATTGAGGTTGCGGAGGCCAGCTGCGTCGAGGGAGGGGACGAGAGAGAGGCGGGAGAGCGCGGCGCGGGAGGTGCGGGGATCACCGACGCCAAGGCGGTCATTGAGGCCGCCATAGGAGGAGCCTGGGGGTACGAGGTAGCTGCCGGGGATGAAGGTGGCGGGGGAGAGAGGGGCGAACCAATAGCTGTCGACTCGGGTTCGGACGATCCAGTCGTAGGTGAAGTTGTTCTTGGATTGGTGGGCGGTTATCATGGTCAGGCACCCCTCCACCAGGTTGAAATACTGCAGCAGACCCTGCATGTCACCAACAAATGCTATCATCATCACCATCATTGTCGCCGTTCATGTAATTAAATTCTACAAATTCTAAGATGCTGGATTACTGTAAGTAGATAAAATCGAAGAACCGATGGTCAATATTCAAAAATGATTATCAAATGACCCACCCTTCAATCGAAATTGTATCATTTAAAGATAAAAATAAATATCCAACCATTAGTATATTCAAATCTTTGGAAAGTCAAAATGTCACGTCTAAATTATCTTCAATAGAGCTCATTTGAAGATGAAGGCCCCAATAGTGTTGAACTACAAAGAATCTAAACTTGGTTGAAGGAAGATCATATAATAATAGTAAAAGAAACAAGACATACACAAAATGGGGCTTTTAAGCTCTAAAAAAGTAGAGCTTCTAAAATTTTCCATTTTCTTGATTTTTGTCCTGCTTGGGAACTTTGAATCCTATGTAAATTATTATTGATTCTGTTCATGTACCAATATGTATCATGAATATGTCAAATACTAATCGACTTTACATTAAACCAAAAGGGTCGAATGTGACTTGGAAAACTGCATGAAATCCACACCTGGGTTTAACCAGGTCATAGAGATTGAAGCATTTGATGTTAAGACGTGCACACAATTTCAAAACAACAAAGATGGACAAGTTACTTTTGTAACACTTTCTATACCATAATGTTAACCCACCTTTATTCGAGGGGCAATGTAAAAGTCAATCTTTTTGTAACACTTCTAAAAGAATACACAAAACAAGTTACTTCATCATTTTATAAAGATATTAGTTAGGACTAAATGAAATAAGGTAATGTGATAGTATTGTGACATGAAACTAGGAAATACACTTTTAAATACCTTAACACACTAGCAGTAGTTACATAGTTTAAATAATGTGCTCGGTTTTGTTTGTTTTCAGTCTTAATAGTTTAAATAATGTGCTCGGTTTTATTTGTTTTCATGTTATTATTAAGATTGTCGCGGTTGAAGTTTTGCTAGTTGTTGCCTTTTTTACTAATTTATGTTCTATATATTTTTATAAAGCAATAATGTGAACCATGAGAACATGTTTTGGCAAGTCATGTCTAATTCAATTAGATTTACTTCAAATAGGCATTAGATTTATCCCAAATAAATTATTTGTATATGTGGTTCGAAGAAACATTTAGACCACTCTTAATTTAGCATTAACCTTAACTTGTAATTCTTCGAAAAATCACCCTTAGATTTTATAACAAAACAATTAAACTTTGAATACCAAAGATGAATAACAAAGATGACTTGATTTATGAGTCACAAACTTTTAACTCCGGATGTGGGGTCCACATGAATGAAACAACAATAGTCATAAAAGTAAGGGTATAGAAAGAAATTGGCATCGATCAATAGTTAGTGGTTGAAACTCAACCTTACTTAATGAGAATGTTAATGATCATCTATTGAAACTCTCAACCACCAATAGTTTACATTGGTGAAAAATCAATATGATGAATGACAACTTGAATTCCCTTTTCATTGAAGAATATGTCTGTGTTGGGAAAACATATAATCAAATATATCATTTAAATGATAACATAGAATTAAATATAGGTGACAATATTGTGATCTATGGGGATATCCATTAAAATTCTTTTTAAGCCACGGTTATTATTGTTTGACAAAATATTAAGTCTCTATCATTAATTGCTAATTAGAGGAGTTCTTTATATATATATTTTTAAAATCTCTCTCTATATATATATATATTCTATATTATTCATATTATTTGTTTTATATATTAATAGACAAAGGGCCGGGCCGGGCTAGGCCTCCTCAAGCTGGCTAAGTCAAACCCTAACTCGGCCCTAAAGGTTGTGGGCTTTTCAAAATTGGGCCCTACCCTACCCTCGGGCTTTAAAACAAAAAGAAAAGCTCTCGCTTTAAGGGCTCTTGCGGGCCGAGTCGGGCCGAGCCCCCTCATTAATGGGCGGGATTGACAGCCCTAATGTGCATACATCCTTTCCACCTCAACAGTACAACTACTGCGACAGAGACCAATTTCTAATGACAGTCCTTTTTTCAGACCAAAGATATGAAAAAAGTGGACCATTAAAATATGTTACAACATGTGAACAAAAAGCCTGTTAAAAAGAAATAGCTTTTTTCCAATTAAATATGCCTCACCTTTTGCACGAGAACTTTTTTATATTTTAATAATCAATCCATAGATCACAGAAAGTGTAGCAAAAAAGAGTGAAGAGAGGCAGAAAGAGCTTATTGTTTATGATTTATGATGGAAGTATGTTTTCAAATTTGAGGGCTCACATTAGAAGTCTTAATCCATTTAGACTCGTTTTGCCTGTCAGGTAACATTTAACCATGGATAACAGACGAAAGGTGAGATATTTCCCCACAAGCACTTGTGAGGTTTTTATAGACTAAAATATATTATATAGTTTATAATTTTATCTGATATCGCATGCATATATTCCTTTTTTTTTTTAAACCCAACAAGAGGAAAACTTTGTGCGATATTGAATAAACTAAAAAAAATTCAAAATTGCATAAATATAAATATACAAAATTGCATAAATATGGGCAGTCTTGTCATTACCCCTAGTGTGGAGAATGCATGGTGAAATATCTCAACATTCTCCACAAAGGTGGAGTTATCCATGGATAAATATCAGAGCACATTTCAATGCTTTTATTAGAGCAGTTCATTTCCAGCAGGACTCCGGACTCTTCGAGGAGATGCCTATATTAAATCTAGCTGCTAACAGCCACATCGAGAAGACAGCTGACCCAGACAATTCCCTATATGTCTCGACACAGAAAGGAACTCGTCGCGGCAAACATCATTTAAAATTTGAGTGTTGGTTGCATTCTTACGTCAGAAGATTTGGAGGCCGCTCATCAATTCTTGTTTTTTGTTCCTTGCTTTTCTAAGAAGACATCGTTTCAATAATGAAGCTGCAGCAATTGGTTAATGGTCCAGCTCATCAAATTGTAAGCCTGCACCTACAAACAGAAGGCTGAAGAACTAAATGGTAAAATGTCAACTTCATTCTCTAAGCCATGTTGGGGGCTTAACCAGCTAATCGAACCGTTCGCTAATTAAAAAAAAAAAAAACTTCAATTGAAGTATTCAAGTTAGGCCTTGTTGACTAATTTTTAAAGAGGAAAACTTGAGGTTAAAATATGACATACCACTTGTAGGTGGAGCCTAAGAAAAAATCAATAGAACATTGCTATCCATCCTATTTCATATCGATTGGACTTGAACATTCAGGAATTCCACAAAAATACAAAGAGTGAAATTTCTGAATTCCCAAACGTCATTTAAGAGACCCTTTCATGTGGTTGAAATTCTTCAATGCTAGGCAAGAAATATGGGATTTGCAAATACTAGGGGACAAGAACCCAAACATCTAGAATTCCTAAATTCTAATATACAGTCCAACTCATAGGGCCCAACTTAAATGCCTACTTATCAGTGGGGTGCGGTGCATGGAAAGTACTCCCTACGAAAAAAGGTTAAAAAAAAAAAAACCAGCCTTATCTGAACATCCTAACCCTTGATTTAATAACCATATATTTAATGGCCTTTTGGACACCAATTTCTTCCAAATTCCAACCAAAAACTAGGATAAGAAATGAGCTGACTGATATTTGCTGGGACTTGTGGTCCCAGAAAGCAAGACCTAGTGCCAAAAAAACGTATTTGAAAAGTTGCTGCACATGGTTATCCAAATGGAAAGGAGAAACGAAATAAAGGTGGAGGGAACTTATCCGGTAGAGTTGGAAAAGGATTGCGAATAGGATGGGAAAGCTAAGGCCAAAAGGCCACGTATTGCACTCCTTTCAAAGGGAAAAAGACGCACACCAGTGGCTGTGACGTCCCAGGTCCCTGTGGTGGATTGGCTACCATATCACAACATAGCCCCTGTCCAGATGAACCTACAAAACCGCTTCAGCACCATTTGGGCAAAACGACGGTCCTAATAAGTTTCCATGCAATGCCAAAGTCATCATATCATTCGTCAACTCTCAACACTGGCAACAAAATTCGCCGAACCAGATTGAAATTTGGGCCAAAAAAAATCGACAACACATTAAATTATTTACCTACGTCTTGGATAAAGTGGTTGAGATGATAACATAAGCTCTAGGTGGACCCCACAAGGACCATGCTCGGCAAAGGGACCCATTTTACCGAGAGAAATCTCTCCTTTTAACTCCACATCGTGGCCCACCTTTAAAATATCAATCATTAAAAATAAACGCCTCTAGGTATATATATCTGAGATTTACTCAGATTTATCGGCAATCCGAATTTGTTCCCACTTGATGAAAATGTGAACATCTTTTTAGCAAACAATGGTGGAGAAAACTTGGATGTATATTTTAAACTGTTCATCTTTTTACCGAATTCCTCTCGTCTCGCTTGTTTCAACGGAGGGCCTTACAAGCATTTATGATAAGAAATTGAGCTTGTTAGAGATTTATGACATGATGTTAAATCTTGTCAAAAATTTAGAATTACAAACCACTTAAAAAGACACTTTTAGCTAGCTGTAGCATTTGGAATTTTCAGAAATTTTTTTCAGGTATGAATTCTCACAATTCTTCTAACTAAACGGACCCCACGGAGAATTACAAACATTTAAAAAGACACTTTTAGCCGTCAATAGTATTTCGAATTTTAAAATTTCTCCATACAAGAATTCTCACAATTCTTCTAATCAAACATGCACTCATGGTTTTCCACGTTAAAAGCCTCACAATCCAGGTTGAATAGATGAGCAGTTTTGGCGCTTTTTGTTTCATACAATTGAATTGAATGTTCGAGGAAGGTAAGTTGCCGACTATTCATATGTTCATCAAATAATCAGCCCCTTGTTCTAAGACAATTAAATTTACATCCGTCCCACTTGTCCACTTGCTTTTGTCAGTGTTGTCATCATACTACTCGCCAACTGCATTCGAAAACTTTTCTTTCATTTTTATCGCCGACCATCATGTCCTTTTCTTTCTTTTAAAATCCCCCACACCAATCATATCCTGCCAAACAAATACAGCAATTTTCTCCAAACACTCCAACCCCAACACCCAAACATCCTTTTTCCTTGAAAAAAGAAAAAAAAAAAACCAATACCTTTCTAAACTCATCTTAACCCCTCTTTTTCCTTGTGGAATTCATGGATAGACCATATGAACCCCAAATATTGGATAGCAATAAGCAACGCCGGAAGAACCGGAACAGAACATTTTTTAAGTTCTGGAATCCTAGAAACGAAGAGAAAGATGAGATGAAAAGACCCACCTTCTTGCCGAGAATCTCATGATATAATAATCGGTGAAGAATCCAAATATTTCTCCAATACGCCCAAATCTCTAAAAATGATGAGATGATTTCACAGCATTTCAATTCAAAAAAACTTCAATTATAAGGCCAGGACGAGACTTTGAGTAGATTGATATCGTTATCAATATTTATCAGATACCTCGATTGGAAGAAAACGCAATCGCGCACAAAAAAAAAAAATAAAAAAAAAATCCGAAACGCGAAAGAAGAAGAAACGGTTTCGGATACATACCTGAATTCCATTGGGAGAGCCGCTTGCAGTCAAGACACGGGCCTGAGCTTCGGTTTCGAGCACGGTCTCGGGCACGAAGATCCGAACCGCAGCGATCCGCGGCGAGCTCTTCAAAATAGAGAACTTGTACGCATCCTTGTCGAGCGGGCTGTGCAGGAACAGATCCGCGTTCCTGTACTCCTTCAGGACGTTCTTCACGATCGTAGGCCCGGTCAGCTCGAATCGCCTCGCACCTCCCACGAGGCAGATGGCGATCCGAGACCGATCCAACTCGGCCTTCTTCCTCTTCAGCCTCTTCGCTTCCGGATCGTACGGCCTGATCGGAGGAGGCGACGGCGGCGGCCGGAGAGAAGGCGCCGGAGTTGGCGAAGGAGGCGGAGAGAGAGAGCCCAAGATGAGGGATTTGAGAGGGAGGAGGGAGGAGAAAGGGCTGGTAAAAGAGAAGGAGAGGAAGATGAGGAGAGAGAGAGGTGCGAGGAGGAAAAGCGCGCGACGCCAGTCGAGATCAGATGCCCATTTCAGCATCAGCTTCGTTTGGTTCTTCAGCATCTTCTTTCCTTGCTTTTGCTTTTCCTCCTCTTCTTCCCTTCTTTTTTTCCCATGCGAAAAAAAGGAAAGTGAGAGGGCGAAGTTTCACGTTCTCTCACGATCCTTGCGTGAGGAGCCGGCCTTCATTTCATACTAGTTGCTTATTAAGGATGATGATACAATTTTTGGATGGTCATTGGAACACTGTTGCCCGTGCCAGCTCTATATCTCTACATCTCTACTTTACACTTGTCAACATCCTCAAACTACCATTCAAATGGTTTGGGTTCTGAGGCAAGATTTAGGACCTGTATTGTTAAAAGAATTTCAAAGGCTTGTTGGAATTTAGGGTTGTATAAGGGTTGATTTCGGTTCGGATCTACGGTGGACCCAAAATCGTTAAAAGGAAAAAGTAGAATCGGATTCAGACTTGGAATCTTTTCAAAACCATTTTCTTAACTTTGGATCCGGAATCAAAACCATATCTGGGGCCGGTCTGAATTTGAGTCTGGATTGAGATAAAATGATATTAAAAAATAACATTTATTTTATGAGAGATTTTTGAAAATTAATGTAATATGTAGGGTCTCAGATCCACGGGTCCGAACTAAGGTGGGATGGACCGAACCGGACCCATTATTTACTTAATGTGACCTAAATAAGAACTCAGATCCGGTTTTTAACAACTCGGAACCTCCGGATAATCGGATGATCGAAAACCTATTTACATCCCTAAATTTGTTACAATACGTGACTGGATAGGAGATGGGTATTTGATTATCTTGAGCATAGGGGGACTTTCGTTCAGTATGAAACCGGGAAAAACTCATTTTTTGATAAGAAGAAATTTGGATTTGGATTCGAATCAAGTTCTAGCATATTGAATTCAGAACATGCAAGTCTAAATCTTGATCCCTGTATGGTTCGACTAGAGAATTAAGATCCAAGATGGTGATATCCGCATATTAAAATCATATCATAGGGTTTAAAGGGTTATATAAATCGAATAATATTGATATTTGAAGATCTAATTAGCTTTAGTTATTTACTATCTAATAGCCTCAATGGTGTATTTAAGAATTTGTTTTAAAGTCAGTTTACCCAATTATACTAATACTTTCAACATCTTAGTTCCAAGTATGACTATGAGATTAATCTGGTTCTGTGCAGGATTTGACCTGTTTACAATCAAGATATATGTTGGATTTATACACAACACATGGGTTCCGTAACAGTTCCGTATCTGGTTTAGGTTTTGATATATATATATAAAGGGAAGTTTCAAGTGCATCTATCCCTCATCATGGGGTGAGGAATACTTTCATTTTTGCACATGAAGACAAGCATCTATCCCTCACCCTATGTACTTGAAAAGTAACTTTTGTATTTGAAAATTCCCAATTAAGGAAGTGTCCCTCACCACCCTATGGTGAGGGATAGATGCACTTGAAACTTCCCCATATATAAATATATATATATATATATATATATATAAAATTAGATGGATCCAAGTCCAAGTCTATGAAGTTTCGAATAGTTTGCATCCTTAATTTACTTGGAAAGGTTCTACCAAAAAAGAAATTTACTTGGAAAGGTGATTAAAAGCTTTATGCAAATTGCTTTCCATCGCCAGATTCTTTTGAGCATGACTGAATGGACTTTGTTGCCCAATGCTATAGTTCTATCAATTGGGTTCCCTTTCAAATTCAAAGTTTCATTTAATCATCATGAGAAACTTCACCTTAATTAAAATCACACTCGTTAGACTTGCATAAAAAAACATATAATTAAAATGAATAAGATAGTAAGAGTGATTTGTATAGAATAAGAATTCATGTGGTGTATCATCATATCTGCAGACTTCTGTCTTGATGAAGTCATGTGGGCCGTCATTATGATTTGGGTGCGTCTATAATTTGCATAAGTTCTCCACATTTGAAAGCATGATTTTGTGGTGGGCCCCAATTATTCATTTGCCGGGTCTTTTTTGTTTGTATAGAATTGAATTCCTAGAAGAGTCATGAGTCAAAATGGTGCAGAGGTGAGGGGGTGAAAGATACAAAAAAGGAGAAGATGTCCGGGAGACAAAATTTCATTTATTATTAAAATGATATGTGGGTAAATCTCATCTCTACTTATTTCATTAATTTTCTAAGGGAAGAAGTTATTTTCAACTCATTTGTATATCATCTTATTCCTTCCACTTTGTTAGACACACACTTCTGAAAAATTATGAATTCCATTTCACGCCAAACCACAAGGGCCAATGCCGCAGTGTGGGACTTCTGATTGTCTCAGTAATGCTCTCATGGGATCCATGCCCTTTGGTGACTGTAGGTTGAGTGCTTACAAGGGGCATTGATGAATCATAATTTTTTCATCTACCATGCAATGAATGATGCCGTTCGGTCCTCATGTATTATGAGGTAGGCCTAACTGTAACGCGGCCGAGCTCACATTCAATGGTCAAACATGTTCTCATCTCAGCTTTCTGGTGCCAGCCATCTTAAATGACCAGTTGGATAATTCTCATATGTTAAAATTACTATCAATGTATCTGGGATATATTTGGCCTTTCAATACTTTCAATGGAGACACACTTGATCAATCCAACTCCTTAAAACTCGCAAACACTCATGCATCAACTCTGGACCCAGAATATCACTCATCCAACTTAAAATCACCCTCAGTTGGTATACAATAAAAATTGATGGTTAAGACACCATTAAAAATTGGGGGCCTTAAATTGAGATCTGATTAATCTGATGGTACTCATTTCTTGCAGGATTCTAATCCATGATGAGTTCATCCAATCTCCATATCCTGATTGATGTTAGCAACAGAAAAAATCCATGTTAATGGATGTTGCCAAGTGGGCGTTCATGAATCACCTTTCACTCCTATCATGCACAATTAGTCCGAGCCTTCAGGGCCCACTTGTGACGTGTTATTCTCAAGAGCAATTAAAACCATGCTCCTCGATATTGTCGCAGCCTGGACCCATGTGATGTGAATGAGTTGAAAGAGAACGACCAACTAACCCTGGTTAGGGTCTCACGCGGCACACAGACATTGAACGCCTGGGTCATAATTAAAACCCACACACACACACACATATATATATATATATATATATATATATATATATATATATATATATATCTATCTATCTATCTATCTATCTATCTATCTATCTATCTTGGTAGTTGGTACCACCTGACTTTTGTTACTCAATGAAAATATATAAATAGATGCTTTAGTAGATGGGGTGCCTGGTAAGGCTTTTTTTTGTTTGTTTTTTTTTTTTTTTTTTTGTCTGTCTGTCTATTTTCATCTATACGAGGGTTCTTAATTTTTTGGACTGGACTGATTCGTTTGGGTCTTCAGAAAATTCGGATAAACTCTCATGTAGCCCACACAGTTTTGAACCTGCAACCTATAGATGTAAACTGTGGTCCCATGTCAACTAAGCTACCCCTTAGGGTTTTGAATCCACTAGTGAATGGTGGGAAATTTAACACCAATAAAAGTTAGTCCCATTATAAGATTAGGTTTACTATTAATAATATTATTAATGTTCAATTTTATCATGGGACAAGTCATATGAAAGTAAATTTGGCGATATCCATTATATAAAAGGTTCATAACATTCATTTTGAGCAGTTCAAAGAGAATAATAAAATACCCAACAGATTGTTTCGTTTGTTGGACATGTGATGACTTTTGTTAGGATTAACTGAACTCTTCTGATGCTGTCCTAACTAGATTCACAAATATTGAAGGATATAAGGGTTTTTTTTTTTTTTCTTTTTTGAAGTTAGAGAATTATAAATTCCAAAAGCTTCTGTCATTCGATGCATCATCGTTCTGAGCCGATGGTTAGAAAATTCGGCTTTGGACAAAAACTTGCCAGTTACATAATGGCTGATATGATGTGAGGTCAAGTTTTTATTTGAAGATTCGTCTTTTAATATTAGATTAGAAGGAGAAAGATTTGAGATCTCCATTGTCAAATGGCCTTCTAGAGTGTTTTAACTTTTAAGATTAAAAAGCAATGTTTTCAGAATTGAGAATATAATATGCTTCTATGCATGACATGGTGGGAACTTTGCCCTGTCAACCTAGGTGTGCGTTTTGACGCCACTATATGGGCCCACCTCGGATGTTTCAAAGTCAAGGGGGTAAGTTATGTGGAAACGCACCGGAATAATTTAAAAAAGTGGTTGCGCATATTAGTCATCTTTAAATCCGATTTTTTCAAACCATTAGAGGTTGGTTGAGTGATTAGGACCATGATTCCTCCCTCTTCCAAAGTTAGAGGTCTTTCGATCAGTTTCTCCTTTTCAGAAAACAAAGGTTGAGTCCACTTGTGCTGCCATTTTGGGGTCCACGGGGGTTTTAACAACAGCAGAATTGTTTTGTTTGTACTTTCTAAAAAAAACGAAAATGCAGTCAACCTTTCTTAAAAAAGTCCCCAAAACCCTCTATTCATTCAATTCATTTTCGTCTTCTTCCCCTTCCTATTGCCCCCAACGAATTAATAACTCTACTTTCTCTTCCTTTTATTAGAATAAAAATAAAAAGAAAACCTTGTAACCCTTGAGATCCCATTAGATTCCTCCTCTCCCGTTGGGGACTTCTCTTGCTTGTCATCTTCTTCATTTTACTTGTACATTATTTGTCCTCCTAGAGTTAAGTAATCCCAATGAAGCAATCCTAAATAGGAAGATAACGAAGATAAAACGGAGAACTCTAGGTCTACATGTGAGTATTATGCAACTATTGATGATATCATTAATTGGTTGACGATATCGTCCCTTGTTTTTCATGGCTTGGACTCTAGTTTTTATCCCAAAGTGAAATAAACCCACTTAACTAATCCTAAATAGGAAGACATTAGAAATGAGCTTTAACTCGAAAATGAAAAAGGGAGAAACTCTCTATAGCAGCAAGGGGAATGTAATTTTTTTTATGAGGTTTGGGTGGTTCTTGAGAGGATGATCTCTAATCCAATCTTGAGGGTTTTAAGCTTTTTATTTTTATTTTTGAAATGTTGGTAGGACAATAGAATGGGGAAGAAGACAAAATTATGGTTTAAGAATTGAGGGTTTTGAGATTTTTTTTTTCTATTTTTATAAAGGAGGTTGATGATATCGTCAATAGTTCATGATATCATCAACATAGCAGTTTTGTAAAAATAAAGTAGGAACAACTTTGTTGATGTTTTTCCTTGATTTTTTTTATGTTTTACACATCCATATAATCAAGGACATGCTTAATCTTTTAGTAAAAACCCCAATAAATTTTGAAGCTTCAAAATCTATATTTTTTTTAAGATAAATTTAATTTTGAGAATTCAATAGTACCAATCCACTGGTAGTTTAGTGGTGAGGCACTTCCTCTTTATAGAAAAAAAAAGAATGTTTCAGTTCAATTCTGATTATAGCATTGAGGGTAAGGAACTTAGATAAAGTATGCATGTGGGTGTAAAGTATTTATCAAAAAATAAAATAAAGTGAAGTGACTAATGATTGAATGAGTACATATCAGGATATGTGGTAGTTCGAGTGCACCATTGTGGATGATGTGGGTCTTTTTGCCTCACAAAAACATACTTGGTTTAATTGAATTAATCTTTAGAAAACTCCAAAGTCTTTAAGTTGACAACATAAAAGAAAAGTGTTGTAGATGCTATCCCACAATAAAAAAACACATTATAAGTATCCTTTAGAAGAACTATTCCAAGTAAGAATCTAAGAAGATCAATACATGATTAGTCAGTTGTGACCTATGGCTAGCCGTGATGTCACCATAGTATAAAATATGCTAGGGAGTATGACTATGAAAGATCTAACCAATGTAGTCCTACAATTAGCTTATATTCCGGAGTTATATAAGCAATACAGGTCTTAACGCAAGCCATAAAGGTTCAGAAATTCGAAACTGAACCCAATTCAATTTTGTTTCAGATCTTGGTCCACTTTTGTCCAGTTACGGATTCACATTGAAATATACATGATATACTACCATTTTTGATATCAAATTGATCAAATACACACCCTATAGATATCCTATAATTCATTACATCAACTCAACATAAACTTATGACAAAAATTGAAATTTTAAACACATCACTGGATGCTTGAATGGGTATCTAATATGCGTAGTTTCTTAAATCGATCATAGTAATGTTTATGTAATGCAAATATACTAATTTACTTGCCTCAATTTGGGGCTCTAATTGTTGTCTCCAAGTTCCCAACAAAATCCCAGAGCTAAAAGCATCTAAAACAAGAAGGAATGAAAAGAAACATGGAGATATTGGTAAGTTAGAAGATGAAGATGATGAGTTTGATGGAAAAATGGTGAAAATAATACAAACCTTAAATTGAATGAACTGAAGCAAGTAAGAGAGAGAGCTAGGGAGCTAAAGTGTCAGTTCGGAGGAAGGAGAAAAGTTCACAGAGTTGAGGAGAAATGAAGAAAAACAAAGAAGCTGCTGCAATTTATGGTTTAAGTAAAGATTTTTAGAAAATCGGAACACAGTCCTTAGTCATAGAAAATGCAGAATGTTGATCAAATAGATTATCAAAGTAGAAGAACAAAAGTTGCTCAGAATAACACCCCTATCCAATGAGCCAAGGAACACAAAAATCTAATATTTATAAATAATTGCTTAACCTTTTCTCAACTTACAGATTGATCCTTTCCAGATCCAAAACCCACCAAATCTATCATATTATCAGTTTAACACATAAAATTAGTTACTTAGCTAATAAATAAGATTATTTATATAATAAACACACAATTGAAATCAAGAATCTCACACGAGAGTTTTTGCCATTTGGATGAGTTGTGTCTCTTGGGCCCATTGATCGAGTGGATGCAACCCACTTCTAAGGGGTGCCTTCCAACTCTATATATTAGCTGATTTTCAAGTTTTTTATATGACATTCAAAATGAGCATAATGTAGTATTTTCAGAAGCACATTGTCTAAGAGCATTTTCTTATCATTTATTTTTATTTTGATTTTAAGGGCAATTCCATATTTCTGATTTTAGTGTGCAGATTTTGAATCAAAGCTGAGTATTGTAACCCGGGGATAAAATTTCATCAAAACCACCTACATGTGGGAAATTGTTGTTTTTAAGAAAGTATCTTAGGATGTGTGCCTCGTCCATTCTTGTTTTGCTTTCTTATTTAATTGTTCACATTCACTTATTTATACTAATTATTTATTCTACCTGTTTATTTGATTTCTTCGATTGCATATTCTTCGTAAGAAGTTTCCCAACATGCTAACCCTTGGAGATTGCTAGAAGTGGTAGATGAAGTGAAGGATCTTGTGAGGAACCTAAATTTTTCTCATATTAGGCGGTCAGCCAATGAGGTGACAGACACTTTACCAAGAAAGGCCGAGTCCACCGTCAAAGTTTATTTGTCTTTCCCTCTTAACTTCTGCGTTGGGTGTCTCCTTTTTTTTATCTTCTTTTTTGTGCATTCTTATCCGTATATCCCTCTTGTATTGATTTATTTCTCCTTTAATTCTATTTTTCTATTAAAGAAATGCAGTCATTTACAAATAACCATAGTGAAAGTTAGGTGAATAAATGAGACTAAAAAAAACCCCGGATGTGGAATGGCCATTTTCACATGAGAAACTAGAATGAGTGTTCACATGGATAATCCAGACTCAAGGCATTTTAAAGAATTATTAAAGTTGCATCAGATGATGATTTTTCTTGAGGTTTAAGTGAAAGAAACGTTCTGCCAAAAAAAAAAAAAAAGTGAAAGAAACGAACTCACCTTTAAATTCTCCCTTCGGATCTATACACTGCATTTAGCTTTTTTTCCTCCTCCCTCTCTCTCTCTACTCCACCTCCATGTTACTCTTTCAGTAAATTTGACAAACGAATATATTGGCTCTCTTTCTCTCTCTCTCTCTCTCTCTCTCTCTCTCTCTCTCTCCATGTTACTCTTTCAGCAAATTTGAGAAACGAATCTAGTGGCTCTCTCTCTCTCTCTCTCTCTCTCTCTCTCTCTCTACATGTTACTCTTTCAGCAAATTTGAGAAACGAATCTAGTGGCTCTCTCTCTCTCTCCGCTCTCTCTCTCTCTCTATATATATATACACACACACTCCACCTCCATATTACTCCTTCAGTAAATTTGAGAAACCAATCTATTGGCTGCTGCATGAAGGGAGGTTGGAATTATAAAGAGCATGTTTAGTAATAGACAAGAAATCTATAGATCTGATGATTCTTTACTACCACTAAAACAAGGATTCCTTACTGAGATTTGTATAGTTATGGATTTCATATTCATATTGGTGTGTATCGGTGCATATAGTTGAGAAAAATAGGGTTCGGTATGCAAATTCAATTAAGTGAGGATTCTCAAATTTTATGGAAGGTGGTCGGATCTGAAAATCTTAGCAAATGATTTCATTCGTCTAAATCCTCATAAATTTACAATTGTCAAACATGAATTTATAACAACTTTAGATAAATCGCCCTAAAGATTTGGTTGCCAAACGTGTGACCTGAGTTTCTTTGAATTTATCTAACAGTTTTCCAAAATTTTGGCTCAAATTGAGTTGTAATGCTTAATAAAAACAAGTGTCCACCACTTGGACTAATTTTGTATGGCTTGAATTACTTCACTTAACCTGAATCACCACTGGCCACTATTTTGACACTTGGTTGAAACCGAGTGGCACCATCCCATCACCATATCCTACCGATTACCAATGGCTTTGGTCTGTTTTGACATTACTGTTCTGTGAGCTTTATTTGAGATTTATACTCATGTGCCCTGACATTAGGCTTGTCAATGGGATGCGTTGAAATGGGTAAAAAGCCCGGCCCGGCCCGTCCTAAGTCCGAAAATACAGGGCTTTTAAAAAAAATTGAGCCCAATGGGCTGGGCTTGGACAATACATTTTAAAGCCCGGCCAAAATGGGACTAGGACCGGGCAGAAACAACCCAGCACATTTAGACTCGGCCCGGCCCACTACAAAGTTATTTAATAATAATAATTTATATATTACAATAATGGAAATTAATTCAATTAAGTATCCTATTTTATCTCGAATGACTTGTGATGTTTTAGCTATTTTAGTTTCTACCGCTGCTTCAGAGTCATCATGTAGCACCGGGGGGGGGGGGGGGGGAGTTTAATGATCCATATAGGACTTCTTTGAAACCAAATATGGTAGAAGTATTAGTTTGTGCCCAAGATTGGTTTAGTCATGACCCAACTAATGATGGTGATTTAGACAATGATGAGAATGTACTAACTGATGTTTTAGACATATTAAAAGAAAATGATTTATGTTGATTTCTTTTTTACATTACTTGACCCATATAGGATGTCATTCTCATTCATTTTATTGATTTTCTACTTTCACCGGCAAAAAAAGAAGAAGTTTTTAATCGATCCTACATTACTTTAACTGGACTCATATAGGGTACTCATTCTCATTCATTTCTATTGATTTTCTGATTTTCTACTTTCACCGGAAAAAAAAAAGAAAAGGATTTAACCGTTCCTACATTACTTGACCCATATAGCCTATAGGATATTAATTTATTTCTATTGATTTTCTGATATTCTATTGTCATCGGCAAAAAAACTAAAAAAAAAAGTCCATTTCACACCGGGTGTCTAGTAACAGTAGGAATAATTAGATAATGTTTTGCTTATGTCCAGGATTGGGCTAAGCCCAGGCCCGGCCCTGTCCCAGCCCGGGCCCGTACGGGACGAGATTTGATGTAGGCCCGTTTAATTTAGGGCCGGGATTGGACAATACTTGGTAGGCCCGTCTTATTTTTTGGACGGGATTAGACAACCCAAGCCCAGGCCCGACCCGTCCCATTGACAGGCCTACCTGACATTATATTAAAGAAGCCTTTAAATAAAAACTCATTTTTATAATCTCTTATTGTTTGGCCACTTCACTAATAAGACGGAGTGAAATACAGCTTTTTTTAATCGGATAAGAAAAGATTAAGGGTCATATCAAAAGTATAAAATTTTAAAACTCTCCGCTTCATTTAAAAAGATAAAGTGAAAAAGCAGCGTACTCACGTCACTAAAAGACAAAAAATCATCTACTTTTTATCCAAAAGTTAAAACGATTCATTATCTAGCCACTAAAAATGAAACTTATGATAAGACCCTCTAATATTTTATTCTCTCTTTAATCTTCATTTCACCCTACAAGTATTTTCACCAAAAAGACCACGGACCCTTTTGTTTGGATGGTATGGACTTTTAGTAGGCGATATTGGATGCTTCCTCCCCCTTTGGTCATGGATAGTCAGCTTACCTAAATCCATTTTGAATTTTTTTTTTCCTTTTTTAAAGGCTTAGCTAAATCCATTTTGGACTTTTTTTTTATTTTTATAAAGGCCCTCTCTCAAGTTGGTCACCTGAAAGTGGTTGGTGCAACTTAAAAATCTGAAAGTTCTTCCAATATTGACATTTACTTTTAGTCCCTGACTTTCATAATTTATCTAGAGTTTAATTATTTTTACTAAAATCAATTTAACTATAGTTCCAAATCAATACTAAAATCCGTCGAAGTAGAAAAATGACATTGATGCTTCACTATGGTGAAAAGACTTTAATTTTTTTTTTAACAACTCTCTCTCTTTTAAACTTTCCTTAAAAGTATAGCTTTTAATATGGACATTATTGTCAATCCACTGGTAAGCGGCACTTCGATCCCTTCCATAGAAACAACTAGGAATTATTTCTTGACTGTAATGCTGATGATGAGGGATTTTGGCGAGTGTGTGTGCGGATATGAGGAATTTTGGCGAGTGTGTGAGTATTTACTATAGAAAAAAAGGACATTACATAATGATTTAATGGGCCAACTTTCATCCCAATTAGGTAGTTCTTAATGTTTCAGGGCATCAAACTCTATGATTTTTATGTTTGGCGATTGTCAAAGGTGAAGAAGCCCTTGTCTAGAATTGATAAAAACTAATTCTAAAAACTGCTTATCACTAACCATCTATGTAAAATTGGATCTTCCAAATATTACTAACTAGAATATCGTTAACAAAGAGGCTAGTGTTAAATGTTTCACTACTTTGATTTTGGATTATTCCTTTCTCTCATCAATGATAGGCCATCTCTTCCGAAATTAGTAGAAATTATGGAACATGCTTATAATCATAGTAATTAGGGCATCCGCGTGGTAAACATGAAACCGACTAAACCTAAACATTGGTGCATAAGTAGGCCACCGATATGTGACCTAAAGCATGCGATGGAAATCATGGTTGTAAATTCAAGGAACTAAACTCCATTTGGATAAGATTATGGTCTTAGCTTGGTTTATTTACAAGATATAACTCTAATGATGATAATGAATAACCTTGAAGAACCCTCTGGTCCCAAGGAGTTGACTGAGTGATCAGGACTATGGTTCCTCTCTCTTCCGGAACTAAAGGTCATGATATCGATCCCCGATTCCCCACTCTTCAGGAGCGAAAGTTGAGTCCACTAGTTTTACCACCTAGGGGCCACATGGATCTTACTTGACTTCTCTCTGGGCCCGAATGAATTAGTCCAGCCCCAAGGATAGGGAACTTTCCGTTAGAAAAAAAAAAAAAACTGAATGTCAGTTAGTGCCTGATTTTCAATTGTATAGAAATTTCCTTAGTTAACATTCTTTAATTAAATCTGCATTAGGTTATATCCAAGAAAACTTCACGATGTGATGATAAAATACGTAGGATTTTATCAAGGGTGACAGAAGATGAATTCATTAGTAGATTTTAAATAACAGGAGAAGGTAATTGTCTGCAGAGTTACGGACAAGTGTTTCTTGGTATTTGTTTATAGTATGTTCCTTTTCCTTTCTTTAAGCAACTACCTTTCTTCTGGTAGGACTTGGACATGTTATTGCCATTTCCTTTTTCTAGCTTTATCTTCATTGTTTGTATAGCCTTTCAACGTGCCATCATGATCTTCGTGGGGCCTTTGTATGTTGAAAGTTGAGTATACCAAAAGAAGTTGGAAGCACTATCGTGCTTGCAAGATTCCACCCAAAGGCCTTTGTATGTTCATGCTGATATAGAAAGTACTGTTGATTTGACAGCACATCTCCTTCTTAATCCTGTTTTGCATGGCAACTTGGGCCCAATCCAGCCTCAGCCTGGATGAAAACCAATTCGGGCCCCTCATATTTCTCCAACCTTGAATTCGAAGCATGATTGATTTTTCCCCCACGCTAAAAGGAGGACTTTATTAAACAAAACAACCACAGTAACTAACAAACAAAACTAATTTATGCAAAAATTAATTTTGAAGAGTGATTGACGGACGGTCGAGTAGGACCCATTCGTTTACATAAATATATAGGAATTGAATACATATGCATTTATAGTTAAATGAACTATACTTCAACTTTTATTAGAGAGAGTTGTTTGATGGTCATTTTTGGATATCCTCTTTTACTTTCATTTTTAACCACTCAAGGAGCCGATTGCTTTTCAAGCATATAAGATAAGAAAATGAGTTTTATATATGTAAATGTTACTAATGGAAATGTAACTTATGCAAACACTACATATGTGAAATACATTTCTATGCTGGTATAACTCACCCTTTACCTGTTAGTAAATGAGTACATCCAATGATTTTAGAAATGTTTGGATTTTTATGGAGCTTTTCACAAATCTCTCAAAATCAATGAGAGAGATCTAAAAAATGAAACTATAAACATCTTGATGCTTACATTAATATGAGAATATTGAATGGTTTGGATCGTGAATTGGGGGTCCACAAAAGCGTAAAAAAATAGATCTATGGGTTGGGGCTTTTTCACAAATTACACCTCACCTTTAAGGACTTGGAGTTTATTAGTTCAACAAGCAAAATAAATAGTTTAAATTACGAATATTGAGTCCTTAGAAAATGAAAAAATAAAAGTGGTTAATGGGGGCCATGCAATTTAGGCTTGGCATGGGTTGGTCAATACTTAACTTGGCCTACCTGAGTTGCACCTAACATTGGGCCCACCTATGAGCAATCCAATCTCTTACCATTTTTCCCAACTCAACACCTATGCTAAATTGGCTTTGATCTTGATTTGACCTTGACCTACGTCTAATCTACATCTCACCTATTCATTATGTTTGTCTCGATTTATAATCGTGCATCTAGGTGGGACCCAAAGGTGATGGGTGTTTTTTTTTTTTAACTCATCTACCAAAGAAGGAACCTAATTTACAACATATCGAAGAAAGAAAAAAAAAGACTCCAACTCTGTGACAATAGAAAACTGTAATTCCTGTAAAGAGAGACAACAAACTGATATTTTGTTTTAGAGCAAGCACTAGAAATCAAGGGACTAGAGGACAAGCATTATTAAAAAAAATCCGATTAGAGAAAGGATTAACCTAGATAAGTTGGAGAAGAAGATAAGAGGCAAAACCTTAAAACCTTCAAACAGCGGAGAAAGGGCAAAATGAGGAGAAATGGAGGGAAGAAAGGGAGAAGAAATTTCATTGAGGAGAAAAAGAAATCCATTTAGAGAAAGGATTTACCTGGATAAGCTGGAGTAGAAGATGAGAGGCAAAATCCTAAAACCTTCAAGCAGCAGAGAAAGGGCAGAATGAGGAGAAATGGAGGGAAGAAAAAGAGAGGAAATTTCATTGAGGAGAAAGGAAGGGAAGAACGAAAGAGGGAATTTTGGTCACTTTCCATGTGTCATCCAAGGAAACCCGGAGTGTATAGCGTTTTCATTTGTAGATGGTAAGTAGGTGTCGCTTCTTCGCTTTTAGATAAAGGTATATAGATACATAAAATATTCACATGCATAATAGTTACACATTATCATGTTTATTGCACTCATTTATGCACGTGATGAAAATGATGTATTTTGTCCTTATTTACACACCAGTTTCAAACCTCATTTATAAATAAGTGTAGAACACTTCATATCTCCCATATATATGGTGATTGCATTCGGTTATGCAATAGGTCATGAGATCAAATCTAACAATCATTTATTTATTTTTATTTATGTGGGCCTCATATTTGTAATCTAAACCATTCAATTTATTTCTTGAACTAATAAACTCAAGTCCTTTAACCTGATAATCTTTAATGTTAATGGATTTTAAGTAATTTGTGAAAAAGTCTAATAGACCCCAGCTTACAGTTTTTGCACTTTTGTGGCCCTCAATTCGTGATCTAAACCGTTGAATGTTCTCATATCAATTATAAACATCAAGAATTTAAATCTTATTGGGTTTTAAGGAATTTTTTAAAAACATCCAAAATATCCAAACACATCTAAAGCCATTGGATATACTCATTCACTCATGTAAAAATGTTGATTTTGACAAACATGATAGTGCATTTCATATGCATAATATTTTCATATGTAAAACCAATTTTTCTATATCATGTATAAAAGGCAAACGACCCCTGGGCTGTCAACAAGTAGAGCTGAGAACTTATTTCTTATTTAGAAACTTGCTTTTTTACTTCTTTTATATAGAGTCTTACATTGGATAAGTTTAAGAGGAAGTATGTTGATAAGAGGTCCCTAGACTAACCATGTTAGTCTAATAGACTTAAAGCTTAATCGGTAGGCTTGGATTCGAAGGTTTAAGCCAAATGAAGGGCCTTTATTTTGTAGTTTATTGGGCTTGAATTGGGTTATCTAGTCCCTTAACTTTTCCCCCTCAATTTTATTAAACACAAATATACATCTCTCGTCTTTCTACCCTTACTGGGTTCAACTTTAGCCACGCTTCGATGTATATTAAAGACGAATTCATCGCTTAGTAACCCATTGTTGATTTTTTCTATCAAATGGGTTGCGAAAAACGTCTTGAGAATATATATCGACGTTGTAATGCACCTTGAAGCATATATTTGTCATTTTCTTTCACAAATCCAATTTCGCATACACCAACATTCTAAATAAACAAAGAAGCCCTAAATATAGCTAAGAAATCAACATTATCAGGGCCAATTTGTTTGCTAAAATTTTAAAATTTTTTTGATTTATGAATTCCAGGTTTCACAAATGCTCTAGTACAAGATAGCTTTTGGAAATTGATATTTTAAAATTCCCAATTTATGGAATTTGCATCAATCCCAAAAACCTCCGAACAAACTGGCTGTCAATATCATGGTAATATGTAGATGTTGTTAGAAGTTGACAATATGATTTACCAAAAACATAAAATAAAGCCGACAACATTCTGGAAAAAAGCTGCAAGGTAAAACTGAAATTTGTTAGAAAAATATTTGAAGGAGATTTTTTCCCACTCTCTTCCTCTTTTGAGATCTGTGATCAAAACATGTCCCTTATAAGATGATCAAATAGGGGGAACAATAACTGGTTCTTTATCTTGGGTCGGGGTATGTCAGGTGGCTTAGGACCACAGTTTGCACCCGAAGATTGTGGATCGAAACTGCACTACCACATTTACCCGGTTTTCCTCTGGGCTCGGAGGGATTAGTCCAGCCCAAAGGGTTGTGAATCCTCAGTTGGCAAAAAAAAAAAAAAAAAAAAAAAAAAGAGAAAAAAAAGTAGGATCACACTCACATTAAATCACAAAATTTATTTGGAGAAGTTCTAAAGATCAGTTTGATATGTACAGGTGGGCACTGGAACACAATATATAGTAGTTGATGGTGACATATATTAGGTGAAAGTCCAATGAATGAATGCTTTAAAAGAAATGCCCCAACTACTAAAGTATCCTTCTATTTTCATTAGCAGACCAAAGTCAGTTAAGAACTGCCAAAACAAATGGTTTTTGATCATCATCTATTAGATTTTTATCTGTGTGTTTGTCGAGAGACCCAAACCAGCTGGGTTGGTTGTGCTTTTGGTAAAAGAAATCATCGTTGGTTGGTGGTGGGTCACATTCTGCTTATTCACTTGGGCCTTTGGATGCCAAAATACCCCAGAGTAGGATTTTAAGTTCTATATAAGAACATGTTTCAAATCCTGCTTGTAGGCTGGCACTAACTGTAAAATAATTAAGGGAAGGTTGCATCATGAACCACCTTTGTGTCATGGTATCATCACATGGATTTTTATATGATATAAATAAGTATTGTACTTTTCATCAGTGGGGCCCACGGCCCACCTCAATTCATGGATACCAATACCATCATGATATATGGATGCAATGAACTGATCATGATGGATTAGAATTCTACAAGAATTGATTTCCATCCAAATATCTTGATCATAGTTTAAGTCCCTCAAAGTCTAACGTGTACGATCAGTCATGCATTTTATTTATGTTATATCATCTGAGGGTGATTATAATTTGGATCAGAGTATATGGGGTTGGGTTAATGGACGAGTGCCATTGAGTTTTAAGAGATCTCCAATAGATATGTGAATTTGGAGATGCCAAATTTCATATGAAGGTTTAGAGAATTTCTTATGTAGATGTCAAATCCAAGGTGAACATGCCACATGGGATTTTTGGTAGGATTTTCACTTCAATAGCCATGCTATAAATGATATGACATTGGGCATATGAGAGTGAAATGTCAAATTTGGTATGTGAAAAAGTGAGATGCCAAAAAATATTTATGTTTTTTTTATTCCAGAATTCTCCTTTGGAGATGGATTTGGTTCAATTATTTGATTTATTAAAAGAAGTAAAATAATAAAATAATAAAAAATTACAATTGGAATATGGGGTGGGATTGCTTTCAATAGAAATGTCAAATTCCAAAGGGTCAATTTGCCACATCAGCCACAAAAAAGAAAAAAAAAAAAAAAAAATAGCGTCTCCATTTTATAGAGATGCTCTTATATGGCAATTTGAATATTTGAAATTTGACACCTCCAGAAGTGGAAACTGTGTCAAATTTATTATGTTGTTATTATTTTTTGGATTTTACCTCTTTTACATTAGACCCAATTTATCTCAAATGACCCATTTTGGAATAAAATATAATAAAGTATTATTTAGAATGTGCCTTTTTCATATGTTAATTTTTTCGTTTCCATCTTTCATGCCAAATGCCAATTCTATTTTTGGCATGACTGTTGGAGTGGTCCTGCATGTCAAATTCTGTCATTGAGGTGTCTACGTGGAATTTGAAGGTGCTCTAAGAAGTTGGATTGATCATAGGTGGCCTCATTTAACAAAATAAAAGGGAAAGCCCAAAAAAAAAAAAAAAAATTACCTTGGTTGATTTTAGTCTCTAACCTATGACTAGAAAATCGCAGCATCCTATCAAAAGATGTCTGGCTGTTGAATGTGAGCTTTGTGTCCTTTTTTTCACTGCTTATCTCCTTGGTCCTTATTTTCACTGCTTATCTCCTTGGTCCTTATTTTCACTGCTTATCTCCTTGTACTATTGAGCACTAAACACTGTCATTAAACTGATGATCAGAAACAAATTATGATAGATCAATGCCCCCATCCAAGTCACCCACCATTAGAAAATATGGATCCTACGAGGGTGGAGCTCTAAACATTTCTTTAGTCTAACACTATAAATCAATGGTGTTGGGACCCACCTTATTGGCTCAAAATCTCTGTCCCACCTTATTTTATTGTCAATTAAAACTTCATTCCATTTAAACTAAATGCTGGCTGTCAAGTTCATTACATGTAGCTGTAGAACCTGTGATTTCACTCAATATATTTATATGGAGGTGCTCCTATGAGAGCATCTCTTACCTTACTATGAGAGATAAGGTGGGGGCCCTCACATATATTTATAAGGAGGTGCTCCTGTGAGAGCATCTCTCTATATTTATATTTCTATTTTTCTGTCAACATTTACTAGGCTGCGGTTTTGGCAGTGAAGATGAGACACAGATAAGGCAGCTTTGAACATTAGAGGTACTTTAATGCATTGAGAGTGAAAATGATATTTAAATATGTAAAATTTATACACGTGAAGCGTATTATCATGTTTGTTTGGAAGCCCCGTTTTATGTATGTAAAATTTTGACACGTGTCAAAATCTATGAAGATTTAAGATAAGAAATTGAATTCTTTTTGGGGTTTAATGGGTTAATAAAAATTTGAATAGTTCAGAAAAAAAAAAAAAACTTTGGAGCCCATAGGAGCTGCAAAAAAAATAGAAGTCGATGATGGGGTTTGATACCATTACACAACATGGAGTGGCATGAAAATGGCAACACTATCTTTTGCTTTGCTTGATAGAGTTCATTATTTCATTTTCTGGAGAGGGATGACTCCTGTTAGTCTTCTACAATGTATGTTTTTTTTTCTTTTTTTTTGTAATGACTTGTACTCTTTTTTTTCTGGGAAGGGGATTTTTTTTATAATGCATGACTTGATCATTTCAATCCAGACTGTCTGAAATTGCTTGGCCATTCTCGCTGGCCCCTCAAAATCTTCCTGAGTAGATGATCTCCTTACCATTGGATTTCTTCAGTTGAGCTAGCAGCCTGAGTGATTTGTTAACTGTCCATTTGATGAAGATCAATCAGAAGAGGGTGGTTACACTCCATCAAGTGGGGTTCATGTTGGACATCTATAAATTTTGGACAACATATTCAGGGGAGAATATTGTTTTGAGGATTTCATTAGAATTCAGCCCTCTCCAAATACAATCAACCAATTGATCATTGATGCATCTATGTTGATGGATTCAGATATCTACTTATCATTGTTGAATTTGATTCCTTGTTGACTATTAAATCCATTCAGACATAACTCACAGTGGTAGGAGGTTTTTTCTGCTGCTAAGATCTTAAAGCTTCCAAAAGTGCTCTGCTAATCAACAAGATTAATTGTAGTAGCAAAATTAATTTGGTTGCTGATGCTCTTGCTGCTGCTGGTAGCTATTCTCATTCTGTCAGTTTCCTTTCTTCCAGGGATTCCTACCATCCGTTTCATATCCTTAGAAATGGATCTTACGAGAAAAAGAATTAGGTGCGGTGGGAAAAAAAATATATATATATATATATTTCTAAATTTGAATTGCATCTGTCCTATTCATGAGCAAAAATGAATGTTTTAAAAGTAAAACCAGGCTGCAAATCCTATAAAATGTGGATGCTGATCATGGGTTAGAAGGCAAAACAGGTCAGTTGTTGCTACTTAAGTTTTTATTATGCACAAATAAGGGTTTTTGTGTTTGGATAACATTGAGTTACCTGGCTGTAAGTGACAGTTGTTATGTTCTATGCAGTAACTAATTACAGGTAAACTGGGTTGTATGTAAGTAGGTTTACATGTAAGTTGAGTGCAAGTAACCAAGTTCCAATGACCCTAACAAGTTGATAGGGATGCAATATTAGTCTTTGTGATCAATGTAATGGAACTAGGCCTCCTTGGAAGTCATCATATCATAGAATCAGATCGGATGGAATCTGGTAGTGCAGTGCAGAGACAATGAAGCATGATGAAGCATAGTGAGAGTGTAGAGGTCGCACTCCTTTCCCGACTATGGGCATATGCCCTACATAGATGCACTGATGGAGAGGATTCAGAAGGCAGAAAAAAAATGCATAAGAGATGGTATTGGAGGTCTTGAGGCTGGATTCGCATGCACGCTAAGGTTTCTAATTCAAACAAGGGTCTCCCTCCTTACCATCCTCATTTTGACCCAAGGAGGCCCTTGACATTTATTGATTTGATTTTAAACATCCTACGATGCTACAAAATTTAGTTGTATTTTTTGTTTTGTTTACTTTGGTTTGCATGTGCTTTTCAAAACATTAGAACAAGCATGGAAACCCAGATTTACATAGTTGGCAATAGCATTTTTGAGCATTATATGACTTGATTCAATCAAAAGACTACAAAGCAAGTTGATAGTGATACAGTGATTAGGGGGGTGACAGGAAGACAAAAGCTATACAAGCAGTGAATTAAATCATATAAATTCTGTCGAACAAATAAACAAATCCATACAAGTTTCAACGTCAAGCAGGGAGGCAAATCTGCAAATGGGTAAAATATCTAATATAGAGGAAGACCCATAGGCATCACATGCTGATTAGTTGGCATAGAGAGTAGTTTGTGCCTCACCTTCTACAGTTCTTCCAACAGATACAACTCACCATTTAAGTGAACCACTGAAGCCTATTTCACAACTACATTAGGTGTTTTTGGAAATAAGGAAACAAAAAGGCCAAAGTGGTTGTATTGGCCAGATTTGAAACCTGTGCAGCACAAGAAGTTCAAACACAATGCAGAAGATTGGAAAGAAAAAACAATAATGCACATCCACAATGCCAGGGACACAAATAAAGAATAGGCAACTCATAACATAGCCAGAAGAGATGTCAACAACAATGCTTCCTGGTGAGTATTCAGCTTGACTAGCTACAAAGAGCGTATGAAAAGAAGCATAAGTTCCATTCAGGGGTACTATGATGAATCATAAAGAGCATGTCAGCAGTATTTGGATGGCAATCAATCTCACACCCTGGCCAGAATTCAGTATTTTATGGAAAAATCGGAAACCCCTGTAAATGTTGACAAGGCAAGAATTGCTGAACATGAAAAAATTACCAACAGCCATCAAGTTCAGGGGAAAATATCAACTCTTTACTTATGTAAAAAAATTACCAGCACCTGAGGCTGACAAGTATATGGAAAATATTAACTATTTGCTTTCTGCTCTTCAGAAGTCTCTGCCAAGTATACCAACTCCTAGAACTTAAGTATGAATCTCATTTACCCGGAAAAAATGCATCTGGGCATTATAAATTTTATACATATTGTTGTCCGGGCATCATAGATTCAAAATTTGCAGCCCCATAATAAATCTGCATCAGCCAAGATTTGTAGATTGTCATGGCATTTCTAGGCATCTTTGAGATTTTCTATAATCTTCGAGCCTTCCCTTCACCTGGTTCCACCACTTCCACGGCACACAAAAACAAAGAAAGATATGTTGATTGATCAAGTGTGCGAAGAAAGATACGTCCATACAGCATGCGCGCACACAGAGAAAGATGTTGATTGGTCACCACTGGCACTTTGATATATTAGGCAAAGAAACTGAGTTTCTAGGTAGGGGCCTCTGATCAAAGTGGTGACCGTAGAAGAAGAGCCTCGGCAGAGACTTCATGCGACCATCAAGTTTTATGTCACTCATATGCTTTGGACTTATATTTACAAGTTTAAGGTAGAGAACTATTTTCCATATGAAAACTATGGTCCACATTTTAGAATATGACATGCTCTAAGCAGCTATGGCACTACTTTTCTTGATGAGATTGCCCATCATCCTTTCGGAATTGCCCTGTTCCCATGAAGCAGTCTTCTTTTCACAAGGTACTTATGCACTAAGTACTTAAATCATCTATACAATTTTAGTTTTATGGAACTAGAGAAAGAAACAGATTTCTTCATGAAATCAATAACGTTGACTACATAACAGAGTTTTAATTCAGTTGCCAATTGCTATACTCATACGGCCAGTCCAGAGTCTCATCTTTCATTTATATAGGGAAAACCTTGAGAAAAAGCTCGTGTTTAGGAGGCCCACAATGGGCCTGACCTATTATCAGTAACCCCCAACAATATAACTCTAAACTCCCCCACACAATGGGCATACATATTTGTCAATGATTTGAAGACTATAATTCATCTGATTAAATTACAACAAAAAATGCATTCATAAAGCCATTATACTTTGAGGACCTCTACTTAGCAATGTACAACTGAACAAAAATCACAACGTATACCTAGAGAGAAATGGAAACCTTTTTCTTCTTGTATATCCACAGACAAGGCACATGGTGCTATGGAGTATGGTCAATGGAATAAGACTGTTGTGCGGGTTGTCTGTTGGTTCGTTCATGGATAATGAATCTTATCAGTTGATCAATCTTGAACATTCAATGAATGCCTACAAATCGACGGGTGAAAAAAATGCTAATAGAGCTTTTTTTTTTTATCCATCATCCAATGTTTCTATCAGAAAAGGATGCATGTATAAAACACAATACAACCAGATATCCACTCAGACTGAATACCCAACAGAAATAACAACTATTTTTTTTTTTTTTTTTTAAATCAGTTTCACTGACCACATACAAAATACAAAATTGATTTGCATAGACTACAACATAAAGGAATCAAATTATCAATACCAAACATGAATTATCAAAAATTGTGAACTGGAGAATGCTAAGAAAACAAGTAGAAACCAGCAAAAAATCAAATATCATTCTTTCTCTTTCTTTGCTGACTTTAGTGAACTCTCTAGTGTCGAATTATCCTTTTGCTTTTTTGCTGCCTTGAGTGAGGACTCCAATGCTGAATATGCATTAACATCCGTCAAGCTCTTACTCTCTATTGCATAATCAAACACCTCATATGCTTCCGCAATCCTATCATCCCTACAAAGTGTCCTTACAAGCGTTGCATACGAAGAAACTTCAAGCTTCATCCCTTCCATCTTCATTGCCTCATACAGTTCCAACCCTCTATCCAAATACCTCGCCTTACACAAACCATATAACAGTGTATTGTATGTCAAAGAATTTGGACTACAACCTTTTTCTTGCATCTCTTTTAAAAGTGCAACAGCCCCTAAAGCATTGCCTTTCCTACACATCCCATTCATGAGCGTTGTGTAAGTAACAGTATCAGGAAAATGACCCATTTCCACCATGACATTCAAGAACTTCCGCGCTTCATCAACCCTTCCAACCTTTGACAGCCCAAAAATCAGGGTATTATATGTCACAAGATCCGGTTCGATTCCTTCCTCCATCATCTTTTTATACACGCCAATTGTCTCGCTGCCTCGGTTCAAAATGCAATAACCCTTCATGATGGTATTATAAAGGAAACAATCAGGCTTGAACCCATCCTTGGCAAGAATGCTGAGGAGGCGAGTTGCTTCACGGAGATTCTTGCTATTGCAAACAGAATCAATTAGGATCGTATATGTTACAAGATCAGGTTTCACAAAATGCCTCATTTCATCAATGAATTTGTAGACAGTGGTCAAAGTATGGGTCTTGCAGGCTCGGCGGATGAGGAAATTGTAAGTGAATAAATCTGGCGGGGAGTATTTCAAAGATAATTCTTTCACTAGCTCAAGGGCATCATCTTCACGCTTGAGGGAACAAAGGGATCGGACAGCAAGGTCAAGGGAGACATGATCAGGAGGAAAGCCACTATCAGCCATGAGATCAAGAGTTTTACGAATTGTCGTAATTTCACCGGAGCAAGAGTGAGTGAGGAGGATGTGATAGGTGGAACGGTTTGGGGTAAAGGAGGGAGTTTTGAGTTGCATGTGACGGAAAAAGGAGAGGGAATCTTGGGGGGCGCTGATGTGGCAGAAAGAATTAAGGAGAGAGTTGAGCAAGGGGAGGTCAAAAGGGGTTTTGGAGGAGGAAAGAAGGGAGTTGAAGGTTCTCTTTGCATCAGATATGTTAGGAGATTTGAAGACAGCAGGAGACATGGGTTTGGAATCTGAAGAGGAGCCTTCTTTTGATGAGGATTTCTTCTTGGGGGGTTGCCTTTTAGACGACGGAAGGAATGGTTTTGAGGGAGATGAAGAAGGTTGAGAAGGAGGGGGTTTAAGGAGAGGAATGGGGAGTTTGGAAGATCTAAGGGAAGGTGGGAGCTTCCCCATCCTTCAATCCACTAGTTAGCTGGCAATGCTTACCCACGCAGAGAGAAAAACAGGTTAATGTGCTCCCTGAATAATAGGAAAGAAAGAAGAAAAAAAAAAAAAAACATTAGACATTTGCATGCTGCCAAAAAGATAACCAATACAAAAAAAAAAGAAGTGTTAAGTGTTACTGAAACTGGACAAGTTAAAGTATATTGCATTGGTATTGTTCATGTGAAAACAAGACTCCATACAATTGAATTGAAATGTAAAAACTAAATGTCCTTTTTCAGGCATTCCAAGCATTTGTACTCTTGCAATATCAACTAAGCATGGTGAGTGAGTGAAGTGACTGAACCTAAATGTCCATTCCTCACGTTCAGGGAGCTAAAAAGAGGGATAAGGAGTAAGCAGTTAGCACGATATGTTAAAACTGCTCAGCAACCTGAATCACCTTCCTCTAAAACTGTCAGCAAGAGAACACTAATAGTTGCAGAGTTTTCTTCTTTGCATAACACACTCATGAAAGCCCTTCCCCGAGAAAGCCTTGCTCTGGGACTAGTTGTTCATGAATAAGGGCACAGGGATGGAGATTGCACCTTTTCTATTTCTTTAAAATGGTTACTTAAATTTATTGAAAATAAGAAAAGAAAAAGAAACCATATACAAGAAAAAACCCCAAACCACAAAGAACACCCTAAACAATCACCAAGAAGAACCCTGTAATCACCTCACCATAGATATAACCCAATCAGACTTTTCCCCCTTTTTTTTCGGGAAAGGTAAGTACACACAGACACACACACTTGCCTAAGATAACCCAATCAGACTTAAAACTAGCACAAACATAAATCCACACGTGGACCCTCATTGCTTCCAATTAAGCTCAAAAACGAAGAAACTACACAACAACCGAAGCTCCCTTCTTGTTCATTGCATGGATAGAACATAGTTAATACTTAATTGAACTATAAAAAAATTGGCAATTCTCACATCCATTTTGCATGCACATCGCAATCTTCTCCCTGATTTCAGCAGGTTCAATGAATGAGCTGAGCTTAGCCGAGTTTGGCCGAGCTCGAGCTCAAGCTGAACTGCCTAATCTATATAGCTCAAGCTTGGATGGAACTCGAATCAATCATGAGGAGCCAAGTTCGAGCTCAGCTTATCCTTAATTTTTACTCAGCTCAATTTCAATTATAAACGCCGAGCTCAAGCTTGGGCATGGAATTGGTCTGTCTTCCTCCTGCATAAACTTTATGTATATTGACAAGTTGAGATTAGGCTTGAACTTGAACTTGGACTTGTCCTCACATAATAATAATGTTAACTGACCCGAGCTCAATCAGTGCCCATCTCAATGAGGGAAGCAACTCATTTTTGTGTTTCTTTGGACATCCAAACAACAATCTTTTGTGCCTCTTTGTTTGATGGGGAGGTATAATCTTACTCAGGACATCATCAATAAAATCCCTACTTTTTTTATTATAAGATAATACAATTTAAGCTCTAATACCTATAACTGCGCGTGTGGGTTAACATAAGAGGACTCATGTGATTATATATCCAAACTCATTATATTCATCAGCTACAAACAGTTAGAAATAGACTGCATAAACATAGATTGAAGAAAGAAATGTAGGGAAACTAGATTAAGAAGAGACCCCATACATTCATGTTTCATGAAATCTGAAAGATTTCTGTGCAGATGATGTTATTAAATCAGTTCTGTGCTAGTAATTATAACAGTGGAAATGGAAAGGGAGAGGAAGGAGAAGAAAGCTATGAAAGAATATCTAATAGTGAAAGAGGAAGATCTTACAAAGTTGTTGAGAGAGAGAGAGAGAGGGATCTATACATACCTTGAAGGCTTTTAGAGCTTTCTCTTCCGGAGATGTTTGCAGTAGGGTTAGCGGGAGAGCAACGGAGGAAGGAGCCGAGCCCTCTCTTGAGAGAACACCCAAGTTCGGATTCTCTTGTGGGTCCCGCTCAAGGGCAATAATAGGGCTCGTCAGTGGGGCCCACCGATCAGCAACCTCATTGGAAAAATTGAACTTTCGCATGCAGTGCCAAATTTCACTAAAAGAGAGGGGTAATGGGTTTTTTTTTAGAATTTTAAAAAAGTATAAATATTTTGGTTCTTTTAATTTTTAAAAAAGTATATGAATATTTTAGTATTTAAAAAGAGTATAAAAGTTGTCTATATCTTCTTCCATTGAGACCTCTCTAAAAAGAAATTAAAAATGAAAAAGATATCCCTATAAACTACGTGTTTGCAAGTGGGGCTCAAGTTTCAAGTTGATTTGGATGGTCATAACCGTTGAATGAAGCTAGTTTTTTAGTCATTTATAATCCATATAAATCCTTCTTATTTAACCATTTAATCATAAAGGCAGCTAAAGTGGGTCCTCCTAGGTTATTTGGGTTAGACTTGATTGATTATGTTAAATGATTTATGAAATAGAGAGTTTCAACAACGACATAAGGGCATTTTTTTTTCTCATTTTTTTTATTTTTTATGGACTGAACTTGATTGAAAGAAATTCGAAAAACTTTTATACTCTTGAAATATCCAAATCTTTTTTATTTTCATACTTCATTGAAAATGAGCCAAAAGTTTTATATTTTATAAAATTTCTCCATTTTACTTTCTCTTTATTTTCTTTTTCCTAACGTGCCAATAGGTCAGAGGCAGAGGCCCTAAATAACAAATTGTAACTTGATCAGTATGATGGTTGACCCAACTTTTATTTGAATGAATTTGGCTCGCAAGTTGCAACCATGCAGGTAGGCATGTTAATCTGGCTCCCTAACGAGCAGGCTCCACCTAGGCTAACTGGTCAAAGCCTGTAAAAGCAAGGGAGACCTAGGGTAGAGTAGAGCAGGAGTTTGAAAAGGTCCCCACCTTGAGGGCTGAGCAAGGGCTTGACATAACTAAATGTCTTTGGAGAAGGTGTGGAAATGATTCAAGTTGGATTGACCTAACTGGGTAAGAGTAGAGGTTCAACCTGAGCCAACCTGTTTAATCAAGTTGAAAATGTCAACCCCAGTCCTTATTGCAGATGTCAGGTTAAGGTTGGGTCGGTGTGTTAAGTACCATAACTGAGTCCAAAATATTTATTAAGCGGGTTGGAAATATGGTCGACTCGACCTGGTTCAAGTCCTTGTGTAATTTGCAGGTTTTTTCCTAGTGCAACTTCGCGGAATTTGCATGTTGTTAACATAGCCGACACACTTATGATGGAGTCGAGTTGGCACATCGGCTTCATATATGCTTATGGATCGATCCCTAGATCTTCAGGCTCATAAATATAAATATCACTGGCTAGTAGCTGTGTGAGATGAGGCACAGTTGCCACTAGGGTGTATCATGTTTCTCTACTTTTAGTTTATTTATAATAAAATTACGAAGTGGTAGTTGGAATGGAATAGGCATCAATTGGATGGCCTGTTCAGTTTCTAAAATAATGATATACAATGGAATTTTTTTTTAAAAAAAGTACATCATATTGATATACATCATAAGACATGGGTTTGCTCCTCGTATCTTGTGTTCGAAACCCACTCTAAATTTACTCAGTGTGCATTTTTGTGGGTTTAGCAGGCGCCACTTGAGCATTAGTAGTCCTCTTGGGTCAAAGACCTCAGGTACCACCATCATAAAAAGGAAAAAAGAGCATGAACCTTATTAACCAATTATCTCCTTCTATTAACAAATGAGTTAGTAGATTAGATAATGAACAGTTAGTTAACATGTGTAAATCAAGTGGGGTAATAGGAAAGTTTACACATTATAAATTGGCAACTGATTCCACTTGATTTTGGAGTCAATTTTGCATCAAGCCTAATACTGCGCTTGCACAAATGCTGGATCCTGAGTACTAAGAAAAATAAATTATAAACTCCCAACCTTCTCACCAGCACGAGGTCCTTTCTTTTTTGCTCTAGTACATACACACCCATACATTCACACTACCTAAGTTCTTATCCAACAGATTCAGGAATTGACCCCTAGTTGTATATGTGGATAGGGAGATGTCTCAACAATTGAGCCACAAGTAGATTGGCATATGCAGAGGTTGGAGCGTAAGTTAAAAGCTTTATATCTTCGAATTAAGCTTCAATGTACCAATTGAGATTTGTTCTAGTAATAAAGTGAATTTTATCATAACATAGCCTCTTGAATTTTATCACAAATTTCACTCTAATTGGAGTATGGACAAATGATAGATCCTAACACCCACCCACTGCCAGCTAGTTGTAAGGCATTTCGCTTTCAGAAGGACCACCTGAGGCCAGTCGGTGATATAGCAGCTGAAAATCTCTTGCCAGTGAGGCAATAGCAGCTTTAGAAGAAAGAAAAAAGGATGGATCCTGAATACCAACAAAATTTTACTGTCCTAACCATCTCGAGTGAGTCCCATTTTTCTTAATTCTGAATTTTTTTTCTGTTTGATAACATGACTTGAACGCACAACCTCAAGTTTGCGGACAGTGAGCACCTTTCACTTTACCACTATAATCAATGGTTTAAGTTTCCCTCTAATAGGACTTATATGTACCAGTAGGCCGCAGAGAAATAAAAACAAAAACTAGAACACCGATATTTAATACATCTCATGAAGCAAAGTGCCCACAGCACAATTAGCATGTCGTCGACAAGGTTGAGGGTTGAATGAGCTTACATTTAGATAAATGAAACGTAATCTAAGAACTACTATGGGATTTTAAAAATGCAGAACAAATGAATCTGACAGTATTTAGGCATTTGATCGGAAGCCATCAGCCGTGAATACGTTAAATTTACAATACCTGCTTGAGTTCTTCTACAAGTTAATCTCCCTTGCTCATATATTAGCTTCCACAGAGGAGCCTCCATATGTCTGAAGACTCTGATTAATGGTGCTCAAAGTCTCTATGCATTTGACATTGGACAGTTTCAGCCCTACCATCTTGAGAATGAAAGCATTCACCTGTGTTGCTAGTCAATGTTTCAGCATGCCTCTTATGTTTAGTCATGTATGAGTAGAACATAAATGAACAATCATAATACCATCTTACATTGTAATTGGGGCATACTTAGTGTCCAGTGAATCAGCCTGATCAACTTCATTGAGATGGAGAAACGTATTCATTCGTATCTTCAAGAACCTCTTGATCCCCATGCCTCATGTTTATGTCATGTACAAGGAGTAGAACATAAATGAACAATCATAATACTATGTCACATTGTAATTGAGCCATGCTTAGTGCCCTAATCAGCCTGATCACCTTCATTGAGATGAAAAACCTTATTCACTTATATCTTCAACAAAATCTTGGTTCTTTTGAGAGCTTCTTACCATTGAGTGCTCCTCAAGTTGTTTGTACCTTATGTACCTTGGTTAACTGTCATGATCACCATCATACTCAAAAAACTTTTCCCATTTATTTGGGGTAGGTTTTTTGTGAGCTTTACTTTTCCACTCAAGTCCATTTACAGCCTTGTTTTCAGGACTAATTGCCAAGCTGCCGACACTGTGTTATCAGGGCTAACCATTAAGATAACACAGTAAACAAATCAAATTGCTGAGGGGCATAGCCAGCAGTATTTGTCCTTGAGGCCAGTAAATTTAACATCATATATATTTCCTCACTCTGCGGATGAAATCTATCCCCAGCCACAAATGCAGTGAGTTTGTCCTTGATCTCAATCGAAGACCAACCAGGCTCCTTTATAACCCCTTTTGATTTCATCAACTTCCTTACATCTGCTGCATCTCTCCACCTTCCAGATGCAGCATATATATTTGATAGTGAGATATGGGTTCCTGCACAATTTGGCTCCAATTCAAGGATGTGCTCAGCCATCCGTTTTCCACAGTCAACATTGTTATGAACCCTACATGCTCTAAGCAGTGTCGACCAAACGACGTCATCTGGTTTATATGGCATGCTCTTGATCATGCATTCCGCATCACTAAGACGCCCAGCTCTACCGAGTAGATCGACCATGCACCCATAGTGTTCTTTACCAGGATTGATCCGGTAGTCCTTAACCATTGAGTCAAAATAACGAAAACCACGATCAACCATCCCGGCATGGCTACATGCACTAAGAACTCCAATGAAGGCCACATAATCAGGTCTCAACCCAACACTAGGCATCTTCTCAAATAGATCAATGGCTTCATTACTGTACCCATGTTCAGCATAACCATTTATCATAGCCGTCCATGACACAATATCTTCATGTTCTGTCGTCTCAAATATTTGTGAAGCTTCTTCTATGCTCCCACATTTAGAGTACATGTTGATCAGAGCACTGTTAACCATAGCATCATGTTCTAGACCAACAGAAAGTATATGAGCATGTATTTGCTTTCCTTGCTCAAGAATAGCCATACAGGCACAAACACTTAACAAGCTTGCAAATGTGAATTCATTTGGTTTCGTCCCTTCCCTCCTCATTTGTGATAAAAGCTCAAAAACTTCTTCACCATAGCCTTCTTGAGAATATCCAGCAATGATTGCACTCCATGTAATGAGGTCTCTTTCAGCCATGTCATTGAACACCAATGAAGCTGAGGGCAAACATCCGAACTTGGTATACATGGTCATGACAGCATTGGAGACTGAAATGGAACCCATGAGCCCCAAACGCAGAACATGTGCATGTAATTGACAACCCCACTCAACTTTTGCGAGGCCGGAACAAGCTGAGATGATAGCAGCAAATGTGAATTCATTCGGACTAACACCGGATTCTATCATCTCAACAAACACTTGAACTGCATTTTCTTCCTGACCCATCTGAACATACGAGGCAATAATTGCAGTCCAGGAAACCACATTCCGAATCCTCATTCTTTCAAACAAACGCAACCCATAATCAAGTTTTCCACATTTGTTATACATAGTAGCAAGAGTGTTTGCAACAAAAGAACTCGAATCAAAGCCCGACTTAATGGCTTGTGCATGAATTGCCTTGCCACAACTCAAAGCACCCAAATCAGCACAAGCCTTCGATATTGTCGCGAATGTGTAGGAATCACATTCGACATCGGAACCCCACATTTTAAAGAAATACACAAGTGCTTCCTTGTTGAAGCTGGCACGAACGAGCCCTGTAAGTAGAGCAGTCCAAGTGACCACATTTCTTTCTGGCATCTCACTGAAGATTAGACGAGCCATGGAAACACAGCCAACCTTCATATACATGTCCAAAATAGCACTTCCTACAAAGATAGAATTCACGAAACCAGATTTCACCGAGTACCCATGCATTGATTCCCCTTGTTTCAGTTTTGAATTGCATCCACAGGCCTTGAGAGCAAGGCTAAGACTATATTGGTCAATTCGAACAGTTAAATCAACCCACATTTGTGAAAACAAAGATAGTGCTTCAGATGCATTCGACGCATTAACATAACCAGCAATCATTGTAGTCCATGAGATTTCATCCCTACGGGGCATTTTATCAAAAACACATCGGGCATCACTCAAATGCCCAGTTTGAATTAGCTCTCTCATGCGACTATTATGTTCAAATGTATCTGTCAGCGACCCCAACTGTTTCCCACACAGAACATGTTTGCTTCTTTCGAAAAGATACTCGTTCTGGACACATGAGGCCTCAACTCCTGTAAACAACTTCCTGATACATAGCCTAATTGATAAAACCATTTTAATGATTAAGCAGATATGGGAGCAGCAGAGGACATGGAGGTCCATAACAACATGATTTTAATCCGATGACCAGATAGCACCCATAGCTTGCTGGATGACCTACTTATTGTGGGGCCCACATCATCAACAGATACGGTCACCTGTACATGTTCACTATAGATAGCTCCTCATTAAAACAAAAACCTATAACCCATCGAACAAGTGGTGCCTATCAGTGTAGCACTTTCTCAGTTTTAATCTTGTCTAAATTATCCTTTCTAGATTGAAAGTGACTTCATTGATCTGAGCTGCTGCAACTTTCCATTATTGAAGTGAGTGTTATACCTGAAACTTGAAGAGTAAACAAGTAAATAAAAAATAAATTATGGGTTGTGATTGGGCACACAAAATATTAGAAGTTTAATTAAAGCAAATTGTACAAAAATAATTTATCCATTTCACAAGAAAAAAATAAAATTTAGGGAACTCTTATCTCTCTGCAGTCTCCAATTTTTTTTTTTTTGTATTATCCAAAAGAATTGGCACAATAATTTCAGTTTGGTACTTGCTGAAACTTGTAGACTTGAGTTTCAGTTTTTATGTACCTTCTACGATAGCAAACTAATATATAGTTGCAATTTTGCAAGAGGATGTGCAAATGGCAATCTGGCTAGCGTTATCAATGACACAACCAAGCTAATGAGCTTTTTTAGCTCGGCTTGGTTTGGTTCAAGCTCGAGATCATTTTTTTAAGGCGCAATCTTGAGTTGAGACCATTTTACAGGCCTGTACAAATAATGAGCTGAGGTGGAGAAATGTTTTGTTCTATTCGGCTTGGCTGTGGGTCAACTGAAGCTCGAGCTCAGCTTAAAGAGTTTTCCCCCTTTTTCCATCAAAGATACTAGGAGATTTGAAGATAGCATGAGGAAGGAGCAACGTTATGAAATTCAGTTCGTTTCGGCTGAAATTTACAAATAATTTCGTTTCGTTCGCTCTACCAAAACAAATAGGAACCCTGTAATTATTCATCAGAATTCGTTCCAATTCGTCTGATTTGGACTGAATTTCATGATTTCATCCACTTCGTCGGATTCGTCCAATTATTCGTCCCAACATGAAGGTTTCCTTTAAAATAGAAAAAACAATGAAAATTAAAGGCTAAACATAATGTTTTTAACTTAAAAGTAAAAGTAAAAATACCTTTTGTGGCCTTTTGGCTTAGAGAAATTTGTGGGCTCCACTGTGGAGCCCATCTATTAAAAATCTAAATAAATACATGGGCCCTAATCAAATTTTAGTCCAGTAAAAAACATTTTAATATGATTAAGCTAGTCAAGTTTCACTCTCATATGAAATAGCCTATCAAATATAAATTGACATATTGCATTGATTTAGCAGAATAAATTAAACGTATCATCTATTATTTTTACAATTTAATATACATAATAAATTTTTCCAAAATATTTCACCAAAATTTCCAAATCAGCCGAAACATTTCATTTGGAGGCCAAACCGAAATGGTGTTTGAAACGAAATTCAAAACTATGGGAAGGAGTTTAGCATTTCAATAGGGGCTATATTTTGTTTTGTCTTCTAGTTAACTAGAAATGTTACACTATGTTAAATGTGATGAAATAACATGTAGAAAAATGATTCACTATATGCACTTGTATATTACCCAAAAAAAAGAGGAAATAAAACAAATAAGCAATGCAAAACACTGTTTATTAGACTAGAAAAACTGAAATAAACCTAGCTAGAATTGTACATACAAAAACAAAAGCGCACAGAAAGCCATTAGCTTTAAGACTATAGAGAACAAAAACACTGATATGTAGTTTGGGAAAAGCACAAATCTGCTCACCACTCAAAAGGTCAGGAACTGAAATGTGTACAGAAAGAATTCACATCATTCTCTTCAAGTCTGAAAGCAAAGAGAAGCGTTGAGAAACAAATGCCAAATAATTAGAAATGGTGTCATGGATACTAGCATTAAAGCTCGTGCGAAGAACGGGTTACTTAAATCTCATGCAAACTGAATAGTTATTCAAATCTCAAGCCAAAAGGTGTACTACTTGGTATTCTGTCTAACAATAGATAATTAATAATAACTTAATACTATTCATAATCACAATCGGCGAGGCATATGATAAATGGCGAGCAAACCAAAAAGCATGCCAAGGCCAGTTGCATCTCAATTAGCTTAAGATGGCAAGTGGGTCAATTTACAACTCACAAATGGTACACAGTTGAATTTGATTTCAACATGGAGGAAACTAAATAAGCAGTGTTTTGAAAAGCGAGAGGCGCATCAAAGCGCTAAGGTCTCCTGGGGCCTAGGCGCTAAGGTCTCCTGGGGCCTAGGCGCTAAGGCGCAAGGCGAGGCGCACATTGTAGATAAAAATATATATATATATTTTGGTATAGATAGATAATTCACAAATTAGAGCAAAAAAGAAGAGGAATATTAGAAGAACTCTAAAAGTCATAAAGCATCCATCACTCTAAATGCTAAACATTCAACAAAAGTACCAACAAAAGTACAAAAGTGTGACACCATACATAAAACCACCACACAAAAATACTTCAAAGTCACTCAAAGCAACAACACAAATGCTCCTAAGGAGGATCTAACAGTCATCCTCAACATCTACACCAAGTAAGTCCTAATCTTGCCCTTCATCATTGGATTTATATCCATCCACGTCTTCCTCGTCCGTCTCCTCTGACTCTTTCTCATCTACCAATTGAAGAACACTTGATGATCTAGTCACTCTTGGTGTTGCCCTTGCCCTTGAAGTTGATGTTGCTCTAGTTCTTTGACTACTTTCTCCAACTCCAGAAGCTGTAGCAACATCACCCCATGTCAAAATATCATCATCAAACACAAACTCATCATCTTCATCCAATTCTCTATCTATCCTCCCAAGCAACCACTCATTGCTTTCATCAATATTCTTCAAAGAAATGGGATCAAGTATGTCACGCATATCATATCGACGTTTCAATGCTCTGTTGTACTTAACAAATACTAGATCATTGAGACGTTTTTGATCCGACCTATTTCTTTTTTTGCTATGAATCTGCAACAATTAAAAAAGATATTAAAATTTATATGTAGAGAAGAAAAATATTTTAAATTCATTAGACTTGAGAAAAATACTCACATGCTCAAATACACTCCAATTCCGCTCACAACCAGATGAACTACACGTCAGGCTAAGAACTTTTATCGCAAATTTTTGCAAATTTGGGGTCTTGGAACCATATGCAGCCCACCATGCAGCTGTTTATTATAGGTAATTAGCATAAATTTATGGGATAAATGTAAAAAATTAATTTTATAATATAATGGAATAAAGTTATGGGATAAAATAGTTTACCCGGTGCCGTTGTCGCCCTTTGCCTAATCGCCATAGGCAACCCAAATAAATTTTCAGCTTGCTTATAAATAGACAACTCTTGACTGATCTTATCTTGCACATCAATATTTGGGACCAACTTTGATATGCAATTATACAACCCCGCCATGACTTCATTATCGTGCTCAATATTGGGATTCGAATAAAAGTACTCTGGGTTCAAAAAATATCCAGCTGCATGCAAAGGACGATGCAATTGAACATCCCACCTTCTATCAATGATTTCAAAGATATTATTATATCTTTCTTCTTTTCCACCAAAAGCATTTGAAATGGCTTCTTTAGCCCGATCCATAGCTTCATAAATGTATCCCATGGGAGGCTTTTTCTCACCATCAACCAATCTAAGTACACAAAGAAGTGGACCCGAGACCTTAAGGGCATAGACAACAGTGTTCCAAAATGAAGCCATTAACATAATTTGTGTAACCCTTTTACCCTGTTGCTCCTTTGCCCATTTGCTTGTTGTCCATTCTTCTGAAGTGAACATCTTCCTCAAGTTGTTTTTTTGTTGATGAATCCTAGCTAAAGTGAGAAAGGCAGTTGCAAATCGGGTTTTTGCAGGCTTGATCAACTCTTTCATTTGTGTAAACCGCCTCATCATATTTAGCAAAGTTGGGCGGTTATAAATGAACCCATGTACCGCAATAGCCCTTTCAAATGCTCTCTTGAGACTTGGTATCTTAAAAATGTCTTCCAACATCAAGTCCAAACAGTGGGCAGCACATGGTGTCCAATACAAGTGTGCAAACTTTGCCTCCAAAAACTTTCCTGTTAGAACCAAAACAAAGAAAGAGATAAAAAAAGAGTTTGTTAGAACCAAAACAAAGAAAGAGATAAAAAAAGAGTTTTAGATAACTGATTCTTGTAATACTACTAAATAAAAAACTTTTTTCCAATAACCACTAATTCTTACCCGCCAACACATTAGCTGTAGCACTGTCTGTGACAATTTGGACCACATTAGCTTCTCCAATACGCTCCACAAACTTTTCAATTAGTTGAAACATTTTTTCTGCATCCTTTGAGTAGCTAGAAGCGTCAATTGACTCCACAAACATGGTTCCTTTGGGACAATTCACTAAAAAATTAAGTAATGTCCTCCCTTTTTTGTCAGTCCACCCATCCATCATTATAGAACATCCATACTTTACCCAATGATCCCGATGACCCTTCATCAAATTATTAGTATGCTCTATCTCTTTTTTGAGGAAAGGAACTCGCACCTCATAGTAACTTGGTGGTTTCATACCAGGACCATATTGCCCAATAGCTTCAATCATAGGTCCAAAACTGTCACAATTAACTGCATTAAAAGGAATTCCAGCATCACACATCCACCTTGCAAATCTTATACATGCCCGCTCTCTTAATTCTTTTCTATACGCATCATTTGCATCAATTCTTGTTTGTTTTCCTTGGGCTTTTCGATTTTGCACAACAACGTCCGGATTGGGAGTGAAGAATACATCAATAGGCCCTTTTTGCTTTGGCTTTTTAGTTTTGGACACAGTGGAGATAGTAGTACTTCCACGAGCACTAGAAACTTCAATACCATGAGCCAAGGGTCTTTTACCACGTTCAATGACCTCTACATCATCTTCTTCATCCTCTTCATATGCATTAGCCAATTCATCAAAATGAGGCAACATATTCATTTCTTCTTTTTCTTTCTTTTTCTTTGTCATGTACTCTCTAATCTGTTCTCTAACTTCAGCTGGACATTTTGGACAAGCAGTAATATTCCTAAAACCCCCAGCAAGGTGTTGCTTGACCCGATAAACACCTCCATTTGATATTTTGCCACAAAAATTACATTTGAACCTATTAATATTTTGTGGATTTTCCAAATGTGCATACTGCCATGCTGGTTCCTTTCTACTACTACCTTCCGATGGCGTTGACATCTATAAATAGCTGCAGAAGTAGCAGCAGAGATCACCAAAAAAAAAAAAAAAACTAGAATGCAGCAGCAGAACAAAAAAAAAAAAAAAGAAAGAAAAGAAACAGTTGCAGGAAGTAAAAATAGCAGCAGAACAAAAAAACAAAATAAACAAGCAGATTTACAGCAGCCAAAAAGAAAGGAAAAAAAAAAAAAAAAAAACAGCATGATCTGTGTAGATCGTGGTCAATAGGAAAAAAAAAAAAAGATTTACAAGCAGATTTACATCATGATCTGATTGATGAACAGAAAAAAAAAAAAGAAAATCAGTGGCAGCAACAGCAATAGAAAGAAAAAAAACAGCAGCAAGAACACAAACAACAACAGCAGCAGCAGCAGAACAAGAAAACAAATAAAAAAAAACAGCAGCAGAAAAAAAAAAAAAAAAAGCAGCAGCAGTAGGAAAAAAAAACCAAAAAGCAGAAGCAGCAGCAGCAGCAGAGATCAAGAGTCAAGAGTCAAGACTAGCAGCAGAGATCACCAAAACAAAAAAAAAAAAAAGAAAAAAAAAAAAGAAAGAAAACAGAAAACAGTAGCAGCTAAAGAAAAGAAATGAAGTGCAGCAGTGAAAAGACGTACCTGCGCAGCGATGTGAAGAAGCTGGAACGCCAGAAGTGCAGGTTCTTCCTCCTTCTTCCTCTTCTTCGTCGTCGTCATCTTCTTCTTTTGCCGTTTCTCTCTCTGTTTTTTTTTTTTTTTTTCGTTTCGTTTCTGTCTTCTTTCTTTCGTTTCGTTTCTTCTTCTTCCTCTTTGTCGTCGTCTTCTTCTTCTTCTTCTTCTTATGCCGTTTCTCTCTTCTTTTTTTCTCTTCTTTTTTTTTTTCGTTTCGTTTGACCTAGGGCAGGGCAAGAAGATATACGCTCATGTGTTGGGCTGTTGGGTTGACTTAAGCCCATTGACCTGTTGGGCTGGACCGCTGGTGTTTTTTTTTTTTTTTTTTGAAGTTTAAGTTTTGGGCCTCATTGAGAGAAGCCCAACAAGCGCGCACCTCGCGCCTCATTAAAAGGCGCGCGCCTCATGTGCCTTAAGCGCGCCTTATTCACATCGCCTCGCCCCAAGGGCTTTGAGGCGCTGCATGGTCGCCCGGCTGCGACTTGGGCCTAGGCGAGTGCCTGGGCGCGCCTTTAACAACCCTCTAAATAAGCAATCAAGTCAAGCAGCAATGACCGATGACCATGATAGATGATGGATATCCCAACTACTAAAATCCAACAATAACATGGAATTCTAATTCTAAAGAAATATGGGTGCTCTTAATTCATATCATAACTTCCTAAGATGCACCACCAAAATGAAATTGAAACCTAAAACAGATATGTGTTCTTGAAAATCAATAGTCCCTGCCACATGAAATTAACATGGGGGAAAAAAAGAGAGAAAAGAGCATATGAGAATCATTGAAAATTAATATAAACACACACTATGCCATTCGGAATGCCATTTTTTAGCACACTTTGTCATCACCACTATCCATTTATGTGGATTTTTGGATTTTGAAGGTGATCCTTCACCCCGAGGTGCGCCCATTACTGCCCTGATCAAAATTAAACTCTTACTAGGAACAGGAACGCATTTTTTCAAATTTCAGATCCATCAATTTCATCAAGACAGGATGCCTAGATCAGAACAAGATCAGAGACTATGTAGGGAAGGATCTAGCAACTGATACAGAATCCAATTGACACACCATTGAGATTACTCAGTGAACAGTTATGCTTTGCCCAAATCATTATCTTTTGCGCAAGTAGTATTGTGCAAATATTTAAAAGATGATAACAGTTTATACCCAATACATATAGAAGTTCACAATTGCATTAACTTGCAGAAACAATGCAATGATGACCAAAGCCACTGTATGAGAGAGAGAGAGAGAGAGAGAGACTTCACCAGGTAGTGATAAAGAAATATCATGCACCTAAATCTGTTGTGTCAAACATGATTACATGGTTTTTATTAGCTATGATGTGCAGATTACAAAATTGCCACTTTTTTATTAGCATAAAGTTATAGAGTATTATTTTTCAGTTGCTAGAGGACAACCAGTTTAATTTCGTGTGCCACCAAGTAAATCAATGATAAAAAAATCATGTTAGATATAACCATGTGTATGCCAAGTTATCATTGAGGTAACCCGTGCATCTACATTATATAGTTATCTTATATTAGATAACTGTTTAACAACCACATCTAATGCACATCCACCGATTTCCTTACTCTATTTTGTAAACATCTTCCTGAACAGTAGTTTGATAAAGTAGACCTTTTTTTTTTTCTAGTTAAGGTGATAATGTAGAACTGAGCAGTTTCTTATGCACATCTATGGATATTGTTCCATCCTAGAAACATAGCATGTCTAAGTTCCTTGTTATGTTGGTGTGAGAACAGTAGCTTGATAATGTAGACCCGTGCATTATCCTATCTTGATCTAGCATAATAAATTAGTTTAACATATGGTGAATCTAACCAGTTATAATGGTCAATCTTAAGATAAGTCATGATTTATTAACCTTTCCAATTAATAGAATAGCAATCATGTATTAGCCGCTATAGAATAGCAATTAAAGATAACCCAATTATAACTGGTAAATAACCAGTTCCATAGGACTGCCAATCGAATTGCTGAAGCGTTGGCTACCCAGAGGTCCACTTCTCTAATGATCACCAATTCTTTACCCAGCTCATCTTTTGTTTTTCCATCAGAAGGATTTGTAGATGATTCAACAGCAGCAAGCTAATAGAGTTTTTGGAGAAAGTATCCTGAATCCTGTGTCAAGCTCAAACTCATGATGTGTTGTGCTTGTGTTTTGTTTTCTGTCTGTCTTGCTTCCATTCTTGTTATTTCATTGGGGTTTAATGGATCTAAATTTGAATCCCGAATTTAAAATAGGCTAGACATAAGCTAACATCAGCCCAGTTTGCCCAAGCCAACATAACCAAGAACTTATACATGCTGAATGTCTAAGGATAGAAAATCAAGCAATGTCCATAGACTTGCATAAGAAACTGCTTTGTTAATTTTGCAACTGTATTATTAAAAGGAGATAGAGGGTTGTTCTCAAAGAGTTGTTCCTTTCACAAACCAACACCAACCTGAACTCAAAGCCAACACCAACTCAATGGGGGTAAAAAAAAAAAAATGGATTTCATCAAACACCTTGTCTGCAATATTCAACCAACTTGCCAGAATCATCTGCAACATACCACAATACTCAGATTTAATACATCTATCTATTCACTTCTAATCGATAACATAAACCCCTGCAACTGCAAGGTTGGGATAATTGAAACACGCTGAAAAGTGCCCCAAATCAGTTTACATGACAAGATTGAAGTGATTATCCAAAAAATCACTTGCTCAATGACTGCAAAGTCCCAAATATACTTTATAAACAAAGATTTAAGGGGGAAGATAACAAACAGATGTAGAACAACTAGGGCTATTGTTCAAGCAAATATAAGAAGCAATGCATAAATTTATATTTCACTAAAGTTGCAAGATTCAAACATTAATGGCACTAAGAACCAGTAAAAATGAAAGGTAGAGGTTAAAAACACAAAAGGCAATCAAGAAATACCAAAAAGAGAGAAAGACGAAGATTCTTCAGAGTTCAGAGAGAGAGAAAGAGAGAGGATTGAAACACACCTTTCAGTCCATTCACTTCAGTTCGAATACTTTGAAGCGTTGGAAGAAGCAGAGAGAGAGAGAGAGAGGGAGAGAGGGAGAGAGAGAGAGATGTAGGGTTCTTTCGTAAGGTTACAATAAACCCGGCCCAACTGGTTTAACACAAAACAAGGGTTTAATTAGAAAGGCAGCTTGTTGGCCTGTAAATGGGACGGGCCACGCCTCGGCATGGGTTGTTGAATTTCGTCTCGAAATCTGGAATAGCTTACCGGGGGTTGTCCGATCCCGATCCTAAATTAAACCCGCCTACGTCAAATCCCATCCTGTGCGGGCCCGCGTTGGGCCAGGGCTTTCCCACAATCTTAAATATAAGTTAAGCCTTAAAAAAAATTGTAGAACATATCTCGGAATAACATCTTAGGAGATAAAAACTCTGAAACATAATTGATAATGTAATGAGCAAAATCTTATGCATTATTAGTTATATGCATTAAACACTTAATCAATAGGGTTTGAGTCTATGAACACAACCACTTGGAGGGAGTTGTCAAAACCATTTGTATGGGTCCCGAGTTTGCTTGATTGCATGGGTATACAACTACTAGGCATATAGATTGTCTTTTCAGTTGTTTGAGCTCTTCTTTTGCTCTTTTCTTGTGCCTTTTTTCTTCTTTTATATAGTGCAAGTTTAGTGAATCCCGAGAGTAAAATAGACGTATTAATTGAAGTTGAGGATAGAGATTGACACTATTTAACTTTGATTGAAATATCACTTGCATGAATAAAAGTAATATTGCTCTCCTTCGAACAAGATAGAAAAGAAAGAAAGTCGATTCTTAATAGAATCATTAGCCACCAGGAATAGATCATGTAAATCCATAATCATAAGATTGAAGTTGAGGACAGTGATCAGCACTATTTAATTTTGATTGAAATTAGTAAAATTCTATTACAGGCGGGCTAGGCCGAGCTTGAATGGGCCGGGCATGCTATGCTTGTTCCATTTTGACTGGGCTTTCAAATAATTGTCCAAGCCCAGCTCGCTGGGCTCAATGTTTTTTTTAGAAGCCCTGTGTTCCTGGGTTGGGCCGGGCCGAATACCCATTTCAATTGGCTAAATTGAAAGGTAACTTGGGAGTTGGTCAAGTGGCACAAGACATGAGTTTGCTTGTATGTTTTGCGTTCGGAACTCACCACATAATTGCCTGATGTGTACTTGTATGGGTTTAGCTGGCGCCAAACAACGAATTAGGCCCGGTAGGTTAAAGAACTCAGGATACCCATGTCATTTAAAAAAAAAATAAAAAAAAAATAAAGGGAAAACCTAGAATGGCAATGGGTCATCTAGGGATGGCAAACAGGCCATGTCCAGATTGAAGCCCAACCTGAAAATTTTTAAAACGGGTCAGGCCATCTCGACCCACACCAAACAAACTGATACAAGAAATGAATGTAAACAATTTTTTACCCCATTTTAACCAGTTGTCTCCAATATCTCATTCATACATTTTCAGTTGTGCCTGCAAACAAAAATAAGAAATACCTCATTGTACCATATTTTTTTTTTCTTTTCTAAAAATTATAAGCTTAAAGGACATAACATCAATGGAGGGCATGGAAAGGAAGAAACTACAAATGTCAATAGATGTCATGAAAAAGACATGGAAGTGGTAATTATTGTGATATTATGTTTCATGTATAATTTACTTCTGGTGCATTATACATGTTTGATAAAATAGAAGTGTAATTCATGTTGCAATTAGGTATAAGGGGTGTTCATGGCCCGGGATGAGCAATATCCAGGCCCGGCCTAGATTTTAAACAGCAGGCCCGAGTCCGATAATATCATATTTTCTATACTGGTACTGGGCGCGGAGTGTAAAGTACACGACGTTAACACCCCCTTTATCTGAGCTTGAGACCATCAATGCAATGCAATAAGCAATATTTAAATTCATTTTACTAGAATCTGATTTAGGGTGACGGCTAGGCAATCATTTACCATCCAAGAGAAGAATATTTGATGGTATTGGTGAATCTCCTCTTTTAACTCGTTAATTTTGGGCCATGATAGAATGCATTGTATTGAAGTCTAATGATTTAAATACCGAACAAATAAATAGATCTTATATAGAGAAAATGAAAAAAAGTAAAAAGAAAAAAAAGGTATCATCTTTTCCTTTATAGCAGCCATTGGGATTTTGCAGCACTTTTTTTCCAGGTTGTGGCACATCCAAGAAATAGACCAGTGAAGTTGAATCTAGATATAAAGCTAAACATTAAAATTAATAATTAAAGAGAAGTGATCCCAATGCTAATAAGAATCTACATAAGAACCATTCTCAAAAAAATCCACATATGTTTTTTTTAATAGAAAATAAACCAACGCATACAACAACTGTATGTAAATAAGACATTGTAAAAAGCCACATAAGAAACTTTTCATAACTTACATAATAACCAAATGAAAATCACATAAGAATTATATAAAAAATTAATACAGGAATAATTAAGCGTTACATAAGAAACCATACTGAAACAAAACCCCATATGTATTCAAATAAATCTACGTGAGGGTTGGGCCGGACCGGGCCTAAAATTGTCCAAGCCTGGCCCTCAAATTGGCAGGTTTACAAAAAAAATTTCAAGCCCGGCCTTGGGCTTTTTAAGAAAAACAAAAGCCCTCATTTTGTGGGCCTTTTAAGAGTGGGGCCAGGCTGAGTACCCTCGTAAGAGGGCCCGATTGATAGCCCTATGTATTAGGCCCTTCCATCCATGCCTCCCCTTGATTGGTGGTGGCCCAAGGTGGTTCATAGCTATGTTGATATATGCTTGAAAATGGAAACTCCAAAGAAACCGGACTTGGATACAGAAGTTAAGTGACATAACAGGTCAGAGTTTAGGGATGAAAACAAGCCCCATTTTTCAATTAGGGAGGGATGGCAATGTAATGACTCGGGTTTGGGCTGTCAATAGGCTTCAGCTGGGCCTCAATTGTCAGGCCTAAATCAAACTCATATTGGACTCCTCTTCCATGGAATAACAGGTCAGAGTTTTGGGCTGGAAGTGGGCCAGCCACGGCCTAACCTTGTTGATGTCCAAACCGATTTTTAAAAATGATTGCTTTATTTATTATTATTTCATAATAACACAATCTTTTTATATTTCTTAAAATTTTTTTTTTTTTATTATTTCACATTAACAGTATGTCAGATTTATATATAGTACATATAGAATAATAAACTTGGATTATGACTCGGGTCAAAGGTGGATCCTTAGATGCACAGAAGCCTGCAAACAGAACAAATCATCCAAGTTATGTGATTGAGGGCACATGAGATCTTGCACATATTATACATGGTCGCTAATGTATTACTATTTCCCAATCTATGTACTTTATAAACCAGGCCTGGTTCAGATTTCTGACTTAATCTGCACTTAGATAGAGAGTTAAGAAATTGAGGGGTCAGGTTGGGTATGTTTGGGTTTCATTTGGATCAGATCTAGGTTGGAAGATACACGTAGTTTACCTTTAGTTAGACCATCTTAATTACCCATTTAGCGAATAACTAGAGGAGCTCATGGGCTGGGCTTGATGTAAAACATGTGCCGGCCAGGTTCGGATTAAGTGATAGAAAGACCAAAGCCTGGGCTCACCAGCTGGCTTGGATAATAAGCGATTGTAATTTAGTGAGAATTTGTTCAAAAAAATTGCTAGAAAGCCCATACAACTAATAAAAGCTGGGTTTGGCCTGGCCTGACTAACTAGATTGCAGCCTTGGGCCTGACAAGTGTTGGGCTTTGGCCGCATACGGGATTGTGTTTCTAACATTGGGTTGGCCTTACATATGCCTTAGCCCGGCCCTACTGGCCATGAACAAACCTAATTAAATATAACATGATAAGTGTACCAAAGAATTTTCCAGTGATGAACTTAAATCTTCATTTAACAAATAAACTTTCAATCAATCAAACACTTATTAAAGAACTATCATATTGTTTTCTAGTTAGGCCCAATACCAAGTCTGACCCAGCATCCACTATTTGGTCCATCATGTTGAACATAGAAACCCTTAACCCTTTTCTTAATTAAGAAATTGCTGGAATTGCTTTGACCTATAGATAAGACGTACTAGATTTGATGACAAAAGGAGAGCACTGAAGAACCCCAAAACTCACAATCAATCAAATTCATTGCATGGATATAAATCTTTTTTCTTAGGATTGAATAGGTACTGTAGGATTCATAATATGAATCAGGGCTTTAATAATAATGACTAGTACAAAAAACCAAAGTACGAACATGTTCACCAATAACTGAAAAGTGTATTTATTGATTTGTTAAAAAAAAACTCAAGTTACTCAAAACAATGATTTCGTGATTATGATTGGGATAAAAATGAAGTTCTTACAGAAAAGTAAAAAGTGGGAAGAGGAGGTGGTTACATGAAGTGGAAGAAATGAATGGTAACAAATTGGAAGTGGAGATAAGTGGTTCAAAATCATATGTTATGGTCAAAATAACCTCAAAGCTCAATATATTATATAATGATAGAGAGACGAATTTTACACATTAAAAGTAAAATAACGAATATATGCAATACTCTATGCCTATTTTGAAATATCTAACTCTTCCAATGATAAAAATAACAATTTGCATTGACAAGTTCACATTTACTTAATCAACACCCTCTTTGTTTTCTAGCTTTGGGTCATCTGTCGCTGGGCCCTAGACATAGAAAACCTCTTCCCCGTTCCCATGTATGGAATTGCTGGGTGTATACTTCCTTTCCAACAGCCCACATTCAGAGAATTGTAGTACTAGTGGTGTCTAGTACCATCACTACATAGCTTCTCATCCTGAAACACCATGTTGTGAGACACACAGAGCTCTAGACGTCTCACTCATTCCAAACCTAACTGCTACAAAACATGTATCTTCTCCCGTCCTTCACTCATTCGGCTTACTCGATCTGCCACATGACTCATTCTCTCAGGAAAAGGGTTATGGACTGTGGGTCCCACCACCTTCAGATGTTGGACTGCTGGCCAACCCCACTACAGTCTTATATCCAAATCAATCACAGACACCTACAGTAGATGAGACTTTTGCAACTTCCTCACAATATCACTATTAAACATTCACCCAAGTCATTCAAGCAACTGTATATTTTTTCTTTTTTTCCTCTTATCTATCATAGAGTACCAAGTGCAAGGTATAAAGAAATGAACTTGAACTAAGAACAAGAGTCAATTGGAAATCGTTGGATACACTCATTATTCAACACCTGCCTAGAGTTCCAAATTTAATAAAACCATAGTTTAGACATAGGAAGATTAGAATGTTGTTGACTATGACTTGGTATTGAGTTCAGTAAAAGTTTTAGGCAGTTTTGTATTCAAAGCTGTGTCTATTCGTTGATATGAGTTTCATCAATTTCAGGGAAGATAAGATGGAGAGAATACAAGGTCCGAATGAGACCCAGTCCTAACTCCTAACCTTGACTAAAACGTTGAAATTGACTGCACCATTCATGCACCATGGATGCAATGTGGATTTCTTGACCAACTATGGCAATGGATCATGTTCCGGAGCAGAACAAGGACCACCAACCACTATGTATATGGTATTCTGATGTGCCAATTCAGTCCAAGTGGGACCCATGTGTGATGGAAAACTCAGGTTAAACGGGCCCGTGAAACCTGAATATCTTAGCCATCCTAATCTATCACGTTTTTATGGACCTGGGGGTATTTTTCTTTTCGCCCATCCATTTGAATGCTAATAAATATGCTTTATGTTGTGACTCTTATGTATGTGTGTGTCAAGTTTGGCTCAATATGAGCACTCACCCTAGATAAATGTGAATTATCGTTCATTTGCATGTTGTATATACATTGGATTGTTAGCATCTCCAAAGGGCTTGTTTGTTTACATAGTACATAGGAATTGAATAAATTGAAATTTATGGTCAAATGAGCTTTATCTTTAATATTTTTAAAGAGGTGAGGAGTGAAGGGTACGTATAAGCTGCCCCTCACAGCCCTCCTTCATTTTAATAGAATTTATTATTATTATTTTGCATAGTGGCCCCTCCAAGAATTTTATTTATTTCAAGTGGCCCCCTAAGCAAAACTTTATGATTCTACCCTTGATATAAGGTACCAAATAGATGGAACATAGACTTTCTTAGAATCTCAATTACTGAGATGATGGTTGAGTATTTATTTTTCATATTTCTTATTTTTTTTCTTGACTCAATTTTCATATAAAAAAAAAAGATTATTATTAGATGCTCATTTTTTATGTTTTTCTTTGATCTTTCATTTTGAACAATTATGCTCCAAACAAGCATACCCCAAATCCCAAGACTTTCCAAGGCCGTACCCTATTGGCACTGGGGGAGCATCAATTCCATGGGTTTGACAGCTGACCCAAATTCCCACAGGATCAACAAAATTGTGAAAAAAGATATAAAGCACCATGTTTGTGACCGAACAATCACATGAACCTTTGCCTTTTGTGGTGGGCTCCATATTATACATACCATTGAAGATATATATGAGAGCAGGGGCATGACTATTGACATCGAAAGTTATAACAACCCCAGGGAAATTGTGGGATATATCTGGAAAAGACTCGTTCAATTCAAAGACCTGAAACACAAAAAAGCCCTGCCCAAGCAGCCAGGAGAGAGCAAATGGTCCAACTACATTTCTTTGGAGTCGGGGACAAATGACAATCCCAATCAATGCTTCAAACCCAACTGCAGAAACGGTTCAAACTTCCCAAGCCTCTCCTTTTATGGATAGAACCACCTCTACCTCCCATTCCTTTTTTAGCACTTGCAATGAGTAGACATCATAATAGCAGATGCCACCCATATGTTAACAAAGTCGAAAGTTGCGAAGGCTTTATTTAACGAATCAAACAGTGGAGAGAGAGTTTTATTTAATGAATCAGACAGTGGAGAGAGGGACTCCAAAAGTGGTGTGCCTTTTGGATGGAATAGACACATGTGAGCATATATGAGATATATTCATGGGATATTGCCCGTGATATTGGAACATGACCGGTCAATATTTGTGGGACTGTATAAATTGCACACATAATATCGTTCGATATTGCAGGACTGTGTGATATCGCACGTTATTGTACAAAAATTTTTAAAGAAAATATTTAAACTTCAATTGTTTTGGAGGTTATGTTAAGGTCAGGTCTGAGCACGGTCAAACCCGATCCCTATATTTAGGGCTGCAAACGGAATGGTCCCGGATCAAAATCATATTGGACCCGGACCTGGACCCGTTTCTAAAAAACGGTTTCGAATCCGATTTTGACTCGAAACTTATTTTGTTGGTTCCAATGGAAAAGCGCGGATCTAGTTTCAAAATTGGTTCTAACTTCTCTTTATTTTTTATTTTTTATTTTTCTTAAAATGAGTATGTCATTCAACTTCCCAATGAGCTCCTTTGAATGATTATTATATAAGTGAAGTGTAAACGAGATGAGGTGGGTGAAGGTTGCAATGTAGATGGGACCTTGACTGTTATAGTATTTGATTTACTAGGGTAATAGCTGTGTATTCATTTCGCATCTCCCCTTAATTCAATTATATATAATGAAGCTAACTCATTTCAATTGAGAAATCAACCATGATTCTCAATTTGATTTTGCAACTTTTTCTCCGCTCTGAAGGGAGGATTTTTTTTTTTTTTTTTTGTAGCCACCATATACATTGGGGTATACTTATTTTTTAACTTTTCTTTCGCTCCAAAGGGAGGAAAAGTGGCCTTGTTTTGGTAGCCACCGTATACATTGAGGGGCGAAAAGTGGTCTTATGGGTATCTGCTTATTTTGCAGCTTTTCCTCCGCTATGAAGGGAGAAAAAGTGGTCTTTTCGGATAGCTTTTCTTCCCTTCAGAGCTGAGGAAAAATTGTTTTTTCGGCTAGGCTCACCACGATTTTGGTAGCCTTATTCCCAAGGGAGGAAACGTTGTTCACTCCTATTAAACTTCTAGGAGCTTGAATACAAAAGAATCTTATAATGGTAAATACTACGCGTTATAATGGTAATGCAACATGTCGGGTTGTTTAATGAGCTTTAATCTTAGTTGGTTTAAACTTTATAGGATGAAAAATATGTTGATTGGTTGTTTGAATATGTTAGTATGATAGTTAATTTAATAGGTGTTTCAGACCTATCAATTTTATTTTTCATCCTCAATATAATTCTTTTGAAAGTATTATTATTTTAAACTTCTATAATTTTTCAAACTATGCGTTATATTAGCCGTGCTAAACATGGGTATATTTTGCTAGCTAGTATCTATTAATTAAAGGAGAAGTTCCTTGATTGATGATGATTTTTCTATTTTCACATTGATCTTCATTTTTAAAACAATTATCGCGTGAAGTCATATGTCTATTCAGTTCCTACTTACTTTAATACCAACAAATAGGCCTGAGTTTTTTGTGTATCTTATGGTATTCAAATGCATGAACCTTGATTAATGTGTAAAATAAACTTGCATCAGTGGGTGAAAATATAATCTTGGCTCCTATATGATACAATCTTTGCTAAGTTATGACCCTTACATGCCACGATACTAAAGAGGTAGCAGTTTATAAGACCTGGACAGGAAAGAGTGATTCTAAATTAGCCATCTTGAAGAATTGGCAATATTAGACATCTTAACCATAATATTTAAGTTTTGGGAACTAATGTCAAAATAGAAAGCAATTAACAACAAACAATCGTGCCCTACGATCAAGGGTTAGCAGTGTAGATGGAATTGAGTAATGATAGATGGATAATCCACAATCACAATAGCTTTTTTTGGAGTCAATAGTTCATCCAATGTGTCATACATTTAATAAGGTGGCCTATTACATTTAGAGTCAAGACCCCTTGTTGCGTCTATTACATGCTTCCCCTATAATGCATAATACTCAATGATGGGCCCACATGATGATAACGGGATTAATATTTTTTTTTATTAATAATACATTAAATTATGTTAATCATGTTATTAGTCATGTGTGCAATCTAATGGTGGGATGAACTCATATTGAAGTGAAAACTGAGAATATATCATTGGAGGGTATTAGAATAAAATTAAATGGTTCGAATTATCTTCGTGTGGGCCCCCATAGTGGAGTTCTAGACATTTGTTTCAGTGAAGCCTATAATAGTTGCGACTAGGGATGCAGACTAATTACACTTAATACCTAGAAAAAGAGTTTTTGTATTTGTAAATATTTGGAAAAGAGTTTAGTGGGCAGTTAATTAATGCCTCTCGATCGGTTATGCAATGAAGCCAATGTATTTAGCCATGACAGATATCACACCACTTGTATTGATCCTATTTCATTTCACCGTTTGAGGCCTACATTTACAATGTCTTGTCCTTTCTTTGTCAGAGGATACCCAACATTAGGATAGTGAAGCAACAACTATTTCTATTAGAATTGAAATCCCACTTAAGTAAAGAAAGAATATAAAACGCCCAACCTTGTGGTTCAGATGTCAGGTGAACACCTAGTAGACATGTTTTTTTTTTTTTACTCTTGAAGTTTTTGGGTAGGGATGCATTCGTAAGGGATGTAATGAAAATTAGACTTAAATGATGTACATGATATTCGAGTCAAGTGGGAGAAAATTTGTAAGTTTGGTGGTCCTTCATGCCACATCTAAGACCTGCACCTGATCTTAGATAAGGTAAACTTTGCAAATTGTGGTGTTAAGGGCTTTTTTTTTTTTTTTTTTTCAATTTCTCACAGAAATTTACCATTTTAGAGATTTTTGGATATGATGAGACATCTTGTCCCCTAACATTTGCAAATGCTATGTTTAATCACAAGCATCAAAATTCCTGCCACCTAAAAGGTCTCAAATGACATTTGAGAATTCAGAAATTCTAGCCCCCTAACTTTATAATGAAATTTCTAAATGCTCGAATATGAAGGAGCATTTTATGAATCCCACCTTGTGTGAGAATCCCAAAATTCTCCAGACAGAAATTCTATGAATTCCATTAAAGAATTAGGCCCTAAGAATCTAATTCCTACTTGAAAAAGGAGAATCCATCAGCGTGATTCAATAACATTAGGAGACACTTCAAACAATTTATATATATATATATATATATATATAGGGATGAAACTTCAAATTATAGAGTCCGGATCCCCTATTTCTATGAAACAACATCTCCGACTCTAAATTATATTATTCTATTCAAGGAGTTTGTTTAGGAGAGACACCTTGACTATAGTCTCTTAAAGTGCACATCTTTGTTGGTCTGTATCTGCCGTGGTTTCTCTAGACTATTAGGTATCCATTTGGTGTTGTCCATGGGTTTTCTTAAAAAATAGAAGGGATCTAGGAGAAATGGATTGCTTAAAATAAGTTATATCTATGGACTTGGGTGGGCTAGGCAAAGTGCTCTCAGGACTGCAGTAGGTCCTAGGAAAACTTTGAAACCATGTTGGAAAAGATTGATTGGAGGACAAGAAAGTTACGGAGCACAATATATAAATCGGATTCTCCTCCGATACATAAATATGTAAGTTTTTAGCTATCTGTAAAACTTTTATTAGGGCATGTAAATAATGAGAAGCCTCGGATCCTCATATAGCACCTGTACCACAAAGGTTTCCATCACAAAGTATAGCATATAAAAATAACGGTCACATCACCCAAACTCTTCGAAGACCATAGGTAACAGAAGTCACCATTGATATTACACTTTAGCTTTCAAGACTTTTATTAGGAGAGTCAATCATGCAATTGGCTACCATAATTATATCTAAGATTAGTCTTCCCTTGAAATATAAAGTCGTTTCAAGCCCTCCACAAGGCAGACCACAATGCCAGCACCCATGCCATAGCATGAGAGTTATTAAGGGAGAGGTGAGTCGACTGGTGGAGATAAACCATCCGTTCAACCATCCTCAATATCATTATCCATAAAATTATAAGGCAATGACCGAAATCAATCTCCTCCAGCAAAGTTGCAATAAAACAAAGAATTCTCAACCAACTCCTCGAACTCAAACTTTTGAGGAAGAGGAAGAGGAAGAGGAAGAGGAATAAGCTTTCATATAAATTATCAATTAATAGACACATAATTCTATCATAATTATTTTCACTAGCTAGATATCTATAGGCTGATTTTGTGGTTACTTTTAGTCACTTCTAGTTCAAGTCGAGGTCTTCTCATCCATACCAGGATTGTGTGAAATATAAATCTTGAGGATGTCATCCACGCCCTCCCTATTATTGAATGCACTTTTAGGTTTCCATCTTTGATTGACACCTATTTAGGTTTCCATCTTTGATTGATACCTAGTATGTCTTTGACCTGGAGATTCAGATTGGAGTTGATTGATTTTGGCTTTCTTTTAACTACTCCTTCACAACAAATCCAGTTACAATTTCCAAATCAATATTTTATCTACATTCCCACAATCCATTTTAAATTGGAATAGTAAAGTTCATGGCTTCAACAAACTCCTTCTAGAACCAAGAGTCTTCTCTCCTATGCTCTGCCTTCCATAATTATTTACTAGAACAATACTTGACTTTCTCTAACATGCTCCTTTATACTTGACTTTATATCTTTAGTGCAAGGTGGTGGTTATTTTAATCTCTAGTCCCCCCATGCTCCTTTATAGTTGTCTGCATCCCTCCATTTTATTGTATGCAATATCTTTTTCCCTTCTTGTTCCACCCATCAAAACCTCCTAAATAGTTTGTTTCATTCTTCCTTCGTTTTACTAGGGAGATGTAATAAAACTGAAAAATTAGAATCCCCTACAGTAGCCCACGGATCAACCAATCCTTTTTGTTCATTGATTAATTTATAATGGAATGAATATAAGAACTTTCTTTCTCCCATACGCACAAATCATAGAAATTTCATCATAAAAGAAAATAAGGAATGGTTGAAAGAAAGTTCTTATAAGGGAATGAGGAATAGATTAAAAACTTGAAAAACCAGCCCTAACACAGGCAGAGTTCCCAATTACCAAATTTCTATTAAATATCAATCTCACGTGTTTAAATTAATAATTAAATCTAATCCAAATTAAAAATAATCAAACCACAAAGAGAAAGACGCAAGATTTCTACGTGGAAAACCATACTCGGGAAAAAAACCACGGGCATTACCGTTGAGGCTAACAGACAACCAAGCACTATATGAAAATAAAGATTATAAAATTACTTACAACCCTTTCCCAGTTGTTGACTTAACCTAAGGACTGCTTCTAATCCTGTCAACAACCCGTCGTCAATCTTGACCATGTTTGACCAAAACTGCCTTAAAAAAAAGAAGGATGAAATCAATCCCAAAACTTGATCTTTAGCGCAGTAGAACTTGAAGCCTTGCAGGGAAAGGAATGGATCTATCAAAATCTTCTCTATAGATTAATCTTGATTAGTTATCTTTGGAAGAGAGAGAGAATGGCTTTAAATAAGCCTAAACTCGTATCTCAAGTCTTAGGATCGGATTAGGATAGGAGAATTTGCTTGAGAGAAAATAGGAAGAGGTTTCCTGCTGAAATACAATTTTCCCAGGTTCGCTCGAGCAGACAGGGGAGTTCGCTCGAGCGAACTCTTCTATGTCTCAGACGTTCATCGCAGAATACACTTCACTCTAGCGATGGAGGTTCTGTAAGGGTTCGCTCGAGCGAATTTAGGTTCGTTCGAGCGACCTCTGTCAACTCCCAGATTTCGAAATTTCTGACTTTCTTTCTTTCTTGCGGTAGATCTTGAGTAGTCATTTTCTAAATAAAATACAACTATTAAGAAATCTGGTTTTGTCCATAATCCTATGAATTAGTCAATTAGAATTCTTACAATCTCTCCATTTGGCAATTCATGGACAAAACACCTATTACATAAAAAAAAATCTAACCATTCAAGCACTAAAAATTATCCGTAAAGAACCTCTTACAAAAATACATTGTACTCCTTTGAATCCCTGCAAATCCTGTTCGCTAGATCAAGTGCATTATCATCGAAGAAGAATAAAATGATCATAGTACAATGAAAATAAGCATTCAATACATCGTGAAAATAAACAGATTCAGCACGCATTCAGTACGCATAACTCCCCCTTTTTGTTCATAAATTGTCAAAGTTAGAGAAGATAGAAAAGAAAATCCACAAAGACAATCAAAAGTTAAACAACTAAGACAAAGTTAGTCAAAATAAAACATCAACCACAGAATAAACAACCACAAGTTAATCAGAGTCAGCAAAAAAAAGAGGAGTCAAAGACATAGTTTTAGTCAATGATGGCCAAGTCTTGCAAGGATTTTAGCTAGAACTTGATCAACTGAGTTGAAGGACCAGTCACTGCATCGAATCCTGCATCAATTCTAGCATTCAAACCTTGCACTTGGGCTGAAAGCTGACCAATTCTATCAATTTGTTGCGGTTGCTCTCCCTGTCCTTGTGCAGGTGCAGCCTCATCTTCCATTGCTACCTCTTCTCCTTGAATTACAGGTGGAATATGGGCAGACGACTGAGCAAGTGTGCGAGCATTGATCGGATTCCGAATCCGCTGAGTTGGCTCATTATGCCTTCTCGAAACTTCTTTCTGTAAAAGAAATTCACTAATGAGTGCTGCAAAAGGTAGAATGAAATTGCGTTTGGTGGATAGCATTATGAAGAAGTTTAGAATAACTTGTGGAATGTTCACTTGCTTCCCTGTGCCAATGCAATACAGAAGATATCCATTCTTATGGCTGACTTCAAAGGTGTGTACTCTTGGCTCTAGATTGTGGCAAACAAATCATTTAGAAATCGATATTCTTCTTTCAAATTTCCATGAAGTACAATTCCACTAGGCCAAGGGGTGTCTTCTCCACATCGAATAGTGCCAATCATATCGTAATCAATTTGCAGTTGGCTATCTTCAGAGAGAGGATAATCGGCACCTTCAATAACCGAAATATTAAGAAATTTTGAGATCTCAGCTACTGTAATGTTAATCCTTTTCCCTCTAACAAAAGTCCTCAAATAATCAACAAAATTAGGAGATTCAAAAGAAACATGCTCCAAATAGCAGTAAAAGAAACAAGGATTTGTCATTGACATTCATACATGAAATAATCGAAATCATTCCAAAATGTATATATAATATATCAATCCAATCAACACCCATAAAACCAATAAAAAGATATAGATTGCAAGAAATAAGGAAAAAGAAAGAAGACGCAAGAAGTGGAAGTAGAGAAAAAAAAATCAGCCATGAAATCCTAAAAACGAAAAACCTAAATTAAGGATGAAACGTTGAATGTATTATGCAAAATGAAGATGTTAATGATGAATGGGGAAGGAAAAAAAATACCTTATTAGAGGTTAATGGAGGGGCGCACATTAATAGAGGAAGAAATAGGCAAAAATGGTGGTTAGGGCTTGGTGGAGGAAAAAGAAGAAGTGAATAAGAAAGAATGCGAAAAAAAGACTCACGCGAACTTAAACCCGACAGGTTCGATCGAGCGAAGTGTCAAATGTTTGAAACACTTCAATGCGGTGTGGCAAAAAATTCTCTAACGTCTATAATTTGGTCAAATCACCCCATGACCGGTAAAAACATGTTACTGTAAAAATTTTCATAAATTTAAGCGCACAATGAAAAACTGAATGACCAATAAGAAGAAAAGAAAGGAAAAAAAATTTCAGAAAAAATAAAAATAAAAAAAATGTGTTTGACTCACTCCCCCTAAATATTCATGAGTTGAACTTAAATATTGTAAAGGGAGCACACCCATCAATAAGAGAGTTGGACAAAATAGTTTTCCCTTTTTTTTTAAAAAATTTTGTACTTCTATATATATATTTTTTGTTTTTGAAGATTTTTACTTTCCTTTTTTTTTTTTTTTTTTTAAATTTAACTCTGGGGACGGGTTAAACCATCATTGGTAACTTTCACACTAATGAACATGGTAGCCTTCTCCAAATGAAACTTTTCAATCAAATGGAAGCTTTCACACACATTCTTAGGTAGCCATCTTCCTCCGGTTTAACCTTATTGCCACAACATCTAATAAAGACGGAGGTAGCTGTGAGAGAATCGAAAAACGATCCGTGCAGTGCACACATAAAAAAAATAATAGAAATTTGGTCATGTGAAAATGTAAATGTGTACTTAAATAAACAAAAAATTATGGAGTTCAGGGAATAAGAGAAATCCCTAGGCATTTACATAGAGATTCAAACCACGTTGCATCTAAAGGTTTTATCCAAATGTCCGTAAATTGAGCTTCAGTAGAAACATGATGCAAAGAAATTATGTCCTCCTTCACAAGATCACGAATAAAATGATGCCTAATGTCTATATGTTTGGTTTGAGAATGTTGAACTGGATTTTTGGAAATGTCGATAGCACTCTTTAAAAGGTTTTGCCAAAATGTCCGTAAAATGAGCTTCGGTAGAAACATGATGCAAAGAAATTATGTCCTCCTCCACAAGATAACGAATAAAATGATGCCTACTGTCCATATGTTTGGTTCGAGAGTATTGAACTGGATTTTTGCAAATGTCGATAGCACTCTGATTATCACAAAAGACATTCATTGTTGCTTGCTCGATTCCATAATCCTACAACATTTCTTTTATCCAAAGAAGCTATGTACAACAACTTCCAGCAGCAATGTATTTAGCTTCAACAGTCGACAAAGATGTCAAAGTCTGCTTTTTACTATGCCAGCCACCAAATTATTTCCAACAAAGAAAAAGCCTCCTGAAGTACTTTTCCGATCGTCAACACACCCGGCCTAATCAGCATAAGAAAAACCAACAATGGTAGCGTTGGTATCTTTGGACATCCAGATGCCATACTCAACGGTGCCACTTATATATTTCAGAATTATTTTGACCGCTTGAACATGAGATAGTTTGGGCCTGGATTGATATCTCGCACAAACACCAACACTGTAAGCAATATCCGGACGACTGGCAGTTAAGTAGAGAACGCTGCCTATTATACTCCTGTAGAGTTTTGCATCGATGTCCATTCCATCCTTATCAAGACTGATTTTGACAGTTGTACTCATAGGAGTCCTTGCATATTTTGATGATTGCATTCCAAACTTTTTCAGTAACTCTCTAGCATATTTTAGTTGGGAGATGAAAATACAAGATGGGGTCTGCTTGATTTGTAATTCCAGAAAGAACGAAAGTTCACCAACCATGCTTATTTCAAACTCACTAGCCATTTTTTGAGCAAATTTATTCGACAATAGTTCAGAAGTTGATCCAAAAATGATATCGTCGACATAGACCTGTGCAATAACAATGTTCTTCTTGTCTTGTTTGATGAACAAGTTTTTGTCAACATTGTCCCTTTGAAAACCATGCTCAACCAGAAAAACTGTCAATCTTTCATACCAGGCTCTTGGTGCTTGTTTCAAACCATAAAGGGCTTTTCTCAATTTGAAAACATGATCGGGAAAATGAGGATATTCAAATCCCTTTGGTTGTTCAACAAAGACTTCCTCATTCAAAAAACCATTTAGAAAAGCACTTTTCACGTCCATTTGAAATAATTTGATGTTCAAATAACAAGCAACAGTAAGCAAAAGTCGGACAGACTCAAGTCTAACGATAGGGGCAAATGTTTTATCAAAATCGATACCTTCAACTTGAGTATACCCCTGAGCAACTAGACTTGCTTTGTTCCTTATCACTTGACTCGTCTCATCGGTTTTATTTTTGAATCTCCATTTTGTACCGATGATGTTTGTGTGATAGGGTCTAGGAACAAGCTTCCAAGCACGATTTCGTTTAAATTGAGTAAGTTCCTCATGCATAGTATTAATCAAGCAATCATCACCAAGAGCATCTTTAACAGTTTTTCAATCTAAAGTAGAAGCATAACATAAGTGACTTACCTCATTTCGTACCTGTTGTCTGGTTTTCAAAGGAGCGGAGATCTCACCGATAATCTTATCTAGAGGGTGATCTTTTAGTACTTGTCCTTTTTGGGATCGTGGATGAATAGCTTTTGGAGATGCACTTCTCTCTTCGAATTGACGAATAATATCTGGTAGAATAGTTTTTAAAGAAGATTTCTTTGGACTAACAGGTTTTTCGGTTGCAATTATTTCCTTTTTCCTCTAATTTTCAGAATCAGGTTCAGCTCGGCTTTCAGTTTCGTTATCCATAACCTGTTCAGAAGAAGGAGAAAAAGTCATACCTTCATCATCTTCAGAAAAATAATTAGATGTTCCTGCATCATCCACAACCACATTTATGGATTCCATGACGATGGAGTTTTTAAGATGAAGAACCCGATAGGTTTTACTCGTTAACGAGTAACCGAGGAAAATTCCTTTGTCACTCCTGAAGTCAAATTTAGACAAGTGTTCTCTATCCCGAAGAATGTAACACTTGGTGTCAAAAGTTCTGAAATATTTGATATTGGGCTTGACTCCAGTCCATATTTCATATGGAGTTGTTTTTGTTCCAGGACGAAAATAGACACGGTTGATAACATAGACAGCAGTGTTTACGGCTTCAACCCAAAACCGTTGGAAAATATTTTTGCTATGTAACATAACTCGTGCCATCTCTTGTACAATACGATTTTTCCTTTCTACAACTCCATTTTGTTGTGGTGTTTTGGGTGCAGAAAACTTATGTTTGATGCCATGTTTGATGCAAAAAGTAGAGAAATCAGAATTTTGAAATTCGGATCCATGATCGGAGCGTATTCTGGAAACGCCTCTAAATTCTTGTCCTTTATCTGCAATAAGCAAAAACCACAAGTCATTAAAAACAGTAAAAGTTTCAGACTTATCATGCAAGACACGCATCTAAGTTAATCTAGAAAAATCATCAACTGTTAAAAATATGTATTTTTTACCGCCAATGCTTTCAAACTTAGTGGGTCCCATGAAATCCATATGCAACAGCTCTAAAGGTCTCTTAGTGGTAAGAGAATCAACCTATTTATGCGGACTTTTAATTTGTTTCCAAACTTAACATAGTCCACAAACACTATTCGGGGCTCTATGAAGTTTGGGAAGCTCACGAACTAGTTCAAGATTTGATAACTTTTCCAGATCTTTATAATTAACATGACCCAACCTTTGATGCCACAAATCTATGTAACTCAACGTTGCAGAATTACATGACATATCTTTTTCGGTTGATACCACATAATAGTTGTCAGAATTTCTTTTACCATGAAGCACAATTTTTCCCTTTTTGTCAACAGTGACTTACTCATTAGCAGAAAAGTGAACTTTATGCTTGTTATCATACAATTGGCTTATACTCCGAAGATTTTCCTTAAGCTCATCAACCATGTAAACATTCTTCAATTGAAATATACCTGGAATTGAGACAGTATATTTTCCAATGACCTTTGCCTTACCTCCATCTCCAAAACGAACACTTCCACCATCATAATTTTCAAGAGAGGTAAACAAAGCTTTGTTCCCTGTCATATGCTTTGAACAACCATTGTCCAAGTACCACACATCCGAATCTATAGCACTGAGTGCTGTAAGGACCACATTACATCGTAGATCAGATTTACAGACCCAGATGGGCTTGGTCCTGACCTGTTGAGGAAAGACATTTTGCTTCCTACGCTGATTTCTGTGATAATTTCTCAATTTATTGCAATGTGGTCATATGTGTCCAGTAATCCCACAGAAGTGACATATAGGAACAAATTTTGGTTTTGACACATAACTTGGATAATGACATTTTCGATATGTAGCATTTGGATAGACTGAAGGTAATGTTGTCATTGTAGGTCCTTGAACGAAAGTAGACTTACCTTTGTCCTTTGATGTGGAAGCTCCTTGAACACATCAAAGTCCAGATTTCGAGGAAAGAGGTAGTTGGTTTTCCAAAATTTCATTCAACTTTACTAATCCAGTATTCATCCGATTAATTGAAGATTTTGCGGAATCCAACTCGGCAAGAACCATCTTCAATTTTCCAGCAAGGTTCTCCTTTTCAGATTTGCAAGAGTTCAACTCATTTTGCAAGTTCATAGACTCAGATTTTCCCTTTTGAAATTGTTGATGCAGATGACCTGCAAGAATCAACTTGTTAGACAAGATAGTGCGTTGATCTTTTAATTGTTTTACCTTAGACTGAGATTCTATCAATGTCGCTTGCAATGATGTATTCTTTTCTTCCATTGTCTTTAATTTCAAGGCTCTTTTCTCGCTAATTTTTCGACATTCTGACAGATTCTTGTAATAGCTTTTAATAGTCTTCATCACCTTCTTGTTCCCCATCAGAAATTTCATTAATATCTAAATCTTCTTCAGACTTAGATTCTTGCACAAAAGAGATGTTAGAAATAGCCATGAAAGTAACATATTTACCGGACTCACTCGAAGGTGAATCAGGTTCAAACACTTCTTCATTAGACTCGCCATCCCAAGCAACATTTAAAGCCTTACCTTTATTGTTTTCTTTACGCTTTGCACACTTAGCAGCAGTGTGACCATATCATTGGCATTCAAAATATTTGACTGGCTTTGGTGTACCCTTAGATTGACTTTGTTCCGTTTTAGGTACAAATTTTCCTTTTGAGGGTGCCTTGGGATTTGATGAATCCTTCTTGGTAAAAGCCTCTTTATTTTTCCAAATCTTTTTAAGCTTTCTGGCAAGATATGCCTCAAACTTTGCATCATCAAAATCACCGCCAGGATCACTAATTTCAGGGTCATCCACTGAATTTGAAGACACTAGGGCAATGTCCTATCTCTTTTTCACTTAACAGTGATTAGCCTCAAAGGTTTGCAAATTTCTAACAAGTTCTTCAATACTAATAGAATTGAGATCCTGATGCTCCTCGATGACAACTACTTTTGGACGAAAACATTATGGGAGAGACCTCAATTTTTTTTTTAAACTATTTTGGATTGAGGAATGGGTTCTCTCAGAGTATGACATGAATTAACAATCTTGGTCAATTTTGTATTAAATTCATCAAAAGTTTCAGATTCTTTCATCTGAATTGTCTCAAAAGCAGTTGTCAAGTTTTGGAGTTTAGTTTGCCTGATAATGTCTGTTCCCTCATGAACAGTTTGTAGAAGATCCCAGGCTGCTTTGATAGTAGGACATGCAGAAACCTTATGAAATTCTATTGCAGTAATTCCATTGTAAATTGCATTAATGGCCTTATTATTGCAGTTGGACTTAGTTTTTTCATCAACAGTCCATTGGGCTTTGAGTTTCGGTACAGTCTAACCTTCAACAACCATGGTGGGTTCAGTATATCCTTCCACCACAATATCCCAGACTTGGTCATCAATAGCCCTTAGAAAAGCAATCATCCTTACTTTCCAATAAGCATAATTGGTTTCATCTAGAAGTGGGGGCTTATTGGTAGATGTTTATTCACTATTGATATCCATTAGAAATCAGTAAATAGATCACACAAGGATTAGTGCAACTTGCTCTGATACCTAACAAAGGCAGAGGTACCAATTACCAAATCTCTATTAAATATCAATCTCATGTGTTTAAACTAATAATTAGACCTAATCCAAATTAAAAACAATCAAATCACAAAGAGAAGAACGCAGGATTTTTAAGTGAAAAACCCTACTCGGAAAAAAAACCATGGGCCTTACCGTCTAGACCAACAGACAACCAAGCACTATATGAAAACGAAGATTATAAGATTACTTACAACTCTTTCCCAGTTGGTTTTATTGTTCTTTATGCATTTACAATGGTTATTGTACTAACCGTCCATGGTGTACTATGTCTTTTCAATCAATGGAGCTCATTATTGAAATCCAACCAGCTCGAAATTACTTTCTAATTCTATTGTACTATTACATGAAATTTTAATCCAATTGGAGTTATAACCACTGTAATTAAAGGAAAGTTATTATATATATATATATATATGAGAGATGCTCCTATGGGATATTCTCTCACCTTATTATGAGAGATAAGGTGGGGGCCCTCACATCCATATCCAATCCCAACAACTTAAATATAAGGGCCCCTATCCCTATCTTTCATAACAAGGTGAGAGATACTCTTACAGGAGCACCTCCATATAAATATATATATATATATATATATATATATATAAGAGCATACTTAGTTGTTCAAAAATTATAATCCACAATATAACTTTTGGGTGCTACTTGTTTTTTATTTATTATAATTTTCTTATTTTGCATTAACAGTTTTAGAGAGATTTCTATATTTTTTTTTTAATTTTTTTGCTATCTTTTATTACTATTATTATTTTTAAATATCTTTTGATGTTTTTTCACTTCTTTTCTAGCAAGAATATCAATTTCTCGTTCATTACCCTTTGTAAAGAAAATGAAGAACCCCAGACCATGTTCTCTACTCAATCGTCTGAATCCAGCCATCTGTAGTCGCCGTGTTTGTTTTTGACCCACTACAGTTCCTTAGCATTCCTCCATCTGCTCTTAAGCCAATATCCAGCAATTTTCTACGTTCTTGGGCCCCGGTCAACAACATCCGAATACATACCGAGCTGGTCATTCTTTTGTGCCTTAGCCCATTTTTCAAATCCAAATGTTCCCATCGAAACCAAAATCCTTTTAAGATTGGATGGTTGGCTAATGTGGTCAATTCAACCTTTTTACATCTTTGATTCTACATTATAGGGCTCATTTTCTTTAACCCATATTGATTCCTATGATTACTGTATAAAAAATTAAGTTCTCTAAAGCTTTGTTATGTTTGATTCAATGGGAGTGGGCCCACATAGCATTTCTGGTTCCAAGCATGAATCTCATGAGGGAAAATTCAATGGTGACCGCAATAAGTCACGTCACCACAGACAGCCTATAATCCTAAGTGGTCCGCCGTGAGGCACATCAGAGGATCCCAATACTCCTGGTTCTCGTGCATTAAGCTGCCACAGAGGATCCGGGATGCCCCATTATAAAGGTCCCTCACTGTATGGTCTGCTAATAGTATCAACACTATCATCCCATTATAAAGGTCCCTCACTGTATGGTCTGCTACTAGTATCAACACTATCATGTTTTTTTAGTGGCACGAAATCCCTACTAGAAGAAGACCCTACCCCATTCACCGACTTCATTATGACCCACTAAAATGACCACCTTGCCAGAGAGCCCCCAACGACTTCCTTGCCTCACTATTCCAACAAATACCGACACCCCCCTACACTAATCCATCTCTCACATCCAGTCAAATATGTGGAATTTTTCCAACCCCTCCCACCCTGATATTGACGCCCAAGGTCTGATGATAGTGAAAGGCAAGCCCCACCCATGGTTTGACAGTTGACACCCACCTTGGATTAGCAGCCGGTCACTTTCACAGTTAAAACCAATTTTCTTCCAAACCATCCCACTTAACATATTTAGAATTAGAACACAAGGGTCCTCAAGTCCTATACCGTGTCAGTGGGTCTGGCCCACGGCCCACCCCCAACATCAAATACTCAAATTTCTCCAACCAGATCATTCCTTTGCAACATTTATCCATCATTTATCACCAAAGTGCAACTGCCCATGAGAGATGATTTCACAAAGCTACCCCTCAAAATTGGTCCCCCTTATAGAGGGCAAAAGGAACTTACTTTTTTTATGCAACCTTTTCCAAGGGGAGCTATAGAGGGATGGGGTGAGCCAAATAAAAAAAAAAAAAAAAAGGAGTACCCATTTCACGGTTCGTTAAGTCCCCACATGATTGATTACTCTCCTCTTTTCTAGGCCATCATTAGAACTCAACACAAAACCCTCATCTTTTTCGCTCCTTCCCCACTCTCTCTCTCTCTCTAAAACCCCACCAATCACACAAACAACATGAAGAAGAAGAAACAACTGCTACAAAAAAAAAAAAAAAAAACAATCACAGCTATATTTCATTTCGCGTGCTCAAAAGAGAGAAGACAGAATAAAAGCTGCATCCCACAGCCATATGTAATTTCACTACATGTTAGACCTTTTTTTTCTTTTTCTCTTAACATACAGTATAAAGAAAAACAAAACATAAAGTTGATATAGAGACAGAGATACGGTATTCCTATGCTCTCTTTCAAAAAGATCTGGAGAAACCCCAAAAAGCTCCTGCCACGTTCTCTCTCTCTTTTTTTTTTTTTTTTTTTTTTTTGTTTTTTTTTTCTTCTTCTTCGTCGGCAACTGCTGCTGTTGCAGCTACCGTGCAATCTCTGCTTGCAAGGTTGAATTAAAACCGACCTGCTCGTTCTCCCAACTAAGTTTAGACACGACTTCATCATGCACAGGCTCGTATTCCTGCAGAAACAAAAGAGAATGATTGTTGTGACAGAAAGAAGAGGAGAAGAGGATGGATGGGGAAAAAGCAGAAGACCCACCTCTAGCTTCTGCACTAGTTCTTTGGCGTTAGGTGCAGAGACGAATATGTAGCGTTGAAAGGGCTTGATGAAGCCATCGTCCACTGCTTTGTCGATGAAGGTGAGGAGGGAGTTGTAGTAGCCATCCACATTCAAAAGACCCACCTATCAGAGACATTTTTCTCTTCTTATTACATAAGATGTTTTGGGTGCATATACATTTGGTGGGTGTATATGTTTTGTGTCGAGAATGCTTACTGGCTTATTGTGGATACCAAGCTGTGCCCAGGTGATGACTTCCAGTAGCTCTTCTAAGGTTCCATACCCACCTGATGTATAAAACGATTATCATTTGATTCTGCAATGAGAATAGGCAGAGGGAATTCCTTATATGAAGATGGAATGAGAAGATAAACCTGGTAAAGCAATGAAAGCGTCTGAATGGCGAGCCATCTCTGCCTTTCTTTGATGCATGTCAGCAACTGGCCTTACTTCTCCCACTGTTTCTCCTGTTATCTGCCATCATGTAAATGAACAGTTTCAGACCCTGACATAAATATGAGAGAGAGAGAGAAGGATTGGGTTTTGTTTCTTATGCAAACCTCCTTGGACATGAGAGTCTTGGGAATGATCCTGTGGAGAAAACCCATCAAAGAAAAAGGTTAAAAACCATTCATTCAAGCAAAACAAACATAACCCAAAACCAGAAAATCTCTTGTTTTAGTCTGTTTGGGTGGAATTTCTTTTACCCCAACACATGTCCTCCACCTCCATGAACTGCTTGAGAAACCAGACCCATCAGCCCCACGCTTCCACCACCATACACCAGATTCACCCGACGAGAAACCTGAAATAGAAGAGGCCAAGATTACGCAACCAGAAAATGAAAAGAAAAGAGAGAAATACAAGCATAGCATGAAAATGAAAATGAAATCAATGAAATACCAGCTCTTCTCCCAATTCAAGAGCAGCATCTTTGTAGCAGTTTCTCTTCCCAGTGCTGCTCCCACAGAAGACGCAGACCGTTTTGAATCTTGATTTCACTTCCATCACTCCTTCTTTCTCCCCCATCTTCTTCTCTTTTGGAATACTGTTGAGATTTTTGTACGAAGGTACAAGACAGAAACGTTGGGAGCAAAAAGGATGGAGGCAGGAAAAGGCCTTTTATAGGCGAAAGGAGAGTGGGGTGAAATGAGACAAAAAGGAAAGAGAGGGTTTCTACGTAAATGCGTGTCCTTTCACAACTCTAGGGTCTAGGGAGGGGCGGTGTTCTCGTGTTGGTTTAGCACCGTTTAAAGAGGATATAACATAAAAAGGTTCCTTCATGTGGTATAAAATATAAGTCAACTTGGACCCTCCAAGCTGTGGGCCATTTGGTGGATGTAGCCAATCTGATTTTAAAGATTGAAAAGCTGGATATTTAGTGGGGAATTAGTGCCCTGTAGTAGAAAGCAATATTGCCTTGTGGGGGACATGCATCTGGGTGGATTGGGGACAATTAGTGTCAATCGTGTGGCCCACTTGCAACATGTGCACATGTCAAATTAAGCAATTCGCGAAGGGCCAACTGGCCAAGGTCATCTCACTGTTGGAAGAGAGTTTGGAACTCTTGGAGCCAGTGTTTGGATCAGGATCAAACGACTAGTCAGTGGATGTGTGGAGAAGACTTTCGATAAGAAGGCATGACTTGTCAAGATTTCTCATTTGAGGAAAATGAGATCCCACGTCACGGGAATAAAGGGCTGGCCATGTAGATAAGGCGGTTGCTCGAAACTTGGTGAGAAGCCTTTACCTTTTATGTCCTGGCCATCAGGCCAGCGGAGCCAAAAAAAAGAAAAAAAAAAATCTGATATGCCGGTCTATACTTTACTCTATAGTTAGATAACAATTAAAACTTTTTTGATTAAGTCCGTGTTTGGTTGGCAATGTTATTTTCAAACTTAATTTGTTTTAATGTCTAAAGTAGATAGGTCTAAAAAAATAAGAGTGTTTGACACATGATTATACCCTCTACCCACACTTTCACTTTAAAGAACTAGACCCAACAAATCCTCTTAAAATAAAAGGCCCCTCTTTAGGGCTTGTGAAAATAAGAGCTTTTAACTTCTTTTCCCGGCGGCTTTATTTTTAATCATGCGGAATAAAAGTAGAGATATCAAATAAGGTTGAAGATTAAATTAAAAGCTAACTTTGGCCTGGCAAGTTGCTTAAGTTGATGTGGGCCGATATAACAGTTGAGCTACATGATTGTTACAATGTATATTGGTCAATATGGGATTATTAATGTGCTTTCTAAGTGTGGACGGTACCGTCGTATAAGCATATATATAAGGTCCAACTTCTTCATCTGTCATTATAGCTAGGGGGGGGCTCACAAATATGAACAATTTTAGGTTCATGTATGTCCACGTGCTATATGGCTTGAACTTGATTCTATCATCTGTCAAGTGAAATGGAGGTATGGGCGGGAATCAATGGATGTATCTTATCCTAGAAAATTTCTACCAGCTTATGCATTGAGTATAGCATGAAAATGAAGTCCGCAAGCACTCTGTCATTATCAAGTTTTAAGACATGGCATTGTGATAAAGTTAAGTCTTACTTATTAGGGATGTAACCACTAATAGAATGGAAGAATCTGGCGAAGTAGACCACTAGCCTTTTGTTAAGGCGAATTAGTAGACGAAAAGAGGACCCTCCTTCAATGGAGTATCAAAACTCCCAACTGGAGATAGTAAGTGCAAAAGCCTGTTTATCCAATTTGTGTTAAATTGGTTGAATTTGTACAGCTTCATTTAAGAGGCTAAGATAATCTCATTCTCCTCTGCAATTTATGTTTTCACGATAATGGCCAATCCTACACTTCTACTTCTCACATAAAGACATTAAAGTTTTTTTTTTTTTTCTATTTTTTTTATACCAGAATAAGCATCGCACCAAACTGAAAAAACAATGAGTCATATAGAAAATTCAGTTTGATTTTTCGCTGTAGTGCAGAATCATCTTACATAAAGGCACCCCAAACCAAGATGTGAGCTTAATAACAGGAAAGCAATGGTTCCATCCAAATCTCATTCTGGGACCTTTTATTCCAATCATTTTTTAATACTCTCTATACAAATTGTTCTTACCTTCCAATTTTAAGAACTAAAAATCATATATTTGCAATTTTTTTAAACCGGCTTTTGGAGTTTCAGTCTATGTACAGTGATCACGAGTTGGTCCATGTACTTGGTAGGATTACACTTACACATTGATTGCAGACGCAGTACATGCCAATATGCCATATGGTTCCGTATGACTTGATTAAACGGTGCAAAACCCATACCACAGGCAGTTCAAAGTGTGTGGAGCTCAAATGCCATATACGGTTCTGCCACGGCAATATAACATGCAAGGAAGAGATAGAAACATTCCTCCTTTTTATCAGCCTCTCTAGTCTGAATTCTCTCTACTAGTCTACACACTCAATAAAGTCTCTCTCTCTCCCCACCACCGCCACCTCTCTCTCCCCTGTAGTCTTCTCTAGTTTTTATCACACGCAATCATTCTGTGGTGACCTGCCACACGTGCAGACTGTCAAAACTTTTCCATCGAAAACTCAAATACACAAAATCTCTGTATATAATATATGGGGAAGCCAAAAAAAAAAAAAAAAGTGATCTCTCTCTCATGTGTACAAGCTAACCGTCTTCAAACACCACTCTCTTGCATTTGCTTCCGCCACTTCACATGCATTGCATTGCATTTGCTTTTTCATGGAATCCCACCTCATTTACTCGTTTTAACAGCTGTATGTATTCTCCTTCACCTCATTCTCGTTGTTTTTGGGACTATGGGTTTAGGTAGTGCTTAAAGCTACTGCACAGACGCGCTTTAAATTGCCCCTAATTAATAGGAGCCGCAGCAATTCCTCTGCGAGGACCTTTCGAGAGATGAGATGGATGGAGGATTTTGAATTGACAGTAGAGCAGTGGACCACACGGATCTTCCTCGGTGGTAGCTGTTGATACTAATCCAATCATGGTCATCATGCCCATCACCCTCTCCCATTTATCTAAGTGATCGTACGGTCGTAATCAACGCGCATGGGAAAAGGTGAGTTTTCTTATAGCGTCCGATTGATTTCGTTGATTAACTATCTTTTACTGTTGTGGGCAATTCCAAATCAGCCCACGATACTCTCATGATGCACACTTGCTATGGGGTCGAGTGTTTAAGGGGTAATTTGGTCATCAATGAATAGAGGGCATAGGTACCGTTCGTTTAGGAAAGTTTGCATCGGTAATCAGCTACTCGGGATTCTCACATTGGCCACGTGTCATATTTACAATGGATTTGGTTGGTTTTTTTTTTTTTAATTTTCACATTGGTATCTCTCATCTGTTTTGATCCAACACAAGATAGGGAGCAAATCCATGTCTTTTCCCACAGCATCCGATGAATTGCTGATTTTCTTCTTCTCTTGGGTATAGGTTAGAATTGCTATTTTTACTTTCTTGGAGAAAAGTTGGAATTCCAGAGTTCAAAAGTGAAGCTGTCTATGGGACTCATATGTAGAAAATTCGAGTTATATTACAAATTAAATATAATTTATACTATAGAATGTTGTGTTAATTAGATCATAAATTATATAATTATTTTTACAGTGAGATCAACTTCTATTACAGTAAAGACACCGGGCGTCCCGATCTTTCAAGTAAGAAATTCTACATGAGAGTCGAGGATTTGATTTATTTACAATTGCCAACCGCACAACCACTGGGGGCCATTAATGTGCCCATGAAGTTGCGCTGATTCAACCTTTTGCCAATAAAAACATGTTCCACTTAGATGGGACCCACACAAAAAATTCTAAAATCTAATGTACAATGTAAACTCGTTTGATAATTGTAAAGAAAATCAGACGAGCAAGAAAAACGATATGAGAGGAAGACAGAGAGGCCCAAAATGGAGGCTGCAAAGGTCATAGGTTTTTGAGTGAGAAGAAGATGTGCTGTAAGTCGAGTCACTTTGACTTGACAAATCAGTCGAGTTTTTGAATAAGGACCCAAGCCAAACGATAGGCTTAGTTTAGACAGGAACCATCCTTCCTTCTTCCTTGATGCTTCTTTGGTTATAAAGTGAAAGAAGAAATGTCAAAAAGGAAAACGCTTTATAATAATCGAACTATTAGAAAATGTTCCATGTAAGTAGGGATGGCAAAATGTTACCCTACCCCATTGATCCCTACCTAACGCGACCTGTCAAGCACTACCTGCCAAATATATGATTCAGTCACTGGTTAGGATTTTTTAACCCGTAAAAAAAATGGTTCAGGATTAGGGTTGGCCCGCCTAATTCTGATGACCCATCATTCGAACAGTTTGAGAGTACATAAATATTAGAATTTATTTCTATTTTAATTAGTTTTTCATCTAATTATAGTTTAAATTGAACTTTTTTATAAACATTTGCATGAAAGAGTCAATTCGTGTAGTGGTAGAGATCGAAATGCAGAGTGTTGCTGCTTTGAATCTTCTAAACCATATATATATATTTTTTTAGGACGGGAGGGTAATAAACTGAGACCCACATCTACTGCGGGTTAGCCTGACTCGAAAAAATATGAGTGTGGGCTGCAATTTTGCGACCCGTTTAAATAATGAGTTGGTAACGGATCACCGTCCAAAAAGTTGGCCCCACCTCCAACCCGATCCGAATTAGACCCATCCGACCGGTTTGCCAGCCCTGATTCTAGTTTGAGTAGATTGGATCTCTAAAGTCTACACGAGGAGGTATCTGGCAGTATCTGGAACAATCATTCGGTGGGTCCTGCCATGGATGATCTAAGACCGAGACAATACAGAATGTGACCGTTGATTGAGAATGGAAGACCGAGGACGAATGGCTCGGATTCTAAGCCACATTTGCCGTCTGTACTTAACAAAAAGCTGCAGCTAGAATTGTAGATCAATAACATCCATGTCTTGTCAAAATAAAAACATCCAAGTTGATTAATTAGCATTGGTCTAATTTGACTTGACCTCACCTGGACGGCTGAAAGAAAGAAATAAAAACCTGTTATTAATGAGACTCAGAGAAGTCTTTTAGTTAAAAAAATGGAGCCCACTTTGGCGTCCAGCCCATCCAAATATCCAAGCCCATCCAAATATCCAAGCAGCTCAAATGAATCCCTTCTGCTTCACTCTATAAATTGAGCTATTCATTTTTCACTCAACCTTAAAGTGAGACTAATTCTAATTTCAATAAAATCCGAAAAAGATTTAAATAAACGTGGGTCCAAATCCTTTGTTGCAATTATTACATGATAATCATATAATAGTCTTTTGGACCTCCATTGTGGGCCCCACATAAAAATCATCATGACAGACTGTAATGAATCTAATCCCATCCAAAATACATATCTTCAATTCTTAGGTCCTGTTTTTCTAGTGGTACTTCTGTAAGGAATTCACCATATGCAGAAACTTCTGACTATGATATAATACGTTGTTCTCTGAAATTTCCGAATTCCAGCCAAATAAAAAGTTTATTTAGATTTTTGGGTATCCAGAAATTTCATTTTATATGTATTTTAATAAAAATTTTAGATACTTAAGTTGAAAAAGACATTTCAAAATTCTATTTTACCTGAAAACTAAAAAACTTACGAAACATAAATTTCTAAAATTTCAGCAAAGTAACGGGCTCATGAAAAGGAGTGGGTCCACCTCCCTTTTAAACTCGAGATTTCTCCGAGTGAGGGTGTTAAGACTTCAGAGGATCCGGATCCTTTTTAATATTGAATGCAATTTAATAAATGGAAAAAAGGACAATCATTCCTGTGCAGAGTAGATGCTCATCATGGCTGATACTCTACTTTGATTGGGGAGGGTCTGAGTGTCCTGCAGGGTCACGTCCACGTCGGACTGCCACATCATCTAGGTGGGCCCAATAGAAGGGGGACAGGTGGGCCACTGCTGCGGAGCCTGTCGCGTCCCTGTGGAGGTGACGGTTGCTTGGGGAGGTCCCTCGCACGTTCGCATTTAATGCGCGTGGGCCGGAGCTTCTCTATGCTTTTTATCCTTCTTCCCTTCCTGGGACACGTGTCGTCCGGACATAGATTCTGACGTGGAGGAGGTTTTTTGATTGCGGTCTTGATAGCGACTTGGTAGCAGTGGGGCCCATTCCCGGCCGTTTTCGTGCAATCCGGACTCCGTTGTCGAAAACCCCGTTTTTTCGGGCCTCTCCGTCGCCGAATTCCAGGAACGGAAACGTATTGGAGGAGCAACCTCGGCGACTTCGCTAACTAATCACCGTATTTCTCTACTGTTATTGGGTTGCATCGGTTTTTATAAATATCGTTCCGAAAACGGTTATCGCCGAAATCTACACGTATTTAGCGGGTGATATATCGATTGGAGATTACTGTTACAAATGTCATTCATGAATATCGGAGGTTCTTTTTTTTTGTTTTTTTGGTTTTCTGGAAGGGCCACAATCCGGCCTGTGGGCCCATCTGACAAGATGATAGACATGAAGAATTAAGTGATGTGAAAAGATTTCACATGATGATGTGATGCATTCTGATGTACTATCCTTCTTGATCACTGTTTAGAAAAAAAAAAAAAAAAAGTGACAATAGGAACTATTTGGGTGGAAAAAAAGGTTAAAAATTGGAGCCCCTTGATCTTCTTGATCATACGGGTGCATCTTGTGATCTATGATCCTGTCCAAATGTGAACGGATAGATGGCATGAGAGGATAGGTGCCAACCGCCAAATTTGAGTTTCCAATAAGAGGGCCCACGCAGGGATGCCACTGGACCCCAGATTATCTGGATATAGAAAAGATCCAACCTGAAAAGGTCAAGGTATAGACATTTTTTTAATCTGGAACTAAATTCAAACCCGACTGCCTAAGTTTTTAGTGTATAATATATGATATTAAATGTAAAAAATAAAATATATGAAATAAATTAGATAAAATATATTTAAAGATATTATGAAAAGGTAATTAAGTACTCACACACCCCACCCCCACGGACGCTCGCCCAATTCCCTTGCCATCCACAACTTATGATTGGTCCACGGGTGTTCATGGCCTGGACCACTTTAAGCTTAAAAATATTCAAATTTAGTATGCATTCTTGAAAATAGGCCAAGCCCCGGGACAAATCCTTGCCGGGCCATATATGGCTGAACGAATCTCGGTTCGCCTGAAAAAGATTAAGTCCAAGCCTGACCGAGTTGCTTTATAATAATGAAAAATGGTTTAATGATATTGTTCCTTACTATAGCGCAGTTGGTTTAATTACTTGAGCATGTGTGAGATGGAATGTGTTGGAGTTCCCTAATTTTTTACACCTCCCTTCCATAATGTTTTATATTCGGGCCAAGCTTGGGGTCTCTACCACGAAATCCTTGCCCAAGACTATTTATTAAACGGGTCAAATAAGAATCCAAGCCCGGCCCAAGTACAAAAACCTACGTCCCAAGACCAGCCCAAAGTGATATGGGGCTTGGGTCGATCTCAATACGGCTTGGTCGATTAGCACCCCTAAATTGATCCCTGACTCTATCCCTGTTTTTAAAGTATGTGGAAAGCCCAATACTCAATCCAACCCCATTTACACTCAATGCATCTTGAATTGGCACTTAAATTTAAAAGGATGGATAAAAGAGTTAGAATGATATTTATTGGAATTGAACTTTTTGAATGCATGTAGGTCCTATTGAGATCTTTTGATAGACCGTCTCTCCCTTAATTGGCATGACCCAAGTGGGCTCCACTAGGGTGTTTGTACTGAGAGAGTGGGCAAGGTGTTGGTCTTGCCTCTCCAAGTTCTTTGGATATATATTGAATCCTCAATGGATGATAACATGAGATTTTTAGTGAAAATAACTTACCGTGGCATTGTCATGGTTAATATAATTTCTTTTCTTAAAATAAATTATCATGATACTATCAAAACCAAAATTAAATTAGTTTGTATATACATGTACCAGCCTATTGCTATTCCATTATATTGGCATGACCCATGCACTGTTATTTTACTTTCTTTGCACGAAAATGAAGCCAAACTAACAAACTCAACAAGCCGCATATGTGAGAAACACGAGACACTCCATTTGTGAGGTTGTTTCATCTCACACAGTTCAGGGATCGAACCTTACGCTGGGAGCTAGGTTGTCACACAGTTGTATACCACTCACCTATCTAGAAAAGTAGGGGATTTTTACGAAAAGAAAATTATGTTTAAAACTATGATTAAATAAATATGAGTACAAAAACATAAAAATGATGGATTAGTAAACTATACATTTTTTTGGACATACTCACCCCTTTAGCATAATGTTACCTATCTAATGATATCTTCATCCATTTTCATTGGAACCCACTCCCTTACTCTCCTTATGTGGATCATTTGGTGAGGGTGTGGAGAGATGGATAGCTGTCATGAGGGTGATGATATGGGTTTGGTGGAATCAGATTTATGAAGAAGAAGGAGGAGGATAGCGTGAGAGACGGTGATGATGGATGAAAGATGAGACTATGGGTGGTTAGTTGCAGGTGTTTAGTTGAGAAAATTAAACATTGGAATGATGCCAAATAAAAGCTAAAACTTCAAAAGTAGAATAAGGAAATGGGGATGAAGAAGAACAATTGGAAACTGAAAAAGAAAAAAAAAGGAAAGTGAAGAATGGATCAAACTCAGAAATCACACTCACTAACTCACTCAAAACCACCAAACCCAATTAGCCTATTTGAGCATATCATCGCCCTTCTTTAACCAACCCACACAATAGCCACTGCACAACTCCAACCCCATCTCTATCATCACGATATATAATCAACCTCCCACACCCTACTCACCCACTCTTCTAGTTTCTCAACCTTCTCTCACGACTCACACCATCACCTATTGACCTATATGAAGAGAGATTGAGGAGATAGTCGCAGGTTTCGACAAAAATGATAAACGGGTGACGATATTGTCACAGGGGCATTGATATTGTTGGAGGGGTAATTGTGGGAAAAGATGTACGACACCATAATCCATCTGTTATATGTTTTTATACTCTCATCCATTGAATCAGGGTTTAAGTATAATTCTTTTCGTAAAAAACCTAAAACAAAATGAGAGAAAAAAAGGAAAAAAAACGACAGTAAGTGTAATCACATTAATGGTATATTAGAAAATAATATTTTCTCTTGCTAATAGTCCCTTCTTTAATAAATCAATAAATATTAAAATAATTAATTTTAAACTGCTTTAGTGTCTTTTAAATGTAACCAAACAACAAGATAAAAATAGGTCTGGTGAAAATAAGTTTCCATAAACCACTCTATTTCCATTGAGTTTAAGACCTATGGTGATGAAAAAAATTTAAACCCCTCAGGTGAAGGCAACCTCTGTTTTCTAAATTATAATTGCAGTACTTTGTGAATGTAGGAAGATTTTCATGCATGATGGACACAGAGTTTTTTTTTTTTCTTTTTTTTTTCTTTTTTTTCTTTTTTCTTTTTTTGTTAACGGGGCTGGGATCCCACTGAGCCCTCGGCTGAGGGGAAGTAGACATCGGGTGTGGTAAGAGAGCTCTGGGATGATGAAACAAGACCTCGGCTGAGGTGAATAGCCCTTGTGTGAGGAAAGGTGGTGTGCCCAGGGTCACTGCCTGGGCAGCCACATGAGAACTGATGCATCTTACGACTGGGGTAAGATGTCGTTCTTTGATGGACACAAAGTTGGAGAAAAAAAAAAGAGAAGAGAAAAAAACGACTCAGGGCCACTTAAGGACCTTCACGATCCAAATTCCGTTGCTCTTACTCCCCTCCCGTTCCATTGTGTACACTTTCTTGTTTTTCCCTTTCTATTTGTCATTTTCTTTCTTCACTTGCATTTTCTCATTCAAGGGACAGCGCCTTAGACCAATGTAGGAGGAAAGCAGCATTGAGATATTACAAATTTTCCAACATGTGGTGGACCTAGACTTTTACCAGTTAGGCTTTCACACCTAAATGTTCTGTTTCTTAAGAGGGCAAGCAATGTGTGCAATTAGGCTTGTAAATGGGCAGTTTGGATGAGGGGTTTAACGAGCTTCAAGCTAAGAGCTACCTCCAGTGTGAATTGTATGAAGAGGTAACTTTTTTTAACACAAAATCTTGATAATAAATCAAACTCCTCACTTTAATAATTCCTCATGAATTGGCAGTCAACTTTATTTGAATCTAATTTGAATTACACTCTTTGTTATATTAAATTTCATACAAAATGTAACTTAAGAAGTTGTTAAGTTTGAGAACCCTGTAACAATGATTGTGATGATCCAATTATGATAATTTGCCTCAGAATCATATCCACAAAAGACCTTTCCATGACAATTTTATCCACTGATTGGCCTGCATCCTTGTGGGTCCCACAAAAGACTTATAGTTTTATCTCTTATGGAGAGTCTAGAGAACCTGTACACGACTCTTGAAACTACTATTTCAGGTTATCCAATTTTTTTTTTTTTTTTTTTTTAACTTTTTCAGCATCCTTTTAACTTTTCATACTTCATTTTTTTTTTTTTTTTTTTTTTTTTTTTTTTTTTTTTTTTTTTTAAATCCTAGCTAAGGTGGACGGGACCTTGTGAGACTCACACATGCAAAGTGATGGAAAATCGCACATATAAGGAGAAGGGTTTGAAGCCTGAACCTCCCAATGAGAATTGCCATTCTCTATACTTAGCTCACATGTAATTAGTTTAATCGTCCAGAGATTGAATGATCCCAGAAATTGTTCAGTTGTAGATCGTTGGGGTTTGCATGGGGTATAGCTGTTGAGCTTTGAAGATCTAAAACTTAGGGTCATGATCATTTGATTGGATTGATGTATTATATTTCTCCTTATTTACCTTTTCACTTCTTTTGTTTTTTTTTTACAACTAAAATACTTTTATTCTTCTTTTGCTAATGCCTTCTTTTCCTATTTTTTAAAGAAGATATGTGTGTATTTGGTTCTCTTTTGTTCCTGTGTTTTTTATTGAGCCTCTAATCCAAATCCTCTCAACTTTGGCAAACTCAAAATTAGTACATCTTGAATACTTGTCCATTTAAGTTATCACTAAATATTGAATTTTGAGATTTTAATTTTAAATCTGAATCAAGTTAGATCTAATCTAATTCTTAAGTAAGATATTTAATGTGGCTATAAATAGAGTTGCTTAAGGGCTCTCTACACTAATTACATTTCCAAAGGCTCCATCAATTTAACATTTGTGTTAAATACCGAAGGATTTGGGATCAAGACTTTCTTTTTTGTGAAATCAACCCCATATTATTGATGTATAAGAAAATAAGTTATTTTTTCCTAATGCGCTGACAAGTAAATATGCTAGAATTACGCAACTTCTGTCTCTTCTATAATCTTTTGGACCCGATGTGGAAAGCAATACAAATTTAGCAGTTTTACATTTTTGTGGAATAATCAAATAACTTTCTCATTGTTTAAATTGGATTGAATACATGACTTCAAAATTTTCATATTAAGTTAAGATTTTCTAATCTTTTTCAAATTTCTCGTTATAAGATAATTTTTCCCCCCTTAAGAGAAATCCCTGGCTTCGCCACCGAGAACATAGTGTAACTACTAACCATTTTGGTCGACCTTGTAACTCGATTTGGTAAGTCACGATTTGACCAATTTGAGAGAGATCTCCGTTAGACTTTTCTTTTTGGTTAAATGATCTCCATCAGACTTGCCAATATTACTAGCACCATTGTTAGTATTTTCATGTTGGCTAATTCATGGGTTGAATAACACTCTAGGTCCATTGAGTTGTATTTTCTAATTTATTTTAGAATGGACTGTGGTTGTGTTGCCGGAAAAGCTGAAGCGAAAAAAAAGAAGAAAAAAGAGAATTTTGGGCAAAACCACCGATGATCGATTGATCGCTCCTCTAAAATAAATTAGAAAATACAACTCAATGAACCCAGAGTTTTGTTTAACCCATGAATTAGCGAACATAAAAATACTTACAATGGTGCTAGTAATATTGGACTGTGTCAGTAATATTAGTTGTGTCGTCAGAAGAGCTAAAGTAAAAAAAAGAAGAAACAAGAGAATTCTGGGCGAAATTACCGAGGACTGATCGATCGGTGGTGGTCTGACACTCCCTAGTTATTTTGGGTGGTTCGCTCGATCGGAGCCACTGTCCGATCGATCGGATGGTGTGGGCACAGCGGGAAAGTCTCTAATTCTGAAACGATTTTGTTTCCTTTTGAGATTTTGTTTTCCAATTCTAGTCCTACTTGTGCACTAAGTCTAAGGTACAAATTTTGTGCTATTTATAGGGTTTTGCACTCAACTCTAAGTAATAGGACAAGAAGTCATTTTGGCTGACAATGTGTGAGGAGATCAAGTAGGTAAAACAGTACACAGTGGAAGTCGTGACAGCGAGAAGTTATGCAAGAACAACTACAGTCTTTAGGTCGAGGTACTGACTAAAGCAAATGAGCTGTGAGTATATCTTGTAATTGTTCACGAGTTTTTAATTTCTGAAACGTAGTTTTTCTCCATAGATAGGGTTTCCACGCAAGATACTGTGTCTGGCCATTGTGGTGTGTGATTGATAGATTGCTAATTTTATCTTATTTAGTTAGTTACATCCGCTGCGTGTTGGTTTGATTAATTAAACAAGAATCCATTCTAGTGGGTTCTTTAGAACTTCCAACCATATAACCTTCTTGAGTTGAGTAGTATTCCCAAGTTCTTAAACTATGGTCTATGAACCCTACCATCTCTGCAGACAAATGAACTAAGGCTAAACTGGCTATGCGTAAACACTAGTGAACTTGGGCCCTAGCATCAAGACAGGCCCCGAGGTCAACCTAGAGAGCGATCACTTGTCGGTGCAACCTCTAGGCCTATAATTAAAGATTGACTCGGCCGGTGGGCTACAGTATTACAGTCCTGATGGGGCATGTTGATGGGCCCAAGGGAGGGACAGAGAGAGAGAGAGAGAGAGAGAGAGAGAGAGAGAGAGAGAGGTCATCTTATTACCTGCATGAAGGGAAAGTGAACTCCATGGCTGCATGGGGGTTCCCTTGCAAAGTGGGGAGATGATAGAGACAACCTTCATTATCTCCTTTCAATGTTGTGGGAAGCATATGTGGAAGAGAAGGATTAGTTGGTTTTACGTGTCTAACTTGTCTTAAAGAAGTATCAATGCAACATGCATATTGCTGGAAAGAAAGAGATGGGTGTACTTTTAAGGCCCACAAAACCAATGACCTTAGCACTGGAAGGTTAGGTAAGGTGGAACACTTGAGCTAACGGTGGTCCCATTTATCCAGTCAACGGTTCCTCCCATAGGAAAAAGTCCAATGCATTTGCTCTCTTTCTAGAAGGGTTTCATTGCCTATCTTTGAATAATATGGATTCCTATGCGGAAACATTCTCCATTTGATTGACAGGAGGCAAAAGGCGTGTTAGCTCTAGTCCTCATGAAATACGAATTCACACAATATTATTCCATGGAATAAATGTATATGTTCACATGTCTTTAGCTTTCAACAAGAATACGAAGGAATCTAAAAATAACTAAATGCTCTCAATAAGTACCGAGATTGAAAAAAAAAAAAAAAAAAACATTTGGTACCATTTTTAATTGATGTTTATGGCTTTTTCGTTTGCATTAGAATACATAAGAATTGATTATATAGAGATTCATAGTTAAATGATCATTTCTATTAGTAAAGAGATAAAGGGACGATAATAATGTAAGATGAAATCTTGACTTTCACATGATTTGATTTACTAGGGTTATGTTTGAGTATTCATTTCATAGAAAACTAAATAACCATCATCTCATAGGAAATTAAATTAACCAACATTGACATGTGTTGTAGATATGACATGAATATGGTAGGGACACGCCACAGATGATTTTATATATGCAAAGTGAAGTATTGAATATATACTATGCAACACTTACCGCTCATTTTGAAGCATCCAATCATATTACATATGTATAATGTGCATATTAAGTAGTAGGGAAGGATCTCTCATGCGATCACCACCGACAGGAGTTTCACATGAGAGTGAGTAGGACCCACGTGAGAGGAGGGTGGTTGATATGAGTAGGGCTATGTTTAGAGAGTGCTTATCAAGTCTTAAATCTAATGATCAAGATGAGGAAACCCCAAAACAAACAACAAAAGAATATTTGAATCTCACCTTCAACGGTCAAAACAGTCCTCACACATATGTCAAAATGGCTTTTGGTGGTAATTGGAGGGGAGGACGATGGGACAAAGGGGGTCACATAGGGTTCTCATCTATGGCTATGGCTCCAAAAGGTTCGTGGCGTAGGACAAAATTCTTAGGATATTAAGTGGATTAGAAATATTCATATTGGAAAAATTGCATGGTTTATATAACCTACTGGCCTACCTATAACAAAGTTACCTCTCCTCTACGTTCCCACCACCAATCCACAAACTATCAACCAATCCACACACTATCCACTCTTTGCGATCTAGGCTTTTAAGGTGGTCAAGATTGCTCTATTGTACCGATCGTTTTTGATATGGATTGTGCCAAATATTTTGGATTAGTGGAGTTTTATTATGTATCTAGAACTTTTAATAGGATTGCACATAACTATGCTAGTAAGTCTTATGATTTGATGTTGAGTGAGGTCCGTTTTGATGCGCTCCCTTAGCTGTGTTTTGGGGGCTCCTGCTTTCTTTGTTTTCCTTTAATGGAGATTTTCCTCCTTGCCAGAAAGAAAAAAGAAGAAAAAAAAAACTATCCACTCTTGACACTTACCCAATAGGTACTCACAGTTCGTTTTTGTTTTATTTATTTATTTATTTTTTTACCACAGTCAGGTGGTTGGGGCCCAAGGCACTCATGGTTGGAAAGACATAAAACTACTAAGCTTTTCTAAGGACCTTAGCTTAAGGAGGAAGTTGATATTTTACACATTCCTAGGTTTCATTAAGACTTTCCATCCATCCCTCTCATGCTCCTAAAGGGGTCCCACAGACAATTTCACATTGTCTTACGTCCAGAATAAGTTTCATTACACACACATATAATATAAGTAAATGAGGTCGTCCAAGCCATTATGGTGAAATTTGATCTGATCATTGCATGTGAATCCCTTTTTGTGAAGATTCATTCCACTTAAAAGATGTACACAGCCATATTGACCTATCTAGGTCCATGATTACTGCAACACTAACCGTCTGATTTCAGCAACTTTATTTTCAATGAATGCAGGTAAATCACATGTTGTGTAATAAAATGAAATTTGTAATGCATGACAATATGACGTGTGGGTGTGTTGAGAAGGAAAAAGAATGAACAATATAGATCCTAGCTATGAATCCAATTTTTCTTTCATGCAACAGTATATACTCCAAATTTTAAGTATATCAATATAAGATTCAACACGTGTGAAAAATATATCCAAGTTGTGCTTGTCCAAATCGACAGTAAATATAACTTGCATTGGACTACATATTCATTTAGTTTTTTTTTTTTTTCTTTTTCTTTTTTCTGAGTTGGCTGAGTGGCCCAAAGAGAAAAGTAGAAACCGCAGGGGTTATGCGAGCCGGAGTTGTCATTCAGTTACAGGGTAAAAAGTATGCACATTTTATGGACAGTCCATATCACTAAAATTCTGGCTTTGTTTCAATATATATATATATATATATATATATTAATTATTTTTAGATAGTGTTTTCTTCATGTTTTTCTTCCATCCAACGGTTGATCTTGCTTTACTTATATATTTATTCTTTTTTGGAGAACAACTTCCAAATATGTTTATAGAGGGTGGGACATCAATGGGAATAACTCAGATCTTTCAAGGGTGGACGTGACATGTATGTTTTAACTTGATCTCAGTTGACTAAATCATATGATCAACTTTATATAACAGAACCTTATATTAAAATTATATGACTGTGTACGCGGGGTTGCATTTTGCTGAGAGATACCTCTAATGGGTTGCATGAGAGGTAAAAATCTAAGCCCCTTATATCATTCACTTGGATGCGCATTCTAAAATGGGGAGGATCGGTTGACGTAAAAGTCTCGCTATGAATATGATTTTGGGAAAAAATCATCTCAATCAAATAATCAGCACAATCTTTGATTTAGAGAAATTAAAGTTTAAAGATTTCTTAAGTTATGTTTTTCATGAAATTTAATTCAACAGTGAGTATAATTCAGAGTAGTGTCAAATTCGGATGAATGTCAATTCATGGAGGGTCATTTGTGAATGTGACAGGGTTAGATTTGTCATGAAGTGTCCCATTAGGTAGTAAAAAAGTTACAATTCACACAATTCGTATGAGTTACCTCTTAGTATAATATTATGGGTAAATTAGCCAACAGTCCATAAGCACGGTCTTCTAAGGCATCCAGTCTAACAACTTTTTCTCTAATGTCTATAGTCCGGACAACTGGAGATATTTTTGTGAGAGGTTCCTAATTCGCCACGTCATATATTTTCATGACTAATTTGCCCCTTTCAACCCTCATTCCTAGGCCAAGTTCTCTCTTATTCTCACTCCTTTCGTCTTCTTATCTCTCATTTTTCATTTTCAGTTTCTTTCCTTGGTTATGGAGTACCGTTGCAGAGCATCTTCTGTCGCCACCATGACTTCCGATTCTCTCTCTTTCATTTCGTCAAAGATAGAAACGGTTTTACTTTCTCTTACTCTTTTATCTGAAGTCTCTTTCAAATCTCTCTCTCTACAACTGATTTAAAACAGAGCAATTTGCTCTTTTGCTTGTTTTCCTTCTCTCTCTTTTTTCGATTGGATCATGGTCATCAAGTGTTTTTGTTTTGGATTTTGATTTTTATTAGAATTTGATTTTCCGTATTCTGACTTTTGGTGTCGCAAAGCTCAGATAAATTTAACAGAAAGCTCTGATAAACTGGACGAAAACTCAGATAAATTTGCCAAAACTCAGATAAATTTATCTGAGCTTTCAGCAAACTTACCTAAACTTTTGGCAAAACTCAGATAAATTTATTTGATTTTTGAACAACTTTTCTGAGTTTCGAACAGATTTATCTGACTTATTCTTGCTTTTTCTCTTGAATTGAGGTTTGTTCTAGCCATTGTCTACATGGAGTTGAGCATAAAGAATAGATAAAATCAGAGAAGAACGAAATCAAATTAGGTTTTTAGTTATTTTCAGAAGAAATTATCTTGTACATCTTCCTTTTAGGAATGAAAGAAGTACTTTTTCTAACCAAGTGAAGACGATTCAGATGATGGAGGTCTTCGATCAGTTGAGTTTGCTTTTAGGTTTCACAATTTCCTTTGGCTTCGCGTTTTGCTTCTGCAATTAAGATAAATCTGATTTTTGCTTCTCTGAAATGGTTCCAAGCGGTTTTAAGCGAAGCCTTTTTGCTGATGTGTATAGGGGCCTTTTTGTCTTTTTCACTGCATCATTTTCATGAGAGGACTGCCGCCAGTACGATAAAATATTGTGGACCTTAGACTATAAAAACAAATGATGAGGGACCTACCGCCAAAAGCCCCTATTATTATCTATTATATGTAAGACCTATGTAAATTTCCTTCAATGCCTTGTTGGCTTTGGACTCTTAGGCCTTGCCTAAGCAGATAGTGTGGGTGACTGGAAAATAAACACTGTAAGAAAAAAATAAATAAATTATATGATGTGTTTATAAAAGTGTTTGAATCTTGACCGTATGGCCTTGGGCGTTTAGTTTAAATTCAGGCATGATCACGACCCACCAGGGAGTTGATGGAGATTTGTTTGGTGTGCGTTTGTGTGGGTTTATTGGACGCCACATCGGGAATTGGTCTTATTAAGTCAAAGACCTCAAGCATGCCCATGCCATGCCAAAAAAAAAAAAAAGGGCATGATCCCGTGTGTTGTAATTTGGATAAGGCTATGGTGTGGCTAGAATTACAACCCGTTTTGGGCTCAAGCGGAGCCTTTTTAACTATGGAGACAAAGTGTCAGGGCCACACCTAGCCCAATCATTCCAAGCTAGAATGGACCCAAGCTGGTTCAACCCATTAATATTACTAGATTATAGTGTGGCTAGAATCAGATCTATAGCTAATTTTCATTTACATAAGACTAACTCTGAATAAGTGTGGGTCCACGGGCCCAACTGTGTCCAACTTTAGTCTATTAGCCAAATAATTTACACTTGGTTCCACCCTACGACTGTGCAATTTACTTGGGCCCAATGCAATTGCAGAGTTTGCCGTTTTGTGTTGAATATTTCAGGCCAGAATAAGTTTATAGTCGGGCATAGTACACATAGGCTTGAACTGGGCCTGTTTAACTATCGACTAAGAATGAGGCTCAGCCCAAGAAACAGGCATAAAATACAACCCAACTGACCTCGATCACCCAATGTTAAAATTGACCCAAGCTGGCTGAGCCCAACAGTACAACGAGATTCCATTCTGGGCTGGGCTCAGATCCATTGACATCCTCAAAAGATTGAGTCTCGATAAGCTTAATTAAAACCAGAATGTTTACTAATAATGGCTGAAGTTTTTTGTTTTTTTTTTGTCTAGCCCAACCCATTTATTAAATGGTCTAAAAATTCACCCTATGTGAACCCCAAATGGGCTTTGAGCCCATTTATGTGCATGATATTGAACTTGTTTGAAGTCTTGGTAAAATGGGCTCCAGCAAAGAATCATTAAAAGGAGGTAAGGAGTGAAGGATAAAGGTAGAACTAGGGTGATCGTGGGTATTCATTTTTTTGTTTCGCTTAATTGATTTCGTAGTGAAGGAGAGATTATTTGATAGCCATTATGGATCTTCACCTGCATTTTTCAGCATTCATAAAAATTCAACTCCATGTGAGTAGCAATCTTTATCTGGCATTGTTGCCCAAATCATTGCTTGAAAACTCGACTCAAGTTGTAAGGCAACCAAATCCAGTAACTCAGGGAAGTCTCACTCAGCAGAAAGTTGGACTCATTCATCACGACTCAGTGACCTACCGGAGTAACTCAACTTGCCCTGACTCGGATGAGTTAAAGCAAGTTTAAAGCCCGAGGCCCAAACCTGGCAAATGGAAGGTCAGGCTGATGGATTGGTGGTCTCATTCCAACCTGCAATAATGTCATTTATCACAAGGCACATAAAAGCAAAATCTACCCTTTTTTCCATATCTTTTTCTGTCGGGACGTTTTCGTTTGCAAGATATTGAATTCCTAGGAATTCCTAATCAAGAACATAAAAGAGTGAAGAGCGAAGGATGGAGGGTGGAGATGTAGATAAGGACCCAGATATCTTAGGATCACAGTTTTTCTCCGCGAGAAAAGGTGCAAGCAGACAGTTTTCTCTACTTGTTTTCTTGAGTATTTCAAGTTGGTGGAGACGTTGAAAAAACTGTTTGGGCACCAATTTTGAACTGTAGGCAATTTTCTCCACCTCTATCTTCTCTTCATCCGAACATGGTCTGTAAATAGTTGTTTTTAATGTGTGCCAATTGTTTGGTCCACTGAGGCCCATTTTGGAAGTAGGAACCTAATTGAAAACGAAATCGTCAGTGTCTATTTTATTGACAATGTCTCACTGAGGCCTGGATGCCTCTATCTTCAATCTAGAAGGAGAGCCCACTCTAATGATGGGCTGGGCCGGAACCAGAAGCCCGTGAACTTGCTACTGCCACTTCTATGACCTTTCCTGTTTCAAATAATTAGTTGAGGATTTGTTTATAAAAGCCATTTGAGTAGGGTTGGTCAAGGGCCAGATCTATTCATTAGTAACCAGTCAAATGTTTCGGAAAGGTCGAGCCCATTTGCAAAAATTTTGTGCCTCTGGTCAATATGGAGGGCCTAAAGTTGGACTACTAAGCATACATAGGACTGCTGGATGCCCAGCCCATTTGTTTATCAAACAGAAAATTTAGGCCCGGCCTGTCATTTCCATATGCCTTAGAAAATACAGCCCCATAACCAAATCTACTACAACCAGGCTAGCCTGGCGCGTTTTGTTTCCATACCTAACGTTGAATGTCTTTCATCCTTTTTTTTTTTTGGCTTTACACCACAGGGCACTGGAAACATCTGAAGTCTAAACAACTCAAAATCACTCGCTTGTGACTTTCTTTTTTCTTTACCAATGACGGTAGTCCATTCGCCATCTGGCCGGTATTTCGGGCATTTTTCTTCTAATTGTAGAATGTGGACCATTGCTATTTCTTTTTCTCCTTTTTTCCCTTCTCTCTCTTAACCTTTTGTTAGTATTATTGTGTGTTGGCTAATTCATTGGGTGGACAAAACATGGGATTTAATGTAATTTGTATTTCTTAGATGGACCATTCTGGTTTGAAGAAGAACTCCAAAGCATCAGGACACAGGGCGTTTTCAACAAAAAGTCAGACCGATCGATCGCCTCCCCAGACCGATCGATCGCCCATAAAATGCTCTCAGTTAAAAGTCAGTCCGATCGATCGGACCTGCAGCCCGATCGATCGGCCAGGAAATTGTCTCAGTTAAATGACAGTCTGATCGATCGGACCTGCAGTCCGATCGATCGGCCAGCGGCGAATCTCACCTATTTTTTAGCTACATCTTTCTAAAAGTCTGATATTTCAATCCTTTTACAACCGAACTTTCCCATACGAGTGCATAAGCCTATTTAAGGGTTTAAACCCTTCATAAACCAACACCTCTCTCAGATCAAAACCCTAGATTACCTTAAGAGAGATTATCTTCCTCCAGAGAGATTGTGTGTCAAAGTTATGTGCTGAAGCTTTGTTCTCTGGAGATTTTTCATCCATGTTTCATTCAATTCGTCTTGCTTAAGGCGTGGAGATTGAAGTGCTAGAGAAGGTGAACGGCGTGTTCGTTGACAAGAATCGCTTTGGTCCTTAGGTTGTGATCAACTGTAAAGGGGAGTGAGTTTATCTTGTAACCTTCGATTTCATAGTGCTTGATCTTTCTGGACCGGTGCTAGGTCCCGTGGTTTTTTCCCTACTCAGGGTTTTCCATGTAAAAAATCGTGTGTCTATCTTCTTGATTGTTTGCTTGATTAACTTATGTTTTTATTTCCATATTCATATCTGTGCTGGGATTTAGTTTACTTTCTGTTAGGGTTGTGTTCTTAGACCCTCCAGGAATTTTCACCTTTGCAGTCACATTTGATCCATAATGAATCTACGGTGGGCCAAAAATCTAGCTCACCTCCATTATCTTCTTGGGATGAGAGAAGCAAAATAATTTTGAGCCATTGAATCTATGAGCTCAGTACCACCTGGGCGCCACATGGATCTTGGAGTCCAACTAATATTGGGAATTGAAGTCGAGGAGATTGCAAGGTCATTATTTGATCTTGCCCCAGTTGCATGTTTTTAATAAAAATTTTCCGGGGGGGTTCAAGATGAGAAGACAAAACTCCATATCATCACCTTCATCTTCTTCTGCTACTGCTTCTTCTTCTATAACAATTCTCTGACTCGTGATATCATGAGTGTAGTCTTAATTAATATCAGAAGCTCCCTTTGAAAACCTCCAGCTCCATTTCTTAGTTGAATCATGGATGATAACAACAATCATTGAGAGTTTCGAAAGGTACTTTAAAGATCATATTTAATTTATTATTATTACGTTTTGAAAACTAGTAATCAAAGCAGTTAAAACTAGCTGGTACCAACTCCTCCAAAGAAATTTTTTCGTCTTCATTGATACATTATTAGAAAAAAAAAAAAAAAAACACTCTTTAAATAAGAGATTGTTATTAATAATAATGTACTCATTTTTGTTTTATGGATGTAATGACAAAGCTGTCATTTACATAAAACTTCAACACATATCTCATGGTGGCTACCTATTCTTGTTAGAAATATTGATTTTAGGGACATGAAAGGTATTAAAAAGGAAAATGAGAGGCCTATTTACAAATACTAAAACTTCAGGGGCCTATATACAAATCCTACAAACCTTAGGGGGCTATATACACAAAGCTCTTTATTTTTTTTTTTTTATTTATTTATTTATAGTAACTGCTCCTACTTTACAAATTTCAAGCGTGGTCCTGGATACACTACGACTTTAGACATTTTCCATTCTAAGCATTCCATGCATGGGCTTCTACTGATAGAGAAAACCAAATTATTAATCTTGTAGGGACTGGAGTCCATAGCTTGTTGAAAGATCCTTTCGGATGACATAGCTGACCTTAGAGCTTTTCCTATTGGTACCCAACTTAGCTCTAAAATTCTTCACATCTGGATGGGATTATGATCTTAATCTTATCATAATAAGGATTAATTAAGAAAAACACTAACAAAAATGTATTCTCGTTAAATTGTAATTTGTTAAAGCTTCATATCCAGTTTTATGTCGCGAATGAAATGTGGAGCCCATAGGGCCCATTTGTGTGACCCTATTGAATTTATAAGATATCCAAAAAATCAGTCCTTCTAACTTAACGAGGTTAAAATTTGTCACATCCCGGTGTCAAATCACCCTGGCCTAGTGTAATCCCCGAGGTGATACACACGTACTTCTGTCATATTGTACCTGTCTCGAGCCAAATACAACACACGAAGAAGCAAAACAACTTTTCTACTTGTGAGTCTAGCTCACTAGAGCCTGTCGATAACATTTAAAGTATAGCGGAAGCTGTAATTTTATACACATGAAAGTATCATTTCGTATTCAGTCCAATTGAACATTCAAGTTTATACAAAAGAATTACACAAGTAAATACATTGATTTACAAAAGAGGGTTTATAACGGTACCCTTCACAACTATACCAAAAGTATAATCAAAAGTGAACTAAGAAGCTAAGTGTGACCCACACAAAAAGGGGTTAGTCACACTCTAACTGTAAAGCTCTCCAAAATGTACACAATGCTCTCCGAGAGAGAAGTATCTACATTGGCCCATTATCCGGCTACTCTTTTAGTCCTGGAGGAACCTCTTTGGTGCCCTCCTCCCCTCTTGGGCCTCCTCAAGGCTGGGAGCTGCACTTGCGACTGTGACACTAAGTATAGTATCTCAATATGACGATTCAGCAAGTATAGACATTAATAAAGAAAATACATAATGTTTCAAATGGAATTAAATAATAGTTAATTAACAGATGTCAATGTCAAGTGATAACTAGGCAATTGTGCGAAAATCAAATAATTCATGCACGTGAATCAAGGAGAATAAAATATACTAATTGGCTACTACATTGAGCTCATCCTCTCAAAAGAGACCTTATCTAGTTGGAATGTCACTAGCGGATCGGCCAAAAGTTAGCTGGCTACCCGGGTCTGGAGTTTCGATGCTCCAGATGACTTACTGCAGTAGTCTCAAATAACCAAATAAAGCTCAACTCCATCGGGTATCATATGGTCGAAGCTAAGTAGTGCCGACTCAATCAAATTGAATAATAATCGAATTTGAGTAAGTTTACATTCACTTGTTCATAATCGGATCGAATAGTAATTACATACACGAATACTTACCCAATCCACATTTCCCACAAATATTGACACAATTGTACAACAATTAGAGCCACGAATTGGAAATAGATAATTGGTCCATAATTGATACTAATTAATAATGCAACTAAATACTTAATTAAGATTTGATACCAATAAGGAAATTTGACCTCAATATGAAATGAAATAAATTAGGGGAATCGAGACATTTTTACTAGCCAATTCTAAACTATTACTTATAGTCTATCACCGTCCAACACAAGGTAGTTTTGGAAGGTAACCGTACTACTATCTTGTTTGAGTGTCACTTATGAAGAATAATACATTGAATTTCTAAATTAACCCTCATGGCATAGTGCTAGACCAATAATTTTTCCATTACACCAAAGGAGGAGGTTAAGGGTTCTACTTTAAGGTCATAAGGGTCTTTAAAATCTTAATTCCCTATTGGTTTAAGGTGTGCACCCCTAATCCACTTTAAGAAGGGTTAAGGAGGGTTATTATAGGCTAGGAGTGCTAATACTCCCTCTAATTGGACCCAAAAAGCCCAGACGAAAGGCTTCAGGGATCTGCCAGAGCGGATGTCTCCAGTGGGGTTGCGTGCCCGAGCGCTCAATGTAGAATTTCACTCTCCGAAAATTCAAGTGGATGGGCCGCTCGAGCGGCCCTTTGCGTGCTGGAGCGCCCACTCCAGAATTTCAAATTTCGGAATTCTGATTGTTTCTTCCCATCCTAATCAAAGCTTCTTCATCAGCACAACCTGCAGAAAATCTAGAGCCTTCATGCTCCCCATTACCTACATCTACTCACTAAATCACTCTTCATTAATTTCTATGGATAGCACTAATCCAATTCATTCGTTCCATTAAGAAGTAGAATCATCAAGAAAAGAATCTTTTTGAATCAAATGTAAATAGACAACATGCAAGTCCAAATTAAACTTAAACTTGCCTCACTTAAAGCTTTTCAAAGTCTTTCTTCACAACCTTCCCAAAGGAACCTGAACCCCAAAATATCAAACCCTAATCACAAACACACACCAAAATACTAATAAATGTTTATGCATGATTATAAGAGGGTCTCTTGACTCCATTTCAACTCAAAAACATAAAACAAAGAGGGTTTGACTCTTACCTTGACAAGAAATCCAAATTTGGGAGGAGTAGAAGATGGGTTCTTGTCAACAAGGATGAGAGGAAGATGGAGAAGATGAAGAAATCTCCACTCCATGCCTCCAAATACACCAACAATCACTCTCAATTAGATGATGAAGAAGAGGAAGAAGAAGAGTAGAGAGGAGGAAACGAAAAGGCAAACATGGGCAAAGTTGCTCTTGAAGGATAAAGATGGCTCTTTTTGCAAGAAAGTCCACCAAAGTTGTATATTTCCATTTTGAGTCAAATGATGGTCCAATTATTCAACGCTAGCTCAAATGAAGTAAAGTTCAACACGAAAATCGACGTACTCGACGAGATACATGCGATGACGCCAAGATGACATATAAATGATGCAAAATTAGAAAATTGATAATTACGTAAAAGCCCTCGACTCTACGCAACTGAGTCAATTCGGTTTCAACTCACCTATCTAAGACCCTAGACTCAACTAACTCAACCTATAAGGACTAATTAACACTAAACATCATAATTAGTAACTAAGTATAATTAATTTAGCTAAAATACAATTAATTATCACTAAACAAGGTTAATTTGGGTCGGGGGGTGTAACAAGATTAAAGGAGTAAAGTTGATGATTTTCAAACAGCCATCTAAAGGGCGGAGGCCTTTGGTACCATCCCTTCCAATCAAGAACTTGGACTCCACAATCATTAGCCAATATTTCTCTCATGCCTTTCTTTGTTCATATGATTCGACCCTAGGCCTAGGAACCACACCAATCCATACCGGAACTTGGTGGTCCAACTCTATTGCGGCGACAATACTGTAGGAGAGGTCCCGCAGAAAATTAGCTTGACGCCAAAATGATAAAAAAAACTTAACAAACACCTCTTATACTTGTTACTAAAACATCTAAATCGGAAGCCTTCCCTGTTGAGAGCGAAGCCCATCTTCCTGGATCGAATGAAAGGTTTGGTTAGCTCCTTGCCAGAAAAGAGACACCCTTGGCCAATTCACCCAATCTTAGTCCTATTAGGAGTGGCTATTTAGTCTTTTGCTTGTTTAGTTTGTTTGTTCTGTATGCTTGGTTCCCCTGTTTTGGTCCTTGCTTTCTTGGTATCTACTCTGTAATGGGGTTTTTTGCCCAGTTCTTTTCTTCCTTTAATACGTTATTACCTTCTAGCCAGAAAAAAAAAAATCTTATTGCTAAAAAGGACAAAATAAGAACAGATTGTCTTATTCAAAGCCCAATTATAACATCCATTTTCTCCCACTTCACACCTCGGAACGCGTTGTTATTATAGGAAGAAAGGCACTAATTTCACGTCGTCTTAATCTGAAAGGGGAGAAATTCAACACAAGGTAGGCAAATGGGCCATTTCGGGTGGTTCACTTTAAAACCTGCCTCCATCTCTAACCATTCCCTGTCCAAAGTCATGAGCATTTCAGATGAAAGGAAAACCAAGAAAGAGGAAAGAAGAAGACGAAAAAAGATAATCGTTGCCTTGAACATATTCCAAGGTAGGCTTTATTTATTCATATCTAAAGTACTTGCAGGAGGCTGCGGATTACATGGATAACAAAGTAGGAGTAAGCCCAATAGGAAGGAAAACATAATGAGAAGTGGGCCCTACATAACCGGGTCTAGTTCTTTATTCGCATGGACCGAGCTCAATCCAAAACCGTAAGGGCTCATGTTGTAGCAGTTAAGGTTGTCACCGTAGCTGACACCCAAGAGATCGCAGTACCTCTTATAAAAACCAATCCGGCTTTCTACCCTAGCATCGGGTCCTATGCCACCACATTCTAGTCCTCCATTGATGATGTTGGTAGTGAGACCGAATCCAGGAAGGCGACCCATAGCAATGTCAAAAGCGGACGGTGTCCAGTTTCCAGTGATGACGTCGTGGCAGGATGGCTTGGGTGCTTGTGGGGTCATCCAGAACCAGAAGGCCGTCTTGAATGAGAGCAGTCCGTCTGAGGCAACTAAATCAGGGTTGCTGAGGAGGTCCACTCCAAGATATTGTCCAGCTTGGCCATAGTTGTAGTTGCTGCAAGAAATTCAGTCGAAGTCATGCATGGTCAAGGTTAATTAAGATCAAAGTCTTTGACCAGTTATAATTTCTGGGTTAATTAGTTCAAAATACTTACTATGAAATTTGAATGGGCCCTCGGCCATAGTACTTCTTCCCTGGAACGCAAGGCCACTCTACGCTAGGTACACAATAAGCGGCTGGAGCACCTACCTCCTCTTTAAAGCAGTATCCCCATGCAAATCGGCCATCTGGTGCACCGTCCCACCCCCCTGCACATATCAGAACAACCAAATCATATCCTCATTTCACTTTTTCTTGTTTTAATTTAATTCAATTTAATTAAGATGCCGTTTAGATTCTTAATTCACAGTACAAACAGAACCTTGATTATCATATAAACTTAGGTGCAGAATTAATTCTTCAAGTTAAAAAATGGTGCACCCACCAGTTGTTTCATGGGAGGTTTGGCCTAGGAAAGCTGCAATCTCCCTCTTGCATATCTCTGAGTCGTCCCCCTGAGCAAATCCTTCAAAACTTTTTGCTGCAGCTATGAAATCATCATAGGTGTAGAAGCCCCTGGCAGGGCAAGCTGCATTATTGCGATGCAGTAGCATCTGCTCAAATAGTTCGCGACTGATGAGTGAGGTTAGTTCACCACAAGGTGTTGGTGGTGGTGGTGGTGTAAATGGTGGTGGTGGTGGAGGTGGTGGTGATGGTGGTGGTGGCGGTGGTGGTGGTGCACAGACCAGGTCGCATTGGCTCTGGCAACCGGTCCCACACCATGCGCCCCCGCTGCCACAATAGCCCCATTGGCTGCAGCAGAGGCAGTTGGGGCAGAGCGCTCCCCCTGCTTGGCTTCCACACTGCTGTGCAGAGGCAGAGAGTATGGAAGCCAACGAAAAGATGATTAAGGTCCAGGCCTTCATTCTTTCCTACTTCAAGTGCATGTTGTGGATGAGCTGAGAGTGGGGTATAAATAGATAGTTGAGTACTGCCTCTACAACCTTTCAAGGGTCATTCACGTTGATCACATGCATATAAACTTTTAGGAATCTTTACGCACCAGCCTTTAGGGCATCTCTCTCTCTCTCCAGCCTTTAGGGCATATCTCTCTCCCTCTCTCTCTCTCTCTCTCTCTCTCTCTCATTTGCAATTGTAATCGTTCCTAACATAGTGACTTGTGGGGTCTTCTAAACAATTATTCTGAGTCGTGACATGAATACGCCTGTCAGTCGGGTGGTTCGGGCCTGGGCATGGGTTATTCAATTCCGTCCTGAATATTGGACGGGCCTACCGGGGATTATTCAATTTCAGTCGTAAATTGAGCGGGCCTATGTCAAATCCCATCCTGTAAGGGTTCGAGCTGGGCTTGAGCTTTAGCATAATCTTGAACATAAGATCAACATTATCTAATTATTCCTATATTCTCACCGAACCTTAAACCCTCCTTTTTTTTCAGGTTTGAAACCAGCAATACAATGCAACAAGCAACATGATGGACATGTAACTTTGTAGGGGATAATAATTTCTATTTTGGAAGATGTACTTTGCAGGTCTGGCATCAACTTTATTCTTAATTTTTTTATTGCTAGCTCACTGATCAAAGCCCCGAGTCGCATGCACACGATAAATAATGCAAAAAAATGTATGAGTTGAGAATTGAGAGCTTCATGTCTCACTTGTTTGAACTGATGTCACAGAGATATAAATCTAGGACTTGGGTCTTTGTTTGCTTTCTTATGCACCTCAATTGTTGTATTTTTCTAAAGTATTCTAAAATTATATGTTGTAAAATTATAAAACATGATTTTTAAACTAAAAATTAGTAAAATATATAACTTGCGGTCGGGCCGGGCCAGGCCTAGACGGGTTGGGCAAGCTCTCTCATTCCCAATTTCATTTTGGCCGGGCTTTAAAATAATTATCCAAGCCCAGCACGCTGTGCTCAATTTTTTTTTTAAAGCCCTGTATTTTCGGGCTTGGACCGGACCGGATATCCATTTCAACGGACTAAATTAAAAGGTATAATATCAACAAACAATACTTATTCCGGCTATCTCCTCATTCTTCGTCTTCTAAAGGATAATCGTCCGTCCACGAAAAGAAAATGATATTTCTTCTCTTTTTGCGTAAGAAAAGGACGGAAGTGGGGAAGAAAATCAAACCGCAAAAGCGAGAGAAGTGATTAAGAAATTTTTGTAAGTTAGTATAAAAAGTGGAAAGGCAGTAGATACGTAAAGAAAACTATTAATGGGATTCGCTTGCTTTATGAGATTGAAGAGCAGTTCTCCGCTTGGATCGTTTCTTCTTGTAAAACTCAAAACTTCATTCATTTTTTTCAATTGCGATGGGAGATTTCGTTGGAGTGGCTATCTTAGGCATGTTGACATTTGTAGTTGATTCATTGTTTCTGAATATTCATTACACCAGCATTAACTTTTCCATGATCGATAATGAGTTGAAAAATGACGGGACACAGTTCGGTAAAGACATGCATGCATCTGAATGAACTTGAGGAGAAAAATCCAACTGCTCACTATGTTAAAAGACACTTCTCCCTATTCATATCCCATTCGCATCAATTTTATTGTATATCACTGCGACACCACTAGCCCAATTCAACATAGTCAAAAGGAAAAAAATAATAATAATAAAGGAAAACATAATGTTGCTAGTTATGCAAAAATAAATTTCTCACTTATTTTCCGAAAGCTCTTGCTGGAACATTCACATTTGCAATCTAACTTTTAAACCAAAATTCGGGCCAACAACTCTCTCTCTCCCTCTTCCGAGGGTCCCATTGATCATTTGATTTGAGGGGATGGAAAGAGATATCTTGGGTGGTTCAGCATATAAAGTTTGGGTTTAATCCCATGCTCCTTCATCCTTGGCTTGTAAATTTAACAACTTTATATTAATGAATTCTTTTTATCCTTGATCCAACTGTCTAGTCCATTCAGATCAGTCAAACCTTGATGGATCTAGTGTAATCCAGGGAATCTCATGTGTGTGGATGGTTGTGGTGGCCGGGCTGATGCTTATGAACATTTTCCACACACACGTAATATACATACATATATATATATATACATATAGTTATTAGGTGCGCCCGGTGCACATCTTGCACACTGGGGGTGGTATCCACTTGATGGTCCATCCTAATGGGCCACACCCCTCCTCAATTTCACCCGGCTACGAGTTTTGCACCCATCCGAATAGGCTTAACCATTGGATCGACTGTGTACCCATTCGAATGAACTGTATGCCATTAAACTTGTAGGGTCAGGAAGGAGATGATAGGATTTTGGGATGGGCTGATTTTTACAGAGATGAAAGGCCAAGGGATGGGCCCCACATTGAGGCGCGCACACTGATCCAATGCACGAGTCTCGCAGGAAATAAGGACTATATATATATATATTGATATGTTGAGAGTATCGTGAGGGTTACTCTTATGAAAACATCTCTCATATATACATATATATATATATATATATATATGAAAACTTTTGTGTAAACACATTATCACATGGATATCTTGAAATTCTACTCTTTATACATTTTAGCTGTAGTTTGCCTTATTCCTATTCATTTTTTGAACTCCTTATTTTTATACATGAAGTTTTTTTTTTTTTTCTAAAATATACATGAAGTTAGAAAAACTGTAGGCAGTGACACTGAGGGTGCCAGGATTTTCTTGTAGGGCGATTAACAACGTGGAAGCCAAGATTTTCTTACTAGAGAGGGTCAATAATATTTTCATTTTGTTTGATTTTTTTTATATTTTTTTTACCAGGAGATAGGGGGAATCTTTTAACCATGAACTGTCCTTTTCTGGTCCCGAAACAATAAGAGTTGTGAGCCAGTGACAATAAAATAAAAAAAAAAGAAAAGAAAAGAAAAAGGTTGACACATAGGTGCCCCCAACCTGCAACACGTGACCACAAGCACTTAAAGAATATCCAGACAAAAGTCCCCCTACCGACATAAATGCTCCACCAAGGAGTCCTGGAACCTCTGATCACCGGCAGTGTATGCTTGTAAATTAAACTCTCTTGTAAACCCCCATGTGGAGCCCACATATAGATAATCCCGACGGTTAAAGTGATTCTCATCCCCTCTACTGGCTGATATGTCCTCAGGTTTCAGTTCAACACAAGTGGGTTTCACCGCCTGATTAAGTACATTGACCAAAACATGGATATGTTTGGAACTTGATTCAATTTGAACGGTCTAGACTATCTTCATGTCCAACATGCGATGGACTTCTTGATCAGGTGTTTCTAAGATTTATGAAACCTTCTTGTGATACTCGAATTTGTGAAAAAAAAACAACGGGGAGAAATTGTAGAAGCTGTAGGCAGTGACACTGAGGGTGACAGGATTTTCTTGTTGGGGGATTAACAATGTGGAAGCCAAGATTTTCTTACTAGAGAGGGTCAATAATATTTTCATTTTGTTTGATTTTTTTACTAGGAGATAGGGGGAATCTTCAACCGTGAACTGTCCTTTCTGCTCCCAAAAAGATAGAGTTGTAAAAAAAAAAAAGAAAAAAAGTTACAAAAAGTCTACAGAGCCCGGGATTTTTGTCCGGGCTTTGGCACGGCTCCCCATGGGAGCCGTTGGATCCCAGAGCCGTGCCAGAGCCCGGGACAAAATCCGGGCTCTGTAGCACGGTTCAAAAAGTTAACACATAGGTGCCCCCAACGTGCAACACGTGACCACAAGCACTAAATATCCACACAAAAGTCCCCCTTGTAAGGAAAGTCCTTTTAGGTCTATTACTTGGACCACAAGTCCTTACCTTTCCCGAATTGTGGTCATTATAGGAATTCTGTTTTCATAGGATATATGCTATTCAAAATAGGTTTCTCAATGAGATAAGGTTTCTCAATGAGATATATTCCATATTTATCTCTACCTTGATGGACGGTTGAGATTAAGTTTAAGGAAACCCTAAATTGGAAATTCGGTCCTCTCTCCACCTATAAATAAAGCCTTTTGTCCATCACAAAGGCTACACACAAAACTCAACACATTAAGGGTTTATAGGCAAGGAGAGAGATACCGGAATCATCCACCCAGTCTCTTCTTCGACGGATCTCAATATCAATCAGCACCAGACAGCAGGATCGGAAACCTCTCTGCATCAGGATGGCTGGAGGTATTCTTCTATTTATCTAAGATTAAATCCTACATGTGATTATCATGATGTTCAAGATCTTAGGATTCATATTAATAATAGCTTTACATGTGGTATCAGAGACCAGGTTTTAGAACACATGATCGTCCATTAATTAGGATAACTTTGCATCGCCATAATCGGCAAATATAGATTCGTTTCTGACCTTGTTTTAAGCAATTTCTTGATCCAACTATTATGGCCTGCATGAATGGTTCAGATTTATATTATTCCGCAATTTTAATTTTACCACGACTGTTTGATCATGATTTATTTAAAGTTTTAATATTTTTTTTATCATTATTAATATTGCTGCATAAAACTCCTGCGTGAAAGTCAGTCCGATCGATCGGACCTGAAGCCCGATCGATCGCCCAGGAAACTGTCTCAGTTAAGTGACAGTCCGATCGATCGGCCAGCGGCGAATCATCTTTATAAATAAAGCCTTTTGTCCATCACAAAGGCTACACACAAAACTCAACACATTAAGGGTTTATAGGCAAGGAGAGAGATACCGGAATCATCCACCCAGTCTCTTCTTCGACGGATCTCAATATCAATCAGCACCAGACAGCAGGATCGGAAACCTCTCTGCATCAGGATGGCTGGAGGTATTCTTCTATTTATCTAAGATTAAATCCTACACGTGATTATCATGATGTTCAAGATCTTAGGGTTCATATTAATAATAGCTTTACACCCCTACCTACATAAAAGCTCCACCAAGGAGTCCTGGATCCTCTGATCACCCAGCAGTGTATGCTTGTAAAACTCTCTCGTCGTGAACCTCCATGTGGAGCCTACATATTGATAATTCGGATTGTTAAAGTGATTCTCATCTCTTTTACTGGCTGATACATCCTCAGGTTTCAGTTCAACACAAGTGGGTTTCACCGCCTGATTGAGTATATTGACCAAAACATGGATATGTTTCGAACTCAATTCAATTTGAACGGTCTAGACTATCTTCACGCCCAACATGTGATAGACTTCTTGATCAGGTGTTTCTAAGATTTATGAAACCTTCTTGTGATACTCGAATTTGTAAAAAATAAAAAAAAAAACAACGGGAGAAATTGTAGAAGCTAAATCCTTTTTATAAGATATATCTTTTTTTATAAAGAAAATTTTTCCTAAAGAGAAAACCAATCACGTTACAGAGAAAACAATGAAACAAATGGACACGCCATACAATCAGCAAACCTTATCGTGAGAAAGTGAAGAAGCTACGTCTTTGTCAAGGCTACAAGGAAAATTCATAAAAGCGAAGACAAAACACAAACAGACAACAAACAAACGGACACACCGTAAATCATAACTTACTGGACCATTTCATAGCCAAGGAATAGTCACCATGCACCGTACGTGCATTCTCATCAACTTCATAAAGAAACCAAAAGAAGAAGAGGAAAAGGAGGACCACACTGTGTTCAGATTTATGAGCTTTGGTGAATTTTGATTTCATAGGTGGGGCCTTTTTGATGAATTTACAGCGAAAGACTAAAAGAATTACACCATCATATTTCCAGTTCTATGCCATACCTATGCTTCATAAAGGTGTCAGTGTCTTTGATCTTCCAATCTCGGGTCATGTATATCCTATGTCAAAGTATGCACCTTTATTTCAGCTAATTGTTTTCATTCAGACATGATCCCACATTAATGCGATCCTGAAAAGTAAAACTTGAAACATAAGTAATTAATGGTGAGGGATGTGTTAGGTTTTTATTTACTGGCTAATTCATGAGTTTGACAAAACTCTTGATCATCCATTGAGTTGTAATTCTTTATTAGAAAGCTGGAAGAAATTAGAAGTGCTAAAATTCCGGATCAACTAGAATGGGGTTCGCTCGAGCGACCAGCATCGTCCGCTCGAGCGGACATGAATCAGAATAGCCAGATGCTGACAGACACTGAAACAGAACCTCATCCGCTCGAGCGGACATGTGGCAGAGTCCTACGAAAATTAGAAACATATTTCTAATTGTGCCCAAACTGCTTGTTTGAATTTTAATCAAGTTAGGCAACCTTAAGCACATCCAAATGACTATTTAAAGGATTCAAGGGCTATTCTAAAGATGGACCTCACCTCTCAAAGTTTTGAGTTAGAGATTTTATTGAGAGAGTTCTTCTCTAGATATATTATTAACGAGTTATGTTGACAAGTTCTCCAGAAAGATAGTTTCTTCTGCGTTCTTTGTAGAAGATTATTTTCTTGCGTAGAAGATTTGAGGAGTCAAATGCAGGTTTGAGCCTGTAGCAATCAACGGTGTGAAATCGTTGAAGCGTGAGACGTCACAAGGTAACTTCAGTTCTTAGGTTGGGGATACACTACAACAAAAATCATTTTTTGGGCAAATATTCCGCAACGTTTTGAAATTTTGTCACTAAATGTTGTTTTTCGCGACGAAAAATTCATTTTGTCGCCTAAAATGAAAACACAAATTATTTAATGACGATAATTTTTAATTGACACTAAATATCGTCGCGAAAAGTTTAGCGCCAAAAAATGGAGTTGGTGCCCTGAAGAGGTAAAATTTTTCCGACGAAATTATTTATTTGGTGACGAATTTTTTTCGTCTATAAATCATTTACACCATATTTTATTAAAGAATTTTCGCGACAAAAATATGTCGTCATAGAATCCCTTAAAAATAATCTAGGACGAAATTAATTCGTCGCGGATTGCATAAAATTTAGGGCCCGCGATCTAGCTTAGCGGTTCATTTTTTAGAACGATTAGGCGACGAAATGAAATAATATAACACCCTCGCACACAGACCTTGTCCATTTCTCTCACACCAGAACCAAAGTGCAGCACTATCACCTCCTCGCCCTCTCGATCTCGACCCTCTCTCTCTCCATCTCGCAACCCCTGTGCAGACCCATCTTAGAGGCAGCCCCCCTCTCCAGTCTTTCTGCTCTTCATCTCTCTCACGCCCACGGACCGTCACCCCTTCTTCCTCAACGCGTAGACCGCACCACCACCAGCAGCAGCGCAGAGCCCCATCATCTCTCCCTCTTCTCCTCCTACTCGCAGAACTCATCCCATTCACAAGTAAGAGCCTCTCTCCCTCCTCTCTGCATCACCATCACATCCCTCAGCACTTCCCCTGCACGCCAGCGCACCCACTCGTCTCATAGAAATCTCCAGATCTCCAAGAAGAATATCTTATTTTTTTAATCTTTTCTTTTGGGTTTTTTATTTTTGTTGTTTTTGTGGGGTTTTAGATTTGGGTTTTTTTTTGTTTTTTTTTTTTTTTTTTTTGGGATGAGAGATTGGATTTGGGGGGGTGTTTCTGTGGGTAGGTTCTACTATTTGTGGGGTTTTGAGGAAAAGGATTTTGAGTATTTGTGTATTAGGGATTTGATTTTATTAGAAGATATGAGTTGGGGTGGTGTGTTTTCCGATCGACATCGGAGAAGAAGAAGCAGAAGCCAGAGCAGCGAGCAGCGGTAAGACCTACTTCGCTGCATTTTTCGATCTTCGCTCTTTGATCTTTGATCTCTCTTCCCCAAAACCCTACTCTTTGTTTGGAGCTTCCAGCAGCTTTGATGTTTCAGATCTGGTCGACATCGGAGAAGAAGAAGGAGGTAAGACCTACTTCCCTGCATTTTTTTTTTATCTGCTTACGTTAGGTCACTTTTTGAAATTATGAAATAATTTCATTTGTATTGGCTATGTGTTCAATTTTTGAAATTGTGTAAGGATGAGTTTGTGATATGGGTATGGAAGCCATCATTATACGCAAAATAATAGGGAATTAGCACTATTTGTTTGTTTCTGTCTCTTTTGATCTGTTTAGGAAAAAAGTCATATATGTAGATTATGGAGATCTATTTGGTGTATATTGTAGTGGCATTTTGTTATTTGTGTTGATTTGTATTAAAGATGCATCTTCTTATGATGTTTCCTTTTTTTTTTTTTCCTCCAATCATCATGTTCATGTAACTTCATTTCTTCCTCATATAGATTGGATTTCTCCCTTCTAATGGAGCTCTTGAAGGAAAGAAACCCTGATGCCTAGATATTCTTCGCTTTGGCAATGAAGAAACTAGATAAATTTCCAAGGGATATTTACAGGAAGGGAGAAGAAAAGGCATGTATGTTATTAACTGGCTAGAGAATTGAAGCCAAAGGGGGGAGGAGTGGGAATAACAAGGAATAGGGGCATAAATTGGCATTAGTTAAGTAGGTGGGGTGGGGATTTGGAGAGGAGGAGGATACCTTTTGGAGAACAGTAATTAGCTGAAAATATCAGGTAATCAGGAGAGGTTGAAAAGTGGGGAATGTCTAAATCAAACATAAAGACACAACACAAATACAAATTCTTGGAGACCCCTGCTTTGCTAGTTAATCATAAGCCATATTCAACATAGTACCCTTTGAGTCTCTTTTGAAAAGCTTAAACTTGTTCTTCTTAATGTTGTGGGGAAGAAGCTCTTCTTGTTACCTTTTGTCATTGGCATTGAGTACAGTATTTGATAAAGACTCATTGTTATTTTAGCCTTATACCTTATTTGGGGTAGGCTCAATGGATTCCAGTGACAATTCAGAGGCTTGATTGCAGCACATTGACAATTCCTAAGTTCATTGCACAAGCAACTTATAATTTTGACAATTGTCTTCTTCTTTTTTCCAGTTTTAGAGGGTCCAAGAGAAGTGACACCGACAGTTTTGAAGTCTTCAACTGGCTTGGAAGGTTAATACCTTTCTCCCAAATGTTGAAATGTTAATGGAATTTGATGGCATGCTTACTTTCCTATTTTTCCTTTCCTTATCTGAGCCTGGCAAGAAAATTATACACGTTTTGATTGAATATGCTTATTTTAAGAGCAAGATTTTCTTGTTTGTGTATTTCTTCTTTGTATGCGCTGAATGATTCTAATGTAATATATTTGCTGCTGGTAAGCTTTCACCTAAAAAGTGGGGTCTTTCTAAAGGTTCTAGTACTGTCTTAGTTGCTTTTCTTGGAGGAGTTTTGTTACACCCCGACCCGAACTAATCGTGATTAAAACTAATTAAGTGAGATTAATGCTAATTAAGCATGAATAATTTGATTAATCAAGATTAATGACCAAAGAGGGACAAATTAGTCTCAAATGATGCATTAAGCCTAATGGAATGGATTTGGATGAAATTAAGTTGGTTAAAATGAGTTTAGACTCAAACAAGATAGGCTAAGGACTTTTTCATAAATATGGATTTTCACGTATTTCGTCAAATACGAAAATTCTTGATACCAACGCGTGTATCTCGAAGAGTACGTTAACTTTCATAATAAACGCGATTCCATTTGACCTCAAATGGACCAAGTGAGGCGTCATTTGACTCTAAATATAAATAAGCTTAATAAGAGGGGGTTTTAGTGTCAAACCTCTTATATTAGAATGAAATGAATGAAATGAGTTTATTCTTCATTTCCATCTCAAGAAAACCCTAGGCAACTCTCCATTCCTCTTTTCTCTTCCATTTTCTCTCCATCTAGTGTGTAGATTGAAAGAGTTCCCAAGTGATTGGAGTGAGGTTAGGCTACTTCATCTTCTTCCTCAAGTCATTCCTCCATTTTTGAAGTGTTAGAGCTTGGAAGAGAGTTCTAAATCTCTTGCTTGGAACCACAAGTAAGTAATAGGTCTTCCTTTAGAATTTCCAAGTTCTATTAGTGGTTTTGTAGTGATTTCTAGCATAAATGGCTCATGGGAGTGCATATGCTTGTTTTATGGATTAGGGTTTGAAATTGGGAATTTGGGTCTTAAGCCAAGCTAAGTAAAAGAGGGCTTTGAGTTCATTGACTTCAAGAGAGGCAAGTATAAACATTGCTTGTGATTAGTGTCAATCATTATAGAAATGCATGGTATTTTCATGGGTTTTATGCACTTTTCCATTAGATTATGGAATTGTTTATAGTTTATTGGATGATTAGAAGTATGTATATGTGAATGGATGTTGTATGAGGAGGGAACAGGAGGTTACAAATCTCTTATGCAGGTTGTGGAAATTAATGGAGAAAGGAAGTAGAAGAAGAGAGAGTGTATCAGAATTTTCGGATGAAATTCTGAAGGGTTCGCTCGAGCAAACAGTATGTCCGCTCGAGCGAACGAGGTTCTGTTTGGACTGACATAAGTTCTGAAGAGTTCGCTCTAGCGAACATTAAGTGCGCTCGAGCGAACATAGTTCTGTTTAGGTCCGCTCGAACAAACAGTGGGTTCGTTCGAGCGAACAACGTTCTGTCTTAGTCCGCTCGAGCGAACAGTAATTCGCTCGAGCGAACCTGATACTGGCCCAACAACGACAGTTAGTGAAAATTTGGGTTTTGGATTTTACGAGAAATTGGAGAACTTCTAGTGATTGTAAATGCTAACCCGATTAGTTTTAAGACTAATCATGAATTAAATTAAGTTACTGAGAATTAGTGACATTTTAAGAAAGGTTCCTTGAACGAACCATATTAATCGATAATTGCCTAAGCTCCATGGGTGATAATTACGGGGACTAACAATGCACATATTAAATGTATAAATATGATGTCCATCGTGAATAACACGTGCATTTGGAAACCAACGGTTACACCCGAATGGTTGTTTAGGATTGAGGTAAGGTTGAGTAGAACCGTAGGTGGTCATTGATGTTGTAATACAATCTAATGAGATTGGTATTTATTGTTATCCCCTTCCTTTGTCATGAAAGGAATCATTGAATTGAATTGAATTCATAAAAGGATTTCTTACTGAAGGTTATTGACCCTTAAGTCTAGCACTACCTAGCTATTGTATTAGAGCTCTAAATGAGTTCAATGAATTAATGAATGACTAATCCTGCTGCAGCAGATGGATATTGGGGTGAACCGGAGCTCCATGGTGATGCTAGTTGTCCCTGACACGGACACTAGTAAGTCCCACCAAATTCTGATCGTATCTTCGGATATTTATTGATGCCTTCCATTGGAAGATGAATCCTCCCTTTGAGGGGAAATGGTAAATAAAAATGAATCCTTCCTTTGAGGGAAGATGGTAATGAAATAAAATACAATACAATGAATGCTATGGTAGTGGCCATTTTATACATGTTTATTAATTGACATTGTGTCTCCTATTGTCATTGTAGAAATTGTCTAGATTTCTCTAGAATTGAAATTGTTATTAATGCAATATGAATGTGTTAATATACTATTGCAAGAATTGTTTATACATTGTTGAACCGTCGTGTTCATTAGTGTTATTGATGGCATTACATGCCCGATTGCCCCTGCCGGTGCAGCAGCACCCCTGGCGGCAGCAGAGTAGACCGCTCCAGTTCCTCCAGGAGGACTGATTGAGTGGAATAGGCGGGATACTATCTGAAATGGGTATCCGAGTGCAAAATGGAAATTGAAACGTTTTGAGAAATATTTTGAAGGACTGTTTATAAATTCATTTTGGAATGTAATTAATTTGACATCTGCATAATGTTTTGAATATGCAGTGTTAATCAATGTATATTGGAAATGATACATGTATAAGAACTTTATTTTGTATACATATAAATTGTAAGTTGATATTGTCAAATATGAATGTTTCCGCAAGATTTTGTATTTGACAGGTATATTGAGAATGATATCCCTTGTGAATTCCGTTTTAACTTCGGTTAATTCGGGGTTTACGGGAGTAAGTATGATGATCAAGGCTCGGGGTTACCAGATCTCGGGCCCGGGTCGTGACAAGTGTCTTTTCTACTCTCTCAGGGAATAGATATAAGACCTAATCTAGCTGCCATATTGGGGCTAGCATGGCTAGACTCAATTTTGCTTGGTGGTAGCTGTCTGGCTCAGATCTCATGTCTTTGGCCTCCTCATAGGCATCGAATTCTTGTTCATGAAGCAGGGCATCTGCTGACTGGTAATTCTTTTTATATTAAAACAAATGTGGATTTTTTCATTTTATACTGGGAATGGTGTCTGGGGAATTGCAATTTAATTTTAAGAAGGCATTTTATTTTAATTTTGCTCACTGCCCCGACCCTCATGTCTTGATTCTGTAAACATGGGTCCCATGTTTCAGTGATACAAACTATTGATCCCATTAATCAAGCTGTGGACAGAGTGTAATACCTGTCGCATGTATAATCCAGAATTGAAGATATTAAAAGTCCAATATCTAACTGTTCTATGTTGAACTTGGGCTTGGATTTCCAAATGAGATTGTTGTTTGAATCCAGACTACCATCAGGAAGCCCATGATATCATAGGTGCTGATGATTGGAACATGATTCTCACTTTTACTTTCCTAAGGCCTGAGATTTCCTCCATCGGCTGATGAATATCCTCTGTACTTCATCAAGGACTCAAGGTTGAATTATTTCTAACAAAGCCTTTGTTCGAATCCAACTATAAGTTATTAATTATCCCTTAGGTGAAAACGGTTTGTGTTTCCTTTCGAACTTCCATTCAACATCCATGGTTTTGTGATCTGTTGCTTGACATTACCTCATTAGTGACACAGGACAATCTGTTTGGCCAATTACAATTCACAAATGCATGAACTGTATGATCATTTCATTTGGAATCTGTTCAGTTAGTCTAAATTATATTTAAGTGGGCCCTATTTGGTTTTCATGATGTTGGGCATTTGGAAAAGTGCAAGAGTCCTAACACAATTCTTGTAGTACATCCATTTGAAGTTCCTTATCTTAACAATATAATGTGGATTTGGGGTGGGGGTGGTTTGCTTTGGGGTTGTGTTGGAATAGATTTGGACATGGGTTAGTATGGGCTTAATATCAAGTTCCGTTGAATGATCCTTGTATTGTTTATGTTCAATTTTTTTTTTTTAATTTAGATTGTGTTCTTGAACTTGCAGCTACTGAAGATATCACGATTAGGAATCGGTACTTCGTGGTTGCAAACAGCAGGGGCTTAAATTAACAAAGGACGGGTAAAGATTTTCTGCTCAGCTCAGCTCATATGTAATGTTGTGCTGGTAATTGTGTTATTGTTTGCCATCATTACAGTATTGGCATGATATGATACCAAATCCAACTATCCAAATAATTTTAGTTAGTTAAACCATATCCTAGTGCAGCAAGATTGCTGAGTTCCTGAAAACTAAACAATTGTTAATGCTATCAGCATGTCAATTAGGATTCACTAATCTATACAATTCTAGATTTTGCAACATTTGTAGCAGATCATATCCACTTTCCCCTGACAGGCCCTTGGCAAAAATCATTCAAGGTATGAAATTTGGAAAAGTGTTGCAGAGTCCACCTCAATAATAACAAAACAGGGGCAAAAAAGGCAGCCTCAGATATTAGTATTAGACAAGATTAGCAGCATAAGATGATTCTAACTTTTGATCTAGGGGATCCAATGTTTCAACAATTGCATTTGTATGTGTACACCATTAGAACTTTTAGGCCTTAAACCAAAGGTTACAATCATCAAATGAGGCAGATTTTATTCCAAACCTGATCCATGATGGGACATCTTTTCCAACCTTTTATAATCTTAAAATCTTAAATCTGCAAACAATTGTACATTAAAAAAATAAAATAATAAAAAGTCTTGCAAATGAGCTTGATACCAAAGCTCAATACTAGACTAAACACCCCTCATCCTATTATAATTCAATATAGGAAATTGTTCTCTTACAATAGGACTACATGTGGAGTCCAACTCTATGTTGCCTGCCTTTGAATACTGGGGGCAGAGAATGGATTGTTAACCACTCATTGTTTGGAGTTGAGCAGAAATATGAAACCACAACAGAAAGAACCCTCCCTCCCCTATATATCTGTGTGTTCTCTCATGCCATTTTATGCATGTGCTCTTCTGCTTGACCAAAGGTGCAGAAATCTAGGTCATCTTTAAGTTTTAGCTTGGGATTTGATCTCTGTATCAAACACATTGCATCCTCTGTCACTTTCTTGGGAAATCATGGAACCTTTATGCTGAAATCATAGAAATGGTTTTTCATCATGAGTTAAGATCAGTGAATGCATGGCTTACACCCTAGCCAAACAGGGGGTTAGATAGGCTGTCCCCTTGGGTGGGTATTATCATGTAATTCCTTGTTGGGGGAGGGGGGATTGTTTTCTAATTGCCTCGGTGAGTTATGGGTATAAATTAATGCTCTTGTACCCTTTCTGCTTCTTGTTGCATTGTTTGTAATTTCCCTTTTTTTTTTTTTTTTTTTTTTTGACAGTCAATTTCCTATGTTTTTCTTTTAATGAAGTTATACATGACTGATAAAAAAGAATGGGAACCTTTATGCTTAACAATAATGTGCTTATAACATATTGTTGCTCATCAGTTATCTACTTTCATAGTACTCCAGAGAAGGATTTTTGTGGATTGCCATCACAAGTGATCGTCAACTTGAGAAAATGAAAGAAATTGATCAAACAGCAATTCAACTCTGTGCCTGGTTACTGTTTTGAGCCCTTACCTTTTTCTAATTTTTTTTGCTGTTGCTAGATTACATTGGACTAGTTTTTTGGGGAGAACTTTCAGTTGAAAGCATGTTGAGCATGATCCATAAGTTAGTTTTACCAACCTGTTTGTTCTAGCTTTATTTGATACAAAAATAAGTGTGAGGACTTACTTAAGAGCTTGTATGTTCATCAGATCCCATCAGAATTTGAGTGCTTTTATGTTCATGTCATCTGCCAGTTTTGTTATTACTGAAAGCCTATAAATTTTTTCCTTCTCCTTTTGTCTCCTCTTTTTTTTTTTTGCAACCTCCCTTTGAAGTGCTTGGTTGGAGAGAGAGATTAGTTGTACCGTAATAGGTTAATTGATTTGGAGGTTCTTTTAACCAGTTTTCTTTGTCCATTTGTTACTTTTTGCAGGTCTGGGATTACACTGCATTAGGATACACAAGATACAATGCAAGAGATGCGGGTAAAGAAATATTAGGGTAAACACATTTGTAGAAGAGATTTGACTTCTAATTTTTTGTACTGCTCCTTTTTACATGGATAATCCTTTTGGATTTGGATGTTTGTTGCAGGTGTGTTGTGGAGAATAAGGTTCTTTATGCTTCTCTTTTGTCATGCTTACAAGTATAATCTGCTTCACACTAGGTTTCCTATCTCATGGCTATTTTATATATATTATCTCCCGTATCATCTTCACCAATGTTATTTTTAAGAACCAGTTAAAGGTTTAGCAGTTAGCACACACAAAAACACAGAGCTAATCAAATATACTCAAGTGTATCATCGATTTGATACAGTCAAGATTATAACCACTCAAGTGTATCATTGATGTTCATTTTTCATCATGACAAACTCTGGATATCAGCCTGCACCTGTGATAAGCAGTGGGTCTGAATAGCTGTCACGACCCTGGCCCGAGATTCGGTAACCCCGAGCCGTGATCAACATACTTACTCTAGTAAACTCCAAATTAATCGAAGCTAAAACAAAATCCACAAGGGATAACATTCTCAATATACCTACCAAATACAAATCTTGCGGAAATATTTATATTTGATAATATCAATTTACAATTTTACATGTATACAAAATATAGTCCTTATACATGTATCATTTCCGATATACATTGATCAACACTGCATATTCAAAACATTATGCAGACGACAAATTAATTACATTCCAAAATAAATTTATAAACAGTTCCTCAAAACATTTCTCAAAACATTTTCAATTTCCATTTCGCACTCAGATACCCATTTCAGATGGTATCCCACCTATTCTATTCAATCAATCCTCCTGGAGGAACCGGAGCGGTCTCCTCTGCTGTCGCCGGGGGCGCTGCTGGACCGACAGGGGCAATCGGGCCTGTAATGCCATCAATAACACTAATGGACACGACAGCTCAACAATGTATAAACAATTCTTGCAATAGCATGTTAACACACTTATATTAAGTTCATTCAATCTATATAATAACAATTCCAATTCTAGAGAAATCTAGACAATTTGTACAACAACAATAGGAGACACAATCACAATGAAAATTTTTCATTCTTTTATGAGGTGAAGGAGGTCTTGGGTTGTGACCTTATTCTTTTTATTAAAAATTGATTTTTGCAAAAGACAAATCTTCCGGATTCAAAACATTGATTTTTTTAAGATCTGAGTTATTTTTGGGACAAATAGTAGAATAATTGCATGGATGAATTAATTATCTTGCTTAGTGGATTTTGGATGCTCTGATCTATTTTATATATTTGATTAGTTTGTGTTTCTGAATTTATTCTAGTTTCTTTTCTTAGATCTCAATTACTTATTAATCTTTGATAATAAAAAAAAACCAGATTTTGAATTTTAACTTAATAGTGGGATTCGACATGTATTTGTCACTGTCTCAAAAAGACAACTGTGCACTTACAGTATTAAAAGATTGAATTTAAATTGACATCGATGCCCATGCCATGCATAAAAATAAAAATAAAAAATAAAAAAAAGAAGAAAGCGCATGATCACGTGTGTTGTAATTTGGATAAGCCTATGGTGTGGCTAGAATTACAACCCGTTTTGGGCTCTAGCGGAGCCTGTTTAACTATGGAGACAAAATGTCAGGGCCACACCTAGCCCAATCATTCCAAGCTAGAATTGACGTACGGAAGCTGGTTCCAACCATTAATATTATTACTAGATTCTAGTGTGGCTAGAATCAGATCTAATTGCCAAATGTTTACACTTGGTTCCACCCTACGACTGTGCAAGTTACTTGGGCCCAATGCAATTGCAGAGTTTGCCGTTTTGTGTTGAATATGTCAGGCCTGAATAAGTTTATAGTCGGGCATAGTACACATAGGCATGAACTGGGCCTGTTTAACTATCGAGTAAGAATGAGGCTCAGGCCAAGAAACAGGCATAACATACAACCCAGCTGACCTCGATCGCCCAATGTTAAAATTGACCCAAGCTGGCTGAGCCCAACAGGACAACATGATGAATGAAGCGTAATTTTTTTGTTGACAACACAATGGCATTATTAATCAATATCTGGTGTACAAGTCACGTGCCCCTGTACAATGATTACAGCGTGTGATTACAAAAAAAAAGAAAAAAAAAAAAAGAAAAAGAAAAAGAAGAAGTTGTATGAGGACCACTTTGGAGATTTCCCAATTTGCAGGACTCTTTTGGTTTCGAATATTTAAAGACCTTTTTTTTTAGCATTTTGTATATACCCCTTAAGGTTTATATGATTTGTAAATAGACCCTTGAGGTTTTATTATTTGCAAATAGGCCCCCGCATCATCATTTTAATACCTTCTGTGTCCCTAAAATCAATATTCTTTCAACCACCATAGGTTTTTAAATCGAAATGACACTTTTGCCCATCTCTTTTATCCTTATGTGCATAATTCAAAAGCTTGGAGTCGATTTTTTTTATAAAGCATGTAACATTAACAATTGCACTTAGTAGGAGAGAATCACCATCATTATCAAAGCCTTGTCCCAATTATGTTAGGGTTGGCTACACGAATTTCATTTTTCTATTCCGACCTATCTTGAGCCAAATCTTCGAACTTAGTTGGAGAGAATAACCCAACATATATTCATTTTAAACTTTTCTCAGATGTAGGTGGGGGCTCCAGTCCCCAGACTCATGTACCTGGGTCCACCTCTGGTCATGTGAGAGAAACCATTAGGACTTGAGATAAAATAATGGTATTTTTATTAATAAATTGGTTTATGGATGTAATGGCAAAGCTGTCATTTACATAAAACTTCAACACATATCTCATGGTGGCTACCCATTCTTGTTAGAAATATTAATTTTAGGGACATGAAAGGTATTAAAAAGGAAAATGAGAGGCCTATTTACAAATACTAAAACTTTAGGGGCCTATATACAAATCCTACAAACCTTAGGGGGCTATATACAAAAAGCTCTTCTTTTTTTTTTTTTTTTTTTTTTTTTTGTAACTGCTCCTACTTTACAATTTTAAGCGTGGTCCTGCATACACTACGGCTTTAGACGTTTTCCATTCTAAGCATTCCATGCATGGGCTTCTATTGATAGAGAAAACCAAATTATTAATCTTGTAGGGACTGGAGTCCATAGCTTATTGAAAGATCCTTTCGAATGACATAGCAGACCTTAGAGCTTTTCCTATTGGTACCCAACTTAGCTCTAAAATTCTTCACATCTGGATGGGATTATGATCTTAATCTTATCATAATAAGGATTAATTAAGAAAAACACTAACAAAAATGTATTCTCATTAAATTGTAATTTGTTAAAGCTTCATATCCAGTTTTATGTCGTGAATGAAATGTGGAGCCCATAGGGCCCATTTGTGTGACCCTATTGAATTTATAGGATATCCAAAAAATCAGTCCTTCCAACTTAACGAGGTTAAGATTTTTCACATTCCGGTCTCAAATCACCCTGGCCTAGGGTAATCCCCGAGGTGAGAGACACGTACTCCCGTCATATTGTACTTGTCTCGAGTCAAATACAACATACGAAGGAGCAAAACAACTTTTCCACATGTGAGTCTAGCTCACTAGAACCTATCGATAACATTTAAAGTATAGCGGAAGCTGTAATTTTATACACATGAAAGTATCATTTCGCATTCAGTCCAATTAAACGTTCAAGTTCATACAAAAAAGAATTACACAAGTAAATACATTGATTTACAAAAGAGGGTTTATAAGTGTACCCTTCACAACTATACCAAAAGTATAATCAAAAGTGAACTAAGAAGCTAAGTGTAACCCACACAAAAAGGAGTTAGTCACACTCTAACTATAAAGCTCTCCAAAATGTACACAATGCTCTCCGAGAGAGAAGTATCTACATCGGCCCATTATCCGGCCACTCTTTTAGTCCTGGAGGAACCTCTTTGGTACCCTCCTCTCCCTCTTGGGCCTCCTCAGGGCTGGGAGCTGCACTTGCGACTGTGACACTAAGTATAGTATCTCAATACGACGATTCAGCAAGTATAGACATTAATAAAGAAAATACATAATGTTTCAAATGGAATTAAATGACAGTTAATTAACAGATGTCAATGTCAAGTGATAACTAGGCAATTGTGCGAAAACCAAATAATTCATGCTCGTGAATCAAGGAGAATAAAACATACTAATTGGCTACTACATTGAGCTCATCCTACCAAAAGAGAGCTCATCTAGTTGGAATGTCACTAGCGGCCCGGCCAAAGGTTAGCTGGCAACCCGGGTCTGAAGTTCCGATGCTCAAGATGACTTACTGCAGTAGTCTCGAATAACTAAATAAACCTCAACCCCATCGGGTATCACAGAGTCGAAGCTAAGTAGTGCCGACTCAATCGAATTGAATAATAATCGAATTTGAGTAAGTCTACATTCACTTGTTCATAATCGGATCGAATAGTAATTACATACACAAATACTTACCCAATCCACATTTCCCACAAATATTGAAACAATTGTACGACAATTAGAGCCACGAATTGGAAATAGATAATCGGTCCATAATTGATACTAATTAATAATGCAACTAAATACTTAATTAGGATTTGATACCAATAAGGAAATTTGACCTCAATATGAAATGAAATAAATTAGGGGAATCCAGACATTTTTACTAGCCAATTCTAAACTATTACTTATAGTCTATCACCGTCCAACACAAGGTAGTTTTAGAAGGTAACCGTACTACTATCTTGTTTGAGTGTCACTTATGAAGACAAATACATTGAATTTCTAAACTAACCCTCGTGACATAGTGCTAGACTAATGATTTTTCCATTAGACCAAAGGAGGAGGTTAAGGGTTCTATTTTAAGGTCATAAGGGTCTTTAAAATCTTAATTCCCTATTGGTTTAAGGTGTGCACCCCTAATCCACTTTAAGAAGGTTAAGGAGGGTTATTATAGGCTAGGAGTGCTAATATTCCCTCTAATTGGACCCAAAAGCCCAGACGAAAGGCTTCAGGGATCCGCTCGAGCGGATGTCTCCAGTGGGGTTGAGCGCTCGAGCACTCAATGTAGAATTTCACTCTCCAGAAATTCCAGTGGACGGGTCCGCTCGAGCGGCCCTTTGCGTGGTTGGAGCGCCCACTCCAAAATTTCAAATTTCGGAATTCTGATTGTTTCTTCCCATCTATTAATCAAAGCTTCTTCATCAACACAACCTGCAGAAAATCTAAAGCCTTCATGCTCCCCATTACCTACATCTACTCACTAAATCACTCTTCATTAATTTCTATGGATAGCACTAATCCAATTCATTCGTTCCATTAAGAAGTAGAATCATCAAGAAAAGAATCTTTTTGAATCAAATGTAAATAGACAACATGCAAGTCCAAATTAAACTTAAACTTGCCTCACTTAAGCTTTTCAAACTCTCTCTTCACAACTTGCCCAAAGGAACCCGAACCCCCAAATATCAAACCCTAATCACAAACACACACCAAAATACTAATAAATGTTTATGCATGATTATAAGAGGGTCTCTTGACTCCATTTCAACTCAAAAACATAAAACAAAGAGGGTTTGACTCTTACCTTGACAAGAGTAGAAGATGGGTTCTTGTCAACAAGGATGAGAGGAAGATGAAGAAGATGGAGAAGATGAACAAATCTCCACTCCATGTCTCCAAATACACCAACAATCACTCTCAATTAGATGATGAAGAAGAGGAAGAAGAAGAGTAGAGAGGAGGAAATGAAAAGGCAAACATGGATAAAGTTGCTCTTGAAGGATAAAGATGGCTCTTTTTGTAAGAAAGTCCATCAAAGTTGTATATTTTCATTTTGAGTCAAATGATGGTCCAATTATTCAACGGTATCTCAAATGAAGTAAAGTTTAATACGAAAATCGACGTGCTCGACGAGATACACGCAATGACGCCAAGATGAAATGTAAATGATGCAAAAAAAGAAAATTGATAATTATGTAAAAGCGCTCGACTCTACCCAACCAAGTCAATTCGGTTCCAACTCACATATCTAAGACCCTAGACTCAACTATCTCAACCTATAAGGACTAATTAACACTAAACACCATAATTAGTAACTAAGTATAATTAATTTAGCTAAAACACAATTAATTGTCACTAAACAAGGTTAATTTGGGTCGGGGTGTAACAAGATTAAAGGAGCAAAGTTTATGATTTTCAAACAGCCATATAAAGGGCGGAGGCCTTTGGTACCATCCCTTCCAATCAAGAACTTGGACTCCACAATCATTAGCCAATATTTCTCTCATGCCCTTCTTTGTTCATATGATTCAACCCTAGGCCTAGGAACCACACTAATCCATATCGGAACTCGGTGGTCCAACTCTATTGCAGCGACAATACTGTAGGAGAGGTCTCGCAGAAAAATAGCTAGATGCCAAAATGATAAAAAAAACTTAACAAACACCTCTTATACTTATTACTAAAACATCTTAATCGGAAGCCTGCCTTCAGAGGCGGACCCAAGTGATCGTGATCTGGGGCAGTCGCCCCAGGTCGATTTTGAGATTCTCCTTAAAATGGTATTGGCTCGTTGCCCACGCCCCACATGTCTAAAAGGAGTGCCCCATATTTAAAAGGGTGGAACAGAAAAAAGACCCCAACTCTTCGATCTTCCTTTCATCTTTCAACCTTCCTTCTTCTTCGACCTCAGAACCTTCGTCCTTCAATTGCACGAAGCTCTCTCGCGGTTCTGGTCGGACGTCTATGAGTATGGCGATCTTTTGGCTTCAGATAAATCTCTCTTTTTGCCTCTCTCTCCCTCACTCTCCCTCTATGCCTTCTCCGTTTTTAATGTTTAAGTATGTCGCCTCTCTCTCCCTCTCACCCTTCATTATTTTAGGCACTGCACAAAGAAGTTAGGGTTCTCAGTTATGTTTGTTTGATTTCTATTTCATGGTTAGGGTTAGGGTTGTTTTGATTTAGGGCTTTTTATTTATGATATTCTTTGTTACATTACCTGATTTTAGTTAGGGTTGTTTTGATGGCATATGATTGCATACTAATTGGTGGTTTGGGAAATGGAAATGGGAAAATGGCGATGTTAATTACATGGGCTATGTCTGGTTATGATAGTTCCAGTTTTGCTTAAATCTCTACTGAAGTTGGTAGGAGATGTTGAACTGGCCGGTAAATCAGTTTGAGTGTCATTATAATATGTTGTGAAATATTGCATATTAATAGTAGGTGGTGGTGGTTAAACTGGCATGAAACCACATATGGTCTGGTTTTTGAAACGCTCATACTTGGATTCAGAGGGCCAGAGACATTCAAACAATTTAATGTCGTAAAACATGAACTCCCTTTTTAAGAAAACTTATTTACCATTATGGTTAGACCTCAAATTTTTCAGTGATTGTGCTCTTGTGAGGATGTATCTCATGGACCCTGCTCCATTCACTTGGGGCGATGTCAATCAAGGCTCTGCCGCCAAAGTACACAACACTCTTGTCTTTTTTAACAAAATCAAACAGAACTTGAGGCCCATGATCCATTAGAAATGAGAGAGTTTGCTTCAACATCAACAAACAAGATAAGCTCTGTCATTAGATTTTTTTCATTTTTTTCATTAGTTGGCCCAGTGGCCGGAACATGAATGGAGACCTGCCCCTCCATGGCATACCAATTTGACGACGATGACGATGATGAATTGTGTTTTAGTTGTAAATTATAATGCAAATTTGGGTGGCCAAAAGATCACTTTAACTAGGCCAATTTAACCTTTCATTTTAGGCCACAAACTCAATGATTTGATATGAATTTGTTTTAGAATGAGTAACTCTGCCATTAATTTATTTTTTGATTGTCATGTGCGAGTCTTCTATAATTGTCTTGATGAATGTTTAAGCTTTAACTACTTATGAAAATCTTTAAGAACTGATTGCGCAATCGAATGGAAGATGAGTGGTTGAATGATTGTTTGCTTGCATATATCGAAAATGACATATTCAATAGCATTGGCGATGAGACGATCATGCAACGCTTTCAAAACATGAAGAACCGTAGAGGGCAATTGTAAAAACTTTATTTTGGAGTTGGGATGACCTTTGATGAGAGGAGTATATGTTAGTTGATGTCTAATCGTTAATATGTACTTTCTTTGGGCTAATACCCGAGTTTTTTTTTTTTTTTTTTTTTGGGGTGGGGTCTGGGTTGGGGGGGGGGTGTGCTTTTTTGGTTTTCAGTATACTTCTTTTATACTGTAAATTTTGGAGAAATGAATATAGTCATCATTTCAAAGTTCCAACAAAAAATATATATTAGTTGATGTAGTTAAATATTTTGCGTTTATTTAAATGGAATACATTTTTTCTTTTGCTATTGTTAATGTGAAAAAATTCTACCAAAAGTTTAGCCCCACCTAAATGAAAATCCTGGCTCCGCCACTGCTGTCTTGTTGAGAGCGAAGCTCATCTTCCTGGATCAAATGAAAGGTTTGGTTAGCTCCTTGCCAGAAAAGAGACACCCTTGGCCAATTCACCCAATCTTAGTCCTATTAGGAGTGGCTATTTAGTCTTTTGCTGGTTTAGTCCGAAATGGGCCATTTCGGGTGGTTCTGATACGGGAGTATTTTAATATAGAGTATTTTTGTCATTTTATTATTTCTTTCTCTCCAAGTTTAGTATTTTTGTCATCTTATTATTTCTATCTCTCCAAGTTTAGGGATTTTAATATTTCCTTACAAATTTAGGATTTCTTTTCCTTGAAGGCTAAGGTAGCGTATTTTGGTATTTTTATATTAGTTGGAAAAGACTCATAACCTAGCCTATATAAAGGCATGCTCGGTATTGTTTTTTGGGAGGTCTTCAGTTAATAAAAGTTAAGCCTTTGGCTTTGTTTCAAAAAGTATTGTTCTTATTGTTTGTGTTCTATATCTCTGGGGAATTCTTCTATTGAGTGGTGACCTTGGATTTTGTTCTATATCTCAGGAAGTTTTCCTTTGAGGGGTGATCACGTCAACTCTGAATTCCATAGGTGGGTCTCCTTTTGGGTGAATACTAGTTGATTACTGATAACAAAGATTGGAGTTGTTCATATTCCTTGTTATTTTGCTAGTGGTTCTTTTTCGTCCATATCTACTGGCATCAGGTTCACTTTAAAACCTGCCTCCATCTCTAACCATTCCCTGTCCAAAGTCTTGAGCATTTCAGATGAAAGGAAAAACAAGAGAGAGGAAAGAAGAAGACGAAAAAAGATAATCGTTGCCTTGAACATATTCCAAGGTAGGCTTTATTTATTCATATCTTAAGTACTCGTAGGAGGCTGCGGATTACATAGATAACAAAGTGAGAGTAAGCCCAACAGGAAGGAAAACACAACGAGAAGTGGGCCCTACATAACCGGGTCTAGTTCTTTATTCGCATGGACCGAGCTCAATCCAAAACCGTAAGGGCTCATGTTGTAGCAGTTAAGGTTGTCACCGTAGCTGACACCCAAGAGATCGCAGTACCTCTTATAAAAACCAATCCGGCTTTCTACCCTAGCATCGGGTCCTATGCCACCACATTCTAGTCCTCCATTGATGATGTTGGTAGTGAGACCGAATCCAGGAAGGCGACCCATAGCAATGTCAAAAGCGGACGGTGTCCAGTTTCCAGTGATGACGTCGTGGCAGGATGGCTTGGGTGCTTGTGGGGTCATCCAGAACCAGAAGGCCGTCTTGAATGAGAGCAGTCCGTCTGAGGCAACTAAATCAGGGTTGCTGAGGAGGTCCACTCCAAGATATTGTCCAGCTTGGCCATAGTTGTAGTTGCTGCAAGAAATTCAGTCGAAGTCATGCATGGTCAAGGTTAATTAAGATCAAAGTCTTTGACCAGTTATAATTTCTGGGTTAATTAGTTCAAAATACTTACTATGAAATTTGAATGGGCCCTCGGCCATAGTACTTCTTCCCTGGAACGCAAGGCCACTCTACGCTAGGTACACAATAAGGGGCTGGAGCACCTACCTCCTCTTTAAAGCAGTATCCCCATGCAAATCGGCCATCTGGTGCACCGTCCCACCCCCCTGCACATATCAGAACAACCAAATCATATCCTCATTTCACTTTTTCTTGTTTTAATTTAATTCAATTTAATTAAGATGCCGTTTAGATTCTTAATTCACAGTGCAAACAGAACCTTCATTATCAAATAAACTTGGGTGCATAATTAATTCTTCAAGTTAAAATATGGTGCACCCACCAGTTGTTTCATGGGAGGTTTGGCCTAGGAAAGCTGCAATCTCCCTCTTGCATATCTCTGAGTCGTCCCCCTGAGCAAATCCTTCAAAACTTTTTGCTGCAGCTATGAAATCATCATAGGTGTAGAAGCCCCTGGCAGGGCAAGCTGCATTATTGCGATGCAGTAGCATCTGCTCAAATAGTTCGCGACTGATGAGTGAGGTTAGTTCACCACAAGGTGTTGGTGGTGGTGGTGGTGTAAATGGTGGTGGTGGTGGAGGTGGTGGTGATGGTGGCGGTGGCGGTGGCGGTGGTGCACAGACCAGGTCGCATTGGCTCTGGCAACCGGTCCCACACCATGCGTCCCCGCTGCCACAATAGCCCCATTGGCTGCAGCAGAGGCAGTTGGGGCAGAGCGCTCCCCCTGCTTGGCTTCCACACTGCTGTGCAGAGGCACAGAGTATGGAAGCCAACGAAAAGATGATTAAGGTCCAGGCCTTCATTCTTTCCTACTTCAAGTGCATGTTGTGGATGAGGTGAGAGTGGGGTATAAATAGATAGTTGAGTACTGCCTCTACAACCTTTCAAGGGTCATTCACGTTGATCACATGCATATAAACTTTTAGGAATCTTTACGTACCAGCCTTTAGGGCATCTCTCTCTCTCTCTCTCTCTCTCAATTTGCAATTGAAATCGTTCCTAACATAGTGACTTGTGGGGTCTTCTAAACAATTATTGTGAGTCGTGACATGGATAGGCCCGTCAATCGGGGGGTTCGGGCCTGAGCATGGGTTGTTCAATTCCGTCTTGAATATTGGACGGGCCTATCAGAAGTTGCTCAATTTTAGTCGTAAATTGAACGGGCCTATGTCAAATCCTATACGGTAAAGGTTCTGCCTGGGCTTGAGCTTTATGAGATTGAAGAGCAGTTCTCCGCTTGGATTGTTTCTTCTTGTAAAACTCAAAACTTCATTCATTTTTTCAATTGCGATGGGAGATTTCGTTGGAGTGTAGGCATGTTGACATTTGTAGTTGATTCATTGTTTCTGAATATTCATTACATCAGCATTAACTTTTCCATGATCGATAATGAGTTGAAAAATGACGGGACACAGTTCGGTAAAGACATGTATGCATGTATATATCTGAAAACTTGAGAAAAATCCAACTGCTCACTATGTTAAAAGACACTTCTCCCTATTCATATCCCATTCGAATCAATTTTATTGTATATCACTGAGACACCACTAGCCCAATTCAACATAGTCAAAAGGAAAAAAAATAATAATAATAAAGGAAAACATAATCATGCTAGTCTATGCAAAAATAAATTACTCACTTATTTTCCGAAAGCTCTTGCTGGAACATTCACATTTGCAATCTAACTTTTAAACCAAAATTCGGGCCAACAACTCTCTCTCTCCCTCTTTCTAGGGCCCCATTGATCATATGATTCGAGGGGATGGAAAGAGATATCTTGAGTGGATCAGCATATAAAGTTTGGGTTTAATCCCATGCTCCTTCATCCATGACTTGTAAATTGAACGACTTTATATTAATGAATTCTTTTTATCCTTGATCCAACTGTCTAGTCCATTCGGATCAGTCAAACCTTGATGGATCTAGTGTAATTCAGGGAATCCCATGTGTGTGGACGGTTGTGGGGCGGAAGCATATGAACATTTTCCACAGACACGTAATATATATACATACATATATATAAAGTTATTAGGTGTGCCCGGTGCGCATCTTGCGCACTGGGGGTGGTACCCACTTGGTGGTCCATCCTAATGGACCACACCCCTCCTTAATTTCACATGGCTACGGATTTTGCACCCATCCGAATAGGCTGAACCATTGGATCGATTTTGTACCCATCCGAATGAACTGTATGTTATTAAACTTGTAGGGTCCAGAAGGAGATGATAGGGTTTTGGGATGGGCTGATTTTTATAGAAATGAAAGGCCAAGGGATGGGCCCCACATTGAGGCGAGCACACTGATCCAATGCACGAGCAGTCGCGCAGGAAATAAGGACTATATATATATTGATATGTTGAGAGTATCGTGAGAGTTACTCTCATAGGGGCATCTCTCATATATATATATATATATATATGAAAATTTTTGTGTAAACACATTATCACATGGATATCTTGAAATTCTACTCTTTCTACATTTTAGTTGTGGTTTGCCTTATTCCTATTCATTTTTTGAACTCCTTATTTTGGATACATGAAGGTTTTTTTTTTTTTTTTGTAAGATATACATAAAGTTAGAAAAACTGTAGGCAGTGACACTGAGGGTGACAGGATTTTCTTGTTGGGGGATTAACAACGTGGAAGCCAAGATTTTCTTACTAGAGAGGGTCAATAATATTTTCATTTTATTTGATTTTTTTACTAGGAGATAGGGGGAATCTTCAACCGTGAACTGTCCTTTCTGGTCCCGGCCAAAAAGATAGAGTTGTAAAAAGAAAAAAGAAAAAAAGTTACAAAAAATCTACAGAGCCCGGGATTTTTGTCTGGGCTTTGGCACGGCTCCCCATGGGAGCCGTTGGATCCCAGAGCCGTGCTAGAGCCCGGGACAAAATCCGGGCTCTGTAGCACGGCTCAAAAAGTTAACACATAGGTGCCCCCAACGTGCAACACGTGACCACAAGCACTAAATATCCACACAAAAGTCCCCCTACCTACATAAAAGCTCCACCAAGAAGTCTTGGATCCTCTGATCACCCGGCAGTGTATGCTTGTAAAACTCTCTCGTCGTAAACCTCCATGTGGAGCCTACATATTGATAATTCGGACTGTTAAAGTGATTCTCATCTCTTTTACTGGCTGATACATCCTCAGGTTTCAGTTCAACACAAGTGGGTTTCACCGCCTGATTGAGTACATTGACCAAAACATGGATATGTTTCGAACTCAATTCAATTTGAACGGTCTAGACTATCTTCACGCCCAACATGTGATAGACTTCTTGATCAGGTGTTTCTAAGATTTATGAAACCTTCTTGTGATACTCGAATTTGTATAAAAAAAAAAAAAAAGAAGAAGAAGAAAAAAACAAACAAACAAACAACGGGAGAAATTGTAGAAGCTACATCCTTTCTATAAGATATATCTTTTTTTATAAAGAAAATTTTTCCAAAAGAGAAAACCAATCACGTTACAGAGAAAACAATGAAACAAATGGACACGCCATACAATCAGCAAACCTTATCGTGAGAAAGTGAAGAAGCTACGTCTTTGTCAAGGCTACAAGGAAAATTCATTAAAGCGAAGACAAAACACAAACAGACAACAAACAAACGGACACACCGTAAATCATAACTTAGTGGACCATTTCATAGCCAAGGAATAGTCACCATGCACCGTAAGTGCATTCTCATCAACTTCATAAAGAAACCAAAAGAAGAAGAGGAAAAGGAGGACCACACTGTGTTCAGATTTATGAGCTTTGGTGAATTTTGGTTTCATAGGTGGGTCCTTTTTGATGAATTTACATCGAAAGACTAAAAGAATTACACCATCATATTTCCAGTTCTATGAAAGGTGTCAGTGTCTTTGATCTTCCAATATCGGGTCATGTATATCCTATGTCGAAGTATGCACCATTATTTCAACCAATTGTTTTCATTCAGACATGATCCCACATTAATGTGATCCTGAAAAGTAGAACTTAAAACATAAGTAATTAATGGTGAGGGATGTGTTAGGTTTTTGTTTATTGGCTAATTCATGAGTTGGACAAAAACTCTTGATCATCCATTGAGTTGTAATTCTATTCTAGAAAGCTGGAAGAAATTAGAAGTGCTGAAATTCCGGATCAATTAGAATGGGGTCCGCTCCAGCGACCAGCATCATCTGCTCGAGCGGACATGAATAAGAATAGCCAGACGCTGACAGACGCTGAAACAGAACCTCATCTGCTCGAGCGGACATGTGACAGAGTCCTATGAAAAATAGAAACATATTTCTAATTGTGCCCAAACTGCTTGTTTGAATCTTAATCAAGTTAGGCAACTTTAAGCACATCCTAATGACTATTTAAAGAATTCAAGGGCTATTCTAAAGATGGATCTTACCTCTCAAAGTTTTGAGTTAGAGATTTAATTGAGAGAGTTCTTCTCTAGATATTTATTAAGGAGTTGTGCTGACAAGTTCTCCAGAGAGACAATTTCTTCTGCATTCTTTATAGAAAATCATCTTCTTGCGTAGAAGATTTGAAGAGTCAACTGCAAGTTTGAGTCTGTTGCAATCAACGGTGTGAAATCGTGAAGCGTGAAGCGTCACAAGGTAACTTCAGTTCTTAGGTAGAGGATATTTGGAGAGAAAATCTTAGTTTTTTGTAATTGCGAGATTCATAGTACTTGATTGTTGATGCAGTTCGAATCTATCGTTTTTCACCCGATTAGGATTTTCCACGCTAAATCTGGTGTCCTTGTGGTGTGTATGCTTGTTAAGTTTATTTTTTCGCTGCATAAGTTATTTGTTTTCCACACCATTAAGCTGATTTATTGAAGAGACCAACTTCCAGGATGGATGCAGATGACTATTTCCCCTAAAGTAGAGCCTGCATGAATGGTGATTAAAATTCCGTTGGCAAAACTATGGCATTATTTATCAGTAGAGTGCCTCGTGAACAAGTCATACGCCCACGTACCGTGATCACAACTTGTGAGTACAAGAAAAATTGTAAGAAAAATCGTATGAGGACCACTTTGGTTTTCTAGTTTGTAGGATTCTTTTGGCGATTTTCAAACATGTGAAGCCCGTTTCGGTAATTGTCTCTACTTTATCATTTCAAGCATAGTCCTACATATACACTACGGCTTCAGACGTTTTCCATTCTAAGCATTCTATGCACGCCTATAGAAAACCAAATTATTAATCTTGTAAACTCCATAGCTTATTGAAAGATCTTTTTGGATGACATAGCTGACCTAAAAGCTTTTCCTGTTGGTGACCAACTCACTCTAAAATTCTTCACGTCTAGATGGGATTATGATTTTAATTTTATCATAATAAGAGTTAATCAAGAAAAGTACTAACAAAAATGTATTCTCTCAAATGAAATTATAATTTGTTAAAGCCACATATCCAGTTTTATGGAAATGTGGGGCCCATAGGGCCAATTCATGTGACCCTATTGAATTTACAGGATGTTCAAGTAAATCAGTCCGTTCAAGTAATTTGAGGCCAATTATACAGCCCATTGATGCATTCCAAAGTGATGAGTCTTCCAAAAGCTTTAAGAATTGTTGTGTAAGTATTGGATTAGCTCGAAGATTCTTTTTTTTTTTTTTTTTTTTAAAACCAGCTTCAATTGTCTACGAATGGACACCAGAACTTGCACCCTCAATTCTTTATATGTATAGAAGTGCTTACATCAATGGCGGACCCAGGATTTTCATTTAGGTGGGGCTAAACTTTTGGTAGAATTTTTTCACATTAACAATAGCAAAAGAAAAAATGTATTCCATTTAAATAAACGCAAAATATTTAACTACATCAACTAACATATATTTTTTGTTGGAACTTTGAAATGATGACTATATTTATTTCTCCAAAATTTACAGTATAAAAGAAGTATACTGAAAACAAAAAAAGCAACCCCCCCCCCCCAAAAAAAAAAAAAAAAAAAACAAAAAAAAAACAAAAAACTCGGGTACCAGCCAGAAGAAAGTACATATTAATGATTAGACATCAACTAACATATACTCCTCTCATCAAAGGTCATCCTAACTCCAAAATAAAGGGTTGAGCATTTTTTTTAATATGAAGCCATTAAGCTTGTGGGCCACGTATTATGAGGTTAGGGGCATGGGTTTGGGGTCAAACTTGATACTTGGGGCGGTCTCACATAGATCTTTTCATCCCCCTTGTCCCTATCCCAAAATGGGCCCCACAATTGGGCCCTACAAAAACGTTCTCATATAATATATAAGAACTAGTTCTCACCTAAATATTACCCCGTATATATATATATATATATATTTGGTGCGCCCGGTGCGCATCTTGCGCACTGGACGTGGTACCCACTTGATGGTCCATCCTAATGGACCACACCCATCCTAAATTTCACATGGCTATGAGTTTTGCACCCATCTGAATAGACTGAATCATTGGATCAATTGTATACCCATCCAAATGAACTGTATGTCATTAAACTTGTAGGGTTATGAAGGAGATGATAGGGTTTTGGGATGGGCTGATTTTTATAGAGATGAAGGGCCAAGGGATGGACCCCACATTGAGGCGCGCACATTGATCCAATGCACGAGTCACGTAGGAAATAAAGACTATATATATATATATATATGTTGAGAGTATCGTGAGAGTTACTCTCATATATATATATATATATATATATATATATATATAGGAAATGCTCATGTGAGAGATATCTCTTATCTAATATCAGAGATTGGGGTGGGGGCCCTCATATTTAAGTTATTGCATTGGATATGGCTGTGAGGGCATCCACTCAATCTCTCATATAAGGTGAGAGATATCTCTTATAGGAGCATCTCCCTATATATAAATATGTATATATATATATATATGAAAACTTTTGTGTAAACACATTATCATATGGATATCTTGAAATTCTACTCGTTCCACATTTTAGCTGTAGTTTGCTTTATTCCTATTCATTTTTTAAGCTCCCTATTTTTATACATGAATTTTTTTTTTCTAAAATATAAATAGAGTTAGAAAGACTGTAGGCAGTGACACTGAGGGTTTTCTTATAGGGGGTTTAAGAACGGGGAAGCCAAATTCTTCTTACTAGAGAGGGTCAATAATATTTTCATATTGTTTGATATTTTTTTGCCAGGTGATAGGAGGAATATTCAACCATGAAGTGTTCTTTTTTATGGTCCCAAAAAGAAAGATCTGTGAGCCTGACAATGAAAAAAAAAAAAAAAAAAATGTTTAACACATAGGTGCCCCCAACGTGCAACACTTGACCATTAGCACTAAAGAAAAGCAATCCAAAAGTCACCCCCTACCTACATAAATGCTCCACCAAGAGGAGTCCTGGATCCTCTCACCGGGCAGGTTATGCTTGTAAAACTCTCTCGGAAACCCCCATTTGGGAGCCCAAATATGGATAATCCGGACAGTTAAAGTGATTCTCATCCCCTCTACTGGCTGATATATCCTCAGGTTTCAGTTCAACACAAGTAGGTTTGACCGCCTGATTGAGCACATTGACCAAAACATGAATATATTTCGAACTCGATTCAATTTGAACAGTCTAGACTATCATCACATCCAACATGTGATGGACTTCTTGATCAGGTATTTCTAAGATTTATGAAACCTTCTTGTGACACTCGAATTTGTTGAAAAGAACGGGAGAAATTGTAGAAGCTACATTTTTCTCTTTATAAGATTGACACGATCCGAGCCCGAGATTATAATTAATCCGAGTTAATTCCGAGTCGCGTCGCATACTTACTCCCGTGAACTTCAATCACATAAAGTTCACAAGGGATATCAATTACACATTATGCGGAATATAAACAAATATACATTGCTTATATATATATATAATTATTTACACTATGAATAACCAATCACTTGCATATTTAAATACAATGCAAGGATTAAAAGTGTGAAACGTTTCCAAACCAATTTATACAAAGTTTTTATTCCATTTACTGTTTCCATTCCTCAAAAGTCATATCAAATGTTATCGCCTCATTTCCACTCCACTAATCCTCCTGGAGGAACCGGAGTGGTCTCCTCCGCTAACGTTGAGGCCTCTGAAGGACCGGCATGGGCAGCTGTGCCTGTAATGCCATCAATAACACTATGAATTTGACAATTCAGCAATGTATAAATAGGTACATGATTTAATATGCTAATACACAATTTAATCTGTCTAATCCAATGTTAGACCAATACGATTTACCATTTAATTCAAATCAATAAATGTCTTTCATATTTGGCAAAACTACAATAGCATTTTATTTCAATTCCCCATCTTCCTTAAAAAAAGAAGGATTTCCATCTTCCATACGGAAGGATTCATATATTGTGGGATTTATCAGTGCCCAAGACAACTGACATCGCCACGGAACTCCGGAACACTCCCAATCTGCTGCAGCAGTAACAGCTCTAATGAGTAAATAGAAATCACTATGTAGTGCCAGACTCAATGAATAATACAATTTAACACATTAATTTCGTTTAATTACAAATTAACGGATACAATTCAAGTTATAATCCATCTTGGATACAATTCTATGTACAAATTCAATTAATAATACCAATCATTTAGGTGTAATCCTCAGTTATTTAATGTACATGTTATTCTCGATGGACATCACAATTTATGTGAGTTTTGTACATTATAGTCCCCTTAATTAACACCCATGGAGGTAAAACACTATTAATATATAGCCTTGATACAATCAATAGGCTCTTTTCTTTTTATATACAAAAATTAACTTACGAATTTTATTAGTTTCGGTAATTAATCAATAATCTCTCTTAGCTCCAAATCCATGGATACTAACTTATAGAGATTTCAAGTATACTTTAAATATATTTGATTAACCATTTAGTCAATCAAACCTAATCAATACTCCTTCTTCTATAGTTCATAAACCTCAATTACACTTAAATAGTCTTTAGTTAGTCCTTCTAACTCCAAGAAAAAACAAGCAAAGAGATGAAGAAGATGAAATCCTTTCTTTACTCTCACTCACATAACCTCTAATTCAACTGATTGATGAAGAAAATGAGAAAAAGGAAGAAAACCTTAGCTCCTAACAACTTCACCAACACAAACAACCGACTGAAATGAGTCTGGACTCTTCTCCAACTTCTATAACTAAATTTTGCAACTAAACCCCTCACATTTTACTTAGTCTCAATTTAAGTCAAATGAAAGCCCAATTGACTCATTTGAAGTCAAATTAACATGAGTATACTATGAAAGTTGTTGTACTCGTCGAAATACATGTGATGGTACTCAGTTTCACCGTATCCGACAAAATATGCATAAATTCATATTTACGAATAAGTCCTTAACTTCACTAATTTGGGTCTAAAATCAAATCTATCGAGTTAATCTCTTTCAAACTCAGTCCATTATGATTAATGCATTCTCTTATGAATAATTTAACCCATTTTGATTACTAATAACATTTAATTTGACTAACCATGCTTAATTTGCTTTAATCTCGATTAATTAGAGTTAATCTTGATTAACTCGGGATAGGGTGTAGCAAAGATGCATCTTTATTTAGAAAGAACATTTTTCCTAAGGAAGAGAAGCCCAAAACACATTAAAGAGAAAACAAACAAATGGACACAACATAAAATCAGCAAACCTTATCTTAAAAAACACGTGAGAAAGTGAAGAAGCTACATCTTTGTCTTTGGTACAAAGCAAAGACAAAACACAAACTGACAACAAACAGACGGACACACTGTAAATCTTAATTTCCTGGACCATTTCATAGCCAGGGCCGGCTCTACCATGAAACAAGGAAAGCCCTTGCTTTAGACCTAAAAAAATATGGCCTCAAAAATACAAAATGCAAGGCCTCATAATAGCAATTGGTATCTTTTCAAATTCCAGGCCAGCTCTACCATGAAGCAAGGAAAGCCCTTGCTTTCGACCCCAAAAAATATGGCCTAAAAAAAGCAAAACATAAGGCCCCAAATAACAGCCAACATCTTTTTATTTCTCCCTAAAAATAAGTCAACATGATAATTTTCTCTTGAGAATATACAATCAAGATCTTCATTTCCTCTTGCTTGACTAATTCTCTAGATCACCCAACGCATAAATATATGTCCATATCTTGTCTTCCAGGCCATTTCTCTCTCTATATATATTTTTGCCTTTCTCTATTTGCTTGAAGCTTTAGCTTCTGAGAGAGTTATGACTTATTTACTAATAGCAAAACATAAGGCCCCATAATAGCAATTGCAATCTTTTCAAATTCTAAAAATAAACAACTGACTTCATTAGTAATTTTGCATCAGAAAAAGTAAGAAAAATATATTTTAAATAATATATTTATAATAATATTAAAAAATAAAAAAAAACTTATATAGGATTTTTGCTTCTAGCCTCAAATTGTCTTGAGCCGGCCTGTTCTTAGCCAAGGAATGGTCACCACCGTGCAATCTCATCAACTTCATAAAGAAACCAAAAGAAGAAGAGGATAAGCAGGACCACATTGTGTTCAGATTTATGAGCTTTGATGAATTTTGATTTCATAGGTGCGTCCTTTTTGATGAATTTACATCGAAAGACTAAAAGAATTACTCCATCATATTTCCAGTTCTGTGCCATACCTATTCTGCTTCATAAAGGTGTTCGTGTCTTTGATCTTCCAATCTCGGGTCATGTATATCCTATGTCAAAGTATGCACCATTATTTCAACTGATTGTTTTCGTTCAGACATGATCTCACATTAATGTGATCCTGAAAAGTACAACTTAAAACATAAGTAATTAATGGTGAGGGATGTGTTAGTTTTTTGTTTAGTGGTTAATTCATGAGTTGAACAAAACTCTAGATCCATTGAATTGTAATTCTTTTTTAGAAAGGGAAAACTTCAAATAAGTCTTTAAGTTTTTGCCTTTTTTCAAAAAAAGGACACAAGTGTTAAAGCTTTTCAAATTAGTCCCTAAGTTTTTCATGAAGGTTTCAATTAAGGACATTCATCCATTTAAAGCTATTTTATGGCAACTTTTTTCTTCAAATTTTTTGAACTACCTAAATTATCCTTCAATGAAATAAAACCCCCATTCACTTCCTCTATATTTTCTTCAATTTCTTCACGACAGTCTTATAGTGATCAAGAAAAACTAGCATTTCCACAGAGATCGGCTAAATGTAGTGGCTGTCAGAACCTTGTCATGGCTTTAAATGAAGGTACTCTGGGTATTTTTTAAAAATTGAGAAAAAATTTCATTAAAAAAATACCTTTAAATGACCATATGGCCTTAATTGAAGTTTTATTGAAAAATTTAGGGACTAATTTGAAAAATTTTAAAACTTGTGTCCTTTTTTAAAATAAGGCAAAAACCTAAGGGCTTATTTGAAAAAATTCCCTTTTAGAAAAAAGACTCAGGCTATTTGGGGGCTTTACTAATGGAGTTGGGTGAAGTTATTATTTTGAAGAGATGATAAAATATACATGGGTTATGATGGTATTTTGTTTTTAGTTGTTTATAATAGAATCTTTTTTACTTTTTGTATTGATTGTGGAGTGTTTTTTGTCTTTTAGTGGAGAAATAATGTTATTTTTTACTTTTTTTAAAAAATATGGTGGGAAATTGAAATTAAAGTGCTTTTGATTGAACTTTTTTCTTTTAAAGAAATTGGGGCATGACCTTACCTAATTCTATTAGTAGAGTTGTCAAACAAGCCCATCATAGAATGCTAAAAGGACGCAAAGAAGAAAGCTTGAAGAAATTAGAAGTGCTGAGATCCCATATCAACCAAAATGGGGTCCGCTCAAGTGAACATGAGTTAGAAGATGGCGAGCATGAGTTTAGTTTAGGTATTATGAGTGGTGTGTAAAGAAAAACTTGAAATCTCCACACTTTAATGGTGGGTGAAGAGAGAGAGAAAAGGTGTGGAAAGAAAAAAATGGTGTGCATTTAGCTGCTCTCTTGACTTAAAAATATAAAAGACAGTTTTGTCCCTCATATCATCATGTAATGAGCTGAATCAACAGAATAGCTTAGTGAGCCCAGTTACGTGATTGACTCACATTAGATGGATAGCTGAGCCTAGTTATGAGTCATAGAGCCATACATTCATGATTAGGTTGCGTCCATGGTTTAATTGAAGGGTCTGACCAATGATGATTTTCATCATTTAGGTGCTGTGCATTGGTTATTGTCATCAGTCCAATCATACCTTTATTCAACATGAAGGTGGCACTGCGTTTTAGTGATTTGGGCACCAAAGGATTTCATGATTCATGTGAATGCCACATTGTTTTCCATCCATGGGTGTGAGCCCATGAAACGCAGTATAAATTCAACAATGTCTTGGCCTAGGCTAATCTTGTTCACATCGATGGGTGGATGTAATTACCATGCTTTTTATCCTTAGGTGGCCCACTTTATCAATGGTGAACCCCTCCATGTTTTTCCACAATTATGTAACCTGATTACTTTGATTCCCATCGTAAATAGGTCCTTTTCATGGGATGCATTACTGTGGTCCATCATATGGTGAAAACTTGGCCCACCAAGTTCCTGTTTATTGTCCAACCATAGTACTATGTCCCAACATCATTATTTCTGAAAACGTGGTGAAAAATTTGGGAGCGGATTTTAAATTTTGAATTGGATAAAGCAGCTGTGCCTGTGATTTGTGTCAGTGTGACGGATGATGTGACAGATCATAACTGGTCTATTCACCCTCACAGCACATCAAAGGCAATAGAGGATCACTCAATTTGGGGTGAGCCACATTAAATTGCATGTGATGGTGGCCCCTTGATTAGGTAGAAATGGACATAAGTTCTGGCTGGATATGAGGCAGAAAAAAGCCACCTTGCACTTGGTCTGGTTGCTTGTGAGATGAGTCCTCTTCTCCAGTTGGATTGATACTTGTTCCGGAGATTAAAAAATAAAAAAAAAAGGTCAATCCGTTCTCACTAATCCTGTGGGGGATTTTATTTGAATGGCTATCCTAAGTTTCTAGACATTTGTGGTGGATTATTTTTCAAATCTTTGTTCTTCTTTATGCATTTTTTTTCTATCACAATGAGTCGAATACGATAGGACATTATTTAGTAAAGATATTTTGGAGACGTTTCTCCAGTGAGTACTGGACCAAGCAGGGGCAGAATCCAGGGAGAATTTTGTGGGTGCGGTTACATCCGTTAAGCAGCTCCGTGCATAAAAAATTTTAATGAGAATCATGAGTCCACCCTTAAATTTATATGAAAATCATTGATTTGCTTCTACAACTAAACTACCTATTAGATCTGCACCCCTCAAATGAAAATCCTGAGTCCGCCGCTGGTATTAAGGAGTTGTAGTGTTTTTAGAGAAGGTGACACAATTCACAATATATATTGCGATTGTACTTGTGATATCGAGTGCAGTATCCGCAAAAGGAAATATATTATGTACGAAGTACTCATACTAATAAAATTGCTCTTTTTTTTTTTTTTTTTTTTTTTTTTTTTTTTTTTTTTTTTTTTTTTTTTTTTTGCTATAAGGTAAATTTGTATTAAGAGAAGAAAGGGAAAAGAGCAAAGAGTCCTCAAAAAACAGAGGAAAAATTGAAAAGGAAGGCTCACAATGAAAGCCAACCCCAGCCCAAAAGACTTACAAAATTTGCTTAACTACCTCATTTTCTAAGAGTCTACACTTAGTTTTTTCATAAAAATTTGAGAAAAATATCAAAAAACTCATGGCCCGTGGTTTTTATGGAACATAACTAGTCTTTTTTCCCAAAAAATGACTTCTTTCCCCGTTTTCAACGAACCACGATATTGTCGCTGAATTTTAAAGTGAGTGATGATATCGTCTTTCGATTTAATTGCCCTATAATTCCTATAGTTTTGTTGGGCGACGACATCTTTGTCGATTTGAAGGAAAATTTAAATTTATTGGGCAATGATATTGTCGTCCATTCCATGTCTAGATAGTGGTATTGTATTTGATTGAAAGGCTTCTGTAGGCAGAGGGCAAACTCTCATCATTTGATATGGATGGTTGCACCACGATGTTTTTGGGCATTATATGTATGTGAGAATATTTTTAAAAGTACAAGATATTGAAGTGGTTTTTTTTTTTTTTTTTTTGGTAAATATCCCGTATAATAACCGTAAGAAAAAAATGTAAAAACAAAAACAAAAAAAAAAAAAAACACACGGGAGAAAGTGTAGAGAAAATACATCTTTTTATTAGAAACAAAATTTCTCATTAAAGAAGAGAAAGCCAAAAACACAAACATACAACAAACAAACGGACACACGAATCTTATCTTTAAAATCAACATCGTACGTATCTTAATGTGGCGGACCCTCTCATAGCCCAGGAATCACTACTCACTGCCACCTGACAATCAGCAAACCTCATCATAGAAACCAAAAAACGAAGCTACATCTTTCTCTCTAGTAAAAGAAAAAAAAAAATTCATTAATGAGAAACGACAATACACAAATAGACAACAAACACGCGGACACACCTTAAAAATCTTAATTTCCTGGACCATTTCATGGCCAAGGAATCATCACCACCGTACAATCACATCAACTTTGTAAGAAGATAAGAAGAAGAGGACCACATGAGCCGAGCTACAGACCGGGGTCTGTCCCCGGGTCTGTAGATCGACTTCTTGGGACCACATTGTATTCAGAAACAGAAAGTCTATAGAGCCTGGAATTTTTATCCCGGAGCTCTGGCACGGCTCCCGATAAAATTCGAACTCCCTAGCACGGCTCAAGAATCTACCTTCAATTACACCATCACATTTCTAGTTCTATGCCACCTATGCTTCATGAAGGTGTTAATGTCTTTGATCTTCCAACCTCGGATCATGCAATCATATGTCAAAGTATGCACCATTATTTCAACTAATTATTTTCATTCAGATATAATCTCACATTAAAGTGATACGGGGAAATGTAACACAAAATATAAGTAATTAAGTGTGGAAGCTAAACATTTTCATCCATACTTTTAGCTAGAAGTAAAATTGAGCAAACTTGGTTTTAATGAGTTTTTCTTGGTACCACAACAAAGGGGTCTAGGACTTAAGGTGGCCCACACAAGTGAAAAGTGGAGTCCACAAATGTGGGGAGAATAACTTATCTAGAGATCAATCCTTGGGTACTTAGGTGACATCCAGAGTTGCCAACCATATGAATAATCCCATGTTATCTTGATTGCAATGAGTTAAAAGGGACAATTTCATCATTAATCAAGAGAGGATATAATAGTTTTGAATTTGAGAAAAAAAAAAACAATTGGCCGATAGTACTTGATTTAAAAACTCGATGTCTGTATTGAGGTAAAAAAACATAAGGATATATTAGAAAGATAAAAAATAAGAAGAAGATCATATGGATACAAGGGTTCATCTGTTAGTGTCAAACTCTATGTCAATCTAAAGGCAAACACATGCTAATCACTTTTACACTATGTTTGGGAAGGCGAGAGGGCAGGGAAAATAAATTTTACCTCCTTTTGTTTGGATAGTCAAAAAGTAGGAAAAAGAAAAGTGAAAAAGTATAATTTTGTCTGTTTGTGAGGTAGAGAGACAATTACCATTTTATCTTTATGGGCTGGTTACAGGCTTTGATAGACCAAGTCCTACATCCCATCGGCACATCACAACAGCTCGTCCGACACCCCAAACTCATAATAAAAATTGTGTTCCTACATTTGAGTGCTAAATAGGTGAAGGGTGGAGCATAAAAAGTGGATCTCATGTAGGATTTTATTTTGTTGGGTGACATAGCTGGTTAATCAAAAAGTGGATCTCATGTAGGATTTGATTTGATTTTTACATAATTTCTTGAATTCAATCTGGAAATGTTCAAATACATTTAGGCCCCTTTGATCACAGGATTGGAGGAGGTGGAAAGAGACATCATGGCTGGGTCTGAATATCAAGTTTGAGGTCAATCACATGCCTCTAACCCCTTTATCCAGAGCCAACAAATTTAACAACTTTATATTGATGAAAAAATAAATTTGAACCTTGATCCAACTGTCCAGTCCATTTGGATTAGTAAAACCTCGATGGATCTAGTGTAATCAAGGGATAGATGCATGTGAACATTTTCTTCCGCACACACGTGTGTATATAAATTAGTTATTAGGTGTGCTCGGTGTGCATCTTGCGCATTAGGGCTGGGATCAACCTGATGGTTCATCCTGGAAAGGACCACTTGCACCCCTTAAATTTCACATGGCCCTAGATTTTGCACCCATTCGAATGGATCGGACTGTTGGATCGACTTTACACCCATCCAAATGGATTGTACACCATTAACTTGTGGCTTTCGGATGAAGATAATAAGGTTCATAAATGTGGTTGATTTTTTGCAAAGATGAAGGGTCAAGGGAGATCAAGGGAGATCTTTCGATCCTCTAAATCCCATTCCCACGTTGACCCCACGTTAAGGGTCGCACACTAATTCAGTGTGTGAGTTGTGTACGAGATAATGAGTATATATTCATATCATGGAGAAAGGAGGGATTGAACGATCCAAGTGGGGCCAACCTAGATGATGTCAAATTTGAAGTTAATCTAATACCACTAACACATTCATTAGTGGTCCACTAGTTTAATGGCTTTATAAAAAATAATAAAATCGACTCTCTATCTAACGGTTCGCTTCATTTAGATATATCAAAAGCTGATAGAACCCTTATAAATTGGATGAGTGAGTTTGAATGATTTGCTTGAAAGGACCAATAAGCGGCCCCATGAGGTGGCTTGTCCTTAAATAGCCACAAAATAAGCTTTTGCAGGAGTTCTCATATATTTGTGTATGTATACTTTTTGGTGTAAATCACATTATCGCATGGATATCTTGAAATTCTACTCTTTCTGCATTTTAGCTGTAGTTTGCCTTATTCCAATTCATTTCTTAAACTCCTCATTTTTATACATATAGTCAGAAAAACTGTAGGCTGTGACGATGACATGCCAAGATTTTCTTATATGGGGATTAACATTTAACAACCGCGAAGCCAAAACTTTTTTTTACTAGTGAGGGTCAATAATATTTTCATATTGTTTAATATTTTTTTTACCAAGAGATAGGAGGAATCTTCAACCATGAACTGTCCTTTTATGGTCCCAAAGGGAAAGAGTTGTGAGCCTGTGACAATAAACAAAAGGGTTACACATAGGTTCCCCAACGTGCAACACGTGACCATAGGCAGTAGCACTAGCGAAAATCCAGACAAAACGCCCCCCTACCTACATAAAATCAGCAAACCATATCTTAAAAACGACATCGTATCTTAATTTGGCGGACCCTTTCCAAGCAATCATCAGTACCATACAATCAGCCAACCTTATCTTCGAAAAAACAAATGCAACACGTGAGAAAGTGAAGAAGCAACGTCTTTTCTCGTCGGCACAAAAGAAAAGGAATAGTAACCATGCACCGTGCATTCTCATCAACTTCATAAAGAAACCAAAAGAAGAAGAGGATAGGCAGGACCACAATGTGTTCAGATTTATGAGCTTTGATGAATTATGATTTCAGAGGTGGGTCATTTTGATGAATTTACATTGAAAGACTAAGGACACGTTTGTGTACATGTAATTTTCGTGGAAATTAAAGTGAAAATTTTCAAATCAGCAAAATCCATGGATTTCAAATACTTCGAAAAAGTATTTCCGCGGAAGTCAAAAATCTACGTTTGGTGCAAAAAGTTTTTTCTTGATGAATTGGTGCTGATGTTGTTTGGTGCAGCTGTGGATTTCTTACGAAAAATTAGAATTTATTGTTTGGTGCGGCAATTTTCTACATGAAAATAACAAAACCGAAATGGTATTATCATTTGTAAATTACTTTCTATTTATTCTTTTGTTCACACTTCTATGTATAAAACCATGGATTATAAGAAGTTTAGCACAAAATAAATGGACATGTGGGACCATGAAAAGTATGTGAATTAACTTTGGTATTATTGTCGAACCATATGGAGTTAATTCTGAAGTGAACTAATTGAAGTTCATCCAAAAGTTTTCAAAATTCTATTTGGCATTTATAGAAGAGAATTAATCCAGAAAAGCGATTGGTATGATCTACAACAGCAATAGCAAGTAGAAAAGAGCTTGTGTGCATGAATGTAATCACTGTACAATAACATCCTAAGGTGATGGGAAAACCAGTCCTAATTGTTGTGACCGCTATAGGATTCAACCATAGGGAATCCAAAGTCCAAACCTAGGAAAAATTGCATAAAATCTTTTACTTCATGCTGATGCTTGAATGAGGTTATGCATTGGGTCCATTTCCATAAAGTAACTAGGTTGTGATTTTAAGTTGGGCAGGCCCATTTCACCAGGTTCATGGGTTGAGATCAAGTTCAATCCAGTTCAATAGGCAAGTCCATGAAAATGCATACAAACACACCTAGTCTCAAGAGAGTGCTTATCAAGTCTTAAATCTAATGATCAAGGTAAGGAAACCCCAAAACAAATGACAAAAGAATATTTGAATCTCACCTTTGATATGTGCATGGGTGTTACTGCCAGGTGCCCAATAACTCGTAGGTGTCAGTGGTCTAAATGTCAAGTGTGAGTCATGTATCTATCCATTTACCAAGGGAATGTAATATCCTTTAATTGAAGACACATGTCTGCCTACCATGCAGACACATGTCCTCCTTCATGAAGCCGCCACCTAACTCCCTCCAATAACTTCCGCATAACTTCCCCAAGAAAATCTTCCTAAAAAAAATAAGATCCGATTAGCATGTGATTCTAATGGGTTCACCACATAATTACGGGTCCACAACATAATGGGTCTCCGATTGGTCTTCCTTCGGATCCACGGATCGGATGGGTCATCCGTTGGCCGACCTGGGTCCCGGTATCAACGCAAGAAACTGAATGGCCCAAACAATGACTGAAACTTAAATAAATAAAAAAAAAACAAATTCTCACTTCTCAATTGCTTTCTAAAATAAGTCTTCTCCCTCTTTCTAATCAGACGCTGGATGGTGGGCCAAACAGGGCCTAACTCGCACGGGTCCACCACATAATGGGTCTCTAATGGGTCCTCCTTTGGATCCACGGATCGCATGGGTCATCGGGTGGCCCACTTGGGTCCTGGTATCAACGCAAAAAACTAAATAGACCAAACAATGACTGAAACTTAAAAAGAAAAAAAAGAAAATTCACGCTTCTTAACTGCTTCCTAAAACACGTGGTCTCCCTCTCTCTGATCAGACGTTGGATGGTAGGCCAAACAGGGCTCACCTCGCAGGGGTCCACCATCTACTAGGTTGCTAATGGGTCCTCATGTGGATCCACGGATCGGATGGGTCATCGAGTGGCCCACCTGGGTTCCGGTATCAATGCAAGAAAATCAAGTGGACTGTGCATAGCATGGGGTGTTGCTAGTTGTTTGCTAAGTCCAAGTAGTTGGTGTTGGAGTAGTGGTGGATGGGTAGTTTCCCTAGGAGTAGGAGTCTGTTATGAGAAATGGGTGATGTGGTCTAATGTGGGTAGAGTAGTTGGTGTGTGTAATGTGTCAAGGAGTGGGAACGTGGTAGTGTCAGTTGTATGTATCTTATTTAAATGTGATGTAAAAAAGGAAGGGGAATAGAAAAATATAATTCTTCTTCATCTTCTTCTTGAGGAGGTTGGCTGCCTTGAACAAGCCATTTCTCACATCATTCCGCGCTGCCGGAAATCCCACGCAACATCTTTGGTATCAGAGCTTGACAGTTTTGGTATGGCCGAAGGCATTCGGATGGCCAAACTCGATGAGGTTATTCAACAGCTAAGGGAAACATCTGATCAACATAAACCAATGTCGAGTGCACTTCATGAAAACTTCAATCAATAGAAACAAATTTTGAATGAACTCCACAAAATCTCAGCAATGGATGCCAAGTATGATCAATTATCTCACAAGGCAGAGTCCTCATTCAATCATTCGCATCCAGGATAAGGTGGGGTGATCCAGACCAGAGCCCTCCGTTTGGATTTCCCTCGATTCGAAGGTCAAGACCTATCTGGGTGGATCTATCGAGCAGATCAATTTTTTTCTTATCATCAAACTCCAATTACTCAGAGAATGGTGATAGCATCTTTTCACCTTGAAGGCAAGGCCTTGCAATGGTACCGTTGGATGGAGAAGTCAGGTGCATTATCGGAATGGAGTGAATTTGTCCAAGCTTTGGAGGTGCGGTTCGGCCCCACTGAATATGAAGATCCGATAGCTGCCTTAACAAAGCTACGACAAATCTCAAGTGTCCAAGAGTACCAGTCTGAATTTGAAGCTTTAGCTAATCGTACCAATGGCCTCAATGAAGCCTTCATGATTAGTTGCTTCGTGGGCGGGCATAAGGAAGACATTCGGCTGGATGTGCAGATGTTCAAGCCCACTTCTTTATCAGCCTCCATTGGACTCACAAGGCTGCAAGAAGAAAACTTAGCAACCAAACGTCATCAGCCTCGTACAAATGCAACCAGAATAATGAATACAGCGGGCACCAACACAGGAAAGACATCCAATCTTCCAATTAAGAGGCTTACACCAGCGGAAATGCAGGCGCGGCGAGACAAAGGCCTCTGCTACAATTGTGATTAAAAGTTCTTGCCTGGCCACTGTTGTAAGGTATAGCAGCTCTACCTTATGGAAGGAACCTGGTTAGAAGAAGAAGCGGGTGAACCTCGTCATGATGAAGCGCCTAAAGGAGATTCAACTGAGTGCCCAGATCCTACCCTAGAGATTTCGCTTCATGCGATTGTTGGTGCAACGACTCTCCAAACCATGCGTGTCCGAGGTACGGTAGGTTGACATCCCTTAGTGATTCTTGTAGATTCCGGCAGCACGCATAACTTTTTGGACCCCATGGTAGCTCGGAAGGCTGGATTGGTTATCAATGGTAATGCAAACTGTCACATTCCGGTCCCGCACCCTAGTCTAGGGTAATCTCCGAAGTGTTTCACACGTACTCCCGCGTGTTGTACTTGTCTCGAGCCAAATACAACACACGAAGGAGAGAAAACAACTTTCCACACACAAGAGTTAGAACTCACTAGAATACATCAATAGCAATTAATCATAGCGGAAGTTGTATTTCATTCATGTGAGGATATCAATTCTCATTCAGTCTAATTAGTATTTTAAGTTTAAATACAAAAGAATTATCCAAATATATACATTGTTTCACAAAAGAGTGTGTATAAAAGAACCTTATACAAACATTACCAAAAGTATAAACAAAAGAATAACTAAACCTAAGTGTGACCCACACAGAAAGGGGCTAGCCACACATCTACTACAATTCCAAAACATATTCTCGCTCTTCGAGGAAAGCGACTAGACACCACGAGGCTCAGACCATTCTTCTAACCCTGAAGGTACCTCTTGGGTAACCTTCTCTCCCTCCTTGGCCTCATCAGGGCCGGGGACGGTACTTGTGACTGTGACGCCAATAGTGGTATCATCAATATGACGATTAAGAAAGTATAGGCAATAATAAGGAAATATATAATGTATCAAATTGAATTTAAGACGGGTAAATTTTTATGGATGCCAATGAAAAGTATCAATAGGCAAATTATGCGTAATTCGAATTATTCATGCCTGTGAATTAAGTGAAATGAAAACATACAAATTGACTACTACCTTAAGCTCATCCTCTCAATAGAGAGCAAATCTAGTTGAGATGTCACTAGCTGCCCGGTCAAAGGCTAGCTGGATACCCAGGTTCTGGAGTTCCAGTACTGCAAATGACTTATTGCGGTAGTCTCAAATAACTAAATCGAGTTCAACCCCGTCAGGTATCACAATGTCAAAGCTAAGTAGTGTCAACTCGATCGAATCAAATACAAATCAAATTATAATCGGATTTGAGTGGGTTTCTATTCTCTTATCCATAATTAAATCGAATCATATTCACATATCGCACTACTCACTTAATCCGTATTTCAACGAATACTTAATCGGTATACATACTGAAGTTACGAATTGAATATAAACAATTGGACCTCAAAGAGTATTTATAATGCAATAATTTTAAATAAAAGGGTTTGATATCAATAATAAAATTGTACTCCAATATGAAATGCAATTATTAAAGGAAGTCAAGATATTTTTACTAACCAATACTACACTATTAAATCTAGTCTTTCACCGTCCAATGCAAGGTAACTTTGGAGATTATCAAAGCACTACTACTTTGTTAGGTGTCACTAATTATAAGAAATACGTTGAATTTCCAAACTAACCTTCATGGCATAGTGTTAGACTGATAAATACCCATCGGACCAATTAATGAGGTTAAATGTTCCATTTTAAAGTCATACGGGTCTAAAGGATCCTTAATCTATGGAAACACGGGTAAACACCTTAATTACCTATTAAAGGTGATTAGGGTGGGTCATGATGGATTAATGATAATAATTCATCCTGAGATTGGATTAGAAAAAGCCCAGCTATCAGTTTCAGGTTCGCTCGAGCGAACCTCTTTCTGAAGCTTAGGGTCGAGTGATCAATATAGACGCTTGAACTTCTACATCTCTGGATGGGTCCGCTTAACACCTTCAAACAACTCCCCCCCCCCCCCCCCCCCCCCCCCCCCCCCCCCTAGCTACCATCACTTTACTTTACTTCCTAAAACTAACTGACAACAATTCTGAAACCGCTCTTCTCACCACATCCGTTTTCTTCCTCTCCTCACCTTCGTTCCACATTTCATTTGTGACATTATTTTGAAGATATTGATCAGTTGGACAAAAGGCAAAAGGTGAGAGAATTAATTAAAGGGATTCTTGTTAGTTATAATAAGAAGTAAAATGATGGTAGATAGCATGTCCAAATAAAAGGCCATTTGTTTTCACCTAGAGATACATGTAGTAAATAAAAGGGGTTTTGACATATTAGTCCCCGTTAAATTCAGATTTTCTAATTTCATGATAAAAAAAATAGATTATGATAGTCGCTTGAGTCTAGTCAACAGTTTTTTAAAATTGTTTTTGCCCCGGATCCCAACAGTGTATGTTACAGAAACTGAACAGTCTCATGATATCATGGGACTGTGCCATGATGTTAGGGCCTTTTGCAGCATCTTATGGAAAATATTTCCAAATGATAAAAGCTAAAAAATGGTGGTTAGATTTGTATTTATTTCTTTACAAAATGACATCTTATGGAAAAGATTTTCAAATGACAAAAGATATATGATACAGAAATTGATAAATCCCTTGATATCATGAGATATGGTGTAAAAAAGTTAAAAAAAAAAAAAAAATGTTGACTAGAATCAAACAACTTTGGTGACATTATCTAAATTTGGATCATGAAATTGAGAAAACGTGATTTAAGAAAAACTAATATGTCAAAACCCCTAAACAAAACCATTAATGTGGTTCGATTGCTTTGTTAGAATAAAGACACCAGCTGTCCACTTGGATTATATTGTTTCTTCTTGTAGAACTCTAAACTCCATTCCTTTTTTTCAATTGGTATGGGGTTTTGGTTGGAGTTGCTATCTTTGGCTTGTAGATATTTGTGGTTGATGGATTCTAAATCTTCATCCTTCCATCAGTACTAACTTTTCCATCAACGACAATGAGTTGAAAAATGACAGGACACGGTTCGTTAAATACATGTGGCACATATGAAAATTTTAGGAGAAAATGCAACAGCGCACACTACATTAAAAGGCACTAAAAACGATGGCTAATAGCCTAATGACAGTCTAATCCGTCTAGAAATATAAAAAAGAATAAAAATGTCGGTCAATGGCCGTTGTTTATATAGATAGCCTCACAAATTATGGCTCTGGCCCCGCCCTAGGTCAATATTGAGATTGAATGGGCCGAATCATGCCCAACACACATCTAATAAATATTCTCCCCTGATGATTGCCCCACATATATATCATGGAAATGGAAACACCCATCTTCTGTTTCAACATCCTTTTCCACCGAGAATATAAGACTGTCTTCGCATTATTATCTTTGAATAGCTTTTTTCACCGGGAGATCAGCTCCTCATCGCCAGTCCTCCAGTAGTTAATCTATCTCCTTCCCTCTCTAGATGAAGTATAATCCTGATTACTATATATCCAAATCAGAACCCTTAATTTCTAAATCCTAATCCAAAACCGAAGCCCTAAATCACTAAAGCTAATAATTTATATAAATGTGAAGATGACAGAATCACCCTTGGGTATGCTTTAATCTTCAGTTCATATGTAAATCCAGTCTTAGGGTTCATATGCTTGAATAACTTGAGTTACAATTAAGTGACAATTTCTCTTATTTGCCATGACCCCATGACCAACTATAGGGAATTATTTTCACAGCTAAAGTAACTGCAGGACATTTTAGTGAGAGCAATGTATGTTAATTAATGCAGTTAAATATTTTATGTCTTTATAAATGCAATATATTTTCTCTTTTGCTATTGTTAATGTAAAAACGGCTAACAAAGTCGAGCAAAGCTTAGCCCCACCCAAACGAAAATCCTGAGTCCGCCGTGGTGTATCAAAATATTTAATTCAGATGATAGATTCTGCAGGAAACAAGTGAAAGACAGTCTTAAATTTACACTACCCAGTGACATTGTCGGTCGTGAGAACTGCCAAAATGCCTTCTTCCATTAACAACTCGATGTCCCTGTCAATGATCTCGCTTGAAATGATGCTATAGTAACTTGAATCCTAGAGCAATTCCCCCATTAGTCCGCCATTGGCATCTGATATGTAGACCTCCACTTTAAATACAACAACTTATATAATCTTGGACCTATCCCCATGGTTGCAAGGTTGAAAATCCTGCCTTAATACAGGCTAAGGTCCCAATAACCAAATCTCTATCAAATATCAATCAACACGTGATTAAACTAATAATTAATCATAAATCTGATTAAAAGCAGTCAAACCACACAATGAGAAGGACACACGAGTTATACGTGGAAAACCCTACTCGGGAAAAAACTACGGACGTTACTGTTTAGGCCAACAGACAACCAAGCACTATGTAAAACGAAAGTTACAAGAAACACTTATAACCATTTCCCAGTTGTTAACTCAATATAAGGACTGCTTTGATCTTGTCGACAGCTCGTCGTTCATCTTCAACCGTGCTTGAACAAACCACCTTGAATCCGTCTCCAAGATGTCTCTACTTTGAGTAGAACGCAATCATAACCAAAGTTTGATCTTTAGCGCAGGAACTAAAAGCCTTGGGGGAAGGATGGATCTCTCAAAATTTTCTATAGGGTTTAATCTTGATGAGAAGTACTTTGGAATAGAGAGAGAATAGTTATAAATAAGCCTAGAAATGTGCCTCAAGAGTTTTGATGTGTTTGAGAAAGAATTTGACCTCTTGAGAGAAATTAAGAAGGAGTTTCCGGATGTAACTCTAATTTACCTAGGTTCGCTCGAGCAGACAGGGAGTTCGCTCGAGCGAACTCGTTTCTATCTTAGACGAATACTTCAGAAGTAAGATGGCTCGAGCGGAGTAAAACAATGGGTCGAGCAATGAAGTCTCTGTGATGGGTTCGCTCGAGCGAACACAGTCAGTTCCCAGAACGACTGTTTTTCATTGCTGACAACTTTAGTTTCCTGTATTCGTGTCCTTCTTTGCTGACAATTTCGAGCAGTCCATTCTAAATAAAATTACAATTATAAGAGTCTTGGTTTTGTCCATAAACAATGAATTAGCCAACTCTTTAAAACCTAACAATGATATGATTGTGCCTCTTGACGTGGGGTATCACAAGTCACATACATACATGATAAGGAACATATGGTGTTATGATTTTATTAAATCCAAATATTTAATCAAGTTTAGGAATCTATTATTTATGTAAAATTGTTTTGTATCGGTTGCGTTCCCTAGATTTCTCTTCTATTCTTTCTTGTAACCTTTCTTATGCTCTCATATAAGAAGCTGAATGATGCATCAGTGTTTGAGGCACCCAAACCATATTCCTCACACATTCTCGAGTATCATGATAAAAAACCTATACAACAAAATAAATAATGTCAAAACCTTCTCACAACATGATGTTTTCATTACTAAATATTATGATCAACAAGATAATGCACCTACCATGGCAGCCACATCATGGTCTAAATCTCTCTATGAGCATAAAGTTGCTTTACAAGCACCCTAACGAAGGATTTAATAATTTAAAAAATAATATGTGATAAAGTTAAAGGAGCAGAAGTTATAATTTTTTTTTTTTTTTAATAGTTCTAACTCGGTTACTTCTCCCAATTCGTTTCTCATAATCATTCACATCAATTTTAATTTTTTTTTCACAAAAAAAAAAAAAAAAGAACGGGGAAGCCAAGATTTTTTCACAAGAGAGGGTCAATAATATTTATATATTGTTTAATATTTTTTTAACCAAGAGATTGGAGAAATCTTCAACCACCAACTGTCCTTTTATGGTCCCAAAAAGAACAACTTTTAGCCTGTGGCTATAAAAAAACAAAGGAAAAAAGAAGAAAAGTTGACACATAGGTGCCCCCAACGTGCAACAGGTGACCACAAGCACTTAAAGAAGATCCAGACAAAAGTCCCCCAACCTACATAAAAGCTCCACCAAGGAGTCTGGATAATCTCATGCGGCGGGGGGTATGCGTGTAACACTTTCTGGAACCCCATTTTGAAGCCTTAAATGAATAATTGGGACTCTTCAAATAGAATCCCATCCCCCTCCAATGACGTGTTATCAAGTTTCAGTTTTAAAATGAATGGGACCCATCAATTGATTGAACACCGAGACCAAAATGTGATTAACCTATATTCCATCACGGTGTTCATTCGGGTGGTAGAATTAATCTAATTCTTTTGAAATGAAACTTGAGAATATATCAAGTGTGTGGATGAGATTTAATTTGAATATTTTAGAGTATCACGACGTCAAGCCTATTATGGAGTTTTAGGAAAGCATTACACCTGCGACAGATGTTTCTAAGACTCGTGAAACATTCTTGCAAGAAATTTTTACTAAAAATTGCCTCAAATATTCTTATACCTCCAAAAGCATTCTCAAATACTTAATGCTCAAAAGCAACTTATCTCGTAGACTTCATTTTTTTTTTTTATACCAAATTGCCATTTACTTTATCTCTTGCGACATTGAGCCTTGACTACATTCGCACAATGAGGTATTTCGTAACTTGTTATTCTTGTTTCCACTCTCAATTTTGCTAGTTTATTCTGGACATCGTAAATGGTTAATGTTTATTTTAGATTCATATTCTAAAGAGAGAGATGTAGATGAAAACATCCTCAACTTTATAGTTAATCCTCTATAGACTGTAGTAAAAGTAAGGTAACAAATAGGGAAAGGAGAAGAGCATAATTTTTTGTGTTTTTATCTAAAAATGAAATGATTGATTTTTTTTTGAAAAAAAAGCTCCACAAATTGTACCGAGAGAAAGGTCAAAGTGAGTATACTATTGAACAAACTTACACTAAAATGGTCCAATTCATTCATTCATAGAAATCATTGCTTGAGCTTTAGAATTATTATTCAAACCCAAAGCACATGTATATATCCTAGTTGGAAAAACTTTAACTATTGAACTCGCAGGTCTATGATACTTAACAACGCAAGTTGAATCTTGACATCGCAACTTAATCATGTTAATGTTCAATTCGTACTTGAAAGTGAGGAAAGTGGGCGAGAGCATCTTAGACTTGAGATTAAATTCTCCGCGGATCGTACCAAAAGTAAGGCCAAAATGAGTGCATTAATGGTTAAACAAAGTCACAATGGAATTATTTATCCCAGACTACGCAGATTCTTAAGCTCAACATGACAGTCATGTCCTTAAAAAGTTCCAGGTGAGACTATGTTGGATTCCCATAACTATTAGCTAATTCTCTACTAATTGGAATAAAAGTACATTAAAAATGAAGGCATTACTGGAGTTTATAAAAAAATATGAATTAATTTAACATGATAGAAAAGATTAATTAATGCTTGGGGAAAGTTGGTGAATGGAATTGAATAGAAACAAAAGACCCAAGCTCATAGATAATATTAAGTACATATATGGACAATAAATCCTAAATTCACAAGTTTTATGACTCGAACTGAAGTGCCATATCTCTAGTTCGGGAGTGTTATGTTTCGAACCCGTGAAAGAAAAGGTCAACGACAAATTGGTCTGAAAAAAACAAAAAGTCTACCATATAAGATACTTTTGCATGTTATATGTATTTGATGATACTTTTGGAGGAATCAAATATTGAAGTGTTTCTTTTTGGTAAATATTCCTAGTAATAACCGTAAGAAGAAAATGTAAAAAAAAAAAAAAGAAAAAGAAAAAAAAAACACACCGGAGAAATTGTAGAGAAGATACATCTTCTTTTCTAAGAAAAAATATTTCTCATTAAAGAAGCGAAAGCCAAAACACAAACAGACAACAAACACATGGACACGCCAATCTTATCTTATCTTAAAAGCAACATCGTTATGTTTTCCATACTGTCAGCAAAACGCGGACCATCCCATAGCCATGGAATCACAACTCACTACCACCTTACAATCAGCAAACCTTATCAAAGAAACCAAAAAAACACGTCAGAAAGTGAAGAAGCTGCATCTTTCTCTCTAGTACGAAAAAAAAAAAAACCATTAATGAAAAACGACATTAATACACAAACAGACAACAAACAAACGGACACACCTTAAAAATCTCAAGATGCATTCTAAGGCCATGTTTGGTACCTCTACTCTTCTCGTGTTTGGTAAAATAGAGCTAGTTAAAATAGAGCCATTAAAAAAAGAGCCATACAAAAAAGAGGCTAAAATAAAAAAACATGTTTGGTAATGCACAAATCTATTTTAAATAGACCGTTTGGTATGTCCTTTAGTTGCCTCTTTTTAGAGGACTTTGCCTCTTATTAGAAGGGTATTTATGTCATTATCTAATACACTATTAAAATCACCCTCATCAATTAGCAAATTAAAGGGTTAATTGGCTTAAGAAAGATCCCAACATTTGCTGCCCTTCATATATATACACACACAACAAAATAATTATGTTGGCTTAAGAAAGAACCAATATTCATCTCAATGGTTTCACCATGACCGATCCACACCATCCCAATAATTTGTAAGCATTCTCACAGTTATCTCCAATTGAAGGACTAAAAAACAAAAGCACAACAAAATAAAAAAGTGATTTAGAAATGTCATAAAATTGGGTTTCCAGCAAGACATAACCACCTGAATTGGGTTTCGAGCAAACATGGCCTTAGTCTTTCTCAGTTGAAGTTGCATGCACTGTTAGAATACTCATTTCCTTCTAAGATTAAACTATTTAATCCTACAATAAAGAACCCACAAATAGTCCTTCCAGCACCGAAAACTTATGGCAAAAAAAACCTGATACAGTTTCTGTTTTGATTCTAATGAGATGCAGGTATCAAGGCCAGCGCTGTTCAAAATATCGATGCAGAGGTTTCATGGTGATATCAATTTACACCATCTCTTATCATCACCATTAACCACCTAAATTGGGTTTCGGGCAAGACATAACACCTACCAACATTATATTTCTTCTTTTCCTCCTAACATCTCCTGCCACCACTAACAAACTCCATCATCACCATTAGCCACCTGAAACCTCAGCCATACCTGCCTACCCACACACTACCTGCAAACCAGCCACACCTGCTAACCCACAAACTGCCCAGTCCACTGCCAACCATAAAAATGAGAAGTTAAGGGGAACACAGTCTTATACATGTAATTGTTGTGTCACATAAGCAAAGAGAAGACATTTGAAACAACCTGTCATCAAACATTTTCATCAAAGTCTAGCCTGTAGCATTTCCATCAAACATTTGAAACAAAACACACTTAAGAAGATGCATCTCGCCAAATGGCATATGCAATTGAATTCCTCTTTGTATCCATCTGTATCCTATCTGTGATATCAAAAGTATAAGTGTTTTCTCCAAGATCTTCCTCAGTGCCACACTCTACTTGTGTATTGGAACTTGAAAATTGTGCAAATAATTGATCCTCCATATCCTCTTTCCTAATGAAATTATGCATCGCCATTGCAGCAACCACGATGCTCCGTTGTACAAGAAATGGGTAACGAGTCATCCGCTTGAGGATAGGAAATCGAGCCTTCAATACTCCAAAGCTGCGCTCGATCACATTTCTCAAGGATGAATGTAATATATTAAAATGCTCTTCTCTAGTATGAGGAATGGCAACACCTTGAAAATCTTGAAGCCAATAACGAACATTTCGAAATGGAGAAAGAAACCCTCGCATATTTGTATAACCAGCATCAACCAAGTAATATTTACCTAAAGAAAAATAAATAAATGTTAAAGATAATGTCAAAACATGTTGTAGCAATCATTTGATGTAAATTAAAACACTTTAAATGCTATCTTACCGGGTGGGGCGTGTGGAAACTTAAGCTTTTCATCAGAAATGGTATCGAGGAGAATCCGTTGATCATGAGCTGTACCTTCCCATCCGCATACCACATAAGTTTATAGCATGTCAAACGAACATACTGCCATAACTTGTTGCATGCAATCCCCCTTTCTACCTCTATAAGGGATTTGTTTCTCTGGTTGGATAATGGCATGTACAAGGGTGCCATCTAAAGCACCAATACAATCCTATAAAAAAAATAAAAAGATAAAGATAAAAATGTCAACAATGAGAAAACTTAATGTTATATAGAATAAAGAAGACAGATCAATTGTAAGAATAAAAGAGATCGATACCTTAAAATATGGCTCAAAACGTGGATTCAAGAGAATTTCCTTAGGCACTGTATCTAGAGGAGGTGGCTTTATCATGTCTTTCGCAAACATCATCATTGCTATCAGTACCTGACGGAAGTGTCTATGAATTGTTTCCCCTGAGTGTTGAAATCTATCTTGTATCACTCTATTCGTATGGGTATGTGCAATGACCATCATGAACATAGCCAACTGCTCCTCCACGGGTAAATATTTACTATCTTTTAGTAACATCTTTTCTCTAAAATACATGCATAAACGCCGAAACACATGTTATTCCATACGTAGTAACTGATGACAGATAATGGGGTTACCATTTAAAATTATTTGGACATGACCATATCCCGTTAGGATTGAGTTCCTACATGGATCCTTAATCAAGCATCGTTGTCGCTTCTTGTACAACAATATAATAAGCATGATTTTTTGAAGTAAAACTTGATCCATACGCACTGCATAAATGTCAAACAAAAATAATAATTAAAGTATCCATAGTATCTGACAAGTCAACATTCAACTAAATGAACATTCTTGCAATAAAAAAGATAACATGTTTCAAACATCCATATTTCAAAAAGAGAGACGAAATTCATGTTTCAAACCTCCATATTTAAAAAGAGATAACATACATGTTTCAAACCCAAATATAAACTTAAACAACTAAATGTTTCTAACCCAAATATAAACTTAAACAACTAAAGGCCATTATCACTTCCAGAAGCATTTCCCTTCTCTAATTGCAATTGATGTTTGAGCCAAGCTATCTTGCCCTCATCTGTCCTGAATCGCATCCAGATAGTCCTTTTATCCTTAACTATAAAACACGTAAGAGCAATCAAATACAGTGGGCTAGCCTCTGAAATTTCGGGCATGGCATGCAATACGTTAATGCAATCATCTATGGTAGGTCCTTCAGATTGAACTGAAGGAGTAGCTACCTGTGTTGATGCCTTAACTGAGGCTGCAAGGTCGATTATGCATGCATTTATTGCATCATTACTTGCCAATGATTGCTTTTTAGGAGGCCTTGGTCGCTTCCGCCTAATATTTCCCATCATGGCATCTGAAGCATTTTCACTAGCGGTTGAGTCTTCTGGCAAGATGGAGGACTGAGAATTTGTTAGGTTCAAGGATGGAGTGTCATCATAATGATCCAAGTAAAAAAAAACTTGAATCCACATCCGTTGTGATATCTTCAGGCACGCCATCCATTGTTGGAGCCCATTTATCATCCCCTCTTGCTGAAGTGCCATCAAATAAGGCAGCCATCTCTTCAGGAAAAGGAAGGGGCTTGGAATTAAATACTTTCGCATCTTTATGGGTCTGCAATAAAGATTAATGATAAATGTCAAAAGGCTTTCACCTATCCTATAAATACCAAAACAACTACAAAATACATATACCTTCAGGTATTCTGTCCATCGGTCCTGTTCCATCTCCACACATCCTGTATGCGGGTTGAAGCCTATACCAGTTTGGCTTGTCAAGTGCAACCAAGCATTGTAGAGTTTTTTCAGATTATTCAATTGATTCTTCAATTGTTTTTGGTTAAAACCGTGTCTTGTCCTTTGAGTAAACTTCTCTATGATCATCTTCTATGCTTTTGAGCTAAATTGTATCCCCGGACGACCTCCAGATTTTACTTGGTCCAAACAACTGTCAATGAGACACTTTCTCATGCCATCAGACCATTGAGCACGATCTATGTCATCTGTTATTTTTGACTTTCCTTTATCCGTCATGATTATCACACCTAATTACACATAATTTGAATGAAAGCACATTTGGCAAGAAAAATAGACAACATCCACAAGTTTACTTGAGTCCTAAAAAATGTGCGATTTTGAAAGAGGGGAGCTACCTAGAAATCCCGGACAAAGGGAGGTGGGAAGATTGCTACAATTTGATGGCCTTAAATCTCACATGATATCAATTTACACCAATTTGTTGGCTTTAAATCATCTCGGACTCACTCAAAGAGCACTCAATGTGAGCCCGAATAAGCAGGCGCCAACCCAAATCAAACTGCTGGTACTTGAGACAATAGCAGATTCATCACAAATCAACACCACATGATTCTCCTCTTCTATTGCATCAATTTCTCAGCCTCACATCCAAATGCAGAACTAAAAAAAAAAAACAAAGATTCTGCTACAAAATAAGCATTCAAAATACAACCTCAACACACAAACCATGCTAACTCATGGATCCATTTTGCTCCTCACAGATATTTTTAGTGAGGGAGGATAATTGTTCTCAACTATAATTTGCACTGCTGAACCTCCACCAAATTGATGGAAAAAATGGAGTTAAAGACAACTCTCCACAGCTCAAATCTGTAACAGTAGACAGTTTTCTCCACATCCAAACATGGGCATTAGATAATTTATTTTTCCAACAGACAATGAACAAAATGTTGTTTTCATATTGAAAAAAAAATTTTCAATCTAAAAACCTAGAAAAAGAGACCTATGGAATCCACAATCCTGCTCGGCAAACACGAAATGACATGATGAAGAAAAAAAAAGATCAGGGATTCCAGATGAGAAAGAGCCATGAATTACGATCTGGAATCAATTCGGTTTGGAAACACCGTAACATGAAAAATTCAATACCAACGACGACATCTTTTCAGTTGCATTATAGTCCAATATTTAGAAAAGGATCCAATTTCACTTTAGAAACTTTCTGGGAATTGAATGCTGACAAAAAAAATCCAGCAAAAGAAACATATCCTCATAAAAAAAAGCATTCTCACAAATACTTCTCAAATTATATTATATGACAATTTTCTCTAAATTGATATCCAATCATTCAGAGAAAATTATCAAAAACATGTACACGATTCAATACAGACACTCCATCACAACATAATGCCCACATCAGATTGAGCCTTCACCAAACTCATTTCAACACAATGCAAATCCACCCACATCAGATCAGACAATGGAAATGATGAAATTCCAATCCTTGAGTCACATCAACTGTCTTCTACAGGAGAGAAATAAGAGAAAAGAAAGAAACCCAATATTCCCTTCACTAAAACAACTTCACAATGCAATCTGAATCTGAAGTTCCTTTATTACCAAATATGCAACTCCTCTCCCTTTCTCCATTCCCACTCTACTGAAAATCCTCCATCAAACTACTCTCGACGAACCCCAACAGTACAACACCCAAATCAAGCATTTCATAAAAACCAAAACCCAAATCGAAAACAACTTCCTTCCCAATCCAAACGATCTAAAAACCACTATCCACCACCTTCACATATCAAATTCAAGAAATCCCAAAAGTAGAAAAACAAAGACCCATCTAAAAAACCAACATAAACCCATCATCCCAAATCTCAAACAACATTAATGGAGCTCAAAACACTTACAAAATCCGAACTGACTAACAACCCATGTGCCAAATCGGCGTCATTACACTGCTACAAAGGGATCTCGACCTATATTGTATTGCAGACAAGCAGAGACATTGTCTTACCAGATCCATAGTTACATGAGGAAATTATTGGAGAAGGAATCGTTGAATGGGTGGAGGGTGGAATGGGTGATGGTTTGAGTAGGGTGTGGGAGGAGTGAGAAAGCCTACTTGGACAGGAAGTTGGCAAGGCGGAGGAGGCGGCGCTAGTGCTGCAGGGGGAGACGTCGTGTGGGACAGACGAGGAAGATGAGGGCGCTGCGTGGAGGCGGGGGCTGCTGCGTGCGTCTGACAGTGGCTGCTGTGTGAGTCTGGAAGAGGAAGATGGAGAGAGATGGGAGAGGAGAGATGGAGAGAGGAGATATGGAGGGAGGTAGGGGGCTGTAAAATCTGGGCGAGAGAGGTAGAGATCTGAGTGGGGTGGGTTTTGCAGGAGATGAAAGGGGAAATCGTTTTTGGGAGAGTCTCATAGCAACCATCGAAAGAGTTTTAGAGCAGGGATTTTCGGTGGAAATAAAACACCGTCTAAGGGTGTTTTAGTCTGAAAAAAATGCCTCCGCCTCTATATTTTTAAGGGCCAATAGATCTATTTTCCAGGTGCACTGATTTGAGGCTTTTGCAAAATAGAGGGTTTGTCTCTAAAAGTCTAAAGTAGGTAAAGGAAAAAATCATATGCCAAACACCTCTATTTTTCAATCCTCTAGCTGTTTTAGACATTTAGAGGAATAGAGGCTTGTAATTGACCTCCCAAACATGGACTAAAGGCAGATGCAAAATTGCTTAATGTAAATGCACATTTTTCAAAGGAAGGACGACTTCACATTTTGACGGTGACAACTCAGGAAGGGATGGTGAGAATGGATATAGAATTGAGGATATTTACGGTTTTGCCATTGGGAGAAGAGAGTGAGAATGGATAGAGAATTGATGATATTTACGGTTTTGCCATTGTGGGAAGAGAGTGAGAATGGATAGAGAATTGAGGATATTTACGGTTTTGCCATTGGAGGGAAGAGAGTGGAAGGCCGAGGTCCGATATTTTTTTATTATTAATTTTTGACTCATTTAAAACTTTTTGTTACTTTATTTTATTTGATTATTATCACTTGGAATGACACTTATATTTCTTAAATTATAATTATCTATTGACTAAAAAATTTAATCAATTATTATTTCAGATAAATTATAATTAATAATGAAAAAAAAGAAAAATATCCCTTAAAAAGAAATTAAAATAAATACCTAAAAAATGAAATTAATGATAAAACGCTTATTTTGATCTATAAATGATAGAATTTGGCTAAAAACCCACGTGCATCATCGCACGATGTGCGATGAGTTAAATTTATTTCGACGTTTTCCATCAAATTAGAGGATTCGCGAAAATTTCGGAGAACGTCAGTTCTCTGACATGTGAATAATAATTTGTATATTCTCGACACATGTAAGATCATTTTCAAGTTAATAATAATTACTATATTCATAACATTTGCAAGACAATTTTTCATAAAAATAATTAAGAGATTCCTGACCTTTGAATCGGAGAACGTCAGTTCTATGACATGTGAATAATAATCTGTATATTCCTGACATATATAAGACCATTTTCAAGTTAATAATAATTACTATATTCCTGACATTTGCAAAACAATTTTTCATAGAAATAATTAAGAGATTCCTGACCTTTGAATCGGAGAACGTCAGTTCTCTGACATGTGAATAATAATTTGTATATTTTTGACACATATAAGACCATTTTCAAGTTAATAATAATTACTATATTCCTGACATTTGCAAGACAATTTTTCATAGAAATAATTAAGAGATTCCTGACATTTGAAATTTTTATACACATAATGAGTACATTCCTGAAACTTTGTAAATTTTGTTTGAAATAGTTAGTAGATTCTTGACATTTGCAATTTTTCAATGAAATAATAAGTAGATTCTTGACCTTTGTAATTATTCATAGAAATTATTAGTGGATTTCTGACCTTCGTTCACATGCAATGTTCTTAACCTTTTTTTGTAGTAGCTTATCTCGGTCGTCTGTGGGATCCATAATCACCCTTGCGTATTACATGGAAGGTCATTCGTACGCTGGTAGATTATTAGAGGATGAAACAGGCATTATGAAACAGGTCATGCGAATCGAGCTGAAAGTCAACATGCAAGGTTGAAAAGGTATTTATGTAATTCAATGGGCAATTTTGAGTCTGTATGGTCACATGTTCATAATTTATTGGAGGCGCAATCCACATCCATAAAAGCATCGTTGGAACGAAGTATCAATTTTGTGCGGCACGATTTCAGGCACTCATTGTACGACGAGCTGCAAGGTTTTGCTTTTTGTTCTGCAATGCATCACATTTTAGAAGAAGCAAAACGTTCTCATATTGTTGGGGATGATCTTGAAACTTGTGGTTGTCAAATCCGATTAAGTCACAGTTTGCCATGTGAACATGAAATCTATACATATATCTCGGAGCAGGGTTGTCCAATTCCACTATCTTCTATTGATTTGTTCTGGAGGAAGCTGGACTTCATGCCTACCGCTGCAGTAGAGGATGATGATTTAAACTGCAATGTTGAGTTAGAATTGTTGGCCGACCAATTAAAAAAAAGCCTCTGTCAAGTAAACTTCGGTGGTTACAAAAATTACGTGAAATTATTAATCCCTCAACCACTTTACTTGCAGAGCCAGAGGTGAAGAAGCAAGGTCGTGGACGACCTACTTCAAAGAAAAAAGATATTACATCGACTCGAAGAGATCCATCAGGATTTAAATATGTTGAGGCTAATGATTCATTTTTGGTATCAGGCAGCATAGTTTTGCATCATTTTATGTTCCCCCAGCGCCACAACCTCGAAGATTTTCTACTGATACGTAGCTGAAGTTTGGTCAACATAAGAGCAATGACCAGTTTCCTACTATTGTACATCCTAACTTGGTATACTTGGTAATTTTGACTGTGTTTGATTTAATAATTTTTTATTTTTCATTATAATTTATTGTTATCTTAACATTATCTATTTAATAAATTTTTAAATCATTCTTAATCAAAAGATAACCACAAATTATAAGATATAATCCTAAAACAAGTAATGATAACAAAAACAAAAAAAGCAAAAAATATAATTTAGGTCACGTGAGCTCCGATGGAAGATCTGTTTGCGCCTGCGGACTCCTCATAACAAGATCTATACAGAGACAATGAGAGATTGACGATCCTAACGGTTAGAAAAGTTTTTGGTCAGCGATCACTGTTAGTAATATCTTTACTTTTCTTTTATTTATACGTTGGATATGTCTTATAAAATATGTACTGTATTACTTCACCAAGAGCGATATCTTCGACGAGAAGAACCCAAATATCACGCGATAAACTTCAAGCATCAAAGATGACTGAATCTGGTCCAAAAAAATTCTGATCATTGGATCTCAAATTTGTTAGTGCTACTTGGTATACTTGGTTGGGCTCGTCACCACGACTCCACAGAACCAAAATGCTTGTTGATCGGAGTCCGGATGAATGAGTTATGGACGGTCAAAGTTCATAGCTGACCGTTGACCGGGCCTGCCGTGCATCAGCAGTATAAAGTAGGGCTGTCAATCGTGTCGTGTTAACGAATTCGGGTTACGGGTTAACGAATTCGGGTTAAAATCACGTCAACCCGTACCCAATCCGTTAACTTAACGGGTCAAAAAATCTAACCCGAACACGATCCGTTAATTTAACGGGTTACCCGACCCAATCCGTTAACCCGTTAAGTAATTAAGTCATTTCGAAATTTAAAAAAAATATATAAAAAAATAGGAGAAGAAAAATATATAAGCCACATGAAACTATAAGTGAGGATTTCAAGTGGATCCCACCTAAAAACCCACTATAAAACAATAAATTTTAATTTCTTTTTTTATGAATATAAATTAATTTATTTACATTTAGGGAGTAAAAAAAAATTTAACGGGTCAAGCGGGTTGTTAATGGGTTACTTGTTTAATTCATACCCGACCCGTTAACTTAACGTGTTAACGGGTTTGACCTATTAACGACCCAAACCCATTAAGAGCCAACCCAAACCCGTTAATATCGTGTGGGTTCGTGTCGTGTTAACGGATCGTGTGATATTTTGACAGTCCTAGTATAAAGCCTGCTTAGTTTCGATGATGTCACGATGATGTCATCCGTGGCGAGTCTCAGCTGCTGGGCTCTGGCGCGGTCATGGGTTGGGTCCACTTGGCCTATATGAGTGCTCTCTTCTTGGCGCGACTCCTGAGGCGAAAAAATACAGCAGGAGATGCTGCGTTCAGAACCTCACACTCTCTCTTTCTTGGTGCTAATTCCGACGCAGAAAATGGCAAACCCATCCACCAAATGGTCAGGTCACGTCATAGCCTAGGGTGGGTATAAATCGTTTAAAATCCGTAAATCTACATGTAGCAATAATCCACCTATATTTAGATGTACCCAAATCTTAATTTCCTGGACCATTTCATGGCCAAGGAATCACCGTACCACCGTACAATCACATCAACTTTGTAAGACGACAAGAAGAAGGGGACCACATTGTGTTTAGATATATGGGCTTTGGTGAATTTTGATTTCATAGGTGGGTCATTTTGATGAATTTGCATCCATGGACTCAAAGAATCTATCTTCGATTACACCATCACATTTCTACTTCTATGCCACCTATGCTTCATGAAGGTGTTAATGTCTTTGATATTCCAACCTCGGATCATCATGTATATCATATGTCAAACTATGCACCATTATTTCAACTAATTATTTTCATTTAGATTTAATCTCACATTAAAGTGACGGTGTAAAATATAACACAAAATATAATTAAGTGTGGAAGCTAAACATTTTCATCGAAACTCTTAGCTAGAAGTAAAATTGAGCAAACTTGGCTTTAATGGGTTTTTCTTGGTACCGCAACAAAGGGGGTTAGGACCTAAGGTGGCCCACACAAGTGGAAAGTGGAGTCCACAAATGTGGAGAGAGTGGCTTACCAAGAGATCATTCCTTAGGTACCTAGGTGATATCCAGAGTTGCCAACAATACTAATAATCCCATGTTATTTTGATTTCAATGAGTTAAAAGGGGCATTTTCATCATTAATCAAGAGAGGATATAATAGTTTTAAATTTGAGAAAATAAAAAACAATTGGCCAATAATACTTGATTTAAAAACTCGATGTCTGTATTGAGGTAAAAAAAACATAAGGATATATTACCAATATAAAAAATAAGAAGAAAATCATAAGGATACAAGGGTTCATCTTTCAGTATCGAACTCTGATAAAAGCAAACACATGCTGATTACTTTTAGTGAGTGAACAGTGATTAGAATCATACAATGCCTGTAAAAAAAAAATACAGTACAATGGACAAACCAAGGCGGGGGAATTACAACGCCTGTAAAGGCCCAAAATCATTTTTCACAGCAATGTTTAGTACCTGTGCAGAAAAACATTATTGAGAATTTTTTTTTGGGCTAAAATAGGAATGCAGAGTTAAGAGAGTTCTGAGAAAAGGAAGATTAAAGGGGTGAAGAGGGAATGCTATCTATAAGTTGGAGATCAGAAAGAAGCTTCAATTTTTCAAATAATTTTACCAAGGCCAATGACTGGGTAATCATTTCTCTTCCAGGAGGATACTATTATTAGATGGCACTGTGTGGATCACAAAACCTCAGTGAATAGTTGACTGTCCCACAAATTTTTTGGACTGATTTAGCCTTGAGAAAAACTAAAACGAGTTGTACTTTGACTTAGGAGAGGTGCTAAATGCACACAACTTTTTTCTTTGCATACTCACCATTTACAAAAATTATTATCAATATACCCTTTGGAAAAACCTCCAAACTACCTTCCCCTCGCCGGCCGCCACCCTTTCTCCCTCACTCCTTCTACCTATGTGCCTTTGCCCGCCACCTCCCACTTCTCCCTCCCTCTCTCCACCTCCACCTCCAAAGTGCTGTGGGACGAAGCGGTGGTGGCCGGCAGTGAGGATGAGGTTAGTTTACCTATTATGTGTGTTATGCAAAGAAAAATTTGAACTACCCACACTTTAATATTCCTGTTTATGGACCTACCATAGTAGGTCCCATCATCATTATTTCTGTAAACAAGGTGAAAATTTTGGGAGTGGATTTTAAATTTTAAATTGGATAGGGCAGCTGTGCCTGTGATTTATATCAGCGTGACGTCCGGTGTGACCGATCATGATTGGTCTATTCACCCTCACTGCACAGCAAAGGCTATAGAGGATCGCTAGATTTGGGGTGAGCCACATTAAATTGCATGTGATGGTAGCTCCTAGATTAGGTAGAAAAGGACACAGGTTCTGGCTAAAGATGAGGAGGAAAAAGGCCACCTTTCACTTGGTTTGGTTGGATGTAAGATGAGTCCTCTTCTCCAGTTGGATTGATACTTCTTCCGGAGATAAAAAAAAAATCAATTCATTCTCATTAATCCTGTGGGGGATTTTATTTGAATGGGTATCCTAAGTTTCTAGACATTTGTGGTGGATTATTTTCCAAATCTTTGTTCTTCTTTATGCATTATTTTTCTATGACAACGAGTTGAATACGGTAGGACATTATTTGATAAAGATATTATGTAGACGTTTTATGCATTATTTTTCTATGACAATGAGTTGAATACGGTAGGACATTATTTGATAAGGATATTACGCAGACGTTTCTCCTGTGAGTAGTGGACCAAGCAGGGGTGGAACCAAGGGATAATTTTGTGGGTGCGGTTGCACCCGTTAAACTGCGCTACGCATAAGAAAATTCACTAAGAATCACGAGTCCACCCTTAAATCTATATGAAAATCCTTGATTTGCATTTAAAACTAAACTACCTATTAAGATCTGCATCCCTAAAATAAAAATCTTGAGTCCGCTGCTGGAACTTTAGTGTCTTCAGAGAAGGTGACAGGATTCACAATATATACTGCGACTGCACTTGTGATATTGAGTGTGGTATCCGCAAAAGTAAAGATATTATGTACGAAGTACTCATGACTTTTAAAATTCCTTAACCACCTCATTTTCTAAGAGTCTACACTTCGTTTTTTAATAAAAATTTGAGGAAATTATCGAAAAACTCATGGCCCTGTAGATTTTATGGAATATAACCGGTCTTTTTGCCAAAAAAAATTACTTTTTTCCCCTTTTTCAATGAGCCACAATATCATCGCTGAATTTTGAAGTGAGTGACATTATCGTCTCTCGATTTAATTGCCCTATAATACGTATAGTTTTGTTGGGCGACGACACCTTCACCTTTTTGAAAGAAAATTTAAATTTGTTGGGCAATGATACCGTCGTCCATTTCATTTATAGGGAGTGGTATTGTATTTGATTGAAAGACTTCTGTAGGCAGAGGGCAAACTCTCATCATTTGATATTGATGGTTGCACCATACACCTGATCAAATACCAATCCACCCTAATAATAAACCCCAAGCCACCCAATTGACTTTTTAATGGAGGCCTGATCATGTAGTAGACATTCTTGCCAATATATTTTGCAAGCTATTGATTGAAAAATCAGACACATTTTTTTTTAGGAAGGATGATAATCTTTTGTTTGGTGCAAAATCTCCAGTCACAGCATTCTCCCAAGAGGAAGATTTCCATTACTGCAATCTTGCACAAGGTGCGGAAATATATTCAGCAACAGAATATGTTTAAGAAGGAATATTAAGTTCCATTTTTGAGAGAATGATTAGTGAGAACTGAAACAGGAAAAAGTGCCATGCACTAACTTATTTTTTTTATTTTTGTTTGTCACCATCGAAGTGGGTTGGACCATGAGAGGGTTGATAAGTACTGCAGAGTGAACCCAAGCATGGGTTGGGGTGAGGACCACCTGGACACTCAGGAGAGGAGACCTCCTGCACACACAAAGGAGAGAACCTAGGGATTGTAAGATAGTTGGGGAAGAAACATGCACATGCGTACCTGGGGCAAGTAGTGTTCATGGGCCGGCTTGGCCAGGCCGAGGCATATCCAGGCCCAGATCACTTTCAAATCAAGTCTAGCCCAAGCCCAACATGCCAGTAAAGCCCGCCCATTTAGTCAATTGGGCAGGGCTGAATGGGTCTAAATTGGGATTTTTGCCGATTGTTAGGATAAAACACACTAAATTACATGCACTCATTAGTCAGGCCGGGATTTGAACTTTCTATCACTTAATCTGAGCCAAGCCCAATCACTAAATGGGCCCAGATTGTATACCCAAGCCTGGCCCAATGCAGGCTGGGGCCTAATCTGACTCGGGTTGGCCTTTCCCATGAGCACCCCTACTTATGGGCCTCATTGTTAACAATTTTAATCATTAAATTTAGAAACCTTACACATACTTTCGATGGTGGATTAAAAAATGTTGTGATTCGAGAAATTCAGAATCACTCATCAAATCATGGTTTTAAAACTCTGCGGTAGCAAAATTTCATTGCCTCATATGTAAACGTTTCAACTGGGACCATCATTCGAAACTTAAAATGCATTAGCTATCATTTTTTCCACCTATATATTCCATTTTATTTTATTAACATTGAAAAATTACAAATCAAAGATTCTTTGATTTTCAACTTATGATTTTCCTTTGAGAAGTTCTTTACTTTGTTTTACTTCTTTTTTTTTTTTTTTTTGGTAAAAACCTTGTCCAACTTGGTAGTTAACAATTGGTACTTGAAAGTCCCAAGTTTGATTAGCTTGGCCTAGAGGTTGTGGCTTAAATGATTGCTCGCCCCCTTCCTTTGTTGAAACATGTTATAAGATGCGTTTTGTTTGAAGAGTCTCGATCCCCTATTTCAACGAAGCAGGAAAATACTGTTTCCGCCTATCCCGAGCGCCACCCACCTGTACATGTGCTCGTTCAGTTCTACCAAAAAAGAAAAAGAAAAAAAGATGATTGTTTAGGAGAAAATTCTCCTCCTTTATATACCTGCCCAGCTGGAACACATCCACACCGTTGAGAATCATAATTGCCAATAAAATTGCACCGTGCACTTCCATTGCCACGACCTCTACTGGCATTTGATCATTGAAAAATGAATGTTAGATTTTGATCGATGCTTTTGTCTTCCATTGAAGATTTTTGAAGAAGTAGATATTTCATAACTTTATAGAGCTATTATAAATTAGGAGAATATTCATGTGCATCCATCCCTTACCATAGGGTAAGAGGATGCTTCCATAAATGAAGATTTTCAAGTACAAAAGGGGATCTCAAGTACATAGGGTGAAGTACAAAAGGGGGATTCATGTGCAAATAAGGAGAAGTGCCCTCATCCTATAGTGAGGGATGGATGCACATGAATGACCCCCTATAAATTGAGCATATATAGGAAATGTTGGTTAGAAGATCATATATGTAAGAAAAACTTCATATATGGATACCGAACTGTGCTATAAATACACGACCTTGTCGTCCTCGCTAGCACGCTTTTGTATCACAAGAAGACCATTGGATATAGCCTTGAATGTCTTGAAATAATTTTCTAGGGATTTGTTTCCCTTCTTTGTATGTTGCATCTGTCGCTTTAGCTGCTTGGATATAAGTTGCTTCTATGCTTCACATTTTCACATCAAAAGACTGGATATATATTATAAGGCCTATTCAAAGTGAGTGTGTGTCATCCAATTTTACAGAAGAACATCTTGTTCTATCCCTGGCTCAAATTCATGATAATTTGGAGTTGCCTCACCTTTTTTCTCTCTGTATAAATGGTAGGCACTATAGACTATCAAACAAGGGAGGGATTTGGCTTCTCCAAATAAGATAATTTGTGGCATTCAATATGATTGACACTATTGGTTAGGTGGTGAAGGAATTGGGCTGAAAGAGAAAAAGGTACTAGAGAAGCCGAGAAAAAGCTACTTTCAGTCCTAATTATCAGTCAAAACTTCACCCCTAACAAAACTACTTATCTGACAAAAGGACTATGTAATTGACAAAAAAAGAATGAACCCTTTAATCTATGAAAAATAAATGACAGACATTTGGTAGATATAATAATCATGTTTTGCTAGGATCACCATCTTTTTCTTGAGTGCACACTGTCCCACCTTGCTCTTTTTGTGTCTGTGAAAGCTTGCATGCGGCACATTAGATCAGATCCACCATGATCTCTTTCAAAAGCTTTCAATCATTTAGCTTCATGAAAATGATGAGATGGAAAGGGCTTGGATAATTGAATGATGGGACGACATTTCATTGTTCTTGAAAAGGGATTATTATGGAAACATATGTAGGACCATGAAAGGGCATGACTACCGGGCCATGATGATGATACCATGAAGAGATTCGACAGTCACTACCTCATCATCATAAAAAATGTACCAATTATATTAGGGTCGGCTACACGAGTTCCTTTTTTTACATCTCGATCTATTTTGAGTCAAACCCTCAAATAAATTATACGTTTTTTATATTCCTAATTTTACTACCTTCATCCACATTTCTTTGGCCAACCTTTTTTCTTTGGTGGGACATCAACCTTCATAACCAAAATTTTCATTACCGAAGCCGTTGCCGGCCTATGTTGGACATATCCAAACCATCTCAAGCGAGTTTTTCTAATTTTATTTTCTATTGTTGCTATCCCTAAATGCTCTTGAAAATGCTCATTTTTATTTTATACTTCCTACTTTTACTATATATCCATCTTAACATTCTCATATGTACCACATCCATTTTCTTCATATGTTGTTCAATGATTAGCCAGTATTTTGTTGTATAGGTCATCATAGCTGATCTAATAGTTGTCTTGTAAAATTTTTCGTTCAATTTTGTTTGCATTCGAAAGCCACTGCATTCCCATAAAATTCAAACTAATGCTTACCTCTAATAAACTATAATCCTTTATCGGTAAAGAATATTTTTCAATTTTCTCCAATTCCTATTGCGGTGAAATTTGACGATCTTCTGTAAATAGGAAGGGAAAATTCATTTTTAGTAGATCGGATTTCCAATAGGTGGCACCCAATACTTCATTCCACTCTTTCAACTCGGGTTTTCTCTAAGTCCTCAGGCTTTCCTACTCATCTCTTTTAAAAGATGGACAATATCCATTTACTAATCAATAGAGATGGGACTATTTCGTTAATGTTAATTTACTTTCTAATTCCAAGTGCAATCCTAAATACACCACAGCTATAGACGTTTCCCATTCTCGATGAGCATTCCATGCATGGGTTTCCATCGTTGGAGGAAACAAAATTATTTATCTTGTGGGGTCCATAGATTACTGAAAGATCCCGTTGTATGAGATAGCTGATCTTAGAGCTCTTTTCTTATTAGTGACTAACTCGCTCAAAAATTCTCCACATCTTGATGAGATTATGATTTTAATCCTGTCATAATTAATAAGGACTAATCAAGAAGAATTCTAACAAAATGTGTTCTCTCAGCTGAAATTATAATGTGTTAAAGCCACATGTCCATTTTTATGTCACAAATGAAATGCGGGTTCTATGGGCCCATTCGTGTGACCCTACTGAATCTATAAAATGTCCAACTGTCCAAGTAAATCAATCTTTCCAAAGAGGTTAAAATTAAAGGATCAAATGATTCATTATCCTCGTTAAGAAATGAATAGGCAGTAAGTTATTTGAAAAGTAAGTCTTCTTTCTAGATCTCCACCTTATAGCTGTTCCTCCTGCTAACCTCATTAATCTTCCTTTATCAGAACCCTTTTAACTCTATATTCCTATTTTACCCAATAAAAATAGAAAAAGATAAACTCTAAATTCCTAGAATTTTAATACAAGGTAGGCAAATGGGGCATTTCGGGTGTATCACTGTAAAATGTACCCCATCTCTGAGCACTTCCTATCCAAAGTGCACGATTTCATAGATATTTCAGATTGGAGGAAAAAAAAAAAAAAAAAGGAAAAATAGAAAGAAAAAAAAAAAAAAAAAAGAAGAGAGAAGAAAATATTAGCCTTCAACATATTCCATGGTAAGCTTTATTCAGTCATACTAAGTACCCCGTAGCATTTCCCTTTATTTTTTTGGCTGATGATAGTATTCTCTTTTGTAAAGCTAAAATTTATGGGGTAAGGGGAGTTAATGATATTCTGGATGAAAACTATTATATGCAGTCTATTTTAGTAAAGGGGTTAGTAGATCTAGGGGTAACAATTTATCAAAAATTATTATAGTGAGGTTAACGTTAATGAGAGAAGATGAAAAATACCTTGGAAACCCCATTATGAGCAAGAGAGATAAAGTTTGGAAGCTCTTATTAAGGTTGTAAATGGGTAGGTTCTGGTCCGGGTCCATGGTGGACCTAGAATCGGAACCGTTTCGGAACTGATTTTTTTAACTCTGGAACCGGAGCTAAAACAATTTATGAGACGAGTCTGGATCTGGGTCCGGGTCTGGATAGAGAATGAAATTAAAAAAAATGTGGTTTATAGGAGAGATTTTTTAAAATTAAGGTAATATGTCGGGTCTCATGTCCAAGGGTCCGAACCATGGTGGAATCAGACCTGGACCCATTTACTTATTGGGGACCTAGACTCGGTTTTTAATAGGACGGAACCTTCGGGTAATCGGAGAATCGGGACCCATTTACATCCCTAGCTCTCATGGTACAAATTAAATGTAGAATTATATCTTGGCAAGGGTCATTGTTATATCAACCGGCTGAAATACATTAATCAATTTAGTTGCCCGACTATCCCAGTTTACAATATATCAGCTCTTCGGCATCTCAAGAAAACCTAATCTAGAAGAGATTGACAAAATGGTGAGAAAATTTTGGTGGAACAAGTGATTTTGCTCTATTTGCCAAGACTACTTGGAGATGCCTTACTAATGACATTCTCTTATGTTCAAAGGTTCTTACAGAAAAAATATTGCCCCAAAAAATCTTTATGGAAAGCCAGGTTTAAAAAGGGAGACTCGTGATTTTGGAAGAATTTTGCTGAGGTAACTGATTTTATTAATAACAATGTAGCTTGGATTATCGAGAATGGGAACAACATGTCTGTTTGTGTTGACAAATTGATTACTTGCGAAAAGGGTCTTAGAAAATTGGCCTCTAATGTGGTTAACTCAGATCTTAAAATCAAAAGACCATTGGAATTCCACCAAACCTACTTCCAGTTCCATTCCTCCAAACCTACTCCTAGTTCGATTGCAAAATGTTCCATTTTGTACCTGTGCATTTTGAAAACGTGACATTTTGGGCTAAATATGTCGTAGTCAGGCCAAGATAAGCTTACAGTAGGGCCTAACACATGTGCTCGAGCGGGGCCTATTTAACTATGGAGTCAGAATGAGAGGCCCAGGCCCAGCAATGACCCTAAATTATAACTGGCCCACCCCAGTCAGCCCATGCTATAACTGACCCAGGCTTTGCTGAGCCCAATAACAACACCAAAGTCTAGTTGGCATCCTTAAAGACCGAGTTTGGATAAGATTTATCCCTAATTGTTTACTAATTAGTGCTGAAATCTTTGCTACCCAAACCTATTTATTAAATAAAATCTTTACCCATGTAAACCCTAAATGGGCTGAGGTCCCGTTATTTTGAATGAAATTGGATTTTTCGGAATTCACAGTAAAATGTGTTCCAACAAAGAAGGATATATGTAGATGGGACCTCTTTCCTGAGGCCTGGGTATTCATTTTCTGTTCTCCTTAATTCATTTATTTAGTGATGGAGATATTATTTGAAGTCCATTTATGGATCTTCACATTTTCTTCAATTTAAAACATTTTTAGAATACATTTCTTAGAATTCCTAAAAAGTTCAATTCCATGGGCTTGCTTCTTTACTAGAACTTCTTATTAGAATTTGGCGTGTTAATGTTTTTTGCACATGGTATGATGGCTTGTCCCCTAGCACATTTGGAAATGCCATGTTTCTTCACAAGAAGAATTCCAAAATTACGGAAACCTAAAAGGTCTCAAATCACCTTTGGAATTCTTAAAATTCTAGCCCCTTAATTTATTTTTCTGTGAAATTCCTGGATGCTCAAGTACAAATGAGGGTTCATAAAGTGCACTACGCTGGAGAACTCACAAATTCTCTAGATATGAATTTCTTGAATTCCAATATAGAAATAGACCCTAGGCTTCATGACCATGCCTTAACTTAATTGCCAACTTTTCCCTAAGCCCTAACCCAAACCACCTTATTTTTCGTCCCTCAAAGTCAAACCCAAATTAGCCAAGCGAGTAGGAATATGACATTGTTGCCCAAACCAATTCTTGAAATCTCACCTCAACTCATAAGGTCATCAAGTCCATTAACTTAGGAAATTTTGACTAAGTAGAAGGTTTTATTATGATTTTTTCTTTTTTACTACATGGGTATTCTTGAGATCGTTGACCCCACAATACTATTCCCCCGGATGGCGCCTGCTAAACTCACACAGATGCATACTGGCCAAATTTGGAGCGGATTTCGAAGACTAGTCATTGGAAGCAAGCCCACATGTTCCAAGATTAAAGTAGGATTCTTTCATACAAAATTCCGCCACCGTCTAGATTTAGTGACTAACCTGAGTTACTGAACTTGCCTGATTGACAACATGGAATTGCTCAGTTGTTTGGCATTCCAATGTTGCCCAGTTGGGGTACCAGTTCCTGGGTACTTATGCCACTCTGCCCACTTATGTGGGCTATCCCTTCCATTTTTTGGGCTTACATTTTCAACCTATATGGGCTCTCTTGGGTCCTAACCTCCTATATTGGGGTAGCCAAAACAGAGTAAATCAGAAAAAGAACTAGCACTGCCTTGTATAGAGGCACCCTTTATTAGCAGATAATTGGATTTCCAATAGGAGGGCCTACTACGGATTTTCACTCTTTCAACTCAGGTTTTATCTAAGCCCTCGACGATCCAACTCATCTCCTATAAATGATGGACAATATCTATTTTTACTAGTCAATAGTGATGGAGTTATTTTATTTTTAATTTACTTTATAATTTCAAGTGCAGTCCTACTTATACTCTATAGCTTTAGACGTTTTCCATTCCTGATAAGTATCATGGGTTTCCACAGTTGGACAAAAGCAAATTGTTAATCTTGTGGGCTCCATTGCTTATTGAAAGATCCTCTTTCATGAGATAGCTGATCTTAGACCTTTCCGTATTGGCAAGTAACTCGTTCTAAAACTTTCCACATCTGGATGGGAATGTGATTTTAATCTTATCATAATTAATCAAGAAAAATGCTAATAAAAATGTTTTCTCTCAACTGATATAATGTTGTAAAGCAACAAGTCCAATATCTATGTCGCAAATGAAATATGAGTACCTATGGTCCATTCCTTTGACCTTATCGAATTTATAGGATATCCAAGTAAAGGAGTAAATTAAAGTGTACGATGCACAAAGGGCCATCTAATAGTATCCTCATCGAAAAATTATTTGAAAAGTGAGGCTTCTTTCTAGATCTCCACCACCTCATAGCTTTTAGTCCTCACCCAATAAGCGAAAAAAAAAAAAAAAAAAGAAGAAGAAGAAGAAGAAGAAGAAGAAGGGAAAATGTCGATCTAACCACTTCCTGTCCGAAGTCCATGATTTAAGAGACACGGTTAGAAGGACAGAAAAAAAGAAAGAAAGAAAGATAAGCCTTGCGTTCAACATAGTCAAGGCAAACTTCATTCATTCATTCATTCATATTAAGTACTTTCAGGCAGAGGATTACATAGATGACAAAGTAGGATTTAGCCCAACAGAAAGGTAAACAAAATGATAAGTGGACCCTACATAGCTGAGTCTAGAACTTTGTTTCCCTGGACCAAGCTCAAACCATTACCGAAAGGGGACTGGTTGTAGCAGTCAAGGTTGTCACCGTAGCTGACACCCAAGATATCGCAGTACCTCTCATAGAAACCAATCCGGTCTGCTACCCTAGGATCGGGTCCTATGCCACATTCCAGTCCTCCATTGATGATGTTGGTCGTGACACCGTAACCAGGTAGGCGACCCGCAGCAATATCAGCTGGGGTCGGTGTCCAGTTTCCAGTGATGACGTCGTGGCAGGATGGCTTGGGTGATTGTGGGGTCATCCAGAACCAGAAGGCTGTCTCGAATGAGAACCAGTCCGTCTAAGCCAACTAAATCAGGGTTCGCTGAGGAGGTCTAATCCAAGATATTCTCCAGCCTGGCAATAGTTGTAGTTGCTGCAAGAAATTCAGTCAAGAGTCATGATGGTCAAGGTTGATTAAGATCCCAGTCTTTGACAAGTTATAACTTCTAGGTTAATTAGTCCAATACACTTACTATGAAATTTGAATGGGCCCTCGGCCGTAGTACTTCTTCCCGGGAGCGCAAGGACACTCTACGCTAGGTACACAATAATCGGCTGTAGCCCCTCTCTCCTCTTTAAAGCAGTATCCCCATGAATATGGGCCATCTGGTGCAGTGGCCCACCCCCCTGCACATATCAGAGCAATCAAACAATCTCCTCATTTCACTTTGGCTTGTCTTGATATAATTTAATTAAGATGCCGTTTAGATTAAGTCACTGTACAAACAGAACCATGATTATCATATAAACTCAACTTAGGTGCAGAATGAATTTTTCAAGTTAAAATATGGTGCACCCACCGGTTGTTTCATGGGAGGTTTGTCCTAGGAAAGCTGCAATCTCCCTCTTGCATATCTCTGAGTCGTCTCCCTGAGCAAATCCTTCAAAATGTTTTTGCTGCAGCTATGAAATCATCATAGGTGTAAAAGCCCCTGGCAGGGCAAGCTGTATCATTGCGATGCAGTAGCATCTCGTCAAATAGGTCGCGACTGATGAGTGAGGTTAGTTCACCACAAGGTGTTGGTGGTGGCGGCGGTGTATATGGTGGTGGTGGTGGTGACGGTGGTGGTGGAGGGGGTGGTGGTGCACAGACCAGGTCGCATTGGCTCTGGCAACCGGTCCCACAGTATGCATCCGTGCTGCCACAATAGCCCCATTGGCTGCAGCAGAGGCAGTTGGGGCAGAGAGCTCCCCCTGCTTGGCTTCCACACTGCTGTGCAGAGGCAGAGAGTATGGAAGCCAAGCAAAAGATGATTAGGTACAGGCCTTCATTCCTTTCCTACTTCAACTTCAAGTGCTCGATGTGGATGAGGTGAGGAGAGTAGGGTGGTATAAATAGATCGTCGCCATTCACATTCACATGCATAACGACAAGTCCCATTAGGCATCTTTATGTTCTTTGCGCTGATCTACAATATCTGTGATGTGTAAATCAGGTGTAAAACAAATGTTTTCAAAATGTATCCGTTCATTTTCAATTGAAAATTTTGAACCTGCCAGGATGAATCCTACACTTATTTACACTCAGGGCAGTTATTGGAAAGATGAGACATGCATGTGGTTAATTTAATATGCTGGTGGGATGCTTTGATCGATGAGATTTTAATGTAATTTTTTGTTCAACTTATTATTACCAGTAAATATCTGTACCCAATAAGAAATGGAGTTATCTATTAAATACAGTGCTTAAAATTCATTATCCTCAAGACAATCATCTCATTGGATTCATATCTCCATTTACTATTTTTTATTACAATAGTTACACTAAACCATTGGGATGAGCTCAAGTTGCATGTGAAAATTTTTGGTTGGTGCGCTTGGATGATTCCGGAGGGACTTGGGTGCAGCAACCTGCTTCCTCCAATGGCCACATGCCACTTCATCCATGCATGAGGGAATTTGAAACAGCTCCTAAAATAAAAAGTATCTCCACCAAAAGTAATAGTTAATCAACTATATTCACTTCCAATGATACTACCTTTCACAACTACTTTTCAAATTTTATAATCTTATCTATCATGTCTTTCTTTCTTCCTCTAAAAACTTCTACTAATCCAGCCTTAAGAAGCCCATCAGCTGGCCCACATCGAAATCTAAAACACTAATTACAGTAGAATCCCAAACCTTGATTAGTGATTACGCTGAATAAATTTTTTCTTCCAATAGGTGTGAATTGAAGAAATTCTATTGTATATGTGGCACAAGTCATTTGAATAATCATTAAGTGGATTTTTCCTTGCGGATGGTAAAAAAAAGAAAATCTAAATAGATAATAGCTACCATCTAATGATCTCACAAATGAGCGGATGATAACAATCTCTGATCAAACTAACTTGTCCCACTGAGAAGTCCAATTGGAGTATCTCTAACCATTAAATTGATGGTGCTTTTCAACACGAGATGAAAATATGAAAATAAAATATGCAACATACCTTTTAACATTTATTTTTTTAATAATTATCTAATTACTTAATTGTTCACTTAAAATATACAACAAAATTAAGTGATTCTTCTAAAAGTGCAACACGTTTTAATTAATTAATGTCTTAATTATTCATTTAAAATGTCAACATATTTTTATAATTTTATCACTTTATCAATAATCTAATACGTCAAACCTAATGGTTTTCCCAACTCAAACCAAAGTGCAGTGTCTCCGACTGGAAAATCAATCATGATTTTTATCACAAGATTATAATAAATAGTAAAATATGAAAAATATTTTATTCTTTAATCCCTTAGTTATTATTTAAAATTTGCTAAGTATTTTTTATTATTCAATCACTCAATTATTCATTTAAAATGAAAACCCTGTTATTATTTAATCACTTAATTAACCTCTTAATACATCAAATCCAATCATAGGCCCTATTCAAGCACGATGGTATTTGGCCTAAATTATAAAAAAAAAAGTGAATTTGGGAAGAAATTTGCAAGGATAACTTGAATTTGAAAAGAGATTGTGAAGGGTATTATTGGAAGTGAATATAATTTATTGAACACGTTTGCTTTAGGAGAAAGATTTTACGGAGCCGTTTCAAATTAACTCCATAATGAAGCGCTGAAGTAGTAGCAAATGGCTGCACCCAAGCCCCTCCGGAATGTTTCTTCTCGCAAATTTCTCTACGAGAGTTACAATGTAACGGCGCTGCAACATACTATGGAGTAGCGCCCATTTTGATGCATGGTGGGGCCCACATTTTCCAAATCAAAGCCGGTCATCAGCTCTATCACATTAAGTAGTGATCATCATGTAAATTAATTATTATTCAAATATGCAAGACACCAACCATTGGATTTGACTTGATATGAAACAAGCAATGGAACATGCTTTACTATTCTTTTGTTGGAATAAAAATGGCGAGAGTTCCAATGTATGATCAATCTAATGGGTGTCCTGGAATTCTCTTTAAAAATTTAGATGCAATAAATATAATGGGTGCTAAAGCTGATGACCGTTTTAGATTTGAAAAATGTGGACCCCACCATACATCAAAGAAGGGCGATTACCATAGTATGTTGGAGCACCGCTGCATTTTAATTCTGCCCAAATTATTTTAGTTGTGTATATATGCCTCTATCGAACAGTGTCCCATCCTTTTCCAACTCACTATCATAGAAAATTTAAAACAGATGGAGGGACGACAATGTCGAAACAGTAAACCACAAATGTCCAAAAGCTTAATTAATACATCCACTCCACCCAAACCCTCCACAATGACAAAAGTAAATGGAGTTTTGAGTTCTACACTGGAAAACAATCCAAGCGGATCAGTGCGCTCCTCATGACAATGAAAATCAATCAGTTCAGATTTTGCTTAAAATGAAAACAAATAGCCTTTCTTTGGAAGTGCTAAACTTATGTACAGGACATGTACCGTAGCCGTCCAATTTTGAAAACCTTCGTTCTTTTAAAAAAAAGGGTCCTTGGGACTTATTTCCTATAGCTTCTAAATGCACCCCATATTTTTTTTCACACCCACCATTTTAAAAGAAATTATCGTAAATATACCCTTATGGTAAAATTCCCAAACTACCCGTTTTCCACCTCCTTATCCATCTCATCTCAATCGCTCAAGCTGGGGTGGGGTTTGACGTGAGATTATTTTAGATATTATGGAATTGTGCTTTTTTTTTTTTCTTTTTTTTTCTAAAACTCTCCAATACTATGGTGGGTGTAGAGAGAAAGAGGATAATAAAAAATAAAAAAAATGGAGTGCTTTTCTAAGCTCTCCTATGCTTTATTATAGAATACACCCTTTAAGCTGAAAAAAAAAAAAAAAAAGATTTTGTCCCGCATGAGACACATAGGCATAGGTGCCCCATGTGACCACAAGTGCCAATGACAATCGAGTCAAAGGCCCCGCCAAGACCGTTGCCACGTCAGCCACGTGTTTCTAAGACTCTTCATATAAAACATGTTTAAGCAGAAGATAATAAAAAAACACGTTAATAAATTATGTCTTAATTTCCTGGACCCTTTCATAGCCAAGGAATCATCGTCACCTTACAATCTCATCAATTTAGCAAAGAGAAAAACAAAGAGGAGGACAAAAGGACCACACTGCTCATTCTAAGCCCTTTAATCATTCATGCACTGTGGGGACCACCAGTGAAATCCAAAATAATTGTAGTTTAGCTCTTACATTTCGAGAGTCCGGATCGTTTAAGGCTTTTCCTCACAGAATCCAATAAGGCTCCGCCACATTACCGCAGGCACCTGTACAAGACAGGCTGTGCACGGTGATGGGGCAGGTCTACTCTAGGTTACTATGGATACAAACCCCTTCGAGGATCCCAATTGTACATTCATAATAAAATCCCATAAAAAGAGACATATTACACCGACATTCCGAAACAATAGGTGTAGGATCCAAATCCCTTCACGCCACTTTACAACCCTTAGCTTGGGTATCAAAAAAAGATGAACACCTCTCTCTCTCTCTCTTTCACACACACACACACAATTTGCAAATTGATTGTACTGATTGGATGTAGTTTAAGTCCATTGAATTTTTCTCAATTCACAGTTACTGGAAAGATGAGACATGCACGTGGTTTATCACTGTTGACTTTAATATGCTGCTGGGATTCTTAATTCGATCGATGAAATTTTGATGTAATTTTCTTCAACTATTATTTTCTAGTAAATATCTTTACCCAATAAAAAAAAAATGGGGTTATCTATTAAATAGAGTGCTTAAAACTCATTATCCTCAAAACAATCAACTCATTGGAATCCTTCTCCATTTTCAATTCTTTTATTGCAATATTTAAACTAAACCATTGGCATCATCAGCTCAGAGGATGCATGTGCAAACTATTGGTTGGTGCGCTGTGGAAACAGTAAGCCAGAGATGTCTAGAAGCTTAAGTAATACACCCACTCCAGCCAAACCCTCCACAGTCCACAATGATTAACAAAAATATATAAATGGAGTTTTGAGTAGTACAAGGGAAAACAATATCCAAGCGGATGAGTGGGCTCTTCATTACAATGAAGAATCAAATCACAATATTAATGGTTTTGTTTAAGTATCTCTAGGTGAAAACAAATGGCCTTTCTTTGGACGTTCTAAACGTTTTGTATAGGACAGTAGCCGTCCACTTATGAACATGAAGAAGTCACGTGTTTCTAAGACTCAAATATAAAATATGTTTAAGTGGGAAAAAACACGTGTGAACATGAAGAATTCACGTCTTAATTTTGTTTGAAGATAATTAGCAACAAAGGCCCAAGAAATAAGAATATAATGAAATATGTTGGGTTTTTTTTTTTTTGAAATATTATTGGAGAATTATAATTTTTATAGAAATAAATTAAATATTTATATTTATTGAAATTACAAATATATAATTTTATTCAAAAATAAAAAAAATACAATAGAATTGTATAAACTAAAAATGAGTTCAAAATATCTAAATAGATGGGTATTTCGCGTGCGTACACAAAGGTTAACAAAGTTAATTATCCATGTTGAAAGAAAATACTTTGTACAATGAAGTTTATTAAAAAAGAAAATCAAGTAAGAAACTATGGTTCAATACATAATATAATAATATAAAATGAATGAAAGAAAGAGAAGTCTTCATCAAGTCATGAACAGAGGAAACATGATCACTATTATCAATCAACAAAATCAAATCCTATAAATGAAAAGTGCAAATACAAATGCTCCATATAAAAATGCAATTTCATGTATAAGCATTTATGGCAAAAGAAAAGTCTATAAAAAACAAAAGCAAAGAATCACAACAAAAAAAATCTATAAAATCCAAAAGAAAAGAACTACAAGAGAAAAGAAATCTATAACAAATATTAATCAACAAAATAAAACCCTAAGAATGAAAATTGCAAAAAATGTGAACACTAGCAATCAAAGTACCTTCTCTTGATGTTGGTATGATAGGGTTGAGAGCCCTTACCTTGCCTCTCACTCCCCTGTTTCCCACTACCACCTTACTATCTGATCACCCTGCACATGGCCTGCAGACCCCACCTACCCAAATATCAGCTCCATCTATTCCAAACTAGCCACCTCCATCATCTGTTTCCCTTCCACTTTTATTTTCAAACATTCACTGTTAAAAGTCCTACATCCCACATCGCCCAAGTCCTAAGTTGGACAGGGCTTTATATACCTGTTTGGGCTTTCCACTTATCAGTTTAAGTTTTTATAGGTTGATATATGGTTTCTTATATGGTATCAGAGTGGATTTCGATCCCATCATTTTTGTGCCACGGCCTCTACTGCAGCCGAAACATAAAAAAGTAATTATTAATTTCAAAAGTACGAACTTTAAAAAATGTGTAAAGTAAGTTTATCTTATATGAGATTAACCCTATGGGATAGTACACTCCACTAAGAAACTGATCAAAGTAAACTAAATTAGAGACGAGCACGTTTAGTGGTAGTTTCAGTAGGTGATGAACTAAGAGAGAATTGACTGAGATGGTTTGAACATGTGCAACGCATGCTAGCAATGGCAAGTCTTTGAATGCGAGTTGATGTCACACAGCAAGAAAAAAAGTAGGTCAAAGAGGACATGAGTAAAATTAGTATAATTATTTATGAAAAAATGCAATATATCCAAGGATCTAACCGAGAACAAGCAATAATAGAGAAACAAAATTCATGTAGTCAACCTTAATGTAGATGGAGCAAGACTTTGATGATGATATATTGATGGTGTGTATGTGTGTCTATAGAGCATAGCTTACTTTATTCTAAACTGGAATAGTGCTGGTCTCACAAATCAAAGTTTATTATATCAGTTTTTTGCATAATCGAACTGGAAAATCCAATTTTAATTGGATTTATCTTGGTTTTGGAGACGATCATTATGCAAAAAAACAGCGATAATCGACTTTGATTTGTAGAACCAGTACTGTTTTATCTTAGAATAAGATAAACTTCAGCTTAAGATAAGGTAAGGTCAAGTGTGTAGTGGGGCCCACCTAAGGACCCACATGGGGGGGGGGGGGGATTTCAAGGACTCCCTATGATCTTCTTTTTCATAAAAAATCAGTACCAACCGTGATTTCTATCATCTCCATACAGGCCCAAAGGTTTAATGGTCAATAGTTCATTCATATCGATACATTGTCGATCCAACGGTCCACTAAATCTGGATTTAACCGAAAGTTGGTGGATATGTACAATTTAAAGGGGTCATGTGTTTGGTCCATTTGGATGGACCAAAGGTGGGCCCCATAAGCATGAGCTTATAAAATTTTATCCTAATATTGAGCTTAGGAGAGCCTTGCTCTATATATATATATATATATATATATATTTGTAAATTGGTCTTAACATATAGATTCCAACCTAATATATCTTTTATTCTTTTTTTTTTTTTTATATGTTCTAAGATATAGTGCAGATCTGACTACAATATTATAAAATGTTCTCTTGGTGGCAATAGTTTTGTTCAGACGGTAGTACATTAAATAATTTTGTTCACCCTATACTGGTTTTGCGTCGACGCACTTTGATGTCTGGTTTTATTTTATGATCTTGTCCCGTAGAAATATCTTTTGAGATCAATCTCTTTTACCATGAATACTATTTACTGATTCATTTCTCATACTTTTCATTATATATATATTACCTCTAGTACATATATTTTTGTTTGTTTATGGTTTGAACTTTTGAATCATTATTTAACTCAAAAGCTTTTCTCCAGAGTTCTTAGAATTTATTTTATTTCAAGTAATGGTTTTAATGGGATATTTAGGCGGGGCTTAAGCTTGTCCAGCAACAGTTTGTTTGTCAATGGCCAACTATTAAAGCTAACCTAGGCCCAGTTCGTTTGCAAAATGATCCGTTTTGTGCCAGTGCATTTGGAAAGTCAACTTGTCCAATGCGTTTTGAAAGTGCAACTTTTTGTGCTAAATACATCATAGTCAGGCCAGGAAAGTTAACTTGTCCAATGCATTTTGAAACTGCAACTCTTTGTGCCAAATACGTTATAGTAGGGCCTGACACGTATTCGCGAGAGGAGCCTGTTTCCTAGCCAAAAGCCTTTTTTTTTTCTTGAAAAAGGAATATCATAGATAATAGAGGATTTAACTGGAAAAATCACTTTATCCGCACGTGTTACGCAATCAAACACTTTAGCAAGTGGGGCAACAATTAGAGCAATTGGGCCCGATTTTCTTTTTTTTTACCTATCTGTCACATCGTCGGCGCTGGCTTTATTTACACTGAATAAAGTCTGCGATGACCCTGTCCGCGAACAATATTGGGGCTAAAATCCCTGTTTCTTCTCATTTTTTTCTTCTCTCTTCCAGCCTACCGTCGAGACTGACCTTGGGTGAGTGACGAAGAGCGGTTACTTCCATTTCCACAACCACCAGCCTTCAAACTGAATTCCTCAAGTGCTTCTCTTTGCTTCCATCGTATTCTCCATCATCTTAGATTTCGATTGTCACTCCAGAGGTATAAATCTCCTTCCGTTTTGAATCCTTTTCAATGTTTTTTGTATTTTCCCTCCATTTTGTTCCCCCGCCATCCCGCATATGATATCGAAGTGCATGGTTTGTTATCTTCAATGTCATATTCAATTTGTACATTATTTGTTTGCTTTGATTCGGGTTTGTAGATTCCAAATTTAGGGTATTTTCAATTGAGAAGGATGATGGAGGATTGGGGTTTGTTTTAAGTGAGTTTGAGTGAGTTATTTTTGTTTTTCAAACTTAAGGATGTTGTATGTGGTCAAAGAGTTACCTGCACCAAATAATTTTAATCTTCATCACATTAGAGTCCAGAGTGCATCAATCTGAAAGTCTTAGTGCTGTCGTTTGCCATGCACGAGTGACAATTTCCTGAATATAGAATTTAACACCTCTTGTTCATAAATTCTGATATTTGGCCCTTCAATAACTTGTGGTAAAGAGTCGCAATGTGTTCTGTTGCATGGTATTGAGATTTAAGAGTATACTCCCCCTCCAGTTTTCAGTTGAACATAATTAAACATCAACAGTGATCCCAAGTTATAGGAGCACAATAAGCATATCCATTGAGTAGCAACGAAAGAATAAAGATATATAGTAACCATATAATTTTGCATACCTGTAGGGAATATTGCCGAGACTTCTCTGACATAGGGCAAACCATTGCTTGACGTGGGCTCAACCAGAAATGCCACTTTCCTTTATAATGTTCCATAAGTATTGCAAGCATACGTTCAATGGATCCAAGGATAGCGCTATTTATCATCACATGTCGCTCCCTTTTAACTTCATCCTCTGATGAGTAAGTAAAGTTGAAGCGAGGAGAGAGTTGAAAGTCCAGTTGGCATCAAATACACAGGGAGTATGACCATATTATATCATAAGAACCTGTAGTGTTGCACACTTGAATTTCCTCTTCAAAGCATCAAAAACACTAATATCTATTTTTGGTCCATAAAATGCTCCATCTCCTTCATTGATCTGTACACAAAGATTAAAGTAATTAGTAGGTATGAAGCTATTCAGAATGAAACATCAAGTACTGTTAAAAACATAGAGATCAAAAGATAAATTAAACTTTAATGACAGTTACATGACAATAAAAACATTTGTTTGTCTGCTTAATCACCTTTCTTGTTTAATATTATCTAATAGAACTGATTTTGGGCACACTAAACAGTCCATCTATGTATCAAGTAAGGTCAGTAAACCCAACCAAGACTCTACCTCATCCATTTTACCATTTAAAGAGCAGTCCTTGGTACTCCTCAGTCCTCATTGATCTTGTACTATATGCATAGAATTTGACAACCTTTATTAATGATTAACTGGTTGAGATGTGTTCTCATGAGGTGCTATTAGTTTTTTGAGCAGGTTGCAATTGACGCAGTCCAAATTGATGATTCATGAGCTGAACCATGTCCAATTATAATTGTATCCAATAGTCTCGCCTAGCATGCATATGATATTTCATGAATGAGACAAATGAGAGGTCAAAAGAGATGGATGTGGCTTTTGTAATTTAATTAGTTTTATTGATTGTATGAGAGATGACAGTATTGATAGAAATACTTGTTACTACTTACTACCCCTTGACATAACTTAAATAACAATTAGTGATGCAAACTTCATCGACTTCTTTTCAAAAGTAATGAAAAAACTATGTATATTCTTCCTCTTTTTTATAGTTTTGCATGAATTGTGTTAATAAGAAAATTGCTTCTGCTTTGGTTCCTAACATAAGCAGTGCTCAGTCACAAAATATCATCATATGATGATTAAGTTTGAAAGTTCATAGTTTGCCCAAAGATCTGAATATCTTCTTGTTCTTACAGAAAGAGACCAAAGTGCTCCATTAATCAGGCATTTTTCCTCTACTCAAGTTTTTGTTTAATAATTTGGTTAATCAATCATTTTCAATCTTGCATAATGATCTATGTCTTATTGATTTGCCATTGAGAGGAGCAGATTTCAGTTGGTCAAACATGCAGAAGGAGCCTGAAGTGCCCCGCAACGAGGCTAGTACCTCAAATGAGGCTTCTACCTCAAATGCACAACAAACGGTTCTTTTAAGCGAGCAAGAGCATCACATCTCCGCCGCTGTTCAACGTGGTTTGGTATACTCTCTTCTATATAACCAGTAATCAATTAAATTTCCTTTCGATCTATGGCTAACGTTATTTAAACTTTCATTTTTCTCGCAGGAGTTGGTCACATACAGGTGCTTTCTCACTAACCCCGACTATGGGCAGTGGGACCTCAACGAGCGACAGATGCACTGGGTTGCCGATGTCGGTCTGTATCATCTGACTCAGATGAGCTAGGTGGATGAGGATTGAACATGCATTGATCATGGGGCTGATCGAGCGGTGGAGGCTGGAGACGAACACATTTCATCTCACATCCGGTGAGGCGACCATCACATTAGAGGACGTAGCATACATCTATGGCCTATCTATTGATGGTCCGCCTGTAATGGGCCAGACATACACCCACTACGAGATCGATGATCTCTATCGGGAGCTTCATGGTGTCGTGCCCCAAATGAAAGAAGACTACAATGGGGTCTCCCCTAAGTTCACAAGGCTAGAACGTGTATTCTGTCCCACTTCGGAGGAGTTGAGGGAAAAGGAGAAGCCGAAGCCAAAGTGAAAGAAAAAAAAAAGGCAAAGGAGATGCGAAGAAGAAGACAACAGAGGCCGAGGATATATATAAAACTCGGGCCTATCTGTTTTTTTTTTTTTTTTTGTGTGGCGGGACAAATACTTTGCAATTCTTCGAGGGCAAGAGGTACCTTTTATATTTTAGAGCTGTTTAGAGAGTTTAGGCCCTACTCATGGGCATCTGCTTGTTTAGCGAACCTTTACAGAATGCTAAACAAGGGTGTATATTGGAAAGGGGTCTAGAGGTGTGAGATGCCCGACCCTACCGATGAGGGGGATGATGTGGAGAAGAAGTTTAAGTCTTTTTCTGGCCCTCTCCAGCTTCTTTAGATAAGCTTGATATATTTCTCCTTCATACTTTCACTATTTATATCTTCTTGTTCTAATGAATCCATTTCTTTTAACAGATCTGGGCTTACACCAGAATGAAGATTGGTAGAGGTCTAAGTCCAAGCAGCTGCTTAGACCATGACATACAGTTTCCCCTCATGGTTACATGGGCCAACCGACTTTTAGGAATGACCCATTTTACGACCTTGAGAGAAGTGTGAAAGCAACTCAATTACATCACGTCCAAAGCGGTAGAAATATTTCATTTCAATTTTCCATTAAAAATCATATTTACTCTAATAGTTCTAACTTACTCAATGCTTCATGCACAATTTGAGTAGTGGCAGCCGTATAAGAAATACGGAAAGGATTTTTTGAAGCATGTCTCGAAGTCTGACAGAGCACTCTTTACTACAGACTCTCTACTTATATCATATTGGGTTATGGAGCGTCGCCCTACCCCTACGGTCATGAGGCAGTTTGGCCTGAGACAAACGATGCCTCCACGCTTCGTCAGGCCCATCGTGCGGAAAGAAAACAAGGGAAGATCTGTTATAAATTGGAGTCTACTGAATGAGGAGGAGGTGAAGTCATGGGAAGCTCGGACAAACAATGTGCTCAAGAGAAAAGGAAAAAAATCAAAAGGCGGGGAGGATGAAGAAGAATACATGAGATGGTATGAAGCGAATACCATCATGCATATTGGCCGTGTCAGGCAACGCGACGAGCCACAAAGGGATCCTTCCCCACAGCTCGATGCCTAAGCTCCTACCGTCCCACAGACCCGAGTAAGACGTTCACACCTTTTGCATCCCTTACTTTGTTTCACATTGATTTAGTTAATATATTTTCTAACAGGATCCTTTCAATATGTCCATTGCAGGTCTCTCTCTTCCTCAACCACGTGGTACGATCATGCGATCGTTTGATCGCTGCAAATGTGGACCTACTGACCTTCATAACTTCGATTAAGAAAAAGGTCAACAGATTTAGTTCCGCATTTGGGACTACGTACTAGGACTATGTCGAGACATGTAGTTCATCCGATGAGGAAGTTGATGATGCTCTCGTAAGGATATATATAATTAAATTGGAGCATTTCATTTTGTGAATTGATGAATGTTTTTTGTTATTTTCTCACCACAATTTGCTTCATTTTGTAGACCGTCTAATCGCAAAAGCGTGCAATGATTAAGGGGAAGTCCTCAAAAAGCTCTGCTAAGAAGCCTTGACCTAGTATCGAGGCTCCCTTGATGATAGAGAACTTCCTCATTAAGGCATTAGCCTCCCAGACTTTGGATGAGGAGCAAAAAAATGAAGATGATGCCAGCAATTTTGACCCAGCTTTTGGCGATGTGGATGACATCCCTATCGTTGATCTTATCTCTGTCTCGCCCGGTCCTCAAGGATACAGCACTCCATCGAAGGTCACTTGCCAGGCAATCATTGTATCCCCTACATAGGCTACAATCGATTAATTGATATGGAGGTGCAGGCATATATCGAGGCTGAGGAAGATCTCGGATAGGTTTTTGAATTATCAACATTCATTGCACCAAACAGGTTATGCCTCAGTGATTTTGGTGAAGTGGGACGAATGAAGCTTGAAATGGGATTTTATAGAGTTCACGGACAGGGTCATCGCCGACCTTATTCAATGTAAATAAGGTCGGGGCTGACGATGTGACAAATAGGTAGAAAAAAAAATGAAAATCGGGCCCAATTGCTCTAATTGGTGCCCCACTTGTAAAAGTGTTTGATTGCGTAACACGTGCGGATGAAGTGATTTTTTCGATTAAATCCTCTAGATAATATATTGGCATGGTTACAAAAGGAAGCCTCTGCGACTTGAAATCAAAAGGCTCTAGAGTATTACATGTCAGATGTTTTTCAACCAAAGAAGCCCTTGTTGGCTTTAAAACCTCAAATTTCATAGTATTTAAAATCTGACAGTCATTCCAAAAGTAGTCAGCTTACTTCATCATCATGGTTGTTCAAGACATGAGTGTTGTGGTCCCCTACCAGGGTTCAAAATCGCGGCTGTTACCGTTACATAACGGCCGTTATGTAATGGTAATGGCCGATAATGTTATATTATATTGCATATAACGGCCGCGATGTGTAACGGGGCAAAATATCGCAAAAAAAAAAAAAAAAAAACGAATCATAACGGCCATTATTTTGAATATAATGGCCATACCGTTATAACGGCTGTTATTTTCAAAATAACGGCCATTATAACGCCTGATGGAATATTTTTTTTTTTTATAAAAAACACCTCTTATGCCTTTTTCTTTCACTTTTTTCATTCTGTTTCTTCCCTGAGAGCTTCCTAAGGCTTCCTAAGGCCTGCTACAACTTCTAAGGTATGGAAAAGCTTAGATCGAAGCTATTTTTGGGTGGATTTATATGTGGGAAAAGCTAATTAAACTCAATGGACCTCTTCGGTAAGCTATTTTTTTGGAGTTATTTTCAAGATTTAACATCGAAATAACTTAGAGATGGTTGAGATGTGTTAGATCTATACTTTTGGAGCAAAAAAATTGAAGTTTTAACATCTTTTGTAATATTTTTTTATTTTTTCATTAGTTAAATCCGAATTATTTTAGGTCTTTTTTTTTTTTTAAAGATTGTGTAATACATGAACCAAAGCCTTTATATTGAGTTAAATATGATATTACACACTAATTTTTCCCTAGATGTAGTGTTTTAAGATGTAGATCTAGATTTTTTTATTTTCAAAATTTGGGGATGGTAGTGGTGATGGTGGTGAGGTACCACCCCATATGATGGAGATAGTAGAACGTTTTCATTCTTCTAGTAACATAGACCTGACCTGTAGGTACCAAAGAATTGTGGGCACTACGGGAGTGGAGGCTGTATAAGTGTAACACAACAATTTGGTGCCTTCTACCCTTCAAGAAATAATGATGATGATGATGATATCGAGCCAGGATGCCACTCGTTCTGGCATTAGGCTATCAAGCAAAGGTAAGTAGCAATTGTTCAAACACCAAACTCCACTATTTTAAGTTATTGAGTAGCAATTGTTCTGGCATTAGGCTATCAAGCACAGGTAAGTAGCAAGTTAATTCATTTTGATGTGGTGAATGTTACTTTAAATTTGAAACTTGAAGGTGGGGCTGGTGAGCACACCTTGATGATTAAGTTATTGAGTTGAGTGACTTGAGTCTTGACTCTTGAGTACTGGCAGTCTGGCACTGCACATGCACTAAATCTATTAGTATTTATTGCTAGATTGTAGACTTTAAATGTTTAAAATTATTAGTTTGTCCAAAATTATGGTTGCATTATGTCAAATTTATTATATTTCAGCTTATTTTAGTATATACATCGATACAACAATGATTTAGGATGTTAAAACTTAAGGGGACCGTTATTTTGCTTTTAAAGTGTGCACTTATGGAAATTTTTTTTTACTTTCCATCATTTTATAATATTCTGGATTTTTTGGATATTTTTTCAGATTTTTTTGGGGCCAAATAAAAATTCGCTCTGCGATGGGCCGCGATGACCGCAAACCGTGATAACCGCGAACCGCGATTTTAAACCATGTCCCCTACTGAGTGTCTAAACGATGGCCTCCCGCATTTACTAAATTAAATGTTTACACTTGTAAACCCTAAACGGTCTTAGGGTCCCTTTTTTTTTTTATGAAAATTTTAAAAATTCACAGTAAAATGTGTTTAAATTATAAAGACTGATATATGAGTTGGAAATATAGATGAGACCTCTCGTTCCTGAGGGCTGGCCGATATTCATTTTCCATTCCCCTTAATTCATTTATTTAGTGATGGAGTGATTCTTTGATATTCAATTATGGATCTTCACCTTTCATTTGTAGGGTTGTCAAAATGTCACATGACCCGTTAATACGAAATGAACCCACGCAATATTAACGGGTTCGGATAGGCTCTTAATGGGTTCGAGTCGTTAACGGGTCTAACCCGTTAACACATTAAGTTAATGGGTCGTATACGAATTAAACCATTAACCCGTTAACAACCCGTTTAACCTATTAAATTTTCTTTAGTCCCTAAGTATAACTAGAATTAATTTATATTCTTAAAGAATAAATTGAAATTTATTATTTTATAGTGGGATTTTAGGTGGGATCTACTCGAGATTCTCACTAACAGTTTCATGTTGCTTATATATTTTTCTTCTTATATATATTTTTGTATGTATTTTTTTTTAATTTTCGAAATGACTTAATTACTTAATAGGTTAATGGGTTGGGTCGTGTAACCCGTTTAATTAACGGGTTGTGTTCGGATTGGATTTTTTGACCAGTTAAGTTAACGGGTTGTGTACGGATTGAGGTGATTTTAACAAGAATCCTTTAACTCGTAACATGAATTCGTTAACATGACACGATTGACAGCCCTAACCTTTTCTTTAATTTTAATTAAGTGTTTTCCATTCCAGATAAGTAATCATGGGTTTCTAGCGCAGTTTGTAGCGCAGTTTGAGAAAAGAAAATTGTTAATCTTGTGGGCTTCGCTGCTTATTGAAAGATCCTCTTGTATGAAGATGGCTGATCATGTTAGAGCTTTTCGTATTGGCAACCAACTCGCTCTATAACTCTCTACATCTGGACAGGATTAATTATGATTTTAATCTTATCAAGAAAAATACTAATAAAAATGTGTGCTTTCGACTGAGATTATATTGTTGTAAAGCTACAAGTCCGATACTTATGTCGCAAATGAAATGTGAGTACCTATGGTCCATTCGTGTGACCTTATCGAATTTATAGGAATAGGATATATATCCAAGTAAATCAGTCCTTCCAAAGTGGAAAAACTTTGAGAGATTCCATGATTTGAGAGATTTATATATAGATGGGTAAAAAGAAAGAAAAAAAAAACGAAGAAGAAAGTGAAAATGAAAGATAATCGTTGCCTTCAACATATATATATTAAAGGCAAGCATTATTTATTCATATCTTAAGTACTTGCAGGCTGAGAATTACATAGATGCTAAAGTAGGATTTAGCCCAACCGGAAGGATAAGATAATGAGAAGTGGGCCCTACATAGCTGACTCTAGAACCTTGTTTCCCTGGACCAAGCGCAAACCGAAAGGGCTCTGGTTGTAGCAGTTGAGGTTGTCACCGTAGCTGACACCCAAGATGTCGCAGTACCTTTTATAGAAACCAATCCGGTCTTCTACCCTAGGATCGGGTCCTTGGCCGCCACATTCCACCCCTCCATTGATGATGTTGGTCGTGACACCGTAACCAGGTAGGCGACCAGCAGCAATATCAGCAGGGGACGGTGTCCACTTTCCAGTGATGACGTCGTGGCAGGATGGCTTGGGATATTGTGGGGTCATCCAGAACCAGAAGGCTGTCTCGAATGAGACCAGTCCGTCTAAGGCAACTAAATCAGGGTCGCGAAGGAGGTCTAATCGAAGAGAGACTCCAGCAGGGCCATAGTTGTAGTTGCTGCAAGAAATCCAGTCAAAAGTCATGCATGGTCAAGGTTAATTAATTAAGATCCCAGTTAAGATCCCAGTCTTTTACAAGTTATAACTTCTGGGTTAATTGGTTCAAAATACTTACTATGAAATTTGAATGGGCCCTCGGCCGTAGTACTTCTTCCCGGGAACGCAAGGAAATTGTTCGTTAGGTACACAATAATCGGCTGTAGCCCCTACCTCCTCTTTAAAGCAGTATCCCCATGAATATCGGCCATCTGGTGCAGTGTCCCACCCCCCTGCACATATCAGAGCAATCAAACAATCTCCTCATTTCACTTTGGCCTGTTTTAAATTAATACAATTAAGATGCCATTTAGATTAATTAATTAACAGACCCTTGATTATCAACTAAACGTAAGTTTGTTGCGGAATGAATTTTTCAAGTTAAAATATGGTGCGGTGCAAACCCACCAGTTGTTTCATGGGAGGTTTGTCCTAGGAAAGCTGCAATCTCCCTCTTGCATATCTCTGAGTCGTCTCCCTGAGCAAATCCTTCAAAATTCTTTGCTGCAGCTATGAAATCATCATAGGTGTAAAAGCCCCTGGCAGGGCAAGCTGGATCATTGCGATGCAGTAGCATCTCGTCAAATAGTTCGCGATTGATGAGTGAGGTTAGTTCACCACAAGGTGTTGGTGGCGGCGGCGGCGTATATGGTGGTGGTGGTGGTGATGGTGGTGGTGGCGGGGGTGGTGGTGCACAGACCAGGTCGCATTGGCTCTGGCAACCGGTCCCGCAGTAAGCGTCCGTGCTGCCACAATAGCCCCATTCGCTGCAGCAGAGGCAGTTGGGGCAGAGAGCGCCCCCTGCTTGGCTTCCACACTGCTGTGCAGAGGCACAGAGTATGGAAGCCAAGGAAAAGATGATTAGCGTACAGGCCTTCATTCTTTCCTACTTCAAGTGCTTGATGTGAATGAGAGGAGAGGAGGGTATATATAGATGGTTTGATGCTGCCTCTACGGATACTCAAGGGTCGCTTCGCTTATTTGTCGTGATTTACATTCACATGCATAGCCATAGCCTTTACGTTGTTTGCGTCGATCTACACGTGTGGTGGTGTAAAATGTTTTCCAAATCAGTTGATTTTCACTGGGAAATCTTCAACTTCGTGATACAGTGAACCTAGCACCACATTTACATTCGGCGCAGTGGGGTACAACGTCCTTCGTCAATGCATGGTGGGGCCGCAATTTCAAAATCCAAGTTGGTCACCACCCCTAACACCTTATGTTGTGATCAATATCTCATTGTTATTCAAATATTCACGATGGCCACCGTGGAGTTGAAGGTTCTCTACTTCTTGTGTTTGGGATAAAATTGGAGGGACTCCCATGTTTGATAAATTTAGCAGTTGGCCAAATAAAATTTTCTATAAATTTTTTAAAACCAATAAATATAATTGGTGTTAGAGCTAATGACAGGCTTGTCCACAATGTTGGCCCCACTATGCATTGGAGAAGGATGCTAAACCGTACTACAGTTTGGTGGCACTGCATTGGAGCTTAGCCCTCACGGGGCGTGGGATACAGATCACTCCACGGCTGATTGCACCCCTTAGCTCGTCTGCACCATAGTGATTTTTAGCGGCAGCCATTTTCATTATTATCGGTGGCCAAAGGCCCCCCGCTAAAAGTTTCTTTCGTCATTCTAGTAACCCACGGATTTCTTTTACCGGTAGTCAAGCCCACCAGCGGCGGCCGATAACCTTTACCCACTAAATATATACTGTCACCAAGCGGCAGCCACCCTGACCGCCGCTAAAGGTTTTACCTGCTGTCTCAGGCCCCCGCTAAAAGCAGTTTTTTTATTGTAGGAATTCTAGAAGATGTTTTTCAGGGAAAGAATTAGACCCACTTAAGGTTCTTAGATAATGTAATAGTGAATCATAAATTAATTGTCCTCCCCAATAGGGTTATTTATAAAAAAATCCAAACTGATCACAACTAATAGACCCAACTTTTATGGGGCCGTGCTAAGCCTCATACATACATGTCTTTTAAACAAAATCAATTGAAGTTTTCCTATAAAAAAATAAATTAGGGTTTCCAGTTTTAATCATGTTAGGCTAATAATGTCTGGTTTCTTAGAAATGATTCAAAACATAACAATCAAAAGCCTTCTCTAGAGAGAGCCACACTAATCTTCAAGGATCGGATGAAGGGTATCGTTTGCTCACTGCTAGGTCTGATGCAGTCTCTTCCTCTCCACCCTATTTTGGTTTTTTTTGGGGTGACTGCATAGATCTCCCTATTTTTGTATAGGTTTTTGAGCTTTCCGCTAGTCTTTTGTAGCTATCCTATCTCTGGGGGCACTTTGCCCTTTCTTTCTTTGCTTAATACAAATTTACCTTCTAGCGAAAAAAAAAAAAAAAAAAAGCTTAGAATACCCATTCTGGTTTAGCCATTATAATATTTGCTTATTGGACCCACAATTTTAATACTTAAATAAATTGAGATCCTGGATCCATCTTAGCATTAGATATAAAAAAAAAAAAAAAAATTCTAATTGAATTTTAGAAGTTATTTTACAGAATGAGTTAGATCTACTTAAAATCCGCATATATTTTTTGGGGCCAAACTCAATGCTCTCCTCAATGGCGTACACTTATAAAACAAACGGTGACAATGAATTTTAAAATTTATTTTCATTAACTCATCATAAAATCCATAAATTTATAAGTATCACCATAATATTAATATTACAAGATAGATTATGGAAAAAATTGACAACGTATTTTTTTTACAAGTGGGCCCCATTCAGGAAAGTATTGAATTTCTTAGCCACTATTGGGTTATATGAGAAATTTAAGTAGATCCAACTCTTTCTCTAAAATATCTTCTAAAATTCAATTATGAATATTTTTTTTTGGTATCTAATACTAGTATGGATCCAATATCTTGATTTCTTTAAGTATTAAACTATAGGTCTTATCCATAAATATTATAATGGGAAGACCAAACTGGGTATTCTAAGCTTGTAGAAGCCAAAATTCATATTGGCCTAATATTTAGCTAGGCCACGTCATTATATTTGGAGACTCCAAATTTTTTTTGTTATAGAAGAACTCCAATTTATTTTGATTAAAAGACCTGTAGCACGGCTCCATGAAAGATAAGTCCATTAGTTTTGATTAGTTTGAAATTTTTAGAAGTAGGCCTCATTGAGGAGAACAATGAATTTGCCTTCCCTGAAAACATATCCTTTGAAATTAAATTAAGATCTTTTCATATCATCTCTGATGCTAGTAAGCATTAAAATCCTAATTTCTTTAAATATTGAAACTATGGGACTAGTCAGTAAATATGATAAATAGGCCAGACCAAAGTAGGTAGTTCTAAGCTTGAAGAAGCACAAACAAGTTATTGAACTAAAATTCATGCGACATACAAACTGCAATTAATTTTGATTTCAATTTTGATTAAAAAACTTATACGGGGCTTTGCGTGGCCCTATAAAAATTGTATCCATAAGTGGATCCTATTGAGGAGAGGCGCAATGAGTCTATCATCCACTATTAGATAATGTGGGAATTCTTGGTGGGTCCTATTCAAAATGAGTTAAATTTGTTGAGGGCTCATAAAATGTAGTGTGATTTATTTGAATCTTTAATAAATGGCCCCATTGAAAACTGCCATAAATTTGTAAGACTAATGTTAGATTATGTGAGAAATCTAAGTGCGTCCAACTTTAATTGAGTGAAATTTCTAAGGTAATCGTAGTCATGTATTATGTAATGAGTCCATAATGAGACTTATGCAACATGCTTGTAGCTATGTAGATGGGCGGCCCTCCTTTAAACCTAATGGAATTTAGCGTGTAGTTCGGTGTTTTAGATATTAGATTTGGGATGGATTTAGTAGAGTGGGTTGAGAGTTTCTAAAGGGTAATGTTGCAAAGTGATTTATTTAAAAGTTGAGAAGGTTAGTTTTGAAAAAAAGAAAATAAAACAATTGTGCGAGGAGACGTGAAGGTAGAGATGGAGAAAGCCTCTTGGATTTCGTCTCTCCAACAATGAGGCGGCATCCGATCCGGTCCTTGGAGAGTAGTGGGAGCTTGACAATAGTGCACCACAGACGAGCCCATTGGAAAGATGAGACATGCACATGCATGTTGTTTATCACTGCTGAATTTATTATGTGGTGGGAATGGGATGCTATGATCGATGAGATTTTGATGTGATTTTCTTCAACTTATTATATTTCGGTGGGTCTCCCATGCAGCATCGCTGCCCGTGTTTATCCGGCACGTCAGCTCTATTTTTGAGGAATTTCAAACAACTCCTGAAATGCAATGCTTTTTTTATTAGAGTTTCAAATTCTAACCACCCAAAATGCTTTTTGGAATTTTTGGAATTTCACTCTCTATATCATTTGTTGGAATTGTAAATTCTCCATAAAAAAGAGGGTTTTGAATTCCATCTAAGGAAACAACTTTTGGATAATTTGAAATTCTCCCATACATGAATTCTTAAAATTCTTATATATATTTTATTAAAGTGTTATAATCCATTAGTTTTTAAAGCCTTTGATTGGATGGTTATTATTATCCATTTGTTTAGATTGTTTTCCATTTATGATTCATCAAACAAAATCCACTAAATCACGAGTCAAATTACTTGTACCACATATACAATGAATTCGCTTCAGTTCACACATGATAGAATAAATTAATATTGTTCAGTGTCACATGTTAAAAATCAAAGTTAAATCCCTTTTTATTTTAATATTTTATTAAAAAACATAGTCTCAATCTCATATTTTCTGATGCTCCAAAACAAGCTCTACAGCCTAAATTTGGTTCCTTTTGGATATATATATATATATATATATATAGGCCTAAGCTCATGCCTATTAATTACCTAAACCCAATAAAATCTGAGTCAATGCTATATTCACTTAATTATTTTATCTCTTAATTATTTTTGTAATGTGTAACGTATTTTCTTTATTAAATCATTTAGTTATTTGTTAAAATATGCATCATATTTTATTGTTATTTAAGCTATTTTTTTTTTCTTTTGCGCTAAAAGTTTTAGAACAAAAATCAAACATATAGGAAAAAATAAAAGCCATACTTTTTAATTTATTCTTGAAATATACAGCACACAAACATTATTGCAACCTAGAATATATAGGATATTATAGTTCTAAAGGATTTTCATAGAGTTCATGGCTAAAACCTTTGTATTTCATTTCAATCAAGAAAATTAAGAAACAACTTGATCGTGATGCATAGCAGGTGTATTAACCAGTACCTTTGTTTTGAATCACTTTATTAATAAGAAAATCTTTTGAAAATAGGATTACACATAATGATGGCCTCCCCTTAGGTGGACGATACCTAAAATCACTCCATTTTGTTAGTTTTTACAATTAGACTCATTATTAGATAAATAACTACAAAAAAATTAATGTATGTCAACTTGACGGTGGGTCCTACTCCTCCTGGGCTGTAATTTGGCCCGGAAATAGTAAATGAAATTGTGACTTCATGCGGTTTAGATCTTAATCTAAGTCCCATTTGACGGACTTAATTGGGCTAGGCATAGGATCCTCCTATAAACACTATCTCTAGATAGGACTTTTTATGTTATGTTGAGAGAGACAAAAGAAGAAAATGTAAGCTATTAAATAATAAAAACATATTTTACATTTTCGATTAATAATTAAGCTATTGAATGATAAAGAGATATGCCGCACATTTGAAACAAATAATAAAACTTTGTTGCACATTTTAAATAAACAATTACGCCATTAAATCCTAAGAAATATGGTGCCACCTTCAAATCTATTCAATTGATTTAGCTGTTTTTGTGTGGCCTTAAAAATGATAGTGGCAGCAAATGGGCAGATAAAAACGCCACTACCGAATTCGTGAAATCAGGGAATAAATGAAAGTTTTTTAAACGCAAAGCCAACAAAGGAGTTTGGGAAAAGATGAAATTGTTTCCCGATTTTAGTGATGACGTGGGACTATTTCATTTGATAAGAGATTCGCTGCAGTGCACTATAATAATAATAATGTGCAGGTCGCTGCAATTGGATCGATAAAAACGCCACTACTAAATTAAAACTGGGGCTATCTCATTGAATATAGTGCTTAAAATTCATTATCCCCAAAACAATCTCATCTCATTGGATTACAATATTTAAACTAAACCATTGGCATGTGCAAGTTATTGGTTGGTGCGCTTGGATAAATCATGTGAGAAAAATAAATGGAGTTTTTTGAGTTTTACAAGGGAAAACAATCCAAGCGGATGAGTGGGCTCCTCATTACAATGAAGAATCGAATCACATTAAGAGCATGTTTGGTAATAGGCGAAAAATTTATAGATTTGATAATTCTTCACTACCACTGGAAAAAAGATTTCTTACTGGGAATTTGTATAGTTGAGGATTCCACATTGATATTGATGTATATCGATGCATATAGCAGAAAAAAAAATATGGTTCAATGTGAAAATCCACTTAAGTGAGGATTTTCATATCTAATGGGGAGTGGTCGGATCTAAAATTTTTTTCCCTAAAGATATAGTTGTGAAACTTGACCTTAAAATAGTTTTGTTTAAGTATCTCTAGATGGAAAAAAATGCCCTTCTTTTGGACGTTCTAAACTTATGTATAGGACAGTAGCCATCCAATTTTCAATCCACAACAGTTTTTTATGTAAAAGGATCCTTTGGACTTATCGGCTGAATTTGCTCGCTCTCTATGTTTTACAATAAAATACTCTTTACTATACGAATAAAAAACACACACACATGGACATAGACATAGGTGCCTCAATGTGGAACCCATGTGACCACAAGCACCAATGAGAATCGAGACAAAAGCCCCGCGCCAATTAAGCCCGCCACCAGGTAGGCCACTTGTTTCTAAGACTCATATAAAACATGTTTAAGCGGGGAAAAAAAAAAACACGTGAGATCCTGAACAAGTAAGTTACTTCTTAATTTCCTAGACCCTTCCATAGCCAAGGAATCATCACCACCGTACAATCTCATCAACTTAGTAAACAAACAACAGAAAAAGAGAGAAATACTTTGAAGCATTGGCGTACGAAATCTATCTTATTTAAGATTCTGTAAGCTCACGTTTGTGGAGTCCACTCTTGGTTCATCCAAATAGACCAAATACACGACTCCCCTGAATTGCACATACCCACCAACTTTTGATTAGATCCGAATTTACTGAACAATTGGATCGATTGTATACCAATTTGATTGGACCATTGATCATTCACTTTTGGGGCCAGATAGAGATGATAGAAACCACGGTTGGAGCTGATTTTTTTTGCAAAAAAAAGGGTCACAAAGAGTCCTTAAACCCCTCATCTCCATCCCATATGGGTCTCCAGGTGGGCCCCACCACACACTTGAGCTTACTTAAGCATACATTATTCTAAGCTTTAGCTTATAAGAGATACCCCCGTGTGTGTGTGTGTGTGTGTGTGTGTGTGTGTGTGTGTGTGTGATGCACTTGTGGGAGTAACTCTTATGATACTGTGAGAATAAGGAATGGAACCCTCACACTAAAGTTGTTGGCATTGGATATGCCACAATTTAGGAATGATCCAATCAGCTGAGCCCATCTAAAACGATGGCAATAATAGTGGTTTTAAGGCATAAAGTGAGACAATTCTCCAAATTTATGTATATTAGAGCCGGCATAAGTATAATTAATTTTAAAAGAGATAATTAGCGAAAGGACCCTAGAGTTAAATCTATCCAGCCTCCGGTCCAAGCAAATTCATTTTAAGGGCTTTGGTCCAAGCAGTTAGACTGTTTACAGCCAGAGGTCCCTGAATACATTTTACATGACTAATTTGCCCTCTTTCAACTGTTTAGGCATCTATAATTTTGAATTTTAAAATTTCAAATCTTCCATTCTCCCACTCATTACTTCAAACCGGACATGAACATTGACGGATTGGATCTCAATAGTTGAAATCGATCTCTGAAGAAGAAGAACCCTGCAACGAAGAAGAAGAATAAGAAGAAGAAGAAAAATATTGCAATGAAAAAGAAGACCCCTGCAAAGAAGATGAAGAAGAAGATGAAGAAAAAGAAGAAGAAGACCCCTACAAAGAAGAAGAAAAAGAAGAAGGAGAAAACCCCTGCAAAGAGGAAGAAGAAGAAGAAAACCCATGCAAAGAAGAAGAAGGCCCCCACAACAAAGAATAAGACTTGCAGAACACAAAACGAAGAAAAAGACGAACTTCTGCGCCATTGCCGAATTTCCTGCGCCACCGTCATTTCTACTTGTTGACGGAGAAGGGGAATCGCCACCATACGTCGCTTCATACCATCGCTGGAATCAAGGAAAAAGGCGAATGGAAGATGGCTTTCGTGTTTCTGATTCCCGAACGAAGAAGAAGAAAAAAGTAGGCCTAAGATTTGCAGCAACTCCGGGTTGGTTCTAGGTCAGGTTTGACCTGACCCATTCTAGAAGTCCATCCACATTTCAGTCAAAGTTAAATTTATCTGAGTTCTGTATTTTTTTTGTCAAATTTATTTGTATTTTGGACAAAGTCTATCTGAGTTTTTGGCTATTTATATGACTTCTGGCACAAATTTATCTGAGTTCCGGACGAATTTATCTGAGTTCTGGACAAATCTGTCTCAGTTCTGGATGAATTTATCTGAGTTCTGGATGAATTTATCTGAATTCTGGACAAATCTATCTGAGTTTCTGGCTATTTATCTGATTTCTAAAACAAATTTATCTGAATTCTGGACAAATTTATCTAATATATGGACAAATCTATCCGAGTTTTAGGCTATTTATATGAGTTCTGGAACAAATCTATCTGAGTTATAAATAAGTCTAAATGAGCTTTTGGCAGATTTATTTGTGTTTTTGAATTTTATTTGTATCTTTTGAAATTTATTTGTATTTTTTGAAATAAATTTAACTGAGTTTTTGACAAAAAAGAGTTGAGTTTTTTGCCACATTATTCACTAATTTGGAAAATTGGGCAGCCTTAGTTTTGGCAAATGTATTTGCGTTTTTTAATTTTACTTACTTCTTTTGAAATTTATTTAAGCGTTTTGAACTTTATTTATATTTTTTTTAAATTTATTTGGATCTTTTGAAGTGTATTTGGTTCTTTTGAAATTGATTTTCATCTTTTAAAATTTATTTATATTTTTTGAAATTTATTTGTGTCTTTTTCAATTTATCTGTGTTCTTTTGAAATTTATTGATTTTTTTTAAATTTATTGTGTTTTTTTGAAATTTATTTCATTTTTTTGAAATTTATTTGCTTTCTTTTGAGATTGATTTTGGTTTTTTAAATTCATTTCATTTTTTGAAATTCATTTGCGTTCTTTTGAATTTTATTTGCGTTTTTTAAATTAATTTCAAATTTAGAAATTCGTTTCCTGTTTTTTGAAACTTATTTGTGTTTTTTTGAAATTTATTTGAAAATCTCATTAGTAGAATTTTATTAATAGTGCATAATTTAATGGTAGTTGACCATTATTAATGGCTTATCCAACTAATAATGGGATATGATTTGAAGAAAGGGTAAATTAGATATTTTATGTTTTCAAATTTGGAAAAATGACCTATCACACTATAAAAAAAGATTGTGGAACTAAGACAATAAAGTTAAATGCTCAGGGATCCGTCGCCAAATCCCCAAATTAAATGGGAGCTCCTTCAACTGGTTAAAACAAAGAAAAAAATTTATTTAGCATTAATTACAAACTTCGCTTTGAAAACTTTTTTTAAATTATGAGAACTATTAAATGAGCTCATTAGGCTTTTCAGTTTTCTTCTTTCTTCATCTAAATCATGCTGTCAAAATTCAAAATTAAAAAGTAGCAGTGAAGAATTAAATTAGAGACCTAAAAGTATAATAACATATTGATCTTTTGTTTAATGACGGTTAAAACTAAAGAGATAATGGTCAAAATTGAATTCAAAACCTTTCGCTATTTAGTCTTCTAAAAGTAAAATTGATCATGATCTCAATAGGAGCTGGCCCAATATACATATTTATTTATTTATCCAAATTCAGAAGACTTCAGTTTGAATTCTGGTCCATTTCGATCATTTTGATCCATTCCAGTTGTCTATTTAGGTTGTAGCTCAATCTTTACTATTTTTTTATTTTTTCTCAATGCTAATATCAAGAAATATGCAATAGTTATATTTTATTTTTATTTTTTTCTTATATTTTTATAATTTTCTTTATTTTTTTATTATTTCAAAAAATTACACTAAAAGATTTTACCAAAATTTCAAAATGGGGAAATATATCATCTTGAACGCTGGATCAAAACCCCCACGTCCCCTTCCCGTTTGTCCTTGTCACCTGACCTTCAGAAGGCTGGTATTGGCCTTTTGCAATTGTTTCACATGGCCTGATGGCCGGTGGTTTGATTAGCATTTATGGCTGTCAGCGTTTGGATGTACATCATTTGAATTGAAAGCAATGTGGAGTTCTGCATTAAAAAACACCTGCAATGTGGAGACCCGTTCACGAAATTTTATGGATGCATCCAAATGCTTTCCCATCTGCATGTTTTTTTTATTATCAAAAAGCATCTGCGTGTTTCTGTTCCTCCAAAGGCATCTGCATGCGTCTTTTTATACATTAAAGAAAGTTGATTGATTATTTGATTATTCAATACATAGTGCATGCAATGCTACACAACAAAACAGATAGTTCATTGATAGAAGCCTTTTGTTTTCTTTTTAAGTTATCCCAGGCATAAAGAAAGGGAATATCTACAGATCCTTTGGAGGATTCAGATATATCAGCTATCATATGTATGCCCTTCCATGCACAGGTCATGGGCTTTTGGGTCATTTCACCCACAATAATTTTAATTTAAAGATACCATAAATATATGTACTTTTCTCAACACCTGTTTCAGGGTGCTTATGGGCTGAATTGGGCTTTGTTTTTATTTTTTTACCCATAGTAACTGGGCCTAGTTTTATGTCCTGGTCGTTAAATGAGCAAGGCCTAGGTCCTATATGCTTAAAGGCCCAGCTGTTATTACTACTAGACAAAGGGAGTGTCAAGTGTGTATATAAAACAAAAGGGGCTGGGCCAGGACCTTACTTTTGCAGGCCAGTAGATTTGGATCGGGACCTGAATATTAAGCCAGATAAGTAATGGGATGGCCGTGGCAAGGTACAACCTGGTCCTTCTTGGTCATTAACCTTCCCTAAGCATTTTGTGTCTCTGGATGTAGATTGGGAGAGGTTTTACTTTTAAGCTCAAAGTAAAACCATATGATTAGGGCAGCCAAAGGGCCAGGCCGGGCCGCGCCTGGGGTTGTCCTAACCCTACCCTCAATATATACAGGGCCGGGCCTGAGTTGGCCAAAGCCCTTGGAGGGCCTCCACTATCTAGGCCCTTACCCTACCCTCGAGGGCCTAGGCCAGGGTAGGGCTTAGGACTTCAAAATAAGAAAATTATTTTTTTAACATTGTTACCAAAATCTGAGTGTGATCGAGCGTTATGAGTGTGATTGAGAGTTATCTTGTCTAATCTCAATTGCAAAGAAATCATTAAGGAATTATATGTTATCTTGTCTAATCTCAATTGCAAACGAACCATTAAGAAAACATTGGAAAAATATAAGTCATCTCTAAAAAGTTTCTTTTATCGGATAAAATAATACATGCTTTGGTGACTTGGGTTGGGTTCTAGACATATGATTTTATTTGTTTTGACAAAGAAGGAAAATGGTTAAAGAGTATGATCTATTTCACACCTTTAATATAACTTTTATATGAATTTCTACATATGAAATTACTCCAGCGTGTCTTATCTTGAAAATTTTAAACCATTTACACTCACATACCTTTTATCAGTTGACATTATTTTTAATTAACACTGATCTGACTATTATGCATTCTTGGATTTCAGTCACAAAAATAAATACATTTAGAAAATATTAGTTTAAACTTTTAAGAATTGAGAGTTATAATTATCTAATTAAAAGGATGTTTGGATTACCCCATATCCTTAAAATTCCATGCACATTCAAACTAACTTTATGAATTGGTTGATATCCTAAGCAACTCTATAAAGGAAAATGTGCATCATTATTAATAGAAATGAGTACACCCCCTTTTGCACTAACAATATTTTCTAAAAATAATATAAATATTTAAATAAGAAGCAATAAAACTAAAAGAAAGTGATAAGAAGCAACTTTGCAGCACTTATTGATTATGTATTAAGTACAATATATAACTTAAATAATTAAATATAGATGAAATGAATGAAGTTTGTATATATTTATATATATATATATGGATTTTTAGGACATTTCTTAATGGGTAAGTGGGTATGAAATTGCCTTCATATCTCCCATATTATTGCAAAATAACTATGATAAGTGTATTTTAGTATATATTTACATATATTTATATTATATATAAAATAAATAAAAATAAGAGGGCTCGGGCCAGGGCAGCCATTGACGTCCAAGCCCGGCTTTCAAATCTCAGGGCCTGCAAAAAATTGTCCAAGCCCTGTTCTAGGGCTTTTCGTTAGAAACAAAAAAAAAAAAAAACAAAAAAAAAAACCCTCATTTTAAGGGCCTTTTGAGGGCCGGGCTGCCCGGGCCTCATTTCTCAGGGCCAAATTGATAGGCCTGATATGATATGACAATGTTGCCACCACTTGTGGATGTCTGTAGGCTAGTCCCGGGCGTAAAACTTTTGGTCTAATAATTAAATGGTCTGTTTTTAACGTAATTAGAATCATGACCTGAGGTTTTTACAATAAGGGCCATGACATTTAACATAGACCGAGCTTATTGTACATGCTAGAGTTTTTTTTTTTTTTTAATCCTTATATAATTTTATTGAAAAAAAAAAGAAAATCATTTGGTGCCGGCCTTTTTTGACATTAGATTACATAGGAATTGAATACAAAGTAATTGAAATATTTTATGCCATAAATAGTTTAAAATAAAGTCCAAAGGTGAATATCCAAAAATGCATGTGAAGTAACCTCCCCCTTTTGCTCTCATGCTTAAAAAAAGTAATCTCCCTTTCATGGAAATTGAGTAAGTGAATGTGAGAAATTAATATACAGCTTACGAAATTAAATCACTTTGTAATTTACAAAAGTCAAGCAGCATCTCCACCGTAACTCATATCCTACACCCCTCACTTCTTTAGAAGTCCTTCATATTTGACCTTAAATTCCTATGTAATATAATGCAAAGAAGAAACAAGGACTTAGCATTAGTAGGTGTACAAAAGTAATGCTGTTAATAATACTTTCTTTCAATACCCAGAAGTATAAATTTGAAATGTTATTATCAGCATATTTATCGCTATCCATATATAATTTTTAATCTAGTGTTTAGTCCTTTTCTGAAAAAGAAGGCATATTTTTTTTTATTATTATCAACATTAATGAGAAAATGTGGTTTCCGAATTATATTAACTATGCTTAAAAAGTAGTAGCTTAATTTCATAAATAGGCCAAAAAATACAGAAAATTAAAAAAAAAATCCCTTATCCAGATGTCCACCCAAATAAAACCTCCAGAGTGGAAAGAGTCAACCTAACCCTTCAATTAAAAAAGTCTGGGTTGGTTCACGGGCTGGGTAGCCACCCTGTGGGAGCACTCATGTTGGACCCCACATGATATTTCTTCTAGTGTAAAGACTTGTTTAATGTTTATAGTGCTCCTTGTTAATTTATACATTCATTGTGATCATGTTTGGAACACGGAAAGAGCAAAACAAAGTTTTGCCCATCACAATCAATCAGTGAGTTGTAAATTGTAGTCACCGCCGACCTATTTATTAAAATGAGTCATGGAAAACAAAACGCAATTGCCTGTCACTTTTCCTAGAAACCACTTCCATTTAAAGAATCGAAGGCTTAGATATATGTATAGCTAAATACAATCAAATCAGACATTAAACTGACCCAGATCAAAATAAGCCCTAGCGATCGAGTTGCAACTCAGTTGACATTAGGTCGAGTCTATTTGCCCGTGCTGTATGGTTGGACTTACAATTCGAATCATCAAAATAGGTTGAATAGATCAGTTCAGTGATCCATTGATGGCTTGAATCACTTTGGGACTGTTTTTAGATAACTGAGGAGTGGAGTAAAATGAAGTAGATTTCATATGTAGAGTGGAGTGAATCAAAGTAGGTTGAAATTAAAGTAGAGTACTTCACTTCACTATATTTAGATTCTTATTTTGAAGTTAAGATTTTGAGTAGAATCCACTTTTACTTGAAGGAAATGAAATTATTTAGAGTTGAAATGAAATAGAGTACATGTGGCTCACAACACTACTTTATCTATCGGACCAGACTCGTCCAAACAGGATAAAAGTAATGATTCTAGTCTCTGTTGGGATCAGATCTGTTCACATACTTAAGGCTATGTAGGAATGGGTACTCACTCGCTCAAAATTGTCCAACTTAAGTCTTTTTGTGATTGGCCAAATGTTTACACCTGGTTCCACTCCATGACCGTGAAAGTTAACTTGGGCCTGTACATTTTCCAAACGTAACCTTTTGTGCTAAATATGGCATGCCAGGATAACCTTATAGTTGGGCCTAACGCATCGGCTCAAGCAGAGCCTGTTTAACTACCGAGTCAGTATGAGAAACCCAGGCCCAGCAACGACACTAAATTAAACCTGACCCAGCCCTGTCATCACAGGCTCTAACTGATCCAAGCTGGCCGAGCCCAAAAACAACACCAGATTCTAGTTTGGGTTGGACTCAGGCCTGTTCACATCCTTGGATTTCCTTGGATTTCAACTTTTCTTCAGGAGGGCCAAATATAAACAATTTTCTCTACCTTCTTTCTTCATTATTTTCTAGGAGGAAACATTGAGAAAACTATCTACAGTAAAATTTGTAGGGTCCACTAAGAGTGTCTAAGACCTATGTAGTAAATAGGAACATAATTTAAGACGAAGTGGGCTCCAATTGTCTTACAGACCATGCCATACAGAGGCCTGAATTCTTCCAGTATGAAACTGGGTCTATATATATCAGTGGGAAAGTGCTACCAAAATTGGGAAAAAGCAATCAAGTGCTTAAAATTGGGAAGAAGCAATCCACTGCTTAAAAGGTCTTAAACTTCTGGCTGAAGATCGATCTTCAATCCTGAAAGAGAGTCTATGCCCATAATGGGCTGGGCTGGAACCAGAAGGCCTTGAGAACTCATTACTGCCACTTCTAGCTATGACCTTTCCTAATTCAAATCATTAGTCCAGGATTTGTTTACCAAAGCTATTTGAGTAGGGTTGGTCAGTGGCCAGACCTATATTGAGCCCTGTGCAACTAAACACAGAAATGACCATCTGGCATATTTAGATCTTAAGCAGAAAATGGGGCCTGGGTTCTCATATGCTTTAATATCAGCCCACACCAAATGCACCACATCCTGGCTTGTCTGGCTCGACTCATTTCTTTCAACGTCGTTCAATCTCTTTCCTCCTTGTTTTGGCTTCACCCAACCTGAGTGAGGCCCACATCTGAAATCCAAACCACTCATAATTACTCTCACGCCATGTATTTTGCTCGGCCCTAAATGGGTAGTTAGCAGAAAGGTGTACAGGTGAAGGTTTTGAGTTTGCAAAAGTAGGGCCGCAGTTGGAAGTCCAAACTACTGATATTTGACAGGATGTGACTAGCATATCATGGAGAAGGGGTAGTTTCTCCTACATCATAGTGAGCATTTTTAATTCAGAAGGACTTTGATGTTTTGACCAAAACCAACTGCTTGCATCTCTTTGTAGGGGTGCACCCAGATCCAGCCCGCTTTGGGCCGGGCACGGACAAAAAACTGGGCCCGTTTAATAGATGGACCCAGCTTAGGTTCAGTGGTAGAAAGCCCAATCCAGGTCCGGCCCGAGTAAGAAAGCAAAAGTAATGAATTTTTGTTAAAAGTAGGACAAATGATAGCCAACTAAGCTACAGCTAGCTCAAAAGAAAAAAAAAAAAAAAAAAAAAAAAAAAAAATTCAAACCGGGCTCGGGCTTCAAGTACTTTATGCAGACTGGGCTTGGACTAGGTATTTAATATTTATGGCCTGATTCGGGCTTGGGCCAAAGGGTTTCAAGTCAGGTTTGGCCTGGATATTGTTCAGCTCAGCCCAACCCCGCTCATGAACAATTGAACATCCCAACCTCTTTGCTGGTCACACGGGCAACAGCATGGGGCCGTTCCTGCTGGTGAATATTGGGCAATCCATGCCCCGAAAAACATCCCACGTTGTGAGATACTAGCATCAGAGTTTTGGACATTTTTCTTCTGATTGTGGACCATTACTGTTGCTCCCCTCTCTCATCCAAGGAGGGCACAAAAGCTATCTCAGCACGAATAGTTTTTCATGAGTGGAAGAAGCATGATTTTGAGTAATTTAAATTTATCAAGGTCAGTCCCACTCTGGTAAAATACTTTTAAAAATGGTTATAGTTGTAAGCTTCAGATGCTATGGAAGCACGGATGTGATTGAGGTTGGCCGCCACAAACATGATTAGGATTGCGTTGGCTTGGATCGAGCACTAAATGTGGAGATTCATGACTGTCTATAACTAAAAGAGATCACTCACATATAATTCACTCTTCACAATTCAATAGCAAGGATACCTTGACTGTAGAAAATAATAATAGAAAGTTAACATCCAGTGGAACTAGGAAGAAAACGCTTTCTAGATCAGAAGTTTTTTCCTTTTTCTCATTGAGGAATTCGTAGTCGGCAACTGTCTCCCACACACACCGCTTTTGGCCAAGCGATAAGATTACACTTCAAATTTGACAGAGAGAGTACAGGGAGAGAGATAAGAGTCCAAATCCAAAAGGATCCTCATCTTTATCATTGCCAGGGATGACTTTCTGGCATCATTACCAAGGATGACGTCATTACGAGGGGCGTCATTCTATGATTGGAGTCCACCCTCATGTAATTATAAGTGGGCCCCATTACAAATGACAACATAGTGGCCCTCATCAAATACGCAACCAAAAGTTTATAAAACAAATGTGAATTTCATCAAACTATCTCCTACAAAATGCGAATTAATAGGAGGTAGGAAATGAATACTAGCAACCACTATAGTACTTAAAATCCTACAAAAGTGAGGGTCACATCTACGTGGTATCTCTTATCTTGCACCCTACCCCATATCCTTTGGTGAAAAGCGAAAGATATGATATTTGAGTGAATGATATAAGGTAGGGATTTGTGTTGTACCCTGACTATGCTGTAGGGTTATTTATTTTTCATCTTCTATTGATTCAGCTTTTATGAAAGGGGAGCTTATTTGATTGTTATTTTTAGATATCACGCTTGATTCTTTCTTTCTAATTACTTATAGTAATACAATCCTAGGAATTCAAACTCGCATTTCTAACGGCTTGTGAGTGCAATGAGAGGATTTTGTACTTTGCAGATTTCTTTTGTCACTATAGATAAGAATCTTGCATTCTTACCTTTCCAAAAGAAATATCAATCATTTCTGTTGAAGAAAATTAGTTTTTCTCTTAATTCTAAAAATTAAAAAAAAATGTGTCATACCAAAAATGTTATATTGGGTTGCATAAAAAATCAGAATTGTAGGATCTCAGGCTCCATTGAGCTACCACCTATTCCAAAATTAATTGGTGATAGAAAACAGCACAACGATGGTTTTATGGTATGTTAGTTGTGTTAGGAAGGCCTTCAAGCATCACTCCACCACTGCGCACACGAGGATTGTACCAGGGAGCTAACAAGAACTATTTTCCTGTATATTGTAGAAATCTTCCTTCACATACCCTAAAAGTAGTTAAAGAAACAAAGGTGAATATCTGCACTGCAAAAGTAAGACTTGGGTTGGGCTTGTTTGGATGCAAGGCAGGGTCAACTTGAACAACGAAACGCACTTGGAAATGGATTCAGGCGGGGTTGGTGCTAGTAAAAAGCACATGGTTTTCGATTTTGAAGCGAAGACCCAACTTACGTATATGCATAGACTTATTGTAAACACATGGTATGTAAATATATATATATATATATATATAGAGAGAGAGAGAGAGAGAGAGATGAGCTCTTCTAAGCGACAGCTTATGTTATTTTAAGCTAAAACCGTTTGCAAAATCATCGCCTCCAAAGTCGAGACATATCAAATGAGAACTGGATTTGCCAATTTCATCATGCAAAAAACAGAGATAATCGATTTTAATTTGTGGGACCAGTGCTGTTTCAACAATGAGTGTATTGGCCATATTTTATGCCCTTTGAAAGCAAACTGAAACAAATAAATTTATCAATTGGATATTCCACCTGTCCTGAGGCAACCGCACAAGTTCAGGTTTGAGTTTTCCTTGATATAATTATCATAGGGCTTATGTTGAGCTAATCCTCACAAAAATGAAAGAGAACTAAATTTGACAGTAGATATGGTAATGATTCCGAATCATTCACTTTAGACTGGATTACATACCAGCACTTCAGATGGATTGTTTGGATTTTCTGTAATTCGGAATGAATGTTTGACTAGCACCAAATTTACATTTGACGGGGTCGTCCATTCCTGATATTCTCCAACAAATTGAAGACCTACAGCTAGCGCGACTTCAGTTTTAGTCTTCCACGCACTGACCCCATGGCCCATGGGTCACTAATCCTCGATCCATAGAGTTTGCACATGTGGCCTGTGGGGTCCATGAGTTTGTGATTGAGATATATTGATCTGGTGCACTATACCGCCAATCATGGCATTAGCTGATAACCAGCTAGGGTCGGTCACTCACAAAGTCCCAACCATCATTTTCCACAATGTACTGGACAGCGCTAGCTGAAACATTCTCACCACATTCCAGTTGAAGGCCATTTATCAGAACAAAATTATAGAAATTATTTTATACATCCCATTTATAGGTCTATTAATAAATTAAACCTCACACAGGTAGTGTGAGAGCTAACCATTTTATCACCGCGTGGGACTCTCCAAAATATCACTCACTACCCACCCATGAATTAGCACTCTTGACACCAATATAAGCTATATTGATTGTTGGATTGGATTTAATGAAAAACGTAATTTAAGAAACAGTTAGACTTTATGCCCCCTTGATCAATAGTTGTGAATATTTTTATATTTTTATTTTTATTTTTGGCTAAAGGGAAAGGGGTTTCTTTGGCATCGGACAAAATGCAAGCCTTGAAGAAGCCTCTTTCTTTTGCCTTTATCAAAGCAAGGAGGATTGCCCTTGCTCTGGCCTCCTTGGATGAGAAGACCTTCGGTATTTGAATAGCTCCTGTACACACAATATTTCCTTTTGAATCAAAATGAAACCAAATGATGCCTTACCATCAGCTGTCCTAAATGCAACATCTGATCAGAAAGACTATGCCATCATTCTCATTAGGAAGATTAGTAATATTTTTCATCATTCTTTCGTTGATATCTTTGACAGGAGAGGTAGCCCCTTCAAGGAGCCTATCAATAAAATGAATGATGTTTGTGGGATTTAACATAACTCCCTTAAAGAGAAACTCACTCCTTGCCTTCCATAAAGACCTCCAAGTCGCTAAAATCCACCTTTTAGAATGGTCATCCTTAAGCATAGAAATTGGTTGGTCATGCTCACAATAATGTAGCCACTAGTTAAGAACATTCTTAGGATGCAGATTATGGGTTAATAGGCTAAAATGAGATTCAAACCAATCTACTCTGGTATGGTCACATTTGAAAAGAGCATGTTTAATTGATTCCTCTGCATTAGCACAGATAGGGCATAAAGCATCCACTAACTTAAGTTTATAGTTGAGAGAAGATCTTAGCATGATAGCATTCTTAAGATACTGCCAATCCAACAGATGAATTATTTGCAGAAGGGTTATTCTCTAAAATGCTTTCCAATTTATAGGGCGAGAAGTCCTGACCTCATTTCCTTTAATAATCACACTATAAGCCGATTTGGTGGTAAGTTGGCCATTCTTAGAAACTAGCCAAGTTCTCTTATCTTCATGATTTTGTATAGAAACATAGATCTTACAAATACCTATTTACATTGTTCGGATTATCAAAGAGGTTTTTTTTATTAATGGTTTAATTCCATTTCTTGTCTTGGCTCCATAAGTCTTTAACAATAAGATTTGGGTTAACCATAATAGAAAATGGTTTCGTTAGCCCTTCTTTGAATGGGGTACATTGACAATTCCACACATTAATATTTTCACCATCCTCAATGATCCAACCTAACCTTGAGGGGTAGCTCAGTTGACCTAGGATCAAAGTTTGCACCCGAAGGTTGTGCGTTCGAAACTGCACTACCACACTGAGGCCACAGGGGAATTTTACTCGGCTTTCTCTCCTGGGCTCGTAAGGATTATTCTGGCCCAAAGGATTGGAAACCCTACGTTATAAATATATATATATATATATATATCAAAGAAAAAAAAAAGATCCAACCTACCCCCTTCTTTAATGAAATGACGCCACTCAACAAAGCCCTTTTCGAACGAGAAATTACCATTTCGATGGCTAGCTTCCCAAAGGGACTTGTTAGGGCAATATTTAACTTTTAAAAATATTTGATTAAAGTAGATTATTAGAACTTAGGCATCTCCAACAAGTTTTTGCTAACAGGCTAAGTTGTTTAGCAAAAAAATCACAATCATAGTGAGACCTTTCTATCACACTACCCTGCATGTACCTAGTGGGTCCCACAAGGAACCAAAATTTTACCTAACGACTTATCTCACTTATAAACATATTGACAAATGCCTCTAATTTTTAATTAAATTGACGGTAGTGATTTTTATGTACAATCGATACCAAAAGGTGATCTTTCATTTTCCTTTTATCCCCCTTAATAACATTTTATGCATAAAAATAAGATAAAAGGAAAGGGAAAAATGAATACCATTCTGTTCATAATATATTTAAGAAGAAAGAATAAAAAAAGAAAAAAGAGAAAGGAAAAGGAATACCATTCCGTTGATAATATACATCTATGTGTGTATGTGGGGGCAAAGCAGCCTACGAATCGAGCTTTGAAAAAGACAAATACCAAGATTTTCAGAGTGCGGTCCTTAGAGTAAATGAGCATTTAGGTGTACACTGACATTGCCTAGATCTAAGCCATTGTTAGCGGTTGTTTGAGCAATTTACTTATAAAGTGAATTCAAGTGAATGATCACTTTGAGAGACTAGAAAAGAAAATTATCTTATAAAAAAGTGCAAGATTTCAAAATCTATCTTATTGACTTTTTGTCATTTTATGTCATGTGGAGAAACTTCTTTTACTCTTTTTTTTTTTTTGAATAAAACAAAGCGTCGTTTTTTGTCTTTCAGTGGAATGAAAGATTGACTTTTTAAACAATTTTTTAGAAAAAAAGAGGTGAATTTTTTAGATTTTTTTAATTTTTTTGATAAGATCTACGTTCTTTTATTTGTCTAGTAAAGTAATCTCTCACTTTTTTTGTTTTTTCAAGTCACCTTTCACATGAGTTCACTTTCCAAGTGAATTACCCAGATGGGCCTTATCTCTGTTGACATGTTTCACGAATGCCGGTGGTTCCGCATGTGATGTAAAATCAATGCCAGGGAGTAATTTGTGGCACTCCCTACCTCAAAAATCATAATTTCCAATCATCTAGGCTGGCTTGCACTTCAAGGGTAATTTCCTACAGCGAACATTTTTATATATGGACGTGTGACTTTGCCGGGGTCTGCTTCTTCATCGAAACATCCACACCCAGACATTCCTAAAAGGAGAATATTTCACATGCTTAATAAATAAAAAAAAATTCAGGTTGTTTATTTAAACCCCCTGTTTGATCAAAAGCCTTTAGGCTATGATTTTAGAATTTCCATTTAAGTTGTGATTCTTCAATTTCTGAGGTTCAACACATCTGACTGTGGTTACCCCCCGGTCAGTGGTCTTCAATTTCTGAGGTTCAACACATCTGACTGTGGTTACCCCGGTCAGTGGTCTTCAATGCATGGTCTAAAGCTGCAAAACCATCATCCCCACAGTGTGTCCCCTCTCTCTCTCTCTCTCTCTCTCTCTCTCTCCCTCCCTCACCCCCCACGAAATTGAAGACTATGAACTCATGATAAAATAGCTTGTAATAAAGGAATACTAAAAGGGATGGATATATGGAGGAAATAAGGTAGAACTTGGCTTTTATAAAATTTAATTTACTAGGATGGTTTTGGGTAATCATTTTCTTGCAAAGAGGAGGTTATTTGATGTCTATTTATGGGCATTCACATTTGTTTCTTCGATTTTAGATAGCACTTTGAGTATATTTCATAGAATTCCGAAGAATTCAATTCCATGAAAAGAAAACAGAATCTTTAAATAATTCAAACTGATCAAAAGAGAATATGAGAAGCTATAGAAAGCTAATTGTAAACTCTAGATTCCTAGTTTTAGCCGGCGTTCAGCGTGTTAGGACATCAATCCTCCCCTTTTGGAGCATGGATGTAGGTTTAGGATTTCCTTGTCCATTTGGGCTTTATTAAAGGAAAAGAACTCTCTTTTTTTATCCCTTCAAGTGCTTCATAAAAAATTAATCATATGGCAGTTCAACGGTGAAATATCTCCCTTTCTATAGAAACAATCAGAGATCAATTTAACTTATTGATGAGTGACCTAGATAACGGTGGAGCATCTCCCTCTCTATAGGAACAACCAAAGATCAATTTAACTCATTGATAAGTTTACAATGTGAGCGCGGGTGTCCGAATATATAAAAGTACATAGTAAAACACCCTTCATTCTTGAAACATTAAATACTAGAAAGATTAAACTCATAGTAAAAACTTTGGAAGATCCAATAATAATGAGAAAACATCGATCAAAACCGGTCTAGGCCAAATTTTAAAAGCATGATATCTTTGTATAATCTTTCTAAAATTATATATGCTCTTAATATTCAATTTTTTTTTTATTTTCTACTCTTTCTTTTTATAATACTCTAAGAAAAATCTAAATTTTGAAAATCTTGTCTTTAAATGGTTGTTGATTCTCCTTTCTTCATTCCACCAACAAGAGAAATACAATCTTTTGGGTCCCAATGAAGGAAATAAGCAGGAAGCAACAGAGGCAAAGATTTCAAGGTCATTGGAGTCATCGAGTGCAAGACTTTCAAAGTGGGCCTTTTTTGTTGACTGCAAACCGTCCAAAAAACAGGGGTATCTTGACCTTGTCGTTTCTTTTGTTCTTTGTGGAAAAGAATTGCAGCAGAGAACTGCAAAAACGCGGAGTTTTTAAAGACTATAGAGACTGACGATAATTCTTCTTCCTTTTTTAAAGGTCTTCGTTTACTCGCAGAAGCCACTACAACATTTGCTTGGAAAAGAATTGGCAACATTCTCAATAAAAGAAGGGACTTGCGACTTCTGCTATGGCCCATTCTAGTTTGCGTCATGTGTAAAGTGATGATCCTAACCATTGGGCAGATGGGCCTTAATCAGTGTTTATGTGGGTGCATGGGATATGGTGCAAAAGTGCAAAAAAAAAAAAAAAAAAAAAAAAATTTAACAAGGGGCCCTCTTCCTAATTTCTTGTTTCTAGAAAGTATCTTGACAAAAACCAAGATCTTTTTTAAACAAGGGTACAAGTATAATTAACTCAAACAAACCCAGTCTGAATTGCATTTTTTGTGTGACTTGGGACAGCCGGGTTCAGGCTTGGCCTAGCCTAAATTGAGCCCCACCTGAGTTGCTGTTTATTAGGGACAATTGTTTTGTTCTTTCCAATTACATTTACGAACATGAAGGTTGAGACATGAAGAGTTGCGGTGGCAATGAGTCAGGTTGGACTAAACATTGGGTAAACAGGAAGTTGAAACATTCAACTCGAGTTAATAGGTAGTACTCAAGTTATCTTCTTGGTCATAGCACAATGAGCTGGTCGAACTTGGGTTGGTGGGTCGACTAGCAAGCATAGACGGATAGACCCAATCAGATCCATGTTTTAATTATTTCAAAATGTCAATGATATCCTAAAAGAAAATCTTTTACCCAAGAAAATCTAATAAGAAATTAAACCTTATAAATCCTCAACTAGCAGAGGTTTCAGCTCCTTAAAAAAAAAAAAAAAAAAAAAACAACCCTTACTAACAGGTAAACTTGAGTTCAGGGCTGAGTCTAGAGATCTATGATGTATGGATACATCGAAATGGATAACGTATTGTATCCGATATTTCAGTTTTTATGTGTATAATTAGTGTTCTTACCGTGTCTATGGTGTATCCTATCCATATCCAAGACGTATCTAAGCATCACAGGGGGAGATAATGTACAAGGACTGAGTCCATATAGCAGATATTTTCAGCAGTACAGAAACATGCCTTAAAAGTAACGCTTGCAGGACTCTGACTACTCAAAAAACCAATTAGAATTCTTATTTGCTAGGGTCACATTGAGAGACTCGGCATGAAAAGATGTTGTATTCTTTTCACAATTTTCATTACAGGGACTGCCCTGAAGAGCCCCAACTTCCTGGAACCTCCCTTTGTTAGTGGAACCGTTAAATAAACAGAAAGAAAAGCACGGGCAATCTGCCATACATGTCTTTGTCCCTGATAGCGGTCTCCTTCGAGTGAGGACCCATTTCTAAGCGCGTGGGTCCCATTCCACATGCACCCCACCTCCCACTTTCTGAAGAAATTATGATACCCCCTTTCCCACTTTCTACTTTGGCATCAATGCATCATCTACCATTCTACCCTATAAATAAAAAGGCACCCTCAAGCCAGTAATATAACAGACAAAACTTACAACCCCAAAGTCCCAACAAATTCATCATGGAAAAATCAACCTCGGAGTTGGAGCTCCCTGGCTTCAGATTCCACCCAACAGAAGAAGAGCTCCTTGATTTCTATCTCAAGGGAGCTCTTCATGGCAAAAACCTATCTTCTGGTGTCATTGGCACCCTCAACTTATATCGCCATGATCCCTGGGAATTGCCAGGTACCACCTATCTTCTTCTTCTTCTTCTTCTCCTCTTCTTTCTCAATCTCCAGTTTTTAAGTCATGTTTGTGTGACGATCGATTACCCATCTCTTCTTCCTTTTTTTTTTTCCTTTTTTTTTCAAAAGGATTGGTATACATCCCATTTTATGCAGAAGATGAATACTGATGGAAGACTTCATTTTTCTGCTTCATAGTTTTTGTTGTTCGATGGGTGAAACAGTTTCTTTTTTCCAGAGAAATGTGTTTATTTTATAGCTATTGTTATGACATAAAGAAGAGAAGAAAAGGAAACTTCACTTTACATTGGAAATCAATTTCATTTTCCATGAAAATTATTTTGCAGTGATATTCATGGGCCTCGTCAGCCTAGTTTAGTTACAAAAGTTGGAAAAACTCATTACTCAAACTCGATTCGTCCGGCTCTAACAAATTGAGGGGAAGAGAGTCAACCTGGAGACTCGAAACGAGGCATTAAGAGTCATATTTTTCTAAAATAAATATATTTTACAATTAAATCAAATACTTATAAAATTTAACATATATAATTTGTATACATCTATTAAAAAAAATGAAATAAAATTAAATAAAACCAAGTCAAGAGTCAACTCGCTAAGTTTTTCTTCCTTTATCAGTTATTAGCCTAATATTAAGCCTGGTCATGGTCAGTTCATGATTTCGGGTTGGGCTTGCGGGGCTAGCCCATTAGCACCCCTAGGAACATACTGTGAATTTGATGCTAAAATTTTTGTGTGGATGATTTCAGGGTTGGCAACGATTGGAGAAAGAGAATGGTACTTCCTTGTCCCTAGGGATAGGAAGCATTCCAATGGGGGCCGGCCCAACCGGACTACAGAAAATGGTTTTTGGAAGGCCACCGGTTCGGACCGGTCCATAAGGAGTATGAAGGACCCAAAACGGGTAATTGGGCTGAGAAAGAGCACTTGTGTTTTTATATAGGGAAGAGCCCCGCGAGGATGCAGAACAGATTGGGTCATGAACGAGTACAGGATGCCTGATACATGCCCCATCCCAAAGGTAATAGCTATTTTTGCAAAGTGGAAACACATCTGTGAGTGAAAAATGGACCAAACCCATATAAAGCTATGGCCCAAGCACAGTTATGTATTATTATTGGTTGAGCCTGCCTATTGACCCTGTTAATACCTGGTCTCTGGCTCACCAATTACCACCTTTAGTCCTTCTGAATGATTTTCGCCACTGATTTCATTGTTCATATAAGGTTCACAATTGGAAGAGTGATGAACACATTTGTAAGAGTCCAAAAGGAACGAATGATAAACAGTTTGTGAAAGTCCAAAAGGAAAGAAATACAGGCCAAGTTGGACCCATTTACTCACATGCTTTGTTAGATCCTGATCTGGCCCTTTGGGCATATATCCATGTCCAAGCCCATTTGTCAGGCAAGATGTTGGGTTGGGCATTGGCCATAGTAGGCCCATTGCTAGCCCTAAACTTATTAATCAAAAACCAAAACAATTTTTCTTCCTATCCAGAACTGTCTTCAAAATTACTTGAGCACCTCAGATAGTTTTTTGGTTGTATTATGCAGGAAGACATAGTGTTATGCAAGATTTACAGGAAAGCTACATCTTTGAAAGTTCTTGAGCAAAGAGCTGCCATGGAGGAAGACACAAGGATGTCTCAAATCAGCACCTCTGCGACTGACTCGGCTTCATCACCAGAAGAAGAGAGCTGGGAGATGACAATGCCATTGATAGATGAGGTTCTGGAGGAAAACAAGATTGAAATTGAGAGAGAGAGTGAAAATTCATCGGCGCAACTAGAGGACTCGGCGAAAGAAAGCCTGCCCCAGCTTCAGTTGCCTAAATATAACCTGGAATGGATGCAGGATCCTTTCCTGCTACGTAGTCCCTGGCTTGAAAACTGGACTACCTATTCCAATTTATTGAACTTTTAAGTGCCCAAGGGGATGGACCATCATCAAGCTGTAGATATTGTCTCAGACCTTCATGGGATTTTTGGTTAGCCTAATTCCGCACAAACAAGTGATGTGTGAAAAGGAGTGTATTTAGTGTAGGAATAAGATATCCATTTGGCGTTTTGGTTTGGATTAATGCTGAAATTATCATAATAAATTGAATGATCTTTGCAAGTGACTGCAATTCATGCATGTCCCGTGATGCCCTCATATTTTTACTGTTACACCCCGACCCGAACTAATCGCGATTAAGACTAATTAATTGTGATTAATGCTAATTAAGCATTGATAATTGGATTAACTAAGGTTAATGACCAAAGAGAGACAAATCAGTGTCTAATGACACATTAAGTCTAATGAAAGGGATTTGAATGAATTAGAATTGATTGAAATGAGTTTTGACTCAAACAAGGTGAATTAAGGACTTTTTCGAAAATACGGATTTATACGTATTTCGTCAAATACGGAAATTCTTGATACCAACGTGTGTATCTCGAAGAGTACGTCAACTTTCATAATAAACGCGATTCCATTTGACCTCAAAAGGGCCAAGTGGAGCTTCATTTGACTCAAAATGTAAATAAAACAAATGAGAAGGGGTTTTAGTGTAAAGAGGTTTATATTAGAATGAAATGAGAGAAGAGGGCTCATTCTTCATTTCCATTGCAAGGGAGAAAAACCCTAGAGCATTTTCTCTCATTTTCCTCTTCCATTTCCCTTGCTTGAGAGTGATTGAATGGTGTTTGAGGAAGGCATCTTCAACTTCACCTTCCTCCCCAAGCATCTCCACCATTGTTGAGGAGTATAGAGCTTGAGAGAAAGCTAGAGAACCATTTCTTTGGAACTACGAGTAAGTAAATGACCTTCCCTTGTGATTTCCAAGTTCCATTAGTGATTAAGTAGTGATTTTTAGCACCAATGACTCATGGGAGTTCATTTGGGTGTTTTCTTGATTAGGGTTTGAAAAAGGGAGTTTAATCTCAAGCAAAACCAAGGCAAAAAGAGGGTTTTTAAGTTAATAGCTTCCAAAGGCAAGTATAAACCTTGCTTGTGATTAATATTAGTCATTGTAATTGTTCATGGTAATTGTTCATGGATTTGCTATGGTTTTATGCATTTTCCATTGATTTTTGGGTTTAAATTGAATGTTTAATGAGGTGATTAAGGAATGATTAGAAATGTGATTATAAATGAATGTGAATGGATGATGCATGAGGGGGAACAGGAGGTTCCAATTTTTCCATGCAGGTTGTAGAAAGGAGATTGAGAAATGGGAGAAAAGGAAACCAAGTCCCAGAAACTGATGCCCGCCCAGGTCCGATCGATCGGACGTACAGACCGATCGATCGGACTGTCTTTTAACTGTAAGGGTTTTTGGGCCGATCGATCGGGCCCTGTGTGGGAATTTCGGCCGATCGATCGGACCCCTGTTTCAGGTTGAGTCCAGATTTGATTTGAGATTTTTATAAATTCTTTTTCTTTTCTTGGTTTTAGGTGGGTCCTTGGCTACCCTCTTGGACTCATTTGACCAAGCGTGAGGGAAGTTTGCGAGAATTGGGGTATGACTCTTAAGTCAAATTGCGTTCCCGATTAGTTTTTAAGACTAATCATGGTTAAGCGAGATTATTGAGAATTATTAAGGTTTCAAGGGGGTTCGTGGAGCGAACCATAATTGGATATTGCCTAAGCTCCATGGGTGTTAATTAAGGGGACTTGAAATGCACATATTAATGTAAACGTGATGTCCATCGTAAATAACACGTGCATTTGGAAACCACGGTTACACCCCGAATGGTTTGTTTAGGATTGAGATAGAATTGAAATGGGGTTGAGTAAAAACCACGTATGGTTAATGTTACTCTCATTGTGTCATTGTGAGCAATCTAATGAGATTGATATCATTGTCATTCCTTTCCTTTGTCGTGAAAGGAAGCATTGAGTTGAATTGGATCCATGAAAAGGATTTCACACTGAATGTTATTGGTCATTGAGTCTGGCACTACCTAGCGATTGTATTAGAACTCCAAGTGAGTTCAAATGAATAATGAATGACTAATCCTGCTGCAGCAGATGGTATTGGGGTGTTCCGGAGCTCCGTGGTGATGCTAGTGTCCCTGGCCCGGGTACTGTAAGTCCCACTCATATATCCGATCATACCTTCGGGTAGTGATTGAAGGCCTCCCTTTTTGGGGAGATGGTAATGAATAAATCCCGATCATATCTTAGGATATGATTGAAGCCTTCCTTTTAGGGAGATGGTAATGAATTGAATGAAATACAATTTAAAAGAATGCTATGGTAGTTGCCAATTGGTACGTGTATACTGACTGTCATTGTTCATCAACTGTTATTGTAGAATTGTCTAGATTTCTCTAGCACTGAAAATGTTATTAATTGCAATATGAATGGATTGATATACTATTGCAAGTATTGTT